>OX453007.1:22304307-24704307 GCA_949699075.1 Asteroscopus sphinx
TTATTCTTTGCTTTGAGGAATTCGGACTCTTCATAAAGTCGCTTAAGTTTTCGCAGGAGGGAATTACAAAAATTGCGGTATCTATTATATATTATTATGTCAACAGCATTATCGGGAGATTTTTTAATTTTAATGTGAAGGCGATCGCGGTGGCGTATGCAACGCAGTAACCCAGGTGTGATCCATGGTTTAAGAATATGCTGCTTTCTCGGTACAGATCGTTCATGGGAATGTAATTCGATAATTGACGACAGTGTATTTACCATAGTATCTGCAGCTAAATTTACGTCTTGCATTACTGTAATCAAGGACCAGTCAGTGTTTTTTATATCTGACAACACAGATACATGATCAGTGATAGTTTTGGTACGTAGTGGGCGTGCGTTAGACTGGTGTGTCTTAACATAGAGCAGAACTGGTTCGTGATCTGTGATATATGTCTCCAAGATAAGTGTAACGGCTGGAAAATTTGATTTTAAAAGCACGTGATCATAACACTTTTGAGAACGGGTAGGTAAACTATGAGCTGGTAGGAGTCCGTGTGACGCGTTAAAACTAAGATACTCCTCAGAGTGTATGTCTGTATTCCCTTCCTTAATATCAATGTTAACGTCGCCAACCAAAATAGTAGAACGACTGTTTTGAGAAAGTACATCATTGAGGCTATCAAGAAATGTATCTATAGTTTTGTAACTAGGGGATCGATATATTGCGATAATAAGAATGTCATTATCTAAGCGACAAGTTAGACAAGTACCACCTACAAAGTTGGGTTCTGAAATCATGCAACGTATAGTCGATCTAACATAAAATACACAGCCGTCGTTTTGGTTTTTGTTGTTCAAAGTAAAGTGTGATTGAAATCCAATAAGAGTCGGCAGAGAATTTGTTTTGCTGAGCCAGCACTCTGTTAGCACAAGTATGTCACACTGGATACCAATTGTTTGAAGAAGCATCGTGAATTCATCGAAGTTTTTATTTATACTCCTTATATTAATTTGTAAAATTATTAGTCCCGCGTTAGGATTTGTAATATAGTTTGAGCACATATTGGGGGGGCATTTGAAGTATTTAAAGTCACATAATGAGTCTATTTGGGTATAGTTAAAATCCTGAAAGTTAGCCATCGGAGTATTTTAGCGAGCAATCAAATACGTCAGTTGATGAGCCCGTATTTTTGATTTTATCATTACGAGAAAGAATTTGGTATAATATAAACAGCATAATAATTGTGAAAGTATTACAGGGGTAAGGGACTAATAACTGAATGCGTGGGTCGTCGCTACGAACCGGGGACATACGGCACATTGTTGTGTTGTGATTTTTAAACATAAATGTCGTTAAGTTATATGTGTGGGTTATATTTGTGAATCTCAGTATGTTTCTTGTTGAATTTGTGTCAGCGTGTATGTTGGTGTTTACATAACAAAGATATAATATTTCTAAACAGTTTATAGATAAAATGAAAGTATCAAAATTTAAGGAATACCATTGATAAAACAGTCATTGTATTAATTTTTTTAGACAATGTTCTGATTGTATCACATAATGTTTATCTCCAACATTCTTGCGTACTAAAATTCTACCATTCGAGATCCAGCAGAACTTGTATTCCTGTGCTTTGGCAAACTCTCGAGCAGAGTGAAACAACTTTCTGGCAGTTGGAGGTAGAAACTCCGCGACATAGATGGGTTTTTTGTCAGTCAGACCTATCGCCGAAGAGTTCAGTTTATCAGCTGATTCGCGTGTTTTGTTGAAGTTACGTACAGAAGACAGGATTGCATTTTTAGTTTGTACTGTTGTAAATTCTGCCACAATGGTTCTGTTGGTGCCAGTCTTACCAGGAAGCCTGTAAATGTCCCGGATTTGAGCTGGCTGTATGGGCTCTTGAATTGTAGTGGCAATTTTCGATAAGGTGTTTACTAGGTCCGACTGTGTTTCATTTTCTTTTACGGGCACGTTCCTAATCTCAACGCTTGCAGGGCGCGACATGAGCTGGAGGTCGTACATTTTGTTCTCCAAGCTGTGGACATGATCTTGAAGACAGATTCGTTCTTTCTGAAGAATATCCACTTGTTGTTTTATTTCATCATAGTTTTTATTAGCAAATTCAACAGACTTCATGATTTCGGTGTTGGATAGCTGTATAAGCGAGACCTGCTGTTTTAACTCAGTTATGTCCAGGACCAGCTTTTTGAGTATAGTGTCCTGATCAGCTTTCCACGCCAATAACGTATTATGAAGTTCATCGATTCTATCAGTCTCAGGGTGTCCAGTTTCCGTCCGCATTCGCTTTCTCGTGCTTATAAATTTTGTTTCAATCTCCAAATTTGTTGATAAGTCGGGTTCAGACTGGGTATCCAAGGGAGCTTTCCCATCGCTCGATTGTTTTGGTGGAGTACGCGTCGTACGTGGCATTATTAATGAATTATGTATACAATTTAAAAATAGATAAAGTTAATACCTATAGCTGCAGAATTCAATGTTCCAATAGTAAAGATAAAATTTGGCTGCGCCGACACTTGTTGTTGTGGCACATTCGTTGACTCACCGGCCGCCGCACACGGAGCTCCGAGTTCAAATCCACGGTGCGTAAGATTCGTCTTTTTCCGAATGTTTCTTAGCGTTTCCTGGCAATTTGTAACAAGAACCAGCCCAGTATGTGCATCTCACTCTAGGACCTCCCAGTAGGCGTGCACCTTCCGTAAGATTACCGCAGGAGCAACAAGGAATCGAAACAACACGCTGCGGGCCAATCACAACTAAAGGTTGGCTAAAACTACAAAAAATAGCGGCACGTAGGCAACACGTCTATTCGACACGACAGTCAAGGACGGACTCCAATCGATTCCAATCGACTCGAATTCGATACTTATTACGAATTACACGCGGGCAAAGGCTAGTTTTTGATAATAACTAAGGAGATAGCGACGATAGGAACCCGACATGTTATTATTGTTGTTCAAAAGCTCCAATGAAACCAATTTAACAAGAATCTAGTCCTAATAAAACTAAAGAATAATTTTGTCTAGGTCTCATGAGATGTAGACTAATTTCTTCTATTTGAAGAGAAACATGTCTACCCCTAACTGTCAAAAGTAGAGAAAATATGTTCGTCATGCTCGACGTTGTAGACATGTGTTGATCGAAGTATAGAAACATTTCTTTTCTTCATTATTGAAATCGGCATGCTACGGACGGAAGAAATCTTTCTACAATACGTCATTTTGTCTATTCTTCCGTCGACATAAGCTTTGTCTACAGCGGTCATGCTACGCCTGCTGGGATCAACTAAAAGAGAGGTCGACTCTCAATTAAATTTTTCTAAAATAGGTTCCCTATAATGAGGAAAGTACTAATTTGATTTGTTTTATTTCTATTTATAATGATTAACATAACATAACATAATAACATCACGCCTGTATTTCCCCGAAGGGGTAGGCAGAGGTGTATTATATAGTACACCCACATTTCGCCAGTTATGTTATAGTCCCATGATATAGGGGGCGAGCCTATTGCCATTGACCGGGCACAAATCCAGACTCCGGGCTGCTACTAACCTAAAAACCTAAAAACCGAATAACACTTTGCCCGACCCGGGAATCGAATCCAGGACCCCACGCTCAGCAGTCGCGCTTGCGATCACTAGACCAACGAGGCAATAATTATAATGATTATGTCTTACATAAACTGTGTTCTTTGAATATTCCAGGTATGTCTTCATGTATCGTATGCCTGTGATACCGGAGAAAGCTTTCCTCATGAATGACCTGGCTTTGTACGACCACGCCATGTTGTTCCCTGGCAAAACCGCTACGGATAAAGAAGACATCGAATGCTACAAATACTGGTTCCGTAGGCCATGTAAGTTTTCTAAACGGTTCCATACAATTCTCATTTTACCGTCATCACTTGTATTTTGAGCATGATTTGTACGTACCTACCATATCTAGGTACCTATATTGACATAACAAGAAGCCCTTTGCATTGTACTTTGTACTTATTATGATATTATATTACCTATAATAGCGCCAAGTTTTTATTAATTAGATGGGCTTTAGAAAAGTAAAACAATTTTCGGTTGACATAATTTAGTTCTGCGAGCAATGTGCCCCGCCCACTGCCACCAATTCTTCGGGCTATGTGGGTCGTTGTGGCGATGCTTGGGGGAGGCATAGGCCTCCAGCAGTCTTTCGTCTTTCGGCTGAAATGATGATGATGATGATGATAATTTAGTTACTAATGAAGTGATGACGCCAATTAAACGTTTTTTTTGGGTTTCTCTCGTACTGTTATACCTAGGTGTCCCAAACTTGATTCGCATAAGTAGGTAGATACCTGTTCGTAAAAATATTTACTTTTAAATATCATTGCTTATTGAACATAAGAACATTAAGAACTAGACCCAATTGTTGTCTGTTTAAATAATAATAAATAAATAAAATAAATAAGAAACACCCCAGACCAACAAAACACTTATGTTCATCACATATATATTTGTGTCCTGTGGGAATCGAACCCACGACCTCGTTATGAGCAGTCCAAAACTCGAACCACTAGAGTCTAGTGGTTCGAGTTTAGTCTAGACCATGGCCGTCGTCAAAAGACCGAAAACCTCTACGTTCATTATTTTGGAAATAATTTGTGGCTGTATGGGTAATTGACCATAACGTGTTTAGACCATAAAGGTATTATACTGAATAGAAATGTCTTTGGTTTAGACTATGATAAAACACTTAAGGCGAATGTAGCAGCCAAGTGGCGCCCCCATCAGTAAAACAATCATTACTGGCTCAATATATCATTTATCGAAAATTAGTTAGCTATTTAATTAGTTAATTAAACGATTAATTAACTCTGTAAAATATAGTTCGCTGTAGTTGTAGATAGAAAAAATGCCAAAACTGACCGTTTTTCGCACTTTTTCTATTTACAAGTTTTACAACTACAGCGAAGTATAATTTACAGAGTTAATAGCTTGGACGAATAAAAAGAATCGTCCAAGGATAATAGTTACTGATTAAACTACAGTACACACGGCTACACATTAAGCTGTACTAAACTAGTATAGGCTGACCTCGCGTTGTAAGGAAAACCTATACAATGCGAGGTCTGCTTATACTGGAAATGTACAGCTTGATGTGTAGCCGTGTGTACCTGTACTTCAGTCGTTGAAAACGAATTTTATTTAAGGTGAATGCTACAGCCCACATACATGCCCGCGAAATTCAAAATTTCTTGCGTTTTTTGCTAATTGTAGCTTTATTTCGCGTTGTATATCAATCAAAATATGATTCGCGATAGTAATAACAATATATCTACTGAATAATACTCATAAAACATATAAACCTAGCTCTATAAGCTCTACAAGCTCGAAAATCGATAATTTGATCGTAAATTAATATTATCGAGCTTGTACAGCTTACCAAGCTAAGTTAATAATTTTTATGAGTATTATTCAACAGATTTATTGTTATTACTGCCGCAAATCATATTTCGACCGATATACAACGCGAAATAGAGCTACAATTTGCAACAAACTCAAGAAATTTTGAATTTCGCGGGCTACCCTGTAGCATTCACCTTAAATGATGTATTCAGCGAGTAATAATTTTTTTACTGTTGTGGCGCCACTAGTTGCTACATTCGCCTAACTACATCACGTTTAGCCGGTATTATGTGGGCTTTTGACTTTAAACTCTAGATCTAGAGCAATGTTTTTTTTAAAATTTGACATGTTTAGCCGGTTCAGGACAATAGATACAAAATTTTCTACATAATTAGAGTTATTTTTATATTGAGAGAGTTACATACCGTGACACCACCAGTGCAGTGGCATGATCGGTGGTGTCACGGGTCCGTCATGAAACTTACCAGTGAATAAAAAATGTCATCGTATTTAGTTATTTGAGTTTAAAGCAGTGTTTAAAGAATTTTATCACTGTTTGAGGGTATTGATCTTCATACCCAGATCAGTATTATATTATCTGTGCCCAGATGGAGCTTCAACTCAGCCCACGGCAGTCCACTGTTGGACATAGCAATCTACCAAGCTTCCGGCTTCCGCGTCCAGTCCGCCCCAGCTACGCCTTCAGGTCGTCAGTCCTCCTGGCTATGGGGCGCCTTACGCTGCGTTTACCGATTCGTGGTCTCCACTCAAGGAATATTCTGCTCCAACGGCCATCGGTCCTTCGACAGACTTGGCTAGCCCACTCCTACTTTAACTTGCTGATACTACAAGCTTATGTCGGCCACTCCGGTTCTTCTACGGATAATTTCGTTACGTATTAACGAAAATCCAAGCAAATCTCACTGAATGACTTTGAATTTGTGGATCACGTCATGACAGGCACAATCATAGCCCACCAGTGGCTTGCAATGTTTCCTCCCCTGCCATTTCTAAACTATGCAACGTATAGAAACTTATAATCTTCCACGTTGATAAAGCTTAGTAAAAACACTCTTTTTAAAATTAATTCGAGCATAGAGAGAAAGCTGCAAAATACTTAAGATGTCCTAGTTCAAAGGCCATTGACCTCAGAAAAAAATTTTCTTAGCAAATAATGCTCCTTTAGAAGCTTACTATTTGGTTACACCATAATACCACCATTACAATTTTAAATATTTTTTGTATAGGTACGTAGTACGTGGCTGGTATCCGATCGTTGAATAGGTAGGTATTTAAAAAATATTAGGGGTTGTCTTGAAAACTTTTGATGCAGTGTTCCATTCACGAAATATTATGCAAGGTTCGAAGTGGTAGGTAATTTTTGTTAGAGTTGCTTGTTCCCAACCTCTACAGGCTAAAACACTAATTCTGAACACTTGAAAACTATAAGTGCAAACATAACGAATTTAAAATAAAAGCTATCACGGATGTGTAGGTTACCTAGTAACAATCGGCCAACCGGAGTCTGGATATGTGCCAGTGGCTCGCCCCCTATTCTGACTTGAGCATAACTGGCGAAATGTAGGTGTGACATACACCGCTGCCTATCCCTTCGTATATAGGCGTGATGTTAAATCAATAGTCAATGAATGAATAAATATATCAACTTAGCCATGTAAATGAGCCTGTGAAAAGTTAATAGAAATACCGTAATATTAATTAAATTAAACTCAAATTAACTATGTATTATTATATCCATCGATTTTGGGCTCAGGGGGCCTAGTACGAGTTTGACACTTACGAATACTTTCAAAGTATTCGTCGACTTTCATTAATAAATCTGTAGTTCCTCCTCGTATCCGCCAGGGGCGCTACTGATTTATGAATGAAAGTCGACGAAAACGATGAAAGTATTCGTAAGTGTGAAACTCGTACTAGGCCCACAGATGTCTTGCAAGCATTCTGTATAGACTGTACCTTTTGATTACGGAACTCAAAGAGAATAAAACCACTCGGCACCATACCCTGTGCGTCAGACACGCAGTTGGCCGGTTTTATGAATTACAGTTATCTTTGCGCTTAGAGCGTAACATTTTTTGATGGACTAGCTAGAATAACCAATTTGGCACGAAAATTATTTCCACTATATTCTTTTTATCGCGTGTTACACGACTTTACATTATTCACCATTACGCCAATTACTCTTATTTTTTAATTTCGACGAGGTGTACGTTTTCATCGTTCAGCAGTAACTAAAATGTACAGGTGTTCCTACCCACAGAACACTATACTTCTAGCGAAGAGTACCTACCTGAACTAACCTTTTCCTATTTTTTCACAGTTGCCATAACCCCACCAATCAACTACTACCGGGCGAACTTCAGATACGACCTGCCAGAGATTGAGGAGCACAAGGAAAACGTACCCATGCTAGTGGCTCACGGTGCCAACGACCCTTATATTAGCCACAGCATCCTGGACACCATGAAGAAAGAATACTCCTGTATAGAGACCACTATAGTCGAAAACACCGGACATTTCCTTCAACAAGAAGACCCTGAGAAAGTGAATAAAGTTATTCGAGACTTTCTCTCCAAAAATAACATTTGATTTTATTGTGATTTTGCCGGCTGTTCTTTTGTTGAATCCGCTCGTCGGTCCATTGGTCACCGTCGAATTGACCAACGGATTATTTCGTTAGACTGTCAAGAGTTTTTATATTTTATTTGTGTTTTTTTATCTTTAAAACGTGTTACCTTCGTACTTCATAGTGAGCTTTTGTCAGTGACGTAGCTATGTAACCAAGGGCCCCAGGGCAAAAAGTTAAAAGTCGAACATTCTTTATTCAACTATGATAACAATAACTTTTTCTAACGTCGTTATTGGGTTCGAGGGGCCCCTTGAGCTTGGGGACCCCGGGGCACTGCCCCGCCTAGCCCTACGGTAGCTACGCCACTTTTGTGTAACTTTTTTTTTGTGGAAGGCTTAATGGATACCCTTCGTCTGGGGGAGGCGGAGGGGTATGTCGGACTCCTGGGTGAATATTCGAAAAATCTTAACAAAAATTTAGAAAGTCATTAATCTCTTGAGTTGTTTAACACGATAATAGTTCCAATTGTTTTTATTCTTGTGATCTTGTCTAATGATGAATGTCTTATGAGACAAAATCACAAGAAAAAATCAATTGGAACTATTATCGTGTTAAAAAACTCAAGAGATTAATGACTTTCTAAATTTTAGTTAAGATTTTTTGAATATTCACCCTCCTACCGATAAAACCACACGGTGGCTATCCTCAGCACAAAATAGAGGAGCAACGGGAACTCCTGTGGACCACGCCGGTGGTGCGCCTCTGGTGTTATGCCACTAGCACGTCCCTGAAGAATGATGGCTCCCCACAGCAGCATATGACTACCACGTGCTGCTGTCCTCAAGGTCGCTTAATGGACGCCTCAAGTCCTTCACTCTTAGCACTCACGATCCCCAACAGCACATGTATACAGGGGAGTATACCTACTAGTAAAGTTGTAATATTGAAAAGTATGACTAGAATATAATATTGTAATAAATGTATTCGTTAATATTTTAATTAGTGTTTTTTTCTTTTTTATAAATTCTTGTGTCCTTGTAAACTTCACGACCTTATGTTATTTAGTCATTGCCATCGCACTTAGTTCGCATCGCACAAAGAACGACGGCCATAAGAAATACCCCGGTTTTGTTAAAACTATTCAGAGTCAATGGCAATAGGCTCGCCCCCTATTACATGGGACTATAACATAACTGGCGATATGTGGGTGTACTA
Organism: Asteroscopus sphinx; assembly: GCA_949699075.1. Lineage (NCBI taxonomy): Eukaryota > Metazoa > Arthropoda > Insecta > Lepidoptera > Noctuidae > Asteroscopus > Asteroscopus sphinx. Next base: position 22,313,502 of record OX453007.1, read on the forward strand.
TTACACCTCTGCCTACCCCTTCGGGGAAATATAGGCGTGATGTTATGTTATGTTGTTGTTATTCAGAGTGAGCGAAGCCTGCACAAAATTCTATTCACAGGCACATATGGCAAATGGTGCTCGAGAAAGCGCCGAGCAACATAAATGGTGTTCTGCAAGAAAGTACTGGCAAGGCACCCATCGCAATGATCTTTAATCTTGCCATGATATTGTTATGCCAGGTACACTACAGACCAAGTGAACGAAGATAAGCGAAGGCTATATCGAGCAAACGCGCACGCGCGCACACGCGCAGTGTCCATCGGCGAAAATCACTGTTTGCCTTCGTCGCTTGCCTTCGTTCGCTTGGTCTGTAGGTACCAGAGATTAAATCACTAGTAAGTATTTTAATGTCTTTGGTAGGTACCCGGCATTATAAGCATCACGCTTGTTTAACGGATTTGTGTTCGCAGTTTGCTATTAGCCAGCTACTATCATCTATTAACTAATCTGTGTTTGCTATTATTTGTAACCATTGTAGCTCATGTAGCTGTACCTACACTACACGTCTACACCTACACTACTATACACTGCTGACTGTCTCGATGGTCTAGCGGCACAGAACAGTAAGCCTCTAGATGCCACTCAGCCGGATACCCCCGGTCACCAAGCATATGCAGTAGTACTGCATATCATACGCCCCGCCGCCAATCAGGACGTTACTCCGTCAGCGAGCGGCACCAATCATACAACCGAACTTTTGAGCCGACCAATCATGACGCGCCGTCCGTCCCCTGTACCCCACCAACATTTTACGACTATGTTCTCATGTAAAACTTTGTTTATGCCGTTATGCGGCGTCTTGAGGCTTACTGGTCTGTGTCTAGCGGTAACATGTTCAACGGCAGATCGTGAGGTCCTGTGGGTTCAATTCCCGGGTCGGGTAAAAAGTGTTATTGGGGTTATTCAGGCAAGATTTTTTTTCGAAATACCGCCGGGTGGACTTTGTTATTATTATAGGTACCTACAGGAGTATGCTGCTGACCACACATAAATAATTTAAGGATAAACTTTTGCTGGGAACCACACGTTATGACATCAAATACCTATGTAGGTACTCCAAGATATGCCTGGTTCACTCTCACACATTGAGTTAAGAAGTATTGAAGTTAGCTTGAATTGAAACGTTACCAATAGATTGACCATAATACTAATATACCAATATATCATATACATCATATATATAACTTACAAAGGAAAGCGGACAAACTATAATCAGCTAAAGATATATACCCATGATTCACAGTAAAGCTTGCATTCAGAGACGAATCTAAGCGTGAACTCCAAGGCTTAAATTCATACGAATCTATGCGTGAACTCCAAGGCTTACATTCAGACGAATCTAAGCGTGAACTCCAAGGCTTACATTCAGAGACGAATCTAAGCGTGAATTCCAAGGCTTACATTCAGACGAATCTAAGCGTGAACTCCAAGGCTTACATTCAGAGACGAATCTAAGCGTGAATTCCAAGGCTTACATTCAGACGAATCTAAGCGTAAACTCCAAGGCTTACATTCAGAGACGAATCTAAGCGTGAATTCCAAGGCTTACATTCAGACGAATCTAAGCGTGAACTCCAAGGCTTACATTCAGAGACGAATCTAAGCGTGAATTCCAAGGCTTAAATTCAGACGAATCTATGCGTGAACTCCAAGGCTTACATTCAGACGAATCTAAGCATGAACTCCAAGGCTTACATTCAGAGACGAATCTAAGCGTGAATTCCAAGGCTTACATTCAGACGAATCTAAGCGTGAACTCCAAGGCTTACATTCAGAGACGAATCTAAGCGTGAATTCCAAGGCTTAAATTCAGACGAATCTAAGCGTGAACTCCAAGGCTTACATTCAGAGACGAATCTAAGCGTGAATTCCAAGGCTTAAATTCAGACGAATCTATGCGTGAACTCCAAGGCTTACATTCAGACGAATCTAAGCATGAACTCCAAGGCTTACATTCAGAGACGAATCTAAGCGTGAATTCCAAGGCTTACATTCAGACGAATCTAAGCGTGAACTCCAAGGCTTACATTCAGAGACGAATCTAAGCGTGAATTCCAAGGCTTAAATTCAGACGAATCTATGCGTGAACTCCAAGGCTTACATTCAGACGAATCTAAGCATGAACTCCAAGGCTTACATTCAGAGACGAATCTAAGCGTGAATTCCAAGGCTTACATTCAGACGAATCTAAGCGTGAACTCCAAGGCTTACATTCAGAGACGAATCTAAGCGTGAATTCCAAGGCTTAAATTCAGACGAATCTATGCGTGAACTCCAAGGCTTACATTCAGACGAATCTAAGCATGAACTCCAAGGCTTACATTCAGAGACGAATCTAAGCGTGAATTCCAAGGCTTACATTCAGACGAATCTAAGCGTGAACTCCAAGGCTTACATTCAGAGACGAATCTAAGCGTGAATTCCAAGGCTTACAATCAGACGAATCTAAGCGTGAACTCCAAGGCTTACATTCAGAGACGAATCTAAGCGTGAATTCCAAGGCTTACATTCAGACGAATCTAAGCGTGAATTCCAAGGCTTACATTCAGACGAATCTAAGCGTGAACTCCAAGGCTTACATTCAGAGACGAATCTAAGCGTGAATTCCAAGGCTTAAATTCAGACGAATCTATGCCTGAACTCCAAGGCTTACATTCAGACGAATCTAAGCGTGAACTCCAAGGCTTACATTCAGAGACGAATCTAAGCGTGAATTCCAAGGCTTACATTCAGACGAATCTAAGCGTGAACTCCAAGGCTTACATTCAGAGACGAATCTAAGCGTGAATTCCAAGGCTTACATTCAGACGAATCTAAGCGTGAACTCATGCTTCCAATTGTCAAATGCAGTGCTATAGCACAGTTATAGTAAAACTGTGGCTATAGTGCTATTTGACAATTGGAAGCATGAGTTCACACTTAGATTTGTCTGAATGTAAGCCGTAAGCCTCCGATGTCACAATTCTAATGGGCTGCCGCGGATTTTTAATAATATCAACATCATCATATCAGCCGAAAGACGTCCACTGCTGGATGTAGGCCTGCCCTCAAAAGGGGGGGGGGCATATGCCATAATCGCCAGTATCGCTACGCTTGGTAGGCGGATTGGCGATCGCAGTTGGTTGGTTAATTAGAGAACGCTGCTGCCCATCCTCTGGTGAATCCCTTACTCGCCTTTTACGACACTCACGAGAAGAGGTAGGTAGTGCTATTTTTTGTGTCCGGCACCACGAGGAACCAATAAATAATACATTATTTAATAAAATATTAAGTGCTATCTCTGAAAGGCTATTCAGAATAGAAAGCGATGTCATATGAGAGTGGTTTTCAGATTGGATTTTATATCAATCAACTCAGCCTATCGCAGTCCACTGCTGGACATAGGCCTCTCCAAAGTTGCGCCACAACGCTCGGTCCTCTGCCTTCCGCATCCAGTCCCCCCCAGCTACGTTATTTAGGTCGTCGTTCCACCTGGCAGGGAGGCGCCCTACGCTGCGTTTGCCGATTCGCGATCTCCACTCGAGGACTCGTCTGCGGCCATCGGTCCTTCGACAGACATGGCCAGCCCATGGATTTTATTGTATAATATAGGTACAACTTACCTGCACAAAGCTTTTTCAAAATCTGCCTTCATGTATTACCAGATCAATAGCTCGTGCTCCATTTAATCAAGGGCTTCATCACTACTTACATTTTATTATGGAAGGTGAAGGCATATGCTTGGATAGTGAAATCATGCTCGTCTCAGTTTTTTAGCACATTAATATATTTAGCATTTATCTCTCAGGTTTCGCCGCGCCACTGGGACGTTTTTTTGGATAAAAAACGTCCCAGCGGTTCCTAAATATGAAATACCTATGCTCTAAGGTCCGTATTACAGAACGTTCCTCAAGTACAATTTGATCTTCAATCAACTTAAAAGTTTATTAACAAACTTCAAAGTTTATTATTCTGGGAGACTTCAATCAACCCAAAATTAAGTGGCAGCCGGCTGTTGACGGTTGTTCCTTATACCCGTCTAACCTATGCGGAGATGTTCAAACTAATTTAATAGACAATTTTAATTCTTGTAGCCTGTTACAGTATAACGGCCATCTTAACTGCAATAATAGGATTCTAGATCTAGTACTATGCAATGACGAAGTTGTTGTCACCTGCTGCGATGGTCCACTGGTGCCTGAAGATCCGCAGCACAAGGCATTGTGTGTTACCGCAGAATTTACTGAACTACATAGTTTACCTGTTCATCCCTACATTAAATTTCTATATCAGTCAGCTGACTACGATACAATAAGGGAAGAACTTAATCTTACGGATTGGCAATACGAATTAAGCTGTAGGTCATTGGAAGATGCCGTAAGATACTTTTACTCTGTTATTGATAGAATACGAAGCACCCATATTCCATCCAGAACAGTCGCTTCCCAAACAAAATATCCTCCATGGTACAAGAGCCCACTGGTAAAAATAATAAAAGAAAAAGCCAAATTTCACAATAAATATAAAAAATATAAGAACCTTTCAGACCACCAATCTTTTATTATACTAAGACAGCGGGCTAAAGACCTAGAAAGCGACATGTTCAAAGATTATATAGCCAAAATAGAGTCGGACATACATATTAATCCACGAGCGTTTTGGAGTTATGTCAAAGCAAGGAAACAATCAAATTCGTATCCATCGGTGCTGCAGTTTGGGCAACTGTCCTCTAGCAATGGTGATGTTATCTGCAACATGTTTGGAGATTATTTTTACTCCAACTTTCTCGATGTTACTAGTGCTGGCGGAGGTCCTTCTACAAGTATTGGGCAAGGCTACTGTGAGCGGGTTTCGGTTGTCGAAAGCACATCTGATATCAGTAACATTGAAATTCGCGAAGAAGAGGTGCATAGACTACTGAAGCAAGTAGACTTGAACAAATCTGCGGGTCCAGATAACGTTCCACCCTTATTCATTGCAAATTGCGCCCTTAGTCTCACTGTCCCGCTCGCGATCCTGTTCAAGCGCTCACTTGATACGGGAGTGGTACCTACAGTCTGGAAGTCGGCATTTATAACACCGATACATAAAAAAGGACCAAAAGTCTCTGTAGAGAACTATAGGCCGATTTCCAAGTTGTGCGTGTTCGCTAAGATCTTGGAGAGAATAATTTACCGGCAAGTTTACTCGGCTCTCAAGCACAGTGTGAGTGAGCACCAACATGGTTTCATGAGAGGTCGGTCTACTACGTCAAATTTGGTTCTCTGCAGCGATTTTATTTCAGAGTCCATGTCACATCCCTCCCAGGTAGACGTCATATATACCGACTACAGCAAATGTTTTGACCGAATTGATCATGTTATCTTATTGCGTAAGCTTTTATCTGTGGGTATCAGGGGAAATCTCTACCGATGGTTCGCATCGTATGTTGAGAGCAGATGTCAGACTGTGGTACTGAATGGATACTCCTCTAGAGCTATGCGCATTCCTTCGGGTGTACCCCAGGGATCGTTGTTGGGGCCTCTTTTATTCAATATTTTTGTCAATGATATCACTTTCGGTTTTAAACACTCTAAGATATTGCTATATGCAGATGACATGAAAATCATGAAACAAGTAACTAATGTTGCTGACGCTCTCTTGCTGCAAGAGGATTTGGATTACTTACTTGACTATTGCAAAATCAACAAGCTAGAATTAAATGTCTCCAAATGCTATGTGTGTTCTTTCACTCGCAAAACTAACCCTATCATTTTCAATTATAAACTTTTGGATACCCCAATAGCTCGAGTTAATTCCATCAGAGATTTAGGCGTCACTTTCGACTCCAAACTTATCTTTGATACGCACGTAGACAACATTATCAAGAAAGCCTCGAGAGCATTAGGTTTCATTTTCAGAATCTCATCAGAATTTAAAAACATCAAGACTTTATATTGTTCTTTCGTTCGTAGTCACCTCGAGTATGCCTCTCAAGTCTGGAATCCTAATTACAATATTTATATTAATCGCATAGAGAGCATACAAGGAAAATTTTTAAGGTACATTCAATTTCGGTCAAATTCATATCTGCCCACTTACCATGTTCGCTGTAAAAAGTTCCACATTCTTCCACTTTATGAACGCAGAAAAATATCAGATCTGGCATATCTTCTAAAAATTATAACTGGATCGACTGACACTCCCGAGTTGTTGAACAGGATTGGGCTGCGCGTACCTCATGCGTTTCTGCGTAAACCAGACTTGTTGCATGTCCCCGCCGTAAGAACAACGTACAGACAGAACTCCTACCTTGTAAGGGCGTGCCGAATGTACAATGCGACCTGCCGGGAAGTTGACATCGATCTATTCGCCATCAGTGTCTCCAAACTAAAAAAAACTCTGTGCGACCACTTCTTTGGTCAGTTTTAATATACTCTTCAATTTGCTGTCTGCTACTACCATCTTTATTTCTATCTTTACTCTGCTAAATGTGAAAACTTGTAATTGGCCTTATTTACATTGTATATTGGCCCCTCGTATTAATGTTTGACGCATTTCTAATGATTGTACTTTATGGTTATAATTCGAGAGGTTATCTATAATACTTGTCTAGCTGTAAGTTTTCCGAAAAATAAAAAATAAAATAAAATAAAATAAACTTAAGGATTGACTTGACGTGACTTTGACGTGACCGACGCTGTGAACGCCTGGAAAATGGCTTGCCCAAACACGGACTTGCCTGTCAACCCATCTTCCGAGACAGTGGGATGAGCCACTCTGTAAGTTAGTGCGGAATAATATAATTAATACGTCAACCAATACCGCTGAGCGTGCTCGTCTATTGGCTGTGGGTGAATGGGAAGCAGGCCTTTGACTTCAGGCACTTCCGTTTCCGACTCGCTACGTGCCTACGCTTGGACGCAACTTGTGTTGCTCCACACCGGTGCCATTGCGGTGAACTTGTCGACAGCCTAGGACACCATGGCCTGTCCTGTTGCAGGAGCGCCGGGCGCTTAGCACGACACGCTAGCATTAATGACATTATTCGCCGTGCTCTTGCCACCGCTGGCGAAACAGCTGTTTTAGAACCCAACGGCTTGGTACGAGACGATGGGAAGAGACCGAATGGCATGTCGTTATTGCCATGGAAGATCGGCGTCTGGTGTGGGACGCAACGTGCGTCGACACCCTTGCTCCTTCACATCTTTCTAGCTCGGCTGGTTGTGCTGGTGCTGCCGCTGCATCTGCGGAGGCACTCAAGTGGCGCAAATATAGTAACCTATCAGGTAACTATGACTTTGTGCCGCTTGGGGAAACCGAAACTCTCGGGTCATGGGGTCCGAGTGTGCGATCCCTTTTTAAGGAAATCTCTAAGAGGCTGGTCGACACTTCGCGTGACCAGAGGGCTGACTTGTTCTTTGGTCAAAGAATAAGCGTTGCCATTCAACGTGGCAACGCTGCCAGTCTTCTGGGCACTATGCCAGATGACAGCGGTGTGGAGGAATATTTATACGCCTAGGCGCGCCTTTTTGTATAATTTTATTTTGTACTTTGTAAATATTTTCTATTACTTAACTAAATTATAATAACCAAATAAATAAATAATTATTCAATTATATTTCTATGTCAGAAATTACACAGTTCTAGAATCGTTACTTGAGCATCGGTCTTATTCCAATACGGTAATCATAAACTTTAATTCCACAACATATCACACGAATTCAACCTGAAGTAGGAAAGAAAAAAACAGGAAATAGGAACGAATAGCATGGTCTCGACCACACTTGAGTGATTAGTTGATTACAGATCAATACCGAAACAGGTGACAGTATGAAAAAAAGCTAAACTCAGCTGAACTGTGATCAATGAATCTATGCTTGAGGAATGTTCTAAAATTAAATCTCAACTCAAAACTAGTTTGAAACTGTGTTTTAAACCATGATCAAAGCTTGAGGAACGTTCTGTAATGCGGGCCTAAGTAGAATAATCGTTTACTACCAGAAGCCCCTGAAGGAGAGTTATGTTTTTTAAATACCTATATATGCAACACGATAAAAAAGGTTGTGGTATTCAACCAACAACAAATATCCGCGCAACGGCAACACAGAACCTTCTTCGATTCTCTGTGATCAAGGTCATGTCACATTACAGTCATTCTATGTGAAATAGAAGTTATGAAGATGTTTTGTCTCTTTCAATCTAACATGAGTAAGCTTTGAAACCAGTAGTGCTATCTTCTTTTGTCTTATGCCTTTCTTTTTGGGAGTGCTTATACTTCGCTTGAAGTAAAATGAAAGCTAATGGCTGCTGTACTCTAATCACGAAACAGCTGATATGCGTCTTTTAGTTTTACATAAAAATTGGAGTTTTGTTTAAATTTATCGCTTAAAATTGTTTAGATGAAACGTTATTCGTGTGACGACTTTGTGTGGATATCAGGGTTGGTGTAGTTCTGTTTTAAAATCGTTTTTTAAGTGGTCTGTTGTGAGTTTTTCAACATTGCTGGCTTTTCCAGATGTCACTGACCATACAGCAAATAATTTTGGATGCAAAACGACTCGCAGGACGCCTCAAAGATCGCGAGACGGAAGCTGATGCTTTGCTGACCGAGACTCAAACCGCTTATAGACAAATACATACAATGAAACAGGTAGGTTGTTGCAATGTGATACGAGTACATAACTGTGACGCTCACCTATCCATTGTCTAAATATGAAATGTATAATGCACAAAATCCTACCAGAAATAAATTTTTGTGTGAATAATCCATGATTCATATGAAATATATGCATATTTTCATCTAGAGTTCTATGACCTTGTATTTTGTATCCCTTACATGTTGTGTAAACAGTTGGCTTTCACACTGTTTCACCTTGCTCAGATCTCTGCCATGCAAAACAGTGCTGAGTTAATTGTGATGCTAATTTAAAAAATAACATGTTTTCATTTTACAAGTAAATACCTAAATAAATTACTTCAGAAATTGTTATGTGGAATGAAGTGATAAATCAATTTCCCATTCCTTTTTAAAACCTATAATATTTTCGTTTATAAAAAAGGGTTAGTGTTTGTTACTCTCTGATCTGGAAGTGTTCAAGAAAATGTGTAATTTTATCGTCCTAGACGCTAGTCATTACAGACCTAAAACATACATAATATCTTATCTAAGTGAAAGGGGTGATTTGGTATAGCTTTGAAAATAGATGAGCTGGCATTGCTGGCAATATGTCAGTATACCATAGTGTAAAGAAAATTCTTACCTTGGAATTTATTATATCTTATTATTTTTCATCGACCTGTGACAGTCATGGTAATTTCCAACACCATTAGGCTACCATTAATATGGCATAATAAAATTATGCATTTTCATAATTACTACATATCAATGCTACACTCTGTTTTTCCTTCCTTGTCTTATTTAGTAAACAATCTTGGCATGTCTTTTTAATGCAATTTGTCAATAATTATTATTGACTGCCTTGTTGGTCTAGTGGTTGCAAGCGCGACTGCTGAGCGTGGGGTCCTGGGTTCGATTCCCGGGTCGGGCAGTGTTATTGGGTTTTTTTATTAGGAAATTCTCAGTAGCAGCCTGGAGTCTGGATTTGTGCCCGGTCAATGGCAATAGGCTCACCCCCTATTACATGGGACTATAACATAACTGGCGAAATGTGGGTGTACTATTAAAACCCCGCTCGGCCTACCCCTTCGGGGAAATACAGGTGTGATGTTATGTTATTATTAAAACACAAACTCAATAATTTTTTTAACATAACTGGGTAATTCTAAGGTGTCTCATTGTTTGGGTCACTTCGTTGGCACATTTTTCTTTAAGTTGAGACATGCTAACAAGAAATATCAAATTTTAACATAGAAGTAGAACATTCCTAAAAAAATTAGAATTGATATTTCCTGTTAAAATGTCTCAACTTGAAGACAAATACGCCACCGAAGTGACCCAAACAATGAGACACCTAAGAATTACCCAACTACATGTGCAGAACCAGTAATTATATTTTATCACTAGCTTTTACCCGCGGCTCCGCTCGCGTTAAATTCTGCTAACCCACGTCAGTCCAGTCCATTCCAGTCCAGTCCACTGTCCCACTGTCCCACTGTCCCGCTGCCCCGCTGCCCCACTGCCCCGCTGCCCCATTATCCCACTGCCCCACTGCCCCGCTGCCACACAGCCCCGCTGCCCCACTGACCCGCTACCCCACTGTCCCGCTGCCCCATTATCCCACTACCACACAGCCTGCCCCGCTTCCCCACTGCCCCACTTCCCCACTGCCCCGCTGCCCCACTGCCCCCCTTCCCCGCTACCCCACTGCCCCGCTGCCCCACTAACCCACTGCCCCACAGCCCCCCAATGCCCCGCTGCCCCGTAACCCAACTGCCCCACTGCCCCACTGCCCCGCTACCCCGCTGCCCCGCTGCCCAGATGCCCCGCTTCCCCAATGCCCCGCTGCGCAGTTGCTCCGCTACCCCCTGCCCCACTGACCCGCTGCCCCGCTATTCCACTGCCCCGATGCCCCGCTACCCCACTGCCCCGCTGCCCCACTATCCCACTGCCCCATAGCCTGCCCCGCTGCCCCACTGCCCCGCTTCCCCATTGCCCCGCTGCCCCACTGCCCCACTGTTCTGCTGCCCCACTGCCCCGCTGCACCAATGCCCCGCTGCCCCAATATCCCGCTGCCCCTCTATCCCACAGCCCCGCTGCCCCTCTACCCCACTGCCCCACTGCCCCGATGCCCGACTATCCCACTGCCCCACAGCCTGCCCCGCTTCCCCTCTGCCCCGCTGCCCCACTGCCCCGCTGCCCGACTGCCCCGCTAACCCGCTGCACCACTGCCCCACTGCCCCGCTGCCCCACTGCTACGCTGCCCCACTATCCCACTGCCCCACTTCTCCGATGCCCCTGTAACCCACTGCCCCACTGCCCCGCTGCCCAGCTGCCCCGCTGCCCCGCTAACCCACTGCCCCACAGCCCCATTATCCCACTGCCCCCTGCCTGCCCCGCTGCCCCACTCCCCTACTGCCCCGCTGCTCCGCTACCCCACTGCCCCTCTGCCCCGCTGCCCAGCCGCCCCGCTGCCCGACTGCCCCGCTGCCCCACTATCACACTGCCCCGCTGCCCCGGTACCCCACTGCCCCGCTGCCCCACTGCCACGCTGCCCCGCTTCCCCACCCGCTGCCCCGCTGCCCCACTGTCCCGCTGCCTCGCTGCCCCACAACCCGACTGCCCCACTGGCCCACTGCCCCGCTACCCCGCTAACCCACTGCCACACTATCCCACTGCCCCACTGGCCCACTGCCACGCTGCCCCGCTGCTCCACTACCCCACTGCCCCACTGTCCCACCGTCCCACCGTCCCACTGCCACTGTCCTACTGTCCCACTGTCCCACTATCCCACTGTCCCACTATCTCACTATATCACTATCATCCCGTCCCATGTCCCATGTCCTGTCCCATGTCCCATCCTATGTCCAGTCCCATGTGCCGTCCCACTGTCCTGTCCCATGTCCCGTCTCATGTCCCGTCCCATTTCCCGTCCCATGTTCCGTCCCCTGTCCCGTCCACTGTCCCGTCCCCAGTCCCGTCCCCTGTCCCGTCCCCAGTCCCATCCCCAGTCCCATCCCCTGTCCACTCCACTCCATCGTACATTACTATCCGCTCGTGCAAATGCATAGAAGCTTCGATCTGTCGGGTGAGTACGCAACCCACGAATTAATTTTTTTATTTTTTTCTTTCTTTCTTTCTCAAAACCCATACCAGTTTTTAAGTTAGATCATCAGCTTTCAAACAAAAAAAAAAACATCAAAATCGGTCCAGTAGTTTTAGCGTGATGCTGGAACAAACAAACAAACAAACAAACAGACGTTTACAATTTTATAATAGTTAAGATTAGTTATTTGAATAAAAGACATACCAAGATTGTTTACTAAATAAGACAAGAGGGAAAAAACAGACTTTAGTATTATTTGCTAGCATGATAATAATAGCATGGTTAATAACCAATTACACTAAATACAAACAATGACCCTAGCAAAAACACATAACCTGAATGTGTTACCCGGTGTTTGCTATTAGTGTTTAAAATATATATAAGTATACATATATAGATAGATTTAAATTGTGGGAAGAAAAAAAAAAAAAAAAACAATTTTTCTTTCCACAATTTCAATCGTTAGATTTCGTTGCGCTTGCGTAAAATGCGTTAAAAATAATAAGTATATACCTACGTGGGACACTCAGAAAGTTTTGCGAAACTAAAAAAAATTGTTCTATACGTACATATATTTTTATCAAATCTTTTCAAAGTACTTTCCACCAGCCTCTATACAAAGATTCATGCGCCTAAACCAGTTTTCAAAACACTTTTTCCAGTCCGCCGCAGACACCTCGTTTACAGCCTGCTCGAACGCAGCCAGCGCATCTTCCGGCGACGAAAATTGTATCCCTTTGAGCTGATTTTTTATTTTTGGGAATAAAAAGAAGTCACACGGTGCTAGATCAGGGCTGTAAGGAGGGTGACCCAGGAGTTTGACTGGCGTGCTGTCCAGGAAGTCCCTCGTTTTGAGTGCGGTGTGCGCAGGTGCATTGTCGTGGTGGAGCAGTAGCCCGCGGAGCCCTGTGTTTGGTCGCTTGTTGCTTATAACAGAGAAAACTTCTGGCAAACATTTGGTAGTATACCATTCGGCATTAATGCTTCTTTGATCCCGTAAGGGAATTGATACCAAGTGGCCAGTCAAATTAAAAAAGCTAGCGATCAAAATCTTACCCCCGCTTCTAGATCGCTTCACTTTGGTAGGCGTTGGCTCATTTTGAAACACCCAAACAGTCGACTGGCGCTTGGTTTCTGGGTCGTATTGATAAATCCAGGACTCATCACCTGTAACGATGTCGTAAACACGCCGAGACGAGCCTGCTTCAAATTTGTTAAGCATATCACGGCACCATTCCACCCGGGCCTGCTTCTGAGCATCGGTGAGGTTGTGCGGCACCCAGCGTGATACTATCCTCCTCACGCGAAGATGGCTGTGTAGAATCTCGTGAACGCTTCCCGATCCAATCTTCAATATGTGTTGAATCTCCTGATATGTAATTCGCCTATTGTCTTGGATTAAATTTTTCACTGCTAGCACGTTTTCTTCGGTAACAGCCGTCAAAGGGCGACCGCTTCTTTCGTCATCCCCCAAAGTTGGTCGACCGCGCTTGAATTCGTTATACCAACGATACACGGTTGCCTTGGAAGGGCCTTCATCCATGAATGCCATTTGAAGTCTATCGTACGATTCATCCGGTTTCAGGCGACACTTGAAATCGTATAAAATCATAGCTCTAAAATGTTCCCGGCACAGATCCATATTTCAGTGAGACACAATACTTTGAATTAACTCGCAAAAAATGTGGAGGGAAATTTTGAAATTGGAACTTACTTATTTTTACTTATAAATAATCATATTTTCGAAAAACATTATAACTGGCCAGTCTCCCATATATAAAAACTTTTTTTCGCAATACTTTCTGAGGGGCCTGGTATAGGTATAAAAGCTTCAAATGGTGTTTCGTTGATCAGTTAGATCCTAATAATAAGCATAAAATATATTAGGTGTTATATTTATTTTTTACTTAATGTTGGTTATTCTGGTCCACTATGATTAAACTGGCATAATTACTAAAGTTATTGATGATTGCAAACAGCTTTTATTTAGATTTAAATACACAGTTAAGTAGTAGTGTGTACAACATAGCCTTAAGTGCTTGAGGAAGGAAAAAAATAAAAAAATAACACACTATTTCTGCTTTAAATACATAAATAACTGAGCTATATTATAAACAAGACTACAATTGAATATTATAATACTCAGTATGTTTATTAATAGCACACTTATTTATGTATTATGAGGCTTCAGTATACAATTTATGTGAAGAATCCATAGGAAGAATCCAAGGCAAAAAATTTTTTTTTTTTTTAGAGGCCTATGTCCATCAGTGGACTGCGATAGGCTGAGTTGTTGTTGATCAATAAAATAAAATAAAAAACTGAAACTACTTAAGGCGCTACTAGCAGCCAAGTGGCGACCCCATCAGTAAGAATAATTACTTGCTCAGTACATAATTGATCGAAGGTTGGGTTTTACTAATTGAAGTAAAGGTACTGTTTAATCAGAAAGTATTAACTCTGTAAAATATACATAATTTGCTGTAGTTATAGATAGAAAAAGTGCCAAAAATGGCAGTTTTTCGCATTTTTTCTATCTTCTACTACACAAAACTATATTTTACATAGTTAATACAACGTACAAGTACAGGTAGTACAAGGTACTGTAGTTTGCCGTTTGTAGTTTGAAGTAAAGAATAAAATTGGTGAAACCAAACTTTCGATAAATGGTGTACCTACTCAGCGAGTAATTATTTTTCTACTGATGGGCCACCACTTGGCTGCTAGTAGTGCCTTAAAACATTGTAACTTGTGATAATCACACATACAGTCTATTTCAATAATCTACAAAATTATTATATTTCAGTATAAAGAGGAAGTTGATACTCTGAATGAGGCTTCCCGGGAGCGTCCACGAGGGGCTCTCATTGCGAGTATTGAACGAGAGTCACGGTTAATGCGAGATGTACAACGCGAGAATGGCGAGCTGAGGGCAGCCTTGGAGGATCACAGACGAGCACTGGAACTCATCATGTCCAAGTACCGCCAGCACACTGAGAAGAGAATATGGGAGTCAAGGATAGACTTCACAAATGCTATCAATGAAAAACAGCAAGATGTGTGTAAAATTTATATTTTGGCCACTCCCTCAATAACATCAAATTTTTTACACATTCAAGGAGGACTTTTAACACCTGGCACCTGCTGTATATTGTATCTATACTACCAATTACGCTGATTTTTAACTTGCAACATAGTGGCTAGTGGCATACTAAAAAGTATTGTGTTACTGGTTGCTTATTTGGAATTTTCATAGACTTTTGTCTCGAATCAATTTTTTTTTAAATGTCTTGTTGTCTGTTCTAAACCTAACCAGCTCCCTGATTCAGAACATTTTCGATAAGCAGTCATCAACTAAATCAGTTTGTTATCTCGTTTCATCTATGATTCACGTAACAAGAGAAAAAGAGATAACATACCAAATAGGTCTATAACTGGTTACAGAAAATGTTCGGGATCTGGGAGCTGATGTGGCTGTAAATTTGTATTCTATTAGTATTCCTTTTAAAGCCTTCGGCACTTCTCTATACACATGCAGCCTATGGGTTTCCTAACTTTCCTACACACAAGCTGCTTACAGTGCCCTTCGTGTACAGTACAATTTCGCGTTTAGGGCGATATTGGGGCTGCCCTGCTTCTGCAGTACCTCGGGCATGTTTCCACACCACCATGCGCAAGTGGTGCACAGGGTGCGGGCCAGCTCCTATACTGTCCTGGCGATGATTGCTGGGCGACTGGACTGCCCTTACATCAGGCATTGCTGTAACAGATATGTTACTGGGTGTGCCTAAATTTAACACTTATAATGTATTTATGTATATCTTGTGTGTTTCTTGTTTCTGTTTTGTGTGTCTTACGGGTGCCAGTTACCTGAAATAAATGCATTTTATTTATTTATTTATTGGGTTTTTACTTGTAACAGTTGATCCGGCAACAAGCAGAGAGGATTAATGAGATGACAAGCATCATGTACAAAGCCGTCACTTTGGATGAAAATGGTGATGCGAGGAAAGAAGAGGAACTCTACCAAAGGCTCATTACAGAAAATAAGGTATGACTTTTAATTAACCTGTTGAGTAACTTGAGTCCCGTAGTTGCAGAAATGACTGATTTCGATTATGTCTGAGAACCATTAGTTCCAGCCGGGCCTGAGAGGTAGTCAACTGCTGATGAATTGCATCACAGTCCAATAATAGTACATAATAATATGTACTTTATAAGAATGAAGCCACAAAGACAAATTGGTTAATTTGTCTCTTTATTTATTTATTTATTTCCACAAAAAAAAAATACATACATTTGGCAGAAAACCAGTTTAGGTTTTTCTGTACACTGCTTGGTCCGTCGACATTCATTACAACAAGATGTGAGTGGGTGAACACGACGCATCGCGCTCGCTCGCCCCATGCAAAAATTCTCAAATACCCTCAACTAATTTATATTACTTCTCAATAGCAAATTGCTTACAAAAATACAGCATGTTTTTTTTTTTTTTCTTAATGCTATAAAATTATAAGTCATTATTAGGTTTTAATTCCTCTAAAAGGTGTTTTTTAAGTTTAGATTTTATGTTGTTTCGTGTTATGTCATTTTTATTTTCCGTGGTAGTTTGTTTATGTGGCTGCTGTTTGAATTTTTCTTAGAACTAAATTATTTATAAAAATCTAAAAGTGACAAAAGTTTAACATGTTCTTGTTTCTTATTGTTATTATAAAATTGCAGGGTTTGAGAGAAATGTTGGATCTGTCAAGGAGATACGGGTCGGATCGTCCGTGTGTGCCGACCACGGAGGACAAGGACGTGCAGACAGACGGGCCGCCGCTGTCAGGCGCGTGACGGCCCGCGCCCCAGCCCTGCCGCCTGTGAGAGCGCGGCGCTTCCATAGGTAGACGACGCACCTCCTGTCCGCACATTTGAAGCCCTTAGTGCAGCGACTCACCTGCCGAATGTACACTCGACCAAACGGAATCATGACCCACCATAAGCATAATTTTCTACAAACATTCTAATACAATTATGTCGAATTTCGAAATTAATATATGCGGAATGACAGTTAATTCGAAATTCAAAACATAATTCCAGTTTTATCAAAAATGTTATTTTTATCCTATTATTAAACTATTGCATTCATAACAAAGCTCAAAATTCGATATACCTCTGACCCGTATTAAAGCAGTTTGCTTAATATTCAAAATGTCCTAAGTGCAGCACGACGGTAATAAGAACAAAATTCATACGATTTATCGGCTGAGTGGGTCATGATTCCAATTGGTCAACTGTACAGTCATAACACGCGAAAGCTGAGCCACTTGCTTATTATCATCTTAACTTTGCTGTGTTATACAAATCGGGCAACTTTTTCATGACTTTGTCCGATTTGCCAACACGGCCGAACTAAGAATGTTAGCAAGAAGCGCGACACTCCCGTGTTGTGACTGTACGTCGCCGACACTTCGGCGGCTGAATTATCGGTCGTAGTATTCGATTGACATGACACACCAAACACGCCGAATAGTCGGAATTACGCGGCGTCTTGTTATTTATACTTAATTATTATACTTTATTGTACACACATTTTTTTTTCTATTTGTGCATCTTCAATCAGTAGGTACTATAAGAGGATGTTATGTGGGCTGCTTGTCTTTGTGAGCGTGTCCTCCAGTGAGGACAACTACTCTTATTAAGTATCACCATTTATGGTGTTAAGATGACCTTTCTTTTGAGCCGTTTTTCATAGCTTCTGGTGATCAGCTTTGCCGCAAGTTTGTTTGGACACATATACATATACACATTAATGTTACAGTAGGAAAGCTTATGTACATCGGCGAGCTTAACTCAAAAATGAGGTTTCTTACAGCAAACCTTAGAGCGATAGAGATATGTTGATATATTAATAGAGGACAAAAACAAGTCTACGGTCGACCGCACGTCGGTGGTAACACTTTGACATTGACAGCATCTTTATTTCGTAACCAATAAGGGCGGTTTTCGAACTGAAGTGTTACCACTGACATGCAGTCGACTGTACAACAGAAAAAAAAATTAAAACTACATAACTTATCTAAGAAAATATTGACATAACTTACTACCTAGTAAAATAATTATATTAATACTGGGTGTCAGGGAAACGCTCCCGAAACTGAAAGGCTATTATGTATATGATATGTATGTATATTTGACCATGTTATGTATATGTGTTATGTTTTATTATTATAATACCTAAACACAATCGAATACCAATAACCATTAGACTTATACTCATTGTTTTAGTGATTTGGTATTTTGCAAACCCGCAATGTAAAGCGTACAAAACTCGGGATCAATGCCGCGCGGACCTAACTTACCTACGCTCGCTACGACACGGACTGCGTATGCGAGCGGATGTCGTTCACCCCTGGCGCCAGCTGATATTTTATTTGAATTACATTGTGAACTTTAAAAAATTAAGTAAATAAATGGGGTGTTTTTGCAAATCAATTTTATTTAACTGCCCAAAGCTGGTTATGTATGAAAAATACAAAA
Source organism: Asteroscopus sphinx (assembly GCA_949699075.1). Lineage (NCBI taxonomy): Eukaryota > Metazoa > Arthropoda > Insecta > Lepidoptera > Noctuidae > Asteroscopus > Asteroscopus sphinx. Next base: position 22,331,750 of record OX453007.1, read on the forward strand.
AAAAAGAAAACAAATCTATAAAAAGAATCAAAATTTTTCGTGGTTTCGTATCAGTAATCACCAGCACTATCACCTATCTTCGTTTTCGGAAGAGTTTCCTTGACACCCAGTATATACTCTGTTTTTTCTTACTTGTCTTACTAAAGTAAACAATTTTGGCATGTCTTTTTCATGCAATTCGTCAATAATAATTATTAAAAGATATAAATTTCACACACTGAATAACATTTTTTAACCTGGGGCCTTACTCCCGACTAGATAGAATTCTGTATCAATCGAATTTAAATTCGAGTTAGTGTCAGAGTTTTGTACGCTTTACATTGCGGGTTTGCAAAATATGAAATCACTAAAACAATTATTAGTATAAGGCTAATGGTTATTGGTATTCGATTATGCTTAGGTAGTATAATAATAGCCTTTCAGTTTCGGGAGCGTTTCCCTGACACCCAGTATATACAGCGCGCTACGCAACGGAAAATAACGTGGCGTCGTCGTCGGTTGGTGTCGTCACTTTCGATAGAGGTGCGGAAGTCGGAAGTGCGCGCCAAACGTTCAACTATGCGCGCCAAACTTTCGGTTGCGTAACGCGTCGTGTGATGTGTCGTTTGCTATGCATAATACATTAAATGCGTTCTCGCAGAAATAGCCGCTCGACGAACAGTTCGGCGCTAAGCGGAACGCGACGTAATTTCGGCTGATGTGTCATGTAAAAAAAAAGACACTGCGACTGTATTGAGCCGAACGTTCGGCAACGTATTTTCGGCAGGTGTGGCCGCGCACTTACAGCACGGACTCTTGTACTCAATAGTGTGTAAAATACTTAAGATAACTACGTAACTCATGTGTCCAAAATCCTTCAGAAGTTTAGATGCAGTACTAATGGAAATGATGTGTAAATTTCGACTTTAAAATTATATATACCAAAATTAAGTTTGTATTTTCCAACTAAATGACTGCAGTATGCATTCGGACTCTGTGACAATGACGTATTTGATGGTATCCAATGTCTAATCTCGGTTTTTCCTTACATCTCTTATTTAGTAAACAATCTTGGCATGTCTTTTTAATGCAATTCACCAATAATAATAATTAAAAGACCTATGATGAAAATTTTCAACCTAACTACATGTGTAGAACTAGTTATTATATAAAGATTTAAATTGTGGAAAGAAAAAATCGCTCACGAGCAGGATACGAACCTGCGACTCCTGGCTCAGTACGCCAGTGCTTTAGCCACTAAGCTACCGTGAACACTGCTCGTGGTATCGAAATTATCCTCCACTATACGTCTTTGGGTGACGTCAGCGATATCTTATTATGAAACATTGTTCCTTAACCGACTTGACTAACTAATTTTTTCTTTCCACAATTTAAATCTTTAGAATTCGCTTAGCATGCGTAAAATGCGTTAAACTAATAAAATAATTAGTTATTATATTTTATCAGTAGTTATTTGATAGACGTGCCAAGATTGTTTACTAAATAAGACAAAAAAACAGAATATACAGGCATCTTGCCTCTTTTTGTTACAGCACTTTTTGTATAAGCGTTCTATTGCACACTACAGTTGGGTGACTGTAATACAACTGTATGACTATGACGCACTTGCTGTGATATGGCTAGCAGGATATCATCCACTTACGACTAGTACTAGTACTTACTGTTCATTTTATGTGGTGTGTTGCAAATGTGATGTTGAAACGACATCAGATGTGCTGGCAGGGTGTAGATTTGCTGACAACAGTCACTGCTCCAGTATACAACTTGTATTTTATCGTTACTCACAAGTTTTGGATCATAGGTCTTTTGACACTACGTACCTTTCAGATTCACATTTGTTTTGAAAATGTGAGTGTTACAAATTAAATACAGCGAAGAACTACAATGTAGCTATAAAATGTTTGGTTTCTCCTTTGGTTGTATTTGATGTTAAAATATTATAAATAGGAGTATATTTAAATGGCGTTTCCAGTTAGAGCTCATGTTATATCTTTATTATGATGAAATGTATCGTGTTCATGCAAGTCTCTAGTAATAATGCCATTTTGTGAAACCAAATCACTGTGTGGCAGAAACTGTGATCTTTAGTATTGCGCTGTTAAGTTGTAGATTGTTCGATTATTGTGCTTACCGTCTGAAGACCACTTATTAGAATATTGTCTATTTGATGACAAAATTAATAATCATACATGACTTCATTAGTTTTTGACTCCAATAATATTAGATAATTAAGTAGGTACTCATTATATTTACCTAACATAAATGCTTGAACTTGAAACATCATGGCATATTTAGTAAACCATCTGTTCATTTCGATTATAATTTAAAGATACATATTATTTTATTTATCTCAATAATAATCTATGATTTAATATTTGTAATACTCGATGTGTACCTAGTACCTATCATAATTACGTTGTAATTTCTAGGAAATGTGCTTTGTTTAGTATGATCTTATATTTCTCGAATTACATTTAGTATTATAGACATTGTAACTTTAATTTGTCATTGCAGTACTTACGACCTCCCTTACTTTCCTTAAGTAGGATGCACATACCAGTAAGCCTCTAGATGCCGATTAGCCGGATACCCCCGGTCACCAAGCATATGCAGTAGTACTGTATATCTTACGCCTCGCAGCCAATCGGGACGTCACTGCGTCCGGAGCGACACCAATTATAACACCGAACTTCTGAGCCGACCAATCATAACGCGCCACCCGCCCTCTGTACCCCGCCAACATTTTACTATTCTCATGCAAAACTTTGTTTATGCGGCGTCTCGAGGCTTACCGGTCTGTGGTAGGATGTAATGGTCGTAGCGAGTGTTATCATTACCCAATCACATGTTTACTAGTCAATTCATATGAGCAGGTCAAGTATTGTATTTATACTACATGAGATTTTATATTTTATTTCATGTTGTTGAATCATACTTCAAATAGAGTATACTTATACATGCGTCATCTTTTATGATTGTTGTGCGTGCAGATTGACTGCGATAGTGTTCATTGCAATACTTTTTCATGTACCTAATTTAGCGGGATCAGCTTTGAATGTTAGCATAATGGTAGTTGAAAAGTCGTAGGCGATTTTTTGTAGGGAAATTCGTAAATTCTTAATAATGCCAGAGGCATACATACGCAAGCAATATACTGTGAACTGTTACATGTAAGTAATCCTCATTGATATGACTCACTTCATGATAATTATTTTAGTGTACAATACTAGTGGTAGCTACACTATTCTTGAATTTCACAAAAAAAAAAAAAAACTTTATGGAATTACACTGAATTACAGAGAGCAAAGTAATTTCAATACGACAATAATTGGTGACACAGAAATGCGGTCATTGATTATTTTATTAGATTTGAAAATCTTAGTTATTACAAATATGTACTTGTTATGAAATAAACTTTCACCTTTTATTTGCCCGATACCGTGTTGTGTGGTTTACTTCGTTATTAAATCAATTTAACCAATCAAAATTTAAAAGAAAATACTGTGTTAAGTCCTTTTTTTCATTATGTAGTAAATAAGAAATAAGTAACCTTGTTAAGATAAATTTAAGAGTGCTTACTATATCTTTGTTTTTAACTTGTGTTTTATGGTCATGACAGGCCGACACACTTGCACAAATAGCAGAATAAAATCAACATTGCTCTCATTTGTGAATTATCTAGTTGTAGATGATCATTGCTATATATATGTATAACCATAAATAATTGTTAAAATTTACGGTGACGCAATTTTGGAAAGAAATAAAGAGATCTTTGTTGGAGAAATATTTTTACAGTTAGTTAATTAGATGTAAAATTATATTTTAAGGGTCCTCATAATATGGCTCCAGAATATAAAAAAGATATGATAATTCTTATACATAATATGTATATTATTGTATGTTTCTTAAATGTACACGCTTGTATGCAGTTTGAAAATAAATCACTTGTAGCTGAAAAATAAAAGTTAGACTAATGTTTCTGCTTAGTTTGTATGCATTTATATTATACCTCATTATTGAGAATTATCCTGCGTATTTGGTTAAAAATTAGGCCGTTTCATAATGAACCCTAAACCATGGACCAATAAAAATAGGTGGATGGAATCTCGCTAAGAAAAGATTAAAGCACTAATTTTTTTCTAAACCCACAATAATTTCGACAGCATTTTGACACACCAGATGTCATGTTGTTATTTTATTTGTGACACTACGACAACGACTACCGTCACACAATATTTGTTGCGTAATCGCGGCTGTTTGACTTACTATAGGTGTGTACGTGTGCATGCCAGCCCATACTTTTAAGCGAGCCGTCTTACTATGGGTGCTTCACTTATTGTTTAGCGAGAATCCGTCCGGATTTTTTTATTTGTCCATGCCCTAAACATGTTAATATGTTTAGTTAGAAACAATTCCTATTATGAGAAAATCTAAGTGATAAATCCAGTCCACTCGAGACTTGTAATTGTTTCATATCTGGAAATGCTGATTAAATTAGCAAAATATTTTCGAGACATATAGATACCTCTATTACAAACAATGGTAGAGGTCACTAGTTTTTTCTGCTGTAGAACAACACTGTAGAGCAAAAATAATTAATGTATGTTTAATTAAAAATGTAATTGATAATTATATGATATAAAAAGCTAAACATTTTTTTTATTGTGACAGTATACATTTCCCTTTCTTTATATGTAGGTTTTGTGTATTTGCAAAAAATAAGACACAAGTAAAGAACATCTGTTTTATTATCTACAAGTAGTTTCTCAGTTTATGTAAAAGCATGTAATCATGTTACAACAAAATTGAGATAATATGACATGTCTGTAACAATATTTTGTAGATGCTTATTTTTATTAACACATATTTTATTATTTAGTTATATTTTTATGGTACAATCCTATACTCTGAGTTCACTATACAGTTTAGAGTCCATTCCTTTGATAAATTTAAATAGGCAAATGTCTAGTCACAGGCATACAATAGTTAAAAACTACACTATGTACAACATAGACAGGAAATAATAAATAAAACCCACTTTTGTGACAAAACAGTATAATTCGACAATCTTAATATAACACACCTCTATCTGAACTCCAGCTATGCAAAATGCAACATTCATAAGTAACTTATGGATCATACCCTCGTCTGAGTGTAGTCTGTGGGGAACTTGAAGGAGTGCTGGCCGAGAGCCTGGATGTTTGGCAGCAAGCCTGCATTTGGTATGATGTTCCATGACAGGGTTAAAGTAACATTGTTGTGAGCTCTGTAAAGTAAAAAGACAAGATTAACATACCATGCTATGACATCTCATCTTGTTCTACATGTGTTTATTACAGTTGCAGGATCAGTAAATAATAATAATAATCAGTTGGCTAATCTTTTCCCCACGGCATGAGCTATTATCATTATTTAGCTCATGTCGACACGATAGAAGAAGAAGAGTCGCAGATCATTTACATATAATTTCTTAGTGATCATATGCTGAAGATGTTATTAATTTTGTGACAATAAACACTGAAGCTTTTACACTAATGCATTTATTGACAATTGGTAGTAGTAGAGCTCCTTTGTGAAAGAGCTCTTCCGGGGAAGTACTACCACCATATCTACTTCTCCGCCAAATAGTGATGCTTGCATTGCTGTTTCGGTCTGAGGGGTATGGGTGCCGGTGAAATTACAATCACATGAGACTTTCCATCTTCATGTCTCAGTTTGGCGAACCGACTTGTGGTACCATTTAGGTAACAGCCTAGGTGGTATTAAAGTTGTTATGGGCAAAGGTAACCGCTTAAAATCAGGTGGGCCTTTAGCTCATTTCGCCATCCTATAACATAAAAAAAAAATGGTTTAAAAGAAGTATTGTACAGCAGTATCCTAATCTTTAGAGTTGTTTACTATGGAAAGTAAATGTTTTCTGGTGGTCAAAATTGCGAATCCAATTAAAGACCACAATTTATAGATGAATGAAATGTCTGTGATCTGATCAGTATTAAAAACACAAAACAAACAAAACTTACTTTAAACCATTGCCATCATCCCAGAAATAGTACTTTGTGTTCATGTTCTTAAAATCCAAGAGAGCATTTTCACCTCTGAGGATGATTTTGTCCCACAATACAACCTGGTTCAGTTCATTGTTAGGTGTAATGTACTCGGCAGTGAGGTAGAGGAACAGTTGCTTCACGTTCCAGTTAAACAGGTGAGAGAGATCCGTCTTGAGATCGAAAGTTAGGAAACCAAGATCATTCCTTTCCCTTGATGCTCCATAGTCTGGCACATTTTTACTGTGAAAATTATTAACGATTTAGTATTAAAAAACGGAAATATATGTACAAAATATGTGTTGGATACTCACACAACTACTTTTACTGTGTTCATTTGAGCAGCAGTCCTGTAATCCACGGTTAATGTGGACAAAAAACACAAAAAGGTTAGACATGCCAGTACGCTTAGTGTGTACGTTAATATCGCATTTCCTCTCGTCAACACCGAGTACATTTTAACGTTAGGTTATTGTTAACTTATCACATAAAATATATGCAGTGGTGGCATAGAAAACCACTGCAATAGGCGTTTTTAAACTGTTGTTTGACGTTGCTGACTGGTGAACGATGACAGATAGGACACGTCACTTGTCAGCCTGGGGTGCGTTCAGTTAAATCGCTCGACGACGCACGGAGCGTACTTTGGTAGCGAATTAGGTTGTTGATCGAGCGAATCATAACTGAATGGAGCGAATTGACAAACGCCGAACGCCCAAAGAATGCTCATTTGCCGCGTTCAGTATTATCGTCCGACGACGCCCGGAGCGTACTTTTGTCGTTCAGTTACTCAGAGCAGTCAGAGCGATTATACAAACCAACGCTGCAACACCCAAACAACGCTCCGAGCGTCGATCGACGACACCGGGTGATATAATGTGAACGCGGCCATTGACCGTAGGTCATCCGTCGTCGGGTGAAGTAACTGAACACACCTGAAAGAAAAGGATTCGTATAAAATCTAATCCCTTTGCCCGAATAAGATAAAATTGGAACGAAGTTTCTTTACGCGGTTTGCGGTAGGTGTGATTTGAGAGAAAATGTAACGTCACGCAACCAGGCTATAAAACTACACAAAAAAATGATATTACGAGACAATACAAATTCTTTGGGATTTTCCAAGGGATTCACCAGAGGATGGGCAGCAGCGTTCTCAGAGTATTTAACCACCAAACAGCGATCGCCAACCCGCCTGCCAAGCGTGGCAATTATGGCATATCCCCCCTTTTTGGGGGAGGCCTATGTACAGCAGTGTACGTCTTTCGACTGAAATGATGATGATGATGACAAATTCATTGTACGAAATCAGCTAATTCTTGTTATTAAAAACGTTCAAAATATAGTTTCAAACTAATAATTATACACCTGAGGCATATAACACACCCCAACTCACATCCCACTCACTACACACATACAGAAAAACACATACAAAAATTACACTCAAACAAACACACACTTCGCGCAATCTTAATAACTTTCTTTTCTCTCAAGCTTTATTTTATCATGCCAGAAGACAGCCTTCTTCTAAGACTGTACAGAACTGTATCTAATTAAAACTTCAGTGCCTTATATTATATTTACATTTTTTTTTTTTTGAATTATATAAATCTCCCGACAGTAGATGTTTTTGACTGGTCGTGTATTGGTGACAATATAAACACGTGTGTGTCCGTGTCACTCGTAATATAAACACGAGTGTGTGCGTGTTACTCGTAATTAAAAACGTTCAAAATATATTTTGAAGAGAATTGTCCTTCGGAAGGACTAGGAATAAAGAGGCAATTTATATTAAAATTTTGGAATAAGTATAGGAATTACCTTTATGTAAACACTTAAGTGCAATGCACACAGAGGTGACAGGACGCGGACTACCGACACGGATGAGGCACGTGCACTGTGGGCACGGGCAATAAATCTTCTTTGGACCGGGGGCTCTTTTTTACTGCCCGTGGCGAATATTCTGGCGCGGGAGGAGCTCGGTCTGGGCCAATGGGGCGTGACTCCGCGTGTCCTTCTGAAGTTAGCAGAGGGCTCATTGGAGGATGAGGGTTGAGGAAAAAAACCTGTGGACTCGGGGTAGTCTGCTACCTGGCGTAGCTGGCATGGCTGGCGTGGCAGTGACATCGGTGTGTTAGCTGCGTCACGGCGGGGCCCGTGAGGTGGTGCGCAGCATACTTTTGTGCCACCGGGGAGTGTGCGGACGACGCTAGGCCGCACGGGGAAAAGGGGCTCGCCTGCTAGTGGCTGGTCGGGGATGATTGTTCGGTTGGGGATGATTGTGCTAATACAGAGGGTTACCACGTCCCCGGCCAAAGGTAGTTGAAGGAACACCGTGGTGGATTTAGTCGGTAAGAGTCCGACACTAGCTCCGCTGTCCCCGGGCAGAGTGCGTCCATAAGAATTTCCCCACGGCAAAAAAGGGCACGACCTTCGTCCTAAAATATTTTTTTAATGAAAATGCATATTTTTCTTATTATCATGTATCTATTATAACTTTATTTATAAAAATCTGAATTAAATATCATAGCAACGGCAACAATAATAATAAATATCGAGTTTAATGTTGAAAGAACAGCGTTATTACAGGGTACGCCTCCAGGCACAGAGCGACAGAAACAGGCCCGGGTCACAAAACTGCCGTTTCTTTGCTCGTAACAACCACTTGTGATAGCTTCCCCGTGGTTGTCGACAGCTCTGGTGCACATGAATGTTGAATTGTCAACTGAAATGGAAAAGGTAAAAGTTTTTCAACATAGTCATCAAAAGTTAGCACGTATATTGTTGCAGTATTTAAATGTGGAGTGTAAACAATTTGTTGGTTGACGTAATAAACGAAAAAAAATTTGGAAAACATCCACTGACGCCTACGAAGAAAAAACCTACTTACGTAGGTTACGTAGGTAGACTGACGCAATGACACTGACACCTTTCCTTCTAGGTGGCAATGGAAAGCCTGATGTAATCTATAGGTTAATTAATAGGCTGAAGCCATGAAGCATTGAAGCATGCTTGCACGGGGTCTGGACACCCAGCTGGATAAAGCACGAGTGAATCTAGCACTTTCGGGCCTCGGCTAAAGGTTGTAGGAAGAATACCGGCGGAGGATATCTGACTCTGATAAAAGGCTAGGGCCGATGCTGATGATACAATAAAATTAGTATAGTGATATATATACAATAGTGATATAAAATAAAATTAGTAGATCGCCGTATTAATTATGGCGGTAATTTTATTTTTTTGCAGAATCTACATTGCACACGTACCGACTCCTTGTGAAATAAGAGTATTCATTCAGCCTTATTTGGTTAGACTGGAAGTTGTTGACGTTGATGTTAGTAGAATACTCATAATTAAATAAGTAATGCTTACCGTGTCCATCGAAATAATACGTGTACTGAGCGCATACGTCGTTGTTTGCTAGTATACACGAGGCATTTCCTAAATGATACCTCCAGATATAGTCTACATCCGGCCAAGATCCATCATCTGAAATTTAACAACATTCAGTTGAAACTGTTACTAAGATTTTCCTAGAAGTAAGTAAAAGCAATGTAAATGCTTATTGCAGAATATGACATCACAAATATACCAACTGTCAGTATTGTGATGAATATGCTGATAAAGAAATTTATAAAAGGACTACCGAGGTGGCAGACAACGTCCTGCCCGGAAAAGCAGCGCCACATATAATTAACGTCATCCCTGCCGTTTAGGAGAAGATCAGTGACATAGGTACCGGCAGCGGGCAGCAGCTACCGGGTCCAATTGTGTTTTCAAACCACCTAGGAACCCATTGAAATATACACACAAAATTTAATTCAAATCGGTCCAGCCGTTTACGAGGAGTTAGGTGACAAACACACGTACAGAAGAATTATATAAGTATATTAAGATAATAATATCATCGTCTATCATCTCATTTACAAATAAAGGATATCTTCCTCAAAACAAAGCGAAATTGAATTGATCATATCAGGACAAAAGCCAGGCATATTACCAGCTATATTTCACAAACTTACACGAGACAACGAGCGGTTCAACGCAGGGCACCCCACTGGCGAGCCTTGTCGCGTCCTGGCACGTAGCGTTCAGAAACACACTTTCGTTATTCCATCTGGGACCCAGCCAAGTGAATTGGAAGCATCGGGACACGGGGGTGGTTTGTGCCGCTATGAAAACTGCGCCTGAAGTTATGGAGAAGTATGAAATGGGTTATATTTGAGACTGAAGTATTTATTAATTGTATATCCTGTGTGTATCTACTGTGTATCTTTTGGGGATAATTATACATAACTAGACATCGGATTATATGCACTAATAAAATGAGAAAATGTGCATGCAAATATGCTTTAAAAAAGGGTCAAATATGCACAAAATATGCACTATTATTATGCCATTTTTTTACAATATACTAATCAAAAACAATTATGCAATTAAATTACATAATTATGGTTTTTTAATGTGACAAATTTTTAAATAGCGTACTATTCTGGTGACAATAACACAATCGCGTAATTTTTCTAGATTTTCTAGAGCGAACACGACCTCTCACGTCAACTACAGTTTTTTTGTTTACACGACTCCAGTTTTTATACAGAACAGCATTATTAATTTACGACGGACCTTTTCCGATAATAAATTAGGAAGGGCGTGAGTCTTTTCGATCATATTTTTTCTAGTATTCTATGGATTTTAATAGAGGAAGGATTTTGGTTTCCTACACGCCTCGCTACCAAAATAAGCACTATCGGCAAGAAAGTACTAAATTATGCAATAACGCTATAAATATCGACTTATATGCATTTGCATATACAAATATGCAAATCCGATGTCTATACATAACTAACAACATATGGAATACCTATTAAGATACTTATGTAATTAAATGTAATTAAAATTGTATTTAATCACTATAACATGTTTACATTGATAGGTTCCCAGCTCCGATCAATTATAACATATAAAATCAAATTTGACGACCTCTGTGGTCTAGTGGTTCGAGTGTCGGACTGCTGTTAACGAGGTCGTTGGTTCGATTCCCACAGGACACAAATATTTGTGTGATAAACATAAGTGTTTGTGTTGGTCTGGGTGTTGGGTATGTATTATAAGTATGTATTTACAAAAAAAAAGTATATAAGTATTATATCCATTGTCTAGTACCCATAGCACAAGCTCTGCTTAGTTTGGGACTAGATAGTGCTGTATAAAAATGTCCCGAAGATATTTATTTATTTAAAGATATTTATTTAAATATAATATATAACTATTGAATATCTGATCGGAGGGTTCACAGACTATTTTAAATGTTTGATCTAGATATCCTTCTGAATAAACTTTCCATAACATTTCAAAACTTACATGAAGCGACGATGCCAATTGAAATAATAAAATTAAATCGAGACATTTTGTTGTTATTACGCACTAAACACTTTTTCTTGAAATCATTGCAAAATAAAATAAGCAGTCGTTTATTGTTCGAAGCACATTACTGTTTATTGTTTATCAAGGAGAATCGCTTTACGTAGAATGATTCCTTATCACTCTAATTTAATCTTTGTTAATATTATCTTCATTATTCATTGCCGGTAAAATGGGACTGATTTTATAAGATAAGCTATCGTGATATTTTAAGCCGAATAACTCGATATGACAATAAAAAATATTACCCGTCCTACACAAAAGTCAACATTCTTTTTGGGTGACCTTTTCTTTTGGGCATCGACCATACAGCCTAATATACGCCTAATGTTGAATACAAATACATCTTCTTTCTTCTTAATATATATAAATCTCGTGTCACAATGTTTGTCCTCAATGGACTCCTAAACCACTTAACCGATTATAATAAAATTCGCATACCATGTGGAGTTCGATCCAACTTGAGAGATAGGATAGTTTAAATCTCAAATTATAGTCGCAATTTTAATTTATTGCTAATTATTTGTCTGTTATTATTTGACAGTCACAATTATCTGTTAACTCCAAATGATTCTAACAGATGTCGATACCTTTCGACTGGGTTGAGTAAGTAATGAATAGATAGCGCTGCTATGGTAAATCTACGAACGTGTCATATAAGCTACATTTTAAGGCGAGGTTATCCCAGACCTGTGAGCTAAATAACGCTACCCCAGCCCCCGCCAATTCAGCGCGACGTATTTATTCTCGATGCGCTTATTGTTTCATTTATTTTGCATTTCGAACAAAAGCGGGGGGAGCGCATCGTAAAAAGGCGACGCAGGTCCACCCTTGACGACGTCCGGATGGACACTAAAATGTCACTAAATGCGTTGTGCGCGAGCCATTTCACTTATTTAAATTTTAATTAAAACATAACCATTAATATAAAAAAATTAACTGTAGGAATTACTTTGTAATACCATTATCTTTTTATTGCATGTAATTTTTATAGCATTTCGTGCTGTATTTAGAACATTAAAACGAAAAATGCTTTTATAATCGGCATTGTTTCGGATTTTTTTTCAATCGACAAAAATACAATGTATCTTGTTTTTATCTTTTAAATTCGCTAACATAAGCATGTATCTGTAACATATATTTTTTTCGGGTTTCTTTATCACAATTTGACTATTTTAGACCGAATTTAGCAAGTCGCAAATTGGGATAACAGGCCGTTAACAGCATAATTACCACGTGTTGTTGACGCTATAAAATTAATTAAATTTATTATTTCTATAAGAAATTTCTTCCAGCAGACCTGCGAGAGGTAAATTTGATCTCCAAAACTGATAGATGATAGATTTTAATGATATTTTTTGTGTAGGTACGTTCGAGTCCGGGTCCCTGCAGGGTTTGAATTAACAAATGGACCCGGTAGGTGGCGCTGCAGTCGTTGTGTCAAAAAATTTTGATTTGCTGAACAATTGATAACATGGGACGGGACATGGGACGGACGGGACAGGACATGTGACGTGGGGGACGGGATATGGGACGGGACGGGACGGGACATGTGACATGGGGGACGGGACATGTGACATGGGGGACGGGACATGTGACATGGGGGACGGGACATGGGACGGGACGGGACATGGGAAGGGACATGGGCCGGGACGGGACATGGGACATGAGACGGGACGGGACGGGACATGTGACATGGGGGACGGGACATGGGACGAGACGGGACTTGAGAAGGGACATGGGCCGGGACGGGACATGGTACATGAGACGGGACATTGGACATGGGACGGGATGGGACATTTAACATGGGACGGGACGGGACATGGGACGGGACTGGACATGGGGTGAGATAGTGGGATAGTGGGATAGTGACTGGACTGGACTGGACTGGACGGTCCGAATAAAAGGATGGATGGATGGATGGATGGAACTGGACTGGACTGGACTGAATTAACAGGATCCGTCACGTGGGTTAGCAGAATTTAACGCGAGTGAAGCCGCGAATATTTATTTCTTCTGTACATCTGATTGTCGCCTAACTCCTCCTAAACAGCTGAACCGATTTGTATGAATTTTTTTGTGAATATTTCAATGGTTTTCTGGATGGTGTGAAAACACAATTGGATCCGGTAGGTGGCCCTTCTGTCTGTATGTCACTGATCTTCTCCTAAATGGCAGGGACGATTATAATTATATGTGGCGCTGCTTTTCCGGGCAGGACGACGTCTGCCGGGTCCGCTAGTTATATATATAAATCTCGTGTCACAATGTTTGTCCTCAATGGACTCCTAAACCACTTAACCGATTATAATAAAATTCGCACACCATGTGGAGTTCGATCCAACTTGAGAGATAGGATAGTTTAAATCTCAAATTATAGTCGCAATTTTAATTTATTGCTAATTATTTGTCTGTTATTATTTGACAGTCACAATTATCTGTTAACTCCAAATGATTCTAACAGATGTCGATACCTTTCGACTGGGTTGAGTAAGTAATGAATAGATGGCGCTGCTATGGTAAATCTACGAACGTGTCATATAAGCTACATTTTAACAGCATAATTACCACGTGTTGTTGACGCTATAAAATTAATTAAATTTATTATTTCTATAAGAAATTTCTTCCAGCAGACCTGCGAGAGGTAAATTTGATCTCCAAAACTGATAGATAATAGATTTTAATGATATTTTTTGTGTAGGTACGTTCGAGTCCGGGTCCCTGCAGGGTTTGAATTAACAAATGGACCCGGTAGGTGGCGCTGCAGTCGTTGTGTCAAAAAATTTTGATTTGCTGAACAATTGATAACATGGGACGGGACATGGGACGGACGGGACAGGACATGTGACATGGGGGACGGGATATGGGACGGGACGGGACGGGACATGTGACATGGGGGACGGGACATGTGACATGGGGGACGGGACATGTGACATGGGGGACGGGACATGGGACGGGACGGGACATGGGAAGGGACATGGGCCGGGACGGGACATGGGACATGAGACGGGACGGGACGGGACATGTGACATGGGGGACGGGACATGGGACGAGACGGGACTTGAGAAGGGACATGGGCCGGGACGGGACATGGTACATGAGACGGGACATTGGACATGGGACGGGATGGGACATTTAACATGGGACGGGACGGGACATGGGACGGGACTGGACATGGGGTGAGATAGTGGGATAGTGGGATAGTGACTGGACTGGACTGGACTGGACGGTCCGAATAAAAGGATGGATGGATGGATGGATGGAACTGGACTGGACTGGACTGAATTAACAGGATCCGTCACGTGGGTTAGCAGAATTTAACGCGAGTGAAGCCGCGAATATTTATTTCTTCTGTACATCTGATTGTCGCCTAACTCCTCCTAAACAGCTGAACCGATTTGGATGAATTTTTTTGTGAATATTTCAATGGTTTCCTGGATGGTGTGAAAACACAATTGGATCCGGTAGGTGGCCCTTCTGTCTGTATGTCACTGATCTTCTCCTAAATGGCAGGGACGATTTTAATTATATGTGGCGCTGCTTTTCCGGGCAGGACGACGTCTGCCGGGTCCGCTAGTACATTATAAGAGACTAGACCAATAATACGCTTGCCCGCTAACCTTTCCCCTCGAACCAAGCAGCGGTCAGGTGACCTCTACCTGTGCCTCTACTGATCGAGCGGCGGTGAATGCCCGTGTTGAATATAATGAATACAATAAATTCTGTCAACTAGCTGAGGCGGGGTACTGCAATTAGATTGGCCCTACCAAGGCGGCTATTGGCTAATCACTAACGTGGAAGTTTTGACGGCTCACATTAGTGGTGAAAACTGATTTGAAGTTTTCAAGTGGCGAATAGTGGCGACCTACATTAGTGAAATTTTATAGATGACTTGACAGACATCGGTCGCCTGTTATAAGGCGTCTATGGGATGTATGGTCGATGCTTTTGGGGTTGGGTTTTATTCAGCATGTTATTTGATTTTAACGAAAGTAGTTAGGTATACAGTATCTAACTTTCCTTCTTTTCGGTGGGATTAAATGATGTATCTGGACTTTCTTAGAGCATGGAGTTATCTGCAGACTCATCTCCATAGGAGTGAGGAGTGACGATTTGAAAATCTTGACGACGTCTGTAGTCTAGTGGTTCGAGTGTCGGACTGCTGATCACGAGGTCGTGGGTTCGATTCCCACAGGTCACAAATATTTGTGTGATGAACATTATTATATTTAACCAACATGTATTTGTGTTGGTCTGGATGTTGCTTATGTATTATAAGAATAAGAATAAGAATAATCTTTATTTTCTAAATAGTTTACAGGTTTACAATTCGCATAAAGCTAGTTTTACAAACTTTACTTATATCTATGGTAGAGCACCTGTTACAGATAGTTTCAAAGACTTCCTGCACTAGGCTAGGCCTGTATCGCAGGGAGCTTAATTTATTTTTCCTGAAGTATGTTTTTAGAAAAAATAAGTATTTAAGTATTAAATCCATTATCTAGTACCCATAGTACAAGCTCTGCTTAGTTTGGGTCTAAATGGTGCTGTGTAAAAATGTCCCAAAAATATTTATTTATTTATTTATGTGATCGTCACCCATGCGAAATTAACGGCCTTTGCTGATGGTCTGCATTTGGAATGCTAGACATGACAACTGTAACAAAACTGTTGACGATTGTGCAGTTGACTTATGTCATCTTCATAAAAGCCGCATACAAACTGCGATCTGGCAGATAGCTTGCAGAAGGCCAATTCTAGTAATTCAAAACATATTGAACTATGTTTACGGGACTTGTCGCGCACAATTAAATCAAAATATAAAGAACATTTTGACTAACCTCGTCTGCTCGTGACCACGGCCAATGCAACTTGACCGAAACGTCGAGGTTAGTAAAAATTTTCGTTATATTTTGATTTAATTGTGCGCGACAAGTCCCGTAAACATAGTTCAGAATATAGTTCCAAACTAATCTCGATGCTTTGAATCTCAATCTCCTGATGATAGACGTTCCTGTTTGCCGTTTATTTTTAACTGAGGAATAAGTTTGACATTTTGACAGTTGTAGTATATAAAATCTGTCAAGACGTCACATTTATTCCTCAGTTAAAAGTTATCAGACTATTGAAATACAGGCCCTTAGGTCCAAAGACATTTCTATACTCACGTAAGTATAATACCTTTATGCTTAGGTCATAATGTCACCAATAAACGGCAATCAAAAACATCTACTGTCAGGAGATTGAGATTTAAAGCATTGAGATTAGTTTAGAACTTTAGAACTATATTTTGATAGTTTTTTAATTACGAGAATTGGCCTTCATTTTGAATGTAGTCCGTCTGTAAAGAACCTAAAATTTTGACTGTGACGTGTTTGAAGCTTTATTTTTGAGTTTGAGGCCCCTTGCGGTTTTTTACGGCTGATAATAGTTTTAATGGTAGTTATTCATAAAGGTTGGCTTTAAGCTAGTGTCTAGTAAACATGGTATGATTTTAGTGCGTACTAGTCAATAATAAAAATAACGTAAACATTATTCCGCTGGATGCGGGATAGCACAGGACCGGTCATTCTGGCGATGCTTGGGGGAGGCCTATCTCCAGCAGTTGACGACTTTCGGCTGAAATGATGATGCTGATGAAACATAAATATGACTGTGTGGTGGTATACCTGCGTAAGAAAGAGATGCAAATATTCATATTTCACCAGAGAATCACGTTGATTGCGCACGGCATGCAGCGGTGGTGGTTTGACGTCTTTCAAGACATCAACTCTCAATGCTGCAACTTTGGTAAATTCTCATGAATATCAGTTTCTACAGGGTCAATGGGTGGTACCCAACCCTTACTGCTCGAGTCTGACTCGCACTTGGCCAGTTTTTATTACCATTGCTCTTGGAAACATTTTTACTAGCATCACGTACTTATAGCTTAAATCTTTTGTTATTATTATGCGGGATATTACAGACTTCGGATAGAGGCATACTGTCAATTTGCATGACAGTACGGAGTGCGGCCGCGGCCGGTGCATGCCCAAATGAAATTATTCGCCAGTCCCTCCTCCTGCCATCGGCGGACGATAAGCCGATTTCATCTAACCTCGTTCAATCAGCGAGCAGCGCGCACTGAAACCGAATACAGTCGCAAAGGTTTTCACCAGAATAGATAGGGTACAGCGTATTTTTTTTACTGTTTTTGTGTCTTCTTTTATAGGTTTCATGTTTAGTTACTTTTCTTGCGATATTTTTTTTTTGGTATGGGATGACCATAGAAATAAATAAATAAATATCTTCGGGACATTTTTACACAGCACCATCTAGTCCCAAACTAAGCAGAGCTTGTGCTATGGGTACTAGACAATGGATATAATACTTATATACTTTTTTTTTTGTAAATACATACTTATAATACATAAGAAACATCCAGACCAACACAAACACTTATGTTCATCACACAAATATTTGTTTCCTGTGGGAATCGCACCCACGACCTCGTGATCAGCAGTCCGACCCTCGAACCACTAGACCACAGACGTCGTCAAAATCTAACTCTCGTTACGCTGTCCGTCCGTCCGTTCGTCCGTCTGTCTGTCACAGCTTAGGGTTGTATCTTTTGAACGGTAATAGGTTGCTAGTTGAAATTTTCTCAGAATATGTTATGCTTATGACCCTTATCACGACAAATACTAAAGTTTAAAACAAAAGGGGAGAACAAGAAACCTCAAAAAACATGCATTTTTTTCAACATTTTTGTTCCTGCTCTATCTTCAAAACGGTAATACATACTAGCGTCAAACTTGGTCGGATTATAGTGCATACGATGTAGTTTAGCAACAGATACTAAAAATAGGGCAAACATAGACATAATATGTGGTGGTACCACCATTTTTTAAGTCTTGTCTTTGGATGAACTCTCGTAAATTAAATCAGTTTCTATTCAGGTCGATGGGTGGTACGGAACCCTTACTGCGTGAGTCCGACTCGCACTTGGCCGGTTTTGCTTTTTTACACAGAACAATAATGATCTCATAGTTATTTATTTAGACTATTTAAGTAGTCTTCTGATAATTTAAGAGATAGCAAGAATGGTAAAGAATGTAAAATCAAGTATTTTTACACACGACTTCCTAAAAAAAGAGTGTGTGTGTGACCTACGTATTTAATTTTTACTTAGCCAGCACGGCGTCCTCGACCAAGGCTCCTCGACCAAGGCTCGTCGACCACGTTGATTTCACGATGAGTTCTGCACTTCTCACTGAGATAATATGTACTACGTACTACTAGAGAAGACACCCCGAACAAAATGTTTGCAGCACGTTTTAGAGCTCCTGTACTCTCACTCGCCGCGCGCGTGCTCCGCGTCCAGCAAGTTGCGCGATATTTTTTGTTCGTAATGTCTACTCTAGTACATATTACCTCAGTGGCACTTCTGCTACCTCCTTAACAGGAACGGCAAAATTACTTTAAGCCATTGAGACTACCTATTATGAGTCATCCATGGTGTTTCTTGTCGGCTCTTCTCCTGGGACCAACTTTTTGGAACCGTGCCGTGAACAATCTAGTCTCTTAACGTTTTGAAGGTGCATCACAGATTAAAGATGCATGATGCTTAATCAAAATAAAAACTTTTGAATTTGCATTTGATTCATGCATTACAGATTGTAGGGGCTTGTGCGATCGCCTCCCACCGGCCTTCGACTTCTTCAGGATTGTTCGGGAACCGTAAAATAAAACAGATGTGTCCGTTGCCAAAACTTTCAAGCGTATATTTAAAACGGAGTGATTATATTCATAAAGGTATTATACTGACGTTAGTATAGAAATGTCTTTGGATTATATTACAAGATTCGAGGATAGAGGGAGAAAGGAACAATATTGCTACCTTCACGTGATTGCGCGCAGCTGTAATTGGCTCATGCATGTATGTCGAGGCAACTTCATGACGCCACAGACAACGTAAAATAGTGATGCCGAACCACAGATTATGTATCAGCCGGTACTCAGTCTTCAACACAGATGTTGGATTTATAGGGCCGGTTTTACAATCGCCAGTTAACTTTTATCTGAGGAATAAGATTGACATTTTGACAGTTGTTGTAATAAAAAAAACGTGTGCGGTCAGGGGACCCCGTCAGGAATGAAGATATCCTTAAAATTTACATTTTTTGACCGATTCATGCAACTAAAATACAATAAGCATAGATGGCAGGAAACATCATGCGTCGGACTGAAATACCACAGAGCCCAGTTTCCATCCCCAGTAAAATATGTTTGTTTGTTTGTTTTATTTATAATACTTAGTTGTAACTTTGACGTTACCCCCCAGATGGCGCTTTAAGGTAAGGTCAGCTGAAAACTCTACGTCGTGTATTCAATTTACTCTATGGGTATAACGCAAATATTAGCGTGACGTGACGCTACATTTCTCCCGAATCTCACCTACAGCAAGCCCCCATAAGGAACTTCGTTCCAAAAATCTCTCGAAGGTCACATTTATTTCTCAGTTAAAACTTATAAGGCGATTGAAAAACCAGCTCTTTGAAGAATGATTCTTCGTTTACTGTATTCTGGCAAAACTTTGATAGCACCCTCATCAGATTAATAGATTTCATGGATGATCATTTCAGCCTATCGCAGTCCACTGCTGGACATAGGCCTCTCCCAAGTTGCGCCACAACTCTCGGTCCTCTGCCTTCCACATCCAGTCCTCCCAGCCACGTTCTTCAGGTCGTCGGACAACCTGGCAGGGGGGCGCCCTACGCTCCGTTTGCCTATTCGCGGTCTCCACTCAAGGACTAGTCTGCTACAGCGGCCATCGGTCCTTCGAAAGACATGGCCAGCCCACTGCCATTTCAGCTTATTGATCCTACAAGCTATGTCGTCATGGATGATACCCACCGTTAATGTCAACCACAGAACATAAGAGTTTTTTGCCATTAATAAATTCGTATACTATCATCATCATCATCATCATTTTAGCCGGAAGACATCCACTGCTAGACATAGGCCTCCCCCAAGCATCGCCACAACGACCGGCTCTGCGCTTTCCGCATCCAGCGGATTCCCGCGACGTATCATCATCATCATTTCAGCCGAAAAACGTCCACTACTGGACATGGGCCTCCCCCACAAGGGGGGGATATACCATAATCGCCACGCTTGGCAGGCGGGTTGGCGATCGCAGTTGGTTGGTTAAATAATACTCAGAGGACGCTGCTGCCCATCCTCTGGTGAATCGCTTAGTCGCCTTAGTCGTCGTTTGCCTTAGTCGTGACGTCTACTATCATACCTATATTAAGCTATTGGGCATTGGTGTAAAACTAATCACATGATAATCTTTTTCTTCTATTCAACGTTTATCTTCTTGCAGTTTAGTTTAAAATATATGTATTATACAAACCGCCGTATTTTTGCTTTGTATTGGAGAGTCTGCTCGTGTTTGTTTGACACTGTAGGCGAGAGGTGCAAGCTTTATATTTCCAGCCAACAGCAAAGCATACATGGTCACCACGTCTAAAAGGATAGGAAAATATACCGCTGGACAATATTTGCTTTGTTGTTGCTTCAACGCATTGGTTCGACACTAAAGTTTTTGTTCTATAGAATTTAAAACGCTTCTTATATAAACTGCTTTTCGGATTACTACGTTACACGATATAAGTACCTGTCTTAACTATTATAAAACTGTAATTGTCTGTTTGTTTGTTCGAGTATCACGCAAAAACTTCTGGACCGATTTGGATGAAACTTGACACACATATAGACTACTAGCCTATGTCTGCGGATTCGCCCACGTGGATGTCGTTTATCGCTCATACCTACCTCGGGCACTGTTAATTTTTCCGGGATAAAAGTAGCCTATGTGTTAATCTGGGTCTATCGGTATGCCAAATTTCATCAAAATCCGTTCAGCCCTTATAGCGTGATTGAGTAACAAACATCTAGATATTTTCACATAATTTCACATTATAAGGATAGGAAGTAGGATGTCGGGTTAGTGGTCGATCCGCACTAATTGGATTCGCACGAAAAGTGCGGATCGCCACTTTTAAATATTATGAATTTTGTGGGGGTCGATTTGCACGAAGATAATTTATTTTCGTGCGGATCGTCACCCCCACTTTTATGTAGGTGGCTATTTGCACACATTGTATTTTAAAGAATAAAAATATCAAAGTACAGTCGTGAACACGCGCAGGCACGAGTTCGTGACTTCTACGCCATGGTGAAGATTAAGATGGCCTCGCTTGTACAGAGAACACGGTCTAGTCCTAATGGCATTTTGAAGATGTTAGTGGATAAATTTGATTCGACAATCCTGTTTCCCTTCATGCAGGTTGTTAGGCAGGAGTGATTTCAGTACTCAGGTTTGGCTAGTAAAAATGATTGGGCGACCTTTTCTTCTACGTTTTTAGTCTGACAAAAACGGTTATAAACGGAACAATATTTTTCGGTCGGTATTGTGTCCGTCTGTGATTTATCATGCAAAAAATACGCCTGTAAATAATTTAATTTATTTAAAACGAATAAGACTACCCAAAGTTCTGACGGAAAAGCGATTTTTAAAGTTTAAATTTAGCTATGGATGACTTGTGGCGCCTCCATTGAGTAGATACTCTTTTATCTCAAACTGTAAAGAGAATTTTGTTTTAGATTTTATCCGGCTAAATTTAAAAATAAAGGACATGTTACAAATTGGTGCCAAAAATAATTTTGTTTTTGAACCACTACCATGTGCGGTTTTACTAATAGCAAAAAATATCTAGGATGTGGTTCCAAAAAAAAACATTAAAAGCACCCTTATTTAATAAATAAATATTTTGGAACCAGATATTTTTCAGAAAAATATTAGTTTTGCTCAAAGAAGCAACAAATAAAAACTTAATATAATTTTTTAAAGCATAAGTATCCACTTAAGTGTTATTTTAAAACAATATGTAATGGCTTTAAATAAAATCAACTAAATAACTCAATGATTTGGATGAATGGCATTGATTCCTTTGCCTCATAAAGAATTTCTGAAAACATTACCTGTTTGTCAGTAATGTCTGTTGCACACAAGCAGGGCACGGTCAGGGCAGCGAGGAGATACTGTACTGTCACAGCACAGTAACTATTCTGTCGCAGCACAGTATCTGTTCTGGCGTTCGAACGGTAGCAGTACTGTTTCGCTCACTGCTCTGCCTCACTGCTCTGCCCTCGTGTGCAATAGG
Source organism: Asteroscopus sphinx (assembly GCA_949699075.1). Lineage (NCBI taxonomy): Eukaryota > Metazoa > Arthropoda > Insecta > Lepidoptera > Noctuidae > Asteroscopus > Asteroscopus sphinx. The sequence goes on from OX453007.1 coordinate 22,354,425, forward strand.
CATTTACTAGTAAAGTATTTTACGTCAAAAAAGTTATTACTGTATCCAGGTTAAGATAAGAAGGGTAAGTAAGATCCATAAGTGTGATCCATTTTTTCATACTCGTTCTAAAGGGTCTTGGCATATCTTTTACAATTTAACGAACTACTGTAATTGATTATAAGATAATAACTATAACTTTGATTGTGATTAAAACCGAATATCGAAATTATTTATTAGTTGACTATTTTTGGTACTTATAATATTCTTTATTCTTATGTAATATTCTGGTTTTCAGTTGCATAATAATATTATGAGGAAAAATTACAAAAAAAAGTTTATGCATATCGCAAAAGCGTTTGATACTGTGTCCCGAAAAATACTGCTGGAAAAAATGAGAATTCTCGGTATCCGTGGCGGTCCACTTGAATGGTTCGGTTCATACCTTAATGACAGGAAACAGAGGGTTGTTGTGGGGAGCCATTGCAGTGACATCTCCACAGTCCACTTTGGCGTGCCACAGGGAAGTGTTCTCGGACCTACGCTCTTTATTATATACATCGATGCCCTGTGTTCGCTAACACTACCGGCAGCAAAAATTTTTACGTACGCTGATGACACTGCAATCGTTTTCGACGGCGACTCCTGGCCTGAAGTTCACGATAGGGCAGAAACTGGCATACAAGTGGTTGCCAATTGGCTAAATAGTAACCTACTTACCATAAACATCGAGAAAACTAAAGCCATCTGCTTTAGCGTTTCTGCGCGAACTAGTCCCAAAGTACCAGTACTTACTAAACTACACTCTTGTCTGGACCGCACCAGCTGTGGCTGTCCTGTGATTAAAAACACAACTACTATTAAATACTTAGGTGTCTACCTGGACAGCCACCTGAGATGGTCCAAGCATGTAGATGCACTGCGTACCAGGGTTAGGAAACTTATTTTCATATTCAAACGATTGGCAAAAATAGCCAATGACAAAATTATTAAAACTATATATTTCGCGCTATGCCAATCGATTTTGGGGTACTGTATTGTATCCTGGGGAGTGGCTGCACAGACCTACTTAATTAAAGTAGAGCGAGCACAGCGCGCGTTGCTGAAATGTGCATACGGCCGTCCATACAAATACTCAACTGACCTTTTATATCAGGAGACTCAAGTACTAAGGGTAAGGCAGCTGTAAATTATGTCTATTACCTTGCGCTTTCATAGGAGTAGCCTTACGAGCACTGCTAAATCACGCTCAAAACGTTTACTGAAATGGGATACGATTATTTGTCACAAGTCGTTCGGTCAAAAGTCATTCCTTTTTATGGGACCATATATCTATGGAAAATTAGATTCCAAGCTGAAAATTGCTACACTACTAAAAAAGCCATGTAAGAGTAAAGTTTTGACGTGGCTACTGAATTTGAATTATATGCAAACTGAGGAAATCCTGGTCATACCTAAATAGGGCTGGACACATACACACACACCCCCACACAACACACACTCCATACAAATAACACACACAACACCCCCACACAAACAACACACACAACACCCCCACACAAAAAACACACACAACAACCCCCCACATACATACACAAGATACCAATATTTTTAGCTGTTGTTTTTTTGTTTTTTGTTTTTGTTATTTATAACTCATTGACCATTAAATTAATTCCGAACCGTGTCAACTATGTCTTCTGGACTGAAAGAGACTAGACCCCACGACACAGGGAATCCTAGTGTGAGGTCTAGGGCTTCAACCAATGTTATGTATATTTTTTGGCACAATAAATAAATTTTTATTTTATTTATTTTATTTTATATTGTTGGTAGTGATTTCATGTTTTTCGTGCCAGTAAAAAAAACCGATTATAATATTGTACATGATTCTGTGATTTGTTTGTGATATTATAGGGTTATATGATGATATTTTTGTTTTATTGTTTTTTTTACTTAATATTGATTACAATTCTAATTAAAGCATGTTACAATTGTATTGTGAATTAAACACGGACGGTAAAAAAATAAAGTGCTGCGAACAATCATCGATAATCCAAAAAATCGTGCTCCTTCGTGTACCACTAGCGCTTACGCACATTCATGCACCTCAAAACGTGCTCACCCCTCTCACTACACATGTCGCGGCATCCTCCAGTAAGCATCGCAAGAGCAAATATCCATCAGGTGCACGGTGTGTGCGTGAGCGCTGGTTGTACACGAAGAAGCACGATTTTTTTCGCCTCACTATGATTGTTTGCAGCACTTTGTCAATATTTTTAGTATAAACAAGTTAATAATAATAAATGTATACAGTCTGACGTGTTGAACGAAGAACTTACTAAATGAGAATGTTCAGTCCCTTATTTTCATTCCAAATATGTAAAACACTGGTACCTAGCTTGATTTTTGAACTTGTAGACATTTATAAAAAAAATATATTTTTAATAAAGATATTTTTGATTAATTTGTGTCACTTCATTAAAAAAATATTATTACTTCTATCACCTTTGTGCGCTACAGTACTTTTTTCGTAAGTTTATTCCGTAAAAAACAATGTGTGCAAATAGCCACCTACATAAAAGTGGGGGTGGCGATCCGCACGAAAATAAATTGGCTTCGTGCAAATCGACCCCCACAAAATTCATAATATTTAAAAGTGGCGATCCGCACTTTTCGTGCGAATCCAATTAGTGCGGATTGACCACTAACCCAGGATGTCCTGTACTAAAATACTACTATTATTAGTTCTATGCTAAAACATAAAGAACTTTTTATTGACATATCACGGGACTGAAACCAAGGGCGTAAACTAAAACTATACATGTTATGCAATAATAAACCTTAAGATCTCATTTTATGGCAGTATATTCTACTTTTCTAAATTAATATTATAAAGAAAAAATATTTGTTTGTTTGTCATCAATAAACTCTGAAAATACTGAACCGATTTTATTAATTCTTTCACATTAGAGCTACTTTATCCAGAAGTAACATAGGTTATATTTTATTTCAGAACGCAGCCGAAGCCGTGGACAAAGTCTAGTACAAAATATTTCAGATGAATTTCTAAAATAATGAGGTTTCTGTTTTCTGTACAAAACAATATAAACAAACGCAGGCCCACGTGAAAGGCATGGACAGAGTACTGACAAAGGTACGCGTATTTGAAGCCCGATAACATGACAAGCAGACAATAAGCCGTCATCGACAGACCCTCCATCATCGGCTCTGCCTATGTAGTTCGAACTGTAGAATAGAATATTATAATGAATTGACGTCTGATATGTCTGGCTATAATGGCTTTCAAATATTAGAACATGAATATTTTCATTGTATTTGAAAAGTGTAGACCTAGTATGTAATATTTGAGCGTTGTTTCTCTCAAGAATTTCAGTTTATAGCTCCATTTTTGATAACCTGGTTGTTCTGAGAGTGCTTGCGTTGCTCGCATGAAATCTTTTCCATGTATAATAAAACTGATTAAACGCTTTTGTTATGACTTGCATAACTATCAGTGTCTTGGAATTTATTGGGCGCTATTTAGTACGAAGCACGCTCTACATATTATGCTGACGTTTATGTTCGCTTGTTTTATTTATTGCAATATTTTTCTGTTGTGTGCTTATGCTAGGATAGGAGGATAGGCTTGCTCTGTCATAAAAATATATTGCGATTAGTAACTTTGTTTGAAATCGAGACCCCTCCGGGCCTCGGAGAGCACGTTAAGGGGAATGTAGCAGACATGTGGCGCCCCCATCAAACTTATGCGCTGAATACATCATTTATCGAAAATTCGTTTTAAATCAGAAACTATTAACTCTGTAAATTATACTTCGCTGTAGCTTTAGATAGAGCATTACCTTTCCTCATAATTTGTTATTGCATAATATTTATATCATATTTACCTACTTATACCTATATAATTTATATGTAGTTATTTATGTATCTATTGCTTTATAACTAATTTTAAGTTTCCTATCTTTTTAACCGACTTCATTACACACTGTTGTCTACATTTCTTACTTATTTCTCCTCTCGCAGGTCTGCTGGTAGAAATTTCTTTGAAATAAGCAGTACCTTTGTACTAAATAATTTTAATGCTGTCTCCTTTCATATGTTATAGTGTGTACATAAATTATAAATAAATAAAAATAAATAGAAAATGTGCAAAAATGGCCACTTTTGGCATTTGATTTTTAGTAGTAGTAGAGCTCGTCCGTTGAAGTAGTACCATCGTACCTACTTCTCCGCCAAATAGTGATGCTTGCATTGTTGTGTTTAGGTCTGAAGGATACGGGTGCCGGTGAAATTACAATCACATGAGACTTTCCATCTTCATGTCTCAGTTTGGCGAACCGAGTTGCGGTACCATTTAGGCAACATCCTAGGTGGTATTGAAGTTGCTATGGGCAAAGGTAACCGCTTAACATCATGCGGGCATTTAGTTCGTTTCGTCATCCTAAACTAAAAAAAAATATGGATTCAGCGAGTAATTTTTTTTTTACGACTGCTACATTCCCCTTAAGCTGTCGGTCCCGGCTTATATTCTTTTCCTCTATGCGGTTGTTGTATGGTGTCTCAAGACGAAAGTCTTTGACCAGTGTGTGTTGCCAGTAATTACATTCGGTACTGAAACGTGGTCGCTCACAATGGGCCTGATAAGAAGGTTCAAAGTCACTCAAAGGGCAATGAAGAGGGCTATGCTCGGAGTGTCCCTGCGTGGTCGAATCAGAAATGAGGAGATTCGCAGGAGAACGAAAGTAACCGACATAGCCCGAAGAATTGCCAAACTTAAGTGGCAGTGGGCGGGGCACATTGCTCGCAGAACGGATGGCCGATGGGGCAGTAAAGTTCTGGAGTGGCGACCGCGTACTGGAAGGTGCAGCGTGGGTAGGCCCCCCATAAGGTGGACCGACGACCTGGTGAAGGTCGCGGGAATCCGCTGGATGCGGAAGGCACAGGACCGGTCGTTGTGGCGATGATTGGGGGAGGCCTATGTCCAGCAGTGGACGTCTTTCGGCTGAAATGATGATGATGATGATGATGCGGTTGCCATATGAATATCTATTGAATATCAGTCGTTACAGGTAGTCCGAAAGTCTGACAACTGGTTTAACCTTAGTATGTCGGTATTACCCAGTATCTGGGCTGTGGTAGTCTGATGGCAGTCGCTCCTTGTAAAATACTGATGTTCAGCCGTTAGACTAGAAGAACCCCCCAATATAATTGAATTTGTTTGATAAACCTAGAGTCTAGGTCCTAGGCAGATGGAATTAATTTCTTTAGTTATCATATATGTATTTTGGTAGTGAACGTTTATCGGCTGTACCTAAAGGTGGTATGCCGCTGGTCAAATTTATTTGTCCAATCTCTTTGTCCAAACCACGTCTAAACCAATTTATTTGATGATCAGTGTTTTATTACATACAACATTTTTTGATGAAAATCATCCAATTTCTTTGTCAAAGTCACATTGGACAAAGAAATTTGACCAGTGGCATACCACCCACCTTGTACAGTCGACCGCATGACAGTGGTAAAACTTGAATTTGAAAATCGCTCTTACTGCTTATGAAACAAAGGCGCTGTCAATGTCAAATTGTTACCACTGACGTGCGGTCGACCGTGCTATTTTTATTTTAGAAAAAAAAAATGATGTTACCTCACCAATCGATCGATATTTAATTTTGATCGATGAGATCGAAGATGGTAGAAGTGGTAAGATTAGTCGACGTCGATCGACAGTTCTTGCATAGATCAACTGTCGATTAATCATCGATCGACCATCGATCGACCGATTGGTGTGTCCCTTATCTAAGGTCTAAACTTTTCTGTATGCAATGGACTCAGATTACAGAATCTGTAATCTGAGGCAATGGAATAAAGAAAAGTTTTCAACTTCCAGTATCGTTGTCATACTTATTACTATATTTAGGTACTTACTTAATATTAGGCTGTGATGGTAATGCAGTAAAAAAGAAGAAAATGTTTGCTGCATTTTTAACACCTCGTCCACAATAAGTTTCCGTCACCCCTCCCGTAAGATACGGGTACCGGTGTCGCTCCCGCAGGCATATTAAAAATTACGACACTTCTCAGATGATGAAAAAGAACAATATCCAATTCTAGGTTAACTTATTAAGTTGACTAAACAGCTTCCATTAATCTTAGTTGCCTCTTTGTTTCTTCCAGCGCCCCTGCTAAGTATGAAACGGCTTTAATTAAGATATCATGGGAAATACACCTCTCAAAGCTGTGAGATATTAGTCTCTGCATCTTGAACAAATTGGATATTTTTTTCGTGTTTTTGTTGAAAATAAATAAATGAATGTAGTATTTTATGCCCTATGTGTTAGTATAGTATTATACTTATTATCTGTGTCTAAGGGTCAGTCTTTACTGTTTAGGAAGTTAACTTTTACTTTTGACTGAGGAATTAGTTTGAAATTTTGACAGTTGTATAGAAAATATGTCAATACGTCACAATTATACCTCAGTTAAAAGCTTTGTTAAAAGTTATCAGACTATTGTAATAACGGCCCTAACCGTGGTATGCCACTGGTAAAATGCCTTTATCCAATCCAATTTATTTGATGATTAGTGTTTTTTTACATACAACATTTGATGAAAATCATTAAATTTCTTTGATCAAAGTCACATTAGATAAAGAAATTTGACGAGTGGTATACCACCATGCAGGAAATAATTAGGTCTGTCTGTATTTTCTGAATTTGTTACCTTACTAACTTAATGTATTGTATGCCCAGTTTTTGAGGTTTGTTAAACGATTTATTTATTCGATAGCGCTATTGATTGATGTGATTAATCGTCAATATTTTGGCCAACCTATCACATCAAAGAAATTAAACATACCTCAGAAACTGGGCATTTAAGATTCAGGAGTAGTGAACACAATATTGGCTATATACATCATTCAAGTTATTATGGGAAATAAAGCAAGACAAATGTGTTATTTATTTGTTTAATATTATAGAACCCATTTATTCTAAGCAATACATGTACAAAAATATAAAATACATTTATGGAAGCTATCTACAACTATAGCTATAGGTAGGTATATCATTATGTACAGGAGTACTATTCATAAATAATAATATTTACAAAGCAGTTACTGAATACAAAGTAAACTGCATTACATAATTATCTCTTTTACACGTCGGTAAACATTACCTCCACGTACGGTTCACTAGCAACGCATATAGCGCCGAGCTCACAAAACTTTATAAGAAATACAACTTCAGAGTTTTCATGTTTCCACAAAGGCTATAAATCCCAACGTTCTGCTGCTTTCGCACTGTTTACTGTTCACCTACTCGCAATACAGTTTATCACGGGCACTACAACAACGCATTCACAGTTTAAAGTTTCATTTCTCGTGAAAAAGTTACGCGTTATCATCACATACACTGGTGAACACAATTTTTAACTTATAGTCCGCACTTATTGATTTTACAATATTCACTGAGCTGCTTATCCTACGTAAGGGTAGGGTGCGAATGGCGACGGGAAGTATCCGGGGTATCCAGGGGGTGCGGCGTTTGCTTGCACCGCAATAGATGACGTCACGTAAGACGTCAGCACCGTTGGCACAACTTGGGTGGAGAAAAGCGTGGTGTACACTGTCTTCGCACCAAAGGTTAATTTCAAAACTTGACTATTGGTAGCTGTTACTTCCGTGTTCACAACGACTGGTGTTGATGTAAGAGAGAACTGTTGCGGGAACAGCGGGTTGATCGTTTGTAAAGGAAGCGCTGGAAGACTGCTTGTTCCAATTTCATATTCCGTTTTGGTGATTGTAGCCACTGGCCTAGAAATAGTGCTCTGAATGGTGGTCTTGCCGTCATACACCGGGATGACATGGGACTCATATATGGTCTCGTACTTCAGAATCGGTTTGGAAGTGGTTACAACATTTGGGATTTGTGCAGCAGCCGCCGGGTTCAAAAGTCTCAAGAGAGCCAGTTGTTGAGCTTGTTCCGGAGACAACGCAGGAGTTGGTGGGTTAGGTGATTCAGTAACGTGGTTGCCTTTGTTCTGTCCATTGGCCTTCTTTAGTCTCAAGTGATTTTCTTGAATCCTGTACTTGTCTACTTCAGTAAGATCAAAGTCTGATCCAATGTTGGCCAGGTCTAGATCTGGTGGGAACACACGTCTAGGAACACCGTCTTCATCTTCATTGCTGTCTCCAAAATCTATATCCAAATGTAACTCAGATCCAGCCTCGTCAAGACGACTATTAAATTCTTTTAAGGTTTTGCTTGGAATGAATTGGAAGAAATCCATTGGAGGCAAAGTTTTAGTTGCTGTTACAAATCTAGTGACTTGATAAGTTTGGATGAATGTTAAGCTACTAGTCAAGTTGACGTCTCTCACTACGGGCAAAATATGTGTTTTCAACATGTGTTGAGTTGTGCTAAATGTTTCAGTGACTGTTTCTAGCGGTGGAGTTTCCATGTCTGAAGCTAGGGTTATCGCAGGTAATGTAGCGATGCTTGAGTCTAGGAGGTTGTGATCCTTTTCATAAGGAGATGCTGTCGCTAATATGTTTTCTGTCAACGGTTCGTTGAGAGAACTTTGCGAATTAGCTAATAATGTGGGTTCTATACGCTTTTCAATTGTAGAAGTTACAGTAATAATGCGAGTGTTTTTGACACGTCCAACCTGAAAACAATAAATTGTGTTAAAAAAGTTTCGCTTGGAAATAAAGTTAATATAAACCTGAACGATGATTACCTGGAATGTATAAGGAGACTTGATAGTAGCAATTTCATAGTACACATCTCGGAAATCGGCCGGTGTTGAAATTTCCACTTTCAAAGTTTCAACTGGAGGCGGTTTTTCAATAGAGTTGTCTTCGGTGTCATTTTCAAGAAGAGTTCCAGGACCACTCTGTGAACCTGATAGTTCTAAATCATTATCAGACCTTGCTTGTAGAGATATATCATTGGTTTGCGTATCATCAAGAAGCGGATTTGAGTTAGGCGTTGTTTGTTGTTCGTCATCATCATTACTTTTACGAATAGTCACTTTAGGCTTTGCACTTGTTTTGTATTGCCAGCGGCCAGATCCCGGGGCACGGTTCAACTTAAATTTATACACACTGGTAGAAGCTGCTGGTGTCACTTGTTCAACAGGTGTGGGTAGAACCCGAGGTTTGAATCCACGTTTCGACTGGTTGTCGTTGTTGCTCGAGGGAGTCACAGTCGTCTTATGTCCAGAGTTACGGTTGCTTTTTCTTCTGTTGGAAAAGGATGAGGTCGCTGTTTCACTGAAAACAGAGACGGTTGCCAGTTGAGGCGAATTCACGGGTCGACCAAACCGAGTACTGAAAATAAAATTATTAACAATTGCCGATGATCACAATCATTTCAAAATACAAATTTATTATAGTTCATTTATTTTAAATAATTAAAGAAAGTTAGTTTATCATGCAAATGCAGTATATAATTCGTTAAGATAGGATTGTCGGCAATAGTACGACACTGATGAATGAAGATGATGATGATTCGAAATCTACGCAAATTAAGCATCTTTAAAATATTATGGATCTCGTACATAATACCAATAAGATAACTTCTGTACGACGGAAGCGATAGAATTTAAATTATAATTTTGTGTGGTCATTACGTGCAGAAGGTACGGGTTGTTAGCTCAAAAAATTACAATTTCAGTCCCATCCGGCAGAAACATGAAACTTGGTATGCATGTAGCTTTTATATGTGCTTCAATTTAGAAGCAGAAACACGTCGACAAATTATTGTTTCCCCCACTTCCCCCTCTTTTGTGTCCCCAATCATGGTATTTTTTATTTTATTAAAACGGTTAAAGTTACGAGAAAACTGTCAAAGACCAATATATTATTTATTAAAATTATCTACAATACCGCTACCGGATACATCCGACTACTCTATCGACATACGTGTCGATAGAACTTATGGTTTCCAAATCATCATCATCATCATTCCAGCCGAAAAACTTTCACTGCTGGACAAAGGCTTCCCCCAAATGGGGGGATATGCCATAATCGCCACGCTTGGCAGGCGGGTTGGCGATCGCAGTTGGTTGTTTAAATACTCAGAGAACGCTGCAGCCCATCCTCTGGTGAATCCCGTAGTCGCCTATTACGACACCCATGAGAAGAGGGAGGGTGGTGCAATTCTTACGTCCGGTACCACACACCTTTTCCAAATAAGCTGACATTAATTGGTGCAAGTCCAGTGAAACTTATTTTAATTTTAATATATGAATTATGCATATGTATATGCACGCGCAGTAATCTCCCCGGCACATACAACAGGCCAGTCCAGCTAAGCCCCGAATTCTTACATAGATATCGACCTGTAATGCAGCTGTGGCAGGAACATTTCGTCAACTTCTTTACGGAAGCCGAGTTTTCCTTCTTACGTTTATGTAGGAATTCAGGGATTCGCTGTATTGTAGGCCAATTCACGTAACTAAAGAATTGCAGTTGCAGTGTAGTTAAGTTTCGATCAAAACAATGCTTTTCGTATTCTCTTATCTACGGCGATCGCTGTCAGAAAAGAACTGCAGCGTCACTGCAAATTGATCGGTGCGTCATGAAATTAAGCGAATTAGGGCCCAGGCCCAGGCCCGTTGTAAGTGCCGGGGAGATGCTGCGCATGCATATGATATAATAATGCATAATTCATATAATCAATTAAAATAAATACCTACAATTTTCACTGGACTTTATTGAAAGTTTCAATAAATTGCTTTAATCCCTGTACTTACGTCTAGAATGTTAGCCGATTTGAAATTTGAACAACCATTAATCGTATCAACATACATCCGCTGACGGTATTGTAGATAATTTAATGAGGAACATATTGGTCTTTGACAGTTTTCTTGTAATATATAACTATTATAAAATATATAATTTGAACCGTTTTAATTGAAATAAAATAAAAAAACACTATTGGGTAAACAAAAGAGGGGTCGAGGGGGAAATAATCATATCTCGACGTGTTTTTACTTCTTAGTTGAAGCACATATGTGTAAAAGCTACATGCATGCCGAGTTTCATGCTTTCTGCCGGATGGGACCGTATTTCGGGTTAAGAAGCTGTACTATAAATTAATCGTATGTGTTTATTACCTTTGGGTCCGTTGTGAATTATTTCTATTTTTGAACTTTTTGCTCTGGACGGGAGGTGGGTTGTTGTGGCTTTCACTTTCGGCATTGTTTTGCGATCTATGACGATTTTTAAACGAAGCTCCACCGTTATTTTGTCGACGCGTCGTTTTACCGAAATTGCTGTCATCGTCACTTATGGATGGGGTTGGCTCCAAGTGTTGTCTGTGATTTTTAGTTATTGAAGGTCCTACAGTTTTTAATATTCTATGCGTGGGACTGGGTGATATCTTTCCTCTATGTCCGGCTGCTGGAAGTACTTTCGAATTGCTGTTTAGAACCTGAGCATATTTACCAGATATAAAAGTACCAATCACGCTAGTTTCATGAACCGTTGTAAGACCATCTTTCACAATAGTGCCTCCAAGAGTTGTTACCAAACCGAGAGGATGATCATCGTCATCGTCCGGGGCTGGAGTTGGTTGATGCCTGTTTTTATGACCATGTTTAGGTTTTTGACCAGCTGTTTTTGATGGCCGTATGTTAATAACTTTGTATGTTTCTTCAACGAATTCAGAAGGTTGACGTGATAAGAAGTCATACTCAGGCTCACCAATATTATTATTGGTAACTAAAATTGCGGGCTCTTCATCCACTTGGCTGGATTTAACTGCAACAACACTATTTACTTTGGAACTAGTGATCGATGGTAGAGGTACTTGTTTTACTTCAATTTTACTGCTAACAACGTTTGTAACAGATTTCACACCACCATTTTTCTTGTTTTTGGTATTGTTTGATTGTGAATTTTGTTTGTTTGATTTTTGAGAGGATTGTTTACTACTTTCGACGATTTTCGAGGGTCCGGCGACTACTTCTACTTTTGTTATAATTTGTTTTTGTTCTTTAGCAGCAGATTTTGGCACGTTCGGTGCTTTATCTTTTTTCGGTGGGGAAGATACTACTGACACAGCACTTGATAGTACGGCGGGGGCGGCGGGTTTATTAGTTTTATTTTTGTCGGAAATTTTGCTGGGTTTGATTGCTTCGGGCTTGATACTGGTGACCGATGGGGGAGGTGGTTTCGTTTCGATGATGTTTTCTTGGACAGACTTTTCGGTCTTCGGTGGTTCTGAAATTATACAGAAAATATTTGTGAGTCATGATTTTCATGATTGTTTTGTGAAACTGATTTGAGTGTAATTTAAAAACTATTATTTCTGTGCATAATTCAATACAAGTTAATAATCTATTAAGTACAAATTACGTACTCATTAATATATGATAAAGAAAAGTGTCTAAGTTAAAATAAAAATTAAGAAGCGACCTGGTGGCGGTGCCGACTGCGGCGAGAAGACCATGACCGTGTTGCCTATTGTCGTGGTGAAGTCCAAGAATCCGTAGACTGTTTGTGTGAGGAAGTTGTCGCTTGGCGCGGGGTTGGCTGGTATTCCTTGTCCACCATAAACAGGCCCATCAGCTAATACTACACTACCTGTAATTAAAAAGAGTGTTTATTATTTGAAGGTGTCGAAAAATTCGTTTGATAAAACTCTTAACTAGCTGCTACATTTTAAAAAGAAGGTTTATATGATCCATCTTTCGTTTAATGTCCCCTTCTTATCGCTGCGGCTGAACATATATCTGAAAATAAATCACCCTAACATTGTATACTCTAGCACGTCAAGCTCACTTACGAGAGTTTTTATGTTGAAAACTCAGAGCAGAATGTATTGATAAAGGCGAAAAGTCAGTAACGGTGTTACTTCAGTGCCATTGGTTGGCAAATGATCTGTGATACTTCATATGGCTTAAAAAAGAGTGGGTGTTTACAAACAAAGTCATTGGTAAGATAGAGCCATAGTTAGGCTAATGATGTGTGAACGCAGCGAAAAAGTTGTTGATATGAAAACAAATGTTGAGCTTGGGTGTGTTTGGATGTGCCAATTTTTACAGTGCTGTTCCTTTAAATCGTCAGTATACATTATTTCAGTCTTTATACAATAATATTTACGTATCTACGTTACGTACGTGGTTATGTAACCACGTCTGACATTGAACAATGAACATTTCAGTGTGATTGATGAGTAACAAAAGAAAAGTTGGGAATTATGTTTCTCTAAAACAAAGACTATTGAAAACAAGGGTGCTTTCCGCAACATAGATTCAAATGCTACAAAAAGGTTCTCGTAAACTATGTTCCGAACCCTAATCTGCCACAAATAATTAAATGAGTTCCGCACACCCATTTGTTTGTGGCAGATTAACGTTTAGTGAAAAGAGCGTGACCGTGTACCTAAGGCGTTTTAAAATTCAAATAGTCTTGTATCATGTCTAATAAAAGTACCTACGTATCTGTGAAATATCGTTCTGTATAAAAGTTGGCACACTCCGTATTTCAACGCAACGTACTAAACTGACTCCTATTCATGTGCGCGTAACAATATAAAATTTCAATGTCGCCTCTGGTATAGGAAAGTGAGTAACAAATTCCAGGATCGTGTAGCTATATCCTTGTTACTTCCGCACCATTTGCTGGCAAGTGGGCTGAGATAGTCCACCTTAGATATGGATCGAGGCCCTCGCCCTGGACTATTCCAATCTATGTACTTTCAATTACTTTGCCCCAAACCTTTACTTTTTTGTCCTTCAAATACAAGTTCACACATATTCTGACTAGCTCTTTAGTCGGGCATCCTTATTCATGAGTTCGTTCATATTGACATGTTTACCCTATTTACGCATTCTGTATGTTCTATTCAAACTTTTTCAAATGTATTTACAAGAGTAATATGAATTTATTGGAATATTTTCGTTATCGAAAATATTTGTGTGGAAATATTTTCTAAATAAATTTCACAAACTACACTCCTGTGGTACCGCCTGAGGAATTTATGATATTGGTTCGGATATTGGAGTAGTTCTACCTATTGTTACTTGGGAAGTGATTATATAAAGCAATATCTACTCAAAAAAGATCAAAGCCATAATCACATATTGTTTTCTGTTAGAATCTCACACACATCATCATCATCACATATTGTTCTTTATTTTGTCAGTGTGAAGTTTAGCATTATTCAAATTGTGTCACTATTGCCAGCTACCATTTTCAGTTTTTTTTAGAATGATGTCTATAATGTGTTATTTAAATTGTTCAAATCCTCAGATACCCCAACAATTTTTTATTGTAATAAATTGATATGGCAAGTAATTATTTATTTTCATAAATTATTGTAGAAGATTTTAGTAATTTTTGTTGTCATACTTATTCTAATCGACGCACCCCACTTACCCCGCCCGCACACCCGCAGCTATTTACAAAAGATAATATTATACGTGTTCTGTTTTCCTATGTAGGCATTAGTCTCGCGCTAAGCTAAGCGCTGCGTTGTATAAAAACAACTAGACTCGGAATGATAGAAAAAAAAATTAGCTAAAATTATCGTATGTTAAAAAGTAGTGTAAACCATTCTACTGTGGATTCTAAACAAATTATTTCCAGGTTTTGAGTTATTTCAATAACATGTTGTATATTTTTTGCTTTTCATTTCGTTAGTCAATAAGAATATCTACCTAATTGAAGATGCGTAACAAAGGCTGTCATACTCACATAAATGGGCGGTGACCACCAAAACGGTAATTAGTCTTCGATCCATGGCGGTAGATTCTCTATACTATGCGCAAATATTAGATGGACGCCTGCTGCAGACACGCTCTCATTTCATAGGACAACCGCATTCTGGGTTGAAACCTGAAACAATTGAAACAAATTATTGAACAAATAACCTGGTAAAGTGATGGATAAATAGTAATAAAAATCATTAAGAGGAACGTCCTGCTGCGAGGTTTTAACTACATTCACCTACATTGGCTTTTTACCTACATTTTTGATGAAATTAGATTTTCGGGGGAAAACTGTTTTAACCCCCTAAATAACAGATTAGTGATATATGTACCTAACTACCTCACTAGCACTAAATTAAAAAATAGTAGTTTATGAAACTGTTGCATAATAGGGGTTATTAAAACACGAGTGTGAGTTTAAAAACCGAGCCGTAGGCGAGGTTTTTAATAGTATCACACGAGTGTTTTAATACCTAATTATGTCAGTTTCATACACTATTTTATCTACACTCATACAATTTTAAATAAAATACCAAAGTCAAAATCTTAGTAACATTGTCGTTGTTTTTCTTGATTTCTCTGGTAAAAGATTGTTCGTCATTTACGTTGCTGCATCCAGAAATTCAGGCGGGGTCATATTTTCCTCAGTTCAGTATCACTGCTGTAGTCAGATATTTTTGCCCAGAATAAAACTTTCGACATACAAAACCATAATAATAACGTAAACAATAACAATAAATTTACAAGTAACGATGTCCATATCCAGTAGGCCAGGCGCGCGGCCGCGCACGCGCGCTGGTGCGCGCCTACACAGATAATAAAATATTGTCTGGCGACAACATTATAATCGGAACTAATTTTCTATCCTTGTCAGGATTCCGTCAATCTCTGTTTTATCATACAAAAAATATGCCTGTAAACACTTAAATATAATTAAAAGCAATATGACAATCAAAAGTTCTGCCAAAAACGCGATTTTAAACGATAAAAATTTTCAATGTATGACAAGTGGCGCCACCCTGAATTTTGTGTACTCATTGGTGCCAAACTGTACGACTGCAAAAAAAAAAGTTTGAAAACTCCTTGGTTAGGTCGAAGTGGCATTAAAAACTCCTTAGTTAGGCTGAAGTGTGCGGTTATGGAAAAAAAATTAAATTACCGCATTGTTTTGTTCAGCAAACTGTATCGTAATGAAACTTTTTAAATTCATAACAGGTGCATGTGCGTAAAGTATGTCATTATGACATTACTTTCGAGTTCATAATTCGAATTTTACGATACGAGTGTAGATAAAATCTTTTGTTTTTAGGTGTCAATTCCTTGCAGTATTTTAAGATCATTACGATATCGAAACGATAGATTGTAAGCCGGTGCATACGGGACTTTATACATTTAAATGGCTTTTAGTAGATTAAGGTGAATGCTACAGGGTAGCCCGCGAAATTCAATATTTTTGGCATTTTTTGCATATTGTAGCTTTATTTCGCGTTGTATATCGGTCAAAATATGATTGGCGGAAATAGTAACAATATATCTAAGGAATAATACTCATACAGAATATTAACCTAGCTCTATAAGCTGTCTAAGCTCGAAAATCGATAATTTGATCGTAAATTAATATTATCGAGCTAGTACAGCTAATAGAGCTAGGTTAATATTCTTTATGAGTATTATTCAGTAGATATATTGTTATTATTTCCGCCAATCATATTTTGACCGATATACAACGCGAAATAAAGCTAAAATTTGCAAAAAACGCCAAAAATTTTGAATTTCGCGGGCTACCCTGTAGCATTCACCTTAACTGCGCTTCATTGCTCTGATTATTCAGCTAGGAGAAAAAATAAAAAAAGTAGAGGTAATCGCTCTACCCAGCTCTACCTAATACCTGTACGGGGTAAATCTTGAGTTGATTTCCCTGTACACATTTTAATTTAATATATTTCTAGGCATGTTTCATTATTATTCATTAATGCGTACCTACAGGCGCAGGTGGGTAGAAATCTATTAAAATGAAATGCGCCAGGGGAATCAACTCTTCAAGATTTACCCTAGGTACTGTGTAAATATCATGTAACCACTTTTAATGTAAAAACACTGCGGTATGCATCAAAATTGATTTGGTTTCGTGGAAACATTATAAACTGAACACCACAAACAATAAAATTTATATTATTGAGGTACAGTAAATACATCGTAGGTACATCTAAATTTACGTGTAGATATTCACATTTATAATGTTAATTTTCATATGAATGAATACGAAATCAACCCGTGAACCGCAACGCATCGACGGACAAAATAATCAGTCGATATGCAAAATGCCGGCAGCGCGTGGTCGCGCGTCTCATTTCGGCGGCAGACCGAGTTCATTGCACAAAACCAATACAAATTTTAATATAAACATGTTTGGTCGATTGCTTATTGCCTTCGTAATTGTTATGGCATCACCAACGCGTTAAAACATCGTTATTTTAAATCAATTCGGAAATATTTTATAGCCCTTAATTTACTCATGATTGTGTGACAATTTTGCATTGATTTCAGTTGTTATTTGTTTGTTGAGTCGGATTCACGTACACTGCTTTGGTCGAATAGCAGGTTGAAATTTGCGCACGACTGGATTGGATATCCAAGTTATTAGTCTATAATTTTCAGTCCTTTGAAACGTGTATGTCGATCATTTGTTTGGGTTTCATAAATAATAATAATGTTGTTAAAATATTATTTCATATCTTTATGAAGCTTCAGCTCCCTAATATGTTACCCTTATAAAATGTTATGTAAATTCCAGTCTTGCCTGTTTATAAAGCTGTATAATTTACGATGCTCCCAATGATTGCGGCTGGCAATTCACGATTGGTATCCTTTGTGGGGTTGTGGCATTTGAAGGCGCCATTCGAGGGACTAATCTTAAGGCCGCTAGCATTAGTGAGAGAATTCTCACAAAAATAGGCGTCTACTTATTGAACTCTTGACTTATTGTTTAAATAATTTCAAACTGATTTAGATCTTAAAACGTGAAGAAATGTTTTAATTGGTCCAATTTCTGTATTTTTCCTGCCGTGAAAAGTTCCAGTTAGTGCTTGAGATTTTAGTACATGTACATCTTATGTACATGTACATATCTTCTATACATATAAGTCATGTATGTTGCTTATTTTTTTTTATGTACTGTAAAGAGTATTTGAATTATATTGTACATGTAATTAAGTGCATACCGCACCTCTCAGCGTGACATCTCTTGGGGCGCAGCTCTACGTTTATACGTGGATGCGTCCAAGCCAAATTCCCGGACAGATTGGCATCCATTGTGCCTACCACGAGCCCAGACAGGCCTGCATAGCGGAACGTATTGAAACCATTTGAATGCTTAGTGAGTTCCGATTGTTGGCACCGAGTGCATTGCAATGTGTAAGAGAATTTATAGAGTATTATTATGTACAGACTTGCGCTGAACGCTTTTATTGGGTGGATTGTGCTCAGTCAGTCGTACAGCTATCATACAGGGCATCCATATTTTTTTCGTGACGTTCATGTGATTTTCTTGGTTTCTTTGAGACAGTAGCTTGCTATAGGTATTATAGGTTCATAGATAACCCTAATAATACTTATGTCTATTGTATTGGATCTTTATGTAAGACAGATAGACGAGACGGTAGAACCGCGGCTAGATGTCAAATCTGTGGGCTGATTTGTCTATATGTGTACCCACGGATTAAGTATTACATCATTTTTAAAATAATAAGTTATTTCATGTTCATTTACCATCAGACGTGAATAAGCAGCTATTACGTACTCGATCATAAGACAGGACTAGCCTCGTGAAAGAGCCTCCTTTGTGACGTCAAGGGGTCTATAGGATAGTTTGTGTGTGTGCGTATGTGAATGGGCGACGGGAGCCATGCAAGTGTTTGCTCGCGAGATGGCGCGGTGATGGAGCGGTGATGTTTGTGGCTCCCTCTCGTCTGGAACTATTCAGCCGATGCTCCTATACTGTGTAAGGACAGCATGTAAATTTTAATAAAATGTAGATACATATTTACATTCAGGATTTTACAAGCATACATTATCTGATCTAATCGAGGCACGGACCCACGGCAATGACATTATTGAATGGGCAAAAAAGATTTCAGTTATTTTTTGTTAATTCTAATCGACGATACTTTAAGTATCTATAAAATCCTTCGGCATAATATATCAGGAAATAATAAAAACAATAATGTCTACAAAAAGATTTTATGTTTCGCACAAGTGGATTTTATGTTCCTTGAATCTAAATGTCATATTTACTCAGACCAAAAGACGGATCTAAAATGTTTTCTAAGTAAAGTGCAACATGTACTTGAAAACGTTTTGTGCACACTTAACGAAAACCGGTGTCACTTGTGAACGTTTTTTCCTATTGTGTATTGTCACAAACGTAATAGATGTAACCGCTATTTCCGGCATTAGTGGTCAGCTTGTGTATTCTGTACAAAGCCGGTTCGTATTCAGTAATTTTGGCAAACTTTATCTGTGTATTTTAAATGTTTAATCAAAGATCCACAACGTGTAGTAATCTAAATACTTCTATACCTACTTGTAATTAATATTAATATTTATATATATATATTTATATATATTAATATTTGTAATCAAAGAGGTCATTGTTAGTTTGTGAGTTTGTATCTAGAGGGTAATCTCCGGAACTAATGATCCGATTCAAAAAAATATTTTACTAATAGGAAGTTACGTTATCCCTGAGTTCTATACGCTATAAACTAAGGGGGTTGTTTAGGGGGTTCAAGACCCTGTTAAGTACTACACATTCCTAATCAAAGCGCAGGTCATTATTGCATGTTTTCAACAACATGATGTAGATTTCCGAATTACACGCGTGTGAAGCCGCGGGCAAACGCTAGTATATTATAAATGCGAAAGTGGTTTGTTAGTTTGTCTTCATTCACTCAGCAACAGAACAACGGGTCGACGTGATTCTTGCATAAAGATAGTTTATGGGCCGGAGATTGTTATAGTCTAATTTTATCACGAAAAAATGCACATCGGTTCCTGTGGGATAAAGACCAACGAGAGTGAAGCCGCGGGTAAAAGCTAGTATTTTTTTTTATTAGTAGAAACCAAATTTTTGTTAAAATAGCTAAACTGATTTGCTGCACATCTCAAATTAGTTTAGCTACTTCAAAAATGGCGAAATTTTTATAAGTAGAAACCAAATTTTTGTTCAAATATCGAAACTGATTTTATGTCACATCTCAAACTAGTTAGCTACTAGTAAAGTCAGTTTATTAGTCGCCTTTCTCTGATAATAGCTGCTATAATTTGCGCAACTCATAACAAAACTTTTTTTTCAGTGTAATAAAAATAAATATAGAATTATTTTTGTTGACGCTACAACCTGTATCTGACCAAGTAGGCAGCCGGTGGGTTCATCCCTCTATTCAAACAAAATTTAATGAGGCGTACACCTACACACGAGCGTGTGCACACACACAACCACACGTTATCCATGATAATTATACGCACAGTATACAACAAACCTGTTATGATAGCCACCATTAATAACCTTACAGCTGCAATATAATTTTTCATTACACAACTTACATCCACAATCGTGAATATTCTGAATTATTGTCAAGTGTTTGTCTGTGATATTTCATCGAAATGAAATTATAACAATTACTGTTGCTCACAGCAAAAACAGAATATTGAACTGGTGCCGAATGCCGATCGCGTCCACTGTATTTTTTATTAAAGATGTTGATTAAATTGTAAAAATATTTATGCGAGTTCCATTATTCGAGGCAACCTTAAAATTGCACAAAAGTGTAGAAGGCAATTAAATTAACGGAAGGTAACAAGTACGAATATTTTTGTACAAACTTTCTCACTAAAGTTTACCTAACAAGTGTTTGCTAATGAGGTATAATTGAATAACTGAATGTGCGAGTTCAAAACACAATTACCACTGCAAGGTTGCATTAACAATTTCTGATAAACATTCAAGAAATCTTTGAAAAATATTAAGATAAGATATGATTGTTATAATTACGTGATTGTCAGAATCCTCTTGCTGTTATGGTACATTGTATATCTCCATTGCAAGTCATCTCTGGCCATTCGAAGTTGAAGAGATCGTTAAGATTAGCCATCACCATTTCCTATTCTCATTCGCGCAGTATTAGGGAGATATCATATGGTATGAGTTTGGATTTCGTTCCATACACTGAGTTGGTTCTGCTTCACACAATAGCTAATGGTTTTCCTTCCCAATTTAGAAAAAACTAACCTATAAATATCTCTATCAAGGTTTTACAATGGTTTATTTTAAATCTACAAAAATGGTTAATGGTTTTTTTTGTTTTTTTTTGCTTTATCATTTTCGTTTTTAAAATATAAAATACTTCGATATAATAAAATCTTGAAAGACTAATGACCACATTAGTCTCCCAAGCAGACAGTACAACAGGAGGGTTATACCGCTTTATCCAAGAACATGCTCCCAACAAACTACTAAAGTACCTAGTGAACAATTTTACTCAGAGGTGTGTACGTATTATGGAAACGTAAATCGGGATTTTCCAGAATGTTTTACGAGTTTCTATTCAGTACCGAAAGCGTAAGCCTCTTTTCAGATTTCCAGACGTCTTATAAAGGATTTAATACTCGCCTTGGAAATGTACGGATGCGCGACAATGCATCATTTCTTTACTTTGCTTATGAGGAAAAATGTCTTCAATCCTATTTCTTACCCTCCGATAAAGTTTCCTTTATAGATTGACGGCCCTCCCTAAACGCGAATGTTATTATTGCTCAAATAACTCAACATAGAAAGAATATTTCGTTCTAAAACTATTGGTAGAATGTACCTAGTAAGGTATGTAAATATTTGGCGATCGTTGTCGGTAAACTAGAGACGAATGTTGTCCGATAATTTATGTTGGCAACCGTGCCTATTGTCGGACAAACAACGTGCAGGCTCGTGGCCAAATTTATATTCCAAGTTTGGGCGAACAAGGGCTGCCCACAGAAATGCCCTCCCGACTGAAACCGATAAAGAACTTACCAAGCAAAACTGATACAAACGAGCGTAAATAACACAAAAGCACAATGTTTATTCTTTGTTTATATGAAAGTTTGGTATAGAGGTGGAGAAAGTTGGCGATGTACTGTGTGGAGTCTGAATTAGATGCATTTGTGGCGAAGGTTTTTGATTCAATAAACCGCAAGGATACGAGTGAATTCGTAGTCCGTGCAGAATATTATGTTAAGTAAACAAGCTCTCGAGGACGGGCACTGACGCACCGTGCTTCTCATTGGACAGTTTTTCATTGGGGATTCCATGAAAAAACTTTAGTTTTTTAGTACAATCTTGAATGTATTTTTTAAATAAGGAAAGATAAGCAACGTTTTAATTTACCTACTTATCTCTTATAATTGTATAAATATCACAGGATAGACATAAGTAGTTTTTCGTTAATCCTAATTTGTTAACATCTCATGTCGTAGACGTGGAAACATTACACGTAATTTGCCTTCTGGTGAGCAGAATCTTAATTATTACATTAACAGTTATCTCACAATTAGCATATTATAACTATTAAAACAGCATAAAAAAAACACAAGTCATTTGTATTCCCTTTGACAATGACATTTTAATACAATAATGATGACTATGAATCCAATATACTTCTAATTCAATTTATACAAAACACAACCGCGAAATTGCGAAGTAGCGAGACGCATATACTTATTATTAGGGTCGGTCTTTCAATAGCCAGTTAACTTTTAACTGAGGAATAAGTTTATCATTTTGACAGTTGTAGTATAGAAAATCTGTCAAGACGTCACAATTATTCCTACTAGACTATTGAAATCATAGACTGAAATACCGGCCCTTATTCATTCTAAATCAGCGGTTAAGAGGAAAAGCGGGCAGAGAGACTTGAAAATGAGGTATTTGAAGAAACTATCGCTATCACTTTGCGTGCGCTCGGCCTCAAATAAGTGCGATAAGGACAATTGCAGCTCAGACTGTAGCCTTAGTAAAAAAGTTATAATTCGAGGTTTGGCTCTCGACTATTTTCTCCTCCGAAACTAGGTCAAGTTAAAAGATATTTCATAAACTGAATAAGAAGAATATGTACTGTGTCGCTATGTTTTTTCTTTTTAATTAAAAGTTGTCAAAATGTAATCAGGCCTCTGTAGACAGCGGTCTGGATAGGCAATTTTGAGAATTTTTAGGACTTCTTTTATCAAAAACGAAAACATAGGACATAAAAACTTGATATTTATTTTGTTATAAAAAAATATTGCTCTAGACTCTAGGGTTATAAACCAGAAAGAAAACAGTCGAAAGCGTTTGTATGGAGAAAAGACCACCCGCATTTCCTCTTTAGCTGATATCCGTACAATAATCTGCATTGCATGCGAGTATGGCAACTAGTTGGTAATAAATAATGGTTTAGTTGGGAAAGCACAATTTTCCAGATGAGAAGGGGCCGAGGCTCGAGGCGCGCCGAGCCGTTTTGGCTGCATCCCAGACACGTTTTGCATTTTATTCAAAACGTTGACGTGAAGGATAAAGTTTTATTATTTTACTACTTTGACGTGATCTGACTGCACCTGAGTGATGGCCGCGTACCTGCTGATATGATCATCTTCAAATCGGAAACCTGTGAAAATTTTGTGAAGACTTGAAGTTATTCCGGTTTATATTGAAATTGGGACTGAAGATTCGCTACGGGATGTAAAGAGGTGCTATGGTTATGACTTATGGTTGTATACGAGGTGTTATGTTGATATTATCAGAAGCATACAGGGTTATCTTTTATTTATTAAAAACACTTTTTAGGGTAGTATACTGCACAACTTTTACTGTAGGACTAACTCTAAAATCGTGAAAAAAGTCAGCTGTTTTATGCATAAGTGGATACTTAACATTACAAATGTATGGACCAGTGTTTTTTACAATTCCAGATTTGTTGTAAAAAAAAAACAGCTGTTCCCCTATATTTTATTGATTTATGTGAACACAAATGTAGGGGAACAGCTGATTTCAGTGTTGGTCCCAAAGTAAAAGTTGTTCATAGTTATTTCAATGACAACATGTAGGTTGCTACGAGTTTACCGACTACGCGCTACGGCACGGCTACGCGGTTTTGGAGACAACTGTCACAATTGGCCGCGTTTGCACTCTTCCTTTAGTTAAATAATAAATAATATATCTTGAGGAATCTCTCATATAAATTACAGATTCGACAATAATTACACTGCAGTGCATTTTAGGATTGACATTAATGAGCTTTAGCGCTAAGTACCTAGCGTCAGTACCTACTAACAACGCCAACCACGAGATCAGCAATAAATTTAGCTTTACGAGCCCTAAAATTCACTTTTCGCCCATTTGACACTATCAGTCACATTAACAGCAAGCAGTCGCTCAGCCATTATTGCACTAACGAGACGTAACTATGCTGGTGGCGTATCCTATGTTACGTCACGATTCCAAGTTACACCGAAATCATCATCATCATTTCAGCTGAAAGAGGTCCACTGCTGGACATAGGCTTCCCCTAATAGGGGGGATATACCATAATCGCCACGTTTGGCAAGCGGGTTGGCGATCGCAGTTGGTTGGTCAAACACTCGGAGAACGCTGCTGCCCATCCTCTGGTGAATCCCTTAGTCGCCTTTTACGACACCCATGAGAAGAGATAAGGGTGATGCTATTCTTTACGTCCGGCACCACACCGAAATACTAAAAACAATACATAACATAACATCACGCCTGTATTCCCCGAAGGGGTAGGCAGAGGTGTATAGTACACCCACATTTCGCCAGTTATGTTATAAGTCCCATGTAATAGGGGGCGAGCTTATTGCCATTAACCGGGTACAAATCCAGACTCCGGGCTGCTACTGAGAGTTTCCTAATGAAAAAACCCAACAAAACTTTACCCGACCCAGGAATCGAACTCAGGACCCCAGGCTCAAATGTAATAAATATCCGGCCTAATATTGCCTTGAATCTTTGAAGCAAAAGCACAATACACGAAAATGCTAAACGTGCATCACTTAAAGGTGAAATTGCAAAACAAAACCGTGAGTAACTTCCTCAATGAGCACAGTTAAAATGGTGCTCCTTGGAAATTTCGTAAGTCGAGCCCACGAGGCATTTTGAACAGCATCGGCTACATGAGTCATGGATGGAAGGTACGAGGCACGAAGGCGCGCCGACACCGTTTAGAGCCGAGATAAAGAACAATAGATACTAAGTACCAAATCTACTGTACACTCGCCTACATCAAACCTCATATTTATTAAAGAAAAATACATTTGATCGACACGACCTCAGATAAGGTTAGTGGAGGTCATATTAGTCACAACATTATAATACACTGGGCGGGTATGGAACCTTATACGTCTTGGTAGCGGCTAATCATATTGTGGCTTAGCCAATATACATGCTTTTAGGGTTCCGTACCCAAAGGGTGCCCAACGGGTCCCTATTACTCTCGCTACGCTGTCTGTCCGTCCGTCCGTCCGTTCGTCTGTCTGTCACAGGGCTGTATCCTTTGAACGGTAATAGGTAGTCAGTTGAAATTTTCTCAGAATGTGTTGCTATGACCTCTATCACGAAAAATAACAAAAAGTCTAAAACCAAAGGGAGTTCCCATACTAGAAACCTCGAAAAACCGTGCGTTGATGTCTTTTGATGAACTCTCGTAAATTAAATCGGTTTCTATGGGGTATCAGGTCGATGAGTGGTACAGAACCCTTACTGCGTGAGTCAGACTCACACTTGGACGGTTTTTATTCGGATTAGACGGTGAAATGTATGCAATCGTTATTTTAAAGCTCATTAGTTTTGTTATTCATAGGCAAATATATCACAGTTTGAACGTTGTGAACTCGTTCATATAAATAGAATGATATTATAATATCCAACGCTCTAGAGGCTAAAATTATATAATTTAGTTATAAGTACTTTTGTATCTCATTATAAGCGAACTGTTTTATAAGTTCTTATGAGAAATAAAATTCTTTAAACCTATATCCCGCATTATTCTAATCACAAGAAGCTGTTGTATTAACGACACGGCCCAGAAGCAACAAACAATCCAGTAACAAATATCTTACTTAAAACTAATTTAGTAAAGATTTAAATTGTGAAAAGAAAAAATCGCTCACGAGCAGGATTCGAACCTGCGACTCCTGGCTCAGTACGCCAGTGCTTTAGCCACTAAGCTACCGTGAACACTGCTCGTGTATTTTTTCTTTTCACAATTTAAATCTTTAGATTTCACTTCGCATGCGTAAATGCGTTAAAATAATAAAATAACTAATTTAGTACTTGTTTACAGGCATCAGCATAATTATTAGGACAAATAGGTAGCTATCCCGCCCGAGCAATTGTGGGGCTGTTTACGGGTTCCTAATAAAAGCGGTTGAATACGACCTTTTTGTTTATGTATAGAAAACAGAAGCACCTAGAGCGAGGTCTGGGAGGTATTGTGCCCCACAATGCGATCGATGCCGTCCGCGGCCGCACCAGACAAAGGACAGGGGAATATTGTTTGTAACAAAATTTATTATGGTGGCAGACAGTTATGGTGGCAGACAGAGTGGGACGCTCGCTGTGTTCCCAACATATCCAATATATCAGCAGCAACAGTAACGCGCCTGAACCGCAACTGAACGCAAACATATTTACGTGCTGTGTTGCGACAATAGAAATCTAAATAATAAGGCAATAGAAATGTTATCTACTGTATTTTACTACCGGAATGCATGTCGCCGGTTTTCCGCCATCAACACATAAATACGCAATTACACCCATCATGTTTCTAGCAAAAAAAAGCAAAAAAAAAAAATATAACAAGCAGTAGATAGCCTAGTGGTTGAACGCTTGCCTTCCATGTAGGAGGGTGCGAGTTCGATCCCGGCCCGCACCTCTGAGTTTTCGGATTCAGGTGCGGATCAGAATTTGATTATCACTTGCTTTAACGGTGAAGGAAAACATTGTGAACCTGCACACCTGAGAGTGCTCCATACAGTTCTCGATGGTGTGTGTAGTCCACCAACCCGCACTAGGCCAGCGTGGTGGACTAAGGCCTTAACATTCTCATACTAAGAAGAGGCCCGTGCCCAGCAGTGGTACAGTAATGGGCTGATTATGTATCTTTCTAGCATTCATTGCAATAGTACATACTGTCGAGGCCTGAAATGAAGCAATTTACGGCCGAGTAATATTGGAAGTACGAGGCGAAGCCGAGCACTTCCCAAGTGAATTTGAAAGGACGAGGCGCAAGATTCAAAGATTTATTCAAAGATTCAAAGATTTATTTTGCCAACTAAGTGTACATATTGGTGGTAGGTTATAAATATAGTTCTTACAAACTTAGTCGCCTTTTTCAGGCATTGCAAAATTATTGGACTTAATTAATTACAATTTAATATATTAATATTAGATAAGTATTAAGCTTATACATCTAAAATAAACATGGTAGATCGCCGTATTAATTTTGGCGGAAATTTATTTTGATAATATAAAAACTACTGGATAATTTTAAAGTATAACATATTAATTAAAGTTTTTATTTCCATCGTGAATATAGTAGCAAAATTATCTTATTTTAATTCAATTTATTCAAATTTGATTTAATATGTCCAATTTTATTAATTTCATTTAAATATTTTTTATATTTATTAATTGATTTAATACGTATTTTTTATTTAATTTATGCAATTTTAATTTATTTCATTATATTTTAATATAATTTATTACGATTTAATTTTATTTAGGTTTATTTTGAACTTACATAGTATTTTAAATATTACTAACACATAGTGGAATAAAGCAGTCTGATTGAATAAAAGTTATTTTTATTGTATATGTTTTATTATTATTATTGTGTTTTATTTTTTGTACTTATTATGTTCCAAATATTCTTCAATTGTATAGAAGCATTTTTGGATTAGAAATGTTTTTAATTTTCTATTAAATATTGTCAATTTTGTTTCTAGTTTTATATCGGATGGTAAACTATTAAATATTCTGACTGCCATGTAATAGGGACTTTGGTTTAGCATTTTGATCCTGGAGGGTGGTAAGTATAAACTGTCTTTGTGGCGTGTGTTTATGTTATGTATGTCTTTTACTTTTGTGAAGTGACTAATATTTTTAAATACGAACAGACACAAGTCATGTATATTTTTTGATGATTGATGGGAGTGTTAATAATTTATATTCAATAAAAAAGGGTCTGCAGCTTTCTAAATTGTCGATTTGAGCTATAATTCTAATGCACTTCTTCTGTAATACAAATAAGTCATGAACGTCCACGCTATTAAGCCGAGCTTAATTATCAAGCCGAGTCCTTTTTAACTAAACGAGGCCGTTAATTGCTATTTCGGCCGAGACTTGTATAGTACTTTTCTCTCATTTGCGAGGAAACACAACACAAATTAATTCAACAGTATCTCATTTTCATTTACGCCAATTCGCCCGCGCGCGGATCTTGTTCATTTTAAAAGTTTTGAAAAAAAAATGCGCATTCAGCCTGTATAATGATAAATATTTTGTACCTAAAATCACCTAATTTATGTAAGTGTGTACTTAAAAACCTCGGTAGCATAATTTAAAAAATAAAAAGTGTCCAGCAATTTCTATTATTGTCCTGTTGGATATTACCGGCCTGTTATTTCGTTGCGTACGGAAAAGAGCCGATTGTTGTATTCTGTTTTTTGAATAATGAACCAATTTCCGAGCAAGTGGGAGAAAAATTAATTAAGCCTAAAAAATTCCGCTGTTATATTTGCTGTAAAATACAATTTTAGTGATTCTGCGTCCAAAACAGCATTGATGATAAAACAAACTATTCGCGCACTGGAGTCGTATGAGACACCTGCACGTGGAGACAAGTTGACGCGCCTTTATCACTTCTATTACATTATTATGGAGATTTCTATGGTTGCTGACCTCTCCAACGTTTGTAATGCTGAAATATTAACTATGGTTCTGTGTTAGCTTTAGCAGGAAATCATAACTACTTGTCATTTTGTCACTTGTATAGTCGGCCTAACGTCAGTTGTAATACTTTGATTACGAAAAGCGCCCTTACTACATCCGAAATAAAGACACTGTCAAGGTCAATCTGTCACTACTGACCACCAGTAGCCTCTAGACGCCGATTAGCCGGATATCCCCGGTCACAAAGCATATGCAGTATCACTGCATATCGTACGACCCGCCGCCAATCAGGACGTCACTCCATCAGCGAGCGGCACCAATCATACTACCGAACTTTTGAGCCGACCAATCATAACGCGCCGTCCGCCCCCGGTTCCCCGCTAACATTTTACGACTGTGTTATCATGCAAAAAATTAATTTATGCGGCATCTTCTGGCTTACTGGTCTGTGCTACTGAGTCACGTCACGTCACGTCTCTGTCGACTGTACCATTCACCTGCGGGAATAATGTGGTGGTTGTTACGCTCACAATAATTGCTCATATGCACCTCCCATTGCATATGAGCAATTATTGTCTTTACATTGCACTTCTAGCAATAAATAAATAAATAAATATTTTTGGGACATTTTACACAGTATCATCTAGTCCCAAACTAAGCAGATTTTGTACTATGGGTACTAGACAATGGATATAATACTTATATACTTTTGTTTTTGTAAATACTTACTTATAATACATAAGAAATACCCAAAAAACACAAACACTTATGTTCATCACACTCATATTTGTGTCCTGTGGGAATCAAAACCACGACCTCGTGATCAGCAGTCCGACACTCGAACCACTAGACCACAGACGTCGACAATATATCTATAGTCGATAATATCGTAAGACCATGAACACAAACTGTGAACAATAATAATATTATCTTTAAAGACGGTAAAGACTAGACTAGACGGCGACGGCCGCCACATTCCTTTCACACCTCTACACAACATGGCGATAATGAGCAAGCTTAGGTGTGAAATAATAGTAAAGTAGGTATTTACCTACCGATAAAAATACGTTAAACGATATTATTAGCATTCAGTCACGATTAAGGATATTAAAAACAGGATGTATTTTGTATTAAACCTCATTATATTACCTGAACAACGTTTGTTATTTGCAATTTATTATCTACTTTAGAATGTTTTAATGAATTGTAATTGTATGTGATAACGATTTAAAATGTGGAAAGAAAAAATCGCTCACGAGCAGTATTCGAACCTACGACTCCTGCCTCAGTACGCCAGTGCTTTAGCCACTAAGCTACCGTGAACACTGCTCGTGGTAACGAAATTCTCATCCACTTGGTACATCTTTGGGTGACGTCAGCGATATATTATTAAGAAACAGTGTTTCTTAACCGACTCGACTAACTTTGCAGTTAATTCAAAGAGTATATGTGATAACTTTTTATCGTATTATAGTATCAAAATCACCAAATTTCAAGACACATGCATCAGCTTGCTGAGTTGCTGTTTCCATATTATAATAATAATAATACAATTTGAAATCAAAATTTTCAATCATTTATGACTAATATATTAATGTTCAGTGCATACGACAAAGTGCTGACAACAAAAATTCGTGTTTCGTATGATCGATCTGAAATCGATTTTTCAGATATGACTCTGGAATATATTTTATGTATAGGAGTTTTTTTTATAGAAACGAGCTAAAGGTCCACCTGATGTTAAGGCAACCCTTTGCCTATAACTACTGCAATACCATAGACTGTTGCCTAAATGGTACTGAAAGTCGCGTTCGC
The DNA here is from genome assembly GCA_949699075.1 of Asteroscopus sphinx. Classification (NCBI taxonomy): domain Eukaryota; kingdom Metazoa; phylum Arthropoda; class Insecta; order Lepidoptera; family Noctuidae; genus Asteroscopus; species Asteroscopus sphinx. The sequence goes on from OX453007.1 coordinate 22,384,930, forward strand.
TAAGCTAAGGCTGCGGGCACGAAAAGAGCGGTGGCCAGCGATGGCGGGGCGGCGCGACGGTCGACTTACTATAGGAATTTTAGCGCGGGCGCGGCGCGACTCCTCGATTTCCACGGCCACCGCTCGTCTCGTGCCCGATGCCTAAGACATGAAGATGGAAAGTCTCATGTGATTGTAATTTCACCGACAGCCGTACCCTTCGCATCGGAGCACAAAGCATTACTGTTTGGTGGTAGAAATAGGTACGGTGGTGGTACTTCCCCGGACGAGCTCGATCACAAGGAGCCCTACTACTAGATCGCGTTGGACTTTATTAAAAGTTTTGATCAATGCTTTAAACAGTAGTCCCTACTTTGTTCTAAAAACAAAACAATATAGCTACATTTTTCATTTTTAGAGTTCCGTAGTCCTACAAGGAGCCCTTATAGTTTCGTCATGTCCGTCCGTCTGTCCGTCTGTCCGTCTGTCCTAATCCTTTACAGCTTAATAACATCTACAGTTATAAACATAAGTAAATAAAAATTTGAAAAAAAATAGTCTAGATATAGATCTCAATTTTAAATGAATAAAAAAAATCGTGATTACGTATTTTAGGGGTGGCGCCCATACATGTGAAATGGGGATGTAAATTTTTTTTTCACTGCACCCCCTCTTGTGGGGTATCATTGAATAGGTCTACTAAAATGAAGGTAATGTTTCATACATAACTTTTTTATCAGGTGTACCATCTGCGAAATATAGCCCGCCAAAGTGGCTTGCAATGTGTCCAGCCATTTCTAAACTATGCAACGTAGAAACTTATAATCTTACACATTGATAGACCTTTGTAAAAACTCTCTTTAAAAATTATTTCGAGTATAATTTGATAATACATTTTTGAGTTATAGAGAGAAAACTGAAAAATACTTAAAACATCCTAGTTGGTCCATCCTTTGGTCATTGACCATAGAGAAAAATGATCATAGCAAATAATGCTCCTTTAGCTACTTTCTATTTTAAAAAATTACAAAAAGTAACTTTTTGTTATATTGAAATGACAAACTTCTTAAATTTGGCGCTGTACAGCGTCATCTAGCGGCTAGTAGCAACACTCTGAGTCGCCAATGCTGCCGTCTATTGCATTTGGCACTTTATAGCGCCATCTAGCGGCGGCTACTAACAACACTATCGGAGTTTTTGCAATAGCCATGATTAATATTCGATTTGATTTGTTTGTACACCTAGGAACCCTATAATACTGAGCATGGGCCGACATGCTCTTGGCCGGTTTTTAATTTTGTTTAGGGGGATTTTTTAATCATGAAAATGTCACCCCCATAATTGTATACAAACAAAATAAGGTAAAAAAATATAGATACAAAACATAATTAAAACAATCGTAAAATAACTATTTTGAGAAGCGTCTTAGCCTCTTCTGACAACGGTGAGGCTAAAAAGCTATTATAAAAACCTAAACTGAACCTAGAGTTACCAGAGGCGTGACATCTTTGGGCCTTATTACGACTTCACTTCGCTAAAATATGATGAAGACCCTCTAAGACTGCTACAGTACACTCCAAGGTACTTTAAAAAGTAAATAGTGAAGAATGTTTTCCTCCCATTTGAGGACAGTGCCACAATAGTGGTGTACAAGCAATTTAGTTGGTTTGAATGAATGCGTGTAAAACGATCGTTCACCCCCGGACAAACATGGGGTCTTCGCTTCGTTTACTGTTCCCTTTATAAGTCAATTCCAAGCGAATGGCGACTACGCGACTTGTTTACATCATGGTTTTATGTTTCTTTGCTATTTTCGATTGGCACACGCATGGCTTTGTCTATGGTGTTATGTTTCCTTTTATGTTTATCAAATCGCGTCAATTATTGTTTTTGTTTGGTGAGATAGATAGAGATAGTCAGCTTACAACGTTATTTTAACGCTTTCCAAGCCTGCCGTTGCTAATAGATAAGCATTACGTTCCAGTAGATACTGTAGATAGTATATTGTCTAACTTATAACCTTCTATAGAAGTTTTTAAACTTTCGCGAATTTCACTCATATTGAACTATGTTTACGGGACTTGTCGCGCACAATTAAATCAAAATATAACAAACATTTTGACTAACCTCGACGTTTCGGCCAAGTTGCATTGGCCGTGGTCAAGAGCAGACTGAAATATGTGGGTGTCATCGTCTTGAGCGGCGGGTGTTTTCTCGAAATACCCGCGGTTGGTTTTTAGTAACGTCGAAAAATGCGAGAAATGCTGAATCACGACACACAATGCTGACAGTTTCGGCGGACATACATGTAGACATACCACGACGCAAACATTTGATTTTGATTTAATTGTGCGCGACAAGTCCCGTAAACATAGTTCAACCTTCTATTAATTAATCTATCTTATAAAAATACCTATCTATATCTTTATACCCACCTTTTATAGGAAAATATTGTAGGCATACTTGAAATGGTTATTCAGCGATAATTACCTTTGTCTAAGGTTCGTAGAAATTTCATATGAGATCGTCGCACAAAGCTTAAATAATTATGTTATTAAATTTGTTTATTACTTGTTGTAGGTACCTAATCGTTAATAAATTGTTTGTAGATATTATTTATCCATAGAGGTAGAAGACTTACCGGTTTGCTCAACTAAGAGATGGATAAAACTATGGAAGAATATTACGCGGAAAAAAATTCTAGGTAAAAAAGTTAGCAGTGGTAGAGCTACTTTGTGAAAGAGCTCGTCCGGGGAAGTACTACCACCATACCTACTTCTCCGCCAACTAATGATGCTTGCATTGCTGTGTTTCGGTCTGAAGGGTACGGGTGCCGGTGAAATTACAATCACATGAGACTTTCCATCTTCATGTCTCAGTTTGGCGAACCGACTTGCGGTACCATTTAGGCAAAAGCCTTTTTTTTTTCCGAGGAGGAAACCTTCAAAAGGCTACCAGCCTCATGGGGAAGAGACGGGTGTGTGGGATTTTTACCGCACTAAAACCTCCCCGGTGGCCATCTTCAGCACAATAGAGGGGTGACTCCGGCAATGGTTATACTACCGGTGCCCCCTCAGTGCTTTGCCTATAAGGCACGTCGTAGTTTAAAATTTGATTGAAGCAATGTTTAATTCAATCAGTAGCAAATATTTGTTTATTTGATTTCCAGGAATTATCATATCAAATTAAAAATGATCATAACAACTATGGGCAAAAGTAACCGCTTAATATCAGCTGGGCCTTTAGCTCTTTTCGCCATCCTATACTATAAAAAAAGTTAAAAATTAATTTTTAATTCCTGGAAATCAAATAAACAAATATTTGCTACTGATTGAATTAAACATTGCTTCAATCAAATTTTAAACTAACTAATATTACCTACAATGTCAATAGAACATAGTAACATAAACGCCAGATAATCTAAAAAAATCGCACGCATTGGACTTTGTTTTACAATTGGTGAGAAAGACTATTAAGACAGCGAAGAGGATGGGATGAATAGTCGTAAAAAATAATTAATTAAGCGTCCCCAAATCTGGGCTACGAGGAAGGCTGGCATTCTTTTCCACATTAACATTCTTTTGGTGAATTATTCATGTGCATTTAATTGAATAGCATTTAAATTCATTACTCTTGCTCCACTCTTATCTGAGAGTTTTGCCATTATCATTTTGGTGCTCATTTTTCATGGTAGGTGTGTACTGTTTTAATTTAAGAGATTATTTTGACCTGCCTCGTTTGAATAAATGTTGTATTGTATAAAATAATAAAGACCATTTCTTAATATTTAATGCACCTACCTTTTGTTAATAATATTTGTGAGTACCTACCTACTTAACCTACCTGCCATTTAATCATTGTGACTATGTCATATTATTCAAAGGCTGACCTTAAGGACCCATAATTCAGTTTCTATAGAATTTATGAGAGCTGTTAAAACTATAAACTCTCAAGGTATCGTCTAGTCATCATAAACATGAGATAAGTCGCTCCTTTGTCGCTCAAAACTGCCCACGTACTCAACTAGATGTCGCTAGTCATAAATATAACACATAATACCACGATATCCTAATAAATGTCAGACTGGAGCACTTACGATGTCACATATGTCTGACACTTTACTGACGGAGGCTCCTGAATATTTAACATCAGCTCATAGGTATGTAGGTATAACATTCTTTTATTATTTCATGTAAATACGTCAAGTGTTTGCTGTCAGCTCTTAACGAGGATATTCCTCCCATTTATCTGTTTCAACAAAAATTTTGAATTTTAGATCAGCGAGTACGACGCGGCTTTTAATGGATGAATAATACCATTCTCTCTAGCGGTAATGGAATCTCGAATATATTTCTGAATTCCCATTATTTTGATATCCCGAGTGCTTCGCGACAGCTCTTCAAGACAAGCTGTAATTTAGTTTTCAATCATGTTAGAACAATAACTGTAGTTACCTGTAGGTAAATACTGAGAATACCGACTAAAGGAATAAACTTAGAGGTGAATAATAGCGAGGGTAGGTAGCAAAATATCCAAGTTATATCGGCCCATCATCGCAAGTTTGTAACTTAACAAACGAAAGTTGTCGGAGAACTGTGAGCAGATGTATCAATTCTATTGATCTTCTAGAATAGCGAGGTTATCAAGATAGTTGGGAATTTGTTGAATATTGCTTTAGTAGTGATTTTCTGTAGCTCCATTATACAATGTGTATCAGAAATGCGTGGTCATATTTGAAGAGCTTATTCAGGGAATGCTATCGAATAACTTTTACTAAGGCCTGAAATAGTGAAAAAAAATCGTCAAGCGACTTGGATGATTTTATAGAGAATTGCTGTTTTTTTTTTCGAGTACAAAGAGCTCTTAGAGGTTTTCAGTTATTTCAATTACACCTTGTATAACCTAACAGTTATCACAGCCTCTATTAATTATTACAAATATGTACCTGAAAGCAATTTGGCAAAAAAAATGTGGCTGAAAGATTTCTGCCAGTTATGTAAGAGCAATATACAAGGAAAAAAATATACATTGAAAAAATACTTTGCTTTCGAACTTAAGGATACTATTATGTATTCTATGCTTAAGAATAAAATGAACAACAATAACCAAATAAAATATAGCCTTTCATTCCACTAAGGTGCTCAAATAAAAGTAGAAATGATACATGTTTGTTCAAAATGTGACCCTTTTTATTTTTCCGTATCTATTACATGTTGTTTGATCTCTATATTAGATCAATCGTTTTGCTTCTCTGGGAATCCTACATGTTATTAATAGAATTGAAAACTGGAATATAAACCTCGTCCAAGATATAAACTAATAAATAGATTGTTGTCTCAATGTTATTCTGATTTACTGCTATTTAACTTGCGAGGTAAACAAGGTTCCATCTTCGCTACAATTAATTATTTGCTTATAAACAGTTCTGTATACTAAGTTCTTGTTGATATAATTTTCCGAATGAGAATCGTTATGTGACTCTGTAAATGAGTGACTAAGTAAGTAAGAAGGACTTCGAATGAAATTGTCGTTCAGATTTATCGAATTTGCACTTTTGCAATGAATACATAGATGTCATCCGATATAGCCCGAAGAATTGCCAAACTTAAGTGGCAGTGGGCGGGGAATGTTGCTCGCAGAACGGATGGCCGATGGGGCCGTAAAGTTCTGGAGTGGCGACCGCGTACTGGAAGGCGCAGCGTGGGTAGGCCCCCCATAAGCAGGACCGATGACCTGGTGAAGGTTGCGGGAATCCGCTGGATGCAGAAAGCGCAGGACCGGTCGTTGTGGCGATGCTTGGGGGAGGCCTATGCCCAACAGTGGACAGTGGTCTTTCGGCTGAAATGATGATGACACTTTTTACAGTGAAGATAGTGTAAATAAGTTCCTATTGAGAGACCGTACATGTAGCTGGCTATAATCATAATAATGATAAAGTCATATTTGGATCAGCCTCTACAAAGATATTCAGGGGCCAAGCGCTTTTCGGAAAACCTCTTGACAGCTCACACATAAGTACCTAGCGAGCATGATTCCTCTAGTAATATAGTTGAGCTTTATATCCGTCATCAAACCGGAGTCGTTTCATAAACTCATGAGTAGATGTCAGGTAGGTAATGAGAACTTGACCTTTCAGAACAATAAAGTTGAAGAGGTTACATCTCCATTTTCGTCCTTGACCTTACGTTAGCTGCGGCTAGTATTATATTATCTGTGGCTGCGGAAACAATGCCTTTACCGAAAAACAGATAACAAAATAAATGTTGAATGTTAAAAGCATGATAAATCTTCCCAATTTCGCTTGGCTTACTATTTATTTGATGTTCGAATATCTACAACATCTAGATTTGTGAATCGTGGTAAATCACGGGTGACGTATGGTTTGAAGACGGTTTTTTTTTTAGGTCTGTACTTTTATATTCTGTCTAGGTCTTTTGTATTGACGAGATCCTTCTCGTTGTTGTTGTTGTTGTTCAACATTGCTTCTCTACAGAAGCAATGTTGGCAGGAGCGAACCCTGGTTTACGCTTTTAAAAGAATGACTATTGAAAATTAAATGTCACTGTAAAATATCAAAAATTTTGATTGTTGTTAAAGGCTTGGACGAATTAAAAAAGGCGGCCGGAATCTCGCTAAACAAAAAGTGAAGCACCCATAGTAAGACGGCTCGCTTTAAAGTACGGGCTGGCACGCACACATTCACACCCATAGTAATACAAAAAGCCGCGATTACGCAACAAATCTTACGTGACGGTAGTCATTGTCGTAGTGTCACAATAGTAGTTTATGAAACTGTTGCATAATAGGGGTTATTAAAACACGAGTGTGAGTTTAAAAACCGAGCCGTAGGCGAGGTTTTTAATAGTATCACACGAGTGTTTTAATACCTAATTATGTCAGTTTCATACACTATTTTATCTACACTCATACAATTTTAAATAAAATACCAAAGTCAGAATCTTCGTAACATTGTCGTTGTTTTTCTTGATTTCTCTGGTAAAAGATTGTTCGTCATTTACGTTGCTGCATCCAGAAATTCAGGCGGGGTCATATTCTCCTCAGTTCAGTATCACTGCTGTAGTCAGATATTTTTGCCCAGAATAAAACTTTCGACATACAAAACCATAATAATAACGTAAACAATAACAATAAATTTACAAGTAACGATGTCCAAATCCAGTAGGCCGTGGCGCGCGGCCGCGCACGCGCGCTGATGCGCGCCTACACAGGTAATAAAATATAGTCTGGCGAAAACATTATAATCGGAACTAATTTTCTATCCTTGTCAGGATTCCGTCAATCTCTGTTTTATCATACAAAAAATATGCCTGTAAACGCTTAAATATAATTAAAAGCAATATGACAATTAAAAGTTCTGCCAAAAACGTGATTATAAACGATAAAAAATTTCAATGTATGACAAGTGGCGCCACCCTGAATTTTGTGTACTCATTGGTGCCAAACTGTACGACTGCAAAAGAAAAGGGTTGAAAACTCCTTGGTTGGGTCGAAGTGGCATTAAAAACTCCTTAGTTGGGCTGAAGTGTGCGGTTATGGAAAAAAAATTAAATTACCGCATTGTTTTGTTCAGCAAACTGTATCGTAATGAAACTTTTTAAATTCATTACAGGTGCATGTGCGTAAAGTATGTCATTATGACATTACTTTCGAGTTCATAATTCGAATTTTACGATACGAGTGTAGATAAACAAAATAACAATATACATATATCTGGTGTGTTGAAATTTTGTCGAAATTATTGTGGGTTTAGGAAAACACTTACCCGCAGTTTCTGGAAGGCTGATCAACGCAAAAATTAACTAATCAACTGTCAAATCTCAGGTCAAGCCTTGTGATTGGTTGTTAACATTTTCGCCGGCCAATCACAGAAGCTGACATTAGATTTGACAATAGATCAAATTGATCAGCCTTTTTGTTAGTGCCTCAATCTTTTCTTAGCGAGATTCCGTCCGCCTTTTTTTATTCGTCCGAGGTTAAAAGTACCCTTGTCTAGTACTTGTCGTGTCTTGTAGTTACAATGGGTACAGAACTAGGCATTCTAACGACATAATATGTAAGTACTATTTCGATTTAATTCGCTCATTTAAATAATTATGAGAATGGTAATGGTAATCCCCGCTTTATTTCTTGAGATATATGTGTAGTAATACGTACGTATTGGGGTCAAAGATTGCACTAATGCATAAGTAGTGCTTACCCACTGAGATGAGCATCGTAAGTACGTCAAATTCTCATGATCCGTGGGAAAATTACCAGCTGAATGAAAGGAAAACTTTTTTGTTATTTTTTCATCCCTTGGATGAATATTACGACGACCTTTGAGAAGAATGTCTTGGCACTTTCAATTGTATAATATAAATGCTCCATGCCCGTGGCTTCGCGCGCGTATTATCAGAGAAATACGTTATCGCGTATTCCTTGGGAACTGTTTCTTATATATATCTTCCTGGGGTAAAAAGTAGCCAATATGTTAATTCGGGTTATGGTGTATCTGTGAGCCAAATTTCATCCAAATGCGTTTAGCCATTTTAGCGTGATTGAAGGACAAGTAAGCAAATATTAATACTTGCGCATTTATAATATTAGTAGATTTTTTCCCTACAAGAGCGATTTGTAAATGATTGCCAAAAGAGCAGGGCCGTCTTAGGCTATCCAGTGGCCCTTACGCATAAAAGAGTTTGGGGCCCTTTCAAAAAAAAAATGTGAATGAGTAGGCACTTTCATTTAGTGACTTTGTTGGTGGTTTCGCATCTGCCTTGATAAAATTGACTCAATCTGACGTGGACTTTTTGGCAGGAAATTGAAAAGTATGTTGTGATTTTGTTTTGTTTAGCATAATATTGTTTTTCCATTATAGGATTGATTAAAAAGTTTAATGTGCTATATTTTCATGATTCTTTTTTATAGGCCCTACAAGCCGGAGGCCCTGGGCTTGTGCCCCTTATGGAAAAGACTGTACTGCAAAAGAGGTATTTATATATTATATACCTACTATTTGTCAACAACGGTTGCGAGTCTATAACAACAACTACAAACAACACTATAAATGACCACATCAAAGGTATATAGGGCATAGGATTTGGTTGCTAAACAAAGTTCATTAATTAATAAAGCTTCTTTCTAATAAATCAAATATTCTTTAATCTTATTTGTATTCTTTAAATATTCAACAGTCATGTACCAGGCCCCTCAGAAAGTATTGCGAAAAAAAGTTTTTATATATGGGAGACTGGCCAGTTATAATGTTTTTCGAAAATATGATTATTTATAAGTAAAAATAAGTAAGTTCCAATTTCAAAATTTCCCTCCACATTTTTTGCGAGTTAATTCAAAGTATTGTGTCTCACTGAAATATGGATCTGCGCCGGGAACATTTTAGAGCTACGATTTTATACGATTTCAAGTGTCGCCTGAAACCGGATGAATCGTACGATAGACTTCAAATGGCATTCATGGATGAAGGCCCTTCCAAGGCAACCGTGTATCGTTGGTATAACGAATTCAAGCGCGGTCGACCAACTTTGGGGGATGACGAAAGAAGCGGTCGCCCTTTGACGGCTGTTACCGAAGAAAACGTGCTAGCAGTGAAAAATTTAATCCAAGACAATAGGCGAATTACATATCAGGAGATTCAACACATATTGAAGATTGGATCGGGAAGCGTTCACGAGATTCTACACAGCCATCTTCGCGTGAGGAGGATAGTATCACGCTGGGTGCCGCACAACCTCACCGATGCTCAGAAGCAGGCCCGGGTGGAATGGTGCCGTGATATGCTTAACAAATTTGAAGCAGGCTCGTCTCGGCGTGTTTACGACATCGTTACAGGTGATGAGTCCTGGATTTATCAATACGACCCAGAAACCAAGCGCCAGTCGACTGTTTGGGTGTTTCAAAATGAGCCAACGCCTACCAAAGTGAAGCGATCTAGAAGCGGGGGTAAGATTTTGATCGCTAGCTTTTTTAATTTGACTGGCCACTTGGTATCAATTCCCTTACGGGATCAAAGAAGCATTAATGCCGAATGGTATACTACCAAATGTTTGCCAGAAGTTTTCTCTGTTATAAGCAACAAGCGACCAAACACAGGGCTCCGCGGGCTACTGCTCCACCACGACAATGCACCTGCGCACACCGCACTCAAAACGAGGGACTTCCTGGACAGCACGCCAGTCAAACTCCTGGGTCACCCTCCTTACAGCCCTGATCTAGCACCGTGTGACTTCTTTTTATTCCCAAAAATAAAAAATCAGCTCAAAGGGATACAATTTTCGTCGCCGGAAGATGCGCTGGCTGCGTTCGAGCAGGCTGTAAACGAGGTGTCTGCGGCGGACTGGAAAAAGTGTTTTGAAAACTGGTTTAGGCGCATGAATCTTTGTATAGAGGCTGGTGGAAAGTACTTTGAAAAGATTTGATAAAAATATATGTACGTATAGAACAATTTTTTTTAGTTTCGCAAAACTTTCTGAGTGTCCCACGTATAAACCACTTTAGCTTGAAATGAATATGTCATGTCTTTGTGATGAGTCCAACCTAGGTTATAATATGTGACAATGACGAGATAAATGGTTATATGACATTTAATTTAATTGCGATGAGTACAATTAGTTCTGTTTATCTGATTAATTGTGAATACATATTTATGCCAAGAGATGAGTTATAAAAGCATCTGTTATAACCTTCACAGATATTTGGAGGTCACTCAAGACAAACAAAATGTTCACATAATTGCTTTTAGAACTTGGTTTTCGCACTGCCATAAGCGTATACATTATTTGATTAGCTTGAGACAATAAATAAGCTCACGAATAAAATTATTATTTTTCTACATGAATGTATTCAAATGATTGTATATCGGGTTTTATCCATGTACCTTCCTACATCAGAATTTTAACATCGACATTTTAGGAAACATGACAAAATGTCTAAACCAACGAGCATGCATGACGAGGTAATGAACGTAGATGAAGCGAAAGAGGTGTGTCAGGATTGTAGCAGCTGGAAATCTGTTATAGTCTCTGGCAACCCCAATGGGAAACAGGCACGATAATATGTATGTGTGTATGTAGATTTTTTTCATTGAAGAAGTGAGCAGGATCTTTAGGAATTAAACTTTATTACTTTACCTATATCCCGTAAAGAGTCCATAAAGAGCGACGCCGCGACGTAAGAATTAAATGTATTTGGATATTTTGAAAAAGTAAATAGTATAAGTGTAATAGTATCAGTTAGATTCATAACTTAAATTGTTAATATTTAGCATTTTAGGATAAACCTATTAAAATGATCAAAACGCAACGAGCAGTTTGGCGAGTACAATTTTTGTGTAAGTAACTGTGATAGATCGTCCGTGTGGTGCCGGACGCAAAGAATTTCACCACCCTATATCTTCTCATGGGTGTCGTAAAAGGCGACTAAGGGATTCACCAGAGGATGGGCAGCAGCGTCCTCTGAGTATTTAACCAACCTACTGCGATCGCCAACCCGCCTGCCAAGCGTGGCGATTATGGCATATCCCCCCCTTTTGGGGGAGGCCCATGTCCAGTAGTTGACGTTTTTCGGCTGAAATGATGATGATGATGAACTGTGATAGTCCGATAATTAATTTAAAAAAAAAGCTTTCAGACCATTAACATTTGATTTTAGTTTCAGATGCATCAGAAATATAAGATATGATAAAAATACACACTTATACAGACTTGGACGAATAAAAAAGGCGGACAGAATCTCGCTAAACAAAAAGTGAGGCATCCATAGTAAGACGGCTCGCTTAAAAGTACGGGCTGGCAGCACACATGCACACACATAGTAAGACAAAAAGCCACGATTACACAACAAATCTCGTGTGACGGTAGTCATTGAGTAGTGTCATAAATAAAATAACAATATATATCTGGTGTGTTAAAATTATGTCGAAATTATAGTGGGTTTAGGAAAAAACTAAGTGCTCAATCTTTTCTTAGCGAGATTGCGTCCGCCATTTTTATCGTCCGAGCTTATAGATACTTTTGCTCAAAGAGGTAACAATCCCGCTAACTAACCCGTGTCTCGTAGTCGCATGTTTAATGCATGCACGCGCATTTGGCTAACATTAGCTTGGCCGAGATTACAACTGAACATGCTAATATGCATTAGCAGTCTCCTCGTAACATGATATGCGCTTTCAGTTATAGATTCATAGATTGTGCAAACAATCCATGTAATGATAACTGAATTTGATGATTGAATTATGTTTTACTAGCCTATACCCGCGACTTCCCCACATGAATGTCGTTTATCGCGTATCCCTCGAGAAGTGTTCATCTTCCCAAAATAAAAAGTAGCCTATACATTAATCCAGGTTATGTTCTATCTGTGTGCCAAATTTCATTAAAATCCATACAGTAGTTTTTGCGTGAATGAGTAACAAACATCCATACCTCCTCACAAACTATCACATTTATAATATTAGTAGGAAGTAGGATAGTTAGAAATAGAGTTCGTTCGCGGCTACGACCGCGTGGATGTCATTTCCCGGGACAAAAAGTAGGCAATGTCCTTTTTTTTTGCTAAATTTAATTACGATCAATTCAGAGGTTTAATCGGGAAGAGGTAACAATCAGACAGACAGAGTTACTTTCGCGTTTATAGATAATACTGTACAGATTTCGGGGTTTGTGAAAGTGTCATTTGTGTCTCTAAACGCAGACATGATACAAGAAAAATCCTAGTGGTGACCTGGCGGCCTGAGCGAATAGTAAGTAGCCAGTATCGGATCATTGGGTTCTCCTATTGTGGTCTAACCTGTAGTTAAAATCATTATTAATAATTAATTAGTTCACTTTAATGATTTTTTCTCTAGTATTTAATGTCGCAATGTATATTTTTTTCTCTAGAGTAGGCCTTTGCCAGGTAGAGGAGGCCTTTGCCAGGAGGCACACTGAACTCAGAGACATTTTGTAACAAGGAAACAACTGCATAGAGAGTTCAGGATAGGGAGGGCTTATTATTATTAATGATTTTTTATCAGTCATTAACCTAGATTGTTCTCAAACAATTCTTTGCGAATCATGTAACAAATCATTGTACCGTTGATTATTTGAAAAGAGTATATGCATGGAGTTTCTTGCCGGCTCTTGTCCATTCTCCAACTTTTTGGAACCGTGCAACTAGATTCATAATTAACGTTTTGAAAGTGCATGTAAATGCTTATTCGAAATACAAAAAATTTACTTTTGGCTTTGATTTTGAGGACTAAACGCATTTAGATGAAATTTGACACACATTGTATACTATAACCCGTATTAGCATATAGGCTTTTGGACTTTTTATCCCAGAAAGATAAACAGTTCTCAAGGAATACGCGATAACGTCTATCTGTGATAAAACGAACCGTATGCGCGCGAAGCCGCGGGCAAAGTCTAGTCGCTAATATTGTAGTAGTCACGTCTCCCTTTTATTTGCGGTGACTACAGACATAGTAAAAAATATAGACGAAGTGCTGCGAACAATCATAGTGAAGCCGAAAAACCGGGCTCCTTCGTCTACAACCAGCGCTCACGCACACAAATGCACCTCAAACCGTGCTCGCTTAGTACACATATCACGGCATCGCAAAAGCAAATATCCTTCAGGTGCATGGTGTGTGCATGAACGCTGGTTGTACACGAAGTAGCACGGTTTTTTTGGTTTCACTATGAATGTTCGCAGCACTTGCGTCTATATTTTTTACTATGTCTATGCCACTTACTATATCTGTGGCGGTGACCACGTATTCGCCTATTGGCGTATTAACTTCGATCCCGGCCGTTCTCGTTACTCGCTCAGCGTTTTGCGGTTCAGACACCACTCATTGAAATAGGCTAGCTTATCTGCATTTAGGGTGACTGTGAGTCTAAAGGACCTATGCCTACAGTAATCATACTCAAAACGTGATCGTTAGCTCAGTATTCACTCAGTCAATTTATCTTTGAAGAGTATTCACTCAGTATTGAGTGTGACCAATTGAGTGGAAATATGAATAGGCTAGGTCATCTGTTTGCAATAAAGGAGACTTGAATTTGGATTGGTGGGACTAATATTTAGGGTAAGTGTGGCGGTGAAGAGCAGTTCACTCACAAACAACAAGCACGCACGGTTGTAAGGAAAACCGACTCTTATTGACCGTTTCATATGGAAGCTTGTGGCGGCTCAACCGCTCTTCGCGGGCGCTTTGAGTTTGGTTTATTTAGCTATTAAAATTTCAATCGTATGTAGAAGTTAAAAGTGTTTAATTTTAACTGTTACAAAATAAGCCGCTTCGCCGCTACTCTGTCAGTGAGCGCTGACACTTACAGTTTTTGGCTTATGATACCTACTTTACAGTTACCTACGTGACGATTTGAGAGCTAAACCAATTTTGTCCTACGGTTCGAACTTTACTTACATAACCAGCCCATTACTGGGAACTTTACTCACCTGTTGTATATTACAGGGTGAGTATCTGTGGTCTAATACTCGATAGTGACATGATCATAGTCACTGACCGGAATGGCTCGAGCGGCTTAGCGATCGATGCAATTAGGGTTGCTACACTGTTAAATAATTTAATTGCCGTTGTTTTTTACATTATCAAGCGCATTTTTAGTAGTAGTAGAGCTCCTTTGTGAAATAGCTCGTCCGGGGAGGTACTACCACCGTATCTATTTCTCCGCCAAATAGTGACGCTTGCATTACTGTGTTTCGGTCTGACTGAAGGGTATGAGTGCCGGTAAAATGAGACTTTTCATCTTCATGTCTCAGTTATAGGCAACAGCCTAGGTGGTATTGCAGTTGTTATGGGCAAAGGTAACCGCTTAACATCAGGTGGATCTTTAGCTCGTTTCGCCATCCTATACTATAAAAAAATGAATTCCTTATAATAAAAAAATAATAACCTTCATAATACTACCTTAACAACTAAAAAAAAAAACATCTGTCGTAAAAGTACCTGCAATCTTTTATTACATCTGTCGCATTACTTACACAGTTACACAGCTTAAAGTATTCGGATCTCGGGACTAGCTCGGATCATGGGCTTTCCATCAATACCGGTCACAGATTACAGCAGATGGACGGTCACTGATAAAGATACCCTACCGAGTTCTTCGTTGTTTTTGTGTAAGTCCACGATCTGTGGACT
The DNA here is from genome assembly GCA_949699075.1 of Asteroscopus sphinx. Lineage (NCBI taxonomy): Eukaryota > Metazoa > Arthropoda > Insecta > Lepidoptera > Noctuidae > Asteroscopus > Asteroscopus sphinx. The sequence goes on from OX453007.1 coordinate 22,400,069, forward strand.
TCGATATGGTTACCCTACTTACTGTATCTACCTGCAGTGATTCGCTCGCGCTTTATAGGTCGAAAATCAATATTAGGAATAGAGTAAGTTAATTAACTTGCGTTCGCTTTGCCGAGTGTATTGCTCGACGCTACAGAAACAGCACATTCATAAAATTAAATGAATATGACTGGATGTATACAAATGCAATTTCAAATCTTACTCACTTTTTATCCCCTAATCTGCGGCTACTTAGTCGTAATTGAAAAACGTGGCTGCAAAAAGGAATTATTTTTGTTTATGTGAGCATAACGAAACGTACCTACTCAATGATATTTAAAAGTACAGATATGTTACTTGCACTCGCAACTGAAGACTCGAAAACGTCCTAATTAGGTCGTTTTTTTATTAATCCGCGTCAAGTAAGGTGCCGAGCGTGACAGGTGACAAAAAAAAAGTACAATGCCGTCGTGTGTGAACAGAAAGTGTTCGAATTATGACGCGAAAGTAACTTGAAGTAACCAATTTACTTCTTTATACTAGTTTATGTGTATTGTGCTGCCACTGCGTACGGATCATTTTTTTGGTGGTTTTGTTAGGGAAAGACATATCTATACTTTTAAATATCATTGTACCTACATATCAAATTTGTATAATAATCACGCTGGCCCAAACAAAATGATGTTTTATTCTTATTTATGCTGAGGAAAGTAACAGCACCTCTGGCATTAATAACAAAAGCTATGGCTGCCTGAGGAAATTTCGTTTAGATTATAATCAAATGGCAACGTAAACAAACTTTTGGTGCCACGTGACGAGCATCGGAACTGCTCGGGACGATTCTAATTTCACGGCGTGACGAAGAGGTCTCCTCATTTTCCTGACGGTTGCGGATATTTTCAATTTTCCCGACGGTGGCTCCTTTTTATTAGTTGTTGTTTCGCCTTGAATACTAATCGCTGAAGAATTAACATTCACGTGACATCTCCTTTGCTTATCCGAGACGTTGCGGCCGGCTAGGGTTTTGCATCCATTCTAAATGTTGCAACAGTAATTAGTTGTTGTTCCTTGTTGATACTTACGTTTTTCTTTTGTTTCTGGAAAACTTATTCTTTTCTCTTCATTTTGCGCATATTATTAGTTCAATCAAGTTCAGAGCCCCCAAATATGAAAATTATTTATGCTTTACTCATTCCGTCTTTATTTGATTTTGCAATCTAAAGATACATGAGAAGCCACTTCATTACAGAGAGTATTACCATCACGTAAACACCGGGTATCGATATAATAGTTTATCCATCGACAAGCGATTTAATTAAGCTGGAGGTTATTACGGGCGATGTCACTTGCCTTCAAGTTAACACGTATAGATATTTTGAGGTAGCATCATAGTTATTAGCTCCTTGCCAAGTTATTATGATATTCACTTTGCTCGCTTTAACTTAGCGGAACAAGGTATAAGGCGGCGGCGGTGGTATGGCGCATTTATTTATATATCTAGTCTATTTCTAAAATGGCAAGTTTATTTACGTCTTCGTTCCTAATTTGATCTTTATTTGCTGGTATTTCATTAAAAATGCCTTTCCCTCAAATACTCAAACAACACGTTCAAAGTCATTAGAGTGACAGTGTCAGCATTCTTAAATTTGTGTTGCATTTTGACTATTTAGGAGTTAGTTTATTAATTAGAAATTTTCACTCAGTGTTTTTATTACGCATCTCTAAAATATATAGCAGGGTCGATGAATCAAAACCGGCCAAATGTGAGTCGGACTCACGCAGTAAGGGTTCCGTACCACCCATTGACCTGATACCCTATAGAAACTGATTTAATTTACGAGAGTTTCCCAAAAGACATCAACGATCGTACGCGAAATTTTTAGTATTTGCTGCTAAAAAACATAGTATGCACTATAATCAGACCAAGTTTGACGCTGGTATGTACCTATTACCGTTTTGAAGATAGAATAGGAACAAAAACGTTGATAAAAATGCATGTTTTTCGAGGTTTCTTGTATGTCGTGATAGGCACCATAGTAACACAAATTCTGTGAAAATTTCAACTGGTTATCTATTACCGTTACAAAGATACAGCCCTGTGACAGACATACAGACGGATGGATGGACGGACAGCGTAGTGAGAGTAATAGGGTCCCGTTTGCACCCTTTGGGTACGGAACCCTAAAAAGTAGTTTGCATATATTAGTTGCGCGGATAATGCATTTAACTATAAATTCGGTGTAAGTGCGGAAATAAGGTGACGGTTAGTTCGTGCTGGGCGCTTGGGTAGACAGACTACTTGCCCGCGCCCGGTAGTCGCGCCAGTAAACTAGCAAGTTGACTGGAATAGTGCTGGCGGCGTAATTAAAGCTGAACTTAATCTCCTGTCACCGTTCACGAGCTGAAATCCCGCGCCCACCGACTTAATTAGATTTTTGATGAATTGTTCCACCCAATAATGCCTGCATGCATATGTTGTGCATAAATTGTTTAGGTTTATGGGAATCAAAGGTATTCAACCATACCTACGTCTGAAAGTACAATTATAATAAACTAGCCTATGCCCGCGGCTTCGCCCGCGTGTAATTCGGCTTATGACGGCAAGATGTTATCGTGCATCTCTCATCATCATCATTTCAACCGAAAGACGTCCACTGCTGGACAAAGGCCTCCCCCAAAAGGGGGTATATGCCATAATCGCCACGCTTGGAAGGATGGCGTGCACCCCTCGGGAACTGTTTATTTTCCCGGGATAAAAAGTAACTTATATTTTAATTCCAGTTATGGTCTATCTGTGTGCCAAATTTCATCCTAATTCGTTCAACGGTTAACGCGTGACTGAGTAACAATCAAACATTCAAACATCTTCACAAACTTTCACTTTTATAATATTAGTAGGATCAATTTCTATAGATCTTAAAAACATTAGGTAAAGTACTAAAGCCAGAGCTTTGACCCGACTGAATCCAAAAATACCTCACTTAAAACTGTTATCTAAAAATTAAAATACACGTGCAAAAAACATAAACGAAAATGTGCCACTAAATCGAATCGTATTGGCGCGATATAAACAAGCGTTCAACATCTGGATCCTTATTCAATGTTCAATCGACCGTGACTCCGATGGTATTCCAAGCAACGATAAGTGGATCGAGTACTTTTGACGTCGGCAAGTAGGAGCGATCACAATGGCCGGGTGATCTCGAGCGGCCTGGGGAGCTTCGCAGATAACCTTTGCCCCAATATTTTGATTGAACCGATGTAATACCCCAAGGTCGACGTCATTGTACACCCATTGTGTACTCCGAAGGCACACTCGACGATCCTATTCAGAACAACCAATTATACAGACCGGACCATTTTGAAACCAATCCATCATTCTAATATAATAAATAGTAGTAAACAAAGGGTCTCCATTGTGAAATCAATTTCGACTCAATATGTTACAATAGGCTTCGTGCACGTGGAAGCTGAACGCCCTAATTCTATTTAATTACAAACAATGTGAAAACCTTCTGTGTAGTCCACGGAAAATTGTAGAGAAGTCCTTTAATTAAATTACATTTTATTTTTAGCCATTATGTGCACAATTATATTTGTATGTATAATTAAGGCAAAATATAGCGCACTAACTAAATCTAATTATTAAATTAAATTAATCAAATTAAATATCCTTTATTCGGGTATCTAGGACCCATAATGTGTTAGTACAAACTTAAAAACTAATATTGTTTGTAACAATTCAATAAAATACACAAAAATCTACGTTTTGTCTGGATTCTCTCCACATGCATCGCTATACAACGATTCAAGTACAGATAATGTAAATCTACATAAGTTTGACAAATAATATTTTTTTTTAATTATTATTTTTGGAACGAGGCTCCTTGTCGCGGCTGGCGATAGGTGTGATTCGGGAGAAATGTAACGTCACGTCAGATTTTAACTATTAAATAAAACATACAAACAGACATGTTTTGCTGGAGATCGAACGTAGGCCCTGTGGTATCTCAGTCCGACGCTTTATTTCTTCTGCCATCTGTGCTTGTATTATAGTTGCGAGCATTATAATGAATCGGCCAATTTTAGCGCATGCGCCTTTTAATAAATACTTTCGTTCTTGACGGGGTCCCCTGATTACACACATTTTATTTTTATTTCAGTATTATTTGAACGAGTCAAAAGTCCTGCCCCCCTAGCCAAGTTGACAATCTACAATCGTCAACGCTATAGAAGACAATCAAAATGTATGGGAATGACATATCTCAACGTATGACTTTTTCGTTGAGGTATGTCATTCCCATACATTTTGATTGTTTTATATTTTTGGCATTTTTTTTCGGTGAATTGAAATCAACGAGTTCAGGATCGGAACAATGAACTTATTTGGGTTCGAATTACGATATCAAGGAAACAAAAACAATTATTTTTAAAAAGATTTATTATTATAAATTGCATTGACTCTATTATAAGCGTACTATATTTTGCAAGCTCAGTTGCCATAGTTAAGTACGGCAACTGAGCTTGCAAAGCTAAGCTAGCATACGATGATTCAATCAAGATAATCTTTCAGAACTGACTTATTGAGTTACCATGTGAGGTATCCTGTTCAGAAACATTTGATAGTTGATAGGTATTTTATAAAAACCTGATGACATTGATTTATGGTGAAGCTTGACCTATGTCGTGATTAAAACGACATACTGATAACGATTGATTAAAGATGAATGAATGTCATGTATTTATAAAATTGATTGCAATAAAAATATCCTGCGTCAGCGTTGTGTGGAATGAATGACAACCTATTAGGTATCATCATCATTTCAGCCAAAACATGTCCACTGCTGGACATAGGCCTCCCCCAAGTAGCTTGGGGGGATATGCCATAATCGCCACGCTTGGCAGGTGGGTTGGCGATCGCAGTTGGTTGTTTAAATACTCAGAGAACGCTGCTGCCCATCCTCTGGTGAATCCCTTAGTCGCCTTTTACGACACCCATGAGAATATAAAGGGTGGTGACATTCTTTGCGTCCGGCACCACACGTACCTATTAGGTATATCCTACTAATACATGTTATAAATGCGAAAGCATGGATGCTTAGTATGGATGTTCGTTTGTTTGTCCTTCAATAACGCTAAAATGGCTGAACGGATTTGCATTAAATTTAAGGTACTTTTTATGCCGAGATAATGAACAGTTCCCAAGTGTTGATTGCTGCAAGCTCCAGGTGTGTGCTGAGGGTCTTGACTGGTAAATGAAACTTTGAAGGTTCAATATTATTGACTGTATTTCTGGACTGGTTGTATTTATAGAAAGCCGCGATGTGTGTACGCAATAGGATGTCGTCGACAGTGAATCCGGCTCGAAGGACCACTACAGATTGACACTCAAACCACACCTCACCTCACTTACTCAATACAATATAAATGCTAGCACCACCTACATACACAAGATTACGTCTCTATACGATCGCACACACACGTGTAGGTTAGGGATGCTCGCCGCTAGTAATACCGACTCGCTTCTCAGTAGTTCTCAGAGATGGCGTGCTTGCTTGTTTTGGCCGTTCTGTACGTTAGTACTATTAGATGTTCTGTGCTCAAACACCGAGTGATGCGCGATTATCTTCCTGTGATAAATCGAATTATACACGTGCAAAGCCGCGGGAATAGACTAGTGTATGATAAATATGCGAGTAAGCAAAGGTCATAAATTAGACAGCCCACTGCAACGTTTAATTATTGTTAGCGATTTGTCGTGTCACACGTCGTTTTATCGTGTGCATCAGTTAACGCCTCGGAATGACCTTTTATTTCAGATCTCGTGTCATCTTCATACATGTGTTTAAATTAGCTAAGAAGGACACGGGTAAATGTATTTTTATGAATCATGTGCATCAATGAATGAGTTACCTAATGGGTTTTGTTTTGACGCATGTCTTACAAGATGTGTGGAGAATGATTTCAATAAATCATCAAGCTTTTCGTCACTTCATTATATTGAATGATATCATCATACACTATCATATTTCATGAATAATATCTAATAAATAATATCTATAAATTTGTTTTTGTTGCCATTTCTGGCACTTTAGAAAGAAGGAAAGAAAGAAAAATGATTTATTGCCACAACAAGACATGCGGTAGGTATACATAAAAAATAACATCTTACATAATTTTCGGAATCATAGTGATAGTTGTAACATCAAGAAAAGAAAAGAAAAGAGGTTGACACTCAGCATGGTGCTGTGTTGTAACGTACATAACACAGCGCTGATTTTCAGTGTCAACCCTAAGTGACGAGCGGATGTCAAGCCAGTAAAAGAAACCAACAATTTTATACCCAAAAAATAAGAACCAATCAATCAATCAATCAAATTATTTATTTACTAGAATATGGTATTATTACATATGTAGGTGACTTATGGGGCGTGCAAATTGGACTTAAACATAACACAATTATTAAAATTATGAGCATGCATATTACCATATATATTACCATAGAGTTAAGTGTTACAAATACTTTATATTATTACATATTACGCATAATTGTTTCCTATTATTTTTAACGATTTGAGGACTTTTCTTTATTGTTATTTGTATGTATTTACATGGGATTCTTTATCATTAACCAAGCCTAAGGTGACAGTAAGATGTTTCAAATCTACTTTAGGAAACCTTCACTAAATTCCTTTTGAAATATGCGCACATGATCGGCTTATGGCCATTTATCAATGAAATTCTCATTACTTAAATAATTAAGTACTTAAACTATAATCTCTTCCTTAAATTCCTTTCAAATATGTTGAATAATATGGTCATTATTATCTAACCTCGTCTTTAGTACTAAAAAGTCAAGGGCGTTAGTATTAGTACATTTATTGTGTACTAAATGGTGCGCGCCGTTTGTATTGGAACATTATTTCAATCAATCATTTTAGTGTCAATAATTGGATGCTTCGCGTGTTATGATGAACTTATAAATGATCTATAGTCAATATTTTGTTTGCGAGTTGTTAATTAATTAAAATTAAAAAGTTGTCAGAATTTTGAAACGTGTGATTTTGAAAAATAGTTTCGTAAAATGATATTGTTTGTTTGTTATACAGGGAGAAATTTAAGGGTTAGAATAGATTCAAATTGTAATTTTATAACTATAATGTTTGTAGGAGTGATTTGTTCCTTATTATCGGTTCTATGAATTAGTTCTATAAAAAACAGGTTGATATTTTTTCCATTCTTGAAGATTCGGTTCCCGGCTGAGGCAAGCAAGTTTTAAAAACACTTATTTTTAAGTATAAAGGAATGTTTCCTTTGTGTAAAATTCGTTATCATCAATATTAAAGATATTTAAATTTCCCTCCACTGCCTTTAAATTCTACCCTGTAATACGTAATTGATTCTGTTATGAAGTATCAATTTTAGTTGTATTTGAGAAAAAAATAACAAGTAATTTTAATTGATTGAACTTTAATATTGACACGAATTCGATTATTTGATATTCGAGATAGCATTTTTTATGTTGATGGAGATCCTTAGCCATATAACAGTAACCTATTATCTCATCGAGGTTAACACATATTTTTATTTTCAATTCGTGACTAGCACATATGAATGTGCATAGGGCTTTAGTTCCGTCGTTCGCCATGAATCGTGCCTAACCTCGCACCGAAGATATGACACGTAACTGTTCACGATTTCAACCAATCAAATATTATTAGTGATGTGAAACGTTTATCTGAATGAATGCTTAATGCAATTATGTATAGTAAAATCCATTTGTTGAGGACATCTTGTGATTATTTAACACGATAGCGTCATTACTGCCAATTGCTTTAATAGACGGCTTGAATTTTGGACGAATAAAAAAGGTGGACGGAATCTCGCAAAAATAAAGTGAAGCACCTATAGTAAGACGGCTCGCTTAAAAGTACGGGCTGGCACGCACACATTCACACCCATAGTAAGACAAAAAGCCGCGATTACACAACAAATCTCGTGTGACGGTAGTCATTGACGTAGTGTCACAAATAAATTAACAATATATATCTGGTGTGTTAAAATTATGTCGAAATTACAGTAGGTTTAGGAAAAAACCAAGTGCTTCAATCTTTGTTCAGCGAGATTCCGTCCGCCATTTGTTATTCGTCTGAGATTTGAATATTAAAATTTCCTTGATGGTAATGTAGGAATGAAGAATACACACGGTCTAGTCTTAATTGATTAATTTAATATGAAAGACGCCTAGTCTAAACGAGGCATTCTAAAATTACATTCAATAATGGGATTCAAATTTTTTTGAAGGCTCTTGATATACAAACGAAAATAGCTAGCGTAAACAACGACTACATCAACAACGACAACATCAACAACGACAACGTCAACGTCTGTGGTCTAGTGGTTCATGGTTCGGACTGCTGATCACGAGGTCGTGGGTTCGATTCCCACAGGACACAAATATTTGTGTGATGAACATAAGTGTTTGTGTTGGTCTGGGTGTTTCTTATGTATTATAAGTATATATTTACAAAATAAATTATTATATCCATTTTCTAGTACCCATAGAACAAGCTCTGCTTAGTTTAGGACTAGATGGTGCTGTGTACAAATGTCCAAAAGAAAAAAAAGAAAAAAAAAATATGATCGTACTCATTATTATACTACTCCTATGATGATCAATGAACTCAGCCTATCGCAGTCCACTGTTGGACATAGGCCTCTCCCAAGTTGCTCTTTAGGTCGTCGGTCCACCTGGCAGGGCGCCCGCCCTACGCTGCGTTTGCCGATTCGCGGTCTCCACTCAACACTCACTATGATGATCACTGATGATTATTGATGATCGTACTCGCCCGGTACCCACGCATTCGTCTCAGTCACATGACGTGACGTTTGACGTTTGTGTCAACTAGTAATATAAAGTCACTAAAGTGCAAAACAAAAAGTTTTTATAGAAAAGCTATCAGATTTCCCTTCAGAGAAAAGTAGTGACTTAAGCGCAAACCACACACAGAGCGGGTGCAGGTCGGGCGCGGGTCGGCCCGCGGCGGGTGGAGCGTGGGCCCGACCTGCACCCGCTCTGTGTGTGGTTTGCTCTTAAGTCACTACTTTTCTCGCGTTTCGTGTAATGTCGTCCATGTAAAAACAGTTTAATATACCCACCGTACACACGACCCAACCCGCGCCCGACCCGCACCCGCTCTGTGTGTGGTTTGCGCTTAAGTCACTACTTTTCTCTGACGGGAAATCTGATAGCTTTTCTATAAAAACTTCAAAAGACACGACTTTTTAATCTCTTGCCGGCAACAGTTTCAAATTAGAAGGTTCTCCTGAAAAATCTAATCACTTTTTCAATATCCGGCGAAGACATCTGCACTCATTAATACGATTTTTCTAACTTCTTCCTCTGTTACAGTACATTCGACTGCTGACTAAATTAAAAGTACATAAAGAAACTATTATTAGACTTTTAATTGCTCAATTCAGTGCGACGATAAAAGGGGTCGCTTTAGTCCTGCTTTGCATACTCTGTGAAATAATCACGAAGGGAAAAACCCGACTGTATTTTTCATCTTTCTTGGCTAATAGATTTTTCTCAACTTACGGCACCGAGAATAAATGGGGGATTTTTTTGAATTAAAATTTACATAAAGAAATTTCTATTAAGATGAGGGTTAAGTTGAAACTAAGCTCCGGGGAATTAGTATTTAGCTTAACTGCATTTGAGTGCAACTGTGCGTTATTAAGAGCTGGTGTTAATTAATGTTATGTTCAACTAGTAACACACATAATTAGCCCATTACTGTCCCACTGCTGGGCACGGGCCACTTCTCAGAACGAGAAGATTAAGGCCTTACTCCACCACGCTGGCCTAGTGCGGGTTGGCGGACTACACACATCATCGAGAACTGTATGGAGCACTCTCAAGTGTGCAGGTTTCCTCACGATGTTTTCCTGCACCGTTAGAGAAATAATCAAGTTTTGATCCGCACATGAACTCGAAAAGTCAGAGGTGCAGGCTGGGTTTGAACTCATACCCGTCTGCATGGCAGGCAAGAGTTCAACTTCCAGGCTATTAGTAGCGTATGTTGGCAATTGTTTCATACTTATACTCAACAACACTGAAAAAAAACGGGCCCAAACAAGAAACAATATAGAACCTATTGTGTTTAAAATAAATTGTAAGAGTAAGCTGCAAAAGTTATTATATTTAGTAAACATACGAGAAAGGAGACGCCTAAGCTTGATTTACCGAATTTTGGCCCGAAGTTTCTTAATAAACGCTATGACGAAGTAACATCAAGACCTTTATGAATTTAAAATTAGTAATTTTATCTTGGAATTCTTCATTCTGATCTTATGATTTAAAAAAGAAAAAAAACCGGCCAAGAGCATGTCGGGCCATGCTCAGTATTATAGGGTTCCTTAAGTAGGTGTTACAAACAAATCAAATCGAATATTAATCACGGCTATTTTAGTTTTTGCAATAGACGGCAGCATTGGCGACTCAGAGAGTGATGTCAGTAGCCGCTAGATGGCGCTATACAGTGCCAAATGTAATACACGGCACTTGACGCCAGCATTGGCGACCCAGAGAGTGTTGTACGACGCCGCTAGATGGCGCCAAATTTAAGAAGTGTGTCGTCAACATAACACAAAGTTACTTTTTGTGATTTTTTCAAATAGAAAGTAGCTAAAGGAGCATTATTTGCTATGATCATTTTTCTCTAAGGTCAATGACCTTTGAACTAGGACGTTTTAAGTATTTTTCAGTTTTCTGTCTATAACTCAAAAAATTATAATCACATTATACTCAAAATAATTTTAAAAGAGAGTTTTCACAAAGGTCTATCAATGTGGAAGATTATAAGTTTCTACGTTGCATAGTTTAGAAATGGCAGGGGGGGGGACACATTGCAAGCCACTTTGGCGGGCTATATTTCGCAGTTGGTACACCTGATAAAAAAGTGGTGTATGAAACATTACCTTCATTTTAGTAGACCTATTCAATGATACCCCACACGAGGGGGTGCAGCGAAAAAAAATTTTTTTTCCCCATTTCACATGTATGCCACCCCTAAAGAACGTAAAAACTATTTTTTTATTCTTTTAAAATTGAGATCTATATGCAGACTATTTTTTAACAAAATTTCATTTACTTATGTTTATAAATGTAGAAGTTATTAAGCTGTAAAGGATTAGGACAGACGGACAGACGGACAGACGGATAGACGGACAGACGGACAGACGGACAGACGGACAGACGGACAGACGGACGGACATGACGAAACTATAAGGGTTCCTTGTAGGACTTCGGAACCCTAAAAAGATGGTGTTAATGGCGTATTTACATATTTACCAAGCTAACTGGAAAAAAATGAAATGAAATTAAATTTTACATTACATTTAATTTTATAGGGTGGCGACACGAGCTAAGGGCACACCTGCCCCCCAGCCAAGTTGACAATCTACACAATCTACAATCGTCAACGCTAATAGAAAACAATCAAAATGTATGGGAATGACATATCTGAACGAATGACTTTTTCGTTGAGATATGTCAATCCCATACATTTTGATCGTTTTCTATTAGCGTTGACGGTTGTAGATTGTGTAGATTGTCAACTTGGCTAGGGGGGCTGATGTTAAGCGGTTACCTTTGCCCATAAAAACTGCAAAACCACTTAGGCTGTTGCATAAATGGTACCGCAAGTCGGTTCGCCAAACTGAGACATGAAATGGAAAGTCTCATGTGAATTTCACCGGCACCCGTACCCTTCACACCGAAACACAGCAATGCAAGCAATCACTATTTGGCGGAGAAGTAGTTACGGTGGTAGTACTTCCCCGGATGAGCCGTTTCACAAAGGAGTTCTACTACTACTTACTACTTCCCTATATCTATGTCCACATAAATCAACAAAATATAGGGAACAACTGTTTGTTTTTCGCGGTTTCAGGGCTGGTCCCATAGTAAAGTTCTTCAAATTGATGAGTACAATCAGCCCTTAAAGGGTTGTTAATAATAATAATAATAATAAAAGCCTTTATTTCGGACATTTACAAAGTTTCTCTTAATCTATACTGCTTAAACCCATTATTTCAAGTCCGTTCATCAAGTGACGAAGGCCTCCTCTAACTCTCTCCATTTTTTCGTGTCCTGTGCCGTCCTAGTCCAAATTCTACCCGCCACCCTTTATGATTTCATCCTCCCATCTTCTAAATTGTCGTCCCCGCTTCCTTTTTCTGTCTCTTGGCTACCACGACATCAAGGTCTTACTCCATTTATCGTGTCCTCTTACCGGATAAAGGGTTGTTAACGTTTTACAAATAACCTTGTATACAGTAAACATAAATGTACTGAAGTGCATAAAACAAGTAACTTATGTAAACACTTCCTTTAACATGATTGAATTTCCTGTACAAAGGTCTTCCGACAAACAATACTCTTCGTCTTTTCGTTATCTTGCATCTGTAAGTTAATCCTATTGCATGGAAGCAATACATAGTGCTTAAGCTACATACATAAATCTATGTTACGTAGGTATATAGGTGTATTTGCCTTTGAGAGGGCACTAACGAGGAGGTCGGCTATCGACTTCACTATATTTGCATACGCAGAGCTCCGGAACGTAAAATGGCACATATTACAGGTTTTACAGAAAGAAAAGCTACTGGAAAATGTAAATAATGGTCTAGAGCAGCTATACTCAACCTGCGGCCCGCGGGCCGCATGTGGCCCGCCGGGCCTTTGTTATTGGCCCATCTAAAGTTACATTATTGTAAACCATTTTAATTATCGCGCCCATCAAAGAATGAGTGTTTCAAAAAGGGAAGGTGAGCCGAGCGCTATCAGCGATTTTTTGTTCCCCAAAAATATAAAAGCGTCAAAAGATGTGCCCAAATCCTACTAACATTCTTTGGGTCTACGTGTGTGCGAATCGTCTTATTCAAATATGAAATACACAAAGAACGTTTACAGAAACAAACTTACAGATTCTCATCTGGATGATGTTATAAGGATAGTATGTAGCGCTAGCGCCAAGCCAGATCTTGATAAAGTTTCGAAAAAGGGTTCACTGTATCAAAAATCGCATTAAAACAAATAAACATCTTTGTTAAAACTTCTTTTTTCATTAATAAAGTAACTACATCGTTAACTTGGAATTACGTTTTAATTGACCTAAATAAGTTTTGCTTGCGGCCCTCGACACCATGACTGAAACGTGTTTGTGGCCCCTATAAAAAAAAGGTTGAGTATGGCTGGTCTAGAGCGATGATAAAGGAAGTATAAACCGCATTTTAGAAAAATACAGCCTCAGCAGTTTTTTGTACATTAGTATAATGAGCCAGTTAAAGTCTACTATAAATCAGATGGCTACACAATAAGCGGTCGCAAATTTATAATATCAAAATCATCTCAATCGATAAGCAAGTTGGTAAATGATTTTTAGAGTTCCGTACCCGAAGGGTGCTAAACGGGACCCTATTACTCTCGCTATGCTGTCCGTCCGTCTGTCTGTCACAGGGCTGTATCTTTGTAACGGTAATAGATAACCAGTTGAAGATTTCACAGAATAGGTGTTACTATGGTGCCTATCACGACAAATACTAAAAATAAAAAATAAAATAAAAAAAAAGGGTACAAACTATACAAGAAACATTATAATAAAACAAAGTTTAACCGGATTAAATCGCGTATATTATTTAAATTGGTTTCCCTGACGTTTCGAAAGCTTTGCAGCATTTTGTGGTCGCAGGTAGACTAAGATGACAAGCGTCTTTACAAATATTTCTAATATTGTACGGTAGATTAAAATAATTTTTTAGAAATATTTGTAAAGACGCTTGTCATCTTAGTCTACCTGCGACCACGAAATGCTGCAAAGCTTTTGAAACGTCAGGGAAACCAATTTAAATAATATACGCGATTTAATCCGGTTAAACTTTGTTTTATTATAATGTGTAGTGATCGCGAAAACCTAAGAAGTTATTATACAAGAAACCTCGAAAAACATGCATTTTTTCAACGTTTTTGTTCCTGCTCTATCTTCAAAACGGTAATGCATACCATGTAGTTTAGGTATGCACTATAATCAGACCAAATACTAAAAATAGAACAAACATAGAGACATATGTGGTGGTTCCTGCGTAAGAAAGAGAAGCAAAAATTCATATTTCGCTCATGGTGCGTTGATGTCTTTTGGTGAACTCTCGTAAATTAAATCAGTTTCTATGGGATATCAGATCGATGGGTGGTACGGAACCCTTACTGCGTGAGTCCGACACGCACTAGGCCGGTTTTGAATATATGTTATATTATATAATGTGTAACAGAATAAATGCAAGTCTTGAAAATAGTTTTTTCAGAATCAGTAGGACAGGGGTATCAAACTGGATTTTCTAAAGGGCCATTTCCAAAATTTAGGGTGCGTCAGCGGGCCAGACTCAAAATAACACATTATCATTATTATCAGCCTGTAGTGTCCCACAGCAGGGCAAAGGCCTCCCTTCCCTTTTTCCACTTGTCCCTGTCTTTTGCCTTCTGGGGCCAATCCTTCATATAAGAGTCAAGTTCGTCCCGCCATCTCCTTCTGGGCCTGCCGCGTTGTCGTTTGCTGCTGTCTGGAACCCACTGTGTGGTTGTTTTCTAAAATAACACATACTGAATTGTTAATATCTACTACCTTATTCTTCTTTTTATACTAAACCTGAGAAGAGGTCATTGCACTCATCTTTATGAACAATTTTTACTATGGGACCAACACTGAAATTGCGAAAAAAATTATCTGTTTCCTACATTTGTGTTAACATAAATCGACAAAATGTAGGGAACAGCCAATGACATTAATGAAAAAAGTCATAGGGAACAGCTGATTTTTTTTCGCGATATCAGGGATGGTCCTTCACCATCATCATTTCAGCCGAAAGACGTCCACTGCTGGACATAGGCCTCCCCCATGCATCGCCACAACGACCAGTCCTGCGCTTTCCGCATCCAGTGGATACCCGCGACCTTCACCAGGTCATCGGTCCACCTTGTGGGGGAGGCCCCCCACCTACCTACGCTGCTACTGGCTACATATAAATTGACATGTATTTCTGGACACTCTTAGGTTTCTGTTGGTTTTTATTTATAATGAAAATAATTTACTTACCAATGTTGTGTGAATATTTACGTAATTACCCGTAATGTCACATAAATACTTCAATTATGCACTAACTAAGACTCTACAAAGAATATTGCTACTACTACGTACTATACGTTTAACGAAGTAAAAATTACGCAGGTAGTTAGGGTCGAACGTAAGAAGTGTAAGACCACTATTAGTTTACTCAGCAAACGTAGGGCTGCCATCTATTCGAGTTTGCAAGGGTTTGTGCTAGTTTTGAGGTCCTAAAAGCATCTGGTTTTACTGCCTGTCAGATCTGTCTAAGAAGCTCTGGAACCCTCGATGTCCAAATTAAACTGTGACTGAATAAAAAAAATCCTGGTTTCAACTTTCAAATCCAGCTTTTCGTACCTGCCGACTTCTTGCCCTGGATAAATAATTATACAGTTGACAGCCCTAAGTGTACGTAACAGTGGCGCATCATTACCCGAACGAGCGCGTTACATGAGAACTAGGAAGAATTACCTCGCTTGCGGTTTACAACCCAACACCCTCGGACACCACTGTTCGGGCTAGAAATACACCCACAAGTTTTTCCAACTCGATGATTCATTTGGTTGGGTTTTCTGTTTTGTTTTCTCTTCATATTCCCTTAAACAACAAACGTGTTTATACAAAAGTAGGTTATCTAAATAATGCGAGCTTTCAATACAGCGTTGAGGATAATGAAGCTTCATAATTTATTTATACTGCAATAGGTATCCTAGTGTGGGATCCAGTGTCACATTTAAAAAGTGTATCAATTTTTTCTTGAAAATAAATAAAGATATATTTTTTATTTTAATTGTGCTCATCCATCCAAGAATTCTTTATATCCAACCCTCTTTTTAGATAAATCCTGCTGTAATTGTGAGGGAGTTGTCTTTAATTACGAAGGTTCAATACAACGCGGTAAGATGCGGCCAGCGCCGATATTTGATATTGTGAGGAAAACATGCAAATGAAAGGATCCTCCGCTTTACTGCGCACAGCCCACTCAGCCCAGCATCATACTATTATATAGCGCTGGCATAAATCATTATTTTAAGCTCTCCCTATTCATGCATGAATACACGTTTGGTAATAGAATGCTTTCAATGCAGGCACTTAAGCATCGTTGAAGCTATGCATCTATACTTCAGAATTATGAAATTGAACTCGTATTTCATGTAACAACACTGCCAATCGATGATATTTAAAAAAATACAGATATGTTGTTACGCGTGCAATCTGAAGACTCGAAAACGTCCTAATTGGGACGTTTTACTACTAGTCTGCTTCAAGCAAGGCGCCGAGCGTGACGTGTCACAAAAAAAAACAAAAATGCCTGTGTGTACAGAAAGTGTACTAATTATGACGCGAAACTAATTTTAAGTAATTAACTTACTTTGCACTAGTTTATGTGTATTATGCTGCCGCTGCGTACGGAACATATTTTTGTTGGTTTTGTTAGGGTATGACATATCTATACTATTTAAATATCATTGCTGCCAATACAACAACGCTTTTCATCAAAAATAATGAGCGTACACTAAAATGAATTAATTAAGACTCAACTTGAAAAGTAAATGCAATGTTTGTTATAACAAAATGTTTTGGAAGATAGTGTTAGATTATATCATTGGTTAGAACTGGGTTATGGAGCGGTAATCTAGGCATTTATTCATCGTCACGCGTGTGTCAGCGCGGTCGCGTCATTATTCGTAGACATGCATGTTTCAAGAGAGCCTTTACAACAGCTATACAGCTATGCTGTGGCTGTCGGCTGCGCGAAGGGCCCTTAAGTCGCAATTTACGTTCGCGACACGCATAAGCAAGATTTGCGATGCTTTTATTAAGTGCACTCTGCATAGTTTCTGACATACATAGATTTATTTACTTGTATGAGCACATAATTGTGTTGTCGTATGTTAATGCACATATATTGAAGTAATTCCCTTAATTTGTACTCACAGACCAGTAAGCCTCAAGACCCTGCATAAACGAAGTTTTTCATTAGAACACAGTCGTAAAATGTTGGCGGGGTGGAGAGAGCAGGTAGCGCGTTATGATTGGTCGGCTCAAAAGTTCGGTTGTATGATTGGTGCCACTCGTTGACGGAGTGACATACCGATTGGCGGCTGGGCGTATGATATGCGGTGCTACTGCATATGCTTGGTGACCGGGGGTATCCGGCTAATCGACGTCTAGAGGCTTACTGGTCTGTGTTTGTACTAAATAATTATGAATGAGTCTTGTTATGTAAGTATGTAAAGTTACCGATTTTTTCAGCGATGATGTACTACACACACCTAGTCTAAATACTGAGAAATAGTCGTGACTACTGCGTGTAAATATTGCCACATTAAATTTGCGAAATGGTTTGACATGGATCATTCCAAAGAATAAAGCCGAGCTTTTGTGAGTCCTCATCGCTACGCCAACCGGTACAAAACGTAACACGCAGTTGAAAAGCTACGAAGCGAGATTTTTGTCCGATACTACGGTTGAAAGCTGACAGAGTAATTCCAGGTCGACGGCTACAACGCGGGCTGTCGCTCATACTTGATCCGGATCGATTATCCAGGTTCAATAGCGCCGAGCCATGCTAGCCCGACTGCCCTTTGTTGCATTCCATTGTTGGTCTGCGAAGCCACGCGCTCGTATAAGAGACACTCGGACTTGCACTGAAATCACGGTATATTGGAACCAGTGACTGCGTTCCCATTGTCCGAGTAACAATCGAAACGGATAGTCAACTCGTTTGATCGGAGATTAGGAGTTGTGATATATCTTTGACTTAACAAGGTTGGATCGAGATTGTAGTTTTAAACCATAATTTGTTATGATTAGGTACCGGTTATTTCGGTCCTAGCAAATTATGTTTGCCTAACAAAAAAATATTTTTCTTTAATCAAATGCAGTTTTTTTTAATTCTATAGTTGATTACTAACCCTAATAATGCAACATTCCATTGCCTCCTTTCAGATTATTGTCATGTCACCTATTTTGCCACATGCTGCTATGTTATTTATATTAAGCTGGTAAATGAGTATTTTCTAGACACTGTTTGGTCATTTTAGGATTTAAGATCATCTCCATGACAAGATTCACAATCACATATCCACTGATTTTGCGTTCAAACAGATCGGACTTCGGTAAAACGAGAGCATAATGTTTGACTCAGACAATACGGCATGCAGATGAAAAAAGACGGCGCAATCAACCCAATAATTTACAGCGGGGCTGCGCGGTGCAATCGCATCATAGTGTTGGGATTCGCATCAGTCCCCGGTTCATTTGGCGGTCATTATTCCGGGGCACGTCTCGTGTCGCACGTTCGTCACCACCCATGTCACTCATTGCTCAGTACATTCGCTTGTAAAGCAGCCTCGTTAATTATGCGTATGAAGTGTATACTATTTGTATTTTGTATCTATAGAAGTTCCATTTTACTAATTTAGCAATATAATATTTCTGAATTAAGCCGATGTTCGTAATTAAAAAGCGTATTATACCAGACGTCTGCTTACCTCCCAATTTCTGCACAGCTGCTGCTAGGCGGAACAGAGTTTTAGGTCTCCCTACTTATATGACAAAATAAATAAAATAACAAACATACATCCTCTCTTAGGTCGTGAAACCAAATAATGATTAAGAATTGGCTATTAGAACTAGATTATGAACAAACAGAAATGTTATTGCTTTCTGCGCCCATGTATATTCACTCCACATTCATATTCACACTCACCCACACCACACCTACATGAACACCGCTCACACACTGACGCAAACACAACACATAGTCCACATCACAAATAAATTTTGTAAACTGTAAGTATTACTCACTATTTGTGTTAAACTAATGGGAGAAGACACTGACTTCTGTAACACAGGTTTGTACGTAGCTTAGAAGTCAGGACTTTACAGATATTTGATGTAAAACTTTTTGTGAATAAAAAAAATATTTATTTATTTATTAAGTGCTAAAATTTCTGAAATTAATTGCGTACTTTTCTCTTATCTAATTTAGGTATATTATATATTTAGGTATAGGTAGCTACGCAATATCTTCTCGTCCAAAATACCGCAGTGTCTCAAGACGAAAGTCTTTGACCAGTGTGTGTTGCCAGTAATTACTTACGGTACTGAAACGTGGTCGCTCACAATGGGCCTGATAAGAAGGCTCAAAGTCACTCAAAGGGCAATGGAGAGGGCTATGCTCGGAGTGTCCCTGCGTGATCGAATCAGAAATGAGGAGATTCGCAGGACAACGAAAGTAACCGACATAGCCCTAAGAATTGCCAAACTTAAGTGGCAGTGGGCGGGGCACATTGCTCGCAGAACGGATGGCCGATGGGGCAGTAAAGTTCTGGAGTGGCGACCGCGTACTGGAAGGCGCAGCGTGGGTAGGCCCCCCACAAGGTGGACCGACGACCTGGTGAAGGTCGCGGGAATCCGCTGGATGCGGAAGGCACAGGACCGGTCATTGTGGCGATGCTTGGGGGAGGCCTATGTCCAGCAGTGGACGTGTTTCGGCTGAAATGATGATGATGATGAATTTAGGTATTAGGTACTTATAAAAGTTAAAAAAAAGACGTGTGGCCGACGTAACGCCGATACAACCAATGCCACCTAGAGGCGATTTGCAGAACTAAAGAGACAAGCGTGATATTTCAAAAAGTCATTAAAAGTTCTGCTATTCATCGATAGATGGCAAAACTAAAAAGTATCACCGCTGTGCCGGTCGGAGTGGGGGGTGTTAGGTTATTTTCGTTATGGAACTTCTGGATTCGGTCTCTAAAAAAAGCTATGCAATAGCTTAAAAAAAACGAGTAATCGGCATGCATTTTAAGTTGGTCTTATGGAGAAGAGCCGACAAGAAACTCCATGGAGTCCAAACTCCAAAGAGTGTATCTCTTTTCAAATAATAAATGGTACATTGATTTGTTACATGACTTGGAAAGAATTGTGTGAGAACAATGTAGGTTTAATGACTGAGAAAAATTCACTGAAGTAAACTAATTCATGATTAATCATTATTTTAAGTTTAGGTTCGATCATAATAGGAGGGAACATAATAAACCGATACTCTATGCAATTAAAAGCTACATAAAAAGTACACTTGTCTTGGAAACTGTAGAATACATTAAGTGTATCTCATTTAATTCATACCACAAACTATTTGTGTGTTACGAATATTTGATAGAATTAAAATGATCACATGTCTGGTTATTCAGACATAGAATGCCATTAGAACAGGCATATTAATTAAGACTAAAATAATTTTGCCGAGATTAAATTAAATTACTATTCACAATACGAAGCCTATTGGAAAATCTATTGTGCAGCCTTCATCGGTTGAAACTGTGATGAAACATTTGACATATCACGTAGGCATACTTCCTACTAGTAATTAATCAGTAGTCCATTCACGAATACGAATTCAAAATGTAGAAATACTTATTAATTTGTACGGAACAAGACCCACCCAGGGCTTCATACGCGTGGATGTTGTTTATCGCGCATCCCTCGGAAACTATATTTTTCCGAGATCAAAGCCAAAGTATTTTTTTTTAAATTTCGAATAAGCATTTAAATGCACTTTTAAAACGTTAATTACGCATCTAGTTGCACGGTTATAAAAAGTTGGTCCTATGGAGAAGAGCCGGCAAGAAACTCCTTGGATACGTAGGTATACTCTTTTCAAATAATAACATTTTCAAAATATAAAAACCTAGCCTATATGTTAATCTAGGACATAGTCTATCTGTGTGCCAAATTTCATTCACATCCGTTTAGCCGTTACAGAGTGAAGAAGTAACAAACATACATACATACACACTCACAAACTTTCGCATTTTTGTGATTTCAATTTCGAGTTTGGAACCATACTTTGTTGTGTCTTTTTTTTTACAAAGTTGCAGACTATAGTACCAAATAAAAGATGATTGAAATGTCAAAGGCTTGCGGGATTCAAAAAGCGATAGTATGCCTCAATATAATAAATCACTAAAGTAGAAATAATATAAGCTACTGTCATTGCTGGCAAGTATTATTTACTTCTTTCTTAGCCCATAATATAATACATTTTTGCTGTAAGGTTGCTCAATTTACGTCAAAGATTAAGAAAATCACACCCTGAGAACCATAAAGCACAGTTTTATTCCCTAACAAACCTATTTTAGTCTTAAATGTAATTACGATTTTTTCTTTATGATTCAAACTATCAGGTCGTCGGTCCACACGGCGTGCACCGACGACCTGAAGAACGTGGCTGGGGGGACTGGATGCGGAAGACAGAGTACCAAGTGTTGTGGCCATGGCACAACTTGGGAGAGGCCTATGTCCAGCAGTGGACTGCGATAGGCTGAGTTGATGATGATTCAAACTAATTACTGTTGATCATGGGGGTCCTGGGTTCGATTCCCAGGCCAGGTAAAGTGTTATTGGTTTTTTTAATAGAAAATTCTCAGTAGCAGCCTGGAATCTGGATTTGTGCCCGGTTAATAGAAATAGGTTCGCCCTCTATCGCATAGGACTTATAACTGGCGAAATGTGGGTGTTATATACCAACCCTTCGGGGAAATAACTGAAAACCTCTTAAGGGGTCATTGTACTCATCAGTATGAACAACTTTTACTATGGGACCAACACTGAAATCGCAAAAAAAACTGGTGTTCCCTATATTTTGTCGATTTATGTGAACACAAATGTAGGCAACACCTGATAGTTTTCTCGCGATTTCATGGTTGGTCCTGTAACAAAAGTTGTTTATACTGATGAATAAATGAATTAAGAGGTTTTTAGTTATTTCAATAACACTTTGTTTAGGCCTGATGTTATGTTATGTGTTATGTTACTATTTTTCAGTCCCATTTGTCGACAGGACGATCCAAATCAAATTCCCGGGTGCTGAATGCGCGACATCCTTTACTCCTATTTATGTGAGTTCGCCATTGCGTGATACAACTATAAATTGGAAGTGTTATCGAATTGAGTTTTGATTGTGTTTCCGTAGCAGCCGTATCTAAATGTAGGTCGTAGTTACACATTCGACACACGCCAACGGCCCTCTACTCGTCCGCACTCCGCACGTCAGAAATCATCCACTTACCCTTTATGCGGATTAGAATTCGGCATGGAAAATGTATCTCGTTTATTATGAAAGGAATATAAATATGTTTATTCCGATAGTCGTATTTCAAAATATGCGTTCTTCGCACCCAATCAAATGTGAAATATGAATTATTGTGACGTCTGAGTCTGGAGCAATTCATCGTATATTTCTATTTGGTTTGCTTGTGTATTGCGAGATTGAATTTTCTTCGTTTCGTTTTGTTTGCAATCAGTAATTTATAAGAGAAGAATAAATATGGTATGTTTGTGACTAATCAACTGATTTCAATTTGAAGATTTTTTTAGCTTGGTATTTATTTTCAATTTGTGCCTTCATGGTTTTGTAAATACTTGTAAAACTATAAAATTTCTTTATAAAATAGTACTTATATTGCTTATATACAGATATCGTCGAATCTAATCCTCTCCACCCAATTTGCCATATGATAATGATACTTTTCTATGACATATTTTTGGCGCCCTTGCGCAGTTTTAAATTAGACGATCTCACCCTCGGTGTTGGTAAAAGTTTTTCATACATTATACTGTCATCTCTACTATGACAACATCCCAAATGCTCGTGCAATCCATCAATCATAATCCCTGTAATTACTATACGTCGGATTGCACGCACTAGCGATAATTTGCACCTGCGTGCGTGATAGCAGCACACTTATGGAAATTAGTTTATAATCTGAATGCAAATCTGTTATGATTTGCTTTCAATTTTGTACATAGGTCGCGATTATTGGACCGTCCTCCTTCATTCTGCTACCCATCTGGTTGGAATTTCGATGTCATTCGTTCGCTGGCACTCGAATCAATACCTACCAAATTTTTGTATTTTTTCCTTTATTTTTATTTTGGTGATACATGAAGCTGGCTGAATGTTATTTGTGATATGGTTTTACTGTGTCTATTTCTTTGAGGTTTTTTTTCCAATTTTGATGAATACTTGATACTTGTGTACATTAGCCAGTGATAGCCTAGCGGTTGAACAAAAGAAGGCAAGGCCATCCATGCAGTTCGAACTCGGCTCGCACCTCTTCTTCTTCTTCTTGCGAGACAATGGTTTTGGACACTTTTTTCATGTAGTATTTTCTTATTCATGCATGTGCTGAGGGTTTTTTTTTTGCTATAAAGGTAAAGGAAAAATTCGTGAGGAAACCTACACACCTGAGAGTGCTCCATAGTTCTCTATGGTGTATGTAATCTGCCAACTCGCACTAGGCTAGCGTGGTGGACCAAGGCCTTAACCTTCTCATTCAGAGAAGAGGCCCGTGCTCGGCAGGCAGTGAGAGAGTGAGTGAGTGAGTGTGAGCCCATTAGGGCTGCTTATGTTATATTTATGATAGGTACTCATTTGTTTTAACAAGCATGCAATGATTTATGGCTTTGAATTGTCGACCAAAAATCGCTATTAAGTTCATTATTTAGGAACAAGAAATTTTTTCCTTGTAAATCACATAGAGTATACTGAATGTACAGAAGTTAGAGTAGATTTCAGCGAAGTAATGCACTAGTTTGTTTGTAAATGAATTTTGATATCCACTCGTTGTTAGTACCTACATAAATCCTGAAACACATTAGTGATGTTACGTTGTGTTACAAAGCAGCGTATAATTGCATAAAATATTCTTAACTGTGATACATTCGTTTGCTATTGCATGTAGCGGAACTGCTTGATTATAAAGCTGTTTATGAATCAACAGCAGCTACATACTTACATATAATTCTTGATTGATAGTACTTATTATGATTTATGTTACACAGACCAATAAGCCCTAAGACGTCACTTAGCAGGATACCCCCGGTCACCAAGCTTATGCAGTAGCACTGCATAACATCCGCCCCGCCGTCAATCGGGACGTCACTCCGTCAGCGAGCGTCATCAGTCATACCACTGAAATTTTGAGCCGACCAATCATAACGCGCCGCGCGCCGTCCGCCCCCTGTACCCCGCAATTTTTTTACGACGGACGTGTTCTTATGCAAAACTTGTTTATGCGTCATCGTTGGGCTTACTGGTCTGTTTTATGTCATAATTAAAGCTTTATCTTTAAAATTTTAATTGTGCTGAGTACCTACAGAAATAACGAATGTCAATTAAATGTTCAATGCTTTAGGTTGTATGGCAATAAGATTTCAACGGTTATAAACGAGAAATCCAAGGAATTCGATAAAATTTTGGTAATGTTTACGTTTGATTTGATCAAATAAAAACATGTTAGGTCCCATGATATTTTTTTGCATGTAAGTATTGCATAGATTTAAAGCAAATCAGGTTTTGAGAGAAGACAATGTTATTACAGAATTGATAAAACTTAATGACAAAATGTGTATAAAGTAATTAGGATTTTAGAGCTACATAACGTACTGAGCCTTGTATAAATCTAAGCACAATATCTGACTTACTCCGTTAAGCGGGTATTTAGACCTAATCTATGGCGGTTTTCTACAATTATCGGACTTAGATCGAGGCGTGGCCGAATTTATAACCGCATAAACTTTCAACGAAAAAGGCTTGCGTTATATTAAACTCGGTTTTAGTGCGCCGTAGATCTAACAGCAACACGTTAAAAAAGTTGCTACAGATGATATCATTGTAGAACCTTGTAATATACTGCTAGAACAACCTCGAGTTAGTCTTTGTATGACATTTGTCCCGTACGTTCAACTTGTGACATTATTGTTACATTACATTTTATTGTGACAATTACATTACAATAATAATTTTGCTAAAATATTAATCTTCACCGTGATATTTCGTGTTTGTTTCACAATATGTGCTTATACATTTTATGAATTACTGTATTATTTTCGTTGTTCGTTTAATTGAAATGGATCTTCAATTCTGATCTTCGATAATTTAGTTGGTTTCGTAGGACTTACTCATAAAAATCTAAATAATAAGGTAATAGAAGTGGTAAAAGCGCGTGAACTTGTTGCCGCGTGCAGTTGTCTCGTAGGACACACCAGTGCGCGAACTATTTGCTTGATTATCAGTTCTTGTGTGTGTGCGTGTGTGTTTTGGACGCAGTCACTAAAATTAACACACAAATATACCTCTCACACCTCCATACATTACACATACACACTCAAATACTTAGATGATGTTAAATAGTAACTATTTGTATTGTATCTAAATATTTATTTCACTGGATTATTTTTGATCATGTTTTTCAAGCACAGTTATTGCATTATATTCCTGTAGAATCTGGAGGTGGGCGATGGCAGCTGCGACACAGTGCATACTACTGCAGCTACTATCGTACTCTTGCACCTATACTTGTTATAATGTTGCCCAATAAACTTTATCTTATCTTATCTAATTGTATTTTGCAGCATATCTAACGACGGAATTTTATTTAGGCTTAATTTATTTTGCATTTAATGTTAGAAACATGGTGTGGGTAATTGCGTGTTTATGAGTTGGTAGCGGAAATCCAGTGACACGCGTTCCTGTACTAAAAGACAGTAGACAACGTTTCTATTACCTTATTATTTAGATTTCTATGGATTTACTGCACGAAATCGAACCTAATGAGAAATTAAGTTGGTCGTTTGGATTACCGTTTTTTAGTCAGACCGTGCGCTATTTATACCGGATGACTTTTTTACAGTCTTAAAAAAAAAGCTGTAATCAGGAAATGTAATGGAATATAGATCTATGCAAAAAAAAACAAATAATAAGTGAAAAAAATCTGATGTCCCATACATTTTGTCTACGGAAATTGACTTCAATGTATCAAGGTGTGATCAGTTACTGTAATAGAATAGATCTGTGAAAACAAAAATCAAAAATAAGTGAAAAAATTAACTGCTGTTCCATAATAGTCTATCTACGGAGATTGAATTCAAATATATGGATCAGTAGATTTTTTTCACTTATTCTACGATTTTGTTTTATAGATATGTTTTATTACAATAACTGTTAACACCCTGTTTTTTGATGATAAAAAGTCATCCGGTATAATTGATTCATTAAAATTTGTCTAAGCGGATTGTAAATTAGGTTTTTTGTCAATATTCGACACATAACGACATACACACGCTTCGAGCATATAGAGTATGCGAAACCTACAACTGCAGAACAGCTCTCGCTCAACGCCATTTTCATATCATTGGGTGTCACTTGTACAATTTGATCAATGAATCTTGTAATATTTATCCTCTCTGTAAACATGAATGCAAAATAAAAGCTAACAAGTGGCTACTGTCACTAAATTATGACGAAACAGAAAATCTATTAAAAATATCTATTCTCTAAAATAATGTACTATCACAATCACACTATCATATCTTCTCACACCCCTAACCCACCACACACCACACACCCCTTCACACATACACACTCACACACATGAGGCTTCTGGCTTTACTACTATTATCAGCTGAATTATTATTTATTCTTTAATCTATGCTGTAGCCTGTAACGTAGTTTTACTTACCCCATTTACTCAACTGCACTTTCTTGTAACCACCTCCTGATGCAATTAATGTAACCCCCTGTGGATTTAATTAATGAGAGCGCTGGTACCCATAACACAAGTTAAATCTTACATTGGGTACCAGAGTTCAAACAAACACTTCATACCGAGAAATTGTATAACTATTATTTTTAAGTGTTTACTGTACACCATTTATGTGAAATAAAAATAAAAATTTTTTTAATTAAAATTATAACATAACACAACATCACGCCTGTATTTCCCCGAAGGGGTAGGCAGAGGTGTATAGCACACCCACATTTCGCCATTTCGTCGATATTCGACGTTACAAAATTTTCGAGGATAGGGTTTTGCGTGAAAGGCAGATCGTTTAAGCCTAAAAGAAGTTTGTGGCGTAAGCTGGTGAGATGAAAGAATGTCACACGCGATAAAATAAAAATATGCTTTACAGTGTAAACCATTAAAACAAATATTTGCTTAACATTATGTTGAGGAGACTGGAGCCTGTACTAGGTGAACCTGTGTTACAGGTCTCCAGGACTCCCAACTACCCGGACATAGTAAACAAAATCTGTGGTCTAGTAGTGCGAGTGTCGGACTGCTGATCACGAGGTCGTGGGTTCGATTCCCACAGGACACAAATATTTGTGTGGTGAACATGAGTGTTTGTGTTGGTTTGGGTGTTTCTTATGTATTATAAGTATGTATTTACAACAACAAAAAAAGTATCTAAGTATTATATCCATTGTCTAGTACCCATAGTACAAGCTCTGCTTAGTTTGGGACTAGATAGTGATGCGTAAAAATGTCCCAAATATATTTATTTATTTATTTTATTTATTAAAATCAATATATTATTTTAAAATTTCAGCATTATTCATAAAAATCTTGGTGTCACGGATGTGTACATAATAAAACATAAGGATGTAACAAAATGCGTTGTGTAATAAAGGGGAGTGTAGGAGTTGTGAGGGGTGCTGGCCAGAAAACCTCCACGTGTGCCTAACGGCTGCTTGTCCTTCTGGACACGTCTAGAGGGATCGGCAGTTGTTTGGCCGGTGCATCCTGGGCACAGGCAATAAAATCCTGTCGAGGGATTAACCTTCGGGGGATTTTATTGCCTGTGGCGAATATTCTGGCGCGGGAGGGGCCCGTTGTGGGCCAGTGGGGAGTTGCTCCACGTGTCCCTCTGATATCAGCAGAGGGCACAGTGGAGGAGCAGGGGCGGGCCCGGTGTGCACTCACCCTGCCACTGGGCAGGCAGCGGAGGGACTGTCGTTCCCTGCCCCCGTCGATCTCGTAACCCCAGGAGTGCCCGCTGAGTAGTGTTCCCGCGCCTCTTGGGACCGAGGGTCTTGGCTTCACCGCCCGGACCGCGAGGAAGAAAACCTCTATAAAAACTTAGGAGAGGTAGGGCCTGCGAGCAGCAGACTCGGGGTAGTCTGCTGCCCGACCAGCAGCTGGCGTAGCTGGCACAGCCGGCGTAGTTGGCGCAGCTGGTAAAGGCCCATGAGATGAGGTGGCGTGCAGTGTTCCGTGTGCGCCGCCTAGGAGGGTGCGGCTGACGTTAGGCCGCACGGGGAGAAGGGGCTCGCCTGCTTGTGGCGAGCCGGTACCTGTCGGGGGTGGTTGTGTGAGTACTCACGGGTTCCCACGCCCCCGGCTAAGGTAGTTGAAGGAACACCGTGGTGGTTTTAGTCGGTAAGAGTCCGACACTGGCTCCGCCTACCCCGGGCGGAGTGCGTCCATGAGGATTTCCCCACGGCGAAAAAAAAAAAAAAAAAAAGAAAAGAGAAAAAAAAAAAAGTGTAGGAGTTGTGAGTGTGTGTGGGGGGGGGGTTTGTCTGTGTGGGGGTTGTGTGTGGATGTGGGGGCTGTTTGTGGATGTGGGGGCCACCCATGATGTTAAAGAGCTACGCGTTACGTAGCACTTCATATGCTAGTCTGTTCCTTACTTTATTATTAAATCGTTTGATGATTGCAGACTGGTTCAGACTGATATACAATTAAGAATAAAATTGTTTCATACGTATATTAGTACTATGCAAGATGTCAGTTTGTGAACAATATAGACTAACTTAGCAATTTTCTGGAAAACCTACAGAAATAACCCAAAAAAAATAGCTTTAAGTAAAATGACATGTAAATGACTCAGTAGAGCTTCTGATAGAGTGGGTCTTAAAATGAATATGGACAAGACAAAGTTTATGTCGAATTCCCATATAGCACCCATTTCCGTAAACATCGGAGAATCTACACTCGAAGTTGTTGACGATTATGTATACCTAGGACAGCATTTGGGCAGCGTTCGAGAAGCTACGCAATATCTTCTCGTCTAAAATACCGCAGTGTCTCAAGACGAAAGTCTTTGACCAGTGTGTGTTGCCAGTAATTACTTACGGTACTGAAACGTGGTCGCTCACAATGGGCCTGATAAGAAGGCTCAAAGTCACTCAAAGGGCAATGGAGAGGGCTATGCTCGGAGTGTCCCTGCGTGATCGAATCAGAAATGAGGAGATTCGCAGGAGAACGAAAGTAACCGACATAGCCCGAAGAATTGCCAAACTTAAGTGGCAGTGGGTGGGGCACATTGCTCGCAGAACGGATGGCCGATGGGGCAGTAAAGTTCTGAAGTGGCGACCGCGTACTGGAAGGCGCAGCGTGGGTAGGCCCCCCACAAGGTGGACCGACGACCTGGTGAAGGTCGCGGGAATCCGCTGGATGCGGAAGGCACAGGACCGGTCGTTGTGGCGATGCTTGGGGGAGGCCTATGTCCAGCAGTGGACGTCTTTCGACTGAAATGAATGATGAATGAATGAAAAGTAAAATGACTATAAATTTTGTTTCGTTGAAAGTCAATAGGCAAGTTTATAGTTCGGGGTCGAAAAGCCTACTAGCGTCATTACACCCACTGAGTGTCAGGTAAAGTTCGCTAATTAATATCATTACAACCTTTCGTAATTGGATGCAAAGGGCAGAGGGGTGTCACAATTTTAACATTTAAAAGGTCAAAATGTGACTGTCGATACACTTCTGTAGTACCTTCATTGCTTTTAATTGCAACATAAAAATAAATAAGGGACCTTTTTAGTGTTATGAGGCAACGCGCTGGGATCTTATTCCCGACTGGATTGAGTTCTGTATCAATCGAATTTAAATTCGATTCGTACTGTATTCCTCTAGGAATTGACATCAGCTCCATTTGGTTCAGAACTCGAACCAGTCGGGAGCAAGGCCCATGACTTAAAAAAAAATGTATGTCGAATTTGTTGATGCTTTATAATACTCAAAGATCATGACGAAAAAAACCAGGAACCATACCTGAAACCAAAAGAAAAACAGGTTTAAAGAATTTATTAAAGAACAATATACGAAAACGAATACAAAAATACGAATATAGCGCGACTGCTGAGCGTGGGGTCCTGGGTTCGATTCCCGGGTCGGGAAAAGTGGTATTGGGTTTTTTCATTAGGAAATTCTCAGTAGCAGCCCGGAGTTTGGATTTGTGCCCGGTTAATGGCAATAGGCTCGCCCCCTATTACATGGGACTATAACATAACTGGCGAAATGTGGGTGTACTATTACACCTCTGCCTATCCCTTCGGGGAAATACAGCGTGATGTTATGTTAATAAACGACAAATAAAATTAACCGCAACCCCGTATCCACGAGATTCATAATAAAGTTATACCTGAATGCAATAAAACAAAATTCAACGTACGTAAGTAAGTTAAAACAACAATAAATAAATTGCGGTGGCGCGCCACACACAGGACACAGGGAATAAAACTCAATTAGAGATTATAGCGTTTCGCAGTTTTACTCCATTTTAATGCAGTCGGGTGTTTTTGTTCGCAAATCGAGTTATGGTGTGTACAGACTACGCTAACGAAAACCGAAGAACGATAGGTAGTGTTCGCCGAATTTATGTTCGCGCCGACTACACACTGGGCGAACGAACGTTACAGGCGGGATACAATGAAAGTTGACGAATTCGATGGAAGTATGCGATATGTGTTAAACTCACACTAGGCACCTGTATCTGACCATTCACGCGTGTAATGTGTAACAAAGTGAATATGACAGATCTATGTCAGAACAATGGGCTAGTGAGAGCTCCAAATATTACATTTCACGAGAATGATTCAACCACCAACTTAAAGGTGCTGATAAAACTAAGTATTCACTTGTAACAGAACACTCAACATTCTTTGTTTTAATTTTGTCGAACTGAACAGTGAAAAAAGGTAGCAATGTAACAGTTACTAGAATATTCATTTAAGTAAATGCTTATACCTTTACGAACCCAGTTCGTTGGCGTTGGTGTGATGTGTAGGTACGTACCATTACCTATAAAGGTTCAAATGCTTTAACAGGATTGGTTTATAGACTTTATTGGATGACGGTGGTTCATGTTGTAAATTTTTAGTAACCAGCACTGTTTTTAGCCTGTTATTGGCCCATTATGGTTCAGGTTTTAATCCAATCGTTACATGAAACGAGAAAAGCCCACGCGGGGATTTTAGCCGTGCAATATGCAAAGGTATCTCGCTCTTTTAGTGTCATGGGAAACTTTCAGTGATCGATGGTTTTATTTAAATAAAGTCGTAAAACTAAAACAAGTTATCTACTACAACCAAAGTTGAAAACATTCTTACCCACTAAAAAGCACGTTGTGGGTTCAAAAATTCAAAGTTTTATTTTGCCAACTAAGTGTAAATATTGGTGTAACTAGCTTTTGCCAGCGACTGCTGTCATGCTCGTATCATCACTTTGGATCTACCTACTCAACCATTTTTTATTATTTAATACCTATTTTATAAACGATTTTATTATTTAACACCTATTTTATAAACGATTTTATTATTTAACACCTATTTTATAAACGATTTTATTATTTAACACCTATTTCATAAACTAGATCTAATCATTATTTTAGTGCATCGTATTTATCCATAGAGGAATGGATCACTAAAAAGTTATTTATACGCTACTAGCTGAATTCCCGCGGCTTCGCCCGCATTTAAATCGGATTATCGGGCTTATTACAGAAAGACTTACCGCGCATCCCTCGGGAACTGTTCATGTTCCCGGGATAAAAAGTCAAAAGTTAACCCGGGTTATGTTCTATCTGTATGTAAATTTCATCCAAATCCGTTCAGACATTATAGCGTGATTGTGTAACAAACATTCAAATATCCAAAAATCTTCACAAAATTTCATTTCGCTCGTTTTATTTACACATTTGGGCTATTTAAACTTAGCAGTTATTGCTGCTATGCCCCGTTCAATTCATGATACCGTTAAATTCTGCCCAATAAGCTGCATGGAAGTACTCGTAGCGTCAAATGGAAGCTGGATTATAGACCACCCAGTTATAACGTACAAGAACAAATTGCTTTAACGTTGTGGTAACGTTAATATTGATTAATAGTGGAGTGGAGTAGTTAGACTTTTAATCCCGTTTACTACTCGTGCGGATAAAGAATGGGATTGAAAATGGCGGCACTTCTGTTGGTCTATGTGCCTCTCGTTCATACAATACCGTACGTATGAGTGAGAGGCAAATACGAATGCCACAATTTTTATGGGATTAATCCTTTATCCGCGCGATTAGTGTAATAATCAGTCGTCACCATAGAAATCTTAATAATAAGATAATTATTTTGATTTCTATGGTCGTCGTCGTCATTTGTGATTGTAGTGCATGTAATTGCATTACTCAGTACAGGTCTAGATGTGTACAAAAAATTATTGTTTTTAGGCAAATGCAAAAAGAAGCGGTTCTTTCAATTAAAGAAACGATTTTGTATAAATAAGTTTTTAAAATCAAAATAATATCAAAATAAAAGCACTGGATATCCTCTTTGTAACTGCCAATCTCACAACTTTTCAAGAACAAGGGTAAAAAATTATCTCGACGTAACTAAAATTGACCAACAAAATTGCACCATTTTTCAGGCGTTCACATTTTTAACCCCAATCTATGCTAGAGGTCGGTTTAAAAAAAGGAACGGTTTCACTACCACTATTGATGTTACCCGGTTGAACCCGGGGCTTAATCGGATTACGGGATACTTTCACGGGAACGATCGTGATCCCCGGTTTAACCGTCAATAATCAACTGTAAAGCGAAAGTAGTAATTAGTGTCGAATCAGCAAGGTACAAAGGTTGGGTCTTATTGCATATTCGTTATCGGTTATTGCTATTAGTTATGTTATTAATAAGACAGAAGTTTGTCTTTCATATTTTCGGACCAATTTATCTATCTTAACTTATACAACACTAGCGACCCGCCCCGGCTTCACACGGGTGCAATGCTGCTATATTTTGCATGATTTATACATATAAACCTTCCTCTTGAATCACTCTATCTATTAATAAACCGCATCAAAATCTGTTGCGTAGTTTTACAGATCTAAGCATACATAGGGACATACAGCGGGAAGCGACTTTGTTTTATAGGTACTATGTAGTGATTCAACGTTTTAGCAATTTTATTTCCATCCCGAAAATCTTCTATTACTCGAGACTAAAACTCATAATTTTATACAAAAATATAATATGACAACCCTGTGTATTGCCAACTTCATAAATATGTTGATTTATTTTGAAAGGGAAACTCCTATTCACTATTTTAAGTACGTATTAATTCCTAATTTAAGGCAAGTCACGTCTCACCGACTCATTATTTCACCATTGTTTTCGTCGGCGGCCTAACGGCTTGGCAATACGAAATAGCAAGTATATCGCCTTAGCAATACGTAATAGGAGCGTTTATCAGAAACGACGAAGCCAAAGAAATTACTTTGAACGTTAATACCGACTTGATTGCTTTCAAAGCGTAGTTTCCTGGATTTCCTTCAAAAGGACACAGTGTTGTCGCTTGAAAACATTTTCACTGGATGCAGGCGACAAAACGTGACTACGTACACTGACTAAATTATTCAGATTCTCTGTAGTGAATTACGAGCAGTGGCTCAGCTCAGTTATCTGTCTTATTTTAGCAATTTACTAGGTACTGCTTATAGAATTCACGTAAAAAGTTGGCGTTTTACTGAGGCCTCGCTTGGGAAAACTGAATAGTGGACGAGGGACCTAGAATGATACATGGAAATCTCGGACGAATAAAAAAGGCGGATGGAGTCTCGCTTTAAAAAGACTGAAGCACTTAATTTTTTCCTAAACCCAGTATAATTTCGAAAGCATTTTAACACACCAGATTTATACTGTTATTTTATTTGTGACACTACAACAATGACTTCGTCACACTAGATTTTTTGCGTAATCGCGGCTTTTTGCCATACTATGGATATGAATGTGCGCGTGCAGGCCCGTACTTTTAAATAAGCATACTACGGATAGGCATACTATGGATGCTTCACTTATTGTTTAGCTAGATTCCATCCGCCTTTTTTATTCGTCCGAGAAGGAACTATTATAAAATTGTTTTCACTTTGTATGCAGAAATGTTAGCAAATCATTAACATTTCGGAAGCGTATTATAAAATCATTGCAAAGATCTTTGATAAAACATTCAACTACCAACACAAAAAGCAATTTTAACCTGAAACTGGAGTGTATCAAATTCGCTTGAAAATCAGCACACCTTGTTGTTGATTGTGCCGATTCAGCGATATTTTAAATTTTAACAAGACAACACAATCAACTCACTGAAGCTCATTTACGCGTTAATTATTTTCGGATTACGGAAAATTTATTGAGTAATCGCACACAGCATCAGTATAGTTGGTGTCTACATTGTTACCACAGGCGGGTGCGGGGGATTAACACAATTTACGCGAAAACAACGTTCATAGCATTCAAATGTGAAATTGAAAACTGGCGAGCTTCGTGCAATTCGTAGTGAGATTAACTTAACTAAATTATACAATCAAGTGTGCATTCATTTTACAGTGCCGAGCGCTGCTACGCCGCAAAAACATCGCTCTGGGCTCTCCCACACCACTCAAATTATTCAAATAAGAACACGACCATCCTTCTAGACTTAGATATATCATATGAGAAAAATGCAGCTTTATCCCAGTTTTGCGAACCTTTACTACACCCCGTGGACACGTTCGACTATAAAATAAACACTAAAGCAACGTTAGTTTTCAGATTCCTTTCATACGGTATCATATGCAGCCACATTATACAGCACATTTTCTAAACAAATTGTTTTATCTCTATTTCTTAAGTGGATACGCTCCGTCGCACACGTAATTCTTCTCAGTCCGCATACAAACAGCCCCTAAGGAGGCGACAATCCTCACCGCAAACAATAAAAATACATATAAAAATAAATTTGATACTTGGATACCGCGGACCGTGAGGAATATGCAATGGGTTGCTTGCCAAAGATATTTCGTAAAGACGTTACTGTACTTGTGAACTTGTCACTGTTTCGAGACGCATGCATCAATTCAGCTGTCAATAGTTCCATTCATATGACGAATGACATCATCTTTGCGCCGTTCCGTGAAGATGAAAATAGGGTGTGTTGGAGAAATACGGGACGCATGTTGAAACGTCGACTAGTAAATTGCATTGTGCCGCGACGCGGGCGCCGAGATGAAATTGGATTGCGCACTAACCAATAATTTCGATCATGATTTTCGATGATGATGGTCGTGACAGGTACCTATATTTGCAATCACGGGGACTAATGTGTAACTGAATTTCGCCAATATCACACGTATGAGTTAATTCATACGATTAGGTGTGGCAATCGGGTTTGACTATTGTCAAAAAGTATTTAAAGTTCTGCGAGCAATGTGCCCCGCCCACTGCCACTTAAGTTTGGCAATTCTTCGGGCTATGTCGGTTACTTTCGTTCTCCTGCGAATCTCCTCATTTCTGATTCGATCACGCATGGACACTTCGATGGCCGATGGGGCAGTAAAGTTCTGGAGTGGCGACCGCGTACTGGAAGGCGCAGCGTGGGTAGGCCCCCCACAAGGTGGACCGACGACCTGGTGAAGGTCGCGGGAATCCGCTGGATGCGGAAGGCACAGGACCGGTCGTTGTAGCGATGCTTGGGGGAGGCCTATGTCCAGCAGTGGACGTCTTTCGGCTGAAATGATTATGATGATGATGAATGAGATTTTAATTTATAATACCAGGCCCCTCAGAAAGTATTGCGAAAAAAAGTTTTTATATATGGGAGACTGGCCAGTTATAATGTTTTTCGGAAATATGATTATTTATAAGTAAAAATAAGTAAGTTCCAATTTCAAAATTTCCCTCCACATTTTTTGCGAGTTAATTCAAAGTATTGTGTCTCACTGAAATATGGATCTGCGCCGGGAACATTGTAGAGCTATGATTTTATACGATTTCAAGTGTCGCCTGAAACCGGATGAATCGTACGATAGACTTCAAATGGCATTCATGGATGAAGGCCCTTCCAAGGCAACCGTGTATCGTTGGTATAACGAATTCAAGCGCGGTCGACCAACTTTGGGGGATGACGAAAGAAGCGGTCGCCCTTTGACGGCTGTTACCGAAGAAAACGTGCTAGCAGTGAAAAATTTAATCCAAGACAATAGGCGAATTACATATCAGGAGATTCAACACATATTGAAGATTGGATCGGGAAGCGTTCACGAGATTCTACACAGCCATCTTCGCGTGAGGAGGATAGTATCACGCTGGGTGCCGCACAACCTCACCGATGCTCAGAAGCAGGCCCGGGTGGAATGGTGCCGTGATATGCTTAACAAATTTGAAGCAGGCTCGTCTCGGCGTGTTTACGACATCGTTACAGGTGATGAGTCCTGGATTTATCAATACGACCCAGAAACCAAGCGCCAGTCGACTGTTTGGGTGTTTCAAAATGAGCCAACGCCTACCAAAGTGAAGCGATCTAGAAGCGGGGGTAAGATTTTGATCGCTAGCTTTTTTAATTTGACTGGCCACTTGGTATCAATTCCCTTACGGGATCAAAGAAGCATTAATGCCGAATGGTATACTACCAAATGTTTGCCAGAAGTTTTCTCTGTTATAAGCAACAAGCGACCAAACACAGGGCTCCGCGGGCTACTGCTCCACCACGACAATGCACCTGCGCACACCGCACTCAAAACGAGGGACTTCCTGGACAGCACGCCAGTCAAACTCCTGGGTCACCCTCCTTACAGCCCTGATCTAGCACCGTGTGACTTCTTTTTATTCCCAAAAATAAAAAATCAGCTCAAAGGGATACAATTTTCGTCGCCGGAAGATGCGCTGGCTGCGTTCGAGCAGGCTGTAAACGAGGTGTCTGCGGCGGACTGGAAAAAGTGTTTTGAAAACTGGTTTAGGCGCATGAATCTTTGTATAGAGGCTGGTGGAAAGTACTTTGAAAAGATTTGATAAAAATATATGTACGTATAGAACAATTTTTTTTAGTTTCGCAAAACTTTCTGAGTGTCCCACGTATAAGCTTCAAGAGTATTAAATACGCATACATATTTATAACGACAGATTTTAAGTCGTCCTAAATGCATAATACCTTTGAGCTTGAATGAGATCAGCACGCGCATAAGCAAGAACAATGAGTTATGTATGATACTGTGCATACATCAGTAACTAATATTGTTCAGATTAACATAACAGATTGAGTCATTCAACAACTGTCGTAAGTATAACAAGTCGATCAGTCTCTTGAGCGGCAGGAATGGCTGCCTGACAAATTACACCCAAATTATGAAACTTTAATCTATGTAATAAAGCTGTAAATTAGAAATTAGCTTCTGTTTGGACAGCGATGTATCGCCTTTGGGTAAAATAGATTGAATTGTCGTTTGTTCCTAATTCTAAGCCACGACAAGGAGCAAATTGTTGGCTAACGACTAATTATTAAGCTCTCACAGCACGTGGGAAGATCCCACGACTTACATAGCTGCCTTTGATCGAGTTTACTTTTAGCGATAAGGTACTCTGCTCGCGCATTCACTTACCACAGACAATGAGTGCTCGTATTGTTTCACTTACTTTGACGTATGTATTTAACTCTGTTTTGATTAATGGTTTTGCGCGGTGCAATGTACTGTGAAGTTACAGAAGGGTCCGTAACTTAGTTTCTAAATAGTATTGCTACATTAGTTAAGCAAACGCCCTGTGCTGTGAAAAAATGGAAATCACTGTTCTCAAGGAGAATTTGCCTTTTCGTTACACCTCCGTGGGCACAGATTAATGTTTAGATTGCTGTTACAATTATACCGATTATCTAGTTAATTCCCTGTAACGTGATTAAGGATGCGTTCGTCATGATTACGAGCAAGAAGCATTACTAGTGCAGTTTCCTCAGATATCTTTGGATTTAATGGTTTAATTGCTATAAGATGTTTGCGTTGCTTCATGAAATTAGAGTAGTTTGTTGCTGATTCTACTCTAAGATTGTAGCGTAGCGTAGATTCATGGTTTTACGATCAATCTGCAGTTTCATCAAAGCAAGTATATGCCTGTTGCATTTAGAGTGCTGCAACATTTTATTAATATATCCCACTTACGATTAACAATAGTTGGCATACATACAATAACGCATTAAATGCAACACAGATATGTTCGGATATCGTTTATATTTGGCAACAGGTTATTACAGGCAGTTAGTAAACAATTAATGTTTAACGAGTCACGTAATAGTGATATCGAGCTTGCTTTGGCATTGACGGTTTAATTGTCACGATGTGAAACAAAACATAACATAACATAACATCACGCCTGTATTTCCCCGAAGGCTACCCCTGCAGAGGTGTATCGTACACCCACATTTCGCCAGTTATGTTGTAAGTCCCATGTAATAGGGGGCGAGCCTATTGCCATTAACCGGGCACAAATCCAGACTCCGGGCTGCTACTGAGAATTTACTAATGAAAAAACCCAATAACACTTTGCCCGACCCGGGAATCAAACCCAGGACCTCACGGTCAGCACGCACTTGCAACCACTAGACCAACGAGGCAGTCAAACGAACGAAAACGATGTGAAACTGATTGTCTTTTTGAGATTATCTATATTCAAAGCACAGATAGACGAAGTGCTGCCAACAATCAAAGTGAAGCCAACAATACCGTGCTCCTCTGTGTACAAACCAGCACTCACGCACACACATGCACCTGAAAGATATTTGTTTTTGGCGATGCTTACTGGACGATGCCGCGACATATGTACTGAGAGCGGTGAGCGTGGTTTGATGTGCATGAGTGTGCGTGAACGCTGGTTTGTATACAGAGGAGATCGGTTTTGTTGGCTTCACTATAATTGTTCGCAGCACTTCGTCTGTATTTTTAAACCCCGACAAAAAAGAGGGGTATTATGTTTTTGAGGTGTGTATCTGTGTATGTGTGTGTCTGTCTGTGGCATTGTAGCGCCCAGACGGATGAACCGATTTTGATTTAGTTTTTTTGTTTGAAAGGTGACTTGATCGAGAGTGTTCTTAGCTATGATTCATGAAAATCTGTTCAGCCGCTTGAAGATAATCAGCTCTTTTCTGGTTGATGAAGGGATATGAGCAACTTCCACAGGTCTGATCTATTCTATAAGTATCCTGTAACTTCAATGATATTGCAAAAACATGGTAACCTTGGCCTGATGCTGCAGCATCACTTGGAATCTTCAGGATACCCAACTCCTCAACAACTTACAGCAGAGGTATCGTGTTTGGGTTCATCGGAATGGTTACAACATAGACCAGTAAGCCTCTAGACGCCGGTTAGCTGGACACCCCCGGTCACAACGCATATGCTCTACCACTGCATACCATACGTCCCTCCGCCAATCGGAACGTCACTCAGTCAGCGAGCGGCACCAATCATAAGGAATCATACCACCGAACTTTTGAGCCGGCTAATCATAACGCGCCGTCCGCCCCCCTGACCCCACCAACGTTTTACGACTGCGTTCGAATACAAAACTTTGTTTATGCGGAGTCTTGAAGCTTACTGGTCTGTGGGTTACAATGAATAAGCTATAGATAGATGGTGATCAGGGTATGATGATGGAGCAGGAAAGAGAAATAGGGATACATTTGTGAGGGATTCTAAGCTACTTTCACTCGTTTAATCGATATGAAATGGTATAAGATGTAGTATCGTTTGTGGCGAATTAAGAACTCGTCTGTGTCGGTTGTTGCCGCGTGCGCTCGCATCCGCTACGACGCGCCGTCGGTGTGATTCGTATGAATGTGTAAAGTGAATGAGGAATGGGTGTATCGGGGGTTTTCTAAATTCTTTCTTTCTAAAAACTTCTTTCTATACATCAGACTCATAAGGACTTCTACAATGAAGTGACATTGTCAAAATCTTGACACAAAGAATATGGGACAAACATATCGCTATCACTTTACTGGGCTCAATGTTAACCGAAAGTTTCCCAAATTCTCTAATGTAACTTTAGTAAACTATGTATCGACAATTAATATTTTTAAAAGACTTTCTAGCCGGTTCTTCTCCATAGGACCTACTATTTGAAACCGTGCAAATAGCATAAAGGTATTATACTTACGTCAGTATAGAAATGTCTTTGGCAAATAGAGTCAAACATTTCATAAGTGCCTGTCATTATATATATCGATATGTTAGTCACCTGAGGCCTCAGCTGAAAATCAGCGCTGCAGTTAGACCTGTAGCATTAGCTGAGCTTGTGGCCTTTTGGACACATAATGCCACAGCGAGACTAGCAATGTACAATAACCTAGCAATGTTACCTATTTCTTCTCTTTCTTATGTGTAATTAGAGCAATACCTACTGGTTACTGTCGTGCTAGTACCATCCCCTGCTATATCCTTTTGTGTTCATGTTGTGCGCGTCAATAATATTGTTTCTTTTTTTGTCATAATTTTATTATTACACTTGTTTGTCTTTTTGTTGCTATTGTTGTTGTGTATGTGTTTGTCGATTTGTGTCCGATAAATGTGTTTCTTTCTTTCTTTCATTAGGTATAAGTTATTATGTATTTGAAATAAAAACAATTTGAATTTTCCAGCATCAGCATCCTCCGAGCCTTTTTCCAACTATGTTGGCATCGGCTTCCAGTCTAACTAGATGAGGCTGAACATCAGTATTTTACACGGAGCGACTGCCATTATACCCCCGCAACCCATTTACTGGGTATCTAATACTGACATTCGGAGATTAGACCAGTTGTCAGACTTTCAGGCTTCTGACTACCCGTAACGACTGCCATAGATATTCGTATGACAACCGGGACCGACAGCTTAACGTGCTCTCCAAGGCACGGAGGGGTCTCGATGTGCAAAAAAATGGTCCACCCATCTACGGACTGACCGCGGAAAGTGCAGCTTAACCTCGCAGATCGTACAATCCGCGCGGTTGCTACTTCGCCACGAGCCCCTCATGAATTTTCCAACGTGGAAATCGAATTTAGGACCACATGCTGAGCCATCGCGTTTGTGACAAATGAGTTGATAGGGCTTTGAC
The DNA here is from genome assembly GCA_949699075.1 of Asteroscopus sphinx. Classification (NCBI taxonomy): domain Eukaryota; kingdom Metazoa; phylum Arthropoda; class Insecta; order Lepidoptera; family Noctuidae; genus Asteroscopus; species Asteroscopus sphinx. Next base: position 22,441,171 of record OX453007.1, read on the forward strand.
AATGTTGCTATTTTTATTTCTATTTATGAATACTTCGTATTTGCCTCTAGTTGACATTTGACTAAAAGAATTGTTATTATGATTCGTTTACACGCCGTCGACAACGTGGCAGTATTTTATCAAGTTTGAGAGGCATGTATTTTATGCCCAAATATAAAATGCCTGTTATTTTTCTATTCTTATTTGTATTGATTTTTTTGTCACTGTCATATTTGGGTTTATATTTTCTTTTATGAGGATATAATTTTTATATCACGATTATAAACCGAGATTGATAACCTTTTAAATCTTTGTGTTTCTGACTTTATGTCTGGTAACAATACAACTTTGCAGGTCATTCCGACTTACAAAAAACCTACTTCTTTCTTTTCCCCTGAGTTGTACAAGTTTGATCAAGCAAACTAACCCTGAAACGACGCAGGAAGAGATACGTATTTCAACAAATGTTTAGACTTACGAACAAGCCGAACAAATAACGGCACAACTCTACAATCCTTTTGTTACATCGTGTATTTGTTTACGAAGTTTTTGAGCCAAGGATGCGGTGCCGTGCGCCGAACATAAATCACTGTTGACAAGTTGCCTATTTTCACAACCGTCGTCCTCGGCAGTGTCTCGGCAAATGCCGAACGTTCGGTATGCATAGCTATGCACAATAAACAATGGGACTATTGCAAAACATCATTTGTTTACTTCGCACGCACGATCAGCTTATTTTATGTCCGAAGGGACCAAGGACTCACCAATCCTGCAAACTATTTGCTTGTCGTCTACGTAATTAATTAATTACACAATGCACCGTTGGTTTTCTTATAGGTACGTACCCGTTAGTTACATAGCACAAAAGACGCATTCTAGTGTTAAATACGCGATTGTTGTGCAAGCACATTGAATTAGATGCGTTGTACATACGAGATTAAAACTTAATTAATTTACATTTGTGTCAGTCGCACGGAGGTGAGTTATAATTACCCAAATCATCTGTTTATTAATGTATTCACATCATAATTGAGTACTTTCGAACATGTATGAACATTGTTGTGTGCATCTAAACAAGGTTGTCCTTGGAGAGTCAAATGTCACCTTAGGTATCGTAGCAAACAGACACAGATTTAAGTTATGCAGACCGTCTGAATGTCCAACTAGCATGTCAAGTCTGTAACTTCAATAAAGCCTTGAAATGTTGTGGACAGTTCCCAAGCCAGACTCGTCTAATCAGAGGTCGGAGCCCGCATTGGAGGCAAAGTCGGGGACAAAACACAACTGCAAACGGCAATGAAGTTACATCTATTATTCCTGGTGACATCTGTTTTTGAAGAAGAGTACACAATGGATTCAGAGGCAACCATTGTTGAGGCTACACGCTTGGTTGACTTATTTACACGTCTCGCGATGTAGCATTACTCTGCTTTGCGCCTAGGTGAACGTCTACTTAGTTTGTTTACTTATTATCGATTATACGAGCTCCTTTTGTGTTTGTAAGCAGCCAGGATCTTGATCGAAAGCGAGGATGTTTTACTATAGTTCGTATTTATTTATGTGCTCTGTAAAGTTGACTGAAAATCCTAGGTAGGTATTTTTAATGCAGAGTGCTTCGTTAGATTGTAGATCGATTTTGAAAGGTACATTGTCTGATTTTGACAATATAAAATTTTCATGTATTGTATTAACACAATGTTTCTGTAATTTTAGTTGCTTGAACCTTGCGGATTGGATCAGAAGGTAGGTCAACGGATGGGTCAGATTCTAATCATTACTTTAAACACTCGTAGGAGTGGATTACACACAATAAATGGTGTAACGATGGTAGCTGATTTCTCTTGACGATAAGCACTTGAATAAATTAATATTACAAACATGCTTACACATGGTATAATTAGGTTAGTCTTCAACTTTGACAGTATACCTACATCGTACAATCGGCGTGCTCGAAATTCAAAGAAAAGTAATTTTCGTTGTATAACCGTGAGGAAGTTTGTAGCCGCAATAAATAGTCAAAAACTTTTCAAGATTATCTCAAGCCAGATCTAGATTAAGAAGCTGTGAATTTGGTGAAGTGATGCCGATGCAGCGGGAAGTTATCTGCTATTATATAACGTGTTCCGGATTGCATAACCGTATAGCTTTGTATTATCTGCAAGTTCCGATAAAGATAATAAAACTGGAACGACGCGACAGACTTAAAGTCTATAGTATAGACTCTATACAATACATGTTAGGGAACAATGCAGATAATATCTATAAAGACAAGGGCTATCGACTCTTGTCCGATACAATCGTAAAAGATTTCTTCACTTGAAATTTACTGCAGTTTGCAGCGAACGTTCTAACACATCTAGGTATTAAATTCAGCGGAAAGATGAGATAATATTTACTTTGAAGTATGCTTTGGCGGACATTTTTTTACGCTTTAGCAAATATTGTCCCGACAAGGAACGCTTTACGTGTCTACTTATTAAAATTGAAGTGCATACCTATTCGAAATGTCAGATGACGAATTTTTTGCCGTTCATCGTTGTACCTATGTAGGTATATTGTTGTATATTGTATCATTGTTTTAGGCCTGAACATTTACTTATTGTACTACCTTATTCTTAGTGTATACTAAACCTAAGGTGTCATTGTACTCAAAATTATGAATAACTTTTACTCTGGGACCAAACCTAAAAACGCGAAAAAATATCAGCTGATTCCTCCATTTGTAATTTTTCAAAAGTTGTTCTTAATGATGAGTACAATGACCCCTTAAGAAGTTTAGTATAAAATAAGAATAAGGTTGCATAGTAAACTTAATACCACTCTCACCAATGTTTGAACACAATCTATTTATTCTTCAGTTACCATTGTATAGACTTGAGACATACTTAATATTACTGTTAGACATGGGTTTCCTTTTAGACCTATTTTAGGAGCAGAAACTAGAATATTATTCTGATCCTTCGGGGTGTTGTAGGTATATTAAATCTTGAGCCCTCTTATTGAAGACACGATTATCATGGATACAAACTACATGATACATTTGTATCCTTTCAGGATTAGCAAACGCTTATTCAAGTGTCAAACGAAGTGAATGCTTATGTCTAGGAGCTCAACTAAATGCGGTCTTAATATTCCTATGTCTAGATCTCGCTGCTAATTTATGGGTTTACTAATATTGTTTGCTGTTTATCGTTTGAAGCTACTAATAAATTAATTTTGTGTCTGTGAAGTTACGGGGAATCTGTGTTTGTTTGATGTCACACGTATCAAGGTATCGACGTTGAGCTTTGTTGAAATTATATGACGTTGTTATTATTACTTTGTATTGTGTCCATATTTTTGTTTCATTTTATCATAGGCCTTCGTGTTTAAGATTGAAAAACCGTCTGTTGTGATCGTTTACCGCGAATACAATCGTTTTTTCTACAACTTTCCTTCAAGGTGAAGCCGCGGGCAAACTCGGTAGATAAAAGCACTTAAATTAAACTTTAATCTATCAAGCGTCTGTATCTTGACGAAAAATCCCATTTGCATTCTATTACGTGAGACTGACAGAGCGATTTACTTCAGTCAGAAAAAAAGGCATTTATTATCCTGTCCTTAGCTCAATTACGAATAACGCATGTTTTACTTGCTTTTATTTTAGGTAGCTAGTTTTAAAATACCATTATTCCGAATACATATTGGATCGTTAATTTTATCGTGTTCAATAACAATATGTATTAAAGGATAGTGAGGGAAATTGTGTTTAACGTTATAAACGAATCGGATCGCAGGTACACGGGCTTACCGTCGCTCGTCCTCTCCCCTGTTATTTCACTCGTTATGAAAATTGGGCCCGTGATGCGACCGTATAATTTTATGTCACGTTATCCAATAATTTGCAGTATTATTGCCGCATACGTGAATTATCTGTCGTATTACCAATCTGTTTCATAAATTTGGAGGCGACTGCGCCATAATGGAACACGGTATTATTGTTTGTGGAAATTGGATTAAAGTCTTGGTAATATTTTAATACTTCCGCAACGCAAAGTTTGGTTTGGCGGCATCTTCGACAGCCGTTGCGAGTATAATTAATGGGTTAGCTAATAACGGCTTTTAGAAGGGACGACCGTTTTACGATATTATGTAATTGTTGGAGATTAGTCAAGGAATTTCGGCGACTGCTAATGTGCTCAATGTCGATGACCTGACAATCTGTCACGTCTGGAGCACTCTATCAATCACAATTGTAATAAGTTATTGTAACTTGTTGTGAGTTTAAACACACTTTTGTTAGACAATGACCTTGCATCATTAATCGATATTGTGTTCCATGTACTTACTATAATATAAAAGAAATAAAGAAAGAAAAATTGTTTATTGTCCCAGTAAGCAACGTGCGTGTGTACGTAACATAACAACGTAAATCATGAATACCTAAAAAATACACATAAAGCTTGAATAAGCTACTACCGGGTAAAACGGAATGAATAAGGATGCAGGGGTGAAAAGGGACAAAAGTGGGCAAGGATTTTAACATTGAATTAAGATAGTTTGTTGCCCACAAATACTTTAATATGTTTACCAAATTATTGCAGAACATTTTTGAAGTCACTCCACAAAGGCAACAAAGTCAACAAACTATCTTCTTTCAATGTTAAAAATATCCTTGCGCACTCTTGTCCCTATTCACTCCGTTTTACGGTACTAAACAAATAAATAACATTATTGTCCCACTATTGGGCACGAGCCTCTTCTCAGTACGAGAAGGCCTTAGTCCACCACACTGGCTTAGTGCGGGTTGCTGACTACACACACCATAAAGAAACGAATACATACTTACACTTTACCTACCTACCTACCTACCTTATTAATATCTACTTAACAAAAATTACCTCCGTCATTACATTTGTCCATTTGCATACCGTAGCCGCGATAGCGAGGTTCCCAATCAGCATGACATACCTACTCTTCATGGAATAGGCTGAGCTCGTGCTATGAAACTACGCTAAGATACTTATTTTTGTTTAGGTATTGAAGTCTTGTATTCTAAAAACTACCTACCTACCTTATTAATACCTACTTAACAAAAATTAACTCCGTGAATTTTTAAGACATTTGTCCATTTGCACACCGTAGCCGCGATAGCGAGGTTCCCAATCAGCATGACATACCTACTCTTAATGGAATAGGCCGAGTTCGTGCTATGAAACTACGCTAAAATGCTTATTTTTGTTTAGGTATTGAAGTCTTGTATTCTAAAAATCTAAACTAACTAGATGACTAACTAATTAAATCGTGTAATATAAACGCATCGAATCTCCAGCATCGAACGGTAGCAGACGGCACCGATCGTATGCGTGTCAACCGGAGGCTGAATAATGACATCGGGTGACATTTAATTTCGGATACAAAAGGCTCTTTATACTGTTTACCCCAATCCGTTTAGCCCCCTCCGCCCCTATATTGACAGTCAACCTTTTAACTCCTCCCGCTTAATTACATTAACAGGATTATTTTATCGGGACCTATATTCGTATTGATATGTTCGGGTATTACGGTATTAGTTTGTGGCCTGCCATTTTCGGCTTCGAAGGTTTTTAATGGAAGGGGCATCAATGTTCTTATGTTTATGTTAATGTGTGACGCCCTTTTTGTGCCCAGAATTTCAAGTAGTGTGCAGAGCAAGGTTCGGTTGATATTATGCAGCTTTACGTACCTAAATTTACTTACAATAAGAGGTCTATCATAATAATAATAGGTATCTACTATTGGTATTAGTAAAATATTCGTGACCTAATTTAGGTATATTTAGATGATGGACTAAATATTTTTTACGAAATCAAAGTAAAAATAATGGCCAGTTGCTAGTTGGACTCGCACACTAAACAACACTGCCGTCCGCTAACTAAAAGGCCGTTAAGTGACAATTTTGTCAAATTCGAGTTACATATACTACTAAAGAGAGCAAAATTTGCTCTTTTTCGTAGTATATGTAAAAAAAATTGTCAAAATTGTCACTTAACGGCCTTTTAGTTAGCGGACGGCAGAACACATGTCTGTGTTTATCTTATTTTTATTTATTTTTGTTTAACTATACAAGATGTTGATCTGTAACCATGCCATATTTCTAGAGAAAATTATAAATAATATGCTCAGTCATCTAAAAATACTTACCGAATTCTACGATTATTTCATCACCATCATCACCAACCATCATTTATATCTATAATAAGCATCTCAACCATGTATTATTATCTACACATGTTTTTGCAAATAAATATAAGTATAAAGATTTAAATTGTGGAAAGAAAAAATCGCTCACGAGCAGGATCTAGGAGAACTCACGGTAGCTTAGTGGCTAAAGCACTGGCGTACTGAGCCAGGAGTCGCAGGTTCGTATCCTGCTCGTGAGCGATTTTTTCTTTCCACAATTTAAATCTTTAGATTTCGCTTCGCATGCGTAAATGCGTTAAAAATAATAAAATAAATAAATATATCTTTATCTTTATTTAATACCCAAATTTACACTTGGAAACATTGCTAGGGTCTGAGAATAAATCCCGAACGAGTCTGAAAATAAGTCAAGGCGGCATTTTCAAGGGCGGAATACCTGTTATTTTTTTGGTGGTTTCGCACACATCGTTTTTGTGTCGCACGTGACACACGAGGGGAATAAATTTTCTTACAAATAGGTATTTAAATAAAATAAAAAATAGTATTGATTCGTGTTCAGTATCAGTGGTATAGTCACCTCCTTAAATATGGCACGAATACAGATCAACATGTTGTATAGAGTATACACTACAATCAGACCAAGTTAAATGCTTGTGTGTATTTCCGTTTTTAAGATAGAGTAGGAACTGAAAACTTTGATAGTAGTACATTACTGTCGAGGCCTGAAATGAAGCAATTGACGGCTGATTAATACTCCCAAGTGATTTTAAAAGGACGAGGCGCAAGCCGAGTCCGTTTTAACTAAACGAGACCATTAATTGTTATTTCGGCTGAGACTGGTATAGTTTCCTCTCATTTGCGAGGAAATAATACCAAAATTAATTCAACAGTATCTAATTTTTATTCGCGCCAATTCATCCGCGCCCGGTTCTTGTACTATTTTCAAAGTTTTGAAAAAAAAAATGTGCATTTAGCCTTTATAATGATAAATATTTTGTACCTAAAAACACCCAATTTATGTAAGTGTGTACTTAAAAACCTCGGTTGCATAATTTGAAAAATAAAATCTGTCCAGCAATTTCTATTATTGTTGTGTCGAATACTACTGGCCTGTTATTTCGTTACGAACGGAAAAGAGCCGATTATTGTATTTTTTTTTTTTAATAATGAACCAATTTCCGAGCAAGTGGGAGAAAATGTATTTTTCGAGGTTTCTTGTATGGATACAGGCTATGGACACACATTTTGTGAACATTCTAATAGGTTACGGTTAAAAAGATACAGCCCTGTGACAGACTGACTGACAGACTGACGCATGAAGGATTGCCAGACGGCGTCGGCATAGTTATAGGATTCTATTCTGTTGACACCCTTTTAGGAACCCTAAAAAACAGTAGAAACACATACAGAGCTAAATACGATTTACTTTGTACAGAACTAAGAATGAAAATAGATCCCATGAATGTTGGCATTCTGTAAATTTTCTAAAGTGTTCGAAATGCCTCTAATTATAACTCTAATTAAATGTTAGATGTAAATAAGAGTATTGTTAATTATTAATTGGAACGACTCAGTGAAATTCTCTTATAACATTCATACCATAGATTGAATATTACATGATTAAAATTAATTACTGACTCCAAAAGCGTTACTGATTTGAATTTGTACCGCTTAATGGTTAAACTTAAATTATTACTTAACTATAACTTGTTCGTAGAATTTAGAAATTAATTTACATTGAAAAAATAAATATATAAATGTTTCGATACCGATTTCAGATACTAAAGGTCATTCATAACATAATCATAAAATATGTACACGTCGATGATGATCTGAAAATACCTCTTATCTGTAATTTACAAGCATAGATGGCAGGAAACATCATGCGTCGGACTGAGATAAGACAGGGCCCAGTTTCGATCCTCAGTAAAACATGTCTTTTTTGTATGTTTTCTTTAATACTTAGTTGTTTGTAACTTTGACGTTACCCACCAGTTGGCGCTTAAAAGTGAGGTTAGCTCACAACTCTATGTCCGTATATTCAATGTACTCTATGGGTATAACGCAAACCTTAGCGCAGGTGCAGTGTCGGAGTCATACAGGCTAGAATGTGGGGTGAGACAGGGTGGGTTGACCTCACCCACGTTGTTCAACCTGTACATGAATGCACTTATCGTCGCGCTCAGCAGTCAACATGTCGGTTGCCACGTTGATGAAGTCTGTGTAAACAACCTGAGCTACGCAGATGACATGGTACTGTTGAGCGCGTCGGTCTGTGGATTACGCAAGTTGTTGCAAGTGTGTGAAGAGTACGCTGGTAGGCATGGCCTTGTATATAATGCCGTAAAAAGTCAATATATGGTCTTTCAGGTCGGCACCAAGTGCCCACAACATGTTCCACCTATTCGCTTGAATGGTGTTCCTTTGGAACGGGTGAACCAATTCAAGTACTTGGGGCACTGGGTAACAGCCGACCTTAGGGACCATGTAGACATCGAACGGGAGCGGAGGGCGCTGTCAAAGAGAGCTAATATGATAGCCCGTAGGTTTGCACGTTGTTCAAATCAAGTAAAGATTACGCTTTTTAAAGCCTTTTGCACCTCTCTATACACGTGCAACTTATGGGTTTCCTACACACAAGCTGCTTACAGTGCCCTCCGTGTCCAGTATAATAACGCGTTCAGGGCGGTATTGGGGCTGCCCCGCTTCTGCAGTGCCTCGGGCATGTTTGCGGAAGCGCGCACCGACTGTTTCCACACCACCATGCGCAAGCGGTGCGCGTCCTTGGTGCGCAGGGTGCGGGCCAGCTCCAATACTGTCCTGGCGATGATTGCTGGGCGACTGGACTGCCCTTACATCAGGCACTGCTGTAACAGACATGTTGCTGGTAGTGCCTGAATGTCAGTGAAATGAATGTGATTGTGAATGTTATTATTGTAATTATAAATATGTGTTTTGTGTCTATATTTTATGTAATTTTATGTCATATGGGTACATACCTGAAATAAATGCATTTTATTTATTTAGCGTGACGTGACGCTACATTTTCTTCAAATCAAGTCCCCATAAGGAACTTCGTTCCAAAAAAAGGTAGCAGAAATGCAGTGGAGTTCTAGTCCGTGCAAGTCGGCCATGATCACCTCGTTACTGATGCAATAGCGCAAGTAAAAAAAGTAGGTAGGCGAAAAAAACGAAAATTTATTCCTTATTATTTATTACTTCAAAGTTCTATTTCGTCGTCAGCATATTTCTCACACGTTGTGAAACCCATTGTTTTTACTTAATTCAACAAAAACCTATACTTATTCATCTGATCTTGAGTTGGGCGTGGGCTTGCAAAAGTTACAACGTTATAATTTAGAGAATTCTCATAACATTGTGTTCTAACCTTTAGGAGTGTAACCTACCTAGCCTTAGCTATAATAGCTTCAGCTAAAGTTCATTTAACTTGCAATAACATTTGCGCAAACCTTTTGATACAATTCTTCATAAAATATACCTACCAATTGTTTCAACACTGGGCTACATCTATTATTTGTTCTATGGCTACACTAAGGTGACATTGTGACATTGATGAGAAATAAATAATAAATATTATGTGATTCTTCCGAGCAGAAATATGTGTCCAAGTAAATAAAAGGCTTAGTAATTTATACTCAGAATATTTCAATTATATATCTAAAAGTTGGTTATACAACGTGTTATTGAAATAACTGAAAACCTCTTATGGGGTTATTGTACTCATCAGTATGAACAACTTTTACTATGGGATATGGGACCAAAGGCGTAGGACCGGTCGTTGTGGCGATGCTTGGGTAAGGTCTGTGTCCAGCAGTGGACGTCTTTCGGCTGAAATGATGGTGATGATGGGACCAAACATTAAATCGCGAAAAAAATATCAGTTGTCCTCTACATTTTTGTCACATGAATCGACATGTAGGGATCAGCTGATTTTTTTTCGCGGTTTCATGCTTGGTTCCATAGTAAAATTTGTTCATACTAATGCGTATAATGGCCCCTTAAGAGGTTTTCAGTTATTTCATTAAAACGTTGTATAATACTTTATACAGAATGATTGAAAAAATACCAAACACTACCCTTACATTATTTTTCAATTATCCTGTATATTAGATGTCTAAAGCAAAGACTAAGTTAATTCGTGAAATTAATTTATTTTCATCTTGTGTTCATCATCACTATCACTACATATTTTAATTTAAAGTCCTTGCCGCGCTGAGTTCGTGTTTATTCGGGGTAATAATCTCAGAAATTACTGTACGGATTTTCATACGGTTTTCACTAATAGGAATCCCTCTTAATAATCATTATTAATTAACATGACATAATTTCTTAGATAATCATCTAAGAAGGTAGGCTATTGTTTTAGATGATAAGTGCTACCCACGTGAAGCCGGGGCGGGTCGCTAGAATTTTTATAATACTTAAAAATTCCTTGTAACAGTTTTATGTTACCTACTTACGGTATTTATAAAGTCATGAACTTGTCCAAGTAATAAATGTAATTAAATTATAATTTTTATCGCATTTGCCTTAAAATGTATTCAAACGCTTGCTTACCTTTATGAAGTATTCTTCAATAAAGCACCTCTTCTCCGAAACTCTGTAAAAAAATACAAAATATTATGTTAATCTTTCAGTAAAATATACACAAAATTATTTATTTGTCAGGTGGGAGTGGATCAAGGAAGATTTTTTGCTCAATTAATATTCTGACTTTGGGCACAGCTTTGGGGCACACTCAGAAATTTTTAGGGCGCACGGAAATTAATTTTAATATCCGTGGTTTGGCCAGATTGGATTTTAAGACGGATGTTACCGTACTATATGACAGACGTAAATAAATTGGGTCAACATTTAAGCTGAAACGGTTTTATTCCGAAATGCGAATTTTGGCGAAACGCTGTGGAGGCTTACGTAGATAGTCTTAGATTATTCTGTGAGGCCAGGTCGCTTTTATGTTTATTTATAGCGTTTCATAATATTATTTACTAACATAGCTTTAAGATCTTGTAACTAACACTATGGATTGTAAAGTCTGCAATAAAGATTGTATTTAATATTATTATTATTGTTGCATATACATTTTTGTATCACGGCAATGATTTGCCGGTTTTTGAAAATAACACGGAAATAAATAACACGAACGTGAATAGCACGGGCCGACGCCAAGTTACAACCTTAGTGATTGATGATTTGGTGAGATGAAATAGTGCAACTTTGTAATGTTTGTGTGTGATTGTGGGATTGTGTTCGTGTGGTGACTGATGCATATGAGTGTGATGTGATGAATTGTGTGTCATTCTCGTTCTACAAGATTTTCCTGACAATTCTACAAGTGTTCAGGATAGCGGCTTTCTGTAGGCTCTTGTAAGTATACGGCGGTAGATCTAGGGTTTTTAAATTTATGCAGTTGTTTAGGAGTTACACCTGTGGTTGACAGAACAATAGGAATAATAGTGACGTTACTCAAACGCCACATTCTGCTTACATGTATTTTAAGATCTGTATATTTTGAAAGTTTTTCTGCTATTGTATTTTGTAAATTGTGCGTGTTAGGTACGGCTATGTTTATAATTTGTGCTGTTTTGTTAATTTATTGTTATAACTTTCAGATTAATGTAGGTTTAACATGGGAATAAGGCCTGTACCATAGATATCTAAATAATATTTTATTTCTATGGGCTGTACTGAAACAGCAAATAGTCCGTTTTAATTCTTTATTATTAAATCTACTTGTTATAAAAGTTTGTGAATTTATAAATCTTTTTTATGAAAAATTTGTATCATAGCTTTTCATTTTATGAATTGCCGCCCTTTATCCAAAGTTTAAAGGAATTGAATACTTTGATTCATTCGATTATTCAATCAGCTGAATCACGTGGCGATAGGCTCGGGGCGGGCGGCTGTCGGTGTCACAACATCGAATAATTCATGAGCCGCTAGTGATGTGCTCGCTACGAGGGACGTCCCGGTTTTTAGGCGTTTAGATTAACGTTTGACTGAAATTGGCTGCGATACGTTTGTGATTTCGCAATGTTCTGTCATTTTTTTAACTCCCGGATGGATTCGTTAAAGTAATAAAACAAAGTTTAACCGGATTAAATCGCGTATATTATTTAAATACAAATTAAAGTATCGCGTATAGTATTCGTTAAAGTAAGTAAGGATTTCATGTAACGTCACAAAATGTCAAAATATGCAGGAAATTCGTAGACCAAGTCGCTCTTTAGAAGACCTGATAGTTAACGCATTAATACCTGATATTGCGACTAGTAACAGGAAACCAGAAGCCTAGCCTAGAACTACAGTTCTAGTACCAGTTTGATAATGAAAGTTCCTACTAGCTGTTACCTCATAGTCGTACACCTCTAGACAGAACTTTATACAATGAAAAGGTCTTATCGAATCCCGTTTCCCAAATTTTCGGATACATCACTAGAGACGTCGCGACGGCGTCAGGGCGGCGCTACCCAAGGAGGTGTTTCTTTTTCGTTTTGTAACAACGTTTAGTACCACTCAAACCATTGTGCTATTATTATGCAAAACTGTGACGACTGCCGATCGCAACAAATGTTTCTAGTGAACACTGAACTACATTTCTTTGTGTTAAAAGGTTATTAGAATGTAGGTCTCGATGTAAACATTTCAAGGTTACGTTGCTGTTTTGAAAATTGATTATGCGGCTGTTCCAAGTAACACAGGTGGCTTTTAAAAGGCTTGTAGTAACTTTAGCTTCTACTGTTTTTCGTTGACGTTTCATTCTTAGGCAATTGTTTTTGGCGTAGCTTTCAATTCGAAAAATAGAGCTTGTATACGGGTGTATACGCGACGTTGCCAGGCATGTTGATGGCGTGTTCTTACAAAAGACGTCAGAGTCGTAGCACCACACAAAGTCTAAAACGGAGCGACGTTTTGTTTCGGTTACATGACTGTCGTGTTTTCTCTCGAAACAAGTTATGGACACAATTTTAGGGCTTCTTCATCATCATCATCATCATCATCATCATCATCATTTCAGCGGAAAGATATCCACTGCTGGACATAGGCCTCCCCCAAGCATCGCCATAACGACCGGTCCTGCGCCTTCCGCATCCAACGCAGATACACGCGACCTTCACCAGGTCGTCGGTCCACCTTGTGGGGGGCCTACCCACGCTGCGCCTTCCATTACGCGGTCGCCACTCCAGAATTTTACTGGCCTATCGGCCATCCGTTCTGCAAAAATGTGCCCCACCTACTGCCATTTAAGTTTGGCAATTCTTCGGGCTATGTCGGCTACTTTCGTTCTCCTGCGAAACTCCTCATTTCTGATTCGATCACGCAGGGGCAATCTGAGCATGCCCTTTGAGTGACTTTGAGCCTTCTTATCAGGCCCATTGTGAGCGATCACAATTCAGTGCCGTAAGTAATTACTGGAAACACACACTGGTCAAAGACTTTCGCTTTGAGACACTGCGATATTTTGGTAGGTCTGCTTAGTATGCGCTAAATAACGTTAAAATATTCTCACATACATACATACATACATACATATTATCACGCCTGTTTCCCATTGGGGTAGGCAGAGACTATGGATTTCCACCTGCTACGATCCTGACACACCTCTTTCGCTTCATCTACGTCCATTAACCTCGTCATGCATGCTCGTCGGTTTAGAGAACTCTTAACCTGGCATTTTTTGAGAACATCCGCGATTTGATCGCGTAAATATTCTCACGTATTTTCCAAATATCAGTTACACAATAGAATCATCATAGGTTTTCTTAGGGTTAGGTTAAACTTGTTTTTATATAGTAGAATTGTCATCCTCCAGCTCTCATCATAATCACATCATTGTTTGGGGTTCGTAGAATATCATGTCTGTCTATTCATTCTTGACTTTCATCTTTACTTTGTTTCTATCCTTAACATCTTTCATCACAATCCATCTTTTCTTTGATCTTCCTCTTTTTTATTGCCACACTCATAATTAAAAAAATATCTGATACCATGTTTCTCTTTTCTTCACATTACACGTCCTCGTCCACACATCTCATAACAATCACGTGTAATAATGTATGTCAAAAATCTAAGCCAATATACTCGTTTAGTTTGGATGTCATCCTATCATAGCCGATAAAAATGCATCTTTATTCATACTCACAATGTAACACACGCTGTGTAGCACACCCGTAAATCGTTTTGAAAACAATATATAATAGCAATGAAATATCGTGTAAAGTAACATAGAGGATAAAGATGGTTCAGGTTTCTGGCACGTTGCCTCTGAATGCCGACCCATTTCTTTCAGTTGACAAGTGCAAAATGCGTGCATGCAAGCAAGCAGATCTTTTATTGTTTCTAGATGTACACGAAAATTAAATTAAAACTGCTAAATTGTTACAAGATACATATTTTATGTTACTATTACAACAGTTTCAATTTGTTTCAAGCAGAGGGAATGTCAATAGGGCCTTGGTTCATGATTTAGCAAAGGGCTTTGGACGAAACAGATCCTCTAAATAATTATATACCTACACCCTCTGTGCATCATTATTTCTAGAAAATATTTCTCGCACACTAACTAAATGACAGCCAAATTATGACATCATAACATCGGGCCCTTTGTGAACGCGAGATAAATTTATTTTTTTCTCGTAAACTTGACTTATTTTTACAGATGAAGTGGAACCTCATAATGAATAAGTACGCAACCATTGAATAAAATCAATCCTGTCAATCATTTCTTTCATTTGTCATTTCTATGGATCCAATTACTGAGAATCTGTTCGTAGAGTTAATCAATCTGAAAATTTATTGAAAATCGTTAATGATAATAAGAGTACAACTTTGCTATCCTCTTCTTAGAATATTTATGGGTGAAAGTAATACCAAATAGTACCTCTATTGTCTTTAAAAGTTGGGCTACATATTCATGTTGTTATGTACGGTATAATACTACAAAGTGAGATCCAATATATGGTTTTGGGTCTCAGTTTGAAATATTTATCTATATATATAGTAATTTGACTGACATTCATTTGACACTGGGTGTCATACAGTACGGACGTGTTTATCGAGTGCTCCTTAAAATTATTTAATTCTGATCGCAAAACGTAAACATCCGACGGTAACATCTTCAGAAACGTTGAAGTATAGACTTTGTGCAGTGAATAAACAAGGAATTCAAAACAAATTGAAGAAAGGAAGTGAAAAGTTTTCACTTCCTTTCTTCAATTTAGACTAAGATAGTACAAACGTTTTCAATTTGAGGTTAGCGTAAACGGGAAAATAAGCCGTGTGACTGTGTGACATCTGTCAAAAACTGTGGTCAAGAAGATCGACAATACATACATATTGCAGTGCTACCAACCTAACTACTGTCACTTTGGATACAAGGCTTTTTGTCGACTAACAATTCAAGGTGCGTTCAGAAACTTTAAAATGATGGCACAAGAATTATCACCTGAAATGTCATTATTGCTTACAAAAATGAAAGAGGAACTTGAAAAACAAACTAACAAAATGACAGAGCAAATTACGGAAAGTGTATTGTTAAGTATTGACGAAAAGATAAAACCGATTAGGGAAGAAAATGAAAAATTGAAGGTTGAAGTCGAAATATTAAACAAAAGATTGCAACGTCTTGAAGTCAATGCTAGACAAAATAACCTTATAATGCATGGACTTCCAGAATCACAGGAAGAATCACAAAAAACTTTGTCTGAACTAGCAGTGCAATCTATAAACAAACTAGACGTCGTACTTGGGGAAGGTGAAATCGTCAAGGTTCATCGTCTAGGCAAGAAAGAGACCAACAGTAAAATAAGACCAATACTTCTTACTACTACGACCCTCTCAAAAAAGATAGAGATCTTAAGGAACAAAAAGAAAATGAGTCCAAGCTCATATATCACTCAAGATTTAACAAAGGAAGAATTAAAGCTAAGAAAGCTCAGAGCCAAAAGCAAACAGAGGGAAAGCGAAAAAAGGAAAAGATCAAACACTAACTCCCCAAATTCAGATAACACAGAAAAAACAGACAACTCAGACACCAAAATTCAAAAAACAGATGCATTTTCATATCTAAGAGCCCGATCATACTCACTGTCAGAAAAACGAACTTCAATAAAAAAGTAGGAAACACCAGACACCGATGAAAAACAAAAAACCATAACAATACAACATAAATTAAACATCCCCAACCCGGTTGGTCACCGTGGGGAGATCGACCATAACCCTCCAATTCCTGCATACGAAACTAAGATTTCAAATTGCTACAAGAAAAATTCGAAGCACTTATTCAAATCAACATTTAATGCAAGAACATTAAAATCTGAAGAGAGTCTTATAGAATTAGAATCTGCGCTGAAAAATACAAATTGGGACATCTTGGGCCTTAGCGAAGTCAGAAGGATGGGTGAGAAAATAGAAGACAATGGGCGTTTCTTATTCTATCACATGGGAGAAACACCTGGCCTCTACGGCGTCGGCTTCCTGATAAAAGACAGGCACAAATATAATATTGAAGAAATAATAGGGATATCAGAACGTATTGCCGTTTTGAACATGACAGTTCAAAATTATGAAGAGAAATGGACTATCATTCAAGTATATTCACCAACAGAACCAACTGAAAAACAGCATATTACAGAATTCGAAAAATTTTATCTAGATTTGAGCAAAGCAGTGAAAGAATATTCTTACAAAAATCTTATCGTAATGGGTGACTTCAATGCACAAATTGGAAACAAACAAGACTTTGAAGACGCAATTATGGGGCCAAACACTAAAGGTAAAAGGAACAAAAAAAGTAAAAGGTAAAAGGCTCGTCCACTTTGCATTTGAACACAACCTCACGATTTTAAACACACTATTTCAAAAGAAACAAAACCGCAAATGGACTTGGAAATCGCCGGACGGGGCAACTATGAATGAGATTGACTTTATCCTCACAAGCAATGCAAGGAACTTTGACGACATAGACGTAATCAACCACTTCAATTTCAACACAGACCACAGGATGGTAAGAGCCAAACTTAAAGTTAAGCCAACAAGAAAATCAAGGATAAAATATCAAAGACCACCAAATCAGTTGGACGAGGCCCAAATAACGGAAATATACAAAAACCTGCAGGATATAGAACTTAAATTTAGAAATGAACCAACAAATCTAACGACACAAGAGAAATACAACCAGATGGAAAACATATTTAAACCAAAGGACGATAAAGGAAGGAAAGATGAAGAAAATGTAATAATTACAGACGAAGTTAAGGCAATGCTAGACAAAAGGAAAAGTCTTATACAGATTGGAAACAAGAATAAAGAAATCCGATCCGAAATATCACATCTAAGTAAAGCAATAAGAACAAAAATCAGAAAACAAAATAAATTAAATAGACTCAAAATATTAGAAGAATACATCATAAGATCAGGAGGAATTCGAAAAGCGCAGAAAAAGCTAGATAATACCAAAGACTGGATCCCTAAATTGAAAGACTCCTCAGGTTGCACTAGAACCAAAAGACCAGACATAATAAAAGTGGCTACTGAATTTTATGCATCATTGTATAAAAACCAAAGAGAAAGTCAAGAAATTGATTTACGTGGTGACAAAGACGAAATCCCTAAAATACTTGTGAGAGAGGTAGAAAAAGCTATAGAAACTCAAAAATCAGACAAATCTCCAGGACCAGATAATATATCCAATGAAATATTATTAAAAACAAAACTCTCTGCAGCAAAGATATTGACAAACTTATTCAATGAAATTTTAAAATATGAATGCATTCCCTACCAGTGGACTATATCGACCATAATCCTGTTACACAAGAAAGGCGACATTTGCAATATCAACAACTATAGACCTATCAGTTTGATGTCAAATATCTATAAGGTGTTTTCCAAAGTTATACTGAGCAGAATATCACGAGTACTGGACGAAAATCAACCAGTTGAACAAGCAGGATTTAGAACCGGATATTCTGTTGTTGATCACATTCATGTAGTCAAACAAATATTTGAAAAATATCATGAGTACAATCTTCCTTTATATTGTTGTTTTGTTGATTACAACAAGGCCTTTGATTCATTGGAACATGACACAATATGGCAAGCACTTAAAGAACAAGGGGTGGAAAACAAATACATAAGAGTAATAAAAAACGTCTATTCAAAGAGTTCTGCAAGGGTCAAATTAGAGAAGAAAGGCACAAGCATTGAAATCAAATGAGGAGTGCGTCAGGGAGACCCACTATCACCCAAACTCTTCTCAGCAGTCTTAGAAAAAGTATTTAGAAAATTAAACTGGGAGGGTTTGGGGATATCAATCGACGGAGCCAGACTGACACACCTCAGATTCGCTGACGATGTTGTTATTTTCGCAGAGACACCTATGACACTTAAAGAGATGCTTGTAGAACTAATGAAAGAAAGCGAATTGGTAGGATTAACTATGAACGTCGCAAAAACAAAACTTTTATCAAATAGCCAAAGGCAAGAAATTGTAGTCAACGGAAAAAACATTGAATACGAAAGCGAGTACATCTATTTGGGACAAGTAATCTCCAGTACAAATCAAACCGAAAAAGAAATAGACCAACGAGTAGCAAGTTCGTGGAACAGGTATTGGTCTTTAAAAGAAATTATGAAGAATCCTGATTTTAGTACTAAACTAAAAGGGAAGTTATTCGACTCATGTGTGTTACCAGTACTCTTATACGGGTGCCAGACTTGGGCTCTTACACAGTCGCAAGCTACAAAAATAGCTGTTTGCCAACGTTCCATGGAGAGAAGTATGCTAGGAGTGAAAAGGAAAGATCGGAAAAGAAACAATGATATACGAAAAGACACAAAAGTAACAGATGTAACACTGAAAAGCAGAAAATTTAAGTGGAAATGGACTGGACATACTCTTAGAGGACAAAACAAATGGAGCAAAAGAGTCACAGTTTGGTACCCGAGAAATGGCAAGAGAAGCAGAGGATGGCAGAAAAAACGCTGGAGTGACGACTTCGAAGAAATTGGTGGAAAACTATGGACGAGATTAGCAAGCAACAGAGAAAAATGGAAGGAAATGGAGGAGGCCTTTGCCAAAAGGCACACAGACCAAAGCATCGGTGTCAAATAAACAATAATTAATTAATAGATTAAGTAAAAGTTTCAATTACAATTTTCTTATGCATGCAAGAATATGTATTATGTACACTCAAAAATGGTCTGATTAAATGGCTTTAAATAAAAAAAATAAAAAATAGTAATTTGAATTTAGAATTCAAGAATGTGTAGCGGATTATTTAATGACGTTTAGTAACCTCTATAGGGCAAAGTTCTATCCGAGCGCCCTCAAGGCGTAGGTACTGGGACCGCGTCGTCGTGACTGGGTGTAATAGTATGATCAGAGATTGTTATGTCGAGAAGGACATAAGAGTGGCAGTTAGCTACTTCATGGACTCATGATAGTTAGGTATGCAACGTAAACGGCGACTTTTTACCTATTTCATTATTATTTTTATTATGGCCAAAGTGTCAAGCTATTTTACGATTTGTGGATGAGAAGCGGTTGGAAAACAAAACATCCTATTGTGTCCTCGGAAATAGTAAATTACTGCAGTGGCCAGCAAAAAAGGCATTGATGGACGAACGTGAAAATAAGGGCCGAGTCGAAACCGAGGCACACATACGTGAGTCCATCAATGTTCAATGCCTGGTTCCGGCCAAGACATACTGTATAGTCCTTTTCTCAAAAATGCTTGGAAATCGACAACCTTCTTCGAGATAAATCGAAAATGCTGTACTGGTCAAATACATGTCAGCAGCGGCCGAAAATCTGTCATGTTTAGCGGCCGAATAAATTACTATGAAAACTTATATCTATAGAGTCATTTAAAAATGGAACGAACTTTTTACTCCGAAACATAGCAACCAAGGAGGTAATTTAACAAAGAATTTATTTAAATTTCGAACTGGCTTGCAAATAGAACTGTTTAAAGTAAAAAATAAACAAATGAACATAATGTCTATTCGCCACACTTTTCGCGCAAAATTATTGTTGTTCGTCATTGATTCTGGAATTTATAATTAATTATTGATTTAATTTGACAAAATGAGTTGGTGGGTACTTTTTAGTTTGAGTTTCCGCGCATTATTTAAGAAAAGTACTATACAAGCCTTGGCCGCTTCCAGACATTGGTGGACTTATGTTAAATCTAAAGCTAAAGCTCGATCCATTTGAAACACGATACATATGAGTTTTTATACTAATTTATTCGGCAGCTAAACATGACAGATACGGATTTTCATACTAAGTTTGCCAGCCGATGCAATGCGAGCAGTACGTAAAGAATTTTTGATTTATCTCGAAAAAGGTTGTCAAAATAATGGTCGAATTTCCAAGCATTTTCAAGAAAACTTTTACATACATGATGAAGTGGGCATGGGCCTCATCTCAGTACGAGTAGGCTATATAGTTACATATTAGTGCAATGTTATAAACCTTGGCACTAAGATTACTGATTACACGATTCAGGCTCAAAGCCGTAACGATATTGTTTGTTTTCTTACTTCATCGCCATAAAAACCATAACTCTTAAAATCAAAATAATAAAACCACAACTGTCTTATTACTCAAATTAACAATTACATTGTCATTGAAGCATCATTTCCAAACAATGTTTATTTTAGATGTGAACCAGCCGTGAGATTGATTACGTCACAGAGATTATGAATAACAGTTAGTATATTCGCGGTACGTTAGTTTCTGTTTCAGTAGTAGGTATTATCATGTGTGAATTGTAATTGTATTGTTAATTTATAATCCTAGTAACACATGTTAGTATCTCATAAGTTTGCTGTCTGTTGTGTTTGGAATGGCGTTAATTTTACTAATGAACTATGAATAAATTAGTTGTCTTTACATTGGAAGGGAATTGTGTTTCTGTTTTTGGATATGAAAATTACGATACAACTATAAGCATAAGCGTAACCAGCCTATTAATATCCCACCTCTGGGCACGGGCCTCTTCTCTGAATGAGAAGGAATCAGGCCTTAGACCACCAGGCTGGCCTATTGCGGGTTGGCGGACTACACACAGCATCGAGAATTTTACGGAGCACTCTCAGGTGTGCAGGTTTCCTCACAATGTTTTCTTTCACTGTTATAGCAAGCAGTAATCTAATTCTGATCCACACATGAATCCGAAAAGTCAGAGGTGCGGGACGAGTTTGAACTCACAACACAACTCTCCTAGTGCACATAGTGGTTATATTCTTTTTGCTAGTGCATGGAAAGCAAGTCTTCAACCCCTACATACAACTATAATTGGATGTTATTTTGACCTCTCAGAAAGTAAAATAATTCAGTGAGAGTGACGACGTCTGTGGTCTAGTGGTTCGAGTGTCGGACTGCTGATTACGAGGTCGTGGGTTCGATTCCCACAGGAAACAAATATTTGAGTGTTTGTATTGAACTATATTTACGGGACTTGTCGCGCACAATAAAATCAAAACATAACAAACATTGAGTGTTTGTGCTGGTCTGGGTGTTTCTTATGTATTATAAGTAGGTTTTTACAAAGAAAAAAAAAAAAGAAAAAAAAGAAAATCATCACTACACCATAGTCCACGTTTTTTATTTCAGATCGTACATCACGATCGCGATAGCTTGAAAAATGAATTGGTAGGTACAGATAATTAAATCAGCAGCCACGGAGTTAGCGTGCCGGCGGGGCTAAACGAGCAGGGACGCTCCTGACGCTCTGGGATCAGGCGTGCCAATCAAACAAACTGATACAGATTGATGTCCTGCCCGTCTGTGCCGAAAATAACGGGACATGCATTAACCATGACTACGCATTTATTGGACGAATCCGGATTGAACCGGCCGGATAGCGCCGGTTAGCGGGTAAAAGGCCATGGATACAAATTTTCTGTTTAATTCACTCTTGTGAAGTTAACGGATTTTTTGGCAGAATAATAAATATATATTTTGAGACATTTTTACACAACACCATGTAGTCCCAAACTAAGCAGAGCTTGTACTATGGGTACTTGTGCCGCCAGGCAGCATACAGCCTCCGAGGGGAGGAATACATAAAGAACACCCAGACCAACACAAACACTTATGTTCATCACACAAATATTTGTGTCCTGTGGGAATCGAACCCACGACTTCGTGATGAGCAGTCTGACACTCAAACCACTAGACCACAGACGTCGTCACGATAATGTAATATAATTGCTACGATAAGTTTTTTTCTATTCTAAATGGGCTTGCGTTTGACCGCCACCTCACCTGATGTTAAGCGATGGTGCATTCAACGATGGTACACGCTTACCTACCCAGCAAAAACCTATTCACTGGAGCCTTGAAGACCACCAGATTATACTTATCGGGTAAGACAGACGTCGGCAAGGAATTCCAATCCATAGCGGTACGCATGATAATGCTATTAGCAAAGCGCTATGGGCGTAAGGGCGGAATATCTACCATGTAAGGGTGGCTCATCGCTGTGCGTCTAGTGGTCCGTTATTGGAAAAGGCTTGGAATAATTAGATCGCGCAATTCCAACGTACACTCACCGAAATGCATCCGATAAAAAAGCGATAGGCTAGCAAATCCGCTCAACTGTTAGGCAGCAGAATAAAAAAATAACAGGTAAGTATGAAAAATAATATTTACCTATAAGGTTTGATCCGAAAGTCACGGTACATAAGTATTACTCTACATGTTTCTAGAATAATTTTAAACTTATTGGGGTGCATTAAAAGAGCTTCCACGAGTGACGATTTTTAATTGATCGTCCGGCGCACCCTGGGCAGTCAGCCCCGCTACCAACTTGCTGACTGGCTAATCTTTTCCCCACAACATGAGCTATTATCATTATGTAGCTCGTGTCGACACGAAGAAGAAGAAGAACTTATTATTATTATATTTCAATATTTTTATTACATAATTTTTTATTATATACCTACTATTTGCACATTGATCGCTGTAAATGTGAACACAATGTATTCATTAATGGCATATAGAATCGGATCGTTGGGTTCCCTCCTATTGTGCTCGAGTTAAGCTTAAAATCATTATTAATCATTATTTAGTTGACTTCAGTGAATTTTTGTCACTTATCAACCTACATTTTTCTCACACAATTCTTTCAAATCATGTAACAGATCATTGTACTCTCATAGAGTTACTAAAAACCTCTAAGGGTCAGTGTACTCAGTATACAAAGTCTTTGTGTACCCTTGATTATTTGAAAAGAGTATATCCATGGAGTTTCTTGCCGGCTCTTCTCTATAGCACCAACTTTTTGGAACCGTGCAGCTAGATTTATAATTAACATTTTGAAAGTGCATTTAAATGCTTATTCGGAATAAAAAAATTGACTTTGACTTTAAAGCTATGAAGTTTTGATACACGTTCTCGTTCTAAAGAAAATCAATCAATAAGTAATATACAAATTAATCGAGTGTTCTTAGAAAAAGTTTTATTTCTACAAAGGATATGCAAGGATAATTTAATCTTAAATCAAAATAGACTTGGAACTTTTTTGTTAGCCGGATACCAGTTAATTCAGCAAAAAGGTACACGATTAGTCATGTTTTTTTTCCCGCGATTATCCTTATCACGTAATCCTTATAAACCTAACTGTTATTAATCATATTTACTTAATAAAAAACATTAAAGAATTTTCGTTCAGATTTATTCTGTTTATAAAAAGTTAATTGTATTATTTGTAAACAAAGATTACGTAAGAATGATATAATTAACAGATATGTTAAAATGATTCTTAGTATTTGCATTCAATGAAAACAAGCTAGTCATTATAGAAACAAAGGAAACAGCATTTAAAAGAAAACAAAAAAAAGAGTCGAAGTTTTGACTTGGTACTTTTTAATAAAGATTTCTATTCTTAATTAAGATATTAAGAGGTTTATTTATAGCAGCTTCAATGTACCTGTGGAATGAAAGGCACATTTTTCTTCATACGTCTTCTTTCGACGAATAACGTTTTATTGTACCTTTCTTTCTCTTTGTTGCCTCTAAATAAAGCCCGATGTATAAATAGCAAGATACAATTAAGAATTTCCGGCCAGTCCTTATTAGTTCTCGTATATAACACCTACGAGCTATGAACCTAAGTTGTTAATAAAAGGACAGTCATAAAGGAGCGACTGGAGCAGACTTCCTTTACCAAAGACAAAGCTAAAAGAGACGAGAGAAAACTTTCAAACTAGGAATGCTTTGACGAATACATTTTTAAATGAAATGGGACATAGCTCGAAAAGTTATTCCATATTTAAAACAAATGTTTATTTCATAAAACGGAAAATGAGAATGCTGTTTTCAATAAAGTATTTCAATGGTGTTCGGATTTCATAATGTCTTTATTCGAAACTGGAATTACTTCGTCGGAAATCGATTCATTGGAAAGTCACTCGAAATTGAATTCGATTGTTCATTCCTACTCTAATAGAATACCCTTGGAGTGCTAATCAAAGATTTGTAATATGTTTCATTCAAAGTCTCACAGTCTAGTTTTGATTACTGGAGTCCAATTTTGTAACTTCATTACAGTAATGTATTATGAATCGTAATTAATGTTGTGTTTAACAATGGCGAGCAGTGTCGAGCCTGTAGACAATGTCAGGTCACGACAGATGGACAAACCTTCATGGCACTGCGCCTTCAAGGTTGATGTCAAATGTCATGATTGGAATGCCGGATCAACAGGTACAGTTGCGAATAAATTTAAATAGATCGATTCTATGTACGGGTATTTTTAGTCATGCTTTATTAGCTCATTGCTTTGGCCCGTCACACGTAAGACAATTGCGACTGCGAGCTTTTATAAGAAAAAACTCGCAAAGTAATGATAATGAGTTTGATATCTGTTTTGGAGGCATAAGGCGTCTCTGAGATTTATTAGGGTTCCTATTACTCTCGCTACGCTGTCCGTCCGTCCGTCTGTCTGTCACAGGGCTGTATCTTTGTAACGGTAATAGATAACAAGTTGAAATGTTTACAAAATATGTGTTACTATGGTGCCTATCACGAAAAATACTAAAAATAAAATAATAAAAATAAACCAAAGGGGGTCCCCATACTAGAAACCTCGAAAATAATGCAATTTTATCAACGTTTTTTTCCCGCTCTATCTTCAAAACGGTAATACATGCCAGCGTCAAACTTTATCTGATTATAGTGCATATTATGCAGTTTAGCAACAAATACTAAAAATAGGGCAAACATAGACATATGTGGTGGTACCTGCGTAAGAAATAGATGCATATTTCGCTCACGGTGCGTTGAGGTCTTTTGATGAACTCTCGTAAATTTAATCAGTATCTAGGGTATCAGGTCGATGGGTGGTACGGAACCCTTACTGCGTGAGTCCAACACGCATTTGGTCGGTTTTTTTTTCTTACTCGCTCTTCACAACATTCTTCGGCCTTTTCATCGCATTGCAATGTTGTATGCTGAATGGCAGCGTCTGAATGGTTGGAAGTGACACTAATTTGTGCGCGTATCCAGTCCATACTTCTTTAGCTTCCATTTAATTTATTTAGTTATTCTGACATTGTTTTAATGAGCTTAGTTTTAGTATCAAGTCATATTGGCGCCAAAGTTTAATGAACCAAATAAAGCAATAAGATAACTACTTTATTGTACTGTTGAAGTATCTAATTGTTGTACAGTAAGTCATTAAGATAACAGATTAATATATGGGCTGAGATTTCGCCGCCGATAGTTGTACTAAGACAACTAATAAACACGCTTCGGTATAAA
Organism: Asteroscopus sphinx; assembly: GCA_949699075.1. Taxonomy (NCBI): domain Eukaryota; kingdom Metazoa; phylum Arthropoda; class Insecta; order Lepidoptera; family Noctuidae; genus Asteroscopus; species Asteroscopus sphinx. The sequence continues at coordinate 22,467,104 of OX453007.1, forward strand.
TGTTCGATATTATCAATGTGGGTACAAATTTTTATTCACTGTTCAGTAATAACGGTATTTTGTTTCGATTTCAATGGTTATTGCTTACTTTTACATCGGAAGATAGTATCGTGTTAAGATTAATAGCTTCTTGTCTAATCTCCTCCATAGTACCAACTTTTTGAAATCCTGCATTTAGATTCTTAACGTTGGAAGTGCATGTACATGCTTACTTGAAATTAAACTTTTAAAATAAATTTTAACGCATTTACGCATGCGAAGCGAAATCTAAAGATTTAAATTGTGGAAAGAAAAAATCGCTTACGAGCAGGATTCGAACCTGCGACTCCTGGCTCAGTACGCCAGTGCTTTAGCCACTAAGCTACCGTGAACACTGCGAAAAGAAACGATGTTTCTTAATAAGCTATCGCTGACGTCACCCAAAGACGTATAGTGGAGGATAATTTTGATACCACGAGCAGTGTTCACGGTAGCTTAGTGGCTAAAGCACTGGCGCACTGAGTGGTGGTACCACATATGTCTATGTTTGTCTTATTTTTAGTATTTGTTGCTTAACTACATAATATATACTATAATCTGACCAAGTTTGACGCTAGTATGTAATACCGTTTTGAAGATAGAGCAGGAACAAAAAAGTTAAAAAAATGCATGTTTTTTGAGGTTTCTTGTATGGGGACCCCCTTTGGTTTTAGACTTTATTGTTGTTGTTTTTAGTATTTGTCGTGATACACCTCATAGCAACACATAGTCTGAGAAAATTTCGACCAGTCACCTATTACTGTTCAAAAGATACAGCCCTATGACAGACAGACGGACGGACGGACGGACAGCGTAGCGAGAGTTTTAGGGTCCCGTTTGGCACCTTCGGGTACGGAACCCTAAAAACGACGTTATATTAAAATATAAATTTGACGTCTAGTGGTTCGAGTGTCGGACTGCTGATCACGAGGTCTTGGGTTCGATTCCCACAGGACACAAATATTTGTGTGATGAAGGTTTGTGTTGGTCTGGGTGTTCTTTATGTATTTTAAGTATGTATTTACAAAAAATAAGTATAGGTATAAGTATTATATCCAGTGTCTAGTACCCATAGTACAAGCTCTGCTTAGTTTAGGACTGTCCCATGTCCCAAAATATTTATTTATTTATTATTTATTAAATAACAATGAAAATAACAATGAAATGGCATGACAAACATGACATGTATTTGATTAATGTTAAATGTTATTTTATTTGAATTTTTATTGACAGAATTATTAATATTGTATCATTATTAATTTGAAAATTTTCACTTTATGTAATCGGATATGAATTGATTTGATGATTACTTTTATTTTTTTGACATATAAATAGGGTTTACGAAATAAATGAATATGAATATAGTAAAAGCCCAAGTTACCAACAGTGCCCCACTGTTAGACAAAAAAACAGCCGACTTCAGAAAATAAGAGCAAAAACATAATTTGGTATACGGTTAAATATTAGGATATTAGCTAATAAAAATTGAACTGTTGAATAGTGCACCACAAAAACTGTTGAATAGTGCAACATAAAAAATCATCACGAAACCAATGTATTAAAAAAAATACTTGTGATCGTCCCTTATAGCGTCGATAATTGGGGATGTTACGTTATATGTATATGAAACAATCGTTATCATCCCATAAGCGTCAAAATATGATGAACATGGGTCTCTTATTAAAATCCATAACCCACGCCTACCTTGAATACGCGTATGGAAAATAAATAACCGAGAGTTAACAATAAATTTTACTATTATACAATTCGTTACGTCAATTACAATGTTCGTTTATTTTTTAATTGCTTAACATTGACCCCAGAGGCGTGGGCTATACGCAGAGCTAGTGCAGACCGTGTAGGCACGCCCCTATTCGCATGTGTGGTAAGGTATGTAAGTAGATGCACTATTGTTCTAACTGTGACAATAATATAAGCATTGCGTGCTTAGGGCAATTGCGACAATGTCTGGGGTTTTCTTGTTGTTGTTTGATTTCGACCGGACTAAAATCACGAGTAAAGACGTTATCTGCACCCTTTCATTTTGTTTTCAACCTTTTGAAAGCAGCTATAAAAAGAAACCCGGCCAAGTGTGAGTCGGACTCACGCAGTAAGGGTTCCGTACAACCCATCGACCTGATACCCCATACAAACTGATTTAATTTACGAGAATGTATCAAAAGACATCAACGAACGTACGCGAAATGTGAATTTTTGCATCTCTTTCTTACGCAGGTACCACCACATATGTCTATGTTTGCTCTATTTTTAGTATTTCTTGCTAAACTACATAGTATGCACTATGATTAGACCAAGTTTGACGCTGGTATGTATTACCGTTTCGAAGATAGAGCAGGAACAAAAACGTTGAAAAAATGCATGTTTTTCGAGATTTCTTGTATGGTTCCCCTTAAGTTTTAGATTTTATTTTAAGTATTCGTGATAGGCACCATAGTAACACATATTCTGTGAAAATTTCATCTGGTTATCTATTACCGTTACAAAGATACAGCCCTGTGACAGACAGACGGATGGACGGACGGACGGACGGACAGACGGACGGACGGACAACGTAGCGAGAGTAATAGGGTCCCGTTAGCACCCTTTGGGTACGGAACCCTAAAAACTTGTTAATTGTGTAAATAAGGACTTGTGTGATATCGATATTTCAGGCATAAAAAATAAATGCTGCTGGTATGAATACTGAATTCCTACCATAAATGGCACTCCAGAGGCAAAGGGAAAAATCGTGCCCGACCGATATAGGCATACAAATTAAAGCGCGCTCTATTTACGACGCCCAATAAAATATGATTGCATTTCATACCCAACCCTTGATTTTTCATATCAGATATAATTTGTTGGCCATGATTAAAAGCTCGTGTGCCCTTTGTTTGAATAACAGATAGGTACAAGTACAAAGCGGTTTATCAAGCACGTATCGAAATTAATGGCAAGAACAGGCTACCGGTCACAGTATCTAAATTAAATTCATGAATCAATTGTCCCTGTGACAGGTCATTTGCTAAATATACTTGTATTTGCAGCCTATCAGCTGTTATCGTGATTATGTTTAATAACTGGCCTGAATACTTAGTGCCATAAGTAAGGGTCATTCGTTGACAATGAACTCAAACTGTCTAATAACAGTTAATTGATCGCTTGGTGTCAATCGGACGTGGTTGACGTATTATTATGACTTGTTTGTACAACAAGTTTAATGATAGTGCGGTGATGAAGATTATCTAATATGAAAGCAACTAGTCATTATTAATAATTGATTCTATCTCGGAATAATCATTCCAATCATTATTTTGTGTTTGAAACTGTAAACTTGACTTTGAAATAAAATAAAATAAAATAAATATAAATAAATATCTTTGGGACATTTTTACACAGCACCATCTAGTACCAAACTAAGCAGAGCTTGTGCTATGGATACGAGACAATGGATATAATACTTACATACTTTTTTTTTTTTTTGTAAATACGTACTTATAATACATAAGCAACACCCAACAACAACTAATATAAATCTACAAATTCTAATTTAATTTTGCAACTAAATATAAATCTAAACAAATATTTACCATTTATTATCATTAAATTTAATTAAGGCTTGGTTTCATTAACGTATAGCAACTCTTAACAAATAAAAGACTAATATTTCAAAGCTAACTATGCCATCGAATACGTCCTCATTGTTTTGAAATATCTGTACTCTGATATTCTTTTGTTCAATATAACGCAGTAAAAGGTTATAAAAGAACACAAAGCAAATAAATATCAAGGTGATACTTTACATTTATGATATTTACAGAGGGTATGTTTGATGGTACCGCCTACCATAGACTTAGATAGTTATTTTGATAAACAAGCAGTGTAAATTTGCGATTGTTATCGAACAATATAAATCAATTGGATTTCGGAATGTATCAGCGCTTCAGCTATTGCAAATGTAGATTGGACCATAGAGATGTATCGATGCGTACTTGATTTAGTATTATTTGATGTTAGTCGATTTTGTACAAAAATACGATTTATGTTTATTATACCAGGCCCCTCAGAAAGTATTGCGAAAAAAAGTTTTTATATATGGGAGACTGGCCAGTTATAATGTTTTTCGAAAATATGATTATTTATAAGTAAAAATAAGTAAGTTCCAATTTCAAAATTTCCCTCCACATTTTTTGCGAGTTAATTCAAAGTATTGTGTCTCACTGAAATATGGATCTGCGCCGGGAACATTTTAGAGCTATGATTTTATACGATTTCAAGTGTCGCCTGAAACCGGATGAATCGTACGATAGACTTCAAATGGCATTCATGGATGAAGGCCCTTCCAAGGCAACCGTGTATCGTTGGTATAACGAATTCAAGCGCGGTCGACCAACTTTGGGGGATGACGAAAGAAGCGGTCGCCCTTTGACGGCTGTTACCGAAGAAAACGTGCTAGCAGTGAAATATTTAATCCAAGACAATAGGCGAATTACATATCAGGAGATTCAACACATATTGAAGATTGGATCGGGAAGCGTTCACGAGATTCTACACAGCCATCTTCGCGTGAGGAGGATAGTATCACGCTGGGTGCCGCACAACCTCACCGATGCTCAGAAGCAGGCCCGGGTGAAATGGTGCCGTGATATGCTTAACAAATTTGAAGCAGGCTCGTCTCGGCGTGTTTACGACATCGTTACAGGTGATGAGTCCTGGATTTATCAATACGACCCAGAAACCAAGCGCCAGTCGACTGTTTGGGTGTTTCAAAATGAGCCAACGCCTACCAAAGTGAAGCGATCTAGAAGCGGGGGTAAGATTTTGATCGCTAGCTTTTTTAATTTGACTGGCCACTTGGTATCAATTCCCTTACGGGATCAAAGAAGCATTAATGCCGAATGGTATACTACCAAATGTTTGCCAGAAGTTTTCTCTGTTATAAGCAACAAGCGACCAAACACAGGGCTCCGCGGGCTACTGCTCCACCACGACAATGCACCTGCGCATACCGCACTCAAAACGAGGGACTTCCTGGACAGCACGCCAGTCAAACTCCTGGGTCACCCTCCTTACAGCCCTGATCTAGCACCGTGTGACTTCTTTTTATTCCCAAAAATAAAAAATCAGCTCAAAGGGATACTTTTCGTCGCCGGAAGATGCGCTGGCTGCGTTCGAGCAGGCTGTAAACGAGGTGTCTGCGGCGGACTGGAAAAAGTGTTTTGAAAACTGGTTTAGGCGCATGAATCTTTGTATAGAGGCTGGTGGAAAGTACTTTGAAAAGATTTGATAAAAATTTATGTACGTATAGAACAATTTTTTTTAGTTTCGCAAAACTTTCTGAGTGTCCCACGTATGTATATTCACTTTTTATTTTATTTATTTATTTGGCTCTTCAACAATTTATGTAACTTTTTGTTTTATTAAGGGAGTAGCTTTTAATCGTGGTTTTTGTCTATGTTGTTTGTGGTTTCATCCATGATTTAAAAATGTTTACAACCTTCATAATTCCAAACTTCATGTCACATAATACATATATTACCCACTCACTTCCTCAATTTTAAGTTCTTAACATACTACAGGTATTATAAACAATTAAAAGTTGTGTATACCTTAATTAAGCTCAACTACAGATTGCTCATGTTTAATCATAAAATTTTCTAATTTATTACATGAATAGGTCGAAACTATCGCTACGCACTACGGTATCGCGTGTTGCTTCAAAATAACGTACGAGTCACGACTAAATTATAATTTATGATATTCAATCTGCGTAGTTGACTAATTAGTCGATTTGTTCAATATTCATAAAAACTAAATTATATATAAGTAGGATAGTCGTGTTATAGCTCTTATTGCTGTTGTTTGGTTTATAGAAATGATACTTTTTGAGAGTTAGTCACGTACCTATGCGTAGTTGACTAATTTATATTAACGATTTAAATTGTGGAAAGAAAAAATCACTCACGAGCAGGATTCGAACCTACGACTCCTGGCTCAGTACGCCAGTGCTTTAGCCAAAAAAGCTACCGTGAACACTGCTGGTGGTATCGAATTTAACCTCCACTTTGGTACGTCTTTGGGTGATGTCAGCGATATTTTATTAAGAAACAGTGTTTCTTAACAGACTCGACTAACTTTGCAACTAATTCAAAGTTGTATAGTATAACCTACCCTTACTAATTATTTTATTATTAAAAAAAAAACACAGTTTAAATCGTTAGATTTCGCTTCGCATGCGTAAATGCGTTAAAAATAATAAAATAATTTATATTAGTCGAGTTTTTAATGTAAATATTAACTAAATGATTTGGCAGTTCAAGTTGCGTTAGGTACCTATCATTTCAAAAGTAAATGTATAAGGTATTGCCTGCAGCTCAGTCTATAGAATTGATATTTTTGGGAGTTAGTCGAGTGACTTAGTCACGAAGCTATTGTGAAAAATTTATGCAAGTTACCGCTTAACAGTTTTCAAACTATTTATGGAATTGAATAAGCATTTGAAGGTTGACACTTAAATAGTAAGAACGGTGAATGGTTTTCCTATAACAAAAATAATTGTAAAATATTCCTTATTTTGAAACAATATTTCCAAATATTTGTTTGCAAATGGTTCTTTGTAGTCGTCGTTGTTTGCAAATGGTTCGTTGTGAAGTAGGCAAATATGAATTTATTACTGAATTTTGAATGTGATTTCGTATGCATTGATTTTCTGATATTATAAGTGTATTTTTTTATTTTATCGTCGTTATCCTTGCGTATATGTTACGAAAACACTTGATGTACTACACGGATATAATGTCGTCTCCTTGTCCTCCTTTTTTATTTAAGTATAATTTAAAATATTATTACAATATACGATTGAGGACCAAACAAACAGTTTATCATTAAACTAAGTTTAAAATTAAATTAACCTGAGTGGTAACTACATGTACGATAGCTACGACTTCGGAGTTATCGAAATATGTAATCTGCAAATAAGTACATCCTCGTTAAGCAAACATTATTTTATTTATTTATTTATTTCCACAAAAAACAAAATACATACATTTGGCAGATACAGTGTAGAACATAAACCAGTTTAGGTTTTTCTGTACACCGCTAAAAAACCACCGATTAAATGTGTACATATAAATTGTGAAAAAAAAATTGTCTTTATTAACCGGTATTTATTTGTTTGTTGTCCTTTTAATGGTGACTGACCTGCTCGCATAGCTCATATTTATTTATTTATTTCAAGTATAATGCACAACATTACAGTTTAATTAAAACTAATGCGTTGTACATATAACTAACATATAAACAATTATGTATAAAAATAGAAAATAAAGTAACATAAAAACCTTAGAAATAAAAATAATAACACTAATTTATTAGGCATCCATCATCTCACAAAAACTTAAACATTCACGACACACATCTATCCATCTCGACGCAAACAAATCGCACTCAGACACCGAAGTCAGGAAAGCATTTAGCATTGTAAGCGCACGAACGAGTGGAGAGTTAGCATGCGACACAGTGCGTGTTTCTGGCACAGCCAATAATGGGTGGATACGTGGTCTGAGTTGGTATGTAGGCACGATTGGTATAAAAAGACGCACAACTTGAGACACTAGTTCTGGACAATCAACTTTACCCCGTAGTATCTTACAAGCAAAAGTTAGCAAGCAGTAATTTCGCCTTACTTCGAGAGAATTGAATTTTAACATACCCAGTAAAAATTTTGTTGGGTAGAGGAAAGGGTAGTATCCAAATTGTTTTTTATATAAAAATCTAAGAAATGCTTTTTGTACTTTCTCTAATAGTAAAGTGTAAGTACTTTCATGTGGATTCCAAATGGCCGACGCAGACTCGAGCTTACTTCTTACTAAGGCCATATAAATTAATTTAATTGCAGCAAGGTTGTCAAATTCACGCATGTTACGAATGACAAAGCCTAGTCTTCGATAAGAGTCAGCCGCAAGTGTCGTCATGTGGTCGTGGAAATTCAGTCTGGAGTCGAAAAGTACGCCTAAATCTCTAACAGAGCTAACACGAGTAATTAATTCTGATCCCAAAAAGTATGTTGCAATCCGGGGATTTAGAGAACGACTAAAGGACATAACATGGCATTTGGAAGTGTTGAAAAGGAGTTTGTTTTTGATACTCCACTGAAACACTGAATTTATGTCCTCCTGTAGTGTCACTGAGTCAGCATTATTTTCCACGCCATATATTAATTTGAGATCGTCGGCATATAGCAGACACCTAGCATTCTTGAGAACTGATTCAAGATCATTTACCATTATACCGAAAAGCAATGGCCCTAAAATCGAACCCTGGCTGACCCCGGACCAAGTGTGATACGGTTGAGACATAAAGCAACCGTGTCGGACATATTGCTGGCGATCACGCAGGTAACTTGCGAAAAATTTACATAATTTAGGTGAAAAACCGAAACTACTAAGTTTGTCAAGTAAAACGTCGTTATCTACTCGATCAAAGGCTTTTTTGAAGTCGAAGTAGATGACATCCACTTGTATATTTTTCTCCAGGTGTTCAGAAATAAGATCCACCAGAGTTAAGAGGTTTGTACTTACAGAGCGATTTAATCTAAAGCCATGTTGTGAATCACCAAGATATGGTTGTACCTGTATAGAAATATGTTTGTGTAATATGGATTCAAATAATTTAGGAAGCGAAGAAAGAATTGCTATTGGCCTATAATTTTCAACCTGAGATTTATCACCTGTTTTAGGTATCGGTTGCACTCGTGACACCTTCCAACACTGGGGATACTGCCCAGTAGACAGGGCCATATTAAATATATGCAGGATTGGTAATTTAAAAATGCTTTTACATCCTTTTATTATATAAGCGGGAATGTTGTCCGGACCAACAGAGGATTTTGGTTTTAATTTGTCTATACCAATTTCTACATCTTGCATTTTTATTTTATATATATTTATTAAATTTGAAGAGCTATTTTGATAACTCTCCGTTTGATTAGTATAATCAAGCCGAGGAGTATCTGGTAAAAAGACACTTGCAAAAAAGTTGGAGAAAGCCTGTGCAGCTTCACTCCCTACGTGCTCTTTGCCGTTGTAATTGACACGAGACTCAAACCCACCTCTAGATTTAAGACTGTGCATGCGCTGCCAGAACGCTTTAGGATCCCGGTTTAATTTAGCTTGAATGTATTTTATGTGATTATCATAGGCAAGAGATGTTCTCCGTTTGATGTCTGACCTAAGAGCAGAAAAGAGATTGTATATGTCCTGATCCTGACTATGAGAAGACTTCCATTTTCGGTGTAATTCAGCTTTCCGTTTAATGTCACTTATTAAATCTGCTGTAAACCATACCGGATAACGCCTACATGGCTTATTAGATCTATTTTTTTTAGGTACACATTGATCAAAGATATTGTAAAGGATGTTATAAAATGATTCAACAGCCGTGTTAGGGTCGGAAGCCTGAAAAATCTCTTGCCAAGATGATTCGGATATTAGCTTGTACATGAGCTCGTAATTCCCTTTGGAGAAATTCCAATCTCTATGTGAGTCCAGGTTACTTGGGCTCATTTTTTCAGTGCTAGCTTGACTCCTTTTATTGAGTGTAAAAACTATATCTAGTGGTGGATGTGGGCCGTCTCGGCATGGAACAAGGCCACCCCCACCCATGTCCGTCACGTCTACACTGCTAATGCAATCAGACACTAACACCACATCCAATTTACCTCCATACGCATTCATCACTTCATTCTTCTCAGTAATTCCACAAACACTAAGAAAATAACAGTAGTAGCTTAAAATATTATTAGAAGTATATTTAGGATTTAAATTTAAATCACCTAGTATAACAACTGCTCCTTTTAAGGAGTCAACTATAGATTCAACCTTATGAAACCAACACATGTAAATTTCATCAGAAGCTCTAGGATGGATATAGACAACACATACATAAAAAGTCGTATATTCCGTCACGACACGTGCCCAAAGGTCTTCCCCATCCTGTGTTTCAAATTCTGGACATCGTGACATGTTAATGCCGGGCCGAGCAGCAAGAAGCACACCACCGCCGGCACCGGTGACACGATCTCGACGTAAGACACTCCAGTCGTTGCACGTGAGTTCTGAGTCTAGCACTGAACTGGTGAGAAACGATTCTGTTACAGCTATGACGTCACATACGAGGGTCATTAGATTTTGTCTGAAAAAAGTCAGCTTAGTGTTCAAGCCTCTCACATTTTGATAGATCAGGTTAACGGTTAGTTTGAGACCAGGCCTAGGATTAAGATCGACTTTGTTGCCTCCTAGTTGGTTGTCTTCGAAAAAACCATTCTCTCACTCTAGCGTTTGTGGGCCACGTATCCGCCGCCATACATTTTTCATAGAACTCGGGGGAAACACCGATCTTAAACGACTTATAATTTCCTTTAGGTTTGAGCTCTTCAACAGTACAAACACCATCTGGGTATAAATTTTGCAGGTATGATTGAATGTCATTGGCTCCTGACATCATGTTCCATAAATGAATATATTTGCGAAATTCAACGGCCTTAAGTGTCGTTATCTCAGGTCCCGCAGTGCCACGAACAGAACTATACCGCTAGGGTTTACGGTTGCGAACCTCCACCTACTCTTCATCAGTCGAGTTGTGTCCAGTATTTATTTGAGATGATGTTGTTAGTTGCTCGGCTTGTTTTAAGTTGATAGTAACTGAATCTATAGGCGGCGTCGAAATTGTGGGCTCTGATGATATGTCCTGCTGATCGGACAACTGTACACAATTAGTACTGGCAGATGCCAAGTCATCATTTTTTTGCAAAACTTGGCGTTTATGACATTTATGAGTTTAATTAATTTTTCTTCTTATGGTTATGTGCTCGTGGCTTAAATCACTGACACTAAAAATATTTATTAAAAAAAAGTAGTTAACTAAAAAACTGTACATGATTTACACGTATACAACGTGTAAATCTAACTGTTATTTTGAAAACCTTTTAAGGGGTCACTGTACTCATCAATATGAACAACTTTTACTATGGGACCAACCCTGAAATCGCGAAAAAAACAGCTGTTCCCTACATTTAGTCGATTTATGTGAACACAAACGTGAACAGAAGTTTTTTTTTTCGCGATTTCAGGATTGTTCCCATAGTAAAAGTTGTTCATATTAATGAGCACAATGACCCTAAAACGTTGTATATTTATAATATTTTCGTAGCCCAAATAATAACTTCTTGGCATTTTATGCCAAACTACGCAAACGAAGCTATGAAAGAAAAAAGTAAACAAACAGTTGAATGACTTATTCGATTCGCTAGTAACGAAAACGAGTTGTTTATTTTTTTGATTCTCCTATTGTTGTGTCGATCAATCGATCGAAAAGTGTCGGCAAACAATGCAGTCGAGTAGGTATCGATATAGTATCGGTTATAGAGGCGAAATGTTTGAAAAATTATGTAACGGTGGACCTTGAAACTTGACCCTAATCGTGAGCCACGGAGTAACCGCGCGTGGTCCAAGTGTGAGAGGTAGCGATTGGCACTGATATGTTATATAAATTTTTCCGGTTGACCTTCATTGTAGATTGTTAATTTTCCGTTTCTAGTTAGAAACTGAGACTGGAACGTTCTTTACTGCGCACAATTTTTGGTTTTTCGTATGTCATGGTAGATTGAGTCTGTAAAATTGAATTGATTCGAGGATTTTGTTACAAAACAATTACGATTTTGTGCTTAATCATTTTCAAAATATAACAAAAACAGAATTTTCATACAAGGATAACTCTTATTTTTTGTTGACATAATGGACACATCGTCACATCGTAAAGTTGCGAATCTGTCATGTTATTAAGAGGCCTTTCACGTTTTACAGTCATCTCGCTCTAACTATAGTACTTTTTTAAAGATTTCAAGAGATAATAAAACAAAGTTTAACCGGATTAAATTGCGTATATTATTTAAATTGGTTTCCCTGACGTTTCGAAAGCTTTGCAGCATTTCGTGGTCGCAGGTAGACTAAGATGACGGTTAAACTTTGTTTTATTATAATGTGAAGTGATCGCGAAAACCTAAGAAGTTATTATTTCAAGAGATTTTAGGCGAAAATGAAATAGTATTCAATGATTATCGTTCAGGGTAACATTACGAATATTTGAAACATATTTTCGTCATGATTCGTTTCCTACAAGGGGAGGGAAAGAAGAGAAGAGAGGAAAATATATTTCTTTGTTTTGCTTTCTATATAAATCATGTATGGAAATAAAACCATTGTTTAAATATTAAATTTCGCCTAAAATCTCTTGGAATCTTTAAAAAAGTGCTAAAGTTAGAGCGAGATGGCTGTGAATTGTGAAAGGCCTCAGCTTTTATTACATTGCAACAAAATGACAGATTCACAACGTTAACATTGATGTGTCGACATGAGTTCATGGGGATGATTTGGATTATTTGAGATGGCTCTTCTGTTACTTGCACCACAATCCAAACAAATGCTAGGAGTAGTCGTGATCGTATGCATTTTGAGTCATAACTTAAGTCCATGTTTACGTCCATTTCAAAGCCAAGTCTGCCGTGACAGACAGACGTGAAAGTGGTACGAAGGGCACTCCTAGTAAAAGGCACAATATGACACAATAAATCGTCGTATGTTACGGAAATCCGAGAACCTTGAACAATTGTCTAAGTATACAGAGACAAATGGTCTATTTTGTCTAAATAAATATGTGCATTATTAAAAGTTTCGACAATTTGACAGCCTCTTTGTAAGTTTTGACGTAATAACAAATCATACCTTTACGTTAATACGTTTCCTCATTGTTAGTTTGCAGATAGTAATTATGCATGAATAATAATTATTAATGCTTGCGGTCCTGAGAAGGTGTATAATTATTTTGTCTAGTTTCGAACTAATTCGGTTTTGATTAAATGCTCGCCCCGGCTTCGCACAGGTGCAATATTTTTTGAAACAACAAAAAAAAACAGCTAAATCAATCGAGCCTTTCTCAACTGATGCTCCGTCAACCCCGTCATACCTACATGTGGCAATAGATTTTTAGGTACGTAATAAAGGTAGCGATGGTTCATTGACAGGTTTCGTGTCAATGTAATGTAACCATTTTTTTCCGATGAATAACAGGTTGAAAAAGGTGTTAATTTTTAACAGGGTTGAAAACAGCTGAATTGATTACTTTTTTCATATTTTTTTTTGAGTTTAGAACGGTTTCTTTAAAAAAAAAAATTATTGATGATAAATTGGTTTTTTTAAAGGATTCGTTTGTCAAATGCTAAATTTTTTTTACCTGTTTTTTATGCAATGTAAAACAGTTAATTCATTTCTTTTGAAAAAGCTGTTTTTAAAAAGCTGTTCGTTGATTCAATGCTCACCGCTAACAAAAGGCACTTGTCTGCAAATAGGCGTAGTAGGTTTTCACGAAAGTCGGTATAATGATGTTTTATACAATGTCAAATATTCGTTCATCAACTTAGGGTACATTTTTTGAGAATGGGACTGATGTATAATTTTCGCTAGGTACTCGTATTTGTTTAGTCTGACAGGTCTGGTTTCATTCGAGAGCTTTTCGTAGTATCTCTGAATATAAGAGAATTTTAAATGAAATGAATGAGAACTCTAACCACGTTCGTTTTGAGTCCCTGTTTTGCATAATAAATGTTCTTACACGAATTTTAGATCTCCAGACATAATTTTCAGGCTTTTTTTTCTAGGCTGAACAGCTACGGTTAAGTAAGCAAACCTGTTGTAGTACTTAACTAGGTACCTATTTTAAAACTATTTGCAAAGTCATTCATAACTATTTAGTCACGATAAATGTTATGCAACACTGAACTTAATATAAAAAATCTTTAAAGTTCACAATGTATTCTAGATACTTCTACAGACGGTGAGACAAGTATTGCACGTAGTAACAACAGTGCTTTGTACAGTCATGTACAGTCACCGCATTTTATCACGAAGATGGTGTACAAAAACAGATACAAAAAGTAGTAGCGAGATTTTTTTTTAGTGATTTACTGTTTTTATTATGTTTTCAACTCTTGTTTAATTCAATTACGTGTATTTCCTTGAGCATGGGCTATTTTGGTATCAGTGAAATGTAAAAAAAACATTGTTACTTAAGTCTAGTTACTTACAAATCAGGCAGCCTGTCTGACCAATGTAGAAAAAAACCCTGAAATCGCGAAAAAAAATCAGCTGATCCCTACATTTTGTCAAGTCATATGAACAAAAATTTAGGGAACAAGTGATTTTTTTTCGCGATTTCAGGATTGGTCCCATGGTAAAAGTTGTTCATACTGATGAGTACAATGACTCCTTAAGAGGTTTTCAGTTATTTCAATAACACGTTGTATTTGATCCGAAAAAAAAACACTGTTGCCAAATGAGGAATATAGATTTTATAGTGTGAATTATGCTTAATAAATACCTACAAAATTAATATGCACGCTTGAACGTAAAGGTTTAGGCGTTTCAAGCCTCGCTTATCTTGTGAGCCTGACTCGAGACGACACGCACGTGTCTCAAAGGTCAAAGGTTCAGGTTATCTGTATAACATTACTGACATAAATCTCACGTACCAATTTACACCTACATACTGTATCTAATAATACGCTATAATAATCACGCTTACGCTAAGGGATTCACCAGAGGATGGGCAGCAGCGTTCTCTGAGTATTTAAACAACCAACTGCGATCGCCAACCCGCCTGCCAAGCGTGGCGATTATGGCATATTCCCCCATTTGCGGGAGGCCTTTGTCCAGCAGTGGTTTTACGGCTGAAATGATGAATCACGCTTGTAGAGTGAAGGTGTACAGGGGATCAGGCATTTTGTTACTTACGCATAGTTTGCCAGTGTTAAATCCATCGACCAAACAGCCCAATAACGACGACGACGACGACGACGTCTGTGGTCTAGTGGTTCGTGGGTCGGACTGCTGATCACGAGGTCGTGGGTTCGTTTCCCACAGGACACAAATATTTGTGTGATGAACATAGGTGTTTGTGTTGGTCTGGGTGTTTCTTATGTATTATAAGTATGTATTTACAAAAAAAAAAGTATATATGTATTATGTCCATTGTCTAGTAGCCATAGCACAAGCTCTGCTTAGTTTGGGACTAGATGGTGCTGTGTAAAAATGTCCCAAAGATATTTATTTATTTATTTCTCATTAAACTGTAGTACCTGTACTTCAATTGTTAAAAACGTTATAACGATAAATGATGTATTCAGCGAGTAATATTTTTTTTACTGATGGGGGCGCCACTTGGCTGCTACATTCCCCTTAATGTATTGTGGTGAGAAAATAAATCTTTATCTTATCTTAATATATTGCAAAAAATTAATTCTGTCAAGTAGCCGAGGTACGAGGAAGCGGGGTACTGCAATCCGATTGGCTCTACGGCTTTACGGCTCACAGAAGTGGTCGAAACCGATTTGAAATTTTCGACTGACGAATAGTGGCGACGTGGGGACCTATATCAGCTGCTGAATTGCGTAACTCACTCGTGATCGCAATCAATAGGATTTCAATGGTCATTCCTCCGTGTGTTTTGAAAATTAATCTTATCGGCAACTATGTACGGCGCAATGAAAATTGTTATTATTTCAACATGAAAGCTATTGTCAATGTCATTACACAATTACCCCACAGATCTATTAGTCAGGTGTTGACAGACGTCCGTCGCTTGTTCTGAGGCGTCTATGGGCTGTTTGGTCGATGGTTAAACACCATGTAATAGGGAAAGGAGTCAAGTCAATGATTGTTTTTATTAAACACCAGTTCTAAAACCTAAGTTACTGTCGAGGTCGATTTTTTAGAGTTTTCCCAGTAGAATACTTAAAAAAAATTTTTTTAGAGCTTAGCTGCGAATTAATCTTGTGTTTTGTAGCCGTGTTTACAGCCACAAAACCAATGGGGCTTATTTCTACGTAGGTATTAATTACACTAACATGACGTAACTAATAATTATTTCAGTAAAACAATATGTATGTTGAGGAATCATGATAACCAATTATAAAGTAACATGACGCTAACCGTTGTTTCGGAAGGAAACTTTCGGGTTTAACATTTTCCTTAACATTATCTATTCGTTGGGACTTAATTTGTAAAACATGGGGTTGTGTACCGTGTAGCTTGAATTGTAATACGCTTTAGTATATCCAACTAAAATAGATTTTGCTTATAATACATTGAATCAACATTCAATTAGTTTAGGTAAAACGATACAATATTCATACAACTTTAGTAGGTACTCTTTTTATTCAGTTACAATAATCGTTCGTGAAAATCACTTGCTTACCTTACCTGCTGATCACGAGGTCGTGGGTTCGATTCCCACAGAACACAAATATTTATGTGATGAACATAAGTGTTTATGTTGGTCTGGGTGTTGCTTATGTATTATAAATATGTATTTAAAAAAAAAAGTATATAAGTATTATATCCATTGTCTAGTACCCAAAGCTCTGCTTAGTTTGGGACTAGATGGTGCTGTGTAAAAAAATGACCAAAAATAATTATTTATATTTATTTACCTACCTATCTTATGATTAATGGTCACTTAAATTTCAATATGCTTGTATGCAAAGTTAATATAAAATTTTATATTCTGCAAACAATATTGTAAACAGTAAACCAAACACTCCAAAATATTTCCATCAGAACTACTTAAGTTCTATTTTTCTCTCAAGTCTATCCTAAGTAAGAAACGGCGAAAGTGAAGGATGCCGTGCAGGGACTACCTGATGCACGGAAACTAATGCCACGACCTCGTGTGACTGTTTCCAGACACCAGTTCTGAGTAATTTGGGCCCACAGTACGTCGGGCATAATACTATTATGCACTATGATAATTAACGTGATGAAATTTTGACCTGTACTGCAGGTTTTTTAATTTTTTTTTATTGTATAGGATGGCGAAACGAGCTAAAGTCCCACCTGGTGTTAAGCGGTTACCTTTGCCCATAACAACTGCAATACCACCTAGAATGTTGCCTGAATGGTACCGCAAGTCGGTTCCCCAAACTGAGACATGAAGATGGAAAATCTCATGTGATTTTAATTTCACCGATACCCGTACTCTTCAGACCGAAACACAGCAATGCAAGTATCACTATTTGGCGGAGAAGTAGATACGGTGGTAGTACTTCCCCGGACGAGCTCTTTCACAAAACAAGAGCTCTTTTGTGAAAGAAGAAGAGAAGAAGAGAAAATTACTACTAAAATTTAATTTAAATATATTCTAAAAGTCAAGGAGTGCGGGCTGGGTTTGAACTCCGAAGCTTCTGCATGGAAGGCAAGTGCTCAACCTAAAGGTTATCTCTGCTTTACTGAAAACATATCAGGTAAAATACAATTATAATATGGTTATAATATATTGTAGTTATAAAAGCGTTCGCGAACCGAGACGGAGACATTAATTAACACTGCAACTAACGTGAAGCTTTGTTTAACAAACGCATTACACGATTTAGTCTTCGCTTTGCTAGCGTTTTAAACAATGCTGTAGAGAATATGGAAATGAATCGAACGTAGGATGAATTACTTTGTCCTTTTTATCACGTTTTTATTAACTCGCTTTCAGTCATGTCTGTTCGGTACAAATTGCAATATATTTTAAACAAACTTCTCGATGAGCTAGAGCAGTGATTCCCAAAGTGGGTTCCGCAGAACCTTTGGGTTCCGATGAAGGAAAGCCAGGGTTCCGGTTCAAACAAGCAATTTTTTTTTAATTTCAACCAGTTGGGTTCGTTTAGTTAGTGGTGGGGTTCCATAAAATTAAAATATATTTTTCTTTTATTTTTAGGGTTCCGAAACCGTAAAAGTTTGGGAACCCCTGAGCTAGAGACTTGAAACCTTAAACAGAGCTCAGGACTGGATGACAATGCAATATTAACCCTTTTCCTCTTTAAAAACGTGGTCTAAAAAACTTTTTCATCAAATTATTGTCTTTGTTTTGGTGGTCGAGGAAATTTTACTTTTACAGAGAGTAGTATAACCAAATGGATTGGTAATTAAGCTTAGTTATCTTGTAACACATCTGCATAAAATGCATGCATTTGTGATTAATTTTGCATACGTGAAGAAAGTGGATTCCTTGTTCTTGGAAGGAAATAATATTGTAAATGGTCTCGGAGTGGTCATTGTACGTCAATTATACACGCTGAAATTTGAATCGCTTATTTCCCGAAAGGGGGACATTGTACTCATCATTATGAACAACTTTTACTATGGGACCAACCCTGAAATCGCGAAAAAAAAATCAGTTGGTCCCTAAATTTGTGTTCACTTAAATCAATAAAATGTAGGGACTACCTCATTTTTATTTCGCGATTTCAGGGTTGGTCCCATAGTAAAATTGTTCATAATGATGAGTACAATGACCCCCTTTCGGGAAATAAGCGATTCAAATTTCAGCGTGTATTTATGTAAAAGAATCACCTACTACGAGCCTTCAATTTGATAAACCAAAAAAATAATTAAATTATGCACTTTAAATTATCATATCATAAATCATTACCATGTAACTACAAGGAAAAGTATAGGTAATTAATTGGACATAATTATGTAGTTAAGCAAAAAGGATCCGATTCACAATTTTGTTTTGCTTTTAATTAATTTGCTTCGTTGTTTGTCTGTGTGTCTGCTACAAATCTTGGCAAGTAATGAGCCAGTTCTCGTAATCCAAGCATGTTAAAATTTTGCAAACATGACAAACAATAGTTTTTGTGCATTGTATCCTTTTTGCTACGTCCAATTACGAAAAATATCTAATAAAATATACAGTTTAAAATGACACGGAAATGAGATTTTAAAAGAGCCTAAAAGAACTGTAATGTTTTGTGTTAGTTGTAATGGCGAGATTATTAAAGTTTTTTATTTACTTTCTATTTTATATGCCTCCGTTTTGTTTTGTACATTTACTGCTTTACTATTATGTAGCTCATGTCGACACGAATAAGAAGAACTGCTTTTGAAATCCAAGATTACATCTTTTGTGCATTATAGAATGGATGAAATCTAAGTAGAAACTATGACAAATGCAGAAAATCGACTAACACTACTTTCTGTACGTTTCACATTATTAAACAATAAAATATTTATCTTCAGAGTGACAATAAAATGATTAAACTGAGGTGAAGGTATTTCAATCCTAGCAAAACATATACTTTCACGAGATGGACTTGAAAATTAATGATATTCTAAATTGCTTTTAGTATGGACATCAATTTTAGATACAAACGAATAGGAGAGTGCATTATCTAAAAGTATGTTTAAGAATTTATTTAAATGTCCACACCTTTTACAAAACTTAGACAAGCCACAAGATTCATGAACTGAGCCAGCTCTTAGCGTCTGAATTACGTCAAACCAAATACATCTGGGTATTTCTACTCTGAAATCAGCGAAGACAAATAAAGCAGTTAAAACGACATAATCTTGAGTAAAAAGCAAACGTTCGCAATTATCCGTAACCACATCCAGTGCAATCATTGGCTCCCGGATTTAGGCGAGCGAATTAAAGTATTTGTTGTGCGCTTCCGCTATGTGTACCGAGCGCGGTGATACCTAGCTTTGACTGCAAGCACAACGCATCTCACGGCGCGCAAACTCATTGCGGTAAGGCCACGTCCACGGACAAATGAAATTAAAAGTGGAATTAAACGGATATCTTTTACCAATAGAGTAACGACGATGATAACGATGACTTAGTGAGTGACGATAGGTACAGTCGACTGCATGGTAGTGGTAACACTTGAATTAGAAAACTGCCCTTACTGCTTACGAAATAAAGACGCCGTCAATGTCAAAATGTTTCCGCTGACGTGGGGTCGACCGTACTTAAGTACATCCGACGCACCCTGCGTAGACTAGCACGACCACAGCGTGAGCTATTGTTTCTATAGCTGACGCCATTTTAAAGAAAAAAGAATTGGACATGCCAAGAAAAGGTCATCTCCCGCTCCCGGGTTGTCGAAGGCTCTCGAAGGATCGAATTGAAATTGTTGCAAAATGCCCATCAGGATTTTGCATTCTAAGTGCGTGCTACATACACAATAATACACAAACAGATACATGCATGCAAGTAAATGCTTTGACTGGATTGCGCCTGTAGTGCTCCGCGCCTACTGATCTTTCAGCAGTCACTAACAAATTGATCTTTTTTGTTGATCTTTGCATGGCGTCGGGGGACAACCGAAAAAAGCAAAACGTCCACGCATTTGCAAGTGCGAATAAAACGCGCGTGTGTGTTAACGGTCACGATTTTTCTCGTATATTCCCCAGCGGCCGAGCCACAGTGTGATAAGATCCCGGTTTTTGTCTCATCGTGTTTTTATTGAGTTAATCGATAGAGTTTACAATTCCGAAGATTAGACTAAAACTCCGGGTTCGCTAAGACTTGAGGTTTTTTTTTAAAAAAATGTCAAAGTTTCGCAATATCCGACTCTTGAAAAATGAAAAAAAAATCATTATAATTTAATGGAAGTACTTATTACAGAATTTATTTATTCTATCGAAAAATGGAATAATAGCCGACCGTTCTACCAATTCCTGTTGCATTAGTATGAATGGGTCGAGAGATATGATTTTTTTTCTCATTTTTCGTTTTCATTTTTTTATTCATCTAAACCGCCGTAGTAGGTGGTCATTCCTATATCAAAAAATTGCTGATACTTTCTATTATGTGTAGTATTAATTCCAAAACCTAACTCGTTGGTTTCCAGGAGTTATTGGAAATTTTAGTAATATCCGAAATATCCGTACTTAGGGCTGCCACTTCAACCAAAACATAATTTGTTTATTTTTATTAAGTTTTAGCTTCCTTATCACGACCATAACAAGATATCATTATTTTGTGGCTTAGATGGCAAAGATTGAGTAATTTTATAAAGGAAATTAAAAAACTAATGGAGAAATTGGTATCATGTTGACTGTTACACGTTTTTTGTAAACCGTCTATAAATTCTAACCCAAAAGACTCAACTAATAGTAAATAAAAGAAAATCCTTTCCGATGTCTCATAAGTATATAAATCAACATTAAACATGAGTAATATACCTATATCAACATTTTTGACAATTTATTAAATATTCTTAGTCAATTTAGTTCTTTGTTATTAATTTTACAATTCTTTTAAATCAATTTTGTTTTACTTTTTAACCGACGAAAAAAACGAGGAGGTTCTCAATTCGTCTTTTTACAGAGTAGTCCGATTTTGATGATTCTTCTTTTAATAGATAGGGTATATCTCGAAGTTGCTCCCATTTAAATTTGAAAATCAAAATCCACCCCTAAGGGTAGGAAAACAGGGGATGAGTGCTTGTTCACCCACTGAATTCTTACCTGTTAACCGATTCCGTTGAAACTTGGCATACCAGGCCCCTCAGAAAGTATTGCGAAAAAAAGTTTTTATATATGGGAGACTGACCAGTTATAATGTTTTTCGAAAATATGATTATTTATAAGTAAAAATAAGTAAGTTCCAATTTCAAAATTTCCCTCCACATTTTTTGCGAGTTAATTCAAAGTATTGTGTCTCACTGAAATATGGATCTGCGCCGGGAACATTTTAGAGCTATGATTTTATACGATTTCAAGTGTCGCCTGAAACCGGATGAATCGTACGATAGACTTCAAATGGCATTCATGGATGAAGGCCCTTCCAAGGCAACCGTGTATCGTTGGTATAACGAATTCAAGCGCGGTCGACCAACTTTGGGGGATGACGAAAGAAGCGGTCGCCCTTTGACGGCTGTTACCGAAGAAAACGTGCTAGCAGTGAAAAATGTAATCCAAGACAATAGGCGAATTACATATCAGGAGATTCAACACATATTGAAGATTGGATCGGGAAGCGTTCACGAGATTCTACACAGCCATCTTCGCGTGAGGAGGATAGTATCACGCTGGGTGCCGCACAACCTCACCGATGCTCAGAAGCAGGCCCGGGTGGAATGGTGCCGTGATATGCTTAACAAATTTGAAGCAGGCTCGTCTCGGCGTGTTTACGACATCGTTACAGGTGATGAGTCCTGGATTTATCAATACGACCCAGAAACCAAGCGCCAGTCGACTGTTTGGGTGTTTCAAAATGAGCCAACGCCTACCAAAGTGAAGCGATCTAGAAGCGGGGGTAAGATTTTGATCGCTAGCTTTTTTAATTTGACTGGCCACTTGGTATCAATTCCCTTACGGGATCAAAGAAGCATTAATGCCGAATGGTATACTACCAAATGTTTGCCAGAAGTTTTCTCTGTTATAAGCAACAAGCGACCAAACACAGGGCTCCGCGGGCTACTGCTCCACCACGACAATGCACCTGCTCACACCGCACTCAAAACGAGGGACTTCCTGGACAGCACGCCAGTCAAACTCCTGGGTCACCCTCCTTACAGCCCTGATCTAGCACCGTGTGACTTCTTTTTATTCCCAAAAATAAAAAATCAGCTCAAAGGGATACAATTTTCGTCGCCGGAAGATGCGCTGGCTGCGTTCGAGCAGGCTGTAAACGAGGTGTCTGCGGCGGACTGGAAAAAGTGTTTTGAAAACTGGTTTAGGCGCATGAATCTTTGTATAGAGGCTGGTGGAAAGTACTTTGAAAAGATTTGATAAAAATATATGTACGTATAGAACAATTTTTTTTAGTTTCGCAAAACTTTCTGAGTGTCCCACGTACATAAATGTTCTAGACACTACAACATAATAATAATAATAATAAAATATTTTATCTTCAGAAAACAACATTCCATAATCATTTTTGTTAGTAACAATGAAAAACTTAAACAACTATGTTAGTAAACACAGATAACAATCATTAATAAATATTAACAAATGTCGAGTCATTGATTCGCACCTCTCACATGTAAATCAATGAAACGACTGAGGACGGCGGTGTCCATCCTTCCCGCTAACATCTTCAGGATTCCATTGCTACTCCCCCGCATCCTCTGCACAACAGACGCAATTTTCTTGCGTATGATGGCATGAAAATCATCCACATGTGCATCCGCAAACATGCCTGAAGCACTACAATACCGAGGGAGGCGCAACAGAGCCCTGAAGATGTTATTATACTGAACTCTGAGGGCATTGTAGGATTTTTGCGTAAAGTTAACCCATAGACCACTCGTGTAAAAACTTTGACAGTAAGCCTTGAATAATGTAAGCTTGACTTCTACCGTACAACGAGTGAATCGATGAGCCAACATATTGCCACGCACCGACAATGCCCTCCTTTCCCTCTCTATATCCGGGTCATCGCGTAAAGTTTCAGTAATAATGTGCCCGAGATACTTAAACTGAGGAACACGGTTCAGCTGAACTCCATTCAGAGTCAAAGGTGGAACACTGTTAGGTCTCTTATTCTTTCCAACCAGAACCATAAACTCACTCTTTTTCTCATTATACTTTAAACCGTGTTCCTCAGCATAAACTTCACATACGCTGAGAAGTTTCCTCAAACCGCCGATTGACGGGCTCAGCAGCACCATATCGTCTGCGTAGCTAATGTTATTAACACTAACATTATCCATTCGGCAGCCGACATGCATGCTGCTCAGCCCCTCAATCAGCTGATTTACATACAAATTAAAAAGTCTAGGAGAGGTTAACCCTCCTTGTCGCACACCACAATTTAATGAGTATTCATCTGAATAAACATTTGCCCATTTTATAATATTTTTCTGATGACCGTACCAATATGAGAACATTTCTATGACCTCCAGAGAAACACCCACCTGTTTCAACTTAGCCCAAAGTAAGTTATAGGACACGAGATCGAACGCCTTAGATAGATCTAGGAAACATGCATAAATTGGTGTTTTTCTTTCAACATAGTAGTTCACAGTATGCTTAAGTGACAAAATCGCCGTTTCCGTTGACAAACCTGATTGAAAACCAAACTGAGCGTCCTGAAGTTGTATGCATCTACTAAGGCGCTCGTCCATTATCCTATCTAGTACTTTTGCAATCACAGTTGCAAGTGAGATTGGTCTATAATTATTTTTGTCCGATATATCTCCCGTACGATTCTTAACAAGTGGTACAACAATAGTTTTCATTAAGTCTGGTGGCAAATATGAATGCCTTATACACAGAGTATACAACATAGACAGCAACCTATGTATGTGAACACCCGCATACTTAAGATGCTCCACACTGAGCCCGTCATGCCCCGGCGATTTTCCTCTTTTCATATTGCCAATAGCCTGACGTACCTCCCCACTAGTAATTCGAATTGGATGTGTAACGCAACAGACATCACTGGTAACAGTGCTAGGTAAGACACACGTTTTTAAAGGTGACTCCACTTTAAAATGATGTTTAAAAACGTCGGCAATATGTTTAGGGTCGGGTTTATAATGGAGACCTGGAGTTAGATTTTAGCCACAAAAAAATTAAAATTAAAAATAAAATTTTTTTCTTTCTTTCATTTTCTTTCTTTCAAATAGCCAACTCCATATTAATTATTAAAAAGTATTTAAAACACCTTCTTTTTTTTTCAGATAAAATATATTCTTATTGTTTTTTTTTCGGATACATGAAAGTGTCACCCCTAAGGAAAATTTTGAATCTCCAATAACTCCTGGAAACCAACGAATTAGGTTTTGGAATTAATACTACACATAATAGAAAGTATCAGCAATTTTTTGATGTAGGAATGACCACCTACTACGGTGGTTTAGATGAATAAAAAAATGAAAACGAAAAATGAGAAAAAAAATCATATCTCTCGACCCATTCATACTAATGCAACAGGAATTGGTAGAACGGTCGGCTATTATTCCATTTTTCGATAGAATAAATAAATTCTGTAATAAGTACTTCCATTAAATTATAATGATTTTTTTTTCATTTTTCAAGAGTCGGATATTGCGAAACTTTGACATTTTTTTAAAAAAAAACCTCAAGTCTGAGCGAACCCGGAGTTTTAGTCTAATCTTCGGAATTGTAAACTCTATCGATTAATTCAATAAAAACACGATGAGACAAAAACCGGGATCTTATCACACTGTGCGAGCGTACAACGAGGCTATAGAAGTTTCGATCCAAAAGTTTTACTTACACTAATCTAAGCAATCCAAAGCCGATTCAATACCTATTCTAAACCTCATTAACCACGTAGCCACAGCAATTATAAAGATATCGATCCTGTCTGGCGTAAAATACTAAGCTGCTATTTTTGTTCGTGTGATTAGCTGCAATTAGCTCCGCGCCAGTAAGCAAGCTTTGTAAGAATAGCTGTGAAAGGGGAACGGAAAACGGAAAATACGAGAGCTACATGCGGGGATATTGAAGGCTATGTAAATTTTATATGAGTTTTTTATGTGACCAGTAAAAGGCATAAAAGGAAAATGAGCAAGAATTATGGAGACGGTGAATAAGTACAGACCTAAGGTCCATAGGCATCAACCATACAGCCCAATAGACACCTAGTGTTGAATATAATGCGTACAATAAATTCTGTCAGCTAGCTGAGGCGGGGTACTGCAATCCGATTGGCCCTACCAAGGTAGCTATTGCATGGCTATTTCCTAACGCGGATGTTTTGATGGCTCGCATAAGTGGTCGAAAGTGATTTGAAGTTTTCAAGTGGCGATTAGTGGCGACCTACTTCAGTGCTATATCATTAATGTGTTGACAGACATCGGTTGCCTATAATGAGGTGTCTACGGGGTGTATGGTCGATGTCAATAGATGATTAAGAGATTATTTAATTTTGTTTTCATATTAATTCACAAATATGATTGATTTTAAGCAATCATATTTGAAATTAAATATTTGTAATGACACTCTGAAAAATGTCCAATTTCATCTAAAAATCTCTTTAAATCTTAAAAAAGGCTTCCAGTTAGAGCAAGACAGCTGCGAAATGGATCTTTAGCTCATTTCGCTGTCCTAAAAAAAACAACCAGTTACTGAATTAGAAGCCTTACCTACCTTATGAGTTATCTTATTACCTTATGAAATTGGACAACATAGAAAAAATGCCAACAAATCTGCTCGAATGTGTAAAAAGCCTTACCGAAGTGGTTCTCTGTGTGCACCGTGTGTAAATACGTTTGTTTACGGGATTAATCAGGAAACTGTTTTGTCTCTAAGTCGGGTGTTACTTTACAATTCGACTTAGTAAACTTTGATTGCATCAGATTACTGCGTCTGGTTCCGTATGTGCAGTAAACAGGGATTTATGTTGATTTGATCGTGTGGTTTCGAATGAGAAGCTTGTTTTATGGGTTTTCGTGTGTAAGGAAATGTGTAGAAAGTATGATTATGTAGTTATTGTTGATGGAAGAATAGATCCGATACATCTTTGTTGCGTGACGTAATGACAATTGGAACGCAGTATCCAAGTAGGTTTTGAATTTATTAATATTTAGTGTGCCATTATTTTATAATCTACTAGCCTATGCCCGCGGCTATCATCATCATCATTATCCTAGCCCGGTATCACCCACTGCTGGGTATAGGCCTCTTTTCGTTTTTGCCAGCCTATTCGATCTTGAGCGTCCCTCTTTTTTTTTTGTTCTGTTTGTTTTCTGTTTTTTTATTTTATGTTTTCTCAATAGCAGCCCGGAGTCTGAATTTGTGCCCGGTCAATGGCAATAGGCTCGCCCCCTATTACATGGGACTATAACATAACTGGCGAAATGTGGGTGTACTATTACACCTCTGCCTACCCCTTCGGGGAAATACAGGCGTGATGTTATGTTATGTTATGTGTTTATTTCCCCGGGATAAAAAATAGCCTATATTTTAATTCGGGTTGTGGACTATCTGTGTGCTAAATTTCATTCATATCCGTTCAGCTGTTTCACTGTGATTGAGTAACAAACATCCTAACATGTAAACATCCAAACATCTTCACAAACATTCACATTTATTATTAGTGGGATTTTCAAATTGTACTTCGGAAAAATAGCTTCTGAATTAACTACCACATAATATTATGTACTTATCTAGTTTTAAAGGTTAGGTAATAATTTTCTAATAAACATTGGTTTCCGATAATAACAGTAATTGTTTCCTCTTGTTAGAGAAAGTAGCATAAACATAAAAATGAAATTTCAATAACTTCTGTAGGCCAGATCACTTTTTGTAATTTTGTTTTACGCTAATTATATTCGTTGTACAAATTACAACCTCCGTATAGAATTTATTTTTCACTATGCATAAGAGTATGTGGTTTAATAAATAGCAATAATATATAACTGAGATTCCAGTTTTTTGTTACAAATTGTTTATCAAACATTAATCGAGCTACTCCCTTAAGCTGTTGTAAGGCAAGATAATCCAGGGGAGGTAGATCACCATTTTTTTGCAGTGGATTATCAAAGAGATCTAATAAAGTCCTCCCGCTGAAATAGTGGCGCCCTTTGAAAACCCGTGAGGCACGGGCGGTTGAACATCGAAGGAAGCCGCCTCGAAAACAAATGATGCCACCACTGACGTACATTCACAAGAAGTATTGTCATTGTTTTACCTTTTATATTACACTAGACTTTTCCCGCGGTTTCGCTCGCGTACTGAAATAAAATATACTAAAATATACGGATGTTACTTTTGTATAAAGTAGCTTTCGAATGTTGAAAGACTCGGTGAAAAATTAGATAAGTATTAGTATTAATTGTATTAGTATAGATAAAATTCCTGCATTTGGGTGTACCGCCACTATTTGGCCGGATATACTATACACAGCTGCATAAATGGTGCTCACGCATTATGATATAGCCTTAAGTAATACTTTAATTTAATGGATCAACTATTGTTTATAAGTACCTTAAAACAAAAGTTGATCCATAAAAGCCTACATAATCTTTCATAGTTGAAAGTATAAACAAAAGGTCAACACCGTTGGTAACTATAATTAAATTAGCGATAACAGTAGTTTTAATACCATAACACTCCATAAACCTGTCAAATAAATCTTTTGTTGTGAAAACTATATTATCTTATGTACTCGTGAGTACTTTAGTACAATTACACTAGAAAACCTTGGATAATAGTGATAGTTAGTGTTCTAAACGGCAGTTAAACGAAATAAAAACAACCATTAATAAAAAATATGACACATGGAAAATATAATTACACCAAGCCGACTTAAAATGCTCTAATAAAATTCGAAATGATAATTATAATCTACCATAGATTAATCAACTTAATAATAACGTTCGTTTTATTTCAATCAATTTCACAGTACTTAAACTCGACCACATTATTTCTAGAAATGAAAGTTAAATTATTCCTTTTAGTTTCGGTTTTATAAAGTAAAACATTCCGGCCGAGCCCGTACGTACGGTTTGTTAGAAATTATGGCACTCGGATACTTAGATTTACGTACGCGGTAAGCTCTCGGAATGGGTTTTATCTTGCTAATTGCACAAATGAGTCACAGTCTAAAATAAACGGGAACATATTTCACTAATTAGTCGCAGTTTACTTATGGATTAACTCGTCTCTGATATCAAAATATCCTGTAACTGCGGAATTAAATAAATGATGTTTACCTTTTTGAATTCGAAGAGAAATTTGGTGTTATTGTGTCAAGGATCAACATGCTTTTAGCGAAAGTCTCTTGCGTAAAGTCGGAAGAAAGTAAAACTTTGCCAAGATATCGCATTCATCTTGAGATTCGACAACCACGTGCGTATGCTATCTTATAATTGATAACGCGGTATTTACTTATTACGTTATCCAACGGACACTTGGCCATGACTCGGAATGCATCGGAAAGTTATTGACTTTTGGTAATGAACGAAACAAGTTTGCGGCGAGCTGACCGAGAGCCCGCGGCCTCGTTCAATACCAGATGGACGTACTACGAAACTATCCCTGTGTCCAAAAATCCCTGCTGTAGCATACATTAACTTTTCTCTTAAAGCTTACTCGCGGTCGCTGCGTAATGGACGCGAAGTGTAAAGCGCCGTATCTATAAAACCAGTCTGTCTATTAGCGAAACTCACCGCGACTTTGGTAAAAGGCAAGTAAGTAAGCGACAGGTCTCAAGCTTGCCGGCAGAATTTCGCTGTAACCTCTTTGCGGGAGTAAAAAATGATAATAGGGAAAATTATAAAGTCAATTTCACTTGATAAAGCGCCCACCCTGGAATTTTATGTTCACGTAACTATAACAGTTAAATTTCACGACCTCGTTACCTTAAATAGGTTGGTTATGTACTTTTATTTATTATTATCTTATCATCGCTTTTTGCATGAATGTTTTCATAAATATATTAAACTCCCCAGTAGCACAGAATAATAATTGTATCTTGAGTCTGAATTATTTTTCTTTGCTGCAAAGTTATGATAGATGATTTAAATTGTGGAAAGAAAAAAATCACTCACGAGCAGGATTCGAACCTGCGACTCCTGGATAAGTAGGCCTGTGCTTTAGCAACTTAGCTACCGTGAACACTGCTCGTGGTAACGAATATAGAATAATAACATATAATATCGTTAGATTTCGCTTCGCATGCGTAAATGCGTTAAAAATAATAAAATAATTAGTAAGGGTAGGCTATACGACTTTGAATTAACTGCAAAGTTAGTCGAGTCGGTTAAGAGACACTGTTTCTTAATAAGATATCGCTGACGTCACCCAAAGATGTACCAAGTGGATGAGAATGTCGTTACCACAAGCAGTGTCCACGGTAGCTTAGTGGCTAAAGCCCTGGCGTACTTAGCCAGGAGTCGCAGGTTCGATTCCTGCTCGTGAGCGATTTTTTCTTTCCATAATTTAAATCGTTAGATTTCGCTAGGCATGCATAAATGCGTTAAAAATCATATAATAATTATGATAGATGCTTTAAGAAGTAGAAACTTTCAAAGTTATGGCTGTGACGTAAATGGCAAGAACATAGTTTGGTGCCATATCGGGTTCAAAATCGTCACGTATGCACTAACCCAGCATGTAATAAGCATTTGAAATATCAGCTAGTAAGTGGGCGCGTATAAATAATAAAATAACTCGCCGCGGAAAGTTGTGGTTAAGCGATCACGACAAGTTTCGTAAAGTGTTCGCTTGTCTTTGACAGCTTGTGCAAGACGTTAGAAACGTTTTTGTCGCTTTTTAATTCTCCTTTTTCCATAATATACGCAACAGGTCACGTCCGAATTCGGTGTGGTTATAGGATTGCGATAAGTACTTGATAAATTAGGCAAGTAGCGAAAGGGATTTGAAACCATGCTGTGCGCTCTACGCCTTGCACTAATTTCGCTAACGGCGGCAACCGCGGGTAAATGAGTTGTCTCTGCTTATTCATTGTTTATTTTCTCTTGCGAACGCAATCAACACTTAGAATTGTGTTTGTAATTATAAGAGTGAAACAGAAAGGAGACGTAAACAACAATTGGTTTTTGTTTTGCTTACATTATACTTGGATTTTGTTTTGTTTCAAAAACATCTTGGTCGTGTTTTTCATCTTCTTCTTCTTCGTGTCGACATGAGCTACATAATAATAATAGCTCATATCGCAGGGAAAAGATTAGCCAGTCAGCAGGTTGATAGCGGGGCTGACTGCCCAGAGTGCGCCGGACGATCAATTAAATATCGTCACTCGTGGAGGCTCTTTTAATGCACCCCGTGTGTTTTTCATTAATCCTAAAAATGATTTTGCTTAGCTGTTTTATCACACATCTGAGAGAGATATCCATCCAATTAGCTGCACTGTTGATAGTATTTTTTTCCACAACACGACCTGCCTCATTATCACACAAAAAGAACATCAATAAGTGTTGTTAGCGTATAATACAGTAACTCTCACACTAATGTGACGTTAGTAGCGTATGCGCATTTCAAGTGGCGATGCTCTAACAAGATTATGTTATTTATCTAGTGAGGGGAACACAACGCCTCACTTTCTCGCCGCTTCAGGAAGGAACCCATTGTTCTCCACCCAGAGGCGTCCATGCCGGATTTATCATACCACATCGCTCAACGCGTACACATAAAACCTCGCATTTACATACCTGCACAATTTTAGCTAACGATGAACATAAGTTTGTTATTCAAATTCACGTTATCGCAAACGTTCAAGTCCAGTATACAATGCACGAAAGCTTTATCAATGTATTCATAGAGGAAACTGTATTTCGTTAATGACAGTATTTGAGTTAACATCGCCGGACGGACGCTTTCAAAGCGCGCCGTGTAATTTTCTTGCAGCGGACTTGAAAATTGTCTAGTTTGGATGAAAAAGGTATTTCTCGTTGAGAATTTCTCGTCTAGCAATAAACTGTTACTTGTTTAACGTGGATGAAATGAGGGGATGCGAGACGCGTTTAAAGACTAGAGATAGTTTTCTTAAAGTTGGTTAGGTCGCCGGCGTTGGCGTCGGGTACGAGCGTGCATTAATAAAGAGATCTCCACCTCCGAGCGGGCAATCTCGGGATCCGCTTCCAGCGCCATCTCACGCCGACTAAGGATACTTGTATGTTTCACAAGACACATCCACACTGGACAAAGATGTACCTTTTACCATTTCGCATTATAACTCTACATTGATTGATTGGTCATGCATTTCTCTGTAATTTTTACATACACTATTTGAATATAAAAGTCATCAAAAATTTACATTGAAAGTGAAAGTGGTTCCACTTGTTTGTAAATAAACGATTATCCGTCGTATTTAAGTATGAGAATTAATCGGATGTGGGGCGATTTTTATGTCAAGCTATATTATCATTCCGTTCCGAATACCTTCACGTAACGATAATAATTTTAGTGATTGAGTGACAACGATGCAAAATGCTTATTTACAAATGATTTTCTCTATTCGATATACGAATTAAATATCGGCTTTCACATATAGTTTTATACAGTCTTTTTCTTTGAGCAGGAATAAATAAAAATTCGAATTGATACATTAAATTTTTTGTGGTTCAAACATATTCAATTCAATTCTTTATTCGCATAACATGGGTAAACCCATGTTATGCGAAACAACACGCTCTGAGTCGCGAATGCTGCCGATTATTGCAAAAACTAAAATAGCCATGATTAATATTCAATTTGATTCGTTTGTAATTACACCTACTTAAGGAACCCTATAATACTGAGCATGGCCCGACATGCTCTTGGCCGGTTTTTTATTTATAGACTCAAGGAACTAAAATAATACGATTCAGGTTTCTTAGTTTAAGCTAGGACTACAAATAGACTGGGAATTTTAATATCCCTCTATTCTTCGAAGTACTATGACGGTACCTAAGGCAGTGTGGACGCCGCTGCAGCAAAGCGGGACTTAACGAGCTGTGTTCCGGTAAGCAGCCTCTAAACTCCATTCGCCCCTAACAAAGTTAGACAAATAGATTGTGCAGGAAATACCCATGTTTCCTTTTTAGTTTTACGAGACATTTTCAAGTAATTATCGTTATTGCTTTAGGAAAAAAGAACTACCGTAGCTGTAGGTGATGCTGTTTATTAAATGAAAACTTTGAATAGTTTTAATAGGTCGCGTCAAAAGTTTTCAAATGTTAGTTTCTATGAAAAAAAACGAGCAAAAACATAATCGCGTCATTTTGATATGTCAAAGGAAACGACAGAAAACTTTTATGTAAAGAGTTTTGTTAGGTACTGAGCACAGACCAGTAGACGCCGATTAGCCGGATACCCCCGGTCAACAAGCATATGCCGCCAATCGGGACGTAGCTGCGTCAGCGAACGGCACCAATCATAATATCAAACTTTTGAGCCGACCAATGATAACGTGCCATCCGCCCGCTGTACCCCGCCAACATTTTACGACGGTATTCTCAAGCATTTTTTTTTTATGCGGCTGTCTGTGGTACTGAGGCAACTTAAACGGGAAGTTAAATCAAATAATTAGTGCAGGAAATAGAGATTCCGATACTTTATCGAAACTCGAAACGATGAATGGTCGATCGTTAGTTGCTATCATCGTTAGACTAATTAAAAATACTTCCTTAACACCAAATTAAGAACAATATTCGGCATGATAAAAAGAAGTCGTAATTCCATATCAATCAATCCCCACTTCATATTCCTTCCAATACAATAATAATCCCGTACGTCATTATACCATCACGATTGAAATAACTCGGATTTTCTCATAAAGAAATCGGAAGTCCGATTAACAATGAAGTCCTCTTAATATTCACGTCAATTGTGATTACATATAGGCACGTATATATAATATATATATTGAATGGTTGATTGGGAACCGGGTGGTGAGGGGAAATGCCCCCGCTTCCTGAGTACATTGATGCTGAAAAGGAAATTGAATGGTCGTTACGACCGACTGTGAAGCCTTCATAAATTCACCAATTGATAGATGATTAGTATCTATTTATTTATAGATGTTGACTCATTTCGGAAGACCCTTCTATTGTGTTGTTTCTTGGTAGCAATACAGCTTTGTCTGTCATTTCGAAGGAGTTTTGTAAGTAAGACATTTCCTGGTAAAATATTCTTTCAATTTATTATTTATTCTAACAATTTCGATTTGATTTTCCTTTTACGTGAATAATTTTAATTGCAAAAAGAATGGTTTTTCGAATGGCTCAGGTTCAGTCACAATAAATTAACCTTATTTTAAACCATAATTGTTTTATGTAGGTGCCAATACGCACGTGATAACTAGCAGTTTGCGCGATATAATTTAGACAGGTAGTACGTTAAATTTGCGAAATATTGATTGTCTAGAATTACTAGAGTGTAGTTCCAAATTTCTATCTGTTGGCATTGACTTTCGAGTTTTTTTTTCTTTTGCAACCATTAACTTTTTAGAGGTAATTGGGGGTAGTCACGGAAGCGTGAATTGATACGTGCGGCGCGTGCGCATTGAGAAACCGTAAAGTGTTGACGAAACGTTCCTAAATTAAGCGATAAGACAATAAGCGGTAGGCGTGCCCAGAAATTATGCTATGTGTAAATTTATGATATACTAGACTTCGCCCGCCTGAGAGTAATAAGACATAGAGTGATTGTTTCATTCAAGTTTCCGCTTAAAGTTGAAGCACAAAAAAAAACAATCGATGTTTGCCCGCAAGCGGCACATAAGATGTTCGCTGACACACTTATAGACACGCGTAAGCTTAACTGAACGGAGCCATTTCTGTCTCCAATCTAGTTGCTTCAAATTGTGCGTGTAGACTTGGTTTCTATGTGTAGTTATTCTAAGTCGCCCGCGTATAATTTGGCTTGTCCTAGAAATGCTTATCGCACATCCCTCGCAAACTACCTATTTATTTTCCCAGTATAAAAAGTAGCCTAATATATTAATCCAGGTATATGTATATCTATCTGTGTGCAAAATTTTGTACAAATCCTTTTTGCCATTTCAGCTGCAAGGTTGAGTAACAAGCATCCAAACAAACACCACATCTTCACAAACTTTCACATTTATAATATTAGTAGTAAGATAGTTAAAGATAATAGAAGTAGAAAATTAAGGAGATAACGTCGCCCGGGAGTCAAAACCTCGTTTAGCGCAAATCTATGAATCATTATATCAGTGCAGTGCGATCCGCCGTTGCATTTGGACGCGCCTGCACAGTACGCAGAAATTGTTTCGTGCCGAGCGCGGCACGTGCCGCTGCTATAATACCATGCGTTCGGAGGAACTCGTGGCGAACGAGGTCCTAGCATTCCTGCAATACCAGCTGGATGTCATGGACGAGGTCAGCGTGACCCAAATCTGCACCTCGAACTTCAGTGAAGAGGAGATACGCAGGGCCAAAACCTTGCTGTACGAGTCGCTTCAAATAGCCGACCGAATGCCGTCCCGCAGGAGGGATGAGAAGGGAGAGAGCAGTCTCCAAGACATTATTAAAGTGCTGAAGGAGACCGACCCGGACGACGTGCCGAGTTTCGTGGCGAAGGACTTGCGTAAGCTGCCCCCTGTCACGTTCGATCACGTCGATGTCACCAGGCTGCTGAAGGACATTACTAGTCTGAGAACAAGCCTGGCCGAGATGCAGTTGAAGTTGGAAGCATCGCAATCCACTATCAGTGATCTACGTACCGAAGTGGCAGATTTACGCAATACGGTATGTAGGTCGCTTATGCCTACTAACAACAACACACGTCACAGTGAGGTCAATGCATCGCAGCCGAGTTTCGAGTCAGCAAAATTCGACACGTCACCGGCCGCTGTACCTGCAAGCGATGCACAACCGCACCCCGCCCTCCCCGTACCCCCCCTCGTTGGGGTGCCGACGAATGTGAGCACGTCAACACCTAGACGTGCTTACTCGGCTGCCGTAACTCAAGCTTCCACAAATAATCAACGGCAACCTAAATCCATCAAAGGAGCCCATGGGCCCCCCGAACCAGTCCGGAGCACATTACCACCAGTAATTGGCCACGGACAGGCCGATGAAGAAGGCTTCATTAAAGTCATAAAGAAGAAGACGAAGAAGCCTGCTTGCCGCAATCAGTGCGGAACTGCACTGACTGGACCAAACATGTTGCTGCGTCCCGCTATCCCTACGACGCAGCTGTACGTGTCGAGACTGCATCACACCACGAAGGTAGAGGAGATCGTGGAATATATCCGAGTAAAGACCAATTTCACCCTGAGGGTTGAGAAGTTGGAGTCGCGCCACAAAGTTAATTTTAAATCTTTTGTGGTGCGGGTTCCGAGTCACCATATAGAAGCCTTCTCGAAGGAAGAATTTTGGCCGAAGGGTGTCGTGTTTCGGCGTTTTCGCGGAAGGCTACATGACACCATGACGCAGCGCCATACGTCGCCGAATCAACGTACATAATACTTGTTTATTTATTAGTGTATAGAATATTTTTGTTATTTAAGTTTTATTGTGTATTGTTTTATGTATTTTTTATGGGTCTTGTAGCCTGAATTAAATGATTTATTATATTATTATTATTATTATTAAATACAAAAAAAAGTTGTTGGATATAAACACAAAAGTATCAAACGCGGCGACTTTGGTTTGTAGATCTTGGCAAATCTAACGCCTCCGTTGCATGTTCAATCTATGTAAAACAAAAGGAACTTCTATTTTTAACCAGATAAGTGGTAGTTCTTTTCTTATCCTGTAAAATTATGTTCCATACAAATACGGGGTTTTCACACCAGAGCGACGAGAAAAAAATATTTTTTTGAGGAATTTTACACAGCACCATCTAGTTTCAAACTGAGCAGGGCTTGTACTATGGGTAATAGACCATGCCTGGATATAATACTTTTTTGTAAATATATTCATATAATACCAACACAAACACTTTTGTTCATCACAAAACATTTGTCTTGTGGGAACCGAACCCACGACTTCATGATTAGCAGTCCGACACTCGAACCACTAGACTACAGACGTCGTCAAAAAAAAGATTGTTCGAGAAAAAATGTTGATGAAGTGCTTTTATTACAAAGCTAGTCTCCCCTGAACTGTTCTTCGCTGTATCATAATCATAATCATCAATAATCGTTCTTGAATCATATTTGAGCGGATTAACTACGTCATGAACTGTTAAAAACTAATTGAGGTATTCAACTTCCGAAATACCAAACAATTCGTAACAGACGAAGGAAGGACAAATGTAATTATTATTAAATCACAACACAAAAGAGCAGCTAATAAAGCCTTTTTACTAACAAGATCAGTATAATCCGACACCTTGAAAAGAATTGCCTGTGTCCGCCACTTCCCTTTCCTGCGTTCTATATAATCATACTATTAAATAGACGAAAGAGTGTAATCAGAGCCGTTATTA
This sequence comes from Asteroscopus sphinx, assembly GCA_949699075.1. NCBI lineage: Eukaryota > Metazoa > Arthropoda > Insecta > Lepidoptera > Noctuidae > Asteroscopus > Asteroscopus sphinx. The sequence continues at coordinate 22,503,823 of OX453007.1, forward strand.
GACGCCGTGAAGGCTGACTTTTCCATTTTTTGTTCCAGAATATTTGTTTCGAACATAAAAACGCAATTTGGAATGCAATTATCTGTTGTAGCAATGTTGTTCAGTGTTTGTTTGAACTGCTTAGCTATTGTAGCGTGAAAAGTATAGTACCTATGGTATACGAGTTTGACTGGTTTCGAAAAATAATACTATTTACTGAAGTTTTAAGTACCACCTACTAAGTTATATAGATAAAAAAAGATGTTGAGAGGCTTTACGCCTAAGATCTTGATATCTTGATATTGATATCTTGATATTGATATCTTGATATTGCTTTTCATGCCGTGATAAATTCACATTTTGTATCGGTGGTATGTCAAAATTAACATATATCATATAGGAAATATCTTTGTCAACAAAATTGTTTTAGATCATTATTCAGTTTGTTATGAAATTATCTAGTCTGGAGAAATTGTTTGAGACATGTTTGTTGAACTTTATGAAATAAGTCCACTTTGTGCTTTGATTGACATCCGTGGTCTAGTGGTTCGAGTGTCGGACTGCTGAACACGAGATCGTGGGTTCGATTCCCACAGGACACAAATATTTGTGTGATGAACATGAGTGTTTGTGTTGGTCTGGGTGTTTCTTATGTATTATAAGTATGTATTTACAAAAAAAGTATCTAAGTATTATATCCATTGTCTAGTACCCATAGAACAAGCCCTGCTTAGTTTCGGACTAGATGGTGATGTGTAAAATGTCCCAAAAATATTTATTTATTTATTGCTTCTAAAGAAAATAAATAAATAAATATTAATTGATGAATGTCAGCCCGAACTTTCAAGCGAGCTGACTTACTATGGGTGCTTCACTTATTCGTTCATGGCCAGCAGTGTATGAATGTTTGATCGACACGAAGAAGAAGCAGTAGCGTGTCAATTTGGCCTGAATAATATAAATAAACAGGGAAGTCTCCACATTACTTGAAACTAATGTGCAAACTCGATGTACAAACTGGGTAAAATAACCATTATGTCACCACAAGTACGAGTAAAGTGAGTTATGTCATGTAAGTCTTGTGGACTTACATACGGAAGCTTTCTTTTTAACACAAAAGAAAGTCATGTCAAATGGTCCATTATTACCATATTTCGATACCAGCCTTTTTATTAATATCCGATTTATAACCATCAAAGTGTAAAATGAATGAGTCAAACATGGCGAAACAGTGGTTTCATACCATTTGTATCCAACATATACCATTCATGTCAAAGAGACGTGGCCCGCATATTAACTTAATGGACAGTGGTTTACCATATTGTTTTTGGAATACCAGCTTCCAAAATGATGATACAATGTGCTAGAAATTCTGGGTGGGTTTTTGAAAGAGTAGGACCTATTTTTAGACAATGAATTATATGGATAATTGATTTTGTGCCCGCTGATGTTCTACAGTTATAGGAAAAAATCTTTTCATAGTTTATTTGGTTCCGTCAAGTAAGAGCTTGACATCTTACCAATGTCAATGCCTTGATACAATTTTTATTTATTTCTAGATCACAGGTTTATGTTTATAAAAAATAATATAATAGGACCAGCTATGTCCCGCGGGTGCCACTGAGGCATACAGTCATCATTATTAATCAAGGTTGAAAAATATTAGCATTTTGATTATTACACATTTTTTTCTTTTTCTTTATTTATTTATAGATGAGAAGAAGAACCGGAGTGACCGACATAGCTTGTAGGATCAGTAAGCTGAAGTGGCAGTGGGCTGGCCATGTCTGTCGAAGGACCGATGGCCGTTGGAGCAGACGAGTCCTTGAGTGGAGACCGCGAATCGGCAAACGCAGCGTAGGGCGCCCCCCTGCCAGGTGGACCGACGACCTAAAGAACGTGGCTGGGGGGGATTGGATGCGGAAGGCAGAGGACCGAGCGTTGTGGCGCAACTTTGGAGAGGCCTATGTCCAGCAGTGGACTGCGATAGGCTGAGTTGATTGATTGATTGATTATTTATAGAGGGTTTAATCTTATAAGATTATGCCACCCTCATCGGTCAACAACCTTATGGAGAACACCACCTAAACTAACTTAACAGACCTCTACGCCTGATTCCTTTATTAACGAGCCAATATAGCATCCTGGCAACAATAATATTAAACAAACAAATTTTAATTTAATTTAAGAGCATATCCAACTATCTTTCAACAAATAGAAATAACCATAATTATAAAACAAATACAATACAAGAATCTCAGAACTTTTAGGAATTGCTTAAATATAGATCAACGACATTTCTAAGCTAATTAATTATTCTAGATTACAAAAAAATAATGTAAAATTAAATTACCAGTTGTTAAATTGTTTTTTAATTTTATTAAAATGCGATCTTAGCTATTATTGGAAGGTACCTACGGCTTCCTTTCTGAAAATATTCACCCTACACCACCGCAAGGGTGTATAGTTTATACAATCGACCTCACGTCTGTGGTAACAGTTTGACATTGACAGCGTCTTTATTTCGTAAGCAGTAAACCGTTTTCCTTCATTTTCGTGCTTGATCGAATCAGAAATGAGGAGATTCGCAGGAGAACGAAAGTGACCAACATAGCCCGAAGAATTGCCAAGCTTAAGTGGCAGTGGGCGGGGCACATTGCTCGCAGAACAGATAGCCGATGGGGCAGTAAAGTTCTGGAGTGGCGACCGCGTACTGGAAGGCGCAGCGTGGGTAGGCCTCCCACAAGGTGGACCGACGACCTGTGAAGGTCGCGGGAATCCGCTGGATGCGGAAGGCGCAGGTCCGGTCGTTGTGGCGATGCTTGGGGGAGGCCTATGTCCAGCAGTGGACGTCTTTTGGCTGAAATGATGATTATGATCATGAAACCGTTTTCCTTACTCAAGTGTTACCACTGACGTGAGTTCGATTGTACGTTCTACGATCAGTTTTTTTTAAGAACGTGACAAACGTAGTCAGTAAAACTCTGTAAATTGCTACACATAAGAATGAGTCATTTTAATCAGGTAATCTATTCCCACAACATGCGTGCAAGTTGTCAACTACATCATGACATGTAACATGTTGCGATTACGAGAAACCACAACGTCAGACAGAGAGAGTTTCACTGTCAGATTAAAAAGTATAACATTTGTGTTTTTGTTTGTTTAATTAGTTACATTCAAATACAGACTGTCAAATGTCTGAATTTGATCAATATTTTATAATTAACTAGCGGACCCGGCAGACGTCGTCCTACCCGGAAAAGCAGCGCCACATATAATTAAATCCTCCCTGCCGTTTAGGAGAAGATCAGTGACATACCGACAGCAGCGCCACCTACCGGGTCCAATTGTATTTTCAAAACATTCAGGAACCCACTGTAATATACACACAAAATTTCATTCAAATCGGTCTAGCCGTTTAGGAGGAATTAGGTGACAAACACACGTACAGATGAATTATATATATTTTATTAGATACATAACTAAAGTGCTGTTAAATGTTACATTCAGACGTAAAATTTGGGGTGTAATGTTTTGCAAATGACTTACATAAAATTATATTATTTGTAATAGGATGTAAAAAAAATACAAAATAAAAATTGTACGTATGTAACATGGAGATGATCTATTTATTATTAGCACAGGCATAGATAAGAGGCAAAGCAGAAGAGCTTACTTCCATGCGTATATTATACATTATATGATAATAAAAAAGTAACGTTTATTTATTTACTTATATATGCTTTATTTTAAAATACATTACATTGAATATGCATTTAAACTATTGTATAAATGACGGCTTTATTGCCTTCAGCAATTTCTTCCAGGCAACCTTAGGATGGACAAGAATTAATTGGACAGAAAATGGGGTTGTCAGAGGTGCAAATTAGTTACATAATTTAATAATAAAATAACATAAAATACTATACTAATACTATAAAACAAAAACAAAAATGTATTCTAAACATCCTAATACATAAACACTATATGCATATATACGTATTCATAATAAGCAACGGTAAAGTAATTAAAAACGTGGCCTCCTGAATAAAAATATATTTTATAAATAACATTCCCTTTTAGATATATCCAGTAGTGAACAGTGCTAGTCTAGCTACGTTAGACAGAAAGATAAAAATATACGAAGGTAACTAATTTTTGCAAGTATCTCAGTGAGCAGATCTCAATTTAGCAGTCTTAGGAAGGTCTTTCATATTTGTACAAGGACTCAGAATGTGGCCGTGCGGAAATGAGGACACGAGAACTACATTGTAAGATAAAAGGGTCAAGTCGGTGATTCGTCACCCATGCCTCATAGACATTGACCCACTATCTTCTTTGAATAGTAATTACTACACGATTTGGAAGTTAAGGAAATTTACGTAGAGGCAAGGTGGACCGACGACCTGGTGAAGGTCGCGGGAATCCGCTGGATGCGGAAGGCACAGGACCGGTCGTTGTGGCGATGCTTGGGGGAGGCCTATGTCCAGCAGTGGACGTCTTTCGGCTGAAATGATGAATGATACGTAGAGGCTGCACAGCAAAAATATCTAAATATGGATTAAAATAACATTAGTGTCTAAATAAACGTTAAAACACTTTTTTTGGAGGAAAATAATTTAGCTGCTTTAATTAGGCCTTTATTTTTTAAATAAGAGCTAAACATTGTTAAAATTAACCTTTTTTAACCGACTTCATTTGATACTATTTTTATTACATAAAAAATGCACGCACAAGTTTCAAATATTTTGCCAATGTATAAATAATACCTATTATTCTTGCTCTGGTTCTTTACATAATTATTAAAATATGTAAATAAAATACAGATGCTTTAAAACATCAGCAAATATGCTTTCAATATCTTTCAACAGTTTGATTTATAAGATACTCTTTAGCGGTCTAATATCTTTGCAAGTTTTATGCAATTTATTTTGTTGCTGAGCATTGAAAATCAAAATTTGTTTTGTCTTTTACGACACCGCGACGGAGGTGGAGTTGTGAAATGATATCTTGACTTTTTCTAACAAGAATTATACTTGTGTATTTTACGTGTTTCTTAACTATTTTATGTGAACATTCACAACGGTCTTACACATTATGTTTTATTATATTACACTGATTTGTGTAATACATAAACTGTTCTCATTCTGCGAATGGAGCTAGTTTCGTAAGTGACACTTTTACTTTTTTAAAGTTCTAGTGTTGTGCTTATATGTCCGAAGCCTGGGACATATTCAGTATGCGTTGCACCTAGCAGTAAATTATTCTGTGATGTTGTTTTACATGTAGATGACAGTAGGTGTGTCGTCATACATAAAGCGCATAATAAAGTTCAAGTTCTTAACTTTAAAAAATTTCGTGTATTAAATTAACTGTATTGATAAGAACTTTTTTCTTAAACGCACGTAGTCATTTAAATCTGTAACACTTGCTACTACTTAATATATATTTGAAAAGGATTTAAAAAATATCTCAGCTATCTTAAAAATGGTCTCATAACGCATGCTAAATCTGTTCTCTTCGGATGTCAACGGCGATGGGTGAAAGCGCCAGTTGATGGCTCGTCATTCCGCTAAAGACGAACATAATGACATTTGCGTACGAGTTTGTCACATTCATGATTACGTATAATGAACACTTCACTTTCGCTTAAACTAAACCGTTTTCAACTACGTATTTGTTCTCTTTTGATTATAACTAACACCTGTGTTACAGTTATGCAAATTTCGTTTTTGTTTAGCTAAAAATATAAGGTGTTATACCAAAGAATGTTTAAAGTCGTCATTATGCAAGTTGTCACGCGTTGTTGACTTTTATGACAAAACATTTTTGCGCCTTGTGTGAAAAGTAAAATTATAACGGTTAGGTACCAAATGGAAAACGTCCTCACTTACATAATATGTAGATATTAGGTGTGTGTCCAATAATTAATGGCCAATCTTACAAACCAATGGGCCCTTAAAAATGCCAAACGCCATCGTGGCAGGCTCAGTCATAGATGGCGGGATGACTGAACTCCTTTCAAAAAGAGCCATTGATAGACAGATGTTCAAGGAAAACAAGGAGGCCTTTGCTATGTAGTGGGACACAGTGGGCTTTAAATAATAATAACAATAATGAGTATACTAAAATTTTGGTTTGTTGATGACAAGCTAAAAGATCCTTCACGATAAATGATACTGAAATAGGTAGATACATCCAGTGCACTCTAGGCAGTCAGCTCTACATGCCCTAACCCTTAACCCTTATTGCTGACTGGCTAATCTTTTCACCACAATAAGAGCTATTGTTATAGGATCATCATCTTCCTGCCCTAGTCCCAAAATACTTAGGATCGGCGCAATATGTCTTCTTCTTCCATTTTTGTCTATCATCCTATAATTTACTCGCTTTTCATCCATATCGTTCTTCACGCAATCCATCCATCTTTTCTTTGGTGTCTCTCTCCCTCTCTATTGTTATAGAATAAAGGATCAATAACACTACTGTTATAACCATCCGAAAGGCAGCACTGCAAAAAATTTGCGCTGCTTTTCGAATGTTGATGCTGCACCGAAATTTTGCAGCATATGCTGAGATGAGGACATTTCTTGTCTTGTTCAGGCATGTCATCTTTTGTTTTATTGTTTTTTAATTATTTCGAGTCTTAATACATTGTTTTTTTAATCAATGGAGATGGCATTGGTTATGGCGACGTAAAACTTTCAAGTAAGCTAAACCATAAAAAACCATTACGCTTTTAATAAATGAAATGAAAAAACGGTCCTAAACGAAGGTGACTTAATTAGGGCATAAAAACAAATTCTATTCACCTCAACGTGTGTGGCCATCGCAGGACCATTTGCGGACATAAAAAACTTTAATTAATTTAGTTCTCAGCATTCTACATCGTATTAATTACTGGAATTTCAAGGCGTTCTTCACTTCGTTACACTCCACTTGCGAGTAAAACTACATTTTTTCCAATGTATTGCACGTTAAACCAATAATTGGAGGATTTTCGTCAGACCGTGATTTATGTAATGTTTGTTTCCCGTAATTGAAACAATATTCTTTTGTTGAGCAATTATGAATATTATCAATCAATTATGCAGTGGGATGGTTGATTGTTAAGTAATATACGATGATTGGAATAGAAAATATACAGTTACGTTTCAAATCAATATTTAATTTTGTCTAGAAAGCATACAATACGAAATCCTTTTTCGTTACAAAATTAATGTAGATTTATTTAATCAATCAGAGCAAATTAGTTAATAACTATGCAAAAATTCTTTCGCATGTGATATTTTATTAATATTATCATAAACATAAAAGCAATAAATAAATAAATAAATATTTTTGGGACATTTTTTACACAGCATAATCTAGTCCCAAACTAAGCAGAGCTTGTACTATGGGTACTAGACAATGTAAATAATACTTATATATATTTTTTTTGTAAATAAATACATATAATAAATAAGTAACACCCACACCAACACAAAAACTTATGTTCATCACACGAATATTTGTGTCTTGTGGGAAACGAACCCACAACCTCGTTATTAGCAGTCCGACCCTCGAACCACTAGACCACAGACGTCGTCAATAGAATATTAACAGCATTGTAATGCGAAACTATAAACTAGCGTAGTATAATAGCACACAAACAAAAAGTTCATAAGCGAAATTCATACATTTATCTAAGTAGAAAAAAAAAAATATATATATATAATATCAAATAAGCTAATTTTCGCTAAGAAAAATCGTAATGTAAGTACCTTTTCACAAAAGCATTTCCCTGTATATAAAAGCGAACAAAAGCATCTTCTGGCGCCAACTTTGTGCTTCGGCGGGAAAGTTCCAGTAGGACCGTAAAACTATTATAATGATGTGACGCAAAGAGGCCTTTAGGCCATGGAAATGATGGCATAGTTAGCTTATGTTTGTCCTCTATGTAACAATGTAGATATTCGTTCCAAACTGTTTCAGAATGTAGTGTAAGTCTGCCTTGTTTTCAGGGTTCCGTTTTAATATAATTATGATTTTTTCATGGTAGATTTGAGGTGCCTTGTATTGCTATTAATCTTGGATTGCTATGTCCAAGTCTATGTTTAAAGCTTGAAATTCACAGCCTAACAGAAAATTAAATATTAGCATAGAAGGTCATTGTTTTCATAATGAACATATTCTACAGCTTTTATGGCATTATTTTTATAACATTATAGCGATCCGCATAGGCTTCACATTGGTGCAATTTTTTAAAGAAAATTTTTCTTTTATACAAACCTGCCCGCCTAGCCAAGTTGAAAATCTACAATCGTCATCGCTAATAGAAAACAAACAAAATATATTGGATTGACATATCTCAAAGTAGAAGTGACGTGGTCAGAACGCTAAGGTTACGTCGTTAAGTTGTCTGGAAGATATCGCTTTTAGCAATAAGACCGCCCATGTACCCATAATATATACGTTGATCCTGTTTACTACTATTTTCATGGTGTACAATAAAGTATTTTCTATCTATCTATCTATCTATCTATCTATCTATCCACGTCCGCACTGAACGGGTGAACCTGGTGTGTAACAAAGTGAAACAAACGTTCTAGAATTATAGCACCCAGCCCGAGGAATATACTACTTGGCCCGGCCGCACTGCTCGCTTGGCGCCTTCGCTAATCGCTTGTCACTTAGGGTGTAGCGAAATAAACAAACGTGTTTGTTTTTTGTTACTTATACGTTGTTCCTGTTTACTACTATTTTCATGGTGTACAATAAAGTATATTCTATCTATCTAAGCATTTTTACGTAAAATAATGGATGAAGCATTAATTTGCAGCAGTTTTCAAAACAGAACATGTATGGAATCCATGTAAAATCTACGTTAAAATGAACATTAAACTCTTCATGAGTTGATCTTGACTCTTTTACGCTATCAACCCAAGGTGACAGATACATAGGTATAAATATATATGAAACGTTTGTAACTTGGCTAGGTCTGCTGGTCCGGAAAATTACGAAAACAAAAAAGAAAACAACCAAATCGGTCGAGCCGTTCTCAAGTGATGATCTCTCATAGGTCATGCGGCAATTGATTTTTTAGGTAGATTACTTTTTGTTTACCATAAACCTGAAATGGGATGATTGTGATTGATTTAAGGAAATATCAGCTGTTCCCTGCATTTGTGTTCACATAAATCGACAAAACATAGGAGACAGCAGATATATTCGAGATTTCAGAGGAGTTGGTCCTATAGTAAAAGTTGTTCATAATGATGAGTACAATGACTCCTTTTTAGGTTTATGGTGAACAAAAACTAATGTTGTGTATTCGTAAAGTAGGAACTAGAAAAGCAACTAAATCTTGGTATTTCAACGAAATTTCGATTGCAAGGAGTTATAAATTGTTATCAAGATCTCTAAAAGCCGAATGGAAGCGAAAATTCGTCGTACATATTCGGTTTGTCACTTGCAATTTCCGTGTATAGCATTGAGACGCAACCCTCGAAGCGTCTGCCCCTAGACTTCGGTCCGTTTGTGTGACCTCGCCTTAACCACTCAAATTTTAAATGGACGTACTCGTGTCCACCGCATTATATTTATTTTGAAGCCATATGGCGTACAATGAAATATTTTAAACTGAAAATATGATTGTACTAAATCTCGTTTGAATGTTTGTTTTGTTTTTTTTGTTTGTTTGTTTGTTTGTTTGTTTGTTTGTTTATTTTAGTAAAATAAATAAAGAATACCCTTGTATTTATACAGAGTTAGCATGTTTATTTCACAAAAAGGATAACAAATTTATAACATGCCTTTTTAACATTCTTATTTTTAGGGTTAAAAAAGCACAAAATAGAATTGTAATTGTAATGTACTTACGAGCTACGAAGCATTTAAAACGTTGTCAACTTAGCGTTAATGCATTATAAAGTACGTTTACACGGATGTACAAACATAATAAATCATTTTGTTCCGTGCTGTGTGTACTTGTGTGCTGAAAAAAATATTTTCCTCCTTTCAACCCTTGTTGACTAGCGCGTGATGTGAAAGCCACTGCCTCGGATTTGGGGGAACAACATTAATTTATGAATCGAGGATAAAATATGTGGTGAATATGCAATTTTTCGTAGCTCAATGTTTTGATTCTTTTGTAATTCGGATAAAGTTTCAATTTTCTTTGGTGCACAAGCGTGTCGAATGTACAGTCAGTGCTAAAAATATGAGGGCAAAATGTTCAAAATGGTCTGAAAAAGTAAGAAATATAAACTATATCTCAATGACTCAAGGGATATTTCAGAATGAACACAGAGTAACGCCAACTGTCATTCTAATAAGAATTTTATCCCATTGAGACAAAGTTCAGTAGCATTCAGTATTGGGGCAGTAAAGTTCTGGAATGGCGACCGCGTACTGGAAGGCGTAGCGTGGGTAGGCCCCTCACAAGGTGGACCGACGACCTGGTGAAGGTCGCGGCAATCCGCTGGTTGCGGAAGGCGCAGGACCGGTCGTTGTGGCGATGCTTAGGGGAGGCCTCTGTCCAGGAGTGGACGTCTTTCGACTGAAATGATGATGATGATGAACGATGAGAAAAAGTTCAAGTTTCTTAGGGGTTCAGATCATTTTGAACAGTCTGTTTATCCCGATATTTTTGACGCTGACTGTATAGTCGGCCTCACATCAGCTTGACCTTGGCAGTGTCTTTATTTCGTAAGCAGTTAAGGCAGTTTTTGTAATTCAATTGTTGTTATTCGTATGGTCGATTGTACAACGTGAAATCAATATTACTCATAGTTTTACTATTCTACTTAGAATAATTAGACTTAGAACTGCTGTAGTCGCGGAGTGAAGCAAATTCAAGTTGGACTTAAAAGGCTTCGTTCAGTACAGTCTATGTGTGTGTTGGTGAACATTTTACGTGTCGCTTGTGGGGACACATCGATTGTTTTTGTGCTTCACTTTTGAGCAGAATTCAAAATGAAACTCTATGTCTTATTACTACTCTAAGCTATTCTACTTGATTATGAGAAAAGTTATTTCAATTTACAGGTTAAATTCTGACGGTACGCTCGTAGTTCGTCGTTCTTTTATTTACTTAACCATTATGAATGAATGAAATATCGTTTTTATTATTTTTATTTTTCCTCAAGAATTAATTGCCCGTAGGTCTTAAATGGTCTTAATTTAATAGAACATAATGCCTCAGATAACAATCTTCTTTTAATACGAGGAGGTTTAAATGAAATAAGGCGACGCCATGTCTTACTCGACTGCGGCAAGCCAACAGGTGGTTAATGTTTTGTCGTTTCTTCGTCGACAACAATTTCTTTCTTATTAAAAAGATTATTTATACGCTTATAAAGTAGTCGTGAAAAAGATATAATGTTATTTCACAATTCTCGTATTGTAAACTCTATTTCGAATTCATTGCGGTTATTTTTTGCCTTAATGGTTGTAAAAGTACGGTACAGATTGCCCAGCGTCTATATTACGAACTATCTCAACTAGCATAAATTGTTTCTACCAAAGTTCTAGTTTAAAATAGTTAAAAGCGCTATTTTAGTGATACGTTTTCTGTATAAGTTTGAAGGTTGTGGTTGCCAGCTACACTTTATGTTTTTATGTCAGACGTCCGATCATAAAACGTCAAAATTATTGTCGTACCAGGGGAGCAGTGTATTGTAGGAGTAGTTAATACCGACGGACGTTGCAACCCCCCATCATCTGTACGGAGTGATAAGAGATGGTTCGGTTAAGTCTTCTGGCTGCCGATAGACGTTATCCATTGACAGGGTTCATCACCCCACAGAAATAGATAGAATGGAAAAGTGGGCAGGGCGCGCGTGCCAACAATCTGCACCATAGTGCTGGGCATTTCAAAGCCTTTCTCAGTACGCCTTATAACTTGTTTCTGTAACTACTGTAATAAAAACCCGCAACAATGCCTTATTGTGCTGTTTCTAACTGCAGAAACAAATGCTGTAAAGTGCATTTGTTTAAAGTTAATTTTTAAAATATAATGACGTCAATATGTAAAGCGTAGTTTGTTCAGTTGCCACGCATGAATTGCAAGTAAAATTGTGATTACAACCATTCTACTCTATCTATTTCTGTGGTTCATCATTCATCATCATCATTTCAGCCGAAAAACGTCCACTGCTGGACAAAGGCCTCCCCCAAAGAGGGGAGATATACCATAATCGCCACGCTTGGCAAGCGGGTTGGCGATCGCAGTTGGTTGATTAAATACTCAGAGAACGCTGCTGCCCATCCTCTGGTAAATCCCTTAGTCGCCTTTTACGACACCCCTGAGAAGAGAGAGGGTGGTGCAATTCTTTACGTCCGGCACCACACGTGGTGGTTTCTGTGGTTCACCCCTTCAATAAATAAACATACATAACCAGCCCATTACTGTCCCACTGCTGGGCACGGATCCCTTCATTACTTTACTTCAATCTGTGATAGTATGCAACTGTAGAAATTGATCTTGTTTTGGTATTTTTAGTTGTGATTTTAAAAGTCGGTATTTGAAAAAAATAAAATTTAAATGAGTTATTTTTCAGATATTATAGAATTTTCATAGAATATTATAGAATCATTATATTATAGAATCTTCTCTTTAAGCCCTTCATTTTGATAACCTTCATGACAATTTCACTAAAATCCTTTTTTTCGACTGCACTTCATCGCTAGCTTCATTTTTTTTGAGCAGTCGTGTAAAAACTGCTACAAAAAGTTTTATAAATAGTACTCTCACCTAATTTATTTGATAGGAACAGTAAAATAATTTTGTACCAGATATTCTGAAAATAAACGCAACCACTAAAAACTTTTTAGACAGCCGTGTAGTTTTCCGTGCGGTGTTGTTGGTGCTATAAAAATGATAAACGAATGAAGTTGGACCACACCGTCACATTTCACTAGATGATGTATGTCAGCAGTAAAGGCGATAACACAACATTATAAATGATATGCAACGCATTATGCGCATACCATATGAAGTATGCACTGACAGATAAAATTGATAAGTGAATGCGACGCTCCTTAGAATGCTGTTGTGGTTTTAGCTTTGAAGCATGGTAATAAAAATGTTTGATAAATGGCTCTTTTTTATAGCTGTAATGATGTTTTTTTTGCCGTTCACTTCGTTCAGTGCATTTTGAAAAGTTTATATTTTGAAAAGTTCATTTGTTCCGTGTGGTGCCGGACGTAAATAATTGCACCAGGATTAAGATATAGGGATATCTTCTCATAGGTGTCGCAAAAGGCGACAAAGGGATTCACCAGAGGATGGGCAGCAGCGTTCGCTGAGCATTTAACCAACCAACAGCGATCGCCAACCCGCCTGCCAAGCGTGGCGATTATGGCATATGTTCAGCAGTGGACGTCTTTCGGCTGATATGATGATGATGATATTTTCATGACTTCGATATGTTTTAATTTATCGAAAATCGCTTATAATAATTTTGTATGAGAGTATATACAACATGTAACAGAATGACTATTATAAATACTATCTAGTAATATATATTTTGTTTTCAAAATCACAAAATTACATGGTTTATAGGCATCAGTAAGTTCCCGAGATGGTTGCTGGATAATTGCAAAATGCCGTTTAGGGGTTGGTTGCCTGACACACTGAGACCCATTTCGCTGGTCTTCTTGAACCTGAAGGACTTACTCGGGATCCGCTGATACACTTATATTCTTAGTATCCAAACTGTATTAGAAGAACTGCAATATAAGATTTCTCCCCACAGACCTGTGGGGAGAAATCTTAAGCTATGATAGCTAGCGAATTTTGTTCTAAGGAAACACGACATTGATTTTAGAGTCAAGAAAAACTGCATTCAAGGATTTAAAAAAAGATGGTGATGCTTAGGAAGATTTATTTCTGACAACCTAAAATACCAATTACCACGATAAAACAGCTTGAGATTTTATCAAGGACAATTACTGCGTTCAGTTTCCGCGCTTTGTGTCAGTTTTTTTAAATCCACGAATTCTTTTTTTATTACTCTAAAATTGACGTCGTGGTCCTTAGAACAAAATTCTCTAGATCTCATAGTATAAGATTTGTCCCCACTGACCCATTGAAATGAAAATAATAATAATAAATAATATCAATAACAAAGACTATAAAGACAAGATGTGTGTACAAACACTGACATATTGAACTTGATCCATTATCACGGTCACTGATAAAAAAAAAAATACGAGTTAATATTACGCCATTGCAAAAAAATTATACCCACACATTAATTCAACGGTAATATAAAACATTTTTGTACATAATTATTAAATATTTTTGCCTTACTCGGCTTGCGGCTAACACGTGCATCGGGCTGTCGGCTTTCAAAAGATTAACAGAACAAGCCTAAATGGGAATATTTAGAAGCCTTTTGATAATAACATTACCTTTTTATAATGTACTAGCTGTACCCGTGGCTTTGCTCACGTTAACTTTAAGGTTTATAAGGTTAACTTTCAAATAAGTCAAATTTCAAAGATAATGGACAAATGATAGCAATAATTAATTTTTTGTCGCAAAGTCAAAGACTAAAACGTAAACCGAGATTCTAAACCACAAACAAATTTTGAGCATAATTTACAAAAATAATACAGAATGATGTGAATGTATACAATAAAACGCCTTTTTACAAAACCTTCAGCAGCCAAAATGTACAGAGTGTCAGGGCTGGTGACGCGAGAGCAAGCGACGTGCAGTTGTCCATATGAGAAGCAGCTGGTCCTGAGGTCGACAGCCGCAGTCTTCAGTGTCTGCCCCTGCTACTTATTGATGGTCATCGTGAAGCACAGACTCACAGGAAACTGTATGCGCTTGAATTGGAATGAGTAATTATGGGGAATCAGTGGTATACGTGGAATAAACACCATCTCGCCAGCGGCACACCCAGTGAGAATCTCTGCCTCTATAATGTGCCTCTGCAAGGATATGACTTTGAGTCGGGTCCCTTTACACAGCTTAGGCGGTGTTAAGTTCCACAAAAGTCCACCGGACCCCGACTTTAAGTTTGATAAGATGGGCAGAAAGTCCACTTGCAGAGAGAGAGTTGAGGAATACTACTGGATAGTGAGTAGCGTCATCTAGATCTATAACGGTGTTTATAGAAGTATAAACCACTTCATTCCCTTAAATTTCTGAGAGAATGCTATCGTTAATGGCAGCGGCTTGGTCATTTTTTGGTGTTGAAATGGCCCTCTCACACAACCAAGAATTCTGCTGGTGCGAGATTTGGCTGATGTCCCCATAAACAGAACGAATTAGGTCCTCTACCGTAGGGACGGTAGGTCCACCTGGCCACTCTCCTCTGGATAAGTTCCTAGTCCAATGTTTAAAAGGACATCAGCGAATTCTTGAGCATGTGAATTCCCGCCAAGCCGTGCTCTCATGTTGACCGTCAAGCACAATCTGTGAACTTGCGGCCACAGAGTAGAGCGTTTTAACGAAGCATTCACCTCATCAGCCCCAGTACCTCGCGTCACCACAGGCAGCGTCTGCCGAAAATCGCCGCTAAAGAGAACTGTTACCCCACCCATGATGTTGTGGTTCCTGCGGATGTCTTGCAGGGTTCGGTCAACAGCCTCCACTGCCTTTCTGTTCGCCAATTTGCATTCATCCCATACAATAAGAGAGCAGTCTCGTAGAACAGCGGCCTTGTCACTGTTTCGTGAAACGTCTCATTGCTCTCTAAGTCTATGGGAATCTTAAACATTGTGTGCCCAGTTTTGCCACCAGGGAGCAGTGTTGCGGCGATTCCGGAAGACGCTACTGCGAGGGCTATTTTTCCACGCCTTCTGACCTCTGCAAGGATGCCTGAAGTAAGAAAGGTTTTGCCTGTTCCTCCAGGAGCATCCAAAAAGAACATTTTCCCTTGGCAGAGTTCAATGCTCTGCAGGATAATTTCGAATAGCTGTCTTTGCTCTGAGATGAATGATGAACAATGACAAACATTGCGCCCGTACTGTAGTCAGTTTCAGCGGCGTATTCACGATTAACGCGTGGTTTGGTTGTGGGGTCGGTAAACCGTACTCAACCAATGAATTGCAGCCGATCGAAACGACCATGTCTTGAAGTAAAAAAAAAAACAGCTATTCAAAATGCGTTCAGCATATCACTATAGGTCCGTAAGAATCGCCAATTGGTGAGGTGTAAAATGTAAAATATCGCAATTCGTAGGTATTAAGTATTTCAAGACAATTAAAAAAGCAAATAGAAAGACATCAACGGTAAGGCCCATTCTCTACCAATAACATCACATTTTGTGAACGAAACCATAGCGCGATCTAATTCGACGTTAACGCCATCTGGTTAGGAAAGAAGGAGTATTTTAAATTAAGTTAATTATTTACAAAACTAAGTAAGCGGGAGACGTCGTCGTAAATTGGTTATATTATACATAGGTTATGGATAACAATACAAATAAAATTTCACGCTTTTTTGGGTTAGGGGACTCAGCAGTTAGTAAAATAAGTGGTTCAATGGCACTTTTTGCACCGATTTCAAAAAAATTTGCACTCTTAAATAGGTAAAGCACTTTTTAGCAGACAATACTTTACTAAACTACTGTTTGTGGTACAAAGTAAAATAAATAAAAATAAATACGGAAGCAGAAAATAATCAACACAATGCACTATTGCTCACCCCTCATACTAAATAGCGTGATCATTAATTGTTTTAATCCGCTCTTTAGCGGACGTTGTTGCTAAATAACTTAATTTGTTGAAGAATGTTGAAGATGTTTTTTTTTTAATAACAAAATTCAAAAAATAATCTAAAAACTAAGATTGAGGCTGAGATTCGATCTTAGAACAACACAATCGTGATCCACACGCCAAGCCACCAGGATGAGTAATTATTTACGCAAAACTACGAAATAAGCATTTTCATTGTTAATATCTGTCGTTTAGCTCCCTTTATATATAGCGTGATGGTTATTTTTTTAAATATTAATTTTGACGTTCTGATAAAGAATTATTTTAGTCTTTTTTAGTCTATAAATTATAACATTTCAATATATTAACTGTAAAACATAACTTTGTAGACATTTTGTTACTCTAATCACCTCCCATGTACAAAAGCGTGATGATTTGTAGCCTATAACCTGACCCGGTCTGTAACCGACATTTTTGACAAATTTCAACTAATTCTGTTCAGTAGTATTGGCGTCATGCTCAAACATACAAACAGATAAACAGACAAACAGACAAACAGATAAACAGACAAACAGACAGAAATTCTAAAAATTATAGTTTTGGCATCAGTATCGTTCCTAGTATGCGCAGCAGTGATTTAAAAAAATAAATATTCAATGTACAGTTTTTTCATCTCTACGATTTTATTATATGTATAGATTACGCTTATTTTATATTTTATTTTTGTTTTATTTTATTTTTTGTTTTTGACGACCTCTGTGGTCTAGTGGTTCGAGTGTCGGACTGCTGATAACGAGGTCGTGGGTTCGATTCCCACAGGACACAAATATTTGTGTGATGAACATAAGTGTTTGTGTTGGTCTGGGTGTGTTGCTTATGTATTATAAGTATGTATTTACAAAAAAAAAAGTATACGTATATATCCATTGTCTAGTACCCATACCACAAGCTCTGCTTAGTTTGGGACTAGATGGTGCTGTGTAAAAATGTCCCAAAGATATTTATTTATTTATTTTTATTTATTTACTAGTATAATCATAAAAGCAAAACGATGTTTTCTCTAAACTGTCAAAATGTAAAATATATTTCTGATTATAACTTTTAAGTAAAAAATAAATCTCGCAATAAAACTTATATTACGTACATACTTTCATGGATGTTTTAACGATCGCATAAATGTCTGAAACATTAATTAAATGGTTACTTTATGCTCTTCAAAATCAATTCCGTGTGCGTATGTTTTTAACTGCATTCATAATTATGTAATGAAAAGGCATGTGATAAATTTTAGACATCGTTACGTAGATATTATAGGAAATCCATTTAAAGATAAAATAATGCTGAAAATTATCTGTTTTCGAGCTTATTTTAATACGTTCATTAATAAAGGGACTACCATCAGGGACGCACGTTTTTTCTTGGTAAAACGTTTTGAGAAAGTGGCAGTATTTTAAATAAAAGAAAATGTATGCAACATTCGATTATTTTTAAATATAGGTACCGTAAAATTAACTAACCCTATATACCTAACTTTGCCCACAAGCCCTACTTTGCCTAACGCATTAACTTAATTTTTACACGCACTGACACTTTATAATTGAAACAAAAGTTAGCGTTGTCATAGTTTTTATATCTCCCCAAGTACGGAAATCATAGCTATTATAGTTTACTCAAAAACCAACTAGGCAAAGTAGGGCTTGTGGGCCAAGTAAGGGCAGTTTACGGTAATACCCGCAAAATGTCCTCTACGACTGTCTCTGCATACTTGTCTTCTTTTAACAACATTTGTACGTCATTTTCAGGCGGATTTTCACCGATAATTAACCTTAATTTGCATTAATATGTTTAAGAAATTTTATTTAAAAAAAACTCACTCTGCGAAGAGGCCCATGCCCAGCCGTGGGACAGTAATGGCCTGATGATAATGATGTTGATTTTATAAAAAAATGGAATGGATATTATAAAATAGATTAATTTATTATTAATAAACATAACTTTACGATGAGTCTATTTTAAGTTCGACCTCTATTTCCTCATTCTAAACTCTGTTAGATGTCCTATCAGAAGTCAATAACCCCAAGCGTAAAACTAAAGCTCCCACCAGACAAAAGAGAGATAAAAAACCTTCGAAATCCCATGACAAATAATTCGGGCCAATAATTGAAAATAAACGTGAACAGTCACATAGGTACCAGTACAGTCAATGTGGAGACGCGGTCAGTGGCAATATCTCGTTTCTTAATTTCCCGAGGGAGGCTGTCTTGCTTTCCCGACAAATCGAAGTGTTCTTAGTACATGTCATACTTCTGAGATCGGATTATCTTTGTAAACAATGATGATATGATGTAATGTAGCTCTGCACTACTTTGATGGGGCATGTGTCACAAATTTTGTCGAATTTTGTATGAGAGATATGGCTATTTCGATACGGTTAAGATATAACAAACAAGTTTATGTCCGGGCAAGATCATGTTTTGGAACGAAGTTCCTTAGTGACCGATGAACACTACTGTGCTAGGTGCATCTTCTCACTGCATGAAATTTTGATTTGTGAGCGCGGAATAGTTTCCACAGTTATCGATGAAATCGATTAGAAAAACATTTCGAAAATTAAGATGTTTTTTTTTATACATATTTGGAACGAGAACTAAGTACTGAACACTCTCCTTCAATAAGTCCCGCGTTCAACCATTCATTCTGTATAAGGTTAAATCAAATTAGTTGGTGAAATTTCACAGACGTCATGGGTAAAAACAAGAAAAGAATATGTTTTTCTAAACTTAACATTTCATTCAAGTCAGCTGATCACAGGTTGATTCAGTCACGGGACGCGTGATCTATTGCAGCCTTACAAATATTTATTTAAGAAATATCAGATACTCTAATATTACAATTGTTTTTACCTTAAAAATATTTAGCACGCCTCGCGCGGCTGTTGACCCCGATTAGCTTGTCTGTAGTTGATGTTATGAGTTTAGAAAATATTATTTTATCTTGTTTCATTGAAGTAAAAATTGATTACGCTTGACTTGGGGAGTAAGCTGGTGAATGCGTTACGGAGTTACGAAAAGTAAGGCGAACGGAGGGGGTAGTGCGGGACGCGGGGAACGAGGCGCGCGCGACGGCCGGACACGCGACTCAGCGCCGGCAGAGCAGACGCGCGCCGCGCCGCCGTTCCTTTGTTCTCATTGAAATAGCATTGAGGGAGATATAAGTTAGTAAAGTTTTACTTCAGTCGTGTGGTCTAAAGCACACTCGTTTTTTTTTATCATTAGATTTCGATAGCCGTCACGTCCGTGAAGTTTTTCCGTTTTATCTAAAATTGAAAAAAAAATACTGAAACAGAAATTCTGATTCTATATCATGCCATGTTTTATACAGCATGTGAACTGTTTCTGGATTTGTATTAATAATGTTTTGTTTAGCAAAGGGAAAGGGACTTCAAAATAAACGTATTCAATAAAGGTTTTTTAAGACATTCTACATTTACCTTAATCAAAAATGCTTAATCAAAATATCTAATAATAGTTCATCTTACTACGTCTTACTCCGTTCCTGGCAATAGAAGCTGCTTTTATGCTTTAATCTCAATTTTATACGAATAAGGTATAGTTTCGCCGTAAAAGAAAAATCTCAATTTCGCTTAATGAGGTATTTTTCTGCGTCGACATTCTTTGAACGTGAAAAGGGAACTTATGAAAACGTAATATTATATTTTACTACAAAAAATCTAGGCGGAATTGTACCGTGATGAAAATATTGGTAGGTATATAAAATGTCAGTAAATACAAATTTAATAAATTTTACAACACACTTGACACACACAACTGCCTCGTTGGTCTAGTGGTCGCAAGCGCGACTGCTGAGCGTGGGGTCCTGGGTTCGATTCCTGGGTCGGGCAAAGTGAATAACACTTTGCCCGACCGGCCTTTTTTTTCATTAGGAAATTCTCAGTAGCAGCCCGGAGTCTGGATGTGTGCCCGGTTAATGGCAATAGGCTCGCCCCCTATTACATGGGACTATAACATAACTGGCGAAATGTGGGTGTACTATACACCTCTGCCTACCCCTTCGGGAAAATACAGGCGTGATGTTATGTTTTGTTACAACACACTTTTTATATGTAACAAAAACTTAACAAGCAAAATCTAGGCCATGTTTTATCCGTAAAAACATTTTTAGATTATTTCTAAGCCTTTTTATCTGGAATACATCAATCGAAATAACCCATAAAGGTATTATACTGAGAGTATAGAAATGTCTTTGAAATAACCAGAAATAACAGATAGGTTTTTATGGCAAAAAATAGTCTCTAGGTAATAACGGGTTAAAAAACCAATTCAGTTAGACACGCAACTCAACCTGTCAATGTGTAGTTAGCCTTTAAACTTGGTATTTTGTACAGCAGATACAGCCTATTAAGTTTTTACTCCAGTTTTTAGGTTATTTATCTTTTTTAACTGTTTTTGTGAAATGATCGGTACAATTGATTCACGCACTATTTAGGTTTTATGAAACACAAATATCAGCTGTTTTAGCAACTGAATAAATTCCATGGTATGCTTTTTTATATTTTTCCAAGAAATATTTATATATTCCAAGATGTATTTACAATATAATTTTAAGTAGCACTGTAAGGCACGTTTTGATGTATACGTGCTTGGTTAAAGATGACAAAATGTTTTCAGAACTAACCGAACTACATTCAATTAAATTCTACTCCTTTTCTAAGCCGCAAAAGCAATTTTTAAATGAGGTGAAAAAATAATTGCGACAAGTAATTGTATGACTCATCATAAGTTTCTGAATAATTTTATAGTAAGCCTGTTCAAAAATGCAGTCTACATTATGCACTGATATTTTTATTCTCTTTATAAAAAAAATAAAGCTTTGGTACGCAAATGTTTAATTCACAAATTAGTTCGTGTTCACTAAATAAATAAAAACATTAGTTTTTGTTTACCATAAACTTGAAAAGGGGACAGTAGTGGTAGTTAAAAAAATTCATAATGATGTGTACAATAACCTCTTTTCTGGTTTATCGTAAATAAAAACTAATGTAAATATTCTAACATTCTATAATATTAAAATGAAAAATGTAGTTCGGTACGATCATGAATAATTCACGAAATCCAATTCTACTGAAAGCTTTAAGGACTACAGTGTAATAATGGAGTCGTTGAGACAGGGTTAATATTAAAAAAAAAACCTTATCCAGCGTTCAAATGGCCGAACACGTGTCGTGCTTAGCTGAAATCCGTTATCGGGAACGACTCTCAAAGGATTTAATTTCCTGTCGACGAAATGAAAATCGATTAGTTTGATTTCCGCCGGCCGCCGGCGCCGGAGGGTCGATAGTTTCCGATGTAGCTCGTGCCAAATTAAATAAGACACGCTAGTTCTAACTGGCACACCTACCTTGGTGCCATTAATTATGTGGACTGACTGTTGGTTTTGTATCTCGAACGTTTCATTTGCCGGGTTTTAGATTGGTTTGCGCGTGGGTACGGAATATAGAAGAGGTTGCAGAAAACTGGACATTCTTTTTGTCAGTTCACTTACAATGACTCAGTTTTATTACTATTAATTAATACTTTAAAACTGGGTTCGAAATTATTAAGATAAATGTGATTCCTGATAATTTATCCGATAATTACTAAACAAATGTAAGCGCCTAGCAGCCTTTATGTAACTGGTATAACTTGTCAACATTTACGTTAGAAGCAAGTAGTTTAAAAGTAGTCTACACATTTGAAATACACATTTGTTTTTTTTTTGTTTATAATTTCGTACCCAACTTTTTTAATAAAAACTTGCAAAAAACATAGGAGAAAGTTAATTAACTTCAAAGTATTTAATTGAATTAATGAGTGGAATATTTAATTGCTAAATATAAGTAGGTAGTCAAATTAAATATTTTTGACTATGTTTATCAAAGACAATTACCAGCCTATATTTGTCTTGATAATTATCCAGATAATTATGAAGACAATTATCACTTCGAACCCTGCTTTGAACCATAATATAGTAAATTTTATATAATTAGTTTTAAAGATTTTTGCATTTGTATTATTAGATGCTTTTAAAGCCTTACAAGCTAATAACAGCTGACACAAACTAATTTACTTACCAATATACACCGTAAGTGGCACTTCAGTCGATCTGTAACAAATAAAACATGATAATTAGATACGTGTTTCATCATTTGATATTTAATCAAGCAATTTATCTTGGTAATAAATTTCTTCATTTTATTATGTAGTGCATGATAAGTTAGAATAATGGTAGATATGTAATTAAAATTCCTTTATTAAGATATTAGAAAAAATCAGATCACGCAATATAATAAGATATATTTGATTAGATGTATTTGATATGGCGAATCACGTTATCCTTATTTTTGCTTAAGAAACAGTTATTTAGAAAAATATGGTTGTATTTTTAGTTATTACCACTCTTATTAAATCGCCTTCAGTTATGTCTGTCTATTTGGTGCAAATTTTGCATTCGTTTTTAAACTAACTTCCCGACATAGAATTAAAATAAACGTGCTTCCCGATGAGCTAGACTTGAAATTTTAAACATAGCTCGGAACTGAATGACAATACAATATTAACTCGCTTTCGTTTTAAAAACGTGGTATTAAAAAAATCTTGTTCATCAATATTTTTAAAGTAAAACTTCTTTAGGCACGCTTGACTTGGGGAGTAAGCTGGTGAATGCGTTACGAAAAGTGAGGCGAACGGACGGGGTAGTGCGGGATGCGGGGAACGAGGCGCGCGCGACGGCCGGCCACGCGACTCAGCGCCGGCAGAGCAGACGCGCGTCGCGCCGCCATTTCTTTGTTCTCATTGAAATAGTATTGAGGGAGATATAAGTTAGTGAAGTTTTACTTCAATCATGTGGTCTAAAAGCACACTCGTTTTTTTTCTATAGTTAGGTATATTATTATTATGTAAACAAAAACAGTGCACAATTTTGCACAGAAATCGGGCAACGTTATACTAAGTTTTCGCTCAACATAAACGATGATAATTAACTTTGTCACCTTACCGAAATTATCTTTGCATGTCGCAGTATATCACGCTTCACGGGAGAGTTAATATTCAGTTTAAACTGACGGGGCCTTAGGGCGTTTCTGACTTTAGCGATTAACTAACGAAGATACCTAGAGTGATATACGCAACTATTGTGTAATCAAGGGAAAGGTAAACGATAATATTTGTCCAATAAAATTGTCTTGAAAGTGGCGATAGTTCTGTCATTTATGTTGGTAGGTACTTGGTTTGTCAAGAATGCTTGATGATTGCTGTCATTTGATTGCGTAGATCGATTAAGTGTATTCTTTTTACAGAACGGATGATGCTGCTTTAATAATTTTCATTGTGTAAGTCAAAACTTGGTCGAGTTGGTGTTGTGATCAGGGGGCCAATCATCATCTTCCTGCCCTTATCTCAGAGGGCAAATATTCTCGTAATTTAAAATGTTCAAAATACAGTTCTCATTTAGACTCAAATTTCACTTTGTTTTCACGATTTCAGAATAAAATAAAATTAATAAATATTTTTGGGACATTTTACACAGCACCATCTAGTCCCAAACTAAGCAGACTTTTGCTATGGGTATAACAATGACAATGGATATAATACTTATACACTTTTTTTTTTGTAAATACATACTTATAATACATCAGAAACACCCAGACCAACACAATCACTTATGTTCATCACACAAATATTTGTGTCCTGTGGGAATCGAACCCACGACCTCGTGATCAGCAGTCCGACACTCGAACCACGAGACCACATACGTCGTCAATTGGACCCCTTCTAGGATTATTGGTGAATAAAAAATAACCCTGTATAAAATCATATTCAGCTACATGTATTTAGAAAAGATCACTACCAGGATCCAAAGAAGAAGAATTTACAGCGTTTTGTCGTCGACGACTTACGTTGACTAGTCTTTTAAATATTTTATAATTGTATTTCAGAAATTAGAATTTGAATTCCCTAATCTTATTTCTTATCAATCCCTTCGCGTCTTCTTTATCGAGGCTTAAAAATTCATTTCGACAGTTGAAAGAAACCCCTTAATCCCTTTGAGGGTGGATACACAAATCTGTTTCTTTATAGATTTATTCATTAATCACCCTGAACCGATTACGTTGAAATTTTAACAGACGTTGTTAATGAACCCTTTCATATTCAGTAATATCGAGTTATATTGTACTTATAGTTGTAGAGGTACACAACGTGTATTTGAAATAACTGAAAACCTCTTAAGGGGTCATTTTACTCATCACTATGAACAACTTTTACTATAGGACCATCCTGAAATCGCGAAAAAATAGCTGATCCCTACATTTGTGTTCACATAAATTGACAAAATAGGGAACAGCTGTTTTTTTATGATTTTAGGGTTGGTCCCATAATGAAAGTTGTTCATACTGATGAGTACAATGACTCCTTAAGAGGTTTTCAGTTATTTCAATAACACGTTGTATACCTACATGCACACTTGCACAGCAAATACTGAGCTGGATCCCTTGCTACACATATTATGTTAAGTGTCACAAATAAACGGCAAACAGGAACATCTTCTGTCAGAAGATTGAGATTTAAAAACATTGAGATTAGTTTGGAACTATATTTTGAACGTTTTTTACCCGACTGCGCTAGAAGAACCCTCCTGGCGCAGTCGGGTAAAAAATGTTTTTAATTATGAGAATAGGCCATCTGAATGAGTTCTCCATATATGTCAACAACTTTCTTTATTTATTTATAATTTATGTACACACTTTCTTACTGTTACACGTTCGTGTACGTTTAAACAAAATAAAATATTATGTCGTGCAAGAGTTATGACGAATGCGCGAATTGTCACAAACAATTTAACCGAAGATAATTTTCTATATGAAAATTTTGTACCGAAGTTAATGGCTTTAAATAGAAATGGATTTTATTTTCATCAAACAGATTACCAAATGGTATTAATAGATTTAAAACACGTATTTCAAATAGTTATTAATTTTTAATTATACCTAGATATACCTGAACGGCTTTCACATGTAATACTTAATTAAATAGAATCTAAAAAAAAGAATTTATAATAATTCAACAACTCTATTAGAATGTCCATTCTAAGCTTGATTACTAGTAATTTACTCCAAGTATAATTATCTAGTATTTCAATAAAATGTCCAACACTCAATTACTGTGTCAAATAGAAAATTATTCACAAATATAGGATAATGGAGACATTTTAATGGAAC
Source organism: Asteroscopus sphinx (assembly GCA_949699075.1). Lineage (NCBI taxonomy): Eukaryota > Metazoa > Arthropoda > Insecta > Lepidoptera > Noctuidae > Asteroscopus > Asteroscopus sphinx. The sequence goes on from OX453007.1 coordinate 22,529,735, forward strand.
TTAAGTAGACATAAGGAATGGGCTCAGTTGCAAGTAAGTATGGCGTAATTGTAACACACCCTTTTTGCATAGATGTAGAAAAACTTTAGCCTGATGAGGATTATTTACGAGCTTTAAACATTTATAACATTGAAAATAAAGCTTTACGGAAAACTAGAGGGGGTGCCCTCTTCGCCCGCATGCGCATTTATTGCGCATCCCTCGGGAACTGTTTATCTTCCCTGGATAACACACACACACATAACATCACGCCTGTATTTCCCCGAAGGGGTAGGCAGAGGTGTAACAGTGCACCCACATTTCATCAGTTATGTTATAGTCCCATGTAATAGGGGCGAGCCTATTGCCATTGACCGGGCACAAATCCAGACTCCGGGCTGCTACTGAGGATTTCCTAATGAAAAAACCCAATAACACTTTGCCCGACCCGGGAATCGAACCCAGGACCCCACGCTCAGCAGTCGCACTTGCAACCACTAGACCAACGAGGCAGTAATAAGTAGTAGTAGTAGTAGTTCCCTGGATAAAAAAGCCTATATATTAATCCGGCTCTATCTGTGTGACAAATTTCATCCAAATCTATTAAGCCGTTACAGCGTGAAAAAGTAACAAACCACGCATACACTCACACACTTTCGCATTTAGTGTGATTTAAGCGTAGTGACGTGCAACCGGAGAGTATGTCAAAATCAAAATTGCATTTATTCAATGTAGGCTTAAGTTAATAATAGAACTTATTGAACGTCGACAGAAAAGATAGCCCCCCAAAAACGGCCCTTCACCGCTTCCTAGTGCTAGGATGAAGAAGCTGCGCAACAAACTCCCCCGCAACACATTTCTGTCTGTGTGTCTGCAAATGATTCCATATTATTATAATTCTCAATAAAAAAATTACCAACTGTGGACCTGCTACAGGCTGATAAAGATTATGATGATCAGAGAGATTCTCAACTTTTAGTTGCTTTGAACAATTAAAGCTTTATCATAAATTATTAAGTGCAGTGGCGTGCAACTAGAGAGCTACAGCTGTGGACCTGTTACAGAGTAGTGAAGATTATTATGATCTGAGAGATATTAAATTTTTAGGTTTTTAAGCATTTAAGGCTTTGAAAATAAAGCTATATGATAAATTAAGCGTTGTGGCGTTTATCTGGAAAGACCTATTACCTGCTGTAGACCACCTATAGGTGACTCTGATCAACTTTAGCCAAATGTCTTTATAGTTATGCATTTAAAATAAACAAGTAGAGATATGAGCATTTTTTTAAATATAAGCTTCTGTAATAATGTTTCTTCTGTTGTAGCTATATTATATTGTGCAGATTTTCAAGATTGTTGTTTATAGTTGGCGTTATAATTTGGCAAACATTTCTTGTATAGCCGAAATACATTAATGTGGCTGTAGCATAAGAAATAATGTCACCGAAAAACAAAGACACTTTTCTTGTTAACAAGTTAAATTGAAAAGAGGCTATTTTCATCCAAACTGGTTTAACTACTCATGTTGTCGACAGTCGTAATGTCACTATTTTTATTTTGAGATCTGCATACGTATTACAATTTAGTGATTTAGTTTCTAGAAGAAGGCACATGATGTAAATAAGGATGCTTATGACGTATTTATTATTTATGCACTAATCAACCAAGGAGGCACTTCCCAAAATCGACGACCGGTTCACGAAACAGGCCCTCCGATTGTCAAAACAACAGCTGCGTACAGTCACAGCAGCTATAACTGGCCACGGGTCCTTTAACAAACATCTTTTTCTTATAGGTGTTACGGACAGCCCACTGTGCAGAGCCTGCATGGTGGTAGACGAGACAGCAGCCCATGTGATTCTAGACTGCCCTGAGGTCGCCACATACAGGGCCAAGTACTTCGGTAACCCAGGTACCTTCAGAGAGATCACCAGCAACACCAAGGCGTTGCTGGCCTTTTTCGAGGAGTTGGGGTGGATCGAGTAAGTTCCCACCCGTACGCAAAATACACGCTTGGACGTGGAGTTGCGGAAACCAGCCCGTTATACTATACTTTATGCACTAATAGAAAACTGCAAACAAGTTTAAATTGTGGAAAGAAAAAAAAAACGCTCACGCGCAGGATTAGTTTTTTTTTTACAAAAAAGTTGTATTTGAAAAATAATGCTCAAGATCAGCGACCATGTTCTATAATTTCGACGTAATTCTTAACATAATATTTTCCACTTGCAATTTTGATTATTCCCCTTAAGGTTTACTGGAGATTTCATGGAAAGACACGCATAAATCCGAATTTTAACATTTAAAAAAACATTTTCACGCCTTTCTATTGGTGACAGACTAATCAGCTCAGTAGCCCATGCGATAGCCTCAATTAGACACACTACTTTCTCTTTTACCGCGATTAAATAACCCAATCTTTTTTTTCAACGATTATATCTATTGTTATTTTCCTAAATAAACAAAATGATAATTTCTTTCCGTTTCGTTATCATCGTTATGCATCGATACGTAATCATTACGTAATCGGAGATGCTCGTAGCTCAGGAGTTATGGAGTCAGAGGTCACAGAGAGAGTGGTGATTGACCCTGTCGCATCGTGACGTCATTTACCGGAAACCCGTTGTACTGGTGATAATGTACGTTAAGTTTGTGACCACTTAGGTCAACGAGAAAGCTACATATGGTTATTTATTATGCGACATTTTGCGCTGGTATTGGAATTGTGTCCGGCTCTATGCTCGCTTCGTGCTTAAAGAATAAATTTATGATTGAATCCTGATTACAGTAAAGCACGCTAAAATTTTACTCGTTCTATAAAAGAAAGAAGCATAGACTATTGACCAAAATTAATATCATATTTTTGCCAATAGTCTATGTTTCTTGTGTTTAACTCCATACATCATCATCATCATCCTCCTGCCCTTATCCCAATTTATTCTTGTGTAACTTCATACATTTTATGTAAAATTTCTATCTCTATGTAGGGTGAATCGTGGATAGATATGATACAAATTTTGGCGTATATAACAAAATCGATTGGACAAAAAAACGACAGTCTCAATAATTGCCTATCAATTCATCAACTCAGCCTATCGCAGTACACTGCTGGACATAGGCCTCTCCCAAGTTGCACCACAACACTCGGTCCTCTGCCTTCCGCATCCACTCCCCCCCAGCCACGTTTTTCAGGTCGTCGGTCCGCCTGGCTGGGGGGCGCCCTACGCTGCGTTTGCCGATTCGCGGTCTCCACTCAAGGACTCGTCTGCTCCAGCGGCCATCGGTCCTTCGACAGACATGGCCAGCCCATTGCCACTTCAGCTTATTGATCCTACAAGCTATGTCGGTCACTCCGGTTCTTCTCTGAATAATCTCGTTTCGGATTTTATCCTTCAAAGAAAATCCAAGCAGAGCTCGCTCCATAGCTCGCTGAGCGACTTTAAATTTGTGGACTAGCCCAACTGTCAGTGTCCACGTCTCGGTGCCGTAAGTCATGACAGGCAGGACGCACTGGTTGAAGACCTTTGTCTTCAAACTTTGCGGTATAGGTGACGAGAAGACTCGGCGAAGTTTGCCAAATGCTGCCCATCCCAAACGGATCCTTCTGTCGGCTTCTTTCTCGAAGTTGTGCCTACCAAGCTGAATTATCTGCCCTAGGTAGACGTACTCCGTTACAACTTCGAGTGCCAACCCTTCGACGAATATCGGCCTCGGCATGACATGCCTATTGAACATGATTTTAGTCTTGTCCAGATTCATGCCGAGACCGACACGCCGAGAGGCTCCGTTTAAGCTGTGCAGCATTTCGTCCAGTTGTTCAAGCGACTCAGCCATTATAACGATGTCATCGGCAAAGCGGAGATGTGAAATGTTTTCACCGTTAACGTTGATACCCTGTCCAGTCCAGTCCAGCGTCTTGAAGACGTCTTCCAACGCGTTAGTTAACATTTTTAGGGATATGACATCCCCTTGTCTCACCCCTCTGCGCAGTTGGATAGGCTTCGTCTTTTAGTCCTGGAGCTGAACAGTCATGGTAGTAGCGTTGTATAGGCATCTCAGCATTTCTATATACCGTTCATCAATGTGACATCGCTGCAGAGCATCCAGAACTGTCCAAGTTTCGATGGAGTCGAAGGCCTTCTCGTAGTCCACAAATGCCATACACAGTGGCTGATTGTACTCTTCAGTCTTCTGTACGATCTGCCGTAAGGTATGTATGTGGTCTACGGTGCTGTAGCCTTTTCGAAACCCAGCTTGCTCGTCGAGTCTTCTGGCAAGACGATTCGTGATGACCCTCGAGAACAGCTTGTACACATGGCTCAGGAGTGAGATGGGTCTATAGTTCTTCAGTAGGGTTTTATCCCGTTTTTAAAAGAACAGTACCACCGCACTCCCGCTCCATGCCTGTGTAGAGCCTTGTTGGATGACGGAATTAAATAGACTCTGTAGCTCCTTCAGGACCGGAGCCCCGCCTGCTTTTAGGAGTTCAGTGGTAATTCCGTCATCGCCCGGAGCTTTGTTGTTCTTAAGCTGCTCGAGGGCCGCCCCAATCTCGCCCTGGTCAACGTCCGGAAGATCTTCGGTGTAATGGCGCGTGAGCTGGGCTCTTTTGTCGTCATTGCTAGGAACCGCTAGTCTCGCCGTTTTCGTGGAATACAAATGCCCATAGAAGTTTTCGACCTCATCCAGCATCTCGATCTTGGAGGTGACAATTTCGCCATCCGCAGCTTTCAGCTTCATCAGATGGGTCCTCCCTAGCTGCTGAGCGAAAACTTTCGACCCCCTATTTTGTTTAATCGCCGCCTCAATGGCGCGAGTATTGGAGCGGCGGAGGTCACGTCGCATCAGCTTCCTAATCAGTAGGTTTAAGGACCTACTATTTGATGAAGACGAATGCGCGGATGACATTTCCCGTCTCTTCCTCATCAGATCTCTCTCATCAGAGTCTCAGCCGAAAGCTTAGGTAACTTGCTTCCACGCTGTGGCGGAAAGAATTTGCGAGACAGTTCCTGCAACATTTTGACCATGGTGTTGGTTTTTTCCTCAATATTGCCAGTGGTTTCCAGCGAGTCGAATCGATTTTTAAGTTCGAGTTGGAACTTTTCGGAGCCCAAACTGGTTTAGAGCGGTGAAGATCGGAGAGTAGACTTAATCAAGCGCGTTCTTTCAGCTCTAATACTGATATTTAGAGTGCCTCGGATAAGTCGGTGATCACTTCCGGTGTTAAACCTGTTGATCACGGAGACATCTCTAAATATATGCTTCGTCGTGATAAAGTCTATCTCGTTCCTTGTTACCTTATCGGGGCTTTTCCAGGTCCATCTTCTATGGGGCTTCTTCTTAAAGAAGGAGTTCATTAAGAAGAGCCTTTGGGACTCCAAGAAGTTGGCCAGCATTTAGTCCCTGTGGTTTCTGCGCCCCAAACCGTAAGGTCCGATTCTCGATTCGCTGCGTTCTTGTACTCCCACTCTAGCGTTAAAGTTCCCCATAACAACGTTGTAGTGAGCCCTAGCGGTACTATTCATAGTCTTAGCTATGTCTTCGTACATCGCTCATCCTTATTGACAAGAAAACCAACACCACCTTGGGAGAGCTGATCATCTTCGCGGAAGTAGAGTAAGTTTCCTGACTCCAGGGTTATCGTATCCTCCCCCTCTCTACGGACTTCGGATAACCCCAGTATATGCCATTTTATATGACTTAACTCTACTTCAAGCTCGGCGAGGTGATGATCCAGTCTCAACGTTTGTCCATTATACGGTGCCAGATAGAGTCGTCGGTTTTGGTAGCCTGCCGTAACCCGGGGATTTTTCTGCCTATCATTTAACTCGAAGAAACATTCACTTTTTCGAGTTTAAATGTAACAATTTTGTTTGTTTTATATCTAAATTGAATTTGTTATTGTAAATGTTATTACCATTTAAGCGAGTATACTTTCACTGCAGACCATGGATTCCTACCATGAACAGTTTTCGGAAATTATTTCCTAAATTATCGGTTGGCAGGTGGATTGGTTATCGCAGTGTGTGGTTATAAGAATACAGGGGGACGTTGCTACCAGTCATTTATTTATTTATTACTTATTTATTTGTTCAGTGGTACACATAGAAAAAACATTCTAAATACATAAACATAAACTCATTAGAGTAATGGTTATAAGATTATTCGTAAACATTTAGCTCCGTCTTCAGTTTATAGGATACGTAACTAACAATATACTACTCGAGTTTCGTTTAAAGGCACGCGTCCACCTATCGGTATTGTACGCGTCGGATGGATCGCATTTTATGGAAAAATGCAGATGACGTCATCGGCATCCGAATCCCAATGTTGAAAATCCGATTGCTCACAGAAATTCGTCGGCAATCCATACGCTGCTGATAGGTGGACGCACAACGCTATACGGAATCTCGTACGGATTGATAGGTCGACGCATGCCTTTAAATTAATTGAATTTAATTTCCACATTTTTTTACAAACAGTAATTACCACAATAGGATATGTCATATAATAGAATTCAATTACTATGGTACTTATAGAATAATAAAAGGACAGATCCTTGACAAGAATAAGTAATACAATAAAATAATAAAAACGGAATGCGATAGACCGCGACAACTTACTAATAATTTAAAATTACTTTGCTGTCAATTTGTCAGTACATATTGTATGACCTAATTGTACCTATGTTGTTAAGTGTTAATTAAAAAAGTGACAATGGCCTAATAAATGGTGCATTGATTGTAGATTGAGAGGTCGTTAGTCACAATCCATTAAACAATTTTTTGTGAACACAATCACACTAAACATACCTAAGTATACTACACTTAACATTTAATTTTAAAAGCAGTAAAACATCTAATATTCCTCAATAAGTTCGTATTGAAATTGAAGTTTGCTTTTAAGAAAAATTTCCAACTTCCGGGACATTATGAAAAACTTTAGTTTTCCTTAAAATATTAGAAGCGTCAAAGTAATACTCTAGAAACATAATATCCCTATTGAATTACCTAGAGGCAAACTTTAGCCTTTCTATACCAAATATTTGTAAGCGAAGGCTCCTTAGTTACTCGGAACATGGCGAAACTCAAACAGTTATAATACTTACGCGAAGTCCCGACACTGAACTTGTTAATTAAACTTGTTTCATTCAATGAAACTGAGAATGAGTTCCAAAAATTAATCACGGGCTGCCTATTTGAATAAGTCTGAGAAAAAGAAACTTCTAAACGGGCGGACTTTGTGGAGAAATTAAATTTCCTTCTATTCGCAAAGTGAGGCTGATTAGCATAATACAAGGCGAGATGAAAACGAGAGATTCACCTGACGCTCAGTGCCGAGCAAACCGACACTTGACAGCGACGTGACGTTCTTGCACCTGGGGACAATAGCATGAAGGAGAATAATGGGAATTACGATCCTGCCAATGAGGTCCTTTATCTAAGTTAGCTTCACACGTTACTTGGAATCAATCTTGTGTACCTACAGTGTGTAATCTTTACACAACTTGCTAATACGTATATTTGTAAGTCACATCATCAATCTGAAGGCGAGGTGAAAACGAGAGATTCACCTGACGCTCAAAGCCAAACAAACCGACAGTCGACAGCGACGCGTCATGCGACGTTCTTGCATCTTTTAGGGGACAATCGCATGAATGAGAATAATGGGAATTACGATCCTGCCAATGAGGTTCTTTATAGAAGTTAGCTTCACACGTAACTTAGAATCAATCTAGTGTACCGTGTGTAATCCTTACACAACTTGCCAATATCAATATAGTCGTAAGTCAAATTATCAAACTGAAATAATCAAGAATATTCGGAATTTTAATTCGTAAACGTAATAAAGAAGTTGAAATCAATTTCTTAGACTATAAATCTGAATGAATGACTTCATATAATTAAATAGTTTTGCGTTAAGAACAGGAAATAGTAAATTATATTATATTCAGTTAACTTATCTTGACTGGATACCTATAATATAGATTCCAATAACAATAAATTTTGTATTGAGTCAATAATAAAATGTCGAAATATATCCATTGAGTTAAATATTTGTGGTCTGAACATACAAAGAAATGTAATCAGCTACAAGCGAAAGATAAAATTTTATAGATTTTCTTTAAGAGAGTCAGACTGTGGGAACATTTGGAGACAGGCTTTCTTGTTAAACTTTGAAAGAACATTGTTTCAGTTGACAGTAAAAAAAAAAAACTTGAAATGTCTTTCAGAAAACACTGCACCTGTTATACAGAGCTTACAAACTTATTCTGGTGATGAAATAACTTATTTTATTGTGCTTACAATTAAATCTGTTGGAGCTAGGTAAGTCGATCGTGCGTGTGCGAGGGACTAACATTTCAGAATATTATTATCGTTTGGTACGGTCCCTTCCGGGCTAATATGCCACTTCCATAACTTATACCGATAACAGAACTACGCAACCGATCGAACCCTTTTAATTATTTGATCCCAATTTTATATACAATCATCCAATGCCTTATTGTCAAGGTAATTCGTTAAAACTTGTGATTTAGTTTCAAAAGGCGGAATTGAATGGAGCACCGGGAATCCGACTTCCAGTCTGAAAATTTTAATGAGAAATTCGTATCTCATTGCTTTAGAAACAGCTATGGAGGGCGGCAAGCTCTCGCGTCAATTATTCTGTCTCGACCGAAGTTTCGACTGTTTCGATAAAATTCCTTTCGGCAACATCTTATTTGTCTGTCCGGGGTCCAAATTAAAAGATAATGTGTTGAAGTTTGGCCGTTTTGAAGTTGTGCGGATGGTGCAGATTGGAATTATTACCTGGCCGTTAGGGCCGGCCGGCCGAGGGCCGCGACGCGTTAATGTTAAAACTCTGCGATTTATTTCTTCGCCCAGATGCCGACAACAATCACTATGATAAATTGTTTTTGTGCCCGACTTTAAATTTTTGCAACCGCTTCCTTAGAAAAAAGTTTGTCTTAATGTTAATTTGTAAACAAATGGCTCAAAAGTTTTTCCCTAAGTGAGCTGGTTTTTTTTTTCGAGATGCGTAATTAAAATGTTTGGATATTTTTTCGCTTCAAAATGTTTATTTTGAGATAAAAACGCAATTTATACCTTTTATAATTTTCAAGGAAAGTGAATGCAATGCAATGCAATGGAAAAGCCTTGGAAATGAAAAATTATATCGAATTTAAGCTGACATCTGTCGAAAATTAATCTACAATAGACTGATTTCATAAATAAATAATCTGACAGAGAAATTCCAGCATTATCACGTTTATGTCTATTATCTCTGTTCATTATCATGAGATAACCCCAACTTCAGATTACACATACATACATACATATTGGGGTAGGCAGATACTATAGATTTCCACCCACCACGATCCTGACACACCTCTTTATTCTTTCCTCTTTTTTCTTTGGATTACAAATTATGAAAAACTGCTTATTATTCTCTATATTCATGAAATAAACACTTCAACGCTTCAACTTCACACATCGCCAACCCGCCTGCCAAGCGTGGCGATTATGGCATATCCCCCAAGCTACTTGGGGGAGGCCAATGTCCAGCAGTGGACGTCTTTCGGCTGAAGTGATGAATGATGAAATAAACACTTTGACAGTCCAGTGTTTCTTCCATTTGGAGTCACAGACAATTGTTTAACTATTGTCTGCTATCTGAACAGTGAATGTTTTAATCGTGTTAATAAAAATAGACACGGAAGCACAACTTTGCATATGAACAAATGCAAGGCACTACATTACATTGATTCTGACAGTAAACAATGATTAATTCTCTCCGACAATCATGACCAAACCACAAAGGGTGTATATCTCAATTAAGAAACAGTGGAATAATAAATTAAATTAATTGTTAAGACAAGGAAGCAGTGTCAAGACAAATAAGATCGTTGGGCAGTGTTCTCTTAATCGTGACATGACCTCACGCTTACACCTCAGTTTTTGTTCCATAAATATGTATACATATACAAGACATAATATATATATATTTGGCAACTCAAGGAACTATATGTCCAACTAATATACTATATTCGTGTATAGGCTCCGCGTCTCTTCCGTATTTTTAATTGGTACCTTTGACGTGCTAATTGTATGTATGACTTGTATTATTAAATTATATAATTTGGTCGTTAAAATTATGCGTTGCTCCTATTATTGATAAAAAATTATCCGTCAAACTTTTTTTTGTCAGGATTATATCTTAAATTGTTTTAAACCATAACTAAAATTTTTGAATTCCAGTTATTCGCAGACAGTACAGCCATAGAATATATGTATACTTACTATAATAACTCCAATGAGGTGTGTATTAAAAAAATATTTTTTGGCGTTTTGGAAGTGAATTGACATGTTATGGACATACGTGTTATTGAAATAACTGAAAACCTCTTAAGGAGTCATTATACTCATCAGTATTAACAACTTTTACTATGGGACTAACCCTGAAATCGCAAAAAAACAGCTGTCTCCTACATTTTTGTTCACATGAATCGGATCAGTTCGTTTCAGTTATTTCGATAACATGTTGTATATACTACAAATGTAATATATCGATGGCATTGGAGCAGACGAGTTCTTGAGTGGATATCGCGAATCGGCAAATGGAGCGTAGGGCGCCTCCGAGCCTAGTGGACCGACGACCTGAAGAAGGTAGCTGGGGTGGGAAGGCGGAGGACTGAGTGTTGTGGCGCAGTTTAGGAGAAGCCTAATGTCCAGCAGTGGACTGCGATAGGCTTGGTGATTATGATTGCAAATGTGGTATTTGGAATTGTGGTTTTTTACATATAGTACAAGTTTTTCCTCTTTTGACTGAGCACAATATTATTTATACCTAGGCAGTGTAGGTACGGTTGACCGCAGGTGAGTGTTGACAGTTTGACATTGACAGCGCCTTTATTTCGAAAGCAGTAAGGGTGGTTTTCGAATTCAAGTGTTACCACTGTCATGTAGTCGACTGTACCTATATTATCTTTGCACATTAACATTTTATACGAATGCGGTGTAGTCGCTTAACCGCTAGCATTGCGGTTAGAGCTATCCGACTAACGTTCTCATTGTGGCGGAATTACAACCATTGCAGTTTTTTCTCTCTAAGATAAACACGGAAAGATAAGAAATCTGCTTTCTATACCTTTCCTTCCCATATACGAGCCAAACTAATTAATTACCGCGAAGTTTTAACATTTTAATATATTTTCTACGTACAGAGTAAATCTGTAATGTGATTCATAGTAACAAATTTGTAATCTAAATGTAATAGTTAAGATTCTGCGTACATACGTGATGCGGAAAAATACGAAAATATAAAATACTGTTATGCGGTGAAGGATGTCTGGGAAGAATTGTAGTAGTGTTGCCTGACAATCGATAGACTATCGATCGTCTATCGATAGTATTGAAAAACCCCAATCAATCATACTATAGATAGGCCTATCGATAGTATCGATCAGGAGATATACAAAAATACCATCGATAACATCAAACTACTGTTACGATACTATCGATAGTATCGATAATATCAATATTATCGTGCTATCGTTTACATAGTATTGCAATATATCTATAACACCAATAGTTTACATTGACGTAATTTTTACATTGAATTTATCTTTTTAGAAAATAATTTTCCTAGCTTCTGTATTGGTACACACCACACTGTTAGGGTGTACTTACTTAACCATTTCTTTAATAATCTTATACATCAATACTATCTAAGCGATAGCACGATAGTATCGATACTATCGATAGTATTGCATGATTTCGAATAATCGATACTATAGATAGTATCGTAACAATAGTATGATACTATCGATACTATCGATAGTATTGTTGGATATCTGCCAATCGATACTATATATATAGTATGACTGATTTCAGGGGGGGACTATCGATAGATCGATAGTCGATTTTTATGCAACACTAAATTGTAGACGAAGTGACAGGTCAATATAGTTTATACATGAATGAGTCATCAGTTGATTTAAGGTTGACGGACACGACTATTAAAATTTTAGCCACACAATTATTAAGTTGGTACTTATAATTAACTGCTTACTATAAAATAGCTTTATGTATGTGCGAAAAACGAGGTATTTTGTTTCACCAACACAAAGGGAGAACCAAAGGGACCTTCCAACCAAGCTGGGTCTTATTGATATCAGGTGTTTGTATTTATGGTAACTGCGCATCACATCTTGCTTGCGCGAGTCAGGATTCGGTGACGTCATCCCATTCATATCGCTGATGTAAATCAGTAGTAGTTCGCATGTAGCACGGTAGATGTCGCTACATATGCACAGACTTCATGGATTCTAGTAAAAGCCGAGATTATTATAGCATGCTGAAGAAAAATGCATAAATGCACATTATACTCCCAACTGAGTTGTTATTTATACTCGACATGTTTAGGTGATTAACTATAAAAAGTTATGCGTGGTCATACATAAAAAAAAATGTACGCGTTGACTTGAGAATCTCCTCCTTTTTTTCGTCGGTTAAAAAGTAAACAGTCTTGACATGTCTTTTTATCTAAATATACATTTTAAAAATCTGAAAACTCAAAGAATACGTTAATCTATACTTATTATTATCATCTATTTTTATTTATAGAGAGATGTCCTGACTGACTGATTCATCAACGCAGAGCCTAAACTATGTCACGTCGTGTAGGTGTTCAGAGTGAGGGTAGCTCAGGTAGGAGTAGGAGGTGTAGAGGAGTAGTAGCCCGGAGACAGCAGCGGAGGCATGCAGACACGGAGGCTCGGAGGCTCGAAGGCACGGTGACACATGGAGAGTCGGAGGTAAGGAACACGGAGGTACAGAGGCACAGGTGACACGTAGACAAGGAAGTAAAGAGGGTCAGAGGAGTGTGTAGGTACAGCAGCGACGATGTGACGGTGAGCTGCTGCTAAGGTAATGCGAGCTCGCGGCAGGAGGCAGGAAGTAAGTTGCCAGATCTTGAAAATTCTTTTCTCCTGGATCGATTCACACTGGGAGTTTTTTTCTTTAATGTAAACAATGAAACATTTATCTTTTATTTTTCTAAAATTAATCCTAAAAGAAGATGCAATAGGATTATACATTTAGCATGGGAAAATTAATTGCGCCGGGCTTAAAATAGGTACTTGCTATGTGCATAGGTATGTGCATATGTGGGGTGCTGGCCAGGAAACCTCCACGTGTGTCTGACAGCTGCTTGTCCTTCTGGACACGTCTAGAGGGAACGGCAGCTGTTGGGCCGGTGCACCCTGGGCACGGGCAATAAGTCTCCTTTGGACCGGGGGACCTTATTGCCTGTGGCGAATATTCTGGCACGGGAGGGGCCCGATGAGGGCCAATGGGAAGTTGCTCCGCGTGTCCCTCTGAGAAAGCAGAGGGCACTGTGGAGGAGCAGGGGCGGGCCCGGTGTGCACTCACCCTGCCACTGGGCAGGCAGCGGGGGACTGTCCTTCCCTGCCCCCGTCGGTCTCGTAATCCCAGGAGTGCCTGCTGAGTAGTGTTCTCGCGCCTCTTGGGACCGAAGGTCTTGGCTTCATCGCCCGGACCGCGAGGAAGAAAACCTCTATAAAAAATTACGAGAGGTAGGGCCTGCGAGCAGCAGACTCGGGGTAGTCTGCTGCCCGACCAGCAGCTGGCGTAGCTGGCACAGCCGGCGTAGTTGGCGCAGCTGGTAAAGGCCCATGAGGTGAGGTGGCGTGCAGTGTTCCGTGTGCGCCACAGAGGAGGGTGCGGCCGTCGTTAGGCCGCACGGGTAGAAGGGGCTCGCCTGCTTGTGGCGGACCGGGACCTGTCGGGGGTGGTTGTGTGAATACTCACGGGTTCCCACGCCCCCGGCTAAGGTAGTTGAAGGAACACCGTGGTGGTTTTAGTCGGTAAGAGTCCGACACTGGCTCCGCCTACCCCGGGCGGAGTGCGTCCATGAGGATTTCCACACGGGAAAAAAAAAAAAAAAAAAAAGGTATGTGCATATGTACGGTGCAACCGAACATTGCGAAATTAATGTACAACCCGCGTCAGCATTATCCGTCAACATTCATAATTCATTTTCATTTACTTTTAAGTTAGTTCACTACCGATCATCGAACGCGCCGTGTGTTCTCACATACCTATCAATATCATATCAATATCATTTATTCTTTAGTATTTCTGTCTGAACTTTGGTGTTAATTTAGTGCAATAAACTATTGGTCATCAAAGGACTCGTATAATTTATAATTATCATATCAGCATATCAATAAAGTTGTTCGGTACCTACAATACCCTACAGTATAGGTGTGGACTTTATATTATAACATATAAAGTCTGTATAGAGTTAATTTCTCGATGGGCAAAGGATGTCGATTACCTTACGTTCCTGAAAAATTAAAATTTTACACATAGGCGGAACTGCGGGTAGCACTAGTATGCATGCATGATCTACATAATATTCCACAGACGGCACCGTGCCACTTAAGAACACTATCCGTGATTCAAGGCTTTATACCTATGTTTTTATAATAATGAAATGATTCAGTTTAATCTATAAATAAACGCTTAACAAATGATGGCTGAGTAAACTTTTAGTTTAGCTCTGTTTAGCCTTAGATTTGCCACGATTCTATTTGCAATTATTATGTTAAGCAAAGTTTAAGGTGACTTGAGGAAACTGGTCTAGGTAAATTTTTCAAGGACTTATTACCCGTGTTGTAACAAGAATACAATATTTAGAAAATAGTGTTATATCAACTTTGAGTGCTAGGATAACCTTACGGTTAAGACCGATAAGGTAAGCCTGAATTATTGGTTTCCACTTTATTTCTCCCCCAAATTACACGCATAATTACAAGACGAACTAAGTTTCAAGATGGGAGACAGGAGACCATAATATGTAAACCTGTGCTACGGGTCCTCGTCTCCTTATTTCAGACATAATAGAGGGTTTGGAGAGCGGGGTAATGGGGGACAAACGAAAACAAAGACAGTAGTTTACAGAAAGATTACGTAAGTACAATGGGCGATCTTATCGCACGAGGCAATCTCTTCCAGACAACCTTTGGATGGTCTAGATGATGATGATGACTTTATTAAGGGTTTTGAAGGTAACGAGGCTATTTACTGGAAGTGGCATCTGGCTTGGGACGAGTTAGAGCTAAAATCCTGGTTGTTGAACTGGCGAAATAAGAAAACACTAGGTGGGCGTTTTTGGGGGCTATCTCTATTTAATTGTCGACGTTCAATAAGCGCCAATTGGTTTTAGCCAAAGTGAAATAACTAGGTACCATTCCGTTTTTCCCTATATCTTCTCATGGGTGTCGTAAAAGGCGACTAAGGGATTCACCAGAGGATGGGCAGCAGCGGTCTCTGAGTATTTAACCAACCAACTGCGATCGCCAACCCGCCTGCCAAGCGTGGCGATTATGGCATATCCCCCCAAGCTACTTGTGGGAGGCCAATGTCCAGCAGTGGGCGTCTTTCGGCTAAAATGATGATTCCGATTTTGAAGTAGGATACATACATAGAACGAAGTCAGACATCTGCAATATTAGAATAGACTCTTATTATGCTTCTGAAATGCCGACAAAATCTTTATTCATTAATCGACTAACATAATATCGAGGTACTTGGATTGGAATCTAAGAGATAATTGAGTGCGGCCAGAGGGCAACTGTAATCACTTCGATTATAAGGCTAATAAATGCTCACAATAGTAATATTACTCAGTACATTAGAACTAGTACTCTTCCTGATATAATTAGTTATTCGCTTACAACATGTACGGGAAACGATGGGCGAGACCACAAACTACATATTTAAGTACATTACCATAGCACTGTTATAATTTCTTGGTGACCTCTTGCGGAATCTACAGGAATTGATATTTGAGAACTTATAATGGAGAGTGGCTCGATCGTTGCAGCGGCTGAGATATCGACTTTTGCGCTACGAGTCACAAGATCGATTCCTAAAGGTCTATTCACATTAGGACGGGCGGGCGCGGGACGGCCGCAACGTTGTCAATTTAAAATCATCCTTATACTTTATGATCACAGACTAGAATAATACGGGAGTACATTGAGGACGTGCGGATGGGTGGGCTTGTCCACACGGTCGCGATTGTCCGGCCGCACGTCAGTCTTAAATTAAATTCATTGCACCCGCCCGTGCCGTGCACGTCGTAATGTGAATAAACCTTAAGTGGAACAAATGTTTGTAAAGTCTACAGCTAATTGTTTTGGGTTTGTGTATGTTAGAGAGAATACCACGGGGTAGTCTAGTTTGTGCCACAATAGTTCACATAATTGCACGTTTTTTTAAGAAGTAGATTTATAGTTTTTGTAATAACACACACATATACACACACACACAACTCACATAACATCACGCCTGTATTACACATATATAATTATGTAATAATCAAAATAAGACATTTATAGTTCTTCAACGTGAAAATTTTGATACTTCGATTACTTCAAATCAGTTATTTTCTCGAAATAAAATTAATATTTAAAAGCTTCTTTATGTTTTTGTAATAACACACACATATAATTATAATTAGGTATGTATTTATCAAAATAAGTTATAGCCTTGCGAAAATCTAACATTGTCATACTTCAATTACGTCGAATAATTTAATTTCTCGAACTTAAAATATTAAATATTGTGAATTACTGGCACCCATAAAAATGCAATGAGATATACGAATATAATATTTTATTCTCCTTTGAATACACTGGGTTTGGTTGTGCGACATCGATATTTGATGGGTAGACTAAGCGCCATACATTAGAGGGCATTGTCCTTTGTGACTATAAAAGCACCTACAGGAGAAATCCTAGTGTTAAAAATAAAAAAAGATATTTAGATGCAATCGTGTTTTTGTTTTTAACATGAGCGAAAGCCGAAAGCTTGGCAAAAACTTCTCAAAACGTGAGTAGATGAAAAATACCATTACGATGGTGGTATTTTTCATCTACTCACGTTTTGTTTGACGTTTGGGGAAATGTCATGTCGTTTTTCTCCTATACTCGCCAATTAAGTTAATATTTGCTATGTATGTACATAATATATAGAAAAATGTATCCGCATATTCAAGTTACAGCCTACAGAGTCCGATGTACGGAAGAAAGCGGACCCGTTGCGCACGCGCTGCGTCCACTAATCGGAGAGAGCTACAAGTGACACTATTTATCTAACGTCAACTTTATCGAACAGATCGCTCGATTACGAGATCATTTGGTTCCGGTTACATCATATGTGGTCTGGTACTAGGTTTTTTGTCAAGCTGTATGTAGCTACGTGTACAGTCAACAGCTAAAGTCGATGAATATTTCGGAATATCAGAATTAATTGTCTCAGTAGTGTAATTGTTTGTGTAAAATTATCATTTTTTAAAGAAAATCCTTCTCTTTCGTTTTATTGTAAGAAATGTAACAATAGGCAATTTTATGCCCAATCATTAGGTAGGTAGTACTTACTTTTAACTTTGACTTTTGTTCATTCGTGTACGTGAGAGCAACATATTTTTTATTTAGTTTTTTCAAAGTCAAGGATTTTTATATTTAATACTGGTAGTCAGGTACAAAGTTTATTCTTCAGTCTTAAGTGTTGTTTATAGAGATGTTTACAACGGTTCTTTGTTTTATCATTTATTTACGTTCTTCGTATGCAGGTATTCGTTTTAAGTACTCATATTATTTTTGTCATTGAGGAGCAATTTGTAAGTAAATTCATGTAGCTTTGTAGTATATTGATTAAACATACATAGTAGTGGCCATCATGTTTAAGTTATAAAAAGTAGTTATTTATTTTATTTATGTTACCTATACGCATTTTTTTTCAAAGTAAATGCCTTTTTGTGTTGTAAAACCATCAATTAATTTGATGACAATAAGTTTAGCACTATGTTTGACGTTTGGAAAAATCCATTATAAGTTTATGAAAGTAAATTATGTAATTTTGACATATTATAGTTGTACCGTATATTTGCCGAGTACTAGAATTGTGGACTGTAAATTTCTATAGGGCCAGTAGGCCGAGCCTAAACACCAAAAAACACGTATTTTTCGTCCTCAACCAAATCAAATCCTACCTTTGCCGTGGGCTTGAGTTTCGTAGGTACCTGCAGGCACGAGGATGTGGTTCAAATTTTCAAAGTCCAGGATCCGTTAAAGTTCGCTAACATAAATAGCACACTGCTTTCACTCCAATACAAAGTTTATGTATGAATCACCCCGGTAAAACAAGCCGTTAATAGCCGCAGGGCGGTTTTCAGACTCGGGTGTTGCCACTGTCATGCGGTCAACTATACTTTTCTTATATTTTGTATCGACTGTCCCTTCTTAATTTTTTACCTATGTGTCTTTTGTTTTTACTTTCTATGTAACCCCACCTATAAGTTGCTTGCTTGTGTTTATCACTGTGTTTTAAATGTTGCGCGTCGTTAACTGTGACAATAAACTATTTTTCTTTCTTTCTTTCTTTTTCTTTAATATTAATCCAAAATTATATTGCGAGAGACACCGCTTATGATTTTCTCAAACCGCCATTACCGCCGACAACGACGGCGAGCCTTGTGATTGGTCGACGCGTCCACTCGCGTCGTGCAATCAGCGCCATCGACATACGGTGGCAGATTCAAAATGGAAGAAGGCGAATACGTGCGTTAACAATAGTAACAAAACGTTCTTTATGTAGGTATAAGATAACAGTCGACCTAATTATGTAAATTTTTAGAGTTTTTATGAAGAGTAAATGTATTAAGTTATAAATAAATCATAAAATACAACCATATCACACACCAATTCTCAAGGAATTTGATACGAAAGCTAATTGAGAATCACGATGCGTGCGCAGGCGCAGAAGCGTAGGCGTGCGTTGAACTCTTTTCCACTAGAGCGAGCGATCTAGATCGATTCGCTTTACTATGCAACTGTTAAGTACGCAAGTTACGCAAGTGTCATTGCCGTGATTTGCATCAGTACTGAGTAATCACCATCGCAATTATTGTATAACACTTTGGAAAATTCCTTGACAGTTGAAAAAGTTTTTAACGGGTTAAGATGCCTACAGGATGTTCTGCCAATGCTTCTCCGCACGATACTTTTACTCTACATATTGGCGGAGTTAGCGGCGACATGTTTAATAGTTAGTTATCTTTATTAAAGTAATACAAATCAAATTAAATGGTCATAAAAATATTTATTGGTCATAACTTTTTTTATTAATCTTTAAAATGAGCATTGGAAACATATTGAAATTTCTGCTACGCATGCTTAACCCTAAATTTGGATGATACTAGGATGCTGTTAATTATTATTATTTATATACTTGACACTACTATTTTCATCAACATCGACTTAGCCTATCGCAGTCCACTGCTGGACATAGGCCTCTCCCAAGTTGCGCCACAACACTCGGTCCTCTGCCTTCTGTATGCAGTCCCCCTCAGCCACGTTCTTCGTGTCATCGGTCCACCTGGCGGGATGGGGGGGGGGGTCTACGCTGCATATGCCGATTCGCGGTCTCCACTCAAGAACTCGTCTGCTCCAGTGGCCATCGGTCCTTCGACAGACATAGTCAGCCCACTGCCACTTCAGCTACTACTATCTTCAAAGAAGATTTTTAAATTGATATTTTATTTGCTATGCCAGGAATAACAAGTTTCCATATGTAGGTAGGTAGGTATAATTTATTTTACTACTGCGGCAACTCATTCTAATGATTCTTGGCCTTTATTAGAAATTGCCTCCAATGACTTCACAACTACTGCACTTAAAACGTAAATAGACAGGTTATAGTAATTCGTAATGCACCTTCATCGACATTAAAACAATAAGTACGGTATTCGTAAACACTACTCACGTTAATACAAAGGACATTATCTTAAAGTTTTAGGTCAAGGAATTACAGAGGACAATGTGAGATGTGACAAATACTGGTTTTATCATAAAACAAATTTACTTATTAAAAGTTTATATGTAAAATAAACGTCAGTAATAATAGTAAGTAAATAGTAATGGTAGTAAATAATAGTCTCTTATTAATATTATGATTATTTGTTTGTCCTCGAATCATGCTGAAACGGCTGAATGGATTTAAAAGAAATTTAGCACAGAGATAGACCATGTCTTGGATTAACACATAAGTTAATTTTTATTAACATACCATGAAAGCGAAGCCGCGGGCTTTAGCTGGTAATTCATAATAATTGTAACATACTTATAACAATAATTTCTTAGGTTTTCGCGATCACTACACATTATAATAAAACAAAGTTTACCCGGATTAAATCGCGTATATTATTTAAATTGGTTTTCCTGACGTTTCGAAAGCTTTGCAGAATTTCGTGGTCGCAGGTAGACTAAGATGACAAGCGTCTTTACAGATATTTCTAAAAATATATTTTAATCTACCGTACAGTATTATTAATTAAAATCGTTTCGATGCACGCAGTAATCACTCACAATATCATTATCTTCTATAGTGTAAAACAAACAAACAGCATGCAACACCGTAAAAGATAATGATATTGTGAGTGATTACTGCAACGTCAGGAAAACCAATTTAAGTAATATACGCGATTTAATCTGGTTAAACTTTGTTTTATTATACTTATAACATATAAAGAAAAGTCATTGTTGTTTTTGTCATTAAATTCATTTACATCTTTTTTCATCTATCATTTATATAACATGATCAGAAGTAGTAGAAGCCTACTTAAAACAATCCATATTATATAATAACATAAATGCAATGAAATAAAATTATTTTCATACAAATATAATATCATTTCGTGTTATGTAAATTAATAACTGATGTATAAATTATACAATTGGGAACGTATTGAGTATAACATTCCAATAATATTTATTTTTTATAACTCTAAATTACAAGTGTCTATTAATTTGTATGATGTACTTAACATTAAAAAAAGAGAGAGCTGTAGCGATGATTGATAGGACATTATACTATGTTTATAGCAGTCATAATACCGTCTTTATCTGTTGTATTAAAAGTGATAAATATACTACCACCATCTTAACGTATGATCTTAAATCAATTACTTCGGCTTTCATAAACATACGTTTTTGGTAATAAAAATGCGTGAAGACGACTCCTGCACTTGATTGAATGCATCCATCTTTTAAGCTTTATAAATTGCCACTTCCAGTGCATATGTTATAAAACCATTTATTTCGGCTTTCATAAAATCAACATTAGTTTTGTTTTTATTGTAATAAAATTGTAAATTGGTTAGGTGTAATAAACACTGTATGTTGTCGACTCCCGGACTTTTTGATTGGAAGTAATGTGTCTATGAATATTGAAAAGCTTTATAATATGTAAGAAGTATCAACAATTTCATTTATTTTATTTTCAATCATATTTTATTAGTTAACAGCGCCTGCAAAGTGTGTTAATATCCTATTTCGAAGTAGAACAATCTGCAGATAATTTCTTTATCTATATTTTAACAGTTTCCTCGGTGGGCGAGAAACCAGTCTATAAACACTACTAGGTACATTGCTTTATAATTAATTCGAAGTAGCACTATTACTCTATTTTATTACCTACTTAGAAAGAAAGAAAGAAAAGAAAAAGAAAAATGGTTTATTGTCACAGTTAACGGCGCGCAACATTTAAATAATAGTACAACAGAAACACAAAACAGGTAACTAACATATGGGTATACAAAAAAAAAAAGTAAAACAAAAAAATACATAAAATGTAAAGAATGTACAGTCAACATAAAATATATGGATAGTAACCGCATGGCAGTGGCAACACTTGGGTCAAAAAACCGCCCTTACTGCTACTTGAATTACTTACACTTACTTGAGTTTCTATTTAGTTTTCTCTGTTATTTCATTTAAACGTGCTAACTTTGTAACGATAATTAGAAAAAAATGCAAACAGAAATGCATGGGCTAGCAAGAACTTCGTCTGTGGACTATTAATTGCAGCGTAAAACAAAAAAAAATATTAAACACTCCAAACATGGCTAATACGAAAACGAAACTTAATAGACGTGTTGCAGACTTGCAGCTGCTAAAAGGGGAGGTTTGTTGAAATAAGTGGGCAGTTTGCTTCGTCCCGGCTGCCAGTTTTAATCAAGTTGGTTACGAGGCAGAAATATCCAGCTAAGAGCTCGTACGGACGTCGAGTGCACTTTGAAAGCGGCTGATTAAGTCTCCTGACGCACTGGGAGACTCGCGACGTTCCAAACTTGCTTTTTGTTTCGATACAGTCTTAAGATAAGGACTTAAATAAGTTTTCTGTGCGCGTCGATTTTCAAGCGATTGTTCTTTTGTTTTTCTGTGCAGTTAATGGGAGATTCAATGAAGTTAGGCATGTATATACCAGGTTCATGTAATGTTTACTACATTTTACACGTAATCCCTTCGTAAGCGAACACGAACTATACATTTGTTGGTTCACGACGAAAGGTTCTTAATCTTAAGTTGCAGAAGCAATCTACATCTACAATCTACATCGACAATCCACATCTACATCTACAATGTGCAGTCTTCATCTGCAATCTACATCTACAATCTACATCTGCAATCTACAGTCAACATCTACATTCTACATCCTACTAATCCTACTAATATTATAAATAGGAAAGTATGCATGTTTGTTTGTTTATTTGATTATCTTCCAATCATGCTGAAATGGCTGAACGGATCTGGATGAAATTTGGGACACAAATAAACCATATTCGGATTAACATGTAGGCAACTTTTTGTCTCGGGTAAACAGTTCCAGAGGGATGTTGCGATAAAATCTTTCTGTGATAAATCAAATTATATGCGAGTAAAACCGCGATTAAAGGCTTGTCTTATCTATGATAATTTTGATTAGACTCGGGTCACTTAAAATTAAACAGTGTTTTCTTACGAAAGGCGTGCCAAAACAACACAGTTCTACTAAAATCTAGTTTGCTCCCAACTAGTGTAAGTACATCGTGAGGTGCCAAGCAGCCGGTCTATAATTACCGTACTTCAGCCGTGTCCGGCCGGACATCGGCGAACGACGCAAGACTCGCCTCCTTAGAGTGCAACCATTCGAGATAATCACTTGGAGTTTGGATGAAATATGCCGCATTAGATGGAATACTGACCGGTTGAGATAAGGGGTAATATTGTAGAGTATTTTCACGCTTATTTACTCTTGTAGAATGGGGCCACGTAAAAGCTGTGTCTAAAATAATTATAGTAGATTGCAGCGTGCATTAACTTAAAACTAGTTTGTATTGCTAGAATGAAAGAAAAAACTTTAATTTGGCACAGGACGACACAACAATAACCGATGTTAGTGTCACACATAAAATGAATAAAATTAGACTTATGTAAACATGAAGTTGCTGCCAGGCATGCCTATGCTAAAAGAGTCACCAACTCAGCATGTGCTAGTATGGGTACCCTATCCTGCAAGGCTTTTGCAGATAACTTTGGCTTTTTGCTCTGAGTGAGTCACCTATTCATACTTATGTTTGATTACTTCAATAAACATACAGAAATGCACAACAATAACAACGGGTCATAACTCTGTATACATTTGATGTTTTAACATGTTATTATCTACCTATCTATACTATGTATTAAAATGGTAAAGGTCAAAAAGTTTGTACATTGAGACCGCAAAATCCGTTTAGAAATAAGCATTAGAAAATGAAACAAAGTTTAAGCGGATTAAATCGCGTATATTATTTAAATTCTGCAAAGCTTTCGAAACGTCAGGAAAACCAATTTAAATAATATACGCAATTTAATCCGGTTAAACTTTGTTTTATTATAATGTGTAGTGATCGCGAAAACCTAAGAAATTATTATTAGAAAATGGATTAGCCATTTTTAGAATTTATGTCTTTCCTTTCTGTCTGTTTGTTACCTCATCACGTGAGAACGCAAATGGCTGAACGGATTGCTATAAAACTTCAAAGTTGTATAGGTATTAGCCTAACATAAAAGCTGAGGTACGTTTCATATATATCTCAATCGGTCGACTGGATCTGGTTGATGCAGTTTGACCGCTTCATTATGGGCAGTTGCATACAAAGCAGAGGTTATGGGCCTTTGCCAGTTGCATCATCATCATCATTCTTTTAAGAGCTTTACTCTTGTCGGTGGAGTATTTTAAATCTCTGTATTCCGCCTCTCTTTTTACTTACTGTTAGAACACGACATCTAAGCTAGTTGCAGTTTATTAAAAATACAACTAGATGGTGCTAGTATCATAACACAATGACTTAAAAATCAAAATAAAGCATTGTAATCGTCTGTGTAGGTACGTACCTAAATGTATTGTTAAATAAGAGTTTGTGATAATGAATACGTATAATATTTTCCGATTTCCTCGCGGGTGGAGTCGTGGACATTGCTAGTTTATATTGGACTGTTTATTTACATCACATAATCTTACTAATATTATAAATGAAAAAGTGTGTTTATTGGTTTTGATGATGATTCACGGATTGACGTGTTTTTTTTGCATATATATAGTTTATGGGCTGGAGAGCGACAGAAACTCCTTTTTATCCCGAAATAATGCCCGGTTCTTGTGGTATTAAGAAACACGGGAGCGGAGCCGCGGGTGAAAGCTAGTTTTATAATAGAGATGTTGAAACTGCTCCTACTTGTTTTATTTAGAACAAATAAGTCAGTCAGGTAATTTCTCTTAATCGTGTGCAAGTTGCACATCACACGTAATGCGATTGCGAAGATCGTTATGGTATTTACTCTTTAGATCTAGGTAGTAATGCAATTTGCTAGATATTCAAACTTCCTTGAACAGATCACCATACTTAGAGTAAAATACTGGGTGTCAGGGAAACGCTCCCGAAACTGAAAGGCTATTATTATACTACCTAAACACAATCGAATACCAATAACCATTATCCCCAATAATCTATCTACCAATAAACCCGCAATGTAAAGCGTATAAAACTCACAGTACCTAACCTACCTACGTTCGCTACGACACGGACTGCGTATGCGAGCGGAAGTCGTTCACCCCTAGCGTCAGCTGATATTTTATTTGAATTACATTGAGAATTTTAAAAAATTAAGTAAATAAATGGTTTTTTTTTTTGTAAATCAGATTTATTTAACTACCCATAGCTGATTATTTATGAAAAAATCAAAAAATAAATAAAATAATCTAAAAAAAGGAATCTCATTTTTCTGTGGTTTCGTATCAGTAATCACCAGCACTATCACCTAACATGCTTTCGGAAGCGTTTCCCTGACACCCAGTAGGTATATCAGAAGAGAGCTCGACCAGTAAAATTAAGCAACCTGTATCGCGCCCTGAGTGTTATATTTGTCGTAGTTTGTCGTATTATTACATTTGAAAAAGGGAAAAGCCCGCAAAGCAGCAGCAACCCTCAGCCTGGATTGGTGCCGGTTTTTTTTTAAATTATAAAATATGCTTGTGTTTGACCCATAGAAATCTAAATAATAAGGTTATAGAAGTGGAAAAGGCACGTGAACTTGTCGCCGGGTACAAGTGTCTCGTAAGACACCAGTGCGCGAACCTTTTGCTTGATCATCAGTGCTATTTTGGACGCAGAGTCACTAAAATTGAATTTTGCAGCGTATTTAACCGCGGTTTTTTTAGGCTTAATTTATTTTGCATTGAATGCTAGGAATATGGTGGGCGTAATTGCGTATTTATGTGTTGGCAGCGGAAAACCGGAGACACGCGTTCCGGTTCCGGTGCGTCCTGCTGTGCTATACGTGTCCCGGCTGCATTGCTCTACAAAGATCGAGGAGATTGTAGAGTACATTCAGATCAAGACCAAGTTTACTCTGAGGGTCGAGCGGTTGGAGTCTCGTCACAATGTGAATTTTAATTAGTTTGTGGTGAGGGTTCCGACTGAACATCTGTCGACCTTCACGAAGGAAGAATTTCGGTCGAGAGGTGTTGTTTTCCGGCGATTCCGAGGACGGATACCCAACACCGCGCGACACATGACGCCGATTGTGTCAAATACCTAATGTTATTTATAGTAATTTTTACAGTACCTATTTTATATCATTGTACCTATATTGTTTTATGTATTTTTATGGTCCTTGATGCCTGAAATAAATGAATTAATATTATTAAAAGGCATAGATAACATTTCTAGTAGGTACCTTATTATTAAGATTTCTATGGTTTGACTGCTACCTTACCTGATGTTAAGTGATCGTGTGGTAGACGGTGGTGTACGCTTGCCCAGCAAAAACTTATTCACTGGTGCTGGTCTATGGTCTCTACATCTAGGTTCGCATGGGGCATGGACATTGGACTCATAACGTATAACTGGCAAAATGCGAACAATACACCTCTGCCAGTAGGAATACAGGCATGATGTTATGTGTGTGTGAAAAAGGGGAAAAAGACGATAATTTTACTATAACTTTGTTTTTTGAATTTATGAAGTTCACATAAGTGCTCAAACACTCCTAAATCTTATTGCATATTTTTTATCAGTCGTATTAAAAATGCAACAGACTGACAAAATTAAACTGTATCATTTTCCTCAATCAGCCATATGTGGGCAAGCTGTATTCTTACACAAAACTTTATAACTTGCATTGAATATAGATTCAGTGAGAGTCGCCGTCGCTGGCTCCTTGATTGTATTGCATATGCTTCCAAACAATTTGCTTGGTATAATAAATATAGCTCAACATTTAGGAAGCTGAAGAAAGATGCTTAGGTTGTATTGGAATTTCTAGAATTGGATTTTTATCCTCCACTATAACTTTAAATTATTTTGTGTTTTTTAGGGCGAAGTATTAAAGAATAGCTCCACTCTTATCTCTTCTCATGGGTGTCGTAAAAGGCGACTAAGGGATTCACCAGAGGATGGGCAGCAGCGTTCTCCGAGTATTTAACCAACCAACTGCGATCGCCAACCCGCCTGCCAAGCGTGGCGATTATGGCATATCCCCCCCTTAATTGGGGGAGGTCTACGTCCAGTAGTGGACGTCCTTCGGCTGTAATGATGAGGGCAAAGTATGGCGAAACGAGCTAAAGCCCACCTGACCAGAAGGCCAATTCAGGTAACAAAAGAAGTGCAGTTGCAGTCAAGTTTCGATCAAAACAATGCTTTTCTCATTCTCTTATCGCGATCGCTGTCAGAAACGGACTGCAGCGTCACTGCAACTTGATCGGCGCGTCCGAATTAGGGCCCTGAAGTTAAGCACTTACCATTGCCTATAACAATTGCAATACCTCCTAGGTTATTGCATAAATGGTATTGCAAATCGCGTTAATAATAGAGTTAATAATAATATAGTTAATCAGTAATAATAGAGTAGAGCTCTTTGTGAAAGAACTCATCCACTGTGTTCTGGTACGGGTGCCGGAGAAATTACATTCACATGAGACTTTCCATCTCTCAGTTTGGCGAATCGACTTAACTTGACTTGACTTTTTTTGTCTAGGTTGTATTGCAGTTGTTATGGGCAAAGGTAACCGTACCTACTTCTGCAGCCAAATAGCGATGCATGCATTGCTGTGTTCCGGTACGAAGGGTACGGGTGCCGGTTAAATTACAATCACATGAGACTTTCAATCTTCATGTCTCAGTTTGGCGAATCGACTTTCAGACCATTTAGGCAACAGCCTAGGTTGTATTTCAGTTGTTATGGGCAAAGGTGACCGCTTTACATCAGGTGGGCCTTTAGCTCGTTTCGCCATCTTATCATATAAAAAAATTCTTACCATTATGCAAAAAATATTGACAATTAACATTTCAATAATTATCAACACAGATGAGCCTCGGATAAATTCCCTAAAGGCGTCTTCCGTGAAGCGTTTGTCGCTTTCACTGGAAAGTCACACAGTCCGGAACTGGACGAGTCGCGTGCGCCCGCGCATGCTTGTAACTCACCGCATTTATAATCATTCATTGAGAGCAATTGTTATAATGGATGTGGTTTTTGGGTGTAGCAACATTAACATTTTTTATATTTATAATGTCTGTCTGACACGAAAGAAGAGTTATTAGGAAATTCAAAGTGGCAAAATTAGTAATGACTGCGTGTGGAATTTAGAAAAAAAGCATCTGTTTCTTTTTTTTTTTAATAGTGGTGAAGGAAGTAACGAGTTGTGATTAGGTAAGGAAGTCTAGTAAAACCTGATGAAAAAATTATGTTATGAAGAGTTTGTCACTAGCGATTCATAGAAATAAAATAAAAAGTAGAGTGAAAACATACCTCAAAAAATCATATGTAATCTTACCATATTATAAACGAGAAAGTTTACATGTTTGGATAATTATGTTTATTATGCATATACTTTGCTCACTGGAAAATTATTGGTTGTTATTATATTTGTGTGGTATAAATTTGGTATAAATAAATTATGATTAAACCATGGGTACTTTTCAATTCAACCTCGAAAACTTTTCACATGGCTGGCTGGCCAGATATTATCTATCAGAAACTACATCAATATCATAGACATTATTATACTTACGACGATCAATATAGTTTCTATAACACAGACTTTTATTATTTTCTTCCAAAAAATCTGGAAAACTTCTTAAAAGTCGAAAAAAAATTGAAATTGTTTTGTTTATCTATGATTTCATTATAGGTACACTATAATAAGTTAGTAAACGAAATATAAATTTGCAGTTGAGACTGGTGCTAGTCTCATTTCATATAATTTGTTTCACTGGATGACTTTACACTGCTACAATCAAACTTCTTAACGTGTTATATCTAGAGATGGAATGCTGAAAATATTACTCTCAGAAATACAGGATTGCACCGAGGACAGGTCTGAATTAGTCTATTTATATTCATAAGAAATCGTATGCTATTTCTTTCAGTTATTTTTTCAAAGTGGTAATATGTATTTTGAAATTGCATAGACTCGTTTCTTCGAATATATATTTTTCCAATACATGGTTTTGCATTTGAAAGAAAAATTGGTTTTGTGTTATCATGTTTATAATACAAACTGTAGAAAATATAAGTATATATTTAAAAAAAAGTAATTTAACATCCCCAAACGTCATTCATCATCAACATAATGTAGATAGGTAGTAATTAATTGTAAGACTGTAAATATTATTCTATTTGTTGATTGCTTGATTAATAACATATACAAATTTTCAACATAATGTATGTTGGTAATTTTGTGCGTCACTCTTGACGTAAATAAATATTTTTTATTTCTTCCTTTATTCATATACAAGTTGGTGTGCCTGTATTATATAATCTGGGGCAATAATGCCCATTCAAATTTACAACAATTGGTTCATAACTGAACTAACAACTTCTAACTGGGGTCAGAGAATTCTAAATTAAGTGTATAAGCATTTATGTCAATAAACGATTATTTATTTATAACTGAAAAAAATATCTCCACGGAACACGCAGTCATAAACCGTTTCACAACGGAGTAAAGTGCAACGAGTGAAAGATATTCTCACTATATTAAAGTAGTAAAGTGCAACGAGTGAAAGATATTCTCACTATATTAAAGTATTAAAGTTGCTGTTCATCAAATTTAAAAGTTATAGTTGAGGTGCTTCTGGCTCATTTTGTTCTGCTTCTATAAAACTGCATGGTTCAGGTCGAACCGTCCAACTTGTTAAGTAACGGAATGGATAGACTATGTAGTCTGTGTACGGGCGGCAAAGGAGTGAGTCTGCTGGCTAACAACAAATATTTAAATGTTATTTTAAGTGTAATATTGTGGCGAGCAAATAAATATTTATCTTATCTTATTTTTGTTTACCTACACAACACATAAAAATTAAATTGGTATTGTGTGAGTAATAAAACAAGACACGTTCAAAAAGCGATGGTAAATACTTGGCTTAACAGTAACATACGATCAGTGGGGTTACTCTTAAAAAAATCCCTCCGGTTGTAATGTCAAAAAGTGACAAGAAAGAATAAACGGGCATTTTTTGTTCAAAATATACACAATACAACACTATTGGATTTAGCCTATGAAATTATAAATCGAGTAAGATTTCTAATAGATACATTGATTTAGAAAAGCTAGTATGTAAGTGACATCGAGAGAGAAAAAAAAACAAGAACATGATAAAAGAATAAAACTACGTACTAAGGAGTTCCGTAACACCTTTATACCTATTTTTTATTTAACAAAATATTTTATATATAATAATTTATTTATTTATATTTTTTTATTTTATATGTTTTTTATTATTATTTTACATTCAAAAGTACGGATTGACTAGACCAATGTTGATCGATCGGAATTATTTTCAAGAGTAGCCTTACAGCTCTGTTGCACAAACTGTGAATATTTTTTACTTGCGTGCATTTAAACTCTTTTGCCGTGTGTACCAGATAGCCCGCTGGCTTCCAGTAATCTCGATTCGAGATTAAGTCTCGAACTTTACTAGGTACGGACTATCGACTCGCCATTATTTTGTGTTATCCGCTGTACAAATTGGACGCAATTTGTAAGTTATTCCGATACTCGGTTTCTGGAATATGCCTTTTGTGTTGGAGATCTAGCTCTGCTCTTTGTTTATGATTAACGTACTTAGCTATATTTTTTCTCGATACCTCCTATATTAATATTTCCGTTACATAGATGTGTCTAAATTTATTACGTAAGGCATTAATAAAATATTAAACTACCGAATGTATTGGAAATGTTTTTGCGTGTAGTTTTTATTCAAATATGTGCTGACTCGTGATGTTGCATTAATTTATGTTTTTCTAAAAACAACTACTTGGTACCAAAAAATCATATATTATATTAACTGCCTATATAGCTCATAAAGTCATACCTGATCCGTAAACCTACCAACTCGATGCTTGTCGTTGGTACAAAGTATAATAAATAATTTCAGAAGATATATTAAGACTTGTTTATGATCATCATTATTTATTGGTCATCATTCATCTTATGTCCATTTTTGTGGGTCAGTGACGCCTGTAAGTAAACATAGTACGATGACTAACAAACTCGTTTTTACTCCTTGATCTTGACATAGATTCAGTACAGAATAAATCCTTCTGTTCGAAACCTGTTCGTTCGCGCGTATTTGCAATTGCCTATAAGATATTGATAGTGTTTGTTGAGGGTTTAGTTAGCATAGTGTATGCATGTGTTATTGAGGATAAATATGTTAGTTGAATTCTTTATAGTATCCTGTCGTCCTGTTGTGTGTGCGCCCTCTGAGTATTTAACCAACCAACTGCGATCGCCAACCCGCCTGCCAAGCGTGGCGATTATGGCATATCCCCCCGCATTGGGGGAGGCCTGTGTCCAGCAGTGAAATGATGATCCTGTCGTCTTGTAATAATTGAATGGTACGAACACCTCGTTAACGCTGTTTTATTTAGAAGTAATGTTCTGTAGGTATGTAAAGTACTTGAAGTGCTACTTACTGAAAAAACTGGATCAATTGCAATGGATGGTTTTATTTCATGTAAAAAAAATGTTGCTTCATCTTACAAACTCGGTTTTTCCCATAACTTTTTACGCCTCCCTAGCCATTGTCCTTCTATTTGTTTTACTTTTAATTAATTATGAATTTTAAACGCAATAAACGAGAAAAAAAACATAGTTAATGAACAAAACACGCGAAAATTACAGTAAACTTCATATTTCACCGAACAATGTTTCTTAAATTGGAAAACGTGATTCTGTTGACTTTGATAAAATTAATTTAAGGGACTCAAGTTATGGTTTCAGTCATCAAGGCTCGTTTTAGTTTCTACTTAGATTTTCCTCTTGTTCTATCGTAAGTACCTTTTAATTTATTTCATTTTAATGTCCACGCTAGGTCAAAGACCTCAGATTGTATTTTATACATAAATGGCTACTAAAATATGTGATTTATAGTCTACATATTTTATATCGGTATTTAAAGATTAGGTACGTGTATGAATAACTAGCTTTTGCCCGCGGCCTCGTCCGCGTGGTATAGTTACTTTGAGAAGCATTTTTATCTTTCTCAAGATACTTATTATGCTAATAATATAGCGTAAAGGGAGCCGACCACGCGTCTGAGCCGCGCGGCATGGCGCCTCGCAGAGCTACTGAGCTGCCGGCAAGCGCGAGCGCGCTCACCCATAGTCCGAGTAAAGTTAAATATGAATATTTTAAAACTATGATATCTCCTAAGATATTCATAGAAATCAAATGATGTCAAGGGCAATTTTGTTTAAAATTAAATACTTGTGATAAATAACGATATTTATTTGGATAAGGATTAATATCATGTTTATAAAAAACACCTTCGGAAATAATGCATTATTTTAGAACAAATTTGATTACCATAAAAAGGGTTATATTGAGTCAAACTTAAAAGATAGACATATACTGTTGCAAGTTTTTTTTTGAACTTTTAAAGAGGAACAATTCCGTCACACATAATATTTGCGTAACTTTAACCGTTTACGCAGCGCACGCAACGGAAGCTCTCAAAAGGAATAATTTTTTCCCGTTTTTGCAACATTTTTCATTAATGATCCGCTCCTATTGGTCGTAGCGTGATGTTATATCACCTGAAGCCTTCGTCGATAAATAGGCTATCCAACACAGAAATATTTTTTTAATTCCAACCAGTAGTTGTTCCTGAGATTAGCGCGATCAACCTAACTAACAAACTCTTCAGCTTTATAATATGTAAGTGTAAGTATAGAAAGTATAGATAATATAAACTTTTATTTTTTATTTTTTTTATAGTATAGGATGGCGAAACGAGCTAAAGGCCCACCTGATGTTAAGCGGTTACCTTTGCCCATGACAACTTCAATACCACCTAGGCTGTTGCCTAAATGGTACCGCAAGTCAGTTGTCTTTTGTGTGCGTTTAGGATAAAAAATAAATGTGTTATTAACACATTGAATTACAATAAAAACTGTTCGTGTCATAACGACACACAAGTTCAAGAGTGATTTTTATTCGGAGGCATAATAAGTTCAAAAACTGATGTCATTAATGGAAAAACTCATATCGAGGGCCTTCACCTTTCAGGCATAATAATATGTAATACGATTGAGCGGGCTTTAACGTTTACCTTTTTAATATACCACAAAAATATATTACCATATTCGGACGGAAGAGAATTAAAAAAAAAACCGGCCAAGTGCGAGTCGGACTCGCGCAGTAAGGGTTCTGTACCACCCATCGACCTGATACTCATAGAAACTGATTTAATTTAAGAGATTCATCAAAAGACATAAACGCACAGTGCATTTTTGCATTTCTTTCTTACGTAGGTACCACCACATATGTCTATGTTTGCCCTGTTGTTAGTATTTGTTGCTAAACTAGATAGTATGCACTATAATCAGACCAAGGTTGACGCTGGTATGTATTACCGTTTTGAAGATAGAGTAGGAACGAAAACGTTGAAAAAAAAGCATGTTTTTCGAGGTTTCTTGTATGTGAACCACTACACTTTTTTATTTTTTAGTTTTTGTCGATAGGCACCATAGTAACACATATTCTGCGAAAATTTCAACTAGGTATCTATTACCGTTACAAAGATACAGCCATGTGACAGACAAACGGACGGACGGACAGCGTAGCGAGAGTAATAGGGTCCCGTTAGCACCCTTTGGGTACGGAACCCTAAAAAGCAGTAAGTTGTTTTAAAAGCATTGTTTCAGGGAAAAGTCGATTGGAATGTAGGTCAATATGCGATTTGTTCGGAAAACAAAGAAGTATATTTAACTCCACACCTATAAATATACTTTAGATTTGGGTAGTAAAATTTACAGTGAAAAACTCTTAGCAAATTTTTTGCCAGTGGATTAATGACGGAATCGCAATCAAGACTTTTTACTATTTCTGTATATTTTTTTACCCAACGTCGAGAGAGATGAGAAACTTTCACTGGCTATCTCCAGACTAAAAAGTACAGCCTTTTAATGAGGAACTTCAAAAATAAAAGATACGCTCGGACGATGTCGCGGGGAAGAGCTATTGAAGGCTCGCTGCAAGTTTTTTTTCGGTTAAACAAAGTAGGCGTAGGCGAAATTCCTTCAAGTCTGTTTGTGATAGGTAGAATTTTCGATCTTTTTAATTTCAAAACAAGGTTGCATTTAATTGTTTTTTTTTGTTGCGAAAAATTCGTTTTACTGAATTGGTAATGCAGTTTTCTGCTATGGCAATATTGTACTATCAAAGGGCATAATTTATTATTATAAGCTTAGAAAAACTGTAGGTAAGAAACAAAAGTTTTTATTGGTTTATTTTAATGGTGTATGTGCTTTGAGAGTACACCATAATACCAATATCAATAGGAAACGAAACTCAGGTAAGTCTCATCAACATCATCATCATCATCATCATTTCAGCCGAAAGACGTCCACTACTGGACATAGGCCTCCCCCAAGCATAGACACAACGACCGGTCCTGCGCTTTCCGCAAAACTTTCACTGAACGGGCAATGGAGAGGGCTATGCTCGGAGTGTCCCTGCGTGATCGAATCAGAAATGAGGAGATTCGCAGGAGAACGACACCTGACATAGCCCTAAGAATTGCCACACTTAAGTGGCAGTGGGTAAGTCTACTTATGTATAAAATATTAAAACAATTAAGATTAATTATTTATTATTTTTTACGCATTTTACGCATGCGAAACGAAAATCTAACGATTTAAATTGTGGAAAGAAAAAATCGCTCACGAGCAGGATTCGAACCTGCGACTCCTGGCTCAGTACGCCAGTGCTTTAGCCACTAAGCTACCGTGAACACTGCTCGTGGTAACGAAATTCTCATCCACTTGGTACATCTTTGGGTGACGTCAGCGATATCTTATTAAGAAACAGTGTTTCTTAACCGACTCGACTAACTTTGCAGTTAATTCAAAGTCGTATAGATATATATGATATAGATAACCCTTACTAATTATTTATTATTTTTAACGCATTTTTTTTCTTTCCACAATTTAAATCGTTCAATTAAGATTAATTTATTCATAATAATAATATGATTTTATGCTTATGTCTAATTTGAATATAAATTCAACTCTAAACAATATTGATGAGTCACGTATGTAATTCGTGATGGCATGATATTAATAGACGGACTTACGATTTGTTATTAGATATTAGAACACCTCCTATGTAGGCAAATTGAATGGGCTGAGGTAACTTTATGACCGAACAAAACGGTAACTGCCGATTAACGCGTGGTTTGTTGTGTAAACAAATATTAATTATAGCAATAACATAAATATGTGTAATCATTGATTGATGTTTAGTGTACGCGTTTTGGGTTTGTAGGTTTCATTGACCTCTGTAGGGACGTAATTCATTTTGTTTCTTCATTCGTCATTGTAACATATCGTGATTGTTGTGAACGTCTCCTGCATTTGCTCATGAGAATCCTTATAAATATCTCATGTTAACTGTAGTTAGTATCTTCTTATTCTTTACAAAGTAAGACTTTAGATAGAGAATTACTATAACAACATTATCATCCTTGGGACATAGATAGATAGATAGAGTATACTTCATAATATTGTCTTTATTGTTTTGTTTATTGCTGAGCGTGGGGTCCTGGGTTCGATTCCCGGGTCGGGCAAAGTGTTATTGGGTTTTTTCATTAGGAAATTCTCAGTAGCAGCCCGGAGTCTGGATTTGTGCCCGGTCAATGGCAATAGGCTCGCCCCCTATTACATGGGACTATAACATAACTGGTGAAATGTGGGTGTACTATACACCTCTGCCTACCCCTTCGGGGAAATACAGGCGTGATGTTATGTTATGTTATTGTTTCATCATCATCAACTCAGCCTATCGCAGTCCACTGCTGGACATAGGCCTCTCCCAAGTTGCGCCACAACAGTCTTTATTGTTTGCACACCATAAAAATAAAAATAAAGTTATAACAAACATGAGCACAATACTAAAAATTGGCGGTCTTGTCACTTAAAGTCACTACTAACAGGCAACAATTTGATGAACTTGAAATGTACGTACAAGAAAATACATCGGGCAGATGGCGGTGTACTATAAAGAAAACACATACACATACATTTAGTTCAGTATTGCTGCAGTTATCGTAAGAATAGGTACTGCTACTAATTTTAAGATTTTGGGGTATGTGAAGATAGAGAAAAAGTCACATAGATTGAGCGTTGTACAGTACCTAGTATTATATTATCTGTGACAGTACGCACTAATCTTTATAGCGGCTCTGTATACTCGGCGCATGAGGTAGTGTTGCCTAACAATCAATAGACTATTGAATGTATATCGATCGTTTCGAAAAACCCCAAATCATTCATACTATCGATAGGTCTATCGATAGTATCGATTGGAAGGTATCTAACAATACTATCGATACTCTCAATAGTATCAATTGTTTGTAATCGTGCAATAGTATCGATACTATCGTGCTATCGTTTAGATGGTATTGCGACATAACTATGGGTGTTAATTTACATTAAATTTATCGTTTTAGAAAGTTTATTTTCCTACCTACTGTATTGGTACACACACCGCACTGTTAGGGTGTACCTAAATAACCATTTTCTTTAATAATATTATACATCAATACTATACAAACGATAGCACGATGATGGTTTCCAACAATAGTTTGATAATATCGATAGTATTGTTGGATACCTTCCAATCGATACTATAGATAGTATGACTGATTTGAGGGGGGGGCTATTGATAGATCGATAGTCGATTTTTATGCAATACTAGCATGAGGCGCGCAGTACTAAAATTTAGGGTGTGTGGGTGTAA
The DNA here is from genome assembly GCA_949699075.1 of Asteroscopus sphinx. Classification (NCBI taxonomy): domain Eukaryota; kingdom Metazoa; phylum Arthropoda; class Insecta; order Lepidoptera; family Noctuidae; genus Asteroscopus; species Asteroscopus sphinx. Next base: position 22,566,415 of record OX453007.1, read on the forward strand.
ATCAGTGTCCTTGAGCAGCGCTAACTCCACAGCCACCATAAAGATTGGTGCGAACTAACTAAAATTTATAGTTAACATAAATTGCCTATTAAAAGTAAGAGCTGGTTTCAGCACTCTTACTTTTAATAAAGTAAAACAAAAAATAGACTAAACGAATTTATTTGAGAAACGTGGTTACCTACTGTAATTGTGCAAAAATTGTTGTTCACAGCAATTGGCGTGTAAATGAAACTTGTACAAGATAATTCTTCTTTTTACTATTTCTTTATTACATACTAAACCAGTTAACAAAACTAACCAAATTTAAGTTCTAAGCTCATAATCTTTATTTGAATCTTAATTGCCATTCAAGCGGGACAGTAACTCACAACAACTTTTGCATAATTTTTACGTGCAATGTTCACGCAAAAATTGTTCCTGGCTCTATTCTTACGCAATATTGCAAGATAACTGCGCGTTTTCGATTTAAAACCACGAACATATTTGCGTTAAATGAGCATGAAGTGCATTGAACGAGTAAGTGGTACACTCTGTTTTTTCTTACTTGTCTTATTTAGTAAACAATCTTGGCATGTCTTTTTAATGAAATTCATCAATAATAATTATTAAAAGACAGTATATGTTAATAATTTCAAACACAATTTTTTATTTTTTTATTAGTTGTGCTGGACTAGCAATTATTATTTGAATAAAGAGACATGCCAAGATTGTTTACTAAATAAGACAAGAGAGAAAAACAGACTTTAGATAATCTACATGATGAAGTACTACAACGCAGATGTGTTTTTTTTTTGGTTTACAGTACCTTACTGTGAATGAATTCTATGATACTAAGAATAGTTTCTATCTTTTTTAGTTACACGTTATATTTAGTGTTTTACAAGCTATTTTATAAAAATAATGTATTATTATAACGATAATTCCTAGTAGCTGTTATTATTTATAATAGACACCCTGAAGCTGTGGTCTTTAATGAGAGGTTAAAAAAGAAAGTTCAAAGCAATAATAAAGATAGTATCTATGCGAAGCATAATAATGATTATTTCTCACAACTCTTATAAAATGGTAAATGTAGTTTATACGCTTATTATTTTTCGAAGAACTGTGATTTTATTTGGGAACAGCCCTTTGTGTAGATTTGAGTTGTGATAAGCGAAATAAAATTTGATGATCTTAGAAGTCAATATCGTTGCAGAGATTTTATTATGTACAAATACTAATTGATCACTTTACATATAAAGTATATTGTATATTTTACATACCTAACTGTGTCTAACAATTGTTGAAAAAACATAAAATGTAAGTGCTGTCTCCAGTAACTTTAAGTGCCAAGCATCAGTGCTGTGTTCTGGCTCATGTTACAACACAGCATCATACTGAGTGTCAACCTCTTTGTTGCAGCTACAACATGCAAAGTTACTTTTCTTACGATGTAACAACTATCATTAATTCCTAAAGTGTAAGAAGTAATTTTTTTTTTACACCTACTGTATGTCTTGTAGTGGCAATAAATCATTTTTCTCCCACTTGCTAGGAAATTGCTTCATAATTTAAAAAAAAGAATACAAAAATCGGCTCATTTCCGTACGCAACAAAATAACACGCCAGCAATTTCCATCACGACAATATTATAAATTGATGGACAGTTTTTTTTTTAAATTATGCTAGCGAGGTTTTACAGGTACGTGTTTACATAAATTATTTGTTTTTAGGTACACGATATTCATCGTTTTTAAGGCTGAATGCGCATTTTGTTTTCAAAAGTTTGAAAATAGAACAACAACCGCGCGCGGATGAATTGGCGGGAATGAAAATTAGATACTGTTGAATTAATTTGTGTATTGTTTCCTCGTAAACGAGAGAAAAGTACTATACAAGTCTCGGCCGAAATAGCAATTAACGGCCTCATTTAGTTTTAAAATCACTTCGGAAGTAATCGGCTTCACCTCGTACTTCCAATATTACTCGGCCGTCAATTGCTTTCTTTCTTTCATTATACTATCTTATGAACTGAGCCGAAAACTCAAATTCCAATATTCAAAACCAAACTGAATTTTTCCTAGTGTATTAATATGACAGGAAAAATCACTCACTAGGAGCACATGAACCTCAGAGAGTTCCCGAGTACAAATCATACGGGAACAATGCGCACATTGAATGCACCCCGCGCGGTTTACTGGCTCGCTTGTTATAAATGTTTATTTATGTTAATGTCCCGCGTAAAGAATGGCAATGTAAGATTCTGGATGCAAGCGATTTCTCTTACAATGTATTTTGCATTGCATTTTATCTGCAGTTACTTTTCGTTCAATTAAAGGGTGATTAAGTGTCTTGGTTACTTTTTTATTCATTGGAACATATTTTTAATGGCTAAATAGTGTTTCGTAATCATGTATTTTTATTCTGGTACTGTTTTTAAAGGATTATTTCTTGCTTTGGTAAAATTAAAAGCTGACAGACATAACTTAGTAAAAAATCTTACAGGTACCTACAATAAACACATACAGATTATATCTAACTATATGAGTAGGTAGCGTGTTCAGAGCAAAAAGTGATGCACGAATTTTATATCGTATTAGTATCTACATAATAATTAACTCATCGTCTGAGAGCATTAAATAATTGTCATAATTGATTTTTATAAGACTCAATAATAAGTTTCGGTTTCATAACATAAACATATGCCGCATAAACAGATACATCTCAAAGATTATGTCATACTAATATTATAAATGCGAATGCGAAAGTATGGATGTTTGTATGTTCATTTGTTTCTTTGTTTGTCCTCCAATCACGCTGAAACGGCTGAATGGATTTAAATAAAATTTGGTACACCGATAGACCATAATCCGTATGAACTTAAAGGCTTGTTTTTATCCCGGGAAGATAAACAGTTCCTGACGGATGCATGATAAGATCTTTATGTGCTAATTGAATTCTATGCGGGCAAAGCCGTGGCCATAGGCTACTATTATCATATTGAAAACATATGGAGGTAGTTACTCATTAAGGTTTTTGGTAACTGCGACAGTTACCAATTTAATTTTTATCGTACGTTTAAAAAATGATCGTTTCCAGCCTAGTACCTGAAACTGTGATAAATCTGTTTAATTCATAGTTAATGAAAAAAATACATTATCATTTGCTAATCCTAAATTACAGCACGCATAGTAGGTACATTTAGTTAAATCATTTATTAATTAACTTATTCTTCTTCTTTGTTTTTTCATTAGGAAGTTCTCAGTAGTAGCCCGGAGTCTGGATTTGTGCCCGGTCAATGGAAATAAGCTCGCCCCCTATTACATGGGACTATAAGATAACTGGCGAAATGTGGGTGCACTGTTACACCTCTGCCTACCCCTTCGGGGAAATACAGGCGTGATGTTATGTTATGTGTTATGTTTTTTTTTTTTTTTTTTTTTTATGATTTATAGATCTGCTCTTGACCACAATCTAGACAGCTTTGTCAGGATGTGGTCGACGATGGAGCGACCAAACCTATTAGGTGCCGATTCACTCCAGCTTTAAAGGCGTTAGGGTTATAAGTGCCCGGAAATACAGATGCCGGCAGTGAATTCCACAACTTGGCTGTGCGCATTATGTTAATTAACTTAATGTTTTAATTGATTTAAAGCTAAGAGCATTTCATTAACGTATTTTATCGCAACGACATGATGGATGATTATTGATGATTTGCACAATTTAAATCGATTCGTTGCTGTTTGCAATTGTTAGCCAAATCTGTCGCATTTAAACTAGAAACTGTTCAGGCGTTAGAAACAGATTATAATAGCAATTTAGCCTAAATGTTAGGAATGTTTTGTAAAAATAGTTTTGTAAGTGATAATTATGCCGCAAAAGATGTTCTAGTTTTCAAACATTCTATAAAAACGAAGAAATTATTCATGCGATGCAATTACAGTGCAATTATGTTATAAGTTTTGAAAGAAAAATCAACAGAATAGCCTGTCTGTATTCAATGAACTGACATGATAATCGCATATTTATTAGCTTGTTTAAAAGTAAACATGATACGTTGTTGTACTGGCAATGTTGTTGTACTGGATCTGAAACCAGTATCTTAACTTTGTTTATTATAATGCGCATCTTCATTTTAGATCTCATAATTGATAAGATACAATTAAGTTTCGAATGCATCTCTACATAAATTGTTCACTTATTCCACTTAAAGTCATACACTTTATTGAAGGTCAAAGATCCTCCAACTTGTAAGCCAATCAGTTACAGAAATCCCGTTTCGATGCTTAAGGGGAATGTACTAGACAAGTGGCGCCCCCATCAGTATAAAAATATTACTCGCTGAATACGTTAACATAAAACATAACCAGCCCATTACTGTCCCACTGCTGGGCACGGGCCTCTTCTCAGTATGAGAAGGCTAAGGCCTTAGTCCACCACGCTGGCCTACACACACCATTGAGAACTGTATGGAGCAGCTGAATACGTTATTTATCAAAAATCCTTTTTTAATTATTGAAGTACAGGTACTGTAGTTTAATTAGATACTATCAACTCTGTTAATTATAGTTCGCTGTAGTTGTAGTTACAAAAAATGCCAAAAGTGGCCGTTTTTCGCATATGTTGTATTTACTAGTACAGCGAACTATAATTTACAGAGTTAATAGTTTCTAATTAAACTACAGTACCTGCACTTCAATTGTTTAAAAAAGATTTTCGATAAATGATGTATTCAGCGAGTAATATTTTTTTTATTGACGGGGGTGCCACTAGGTTGCTACATTTCCCTTAAGTGCGACATCCCAAAACGTTAGAGTGAATGCACTTAACTCCTGCTGTTTTATTTAATACCTAAACCACGTTTGTACTGACGTAATTTCTTGGAACTGGTTATTAAAGATTCCCTTTGCATTACGTCATCATCAAAATCGATGATTGCTTTTCCGCCCAAAATATATTCTAACCTTAAAATTACGGTTACGCTGTCCATAATTAAAATAACGGTTACGCTGTCCATAATTACATCGATTTATTAAACACCGATTAGGTCAACATTTTGAATAATCGTTTGTGAAATAGTGACCCAAAAAGCCGAGTATTTCGTTCTAAATTCCTTAATAAAAGCAGTCTGCAAGTAAACTACAGTTTGGGCGAATAATTGCAGTGCAGTGCTTGTTTAATGCTTAAAGTCAAAATAAACAAAGTATTTAAGATATGCAAAGTAGGCTTTGCTCAGGTCATGTTGCTGCTGCTTACCAGTTTTCGGGAAATACGTAAGGGCGCATGCATAAAGAAGCGGGTTACCGGTATAGATAAATCCACCAGTACCAATAGTTTTGAAGCAAAGCCTCTACAGTGTTGTTGCGCGCTCGGCCGCTGGGAAGTAAACTGAGGAAAAATGTGACGTCACCGTCCCCGTTAATTTCCCTCTTCATTAGCGCGTGGCTTCACTAATGTCTCGAACACATACATGCAGCTCTGCGTGCGCAAGTTCTATCCGCGTTTGCTTAAAAGCTTCGCTTCTGTCGGGTGTCCCTCAATGCCACTATCTTACCGGCACACGGGGCTATCTTACCGGCACCGATCTGTCCAGACCCATACCGATTTATCCGTACCGGGAACCCGCTTCTTTAAGCATGCACCCTAAAAACATACACTTTACCAGTTTTCTCCTGTTTTATTCTAGTAAAACCCATTCAGTCCAAATTCGTAAGCTTTGCAAAAGCACAGACAGTAAAAAATTTAGACGAAGTACAGCGAACAATCATAGTGAAGCCAACAAAATCGTGCTCCTCTGTGTACAAACCAGCGCTCACGCAAACACATGCACATCAAACTGTGCTCACCGCTTTCAGTACACATGTCGCGGTATCGTACAGTAAGCCTCGCCAAAAAGAAATATCTTTTAGGTTCATGTGTGTGCGTGAGCGCTGGTTTGTACACGGAGGAGCACGGTTTTGTTGGCTCCACTATGATTGTTCGCAGCACTTCGTCTAAACAGTAGGTAATCATTTATTTATTCGTGCTTTTTAATCAAATATCACTGACACTGTTATCAAATAATACGAACTCTGTGGAAAGTGGATATTGTGTTCGTTCATTTAAAGTGTCAACGAACTAAAATACCGACTTTACTCTCACTGAGAACTTCGCAAGACGTACTTTACAAAATAATAGAAGTTAACGAAAGAACGAAACTTTCTAATAAAGTGTAATAGAGAATTCTATGGACATCGAAACTGAATAAATCTTTTGAGAAAGTGATTTAAACTTTAACCCCTATAAATCGTGGAGGCAAACGTTTGACTCCTAGACGACCTAGGGGTTCGTTAGGTTATGTCGGGTAACCCAGTCCTAATTTATCCAGTCTTGTTTTATTCAAGCCGTTTGTATAAGCTACTATTCTTACTGGAATATGAATGAAAATGTTTCATAATTTTCGTATCTTATTTTCTCAGACTTGTGGTTTGTCGCTTTTGGTACCAAAATATTTGTCCCAAATTAAAACAACTTTATGGGTTGTTTATATTTATTTTGGACTATAACTTCTATTTTATTCTGTATAGATATTACCAAGATCGATACAAAAATAACAAATAATCAAATTGAAATCGCAAAGGCTTAACAAAAGCCCGGTTTACAACGTTTATAGCCTAAAGTAGAGTGTAAATCATGTGTTGCTAGAACTTAGCGACTCCTTTACTGAACTGTCGAGCTACGAGCTACTCAGCAGACCAAAGGAATAAAATAGATGGAGCGCGTAGAACTATTATCTGAAGCTAGAAAAATAAATACCAAATGGTAGAGGAGTACCTACTATTCCGCCCACAGTGTTTTCGAGCCGTAATCTGGAGTGTGCGTCTAGTTCTCAGACCAAAATAATAACATTAACGCTCTCAATCGTGGCTCGCAAACATTGGGCGGAAAAGTGGGTACTCCTTGGCCATTTGGTATTCCTTTTTCTGGCTACAGTTACTAGTTCCATGCACTCCGTCTATCTTATTATTTTGGTCTGAGGGCTACGCTTGAAAATAATTCCAATCGAGCGGCATTGGATTAATTAATGTCAATCCTATTGAATGCAAAATTTACATTAGTTTAATAAGTGTTTTTAGGAATTAATTCATCCTTATTATAATTGAAATTGTGTATTGTGTATATTTCTAATAAAAAAAATATTCTTGTCACTTTTGACTTTGTATTTAGATTGAGATCAGCCCCCCTAGCCAAGTTGACAATCAACAATCGTCAACGCTAATAGAAAACAATCTAAATGTATGGGAATAACATATCTCAACGAAAAAGTCATTTGTTGAGATATGTCATTCCCATACATTTTGATTGTTTTCTATAGCGTGGACGATTGTAGATTGTCAACTTGGCTAGGGGCAGAATTATTTTCAAGGTTGTTACGATTCAAGTCAAAAAAATTGTTACCACTTAGCATAATAACGTATATTATTTTAAGGGTTACCATTTATACGTGCACCCATAGGTAACACTGAAATTGTACATCATACATCACATCATGCTAAAATTTGCGACCAATATGGGCTTATGTCTTTTGCACTATCGTTCCCCAGTGCTACTAGCTACGTCTAGATTTCTCTGAAGTGCCTTTAAATGACTTATGAAGGCAATCTTGAATATGCAAGATCACTGCATCTTGTTATATCATAGAAGGAAGCTTGGCGAGCGAAACGTGTGTATAAGATGAACTACTCATTTTGTTTGAATGTGTGTGTGTAAATCAATCATTTGTTTGCACCTTGTGTTTCCCGGAATAATTTGGGTTCACCTTTAGGGTTCAAGAAAAAAGGCTAATCCGACTCCCTCCGTCGGTGCCTAAAGCGAAAAGAAGATTGACTGCCTATGCCCGCAGTATTGGCCGCGTGGATGTCGCTTATCGCGCATTTCTTGGAAACTGTTCATATTCCCGGGATAAAAAGGCTAATCCGACTCCCTCCGTCGGTGCCTAAAGCGAAAAGAAGATTGACTGCCTATGCCCGCAGTATTGGCCGCGTGGATGTCGCTTATCGCGCATTTCTCGGAAACTGTTCATATTCCCGGGATAAAAAGGCTAATCCGACTCCCTCCGTCGGTGCCTAAAGCGAAAAGAAGATTGACTGCCTATGCCCGCAGTATTGGCCGCGTGGATGTCGCTTATCGCGCATTTCTCGGAAACCGTTTATATTCCCGGGATAAAAAGAAGCCTATATGTTAATCCGGGTTATGTTCTATCTGTGCGCCAGATTTCATCCTAATCCGTCAAGCCCTTACAGCGTGATTGAGTAACAAACATCAAAACGTCTTCACAAATTTCGCGAAATCGCGAATAAAAACAGTCTACCTACATTTGTGTTTCACATAAATCAACAAAATGTAGGGAACAGCAATTTTTTTTTTCGCGTTGAGTACAATAATCCCTTAAAGGGTAGTTAATGAATTACAAAGAACACTGTATTTGTTAATTTTTGCAGTCACTATTGGGGAGCTCAAATATTTACAGGCTGATATAATTTGAAATCATGTTATATCAATAGAATTCGATTACGTAACATTTTTATACCTACTTAATTGTCTTTTACACGACTTGGAAATAGTGATGCTCAATTCTGACTACTGAGCAACAAAAAATAATAAGTTCGGAGTGGGTTGGAGAACAATGTGTTTATTTACCATTCTATTGCGAATCATGATGTAATTCATTGTAATAAGTGTTGGTGTAATGATTATCATATCAACAATCTTAGGATAATGTCACCATTGGCATCATCACTCCTTGATCCTACCAAGCAAGACTCGATCCCATAGTCAAACTGACAACACGGTTTTGAGAGGAAAATACATATTTGTAAGAACTAATACCTATATTAATAAAATAAATAAGATTCTGCAGCTCATAACCTTACTACTATATGCTCACGAGATATTATGCAAATGTAGCCTTCGCATCACTGCCAGAGAACAAACCATGATCAGAGTGATGAATGAAGAAAGTAAAAAAAATAAGCAGAACAGGAGTATAGCAAGTCAAATGAAAATTTAATCGAATTGAAAAAAAAAATACTGAATGATTTTGAATTCATAAGTAATTCTTTAAGGGATGATTGTACACATCAATTTGAACAACTTTTACTAAGGAATCAACCCTGAAATCGCGAAAAAATATCAGACGGTCCCTACATTTTGTCGATCTAAGTGATCACAAATGTAGATAAATAGATAGAATATGCTTTATTGTACACCATGAAAATGGCAGTAAACAGGAACAACGTATAAATGGCAACGTATAATGTAGACAACAACTGTTTTATTCGTGATTTCAGGGTTGGTCCCACGGACACTCGTCGACGTATAAATGCTAGCACCACCTACATACACAAGATTACGTCTGTATACGAACGCTCACACCCGTGTAGGTTAGGGATGCTCGGCGCTCGTAATGCCAAGTACTTTTCAGTAGTTTTCAGAGATGGCGTGCTTGTATAGCGACAAGCGACTGGCGATTGATTTCCATTGCAATCTTGCAGTACAATTGCCGGCAAACCCGACAAACTGTGGGCGGGTGCAAGGTGCGGGTAAGGAATCATAAATTGGTGGGGGGCGGTGAGTGGCCGTTCTGTACATTAGTACTATTAGATATTCTGTGCCCATAGTAAAAGTTGTTCTAATTGATGAGTAAAATAATCCCTATAAAGGATTGCAAATCAATTAAAATTCATCTTGTATTTTAAGAATACATTTAATGTTTATTATCATCATCATCATCATCATTTCAGCCGAAAGACGTCCACTGCTGGACATAGGCAAGCTGCAAGCATCGCCACAACGACCGGTCCTGTGCCTTCCGCATCCAGCGGATTCCCGCAACCTTCACCAGGTCGTCGGTCCACCTTGTGGGGGGCCTACCCACGCTGCGCCTTCCAGTACGCGGTCGCCACTCCAGAACTTTACTGCCCCATCGGCCATCCGTTCTGCGAGCAAAGTGCCCCGCCCACTGCCACTTAAGTTTGGCAATTCTTCGGGCTATGTCGGTTACTTTCGTTACGTTTATTATAGTTTGTGTAAATTTAATTTTAAACTTTAAACCACATCGTTGACTTTTGATCCCTCAAGATCATTTGACATTTATACTACGAACATTATAATAAACTTTTATGTGCAAGCTCTTGTTTACCAGGACAAACATGGTAGGTATCTTAATTTCGCAGAATTACCTTAATTTAAGAAACAAATATCTTATACATTATCTTACACGTACGTATAGATGGCAAAAGAGTTAAGCGTGCGAGTAAATCTTGATCATTTATGCACTACGCAGTTATCATTGCGTGCGTAAAAATAATTTAACTGTGCTCAAGATTTCTCCGACAAGCGATGACAAAGACCACTCAGTGTTACACTGAACATGTTATTGGAATAACTCAAAACATCAGTCACCCCAATTAGTTTTTATTATAATAAATTGATATGGAAAGTAATTATTAATTTTCATTTATTGGTGTAGAAGATATTTGTAATTTTTGGTATCATGGTTACTCTAATCGATTCATAGCGCAAGATTCATTCACGAACGTGCGACGCTCTCGACGCTACTGTGTTGGGAGGTGAATAACCTCTTAAAATTAAGTTAAGTTTTAATAGTTTTAAGAAACAAATGTTACCCCAAAGTTTCCATCACACTTTTTTACTGGGTCTTGCTCGCCTTTGCGCTCAGCGCCGCGTCGTCGTATGAAAATTTAGACTCGACAAGGTATGAAAATATTTTTTTGGTAAAAATTAACCTTTATTAAAAAGTCTTGTAATGGATTCTACTCTCGATTCTGAACAAACTTGATTCAGATTTTGAGTTAATTCAATAACACGTTGTATTCAAAGAAATATAAGTACGATGAGCAAATTAAAAGAGATAAGTATCCGGACAACTACCTACAGTAGTTAGTTGTCAGGATACTTATCTCTTTTACCCACAATATACTTATATTCCTTTTTGTACGCAGTATTATGTAGCTATTTAACCAAGGTGGAATGTCAAGAGCAACGCAGGAATTCATCCGCCGACTTGACCGACTTTGGACCTAGTTTCTTCTTTATATTATGTATACTTATAAAACATCAGCCTTGCGCCTTTTATGTGACTTACGGCTAATAATATTGCCGTTTTATAACGAGATTTGTGTATATATATTATGTATTATGATTGTCTTCGTTTAGTTATTACCTAGAAGGGTTGGGTTGCCCCAGATGTACGAATAAAATTTAAAACCCTATTTGTCGTTACTCTTAAACACTGCTAATCATCATCCTCCGAGCCTTTTCCCAATTATATTGGGGTCGGCTTCCAGTCTAGCCAGATGCGGCTGAACAACTTAAACACTGCTAATATTGTAGATATATGTAAATACACGTGTTTTTGAACTTAGTAAGCCTAATATGTATGTTTATGTATGCATGTATTGGCTAAGTCTGAAGGCTTTGAAGGGTTTGCAAAGTAATATCAAAACGTGAGGTGTGTCGGTATTGCCCGAGGCTAAATAGTCCTAAGAAACTTATAAAGTTTCTGTTTCATCGCCTGAGAGCACATATTACTTTAAGGCTCTATTTGACTTCTAAACTGCGAAGGGATTATACGATGCAAATTATAGGTACGTACTAAAAGCTTTTTTGTTCTCGTGATGAGTTCACTGGTTGCGTCATTTGGGCACATAAAAAGTCTCGGAGGTAATATTAACTGAGGTCCCTGGAACCCGACAAGAAATACATGTTGTTATTTTTGTTGTTTTTAAATTTTTATCGTGTACTCAGCGAGAACTTTAAGAAATGTTTAAAAGTTTTCTTACCTCGACTTCCGAGCACGCTTTTAACACACGTTAGTTGATAATAATAACCAGTCACATGAAAAACATTTGTGACAAATATTTTCGGTTCGGAAATTTTCAACGAGTTGAATATGAGAAAAATATAATATGGTTCGAGTGCTTGCTTGCTTTTGGCCCCGATTCGTCTGTAGAACTTTAATTTTCCAAATAATATTTCTAGAGTAAATTCAAAAGTTGTTCGCTAAAACCTCAACTGTCACATACATTTACGCGATATATAAGTTTTAACATTCAGCACGTGTCTAGAATATCTCGGGAGGAGCACTGAACTTCGTTGTAGGTGCATTGACTCCCTCGCGCAACCCGTACCTACCGTGTCCTCGAGGACATTATACAATTTATGTCAACGCTAAAAGCGGAGGAGTGCCTTCAACTTTTTTTTGTTCCTTTTTAGGGTTCCGTATCCAAAGGGTGCCATCAGGAAATTATTATTAGGTGCCTCGCTACGCTGTCCATCCATCCGTCCGTCTGTATATCACAGGGCTGTATCTTGTAACGGTAATAGATAACCAGTTGAAATTTTCACAGAATACCTATGTGTTACTATCGTCCCTATCAGCCCATCATGACAAATACTAAAAACTAAAAAAAGTCTAAAACCAAAGGGGTCCCATTCAAGAAACCTCGAAATGCGTGCATTTTTTTTCAACGTTTTTGTTCCTGCTCTATCTCCAAAACGGTAACACCTGCCAGCGTCAAACTTGGTCTGATTATAGTGCATACTATGTAAGTTAACAACAAATGCAAAAAATTGGGCAAATGGACATATGCGGTGGTACCTGTGTAAGAAAGAGATGCAAAAAATCATATTTTGCGCACGATGTGTTGATGTCTTTTGATGAACTCTCGTAAATTAAATCAATTTCTATGGGGTATCAGGTCGATGGGTGGTACGGAACCCTTACTGCGTGAATCCAACTCGCACATGACTGGTTTTTATTTAACTGGATGATAACTAAATTAAAATAATTACTCTTTAAACAATAGGCTGTCTGTATGGCAATAGGCTCGCCCCTTATTACATGGGACTATAACATAACTGGCGAAATGTGGGTGTACTATACACCTCTGCCTACCCCTTCGGAGAAATACAGGTGTGATGTTATGTTATGTTACTCTGTAAACAAACCACATAATTGGATAAAAGTGTTGTAAAAGCCATCTTTACCTACCCACATAATATTTATTTAAGGTCTCGCTTTCCTGCGCTTATTTACATAACAAGAAATATTTCATTCGAAACTAAATCAAGAACTACATTCAAATGGAAGTTCGATTTGCAAAGCTTGTCTGAATATTAATTTGTTTGTAAATAAATACAGTACGGTCCGGTGCGCGCTGGCTGACATTTTTCTTCATTTTTTTATCTTGAATTTTAATGAAATGCGAACGTGTTGTACCTTCAAACCCAAACTCCATTTTTTTACTTCTTCATCATTATTTCAGATGAAAGACGTCCACTGCTGGACATAGGCCTCCTATATGCCATAATCACCACGCTTGGCAGGCGGGTTGGCAATCGCAGTTGGTTGGTTAAATACTCAGAGAATGCTGCTGCCCATCCTCTGGTGAATCCCTTAGTCGCTTTTTACGACACCCATGAGAAGATATACGGTGGTGCTATTCTTTATTTCCAGCACCACAAGGCAAGACACCCATGAGAAGAGAGAGGGTGGTGCTATTCTTTATTTCCGGCACCACACGACACGTTGTGTTATTTCATCATCGTCATCATCATTTCAGTCAAAAGACGTCCACCGCTGGATATAGGCCTCCCCCGAGCATCGCCACAATGACCGGTCCTGCGCATTTCGCATCCATTTGTTTTACTTCATCAACTCAGCCTATCGCAGTCCACTGCTAAGTGGACTAAGTCTAAATGAGATCTATGTCCGACTTCTTCTTCTTGCGTGTCAATCAGTTGAGAACATTTTAATAAAACAAAGTTTAACCGGATTAAATCGCGTATATTATTTAAATTGGTTTTCCTGACGTTTCGAAAGCTTGCAGCATTTCATGGTCGCAGGTAGTCTAAGATGACAAGCGTCTTTACAAATATTTCTAAAAAAAATATATTTAAATCTACCGTACAATATTATTAATTAAAATCGTTTCGATGCACGCAGTAAACACTCACAATATCATTATCTTTTACAGTGTTGCGTGCTGTTTGGGACTTGATTATTTTTAGGACTGGGTTCCAAACAGGTGGTAGCTGCCAACCATCTTCTCTATTAAATTAGGATGTTTTTTAATTTCAATAGCTTCACGGAGCATTCTGGGTACATATCGGTTTTCCTTCGCCAGAACTTGTGGTTTATCAAATCGAAGAAAATGGTTGGGTTTGTCTAGGGCATGTTCACACACTGCAGACTTTGTGGAGCGTCTGTTCTTGACGTCAGCTATATGTTCTTTAATTCTAGTGGCTATACTACGCTTTGTTTGCCCTATGTATGATAACCCACAATCACAATCAATCTTGTAGACCCCTGCATCTTGTAAGGGAATGTGACACTTCACCGGTCTGAGGAGTTGGCTGATCTAACTTTGTTTTATTATAATGTGTAGTGATCGCGAAAACCTAAGAAGTTATTTTGAGAACATTTATTGAGAATATAGCTGAACTGATTGAGAATATTTGGCCACCTCTATAGCGTTGTTTGTGTTTTCGTTTAAATCGTCTCTTGGCAGGTAGTAGGGCACAACTCACGGCACAAGGGACCAGTGAGCAAATGGGCCATGGAATGAATGGGGGCTATGCAATCGCGTTCAGTTTTGGATTCCAAATTTGCACCTATTCTATTTGCAGCGACCGAATTTAAATGACTAACATGGAGCTCGGACGAATAAAAAAGGCGGATGGAATCTCGCTAAGAAAAGATTGAAGCACAATATTTTTTCCTAATCCCACTATAATTTCGACAGCATTTTAACACACCAGATATACATATATTGTTATTTTACTTGTGACACTACGAAAATGACTACCGTCACACGAGATTTGTTGTGTAATCGCAGCTTTTTGTCTCACTGCGGGTGTGAATGTGTTCGTGCCAGCCCGAACTTTTAAGCGAGCCGTCTTATTATGGGTGCTTCACTATGTTTAGCGAGATTCCGTCCGCCTTTGTTTATTCATCCATGACATGGAGTTAGTGATTCTGATGTGGCTATTAGTTTGGTCAAGCATAATTAATGTAACTTTCTTTCATTGTTTAATAAATTCTACTTTTCTCTCCTAAATAACAAACATCATTGTAATCCACAGATTTCTCCTTTGGACCTAAACAAAAAGCCTAGACGAAGACGACTAAAGCTATCGCGTGCGTTAAGTATTACGTCTGACTTTCGTTTCGCTTTGTCGATCGGCAGGTCGATTCGTATATTGAGGCGTTATGTATAATTAGTTGCGTCAGTACCGCTACGTGATCTACCGGTCCCATATCTCGCGTGCCGTGAATATGTTATGATGGCTACTTTCACATACCGGTGCAAATCTTCGGACTGTTGGTTTCCGATGGCTGTGATGTACGGTTTTTGGATGTTTACGGTTTTTTTGCCGTTTTGGTAGGTTACGTCATATTATTATATGCTGTGCGGCTATATCTATGTTTAGGCTTTTTTGTTGTGTTTTTTGTTTAGCCCCTTAGCGGGTTTTAAGTGGCATTAAAAATATAAATAAATTAAAACACGGTATAACCATCACACTTATTACTAAGATTACCGTGTTTAACACCGTATCAAATAGCAGTGAAAAAAAAAACTAACGGATAAAAAAACAAAAATTTAAAATAAAAAGATAATAAACAATATATAAATAAAAAAAAAAGAAATCTTAACTTTTGTGCTAAATATTTCCTCAGTTAATTTTGAACCTTGAATCAAATCAAATTATAAACAATAGAACAATTATATTTATTTCCCTCATTTACTGCAAATACCACAACAATTGTCTCAAAAACACACGCAACTGAATTTTGACTGAGCAGACACGGTTAGTTGACTGTAACACTTACTTTCGTATGTCAACCGAATTAGAACGAACGATGAGCTCAAGGCATAACGTTTGTCACTGACACAGTTATTTATTTAGGTTATGTAACGCAACGAAGACGAGTAACTTCATAACGCATGTAATAGTTATAATAACTATTATAACTGCTATAATTGCTGCTGACATGTTTTGTTAGGTACTGCAGTCCAATTTTATGGCTTGGCGAATTTAGTAAGTATTGTGTAACTGAATACAATAGCAATGATAACTTTGCAGTGCGCTCATCATTGTAAAATAGGATATTTCTATCGTTTTATAGGTTTTTTTGGGGTATTATAGGATGGCTAATAATAGCTGATCCTACAAGATATGTCGGTTGCTTCAGTTCTTCTCTGCATCTATCTTTTTATAAAGGATAAAATCCGAAATGAACCTACTCATTCTGAGAAGAGGCCCGTGCCCAGCAGTGGGACAGTAATGGGCTGATTATGTGTGTGTTATGTAATAGATTGACCAAAATTAAAAGTTATTCAAATCACTTGACATTAGACTTAATAATAATAATGGTTTAATAGCCTCAATGAAGATATGGTTTGCAGGAATCCAATGTTTATAATACACCTAACTTCTAGTAAGATTGCTACTTCGGTAAAAGTTAATAGAATTGCAATTTTGGTTTAGGATAAGCGTAAACATCAGTTGGTTTTAATATATCTTGATGTATGATGTAAATTTTTGGTAATTTTGTCGTCACTTTTGATGCAAATTAATATTATTTCTTTCTTATCCGCGGATATACCTATATCAGCGAACCTAAATTGTTATTTGAAAATATTTAGCCTGTATACTCGTAACTATTATGTAAACTGTGATTATCTCTAGTTAAGTGTGCATTACAGGATAGTGTTTTTCCAACAGATATTTTGTCGTAGTTAATTTTAATGTATTAATCGTCGGTAATCCTGAAATAAATAAACCCTGCTAAAACCGGTGTTTAGTTTGTCTCTACATGTTAATAATTGTCGTGCTCGTCACTAGTCGTCACTTGGAGTTGACACTGAAAATCAGCGCTGTGTTGTCACTCACGTTACAACACAGCATTTTGCTGAGTGTCAACCTCTTTGCCGCAACTACGACATGCGAAGTTACTTTACTTATGATGTCATGCAACTATTACTATAATTCCTAAAGTGTAAGAAGTTCATTTTTAGGTTTCCGTACCCAAAGGGTGCCAAACGGGACCCTGTTACTCTCGCTACGCTGTCCGTCCGTCCGTCCGTCTGTCACAGGGCTATATCTTTTCAACGGTAATAGGTAGCCGATAAAAAAATTCTCAGAACATGTTTTGCTATGAAAAATACTAATAATTAAAAGTCTAAGACCAAAGACCCTATACAAGAAACCTCGAAAAATATGCATTTTTTTCAACGTTTTTGTTCCTGCTGTATCTTCAAAATGGTAATACATACCAGCCTAAAACTTAGTATGATTATAGTGCATACTATATGTAGCTTAGCAAAAAATACTAAAAATAGGGCCAACATAGACATATGTGGTGGTACCTGCGTAAGAAAGAGATGCAAAAATTCATATTTCGCGCACGGTACGTTGATGTCTTTTGTTGAACTCTCGTAAATTTAATCAGTTTCTATGGGGTATCAGGTCGATGGGTGGTACGTAGCCTTTAGTGCGTGGGTCCGACTCTCACTTAGCCGGTTTTTATGTATACCTACCGCATGTCTTGTTGTGGCAATATTTATTTATTCTTTCTGTTCTTTTATCTTGAATTAGCACACAATGGGAGTCTAAGTAGACGTGGAACAGTGACTATTTTAGTTCAGACTTCTAACATGTCTCCTTTTAACTTCAGAATATTATCTTAATTTCAAATCGGTTTCTACATTACAAAGTTTTGACAGACGCTATTTACTTAAGTTCTAGATTAATAGCTTGGCTTTAATATTTAATTTCAGAATGTTCTTGATAAGACGCTGGAGTTGTGACTTCATAGTTGTAAAAAATGTTCAAAGAAGGAATTAAATGTGTTTGTGTTTCAAGAATAGTCCTAGCTAGAATATTTAAGAACCGTTATTTTCTATGTAATAATAATATTTGTTTATTTATTACAACAAATTTTATACATAAAGTTAAAGTAATAAACGTATCGCGATCAAATCGCGGACGTTCTCAAAAAATGCCAGGTTAAGAGTACTCTAAACCGATAAGCATGCATGATGAGGTTAATGGACGTAGATGAAGCGAAAGAGGTGTGTCAGGATCGTAGCAGGTGGAAATCCATAGTCTCTGCCTACCCCAATGGGAAATAGGGGTGATAATATGTATGTATGTATGTAGTTAAAGTAATAAATAATTATTACTTTGCTTTATGCTTTACATAAGATCACGCCTGTATTTCCCCGAAGGGGTAGGCAGAGGTATAATAATACACCCATATTTCGCCAGTGATGTTATAGTCCCATGTAATAGGGGGCGAGCCTATTGCCATTAACCGGGCACAAATCCAGACTCCAGGCTGCTACTGAGAATTTCTAATGAAAAAATCCCAATAATACTAGTGGTGTGAACCGGAGGCAATTTCAGATTATGCGGAGATTTAATTGAATCACCGGAGATTATCCGGATAATCTCCGGTTATTTAAAATACTCAAAAATATATTCAATCCACTTTTTTGACAAGGAAGAGAAAGACTGATATTGTATCGATGTTAATATTATAGTGTTAAATAAAAAACTCAAGAGTGTATTAGAAGCTATCTATAGTGTCTATACTAATATTATAAAGAGGAAATATTTGTTCGTTTGTAATTGATAAACTCTGAAACTACTCAACAGATTTTTATAATTCTTTTTCCATTAGAAAGCTTCTTTATCCAGAAGTAACATAGGCTATATTCTACTCCACTACGCGTGCAAAATCTAGTAAGTTATATAAGTAAAAGAGGGGCACTAGGTTACCGTGGTTCTTTTAACCGACAGACCAGCAACTGCTATTGATCTTTGAACTTGACACTTAAGCCTGCTGTTTGGTTGTTCCAATTTGGTTATAGATTTTAATCAATTAAAAATATTGGTTTGCTCTTTACTTGCTGCTGCTCTCGTATTGGTTGTTCACGATTCACTCAAAGACTGTAGTTGCTTCCAAGGGCCATCAATTTTCCAGCCAAAGGCTAGCCTACTGTCACCTTTTCTGCAAAATATGCTAGTGTATTGGGCTCTACACATACTTACATAACACCACGCCTGTATTCTCCGAAAGTGTAGGCAGAGGTGTATTACATCCACATTTTGCCAGTTATGTTATTCATTATTCATCCCATGTGGGCTAGTCTCGGATTCTTCTACAGATAATCTCATTATGAATCTCATTCTTCCAAAAGGAAAAGCATATCCAAAACAATAGCTTTCAAAGAACATACGAACAGCTTTAAAAGATATCTTATTTTATAAACAGTGCCTTATTTAGAGTGACATGTCAATTATTCCCCACCGTTTCTTATTGACAACAACAACTTAATCTGTGTGATCCGTTTGGACATCCACTCAAAGACTAGTAGGTTTCCAAGGGCTACCGATTTTCCCGTCAAAGGCCAGCCCACTGTCAGGCCGCTTGTGCACTATACTGAATTTCAAGATCCGTAGGTCCGTGCATTATATTATTATTATTTTGCATTTATATACGTAAATTACTGGCCTGCTACATCGTACTTTAATTATTTTTTTGTAGTATAGGACGGCGAAACGAGCTGAAGGCCCACCAGATGTTAAGTGGTTATCTTTGCTCATAACAACTGCACTAGGCAGTTATCTAAATAGTACCGCAAGTCAGTTCACCAAACTGAGACATGAAGATGGAAAGTCTCATGTGATTGTAATTTCACCGGCACCCGTATACTTCACACCGAAACACAGCAATACAAGCATCACTGTTTGGTGGCAGAATCAGACTTTTGAATCGTAAAATTCAGTGTAGTGCACAAGCGGCCTCAATTTTCAAAGACAAAGCATATCCAAGTCCAAATATATCTAAACGAAGCTTTTAAGAGTATAAGAAAAGCTCTAAAAAGTTAAATATATCCTCTTTAATAAAAGTGATTTATTTAGAGCAACATGTCAATTACTCTCCACCGTTTCCTAGTGACAACAACAGCGTAATCTGTGTGATCCGTTTGGACACAGACATCATCGATTTGCGCTGTTGAAACCCCGGTGCCGTCCGATTTAACTGTCGCAACGGATTCAAGTGGCTTTTGTGTTACGATGATACTAAATGTTCCCACATTTTAGATGTCTTTGGGTAGAATAATCATTCTAATAATAATAAATAATAGAATGATAATAATCATACACTATTTTGACTATATAAACAACGTATTTTTGAAATAACTGTACAACTTTTAAGGGGTCACTGTACTCATCAGTATGAATAACTTTAACTATGGGACCAACCCTGAAATCGCGAAAAAAAAAAATGTTGATCCCTACATTTTGTGTTCACACATGACAAAGATATAGGAGGGGCTCGTAGCGATGCAACGACTGCGCGGATTGTACGATCTGCAAGGTTAAGCTGCACTTGCCGCGGTCAGTCTGTGGATGGGTGACCGTTTCGTTACAGACCCCTCCGTGCCTCGGAGAGCACGTTAAGCTGTCGGTCCCGGTTGTCATACGAATATCTATGGCAGTCGTTACGGGTAGTCAGAAGCCTGAAAGTCTGACAACTGGTCTAACCTCCGAATGTCAGTATTACCCAGTAACTGGGTTGCGGTCTGATGGCAGTCGCTCCGTGTAAAATACTGATGTTCAGCCGCATCTGGCTAGACTGGAAGCCGACCCCAATATAATTGGGAAAAGGCTCGGAGGATGATGATGACATGACAAAGATATAGGACAAAGAAATTTGACGAGTGGCATATCACCATAACACGCAATCATTGTGCAATGTATTATTTGAAAAGAGTATATCCATGGAGTTTTTTGCCGGCACTTCTCTTCCGTACCTACTTTTTGGAAACATGGAACTATATTCTTAAAGTTTTGAAAGTGCATGTAAATGTTTGCTTGAAATATAAACTTTAGAATTTTAATTTGAGACGATAGGTTTAGTTTTGGTATCATTTACCTACATCTTATTTCCCTAAAGCCAGACACGTACTGTTAACAACTTTTTGCTGTTGCCGATTGGCATTGCCATAAATCGGGAACAATCCGAGACACCACTCTGATACTGAGCATTTTCTAACAGAATAACTTGATAAGTTGGCATGTCAAAAAAGTATCCTATGTGTTGAACATGATCTATCTGTGTGCCAAGTTCATCTAAATCCGTTCAGCCATTTCAGTGTAATTGAAAGAAAAGGAAAAACAAACATATCCTTAGTTTCGCATTTTTAATATTATATAACAATATAATAGAAGCATTGGTTCTTATAAGATTGAGTACACGCACAAGAATATGTATGTAAAACATCAGAGCCTTCCTTGAAAAGCGATCAGTGTACCTAATTGTGAAATCGGCTCTAAAATATATTCAGTCACTTGTCAAGATAAGGCAGTATACAAGTAGAAGGAGTGTCGGGAGACTGTTTTAAATAATGTTTTTATAACATATATTTTTTATCCGACAGGCTATTATTGCGATCATTTATTAGTTTCGAGAAGAAGGCCACAGTTGAGTGATAGTTATTCTTCAAACTAACTTGGAATTCCAAGAACCCAATTTGCACCTTTATTTTTATAATTAATTTTTTTAAACAACGTGTTATTGAAATAACTGAAAATCAGCTGATCCCTACATTTTGTCGATTCATGTGAACAAAAATGTAGAGACAGCTGATTATTTTTTCGTGATTTTAGGGTTGGTCCAATAGTAAAAGTTGTTCATACTGATAAGTACTATGACCCCTTAAGAGGTTTTCAGTTATTTCAATAACCCGTTGTAGAAGTAGAATCATAATAAAAATAAATCAGCAAATACTAATTAAAAAATAGCACAAATAAAGAATCTATTTATAAGATTAATAAAAAGCTTATAAAATATTGGATGAGTATGACGGTGGCAATTTTGTAGTAGTTACAACAAATTATAAGACACTTATATTATAATATATTATATAATTATATTTATTCAACACTAGGTACGTGTTCAAATAAATCATCGATCATAACCGTCAACTAAGTTGAAGTAGGTTTTTTATTTGTTCAAAATTCAAAGCTATAAAAAAGAATAACGTAAGCTTTATCGATCATCACTAGATGGGGTATACCTACTATTATGATTAAATATCTAACTTTATGGAACATAATAAATGAGAAGCAAAAATTAAACACACCCTTGAAAATTTTGATTTTTAAAACAGTCAGTTAGTAGCCGTCCGTCCGAGCACCCATAAAGTGGTGTTCATCAACGTTAATTCCCTGATTAAACAGCCGATTACTCTAAAAAATAAAGCAGAATTTTAGGTAAACGATCACTAACCAGAGAATTATCGTTGGTGAGCTCAATCCTTAGTAAATTAAATCTTCCGTTAGCCTCATTTTTAACCGACTTCAAAAAAAGGAGGAGGTTATGTATTCCGCGGGTTATTTTTTTTTTTTCATGTATTTACACCGATTACTCCGAGATTTGTGGGCCAATTTACGTGGTTGTTTTTTTATTTGGTAGAGGAAGCCCGCGCGGTGGTCCCATATAAATTTTATTGACTTAGGTCGAGTAGTTTTTTAACCAGCTTCAATAAATCAGTTTATTTTAGCTTCGCTTATCTAGATGATCTGCTCATTGGTTCGTTTTTCTGAGAATTCTTGGCCAATATGCATGTTTTTTTTTCACGATAGTGATTGGACGTTTGGAAGAACATGAGCGAGACTTTGCCCAGCAGTGGGATAGCAAAGGTTAATAAAAAATATATTCTCAAATTGGTTATATAAACATTTATGAATCAACCCTCGTAATTATCAACTAAAAAGTATGAAATAAAAACTTTTTAACAAAAAATAAAACCGACTTCAAAAACCTTAACTAAAAAGTAAAAAAAAAATCATTGTATGTATTTTAAAATCTTAACATAAACTAACATTTTGAAGGCGACGCGTGATTTTCATGTACGTTCACATAAACTGTTTTTATTACTATAGATATGCGCTCGACTGTACATTATATTTACATGACGCAAAGGGTCAATCACGCGCCGCCTTCAAAATGTTAGTTTATGTTAAGATTTTAAAATACATACAATGATTATTTTTTACTTTTTAGTTAAGGTTTTTGAAGTCGGTTTTATCCTTAGTTCCTTCGGTTAATCTGCTTCGTTTTAGTTAAACAATTACCTATTATCATATTATAATTAATCTACTAACATAACAAAGATAGAAAAACCTGTTCAATTTGTACTATTAGGATCATCATCGTCATGCAGTTCATTACTATCTCACTGCTGGGCTCAGTTTCAGGCCTTAGTCTACCTCGCTGGCCTAGTGCAGGTTGGCGAACCACACACACCATCGAGAACTGTATGGAGCACTCTCAAGTGTGCAGGTTCCATCACGATGTTTTTCGTCACCGTTACAGCATGTGACAATCATATTATGGTACGCACATGAATTCTTATAGGTATACTATGTCTTAGTATTACAATAGCAACACATAACGTTAATAACTAGTAACTAAAAGTCCGAAATAACACCTCGGACGAATAAAAAGGCGGACGGAATCTCGCTAAACAAAGACAGAAGCACTTAATTTTTTCCTAAACCCACTCTAATTTCGAAAGCATTTTAACACACGAGATTTATACTGTTATTTTATTTGTGACACTATAACAATGACTACCGTCACACTAGACTTTTTTCGTGATCGCGGCTTTTTGGCATACTATAGATGTAAATGTGTACGTGCCACCCGTACTTTTAAGCGAGCTGGCATACTATGCTTCACTTATTGTTTAGCGAGATTCAGTCCGCCTTTTTTATTCATCCGAAAATAACACACTACATTTAAGGCATTGTGAAAACCGTTACCCTCCTTTACGCACGCACTCGAGCAAAAATTAGCAAGGTCTCAATAGACTATAATTAGTTCACTGATTAAATAATTAATGCTAGAATTGTGTCATCATTGCAAAACACTACAGGTGCAGTTTAGAAATCTCTGTTTTACTATTAAAGTTACTTCAACGCGTTTTACCTTCGTTACTGGCCTTTGTAGTAAGTCGTGTATGAAATATTCATAAAGTTGTAATTAAACAATTTGCAATGCCATTCCAGTTATAAAATACAATTCGTTTTTTACCTAATCTATACTATCTATACTAATATTATAAAGAGGAAAGATTTGATTGTTTGTTTGTTTGCATTGAATAGGCTCCGAAACTAATAGACCGATTTGAAAAATTCTTTCACCGTTGGAAAGCTACACTATCTCCGAGTGACATAGGCTATATTATATTTTCAAAAAAATTAGGGATCCTTACTAAAACTCCAATAATGTAACCCAAGGTGTAAAAAAAATACCTATAAAATTCCTTTCATCGCGTGCGCTGCTAAAACTATTGATGATAGAATAAGATAATGTACTAAAACTTTGCAAAACCCGTCATTATCTACAAAAAATGTCGCGACAGCATATGTCTAACTGTTATAGTTATGTCACAATAAGTGTTCTTTTATTTAAAAAAAAACAATTGAAATGCCGCCGCTAGAAAAGGCTCTTTATTTGTACCTTGGTATTAATCCTTATCAAAATAAATTACTTTGTACTGAAGACTGCTTCAATACCTTTATATAACTTTTTGAATTATTCAATTCGGACATTCCATTCGAAAGATATCACGAGTTCAAAAATGTAAGTATTAGAAAAAAGTCGCGTGGTGGCTGCTCACTCCGCTCGGCTAACTATTGCAGGTCGGGCAGCAGACTACCCTGAGTCTACTGCTCGCAGGCCCCATCCTCCCGTAATTTTTATAGAATTAGTTTTCTTCCTCGCGGTCCGGGTGGTGAAGCCAAGACCTTCGGTCCCAAGAGGCGCGGGAACACTTCTCAGCGGGCACTCCTGGGGTTACGAGATCGACGGGGGCAGGGAAGGACAGTCCCCCCACTGCCTGCCCAGTGGCAGGGTGAGTGCATACTGGGCCCACCCCTGCTCCTCCACTGTGCCCTCTGCTGACATCAGAGGGACATGTGGAGCAACTCCCCATTGGCCCCCATGAGGACCCTCCCGTACCATAACATTCGCAGGCAATAAGATCCCCCGAAAGTTAATCCTTCGAAAGGATTCCATTGCCAGTACCGAGGATGCACTGGCCTAACAACTGCCGTTCCCTCCAGACGCGTCCAGAGGGCCAAGGAGTTGTCAGACACACGTGTAGGTTTTCTGGCCAGCCCCTACAGGGAAGCTCTGACTTAATTTTAATGGCTTTTGTTTGTAGTTATGATCTTTTTACAAACAGTAGAAATAAAAATGAAATAATCGAATATTAAAAAATAATGACAAAAAAAAATTAAAATGTAAACTTTCTATATAATGTACTCTTTCTTATTAACCCGACGCAAAAAGAAGGGTGTCTGTGTGTGAGTGTATATTATATGTGTTAAAATTTATAATTTTTGAATTTTTTCCTAAATACCCGTGCGAAGCCGGAACGGGCTGCTAGTAGATAATAAAAAGCAAAATTGACAACTTTTGTGTTGTCATGACATGTGTTGTTGACAAAAGTTTCTATAAAGCAGAGTTTCTACCAAAGGAAAATTGACAATTATTTTATTATTTTTAATGCATTTACGCATGTGTAGTTAGTGGCTAAAGCACTGGCGTACTGAGCCAGGAGACGCAGGTTCGAATCCTGCTCGTGAGCGATTTTTTATTTCCACAATTTAAATCGGAAAATTGCCAACTTTTGTGTTGTTAGCACATTATAGTGACAAAAGTTGTCAATTTTCCTTTGGCAGAGACTCCGCTTTTGCCGTTTGCGCTTTGTCTATTATTTTGAACATGCACCATATTGTATTGATGATTTATGCGCGATGCAAGCGAGCATAAAAGGAATGGCTAAATAAACGGCATAAATTATGAGCTAGATCTGAATACTGGTAATTTTTTAGTTAAGAGTTTGTAATTAAGATGTAATTTGTTTGTTTTACACATTCTTCTCAGATTTAACACTTTAAAGTTATGTTTTGAGTTTTCTTTTTACTCCAGTTGTTACATATTTTATTTATATAGAAGTTTATTCTACTTAACACCAATTAAACGAAATGGAAGAATTGTCATAAAGTTTTTATGTTTTTATTTGCTCTTAATATTAAATTTTATCTTTAATCCAGATTTTTTAATATATAAAAAACATTAAATGTTTTATGAACTGTAAAAAAATTAAAAGCGAAAGCAATGCAAGAAATAATTGTCAACTTTTAGTTCAATTGGGATACCTACTCATCAAAAAGCCGAACACTCACTTGTTTTGATGCAAAATATAAATTTTAATAAAATAAAATATTCTTATTGTTATTCGTATAATAAAATGACTGCGAAATTGAATTAATGAATTATGGATTCCGTCGCCATCGCACCATGGGAACGGAGAAACAGCTGTGATTTTTGGTATTATTGTAATTGGTTACGTTGCATAAGGCGATTCTCCGGTTGTCGTGACAGTGAGAGTATTTCTGTTTTGTAGGTCGCCATCATTGTATTGAGTGGAGCATCGAGCACCGAGCGTGGGACATTTGGAGCAAGTGAAAACTAGGCACACTTCGCATTTTTGTCTAATTATAGGCTAAGGTTGATTAGAAGTGTTAGAAATTATTGAGCTTTGGTTGTTATAACTATTATATTAAGCTTAATCCTTTTTTTAAATATATTTATTAGGTAGGTATATTTTAATATTATGTACATTGTTTAAGTTTGAACAATAGTGTAATAATAATAAAGACTATTAAATAACACCCTTTTTTCTATCTAATTGATCGAATTTTCTTAAAAAGATTTTTATCATGTGTTTTTGAGTTGTAAGTTTCATTTAAACTAAATTTAATATTCCATTTCCATAACAAATGGAAAAAAATCTCCAAACAATTATTGTCCTGCTATTTAATTCTGAATTGTTCACTGTAACAGCTCTGTTCTTGATAACTTAATAAGCTTTTAATGGTCACATAATTACACGGGTACTCGGTGTACTATTCATAGTAATTACTAAGGTATTCCAGTTAAAGCATTACTAATACAAAAGGGTTATGTTAAGAGTTCGTAATTTTCACTGAAACTAGTGACTTGCTAATAGGTCTGACGGTTATGGCTCAACGGTGTTACACATTTTGTTCAAACCGTATCGAAGTTATGAAATGAGCGAAAAGTATTCATTGACTACCAATTGTTACAAGCGTATGCTAATTCGAACGAAATATCGCAACTCTTTCGATATTCCTTAAACATTTAACCTTTTTATCGAATTTATTTACTTAATTAATTTATAGTCTACAAATAATGCGATTACTAATTATGACATTTTGCATAAAAACGTTCGTTGGTTCAGCAACCGTTTCATTGCTAATTTATTACGGATATTTTAATTAATTTGTTAATTAAATTTTACTACCTTTGTTTGCTTTTCTAGCCAATAAGTTAGTTTTTACTTTTTATTTTAATAAAAAAACTGTGTCGTTTGTTGTTTTATGGTTTTTAGTCATTATTTCATTCATTGCAGGACTTAGGTTCAAAATTAGTGTACTAAATGACAATTCTAAGATCATGACCTTGACATATTTAATAGGGTTTAAAAATATCAAACATACAACTCTTGTAGAAAGTATTTTTTGACGCAAAACTAAATATGTGCATGCGCAACTCTTTATCGCAGTGTAACTTTCTTTACTCTACATACTAATAATATTCTTATATATTTAATATATTTTAATTTTTTCCTCGCTAAAGGACATTGATAAAAATAGCCTTAAACTGTTACAAAGATGAACAATATACGAAAACTACATGCGATTTTTTTCCTTTCATAATATATATTGTATTTAATGCGGACAGTACAAGAACCATTTTTTATATTTTAAGGAGTATCAATACATTAATGACGTAAACGGATAAAATTGTATCATCTATGATATCTATGTATCATCCATATTTTTATTTCGATACTCTATAGTCTATGATTCAATATTATAGACTCCTTTTCACACAAGAAATTCCAAAAAATTGGCATCGACTGACAACTTGACGACAATGTAGGTTGTTTGACATAACAAAGAAAGCAAAACATGACATCAAAATAGCACAGATATCTGTGATTATATGTGTCAAAATAGTAAATATTGTAAAAATCTAAAATTATGTTTAGTACTGTCCGTGTTTATGAATGTATTGCAATACATTGGCTTCATTGAGTTTTATATGGTGAGCATCAACTTTAATTTGTAACTCCTTAAGGCGGAGTCACTAAGGATATTTAGCAATGTCCTTTATCAACATAACATTAGCTATAGTGCCATAGCTTATAATGTAAAGTGTAACATTAATATGGCATGTATTAATCAATATTAGGCAGTTATAAATAATTCTTGCGACAGTACGCTACTCATCCTACCATTAAAATAATTTATCAGCCGGTACCGGCTCGCCTAATCTAAGCTTTCTTCGTCTGTCACCGGAGAGAGCGAAACCGCTATTTTATTTTAAAGAAAGTTATTTCTCTCTACATTTACGACTCGTCATTAAAAAAAATCGACTCACCGTGTATAGGCCAAACAAAACACAATCACAAAATAATTGGCACAAGAAAGTCCGCAAGTTCACAGTTCACAGGTATAGCGGCGCGCGATCTTGACGCGGTGTACGATTCGAGGTTCTAAGTTCGTTCTCGGCCAGTGTCGTAGTAGCACTGAGCGGTCTTAACGGAAGAGCAGTGCGTGGCTGCGCTCGCGCACGCTCACCTAAAAGTAAAACCAAATACGCGCGCGTACACCGTACCGCGTAAATCGGTAAGATATCACTGTCGATCTAACACCCTACACAATGCGTCGTATGCGCGGGCGCTTTATTAAGGTTAAGGTAGGAAAGCAATAGTAGCGATAGTTATGGGCAAATTTTTACATAAATCGATTCGATATAGCGTGCCTGAACAGCGTGACTCGATTTTAATGCTAATTGAATTTCAGTAAGATACGAGTACAATTGGAGCGTGAGAGTATCTCCCGATAGTTAGAGGTTTTAATTAGCAGATGTGTGTTTACGTGTGCCTGTGAAAGATGCAGTGTATGTCATAATTACTGAACATTGTTATAATTCATATGACAGTGGATGTAGTGAAAGTTTAATAAAATAGGGACCTCTATAAAAGGATAAAGTGATACCATGAAAGACCTTTGAGAGACAGTTGACGGTGTACGCTCCCAGGAGAAAACATCGGCATCTCTTCAGACTCCATCCAAAGCTGATCACAAAAGTATCGAAAAATTCCATAATAAGTAGGTCGTGACCGTTGTCGCGAGGATACGTGCACTTTGAAAGCATTCAGGTAAAATACTGTGAGCCTGCAGTAAACATTGAGCTTTGGATCAAGACCGATGCAGAGGCGTTGCAGTCGTGCGTCTAACTAAGGAAATTATTACAAAGAACTGCAATAAGTATGCATTTATACCTAAGTATCGCTCGCGCATTTTCCCGTACTTAGGGATCTAAGGATAACGTGTTATTCATCTAAGTTCGATGCCATTCGGATTGAACTAGTTAGTACTTATTTCTGAAGAGGTAAATTAATTAAGGATTAAATTAATAGTAAGAAGGTACAGCTTAAAGATATTTGTGAGTAATTGGACGTAGTTTAATAATGAAGTTGGTTAAAAAGGATCCATTTCAAAAAGTCGAAAATACTGTATGTTTGTCATCAGATGTTTTATGCAGAATTTTAACCCTTTTGGATTTTGGTAAACTACGTCCAGTTATTTCAGAGTTTTTCCGACTGAATATTGTAGTTTTCCGTGCAACGCTGAGACAAACTTCACAATTTTGTATTATTTTCTTTTTCTATATTTTATTACTACTTAGGCTAGACTGGAAGCCGACCCCAATATAATTGGGAAAAGGCTCGGAGGATGATGATGACCTACGTATTACGTTGTCTTAGCGACCCGAAATGTGTCTTGGCCTCCGAAATGAGAGACCGCCAATTGCCGCTATTTTTGACTGTGTCTCGCCAATTACTGAATCTTTCATTGGGCGTTTGTAATTAAATTCAGTTTATGTTATCGTATTACTAAGCTTACATAATAATAATAATAATTCATTTATTGCTCAGATAACATAGATCCATTATTGTTAGTAAAAATATATCATTGAAATGGTTAGTTAATATACATAGCAAATATAATAATAAAATTTCATGTCACAAATAAAACAAAATCATTAAAATTACAAATTAAATAAATGAAATTACAAATGAAGCTAGTTAATAAATCAAGCCAATAAAATGTTATCAATATATTAAACATGAAATCTAATTATATTATTTATAAATGGGTAGACTACCCTGTTCGCAATCATTTTCAGGATACCGTTAGCGCTGCCGCGAACCCTGCTTACCAACGAAGCTATGCGTTTACGCATGATCGCACTTACAATATAAGCACCTATCCTATTTATGGAGAGGGCTATGCTCGGAGTGTCCCTGCGTGATCGAATCAGAAATGAGGAGATTCGCAGGAGAACGAAAGTAACCGACATAGCCCGAAGAATTGCCAAACTTAAGTGGCAGTGGGCGGGGCACATTGCTCGCAGAACGGATGGCCGATGGGGCAGTAAAGTTCTGGAGTGGCGACCGCGTACTGGAAGGCGCAGCGTGGGTAGGCCCCCCACAAGTTGGACCGACGACCTGGTGAAGGTCGCGGGAATCCGCTGGATGCGGAAAGCACAGGACCGGTCGTTGTGGCGATGCTTGGGGGAGGCCTATGTCCAGCAGTGGACGTCTTTCGGCTGAAATGATGATGATGATGATGATGATCCTATTTGTGTAAGTGGTGTAACATATTATAAGTGTAGCGTAATAAAATTACGTATAGCCACAAGACAATATTGTCACTGCATCAAAGTGCCTATACTGTGGCAACTAGGTACCAATTTGCGACATAACGATTTTGACGTGTGTGAGGAAATTTTATCTAGTACGTTTAGTATCGAATACTTGAAGAACTAATTTAGTTCTTATTTTACTACGTGAACATATTTCAGAACAAACATTCTACTTGAACCCCCTACTTGAACCCCTTGAAGCCCCTGCTCAGGGGGTTCAAAAATACTAGAACATGATTTGTTGTGCGGAATCGATGCGATCAAATTTTGTTATTTTTATTATTTTGAGGAAAGAGGTAGGGGTCTTGAACGGCCCCTAAGCCACTGTGACCAGGTAAGATCTATTGTGACGCCTTTTGCAGCATTACAGCACAGTCAATCATGAAGTCGACTATGACTTTGGGGGAGGAGGATTTGATCTTCTGCGTTGAGATGACGTGGCCTTCAAGACGCTGGCTTCTCATGTGGTGCGCAGTACATCACAGTCGCATAGGATATGGATGGACTTCTCATCCCTTTCGCGACAAAACCTGTAATTTTGTTATTGCTAAAATGTTAGTGTCGGTCGAACGAAAGTTTTTACTGTATTCAAATCGTATAGCAATACGATAGTTAATTACTCTTTCGAAATATTTGCATACTATACCAGACCATTTAAAATGCGGCCATACATTATGTAGAATGTCTGAATTACTTTAGAGTAAAAAAACCCGGTACCCATTTTTGTTTCCAAATATTCATTTGCATATTTTTATTTGACGACTCGTTGAAAAACTGGAATGAAAACATTTTTTTAAACTTTTACCAGCGTTTTTAAAGAGGTAACGAAAGTAAGTGATTTCATAATTATCTAGGACATAAATTGTGAAAAGATAAATTCCCTCACTAGCAGGGTTTGTAGTAAAAATCCTGCTAGTGAGGGAATTTATCTTTGTATCAGTGACTTTTTTGTTTAGTTCTGTATTGTGTACTAGACTTTGCCCGCGGCTTCGCCCACGTACTGAAATAAAGTACCTATAGCCTATATTACTTCTGAAAAGAGCAGCTTTCCAATGGTGATAAAATAATTAAAATCGGTTCAGTAGTTTCAGAGTTTATCGATTGCACAATAACAATCATATTGAAGCCAACAAAACCGTGCTCCTTCGTGTATAAACCAGCGCTCACGCACACATATGCAACTCAAACAGTGCTCACCGCTGTCAGTACACATGTCGCGGCATCGTCCAGTAAGCTTCGCGAAAAAAATATCCTTCAGGTACATGGTGTGTGCGTGAGCGCTGGTTTGTACACGGAGGAGCACGGTTTTGTTGGCTTCACTATGATTTTTCGCAGCACTTAGTCTATATTTTTTACTATGTATTATAAATTAGTATTAGTAATCAGTAATTAGGTACTAATAATTAGTAACATAAAAAATTAGTAATATTAGTAGGTAATTAGTATATTAGTTATTTTTAAAGCATTTACGCATGTGAAGCGAAATCGAAAGATTTAAATTGTGGAAAGAAAAAATCGCTCACGAACATGATTCGTACCTGCCTGACTCCTGGCTCAGTACGCCAGTGCTTTAGCCACTAAGCTAACGTGAACACTATACTGTGGTTCGAATCCTGCTCGTGAGCGATTTATTCTTTCCACAATTTAAATCTTTAGTATATTAGTATTAGTAATTAGCAAGAGACACTGTTTCCAAATAATTTTCATGTCTAATTGAACTAGACTTTTAAACAACAGTGTATTTTGCATGATTCCTAGAGTGTACAATCATTGACTAACTCTTTGCTTGAAATCTTTAGTGGTAATGTATTTAAAAACAAACAAGAAATTACTTTTAGAAAAAGCATATTACTTAGAAAAGAAATTTCTTGAAGACAAATTTCAAGATTTTTTATTTACTTATTAATTGTGACATTCTTATTTTAGACATTGTAAGTTGTTATGTATTTTGAATTTTGTATGGCATAAGCCTGAACATGGCGATCTTTAATATAACTTTAACTGTTGTGACAACATGTATAACTACCCATATTTAGCAAATAAAGAATATTGAATTAAATTAGTAATATTAGGGAAGCTACGCAGTATCTTCTCGTCCAAAATACCGCTGTGTCTCAAGACGAAAGTCTTTGACTAGTGTGTGTTGCCAGTAATTACTTACGGCACTGAAACGTGGTCGCTCACAATGGGCCTGATAAGAAGGCTCAAAGTCACTTAAAGAGCAATGGAGAGGGCTATGCTTGGAGTGTCCCTGCGTGATCGAAAAGGCATCTCAGTCTCCCTCAGCCACGTTCTGCAGGTGGTCGGTCCACCTGGCAGGGGGGCGCCCTACGCTGCGGTTGCCGATTCGCGGTCTCCACTCAAGGACTCACCTGCTCCAGTGGCCATCGGTCCTTCGACAGACATGGCCAGCCCACTGTCACTTCAGCTTACTGATCCTACAAACTATGTCGGTCACTCCGGTTCTTCTCCGGATAATCTCGTTAAGGATTTTTTCCTTCAAAGAAACTCCAAGCATAGCTCGCTGAGTGACTTTGAATTTGTGGACTAACCCAACTGTCAGTGTCCACATCTCGGCACCGTAAGTCATGACAGGCAGGACGCCCTGGTTGAAGACCTTTGTCTTCAAACTTTGCGGTATAGGCGACGAGAAGACTCGGCAAAGTTTGCCAAATGCTGCCCAACCCAAACGGATCCTTCTGTCGTCTTCTTTCTCGAAGTTGTGTCTACCAAGCTGAATTACCTGCCCTAATTACCTGCCGAGCATCAACCTTAACTCAAC
The DNA here is from genome assembly GCA_949699075.1 of Asteroscopus sphinx. NCBI lineage: Eukaryota > Metazoa > Arthropoda > Insecta > Lepidoptera > Noctuidae > Asteroscopus > Asteroscopus sphinx. Next base: position 22,600,134 of record OX453007.1, read on the forward strand.
CATATTGAAAGGAACTTGATTTAATAATATTAATAATAATATTTTTTTTGTACAAAATTCGTCATGAGTCTTTCTAGTTCAATGGATTGGTCCTATATCTACAGTAAACACAGTAATCTTAGCAGGTGTGTTGGCATCAGTAAGATCACGTTTAGCAGTAATTGCTGTAGCTAGACTGAGTGTAATGATAGCAATGGTCTACAGTTGATTACAATTGTTTGGAAACTTCTTACAAATACTTTTTTTTTATATCAGATGCAGTGATGTGTTTAACTGTTGCGATACGTTCTCTCAGCCTTAATTTATAATTTAATCGAAAGTATGTAGGCACTCTTGATATACAGGTTGTCCATGAAAATAGGACAATTGCTTAAATAGCTGAACACTAACATGAAATTAGAAAAAGTTTTTTTTAATAAAACGGTAATTAATCGGTTATTGAATAACAGCTAAATAAATGATATAAGGTGGACCGACGACCTGGTGCAGGTCGCGGGAATCCGCTGGATGCGGAAGGCACAGGACCGGTCGTTGTGGCGATGCTTGGGGGAGGCCTATGTCCAGCAGTGGACGTCTTTCGGCTGAAATGATGATGATGATGATGAAATGATAAAACTTAAACGAATTTTTAATTGAACAACTTCTAAAAAAGGAGTAGGTTCTCAACACAATTGTATTTTTTATTTTTTTATTATGTTCGTTACCTAGGAACCCCGTCATTTATATATAGATAGAATAGAATAGAATAGAATGTCTTTATTTGCAAGGAATAGGTACATTGTAGTTGGTACGTTCATTCATAGTCCGCCTTTTCCGCTACCTATATGCTATATGTTATATGATAGATAGAAAATACTTTATTGTACACCATGAAAATAGTATTAAACAGGAACAACGTATAAATTATGGGTACATGGGCGGTCTTATCGGTAAAAGCGATATCTTCCAGACAACCTCTGGATGAACAAAGAAGACGTAAGATCAAGATAATGATGATGATGATTTATAAACCTATTTCAAAAAATATTTTTTATTTGAAAGGATAAACATCCCGATTAGTCCCAGTTCTGATGATGGGATCCATATGGTATTGAGGGAACTCCTCAAATATTATGGGCATACATATAGCGATATTAGTATTTTCATCAACAAATCAAGCAATGCTTTCTGAATGCAAATGCATTCAGAAAGTATCATTAATGGTGAAAATTTGATGAAGATCTTCGGAGATAAAGAAGGAACTCTCCAATGGAAGAGAGAAAATCATCGGGGATTGCAGCAATCACTTGTCTTTCTATATATTGTTAATGCTACTAAAAACAGAAAAATAAAAAAAGGTCTCTCTCTAGGTCGTTTTTAGGGTTCCGTACCCGAAGGGTGCCAAACGGGACCCTATTACTCTCGCTACGCTGTCCGTCTGTCCGTCCGTCCGTCCGTCCGTCTGTCTGTCACAGGGCTGTATCTTTTGAACGGTAATAGGTAACCAAATGAAATTTTCTCAGACTATGTGTTTCTATGAGGTGTATCACGACAAATACTAAAAACAAAAAAAAGTCTAAAACCAGATAGTAGGATACAAGAAACCTCAAAAAACATGCATTTTTTTTAACGTTTTTGTTCCTGCTCTATCTTCAAAACGGTAATATATACCAGCGTCAAACTTGATCAGATTATAGTGCATATTGTGTACTTTAGCAAAAAATACTAAAAATAAGACAAACACAGACATATGTGCCTGCATAAGAAAGGCATGCCAAAATTCATATTTCGCGCTCTGTGAGTTGATGTCTTTTGATAAACTCTCGTAAATTAAATCAGTTTTTATGGGGTATCAGGTCGTTGAGAGGTACGGAACCCTTACTGCGCGAGTCCGACTCGCACTAGGCTGGTTTTTTTTTTTTTTTACCTGGGGAAATCCTCATGGACGCACTCCGCCCGACTGGCTTAGGCTGTGTGTTGTCTGTCTTTCAGACAGTCAGACACGGTACTGTTTTAAAAATATGGATTGCATTAAATAACACCATTTCTAATTTTCTTTTCAATTTTCTCTGTAATTAACAAAAAACATTGTTCAGTTGTGAACCAAACTTTCACAAAAAAATTTGTTTATTTTTAATTGAAAAATTTACAAATAATCTTATAGAAAAGACCAAGCTTTTATTTTTCATATCGTAATGGATTAATTATTCGCTATGGTTAACATTCGTCGCCTCGCCATGACTAGTTACGTCATTGGCCAGCGATACGGCCAGCATTGGTTCCAAGTTAATTTGGCGAACGTTGCTCAGTTATTTCTTCTTGTTTTTATCAACCGACGAAAAAAAGGAGGAGGTTCTCAATTCGATGCGTATATATATATTTTTTTTTATGTATGACCACGCATAACTTTTTACAGAGTGGTCCGATTTTGATGATAATTTTTTTGATGGATAGGGTATATCTCGAAGTTGGTCCATTTAAATTTGAAATTCAAAATCTACCCCTAAGGGTAGGAAAACAGGCCATGAGTGCTTGTTCACCCAGTGAATTCTTACCTGTAGACCGATTCTGTTGAAACTTGGCACACATCAATGTAGTTGTAGACACTACAACATAGTGGAGACCTGGAGGTAGATTTTAGGCTCATTTTTTTTTTTATAAAACTTTTTGACAAAAGTGTTTGTTTAGCGCCGACTCATAATTAGTTATTTACATTAGTTTAGTTAGGAGAATAGTTATTAAGACTAAAAGCTTCATTTTATTTTTCGCTTTCCAGTTTCTGTTTTCGTCGGTTAATTTTTTTGTTAAAAAGTTTTATATGGTATTCGTTTCATTTGCCTACAACATTTTTAGGAAATGGCTGGATAAAGCGCGTTACTAAATAATGGTCACAATGGATTGTCTGGCAGAATTTTGTCTTTTTATTTTGTCTTTGTCTTTATTTGTTGTTCTTCTTCTTCTTTTCGTGTCAATGGCTATAGATTAGATGCTGTCAGAAAGAGGCACATTGTATACTTCTTGTCTTTTTCTTCTTTTGACGACGTCTGTAGTCTGGTGGTTCGAGTGTTGGACTGCTGATCACGAGGTCGTGGGTTTGTTTCCCATAGGACACACATATTTATGTGATGAACATTAGTGTTTGTGTTGGTCTGGGTGTTTCTTAGTATTCTTTGTATGTATTAATAAAAAAAAAAGTATGAAAGTATTATATCAATTGTCTAGTAGGTACCCATAGTACGAGCTCTGCTTAATTTGGGACTAGATGGTGCTGTGTAAAAAACGTGTCCCAAATATTTATGTATTTTATTATGTCCGTAGCCTGCATCAGGTCATCCTGGAAACAAGCGGGTCACAGCGGGTAAGCATGTAGGTGAGAAATGCTTTCCGTTCCTTGTAGTTCTTTATTTCGCTGTAAATATGGTTCATCAACTACACTTTTGTAGACTTATATAGATCAGACACATTCATTACAGAAGGATTCAGTTGGCCTGGACAGCATTAACAAACTCCGATGAGTCTTCTCGTCGCCTATACTGCGAAGTTTGAAGACGAAGGTTTTCAACCAGTGCGTCCTGCCTGTCATGACTTACGGTGCCGAGGGACACTGACAGTTGAGCAAAGCCACAAATTCAAAGTCAGCTATGGATCGAGCTATGCTTGGAGTTTCTTTGAAGGATATAATCCGTAACGAGAAGAACCGGAGTGACCGACATAACTTGTAGGATCAGTTGGCTGAAATGGCAGTAGGCTGGCCATGTCTGTCGAATGACTGATGGCTGTTGGAGTCCTTGCAGAGTGGAAACCGTGAAACGGCAAACGCAGCGTAGGACGCCCCTCAGCCAGGTGGACCGACGACCTGAAGATGGTAGCTGGGGGAAACTGGATGTAAAAGGCAGAGGACTGAGTGTTGTGGTGCAACTTGGGTGAAGCATATGACCAGCAGTGGACTGCGATAGGCTTAGTTGAATGAGATGAGAGAATCAATCACCTTAAAACGGTGTGATGTTTTTGGAAAACCAGTAAAAAGTAAGTTGTATGGCTATGGCTACGGATTCTCCGTACTCAATGCTCTCTCAATGATCTTGATGCATAAGGGTAGAATTGACACGCATGTGAAATGACGTATACAGTCCTGGTGAATATAATATTCATGATGAATTTAACATTCACTTCAGTTTAAACCAGCCTTCCTTGTACTGACTGTTTAAAAAGAAAGCTTGCACGACTAGCGATGACAAACAACGACAACATTTCAAACAACAAACATGATAAGCAGTTTACAAATCACTTATGAATAATAATCTTTTGAATTAATCTATCATTATGGCTTACCTGATGTCATTTTATTTCTAATACAACTCTCTACATGCACGATACTGGTTAAAAATAGTACATTACTGTCGAGGCCTGAAATAAAGCAATTAACGGCCGAGTAATATTGGAAGCTTGGCTTCGCCTCGTAGTGATTTTAAAAGGACTAAGCGCCAGCCAAGTCCTTTTTAACTAAACGAGGCCGCTTAATTGCTATTTCGGCAGAGACTTGTATGGTACTTTTCTCTCATTTACGAGGAAACAATACACATATTAATTCCACAGCATCTAATTTTCATTCGCGCCAATTCGTTCGCGCGCGGTTCCTGTTGTATTTTCAAACTTTTGAAATTATATGCGCATTCAGCCTTTAGGTAATAAATATCGTGTACCTCATCATTTTAGCTGATAAATTAGGCGTTTTTAGGTACACGATTGCGATTCCGTGTGGTGCCGGACATAAAGAATTGCACCACCCTATCTCTTCTCATGGGTGTCGTAAAAGGCGACTAAAGGATTCACCAGAGGGTGGGCAGCAGCGTTGTCTGAGTATTTAACCAACCAACTGCGATCGCCAACCTGCTTGCCAAGTGTGGCGATTAAGGCATATCGCCCCAACATGCTTGGGGGAGGCCTATGTCCAGCAGTGGACGTGTTTCGGCTGAAATGATGATGATGATAATGATGATGAGGACTTGTAACTACATTCCGTTCGTAACGTTAAAATAACAATCACAGCCGTAAATCTACTATTATACAGTTAAGACAACTCGAGAACTTCAGGGCATTCTTAATAAAAAAAATAGACGACCTAAAATTCTAAACACAAAAATAAACAAATCTACTATTATACAGTTAAGACAACTCGAGAACTTCAGGGCATTCTTAATCACAAAAATAGACGAAACAAAATTCTAAATACAAAAATAAACAAAACATTTTCATGGCCGAAAACTTTATCAAAGAGCTTGGAAGTTGGTCATGATTTATCACTCCAAATTGATTTAATGACTATCAGACGACAAGGCGGTGGCACCAACAGTCTCTCGGCGGGAGTTTCGAAACTTTTACCTTACCGATAATAAATGAAGCAAGTTATGACAGTTGGGATGGAATCGTGACCGTTTGTGCGTGCTGTCAACGACTCCTGCTGCTACGGGCTGAACAAAGCAATTAGCGCCGAGTGGCATTAATATTCTAAATGAAGTTGATGGTATCGGTGTTACCGGCACCGGGTTTTCGATACTTCAGAAACTCTAATGCGGAGTTTGCTATCGGAGATAATTGAAAGGTATACTAGGTATGTTTAAAATTAGTGAATTAATCACCACATTAAGGACCGCAATAATTAAATAATTGCTACCAACTTGATGCGCTTTGTAGCCACATTTTACAGTAGAGTATTGTCAAAATTATCGATTATATTACACAGTCATCACAGGCAGACCAAACATAGCCATAGTACCGCATAGCTATAGTACCGCATAGCCATAATACCGCATAGCCATAGTACCGCATAGCCATAGTACCGCATAGCCATAGTACTACATAGCCATAGTCCCGCATAGCCATAGTACTACATAGCCGTAGTATTAGTCTGCTTTGTAGCCATATCTCACAGTAAAGGACTGTCAAAATATATCGATGATATCAAGCAGGTCACGGGAACACGCTGGATGCGGGAAGCGCAGGATCGGTCGTTGTGGCGATGCTTGGGGGAGGCCTATGTCCAGCAGTGGACGTCTTTCGGTTAAAATGATGATGATACTAACTATGTAAATTAAAATTAAACTATTAACTATTTAAATTATACTTCGCTGTATTTGTAGATAGAAAAAGTGCGAAAAACGGCTACTTTTGGCAATTTTTCTATCTACAACTACAGCGAACTATATTTTACATAGTTAATAGTTTCTGATTAAACTACAGTACCTGTACTTCAATTGTTAAAAACGAATTTTCGATAAATGATGTATTCTGCGAGTAATATTTTCTTACTAACGGGGGTGCCACTTGGCTGCTATATTATTTCTTTTATATTTATTTATACCAAAAAACTTAGTACTATATTACAAATAACATTCCCCTTAGGTACTTTGTTTACAATTCACATGAACGTTGATCGCCAAACCAGGTTAACTTGTATCTTGGGGACCACCTTCCCTAGTTAAATTATACAAATAATGACATGGTTTACATTAAAAGATATATCGATGATGTTACATAGTCATCAGTCATTACAGGCAGACCGGTCATAGCCGTAGTACCGCTTTGTAGCCATGGATCACGGTAGAGTACTGTCAAAATAATTATATCAATGATATTACTCCACACATTGGTCTGAACGTTGGCGCCAACGCTATTCCAACGTGTGGATCGGGGAAATGGAGTTGGCCCGAACGTTGGGGCGAGCATTGGCAGTTAACCGTCGCGTGTCAGTTTTATCAAAGGAATTATGCACCAACGTTGGCGATGCGCCCACACGTTGGTGGTTTGCTCAGTCTTGCCGCAGCACTCATGCAGTAAGGTGCATCGAATGAGCTTGTTCCTACGATCACCGCGTCTTGAAAATGTCATCTGCGTGGATGGACGCAATAGTTATATAATTTCTATAAAAAATCTTGTTTTATTAATTAATATTAATTATATTATCTTGTTTGTCAAAACATTTTTCAAAGACGACGTCCATTGTTTAACTTTTGTGTTATTTTAATTGACAGCTCAGCTCTTAAGCACTCAATAATCTTAAAGAGCGCAGTGCTACATCTATTTCAGATGTCTTTACATTGGCTCTGATGGAACTAAACTAACATTATCTCCAACGTGTGGACGCTAGGCATAATTAAGGGCCAATGCTCGCCCCAACGTTGGGTCCAATGTGTGGAGCCCGCCTTACACAGTCATCACAGGCAGTCAGAGGCCGACATAAGGAAATTTTAATCAAAATCAATAATGGTCGAATAATCGTTTTTAATCTTCGTGATGATATCATACTCGATAGCAGTTACTGATATGGCGTAAAGCTGTGCGTATTGACTATAATGCGATAGATGGCGTTAGCCGTAGTTGTCTCTCCGTTATCTAATATTTCTTTAGCAAAAAAAAATCGTTTACCTAAACGCATTAAGTATAGTTTTTCGTCAGACATAGTTTTATCCAATCTTTGTTTTTAGGGTTCCGTACCCGAAGGGTGACAAACGGGACCCTATTACTCTCGCTACGCTGTCCGTCCGTCCGTCTGTCTGTCACAGGGCTTTATCTTTTGAACGGTAATAGGTAACCGGTTAAAATTTTCTCAGAATATGTGTTGCTATGAGGTGTATCATGACAAATACTAAAAACAAAAAAAAGTCTAAAACCAAAGGGGGTCCCCATAGAAGAAACCTCAAAAAACATGCATTTTTTTCAACGTTTTTGTTTTTGCTCTATCTTCAAAACCGTAATACATACCAGCGTCAAACTTGGTCAGATTATAGTGCATGCTATGTAGTTTAGCAACAAATACTAAAAATAAGACAAACATAGACATATGTGGTGGTACCTGCGTAAGAAAGACATGCAAAAAATCATATTTCGCGCACTGTGCGTTGATGTCTTTTGATAAACTCTCGTAAATTAAATCAGTTTTAATGGGGTATCAGGTGGTTGAGAGGTACGGAACCCTTACTGCGCGAGTCCGACTCGCACTTGGCCGGTTTTTTAATCTTCGTGATGATATCATACTCGATAGCAGTTACTGATATCGGCGTAATGCTGTGCGTATTGACTATAATGCGATAGATGGCGTTAGTCGTCGTAGTTGTCTCTCCGTTATTTAATATTTCTTTAGCAAAAAAATCGTTTACCCAAAGGCCTCTATTAATTATAGTTTTTCGTCAGACATCATCATCATCATCATTTCAGCCGATAAACGTCCACTACTGGACATGGGCCTCCCCCAAAAGGGTGGGATATGCCATAATCGCCACGCTTGGCAGGCGGGTTGGCGATCGCAGTTGGTTGGTTAAATACTCAGAGGACGCTGCTGCCCATCCTCTGGTGAATCCCTTAGTCGCCTTTTACGACACCCATGAGAAGATAGGGTGGTGAAATTCTTTGCGTCCGGCACGACACGGACAAAGACATATTTGTCAGACATAGTTTTATCCAATCTTTGTTTTTTTTATTCACACCCTTGAATTTTTAAATTAAATAAAAACATCATTTTCTTGCCTTTTAATAAAAGACATCTTGGTTTTTACTTCGAACAAAGGATTAGCATTGCCATAGAACGTGGCAATGCTGCCAGCCTTTTGGGCACATTTAGATTCTTTTCACGCGATATTAGATACTATTTTTTCTGGGGTATTTTTTTACATATAAAATAAATAATGATGTAAGTTTGTAAATGTTATGCGTTGGTGTGGTAGTTTTTATTGTATCGGTATTAAAATTGTATTTAAAAAAACAAAGAGGGATAGAAATTTGACATATTTTGTCCATAAAACAACAACATAAGCTCATAAGCTAGTAGGGTAAATCGTGGATAGGTAGGATATTAATTTTGACCGTTAGAAGCTTGAATTTTTTTTGCTCCAAAGGACCGTCAACCTTAGTATTGATATTAATTTCAACTTCATACCTTTATTTGTTGCTGATACAAACAAAATGACAGATGGACAGACAGACAGGTGGACAGTCAGACAAACATATAACATATATATACGGACAGTAAAGTGATCCTATAAGGGTTCCGTTTTTTAGTTTTGAGGTACAGAATCCTAAAAACAATTAAACGAAATAAACAAACAAGTAGATAGCGCTCTTTCAAATTAAATATAACATAACATCACGCCTGTATTTCCCCGAAGGTGTAGGCAGAGGTGTATAGTACACCCAAATTTCGCCAGTTATGTTACAGTCCCATGTAATAGGGGGCGAGCCTATTGCCATTAATCGGGCACAAATGCAAACTCCGGGCTGCTACTGAGAATTTCCTAATGAAAAAACCCAATAACACTTTTCCCGACCCGGGAATCGAACCCAGGACCCCACGATCAGCAGTCGCGCTTGCGACCATTAGACCAACGAGGCAGGCAATATACATATTTGTTATGGTTACATATTAAGGAATATCGCTCAAAATTATCACAGTATTGTGCCGCATGTAACCATATTTCAGTATCGGGTTATCGATAAATAGTTAATTAAAAAACGATAAATAAATCGTTTATTTTAAATGACCATTTTGATATTAGTTTCCAATAAGGTAAAAGTCAGTGTTTGACAGTTCTGGCGTTATTGCTTTGACGAATGACGCCATGCAGTCTTTGTTATCTGGACAGACATACCATGCCAGATAGGCAAATAGGGAAAACGGGAAAACAGAAGCATACAACATTATAGCGTGCTAATCATCAAATTATTTAGCAGAACTATCCTCATTGGTATTACAAAATAGGTAATTAAAGCATTATTGCGGTGATTCAATTTATTCCTTTGTTGGGCAAGCGAGGACCATCGTCAACCGCACCATGTGCAATCATCGCTTACCATAAGGTGACATAGCGGTCAAACGAAAGTCCATTATGAATAAAAAACCAGCCAAGTGTAAGTCGGACTCGCGCACTGAGGATGTCGAACCACCTCACACGTCTTAATTTACCGTAGTAGACGGTTCAGCGACTTCCAAACTGGCCACTCCCAGGTAACTCGGCATTTTGGTGTGGTACCGTCTTTAGCAGCGTTACGCCAATACAGGAGATCCTGCTGAGCAGCACCCAGGCCAAGAGAGGAGTACTACTGCTCAGCAGGACCGATACATACAGCTGACTGCAAGACGTCAGCCGATGTTAACCGCCCGGGATATAGTTAAAAGCTACAATTCTCAAGCTGTGTTGTTGTTAGCCCCCAAACCGTGCGAAATCGGCTGCATGAGTATGGCCTACATATACGACGACCAATCAAGTACCCACCTATACACTACGGGAATTGCGCTCATCGAAACTATTGGTGAAGGGAATACGTAACATGGACCCAGAAGCAATGGGATAAAATATTATTTTGCGATGAGTCCCGATTTGGGTTAAGGCCTGACACAAGAAAGGTAAGAGTATATCTTTGTCCCGGAAATGCTGAATAGCTGAGGTGTGTCCAGGAAGTACCCCTTTACAGCGGCACTGCAATAATGTTTTGGGCGGTTATTAAGAAAAACAAACGAACTGAGCTCGTTTTTGTAAATGGAAACATGGACGCTGAAAGTAACGTTGAAGACATCCTGAAGACAAAGTCTTGGCTCAGATTTCACGCTGATGCATGACAATGCGCGTTCGCACACAACTTGGAGGAACAGTGAGTACTTTGCAATGGTAAACATGCGGGTATTGCCCTGGTCTGCACGCCTGGGACATGCTCCAGAGATGTGTTTTAGAGGACTTGGACGGAGTGACTACAACCCAATAGCTCCAGGATTAGTTAAAATTCTATTGGGAGCGATTGCCGCAGGATGACATAATCAGACTCATCGATTCTGTCAAAAATCGTTGCCAACATGTTTTAGACAACAGAGGAGGTCATACTTTGTATTAAATTATTCAATAACTTTAACTTTAATTTTGTCTAACAGAAAAAAGTTTACTTATTTAGGTACCTTAGTTGTGTTTCGTATGATACAGTACACATACTTGTAATTATTGTTATTAAATAAAAAATACAAATAAATGTAAGTTTTACATCAAAAAAAAAACTAAAGTTATTATTTATAAAACTTAAACACACATTATAATGTGAAAACCCATACCAAAATTTAAATAAGTACATGTTGCTTAGACTTTTTGATGTGTGTAAGTATTATATGGATTAGTTCCCACGACTTCATCAATAATAGGTAAATGTCTTAATAAAAATAAACTTAATATATATAAACAGTTTAAGACGTCGGTGCCTTTGATTTGGTCTGATATAAAAATTAAAAAAAAAAAAATTGGCACCGGCTTCCTAAACTGTTTCACACAAGTTATTTTATTCTTTGTGAAGTCGGATTTTACTTTTTTGGCATTAACAATAGAAAAAAAAGGGATTGTTGCAGTCCCCGATGATTTGCTGTCATCCATTGAAGTGTTCCCTTCTTTATCTCCGAAGATCTTCATCAGATTTTCATCAAATGTTACTTTCTGAATGCAAATGCTTGATTTGTTGATGAAAATACCAAAATCGCTACATTCGCAAATCGTTGCCTCAATTTCACATGGATCCCATTATCAGGAGTTATGAGGTAACAAGCATTAAAAAAAATACAATCGTGTCGAGAATATCCTCCGTTTTTGAAGTCGGTTGAAAATTAAAAGATTGTCTTAGTACTTTAAGTCTCATGTACCTAAGTGAATGATTGTATTCTTGTGAGAAATAAAGTTATTAATATAAACGGTTTCACTCACGTTATTTCATCGGGTGTGCCCGACCAGTTTCGAGCTCGAACGGAGCCCTTAATCATGAGCTGGTCGCGCAACGCTGCCGCTCCGTTTGAGCTCGAAACTGGTCGGGCACACCCGATGAAATAACGTGAGTGAAACCGTTTATATTAATAATTATGAATTTAACTCACAATAGTTATTATATAGAAATAAAGTTATCTTAAAACTCAGTAAAAGATCATCATAAGTTAAATTTTTAAAGTACTTTAATCATCAATAAATCTCGATGACAGTGTTGTTGTTGTTGGCATACAATCATTGTCATTTATTGGGACCATATCATTGGGACAGTGTATTCTTCTTAAAACATTTCCTCCTTGTTCATTGGGGTCACTAAGCATGTGTGACGTCAGCACAATGTAATAGAGGTATAGTAGCACATCATCAGGAGATGCTTCCTTCAATATTGTTGGAATTGTGGAGGAGTCGGGTAGCTCAGCGACAGCGGAAGCGAATGCCATTAGCAAGATGATTGCCCTCATTGCGTGTTGTTACTAAAACAAAAACATAATTAGTAATATCAACCTGTGATGTGAAATCTGAAACCTTAGTAATAACGGGAATAAATGACTTCATACACACATTGCGCACCTTAGTGGACCAAAAATTTATTATTTTTTCATAAAGCTCAGCCCAATGTACACTTATTTTACATGTTAGTCCTAAGTTTAATAATGTTATTGGTGTACAATAAAGAATATTCTATTTTCTATCTATCTATCTATCTCAGCACTCGGCATCTGATGATTAAGCCAGTAGTTAGTTCTTTTTTTTTTCAAACAGATCTAATTATAGAAGCTATTGAATGGTCGATTCTAGTGGCACGATTACAAATGGGGGGTCCTATGGAGAGGAAGCGACAAGAAACTCCATGGATATAGCCTATTTTATTAGGGGTCTGTTACCAAAGGGTGCCAACGAGACCCTATTACTCTGCCTATGCCGTCTATCCGCTCGTCCGTTTGTCTGTCACAGGGACGTATCTTTTTAACAGTAGGTCATAGGAAGCCAGTTGAAATTTTCATATGTTACTATAGTTTCTATCACGACAAATACTAAAAGAAAAAAGAAGTCTAAAACCAAAGGTTGTAGACTTACAAGAAATCTCAATATTCCTTCTCTATCTTCAATACGGTAATAAATACAAGCGTCAAACTTGTTGTAATTTTAGTGCATAAATATATAGTTTAACAACACATAATAAAAATAAAGCAAACACAGACATATATGGTGGTACTTTCGTAGGAAAGAGACGCAAATATTCATATTTCACTAAAGGTTCACGTTTATTGCAAACGGGCGTCTAGTCTTTCAAAACATTAACGTGCAGTGCTGGACCTTTGATGAATTCTCGTAAATTAGTTTCTACGGGGTATCAGGTCGATGGGGTACGTAACCCATACTGCGCGAGTCCGACACGTACTTGGCCGGTTTTTATTTAACATAACTTTTCGTTGCGGTGAATAGCGAATTCTGTCAGCTGTTAATTAGAAAATTTAATAAAATTGGGCCTTGGGCCATGACGTAAATTTAATCAAATCTATTTCAGGAGAATATTAGTCGGGACTGTTCAAGCATAGATAATTATCTATAGTCAAAATATTATTTTTAACTAAATAGTTCCGTGTTGTGCCGGACGTAAAGAACTGCACCATCCTATATTTTTTTTATATTTTTTAACTGCCATACAGCTACCATTACAGGAATTCCCAAATCGATAGTGCAGCCACTGATCTGATAACCCATTACCAAACCACATGTTGCCAAACAATTACACTTTTATCAAAAAATTTAAAAAAAATCACAAATCACATAATATATACAATATCACTCTTGTGAACTCACTCAGCGAACTCGTGAACAAATCAACTTTCTCGCTGACTAAATTATGTGTGTCTATTGTTCGTGTGAGGGGGGTGTTGTCCAACAATTTACTAATTAATTTAGTTCTACCGCGCGGCACCGCGAACAAGCTCGGTCGTCGTCACCGCTCCACGTACCTATCGGGCACACACAAGCCCATACACTGCAGCACACCCGGATTACTTATGCTACCACGTAACACTTTAAGCATATATGATGCCAGAGCTGGATCCCTCCTTGTTTCCAACTTGTTGTATCCCACCATGTCTATAACAAACAAGGTTGGATACATCAACGGATAGAAAGGATATACACCTTAATGTAAATCTTCTTATGGGTGTCGTAAAAGGCGACTAAGGGATTCAACAGAGGATGGGCAGCAGCGTTCTCTGAGTATTTAACCGACCAACTGCTATCACCAACCCGCCTGACAAGCGTGGCAGCCAGCACCACCAGCAGCATATGATATTGCCAGCAGGATATGATATTGTACCATCGACACGAAGAAGAAGAAGCGTGGCGATTATGGCATATTCCCCCCATTGGGGGAGGCCTATGTCCGGCAGTGGAGGTCTTTCGACTGAAATGATGATGATGAAATAGTCTTGTATGATTAAAAGTCGCGAAATTCAAAAATAATCTATTTCAGGAGAAATTTTCTGAATAAATACAATACCTAGGCACTTATTTCTTTCAGTCACGAAAAATGTTGTTCATTCCACGAAAAATGTAACTAGTGTTCGTCCTGCATGCGGTATTGCGATAAATTAATTAATTCCAGGATAATAAATATAGTCCTCAATAATTAATATTTAACTTTTTTGCACAATAATTACATTTATCAACTTCGTTAACACCACGGCACACTACTTATGAGTCTGACATACTAATAAGTATATTTATATTTATTCAACTTATCATTGTTTCCTGAATCTAAAATAAATTCAGGAAGTGCTACCCATTGTGTGTAACAACAGTGCGTTACTTTATTAGTTCGGGCGCTGGATAGTGACGTTATATTATTGATCGTTTTGATAGTAATTTTTAACCGACTTCATAAAAGGAGGAGGTTCTCAATTCTATGGTATTTAACCGACTTCAAAAAAAGTAGGAGGTTCTCAATTCGATTGCATTTTTTTATGTTTGTTACCTCAGAACTCCGTCATTGAAAAACCGATTTGGAAAATTCTTTTTTTTATTTGAAAGGACATACTTCCAGATTGGTCCCATTTTTATCAAAATCCAGTTTTGATGATGGGATCCATGTGAAATTGAGGGAACTCCTCAAATATTATAGGCATACATACAGCGATTTTGGACATCATAAAGAACAAAATAATGTGTGTGAAACAGTTAAGGAAGTCGGTGCCAATTTTTTCTTAAATCAAACTTAATCAAAGGCACCTACTTCCTAAACAGTTTCACACAAATTATTTTATTCTTTTTGGAGTCTGTCATTACTATTCAAAAGTTTATTTTATTAATGTGATACGATATTTTCAAAAGAATGTCGAGTAGAGTTTAAAGTTAGTAACATTTTGATTGAAAATCCTAGTATTAAAATATGATTTTGACTGATTATACAAAAATAATTGGATGGTAATCACAGACAAGTAAGCCTCTAGACACCAATTAGCCGGACACCTCCGTTCACCACGCATATGCAGTAGCATTGCATATCATACGCCCCGCTACCAATCAGGACGTCAGTCCACCAGCGCGCAGCACCAATAAAACGGATTCATACCACCGAACTTTTGAGCCGACCAATCATAATGCGCTGTCCCTCGGTCTCGCCAACATTTTACGACTGCGTTCTCATGCAAAACTTTGTTTATGCGGCGTCTTATGGCTTACTGGTATGTGATGGTAATAAATCGTCCGCCACCATTGAGCTATTATTGCTATGATTACTACGTAATAATAATAATAGCTATCCACCGCAGTGTCAACCCGAATGTCATTTTGAGAAAATGACGTTTAAAAATTGACGACTACCATAGAGGATGTCCACGAGATTAAAGTGATGCGTCATTGCATGGTTATGTATTTTTTATAGTGGATGTACAGGGGGTGCTGGTCCAGAAAACCTCCTCGTGTGCCTGGGCGAGGACGGGCCTGGTGTGCATTCACCCTGCCGCTAGGCAGTCAGCTGGGGACTGTGTCCTTCCCTGCCCCCGTCAGTCTCGTAACCCCAGAAGGATTGCTCGCTGAGTAGTATTCTCTCGCCTTCTTTTGGGACCGACGGTCTTGGCTTCACCGCCCAGATTGCGAGGAGGAAAATCTCTATATAATAAAAAAAATACGGGAGGATGGGGCCTGCGGACGGCGGACTCAAGGGTAGTCTGCTGCCCGACCAGCAGTTGGTGTAGCTAGTGCAGCTGGCGTAGCTTGCGTATTTGACGTAGCTGTCATAGTTGGCGTAGCAGGCGCAGCTTGCGGTGTTGGTGTAGCTTGCGTAGTTGGCGTAGATGGCACGTTACTTCAACTCTGAAAAAACAGTAAAGTAATAGTATATTTTTTTTATGTGTGTCTACAACTGTTTACAGGTTGATTCTTCTTAATATTTAGAACACCGTAATAGAAAACAGTTGAAAGAGACATGTCAGCCCGACCGGTCAAGGCTCACGGGCCTTGGGCGGTGGCGCGTCGTGTTCCGCGCGCGCCAGTCAAGAGGAGGGTGCGACCGATGTGGGTGCCGCACGGGGTGAAGGGGCTCGCCTGATAGTGGCGAGCCGGGACCTGCCGGGGATGGTTGGGCGAATACGGGAGTATTTCTCACGCCCCCGGCCAAGGGTCGGTAGAGGAACACCGTGGTGGTTTTTAGTCGGTAAGAGTCCAACACTGGCTCCGCCTTCCCCGGGTGGAGTGCGTCCATGAGGATTTTCCCCACGGAAAAAATAAATACATAAGAGTATTGTTCAAACAGTTTATATAAATATAACGCTTTTTACTGTTTTTGCCCATTTATCATCATCATCATAATTTCAGCCGAAAAATGTCCACCGCTGGACAGAGGCCTCCCCCAAGGGAGGTATATGCCATAATCGCCACGCTTGGCAGACCGCTTGGTGATCGCAGTTGGTTGGTTATATATTCAGAGAACGCTGCTACCCGTCCTCTGAATAATCCCTTAGTCACATTTATATGAACCTTCAATTAACAATTATTATTACTTAGAAATGCGTTTCATTTACTGACAAAAATCTAACTGTTCAAAAACAGTAGGAAGTCAGGTTTTACTTTTTCAGTGTCCGTTAAAAACGGTAAATGAAATGCATCGTAAAGAAACCTACACACCTGAGAGTGCTCTGTAAAGTTCCCGATAGTATGTGTAGTCGCCAACTTGCAATAAATTGTTTTTTTTTTCGAGTGGACTCTCGCAGATTGGCACCCAAGATAGGTGCCCTTACTGCTTAACCAAGCGGGTGGCGGAGAATCCCGTGAGGGACTCCATCCGCATGCAAATGCAATCCAAAACCGCATAATCCCCAAGGGAGGGCTCGGACCTCGGCTTATTGGGGCATTGCGGGGGGACCCCGCCGCTATGTTCCCCTGGCAGCCGTAGCTGCATCGGGAATCGCAATAGGCTAGCGAAGTAGACTTATATTTAAGCCCTTCTTATCTTGAGAAGAGGCCCGAAAACAGCAATTTTTAATAAAACAAGGTTTAACCGGATTAAATCGCGTATATTATTTAAATTGGTTTCCCTGACGTTTCGAAAGCTTTGCAGCATTTCGTGGTCACAGGTAGACTAAGAACCTTGAACCTTGTTTTATTATAATGTGTAGTGATCGCGAAAACCTAAGAAGTTACAGCAATTTTTGTTTATCGTTGAAACCCTTTTAAAGAAGCGAGATTTGACATCGCGTTTTTAAACCAATGCGAGATTTTGATGGACACTGCCGTGCTAGGTGCATCACTTCACTGCATGAAAGTATGATTTGTAAGCGCGAAATAGTGTCCATCATCATCATTTCAGCCGTATGTTTATTTAGTATTACGTACAGTGCTGCATATATATTGTAGTACCTAGTTTAAATTAATAATATAAGTAATAATATTGTCAAATTGAATTTTTATGTTTAAATATTCCATGCTGTGAAACGGCCAAATATGTGGAACATACATTTAATTTATAATATCCTCTGTACCATATTTCACGCAATAAATGATAAATAAATAACAACAAACCGCCAACGTTTGCATGCATGGCGAACGTCTGCGCATAATTATTTTGATAAAATCGACACGCGATGGCCAGCGGCCAACGCTTGCCCCAACGTTCGGGCCAATGCTATTTTCCTGATCCACACGTTTGACGAACAGCGTTGGCGCTAACGTTCGGGTTAACGTGTGTGTAGCCACCCTAAGGCCGGCTCCAGACGTTGGTCCCAACGCGCAACTTTTGCCAATACTATTCGTCCAACGTGTGAATCGACAAAATAGCGTTCGCTCCAACGTTGGTTTTCCGTTGGATTTCGGTTTCATCAAATAAATCTAACGCTCGCGATGTAATCACACGTTAGCGGTTTGCTCAGCCGCAACACGCATCGAATGTGTAGTGTACATATTTATTTATGTTCCGTCATCAAGATGTCATCCGCATGGACCTCGCTTATAACTTTATTGAATGCCGTAGAAACCAGTGACATCTAAATTATTCTTTGTTATCTTATAATTAATAAATAGAAATTGGGATTGTCTGTACTCAATGTGGGTAGGCCATAAGGTGGACCGACGACCTGGTGAAGATCGCGTGGTTCTGAGGGATGCGGGATGCACAGGACCGATCGTTGTGGCGATACTTGGAGAGGCCGTTGATGATGATGTTGATACCATGAATCTATATAGTAGGATAACACACTATGTGACTTAAAACGAGCCAAGCGAGAGGTCCATAAAACTATTGCATTTCTTTCTACTAGGGTGTCCAAATAATATTTATTCGTGGATTTTCTCAAACTTAATGTTATCATTTCGAAAACTAAGAGGGGTCATTGTACTCATAATGAAGTAGATTATATGCTTTGACTTTATTTAATATTTTTCTTACCCCGAGTAGAATCAGTATATCAAATCCGTTCAGCCGTTTCAGTGTTATGGAAGAACAAACTAACATCCATACTTTCGCATTTATAATATTAGTAGGAAGTAGGTATGGACATTGTCAACACGGCCGGCCTGTTGGTTTACGGTAGGCAAAGTCGATGTTTTATTAATTTTATTTTCATGGATCATTGGTGTCAATTCTCTTGTTCACGCTACTTCAAGAACTCAACTATCGCTCTCTTTTATTAATAGTAGATACAAGAAAGAGATGGCAACAATTTTAGAACTGTCAAATTAGTTTACGTGTTACATTTCACTGTATTTTAGTGGGCACGTTCCGAAATCACTACTAAACTTGTATAGAAATTTAAATTCCGACTAATTTGACAACGCCTAAATTGTTTCCATCCCTTTCTGTTATCTCCTATCAGTAAAAGAGAGCGATAGTTTAAAATAAGTTTAGTTCATGAACAAGAGAATCGACACCATTGCCAACTTTGCTAATTCTACGTGTGTAAAGATATTATACAACGTGTAATTGAAATAACTCAAAACCTCTTAAGGGGTCATTGTACTCATCAGTAATAAGCTGTTCCCTGCATTTGTGTTCACATTACACGACAAAATGTAAGGAATAGTTGTGTTTTCGCGATTTCGGGGTTGCTCCCATTATTTAATTAGCATCCCGGGAAACCTCGAAAACGACACCCATATTGATTTTATTTAAAAAGTCACGTCCGCCATCTTGGATCTCGAATAGATGTTATATTCGTAATTAGCATCCCGGGAAACCTCGAAAACGATACCCATATTGATTTTATTCAAAAAGTTGCGTCTGCCATCTTGGATTTCAAAATGGATGTTAAATTCGTAATTAGCATCCCGGGAAACCTCGAAAACGACACCCATATTGATTTTATTTAAAAAGTGACGTCCGCCATCTTGGATCTCGAAATAGATGTTATATTCATAATTAGCACCCCGGGAAATCTCGAAAACGATACCCATATTGATTTTATTTAAAAAGTCACGTCCACCATCTTGGATCTCAAAATAGATGCTATATTCATAATCAGCACCCCGGAAACCTCGAAAACGATACCCATATTGATTTCATTTTAAAAGTCGCGTCCGCCTTCTTGGATCTCAAAATAAATCTTATATTCGTAATCAGGACCCCCGAGAACCTCGAGAACGATATCTACGTGGGACACTCAGAAAGTTTTGCGAAACTAAAAAAAATTGTTCTATACGTACATATATTTTTATCAAATCTTTTCAAAGTACTTTCCACCAGCCTCTATACAAAGATTCATGCGCCTAAACCAGTTTTCAAAACACTTTTTCCAGTCCGCCGCAGACACCTCGTTTACAGCCTGCTCGAACGCAGCCAGCGCATCTTCCGGCGACGAAAATTGTATCCCTTTGAGCTGATTTTTTATTTTTGGGAATAAAAAGAAGTCACACGGTGCTAGATCAGGGCTGTAAGGAGGGTGACCCAGGAGTTTGACTGGCGTGCTGTCCAGGAAGTCCCTCGTTTTGAGTGCGGTGTGCGCAGGTGCATTGTCGTGGTGGAGCAGTAGCCCGCGGAGCCCTGTGTTTGGTCGCTTGTTGCTTATAACAGAGAAAACTTCTGGCAAACATTTGGTAGTATACCATTCGGCATTAATGCTTCTTTGATCCCGTAAGGGAATTGATACCAAGTGGCCAGTCAAATTAAAAAAGCTAGCGATCAAAATCTTACCCCCGCTTCTAGATCGCTTCACTTTGGTAGGCGTTGGCTCATTTTGAAACACCCAAACAGTCGACTGGCGCTTGGTTTCTGGGTCGTATTGATAAATCCAGGACTCATCACCTGTAACGATGTCGTAAACACGCCGAGACGAGCCTGCTTCAAATTTGTTAAGCATATCACGGCACCATTCCACCCGGGCCTGCTTCTGAGCATCGGTGAGGTTGTGCGGCACCCAGCGTGATACTATCCTCCTCACGCGAAGATGGCTGTGTAGAATCTCGTGATCGCTTCCCGATCCAATCTTCAATATGTGTTGAATCTCCTGATATGTAATTCGCCTATTGTCTTGGATTAAATTTTTCACTGCTAGCACGTTTTCTTCGGTAACAGCCGTCAAAGGGCGACCGCTTCTTTCGTCATCCCCCAAAGTTGGTCGACCGCGCTTGAATTCGTTATACCAACGATACACGGTTGCCTTGGAAGGGCCTTCATCCATGAATGCCATTTGAAGTCTATCGTACGATTCATCCGGTTTCAGGCGACACTTGAAATCGTATAAAATCATAGCTCTAAAATGTTCCCGGCGCAGATCCATATTTCAGTGAGACACAATACTTTGAATTAACTCGCAAAAAATGTGGAGGGAAATTTTGAAATTGGAACTTACTTATTTTTACTTATAAATAATCATATTTTCGAAAAACATTATTGCTGGCCAGTCTCCCATATATAAAAACTTTTTTTCGCAATACTTTCTGAGGGGCCTGGTATATTAATTTTATTTAAATAGTCGCGTCCGCCATCTTCGATGTCGAAGTAGATGTTGTATTCATCATGCTCCACCCAATGCGGGCCCGACACGCACCGGCTCTGTGTGGTTTGCGCTTTAGAGTTCCTAAGACTGTGGTACAACCATGGGCGTATTCAGAATTTTGTCATCATTCAACGTAAATAGAAATAATCTACTTTTTCTTTGATTTGAATGAATGAGTTTTTTTTTTTCAAAATACCCGCTGAAAACGATGGACGACTCTGTGGGATTCCTGGGAATTATTTTTTCCCGATTTGTCATTTATAGTCATCTTTGGGATCCAATAAAAAAACCAAATACATTCGTGCATACAACGCATGGTCACCCTAGTGTGTCAGTGCTTTGTAAATATGAAAACCATATGAAAACACTTTACCTGTGAAAAGATAAGCCACAGCCAGAATATACTTCTTTTTTACAACCACGTACGCAACAAAAATTCACCATTTTATAATAAAATATACTGAAAATTCAAAAACATGAAAAATTACAATAAACCACCATAATTGTTGTCAATATGACAAATCAGTGTTGACATTTAAAGGTTAAAGTTTACACCAATATTATTTTATAAATTCAATAAGAATACTAACAAAATAGTACGATCTACTTTTTATTAATGGCTTACATCACTATTACGAATTTCACATTATCGTGTTATAGAAGTGCGGTAATAACGAATTTTACAAAACTATAATTTTGATTTAAAAACTGCTATAGAAATTTTCATTTTACGTTGGCAATTTTTTAGACAAGGACACACAAGTCGCTTCTCGGCTCTCCCTTACTTTTGGTTTTCTGCTTACATCACTATTACATGAAAATAAACCTTAAACCATAGACTTAAGGTATAGTTTTGTATTGATAAAAATGTGTTGTACTTTGTCCAGGAATGTATGTAATACATATATATATAATGTTCTTGGTTGATACTCACAGGTCTATGTTTTATGAAGTGTACAACACCCACCATCTTCTTATGAGTGGCTTTTTTCTTCAGTAACAAATAATAATAATGATATGGACTTAGTAATATAAAAGTGCCCAGTGCAATATCAATATCAGACATCTTCACATTGGCTCTTATTAGACAAAACTAACATGATTTCCAACGTGTGGACGCCAACCATTAAATTAACGGACAACATTAGTACTAACGTTTGGGCTAATGTGTGGAGCTGGCGTGAAGTTTAAACTTTAGGGGTTGTATCATCGCCTCAGTGCTTGAATGTCCAACCGACCATTGACCGAATTTTACCGTCGACTTTTTTTAGTTTATTATTGATTTAAGAGAAACATTTTTTAAACTATGAAGATTTAAGATAAATGTATTATATACTATACATTATTCTTAAATCATCAAAGTTTTTAAAATATTTCTCTTAAATCAATAATAAACTAAACAAAACGTCTCCGGTAAAATTTGGTCAATGGTCGGTTGGTCATTCAAGCACTGAGGCGACGGTATGCCATTCGTCAAATTTCTTTTACAACATTTGATGAAAATCATCCAATTTCTTTGATTAAAGTCACATTGGACAAAGAAATTTGACCAGTGGCATACGACCCTTATGTACATATGTGGTATTGTTTGCCAACTGTTATTGATAACATGTCGAGGGGCTCGTAGCGATGCAACGACTGCGCGGATTGTACGAACCGCAAGGTTAAGCTGCACTTGCCGCGGTCAGTCTGTGGTTGGGTGACCGTTTCGTTACACATCGAGACCCCTCCGTGCCTCGGAGAGCACGTTAAGCTGTCGGTCCCGGTTGTCATACGAATATCTATGGCAGTCGTTACGGGTAGTCAGAAGCCTGAGAGTCTGATAACTGGTCTAACCTCCGAATGTCAGTATTACTCAGTAACTGGGTTGCGGGGGTCTGATGGCAGTCGCTCCGTGTAAAATACTGATGTTCAGCCGCATCTGGCTAGACTGGAAGCCGACCCCAATATAATTGGGAAAAGGCTCGGAGGATGATGATATTGATAACATGTCAATAAAATGGCGATATCATTTATAAATTGCAATTAAGGGATAAAAGTCGGTTCATTGTCCGCTATTTCCATGTTATCCTGCACGAACTATAGCAAACAATTTGGCTTTGCCATATACGGATTATACGGTTAAATACGAGTGACGATATTTAATTGATCGTCCAGCGCACCCTGGGCAGTCAGCCCCGCTACCAACCTGCTGACTGGCTAATCTTTTTCCCACGGCATGAGCTATTATCATTATGTAGCTGATGTCGACCGACACGATAGTAGAAGAAGAAGACGGTTAAATAAAATAAATGAAGTACCACTTCAATAATTATTTATTTAACAATAATAATTGTTCGACGTGATTATTATTTTATTTATATAATACAAATGAATGAAAAAAATACAAACATATATACTACCTGTATTTAAGGTACACGGTTTACATAATATGTACGATTTTGTATTATTATTAGTTGTTATAAATAATTGTGGCATGGTTCAGAAGGATTCAGAAGATAAGAAGAAGTCAGGGTAGCATTTTCTTTTTTGTCTACGGTCATACCAACAGATAAAATTATAGTAAAGTAGAACGAGAATGAACGATATAGGCCCACATTTAAGTAAAATGTAACTGTTGTATGTTTATAAATGTGTATGTTGATAATTGACGTAATAATAAGATTCCAAATACATATTTTTCTATAGTTTTCAGAGAAGCACAGATCATGAAACGACGACTGTGGTCTAGTGGTTCAAGGGTCGGACTGCTGAAACTGGACCGACCAGACCGGAAAAACCAGCCAAGTGCGAGCCGATAAAAGTTCTGTACCATTCAATGACCCCTCTCAGCACACATGCCGCGGCATCGTCTAGTAAGCGTCGCAAAAACAAATATCCTGTGCGTGGTGTGTGCATGTGTGCGTGAGCGCTGGTTGTACACGAAGGAGCAGGGTTTTTTTGGCTTCACTATGATTGTTCGCAGCAGTTCGTTTATATTTTTTACTGTCTATGATACAGGGTAATTGAAAACATACCAAATATACTATACGAGTACCTAGTCTCTGCTCATCATTCTGCACAACTTTTCCTATGGGACCAACTATGAAATCGTGGAAATAAATCTACTGATACATAAGTGGATACCTAACTCGATCAAATGTATGAAACAACGGATTTTTTTCAGCTTAAATATACAGCGTGGCGCTGTAGTGGCGAAAATTAATTAATACGTGGGTAGAGCTACTTGTCAGCAATCATGAAAAATTCTAATAAAAATAGTCCATAATTGGAAATTGTATAATTTTCAAACAAATTAAATAAAAAACTTAAAGAAACAAAAGACATTGGTAAAAATAAATAAAATAAATAATAAATAATTATTTTAGGGACATTTTTACACAGCACCATCTAGTCCCAAACTAAGCAGAGCTTGTGTTATGGGTACTAGACAATGAATATAATACTTATATAGTTTTTTTTTTGTAAATGCATACTTATAATACACAAAGAAACACCCAGACCAATACAAACACTTATGCTCATCACACAAATATTAAAAATAACCTGAGTCTGTGAAAAGATGAAAAATATACGACAATTTTATTACATGCGTATCTTTTCATTACTTACTATGCATCGTATTTAATGCGGACAGTACAGTAAACATTTTTTATTCTAAAGAGTTAATCAACACAATAATAACGTTTATTATTATTTATTAATAAGGCGTACTGAGAAAGGCTTTGAAATGCACTGCACTATGGTGCAGAGTGTTGGCACGCGCACCCTGCTACTTTTCCATTATATCTATTTCTGTGCTTTTATGAATAAAACAGGGTGAATTTATTTAGTAATTATATTTTTTACCCTGAACACAGAAATGCCAATCAAGTCTATTTTAAACATTATTTTTGATGGTTAGATTGTCGCTATTGATGTTACCCAGATGCCATTTATATTTATATCATCATCGTACACTGGATACAAACTTTTTATTTTATTCTTTATTGTACAGTCGACTGCATGACAGTGGTAACACTTCAATTCGAAAACCGCCCTTACTGCTTACGAAATAAAGATGCTTCTAATGTCAAAGTGTTACCACCGACTTGCGGTCGACCGTACATACACCACATTTTATTCTTTATTATTTCAAGTAATTCCGATTCCTGTGTCCATCCTTCCTACCTTTAAATACTTTTATTTTTACATCACATTTATAAAATAAAAATAAAACATTTTTACATTACGTTACATCAGTCGATTAATCGTATACATCAATAGCTAGATAAGTTTCGAAAGTATAGTCATCATAAAATGTTATACGATCATGACACCTGTTATTAAATCTAAATCTAAAACCAGGACATCTAGTCGAAATGAAAATACCTCCTTGTTCGTTATTGTCTCTAAGCATGTGTGACGTCAGCACTACGTCATAGAGATATAGCAGAACGTCATCAGGAGATGCTCCCTGCAATATTGTAGGGATTGTTTGACGTGTGTTGGTGAGGGGTAGCTCGGCAACAGCGGTGGCGCAAGCGATCAGGAAGATTATTGCTCTCATCGTTGCAACTTTACGCAGTGATACTGGAAATAAAAAAGAAATTAATCAAAATTTTCTTTCCACAATGTATATATCTAAAAAAAACCATAAACTTTGTTGATATTTTTAAACAGAATTGATATCGCTCATAGAAATCTTAAAGTAATAGTAAACGGTCATATCACGTTGTACTGGGATCGATCTATCATCACTGATAGGACTATTGTACACAATAAGCCTGATATAGTGGTGATAGATCGATTAGAGCCCCGCACAATGATTATTGATATTGTCGTTCCGCATGACGGGAATCTCGTGAAAGCCGAGACAGATAAGCAAATGAAATATCTGGACTTAGCACACGAGGTTGTCGACATGTGGGACGTGGATTCAGCAATCATTGTGCCGATAGTTGTCACAGCTAATGGCCTAATGGCCAAGAGCCTCGACCAACACCTTAAGAGGCTCTCGTTAGGTGGCTCGGTCAAGGGCCAGATTCAGAAGGCGGTTCTCCTCGACACGGCACGTATTGTGAGGAGGTTTCTGTCTCTGGGGCCCTGACTGCCGGTAGCTTGGACCCTGTTCCCGATGCCGGTGGCTTATTATTTTATATTTTTAAATGTTTTTATACACATAAATATTTAAGAAATAGTGTATTGTGTATTGTATGTACACATAAATATTTAAAAATGTAATTAATATGTGTTTATGAGTGAATAAAGGAAGTAATAGAAATGTTATCTACTGTCTTTTAATACCGAACGCGTGTCACCGGTTCGCCACTACTAACACATAAATACGCAATTACGCCCACCATGTTTCTAGCACTCAATGCAGTATAAATGAAGCCTAAAAAATCCGCTGTTAGATTTGCTGCAAAATACAATTTTAGTGACTCTGTGTCCAAAACAGCACTGACGATCAAGCAAACGGTTCGCGCACTGGTGTCCTACGAGGGATACGAGACTACTTTTTTTTCGTGGCGAAAATCTTCATGGACGCACTCCGCCCGGGGATGGCGGAGTCAGTGTCGGACTCTTACCGACTAAAAACCACCACGGTGTTCCTCTACCGACCCTTGGCCGGGGGCGTGGGAAATACTCCCGTATTCGCCCAACTCACTCCTTAGGCAGGTCCCAGCTCACTCCTTATTGTATCTATTAAATTATATGACGTCTATAGTCAATATCTGAATTATCTGAGCAGTGCGGTTCGCGTCTACAGGGATATTTTCTATACATCAAAACACCTTATGGGTAGTCTCTGTTTATCATTCTGTACAA
The DNA here is from genome assembly GCA_949699075.1 of Asteroscopus sphinx. NCBI lineage: Eukaryota > Metazoa > Arthropoda > Insecta > Lepidoptera > Noctuidae > Asteroscopus > Asteroscopus sphinx. The sequence continues at coordinate 22,627,150 of OX453007.1, forward strand.
CTTTTACTATAGGACCAACACAAAAATCGCAAAAAAAAAAAGCTGTTCAACACATTTTGGTCGAGTTAGGTATCCACAGCAGTATTGAACAGCAGATTTTTCGTCATGATATTAGACTAGAGTTGGTCCTATCAATAGTAAAAAGTTCGTGAGGTTCTTATCAAAAGTTGATTATTACACTTTGGACAGAATATATTAATTATTTCGTGCCTCGGAGAGCACGTAAAGCCGTCGGGTCCTGCGCCTGATCTCTCTCCGGTCGTGTCGAATTGCCGTCCCATCGGATTATGAGAGTGAGGGAATAGAGAGTGCACCTGTGTTTGCGCACACACTTGTCCCACGTAGATGGCTAGTCTCCATTGAGATTGGCCGCCGTGACCGAAATTCGGCCGGGAGGACATTATTATTATTAATTATTTGGCGTAGGTATAACATTTAATCATACACGTGGATAAAACGGAAATTTAGCAAATCGTGATAGATTCACCAGAAAATTGTCAAAATGCTGTTTTCATCAACAGTAGTTAGTTTCAATAAGACATCGTTCTAAACCTACATTATCAATTTTTGTAAAAGCATATGTGAAATATATACAGCTCGAAGAATTGCCAAACTTAACTGGCAGTGGGCGGAGCACATTGCTCGCAGAACGGATGGCCGATGAGGCTGTAAAGTTCTGGAGTGGCGACCGCGTACTGGAAGGTGCAGCGTGGGTAGGCCCCCACAAGGTGGACCGACGACCTGGGGAAGGTCGCGGGTATCCGCTGGATACAGAAAACGCATGACCGGACCTTGTGGCGAAGCTTGGGGGAGGCCTATGTCCAGCAGTGGACGTCTTTCGGCTGAAATGATGATGATGATGATGATATGTGGAATATACAACTTTTTAAAGGAACCTCCTCATTTGTACATATATCTAATTACTTATGGCCAAACTGTTTAGCAATTAATATACATATCCATCGCATGATTATTTATGTCCCCCACAGTACCTACCATACCGAACCATAATCAATATGTGTAAATTATATGGTAAATCCAGATTTTATCCTGTATTAATCATACATTTCAATCTAGGACCAAATATAACGCTTAACAGAAATAACCTATAACCACGGACAACCTAAACTTATAAATATTCTATTACATACATACATCATCATTTCAGCCGAAAGACGTCCACTACTGGACATAGGCCTCCCCCAATTATGGGGGGCATATGCCATAATCGCCACGCTTGGCAGGCGGGTTGGCGATCGCAGTTGGTTGGTTAAATACTCAGAGAACGCTGCTGCCCATCCTCTGGTGAATCCCTTAGTCGCCTTTTACGACACCCATGAGAAGAGATAAGGGTGGTGCTATTCTTTAAGTCCAGCACCACACGGACTACACGGACATACATACATAGTATGACTATTATTAACTTTGTGAAAGTGCACCACATACTGCCCCCATCTATTTTTCACGTCTTCCTTGTCCATCCAAAGGTAGTCTAGAAGATATCGCTATTAGCGATAAGACCTAAGTTTAATAATGTTAATGGTGTACAATAAAGAATGTATATATATATATATATTTTTCTTTTCAATAAGATAAATAATTAAAATTAGTACAAAAGTACCACTCAAACCTCCTGGGTTTGAGTGTGGCACTTACAATTCATCCTCATATCAGCACATTTATTTATGTAAGTATCAACCAAGTGTATTATACACCTCTGCCTACCCCTTCGGGGAAATACAGGCGTGATGTTATGTTATGTTACTATGCTGTGTTGTCGCTGGTTACTATGATTGTTCGCTAAGTATCAACGTGTTACTTTTATTAAAAATTTTAACAAACAATATGAATGTAATAATTGACGACGTCTGTGGTCTAGTGGTTCGAAGGTCGGACTGCTGATCACGAGGTTGTGGGTTCGATTCCCACAAGACACAAATATTTGTGTGATGAACATAAGTGTTTGTGTTGGTCTGGGTGTTTCTTATGTATTATAAGTATGTATTTACAACAAAAAAAAAGTATATAAGTATTATATCCATTGTCTGGTACCTAAATCACATGCTCTGCTTAGTTTGGGACTAGATGGTGCTGTGTAAAAATGTCCTGAAGATATTTATTTATTTATTTTAATTAAGGTATTTATTACAGCATAAAAACATAAATGACGATTCGACAGTGTTCTAACGCCACGCATGAATTATAATTCGGTGAGGAAATATGTTTTTAACTTATTTTTCATGTTTTTATCAGTAATATTATTACGTATGGCGGTAGGTAAAGAATTAATGTTATTCTATCTATCTATCACCTGTTTCCCATTGGGGTAGGCAAGAGACTATGGATTTCCACCTGCTACAATCCTGACACACCTATTTCGCTTCATCTACGTTTATTAACCTCGTCATGCATGCTTGTCGGTTTAGAGTACTCTTAACATGGAATTTTTTGAGAACGTCCGCGATTGGAATTAATTAGGTTCAAAGGCAATGCAATACTTAAATTAGACAGAACTTTACCAATTTTTTTTAAAGGCAATTAGTATTGCTTCTAGTATTGGCGATTGCGTTTAAAATTCATGCAAAACAAGCCCAAGAACCTTGGCCAAATAAAACCGGCCAAGAGCATGTCGGGCCATGTTCTTTTTTTTGGCCATGCTAAGTATAGTTCCTTAAGTAGGTGTACAAACGAATCAAATCGAATATTAATCATGGCTATTTTAATTTTTGCAATAATCGGCACCATTCGCGACTCAGAGCGTGTTGTTAGTAGCGCCATCTAGCGATAAATTCAAGAAGCCAAATTTAAGAAGTCTGTCATGTCAAAGATACTTTTTGTGATTTTATCAAATAGAAAGTAGCTAAAGGAGCATTATTTGCCATGATAATTTTTCTCTAAGGTCAATGACCCTTGAACTAGGACGTTTTAAGTATTTTTCAGTTTTCTGTCTATAACTCAATAAATTATAATCACATTATACTCGAATTAATTTTAAAAGAGAGTTTTCACAAAGGTCTATCAATGTGGAAGATTATAAGTTTCTACATTGCATAGTTTAGAAATGGCAGGGGGGGGACACATTTCAAGCCACTTTGACGGGCTATATTTCTCAGATGGTACACCTGATAAAAAAGTGATGTATGAAACATTACCTTCATTTTAGTAGACCTATTCAATGATACCCCACACGAGCGGGTGCAGCGAAAAAAATTTTTTTTTCCCCATTTCACATGTATGGGCGCCACCCGTAAAGAACGTAAAACCTAATTTTTATTCTTTTAAAATTGAGATCTATATGCAGACTATTTTTTTACAAAATTTCATTTACTTATGTTTATAACTGTAGAAGTTATTAAGATGTAAAGGATTAGGACAGACGGACAGACGGATAGACGGACAGACGGACAGACGGACGGACATGACGAAACTATAAGGGTTCCTTGTAGGACTACGGAACCCTAAAAAAAGGCTGACGGAAGCTCGCTAAACAAAAAGTGAAGCACCCATAGTAAGACGACGGGCTGGCACGCACACATTCACAGCCATAGTAAGACAAAAAGCTGCAATTACGCAACAAATCTCGTGTGACGGTAGTCATTGTCATTGTATCACAAATAAAATAACAATATATATCTGGTGTGTTAAGATTCTGTCGAAATTATAGTGGGTTTAGGAAAAAACTAAGTACTTCAATCTTTTCTTAACGAGATTCCGTCTGCCATTTTTTATTCGTCCGAGCCAAAAACCAACTTTATCGATACACAAAGGTTCTGCAGTTCTGTTTTATTTTCTAATTTTCTATGTGTCTGCTGAAACCAGTGATTTCTTACTATAAATATTGTGTTAATATTTAAAATATAAAGAGAGTTTAAAAAAACACGCATTCGTATCACTACATTGGTGAAGGCAGGTGAATGGTGTGTGCGTGAGTGCTAGTTAATACACGGAGGAGCATGGTTTTATACGTCGTCTTTTTTTTTTTTTCGAATCCACTCTCGCCAAATCTGTACCCAAAATGGATACCCTAACTGCTTAACCGGGCGGATGGCGGAGAATCCCGTTAGGGACTCCATCCGCCGAAAATTTTCCCTAAACCTAACTTATAAACTAAAATCGCGGTTGCAAAACCGCATAAGGGCGTCCCCCAAGGGGGGGCTCGGACCTCGGCTTACTGGGGCATTGCGGGGGGACCCTGCCGCTATGTCCCCATGGCAGCCGTTGCTGCATTGGGAATAGTTTTCTCGAAAGTGGCGGACTTTCGGTATATCGCGGGGGGAATCGTCGTCGTCATAGACGTAGTAAAAAATATCGTTTTTCACTATATCTGTGATGATGATGACAATAAAGTATCTATACTACACTGTAATATAATAAAGCTGAAGAGTATTTTTGTATGTTTGTTTGTTTAAACGCGCTAATCTCTAGAAAATATTTTTGGCTATTTAACATCACGCTATAACCCTAAAGAACCGAACAAAAAGAAAAAAGTGCTAAGCAAAAACGAAGTAATAGCGCGGGAGGGCGATGCGACACACGGCGGCTGAAACCGCGGGGCGCAGATAGTTTAATTAATAAAGATTCACAATTTAGATTTTTGACTCCCACGGACGCGATATTGCGCTAGGAAACAATATAATTCTTTTGTTTTACTAAGTAGCGGTATTGATGCATCAATCGTTTTTTTTTTTAGTTTTTACCTGACAATATCCAACCTAACATTCCTATAGATAATAGAATTATAATAATATTTTTAAATGTTTATTTTGAATGATTTTTTCACAGAAATATTTAAAATAGAAAAAAAAAGTTAGAATAATTGAATAAATGGAATAATAATAAAATATTATAAACGTGAAACTTAGTGAGGATGTATGGATGTGTGGATGTTGTTACTCTTTCACGCAAAAACTACTGTATGTATTTTACTGAAATTTGGCATACATATAGAAAATAACCCAGATTAACATATAGGCTACTTTTTATCCCGAAAAGATGAATAGTTCCCGAGGGATGCGCGATAAATTTTCAATAAAATGATGGGTCTGTCAGACTCACCAAGCATACCGTGTATGCCGAGGGACAACTAAATACAATTGATTAGGTTGGCCACAAATAGGTAAAGACCAGGAAAAGTGAAAGGAAGAAAGAGAGGTATTTGCTCTGCAGTGGGACGAACCAGGCTAATAAAAATTTTCATGATAAATCTTAAATTTTCTCAATCTTATGCCTGATTGTTACAGCTAAATGATCGAACTTTTAGTCGTTTTTTAGTCCCATCCGAAAACCAGCGTTGCAACATTTCGATGGTGTAGCATATGCTGAGAAATGGGGCCCTTTTTCGGTCTTGTATGGGCCATGTAATTTATTTTATTAATGTTTCTGTTTTCGCCTGTAACGGGACTAAAATAAATTATTTCTTTCTTTATTTCACGTTTTGCCAGTAGTTATAATAACTAGGCATTTAAATTATGTAAAACTTCAAAAATATGCTGATGCGACATTGTTTTTTCAAATAATGTATTAATTACCTTTTATAGCCACGATCAACACACAACACGACTTTCCTATAAAAGGAATAGGGTGTGACTTACTATCCTTGTAATTGGATAACTCGATTTGCTGGTAACAGGTAAAAAAACATTATTATTAAGTGGCATTTTCACTGAGTTGGATAGGAGAGTATTCAGTTTTTGTACAAGCTTTTATTTAGTTTCTGTCCCGATATCTGTCTGTAATCAAATCAGCTCCACGATTCAGAACCATACGATAACCAGTCAACCGATTCGGTTTGTTTTTCTGTCGTTGCGTGAATCATAAGAAGAAACGAGATAAGAAACCGTTTCGGTCGACTACTGGTTATTGTGTGGTTCTGTATCGCATAGCTGGTAAGTTAAATTTGACCCACTTCACGATTTCCGATTGAGATGTACACATATGCAAACCCGATGACAATGCAATATTATGGTGCTTAGGAACTGATCTGATGATGGAACCGGAAGGTGATCATAGGATCTCCGCTGTGGTTGACGTAGACACACCATTGAAAAAAGGCTTGGGGAAAGAAGAAAGATTAAAGTTGAAAATCGGTGAACAATAATACTGAAAAACTGGTCTTTGATGATATTCTACGAAAAGGCGCGTTTAGTGGCAGTTACAACACACGAATAAAAATCTATACAGAAGCCAAGCTGAGCCGGCGCAAACCGGTACGCCGCGATATGTGTGAGTGTACAGCGGCTAGTTTGGTATGGATTCATGTGGTTACAGTCACATAGGTGTTTTAATATATAGTTAGGTAGTTGCTGTTGCATTTTTAGTTCTCGGAAATACAACTCATGTGCAGCTGGTACCCACTGGAACCAATGTGGTGAGATATAATTGATGTTTAATTGTGCCTGGTAACCCGTTAATCAACAGCCCCCCTAGCCAAGTTGACAATCTACACAATCGTCAATCGTCATCGCTAATAGAAAACGATCAAAATGTATGGGAATGACATATCTCAACGAAAAAATCATTTGTTCAGATATGTCATTCCCATACATTTTGATTGTTTTCTATTAGCGTTGACGATTGTAGATTGTGTAGATTGTCAACTTGGCTAGGGGGGCAGGTTTAGCTAAATAAATATGAAAATATTTCGGATATTTCTAGGACTGTTTTAAACAGCACCATCTAGTCCCAAACTAAGCAGAGCTTGTACTATGGCACAGTGTGATAAGATCCCGGTTTTTGTCTCATCGTGTTTTTATTGAGTTAATCAATAGAGTTTACAATTCCGACGATTAGACTAAAACTCCGGGTTCGCTCAGACTGGAGGTTTTTTTTTTTTTAAAATGTCAAAGTTTCGCAATATCCGACTCTTGAAAAAAAAAAAAAAAAAAAAAAAAAAAAAAAAAAAAAAAAAAAAAAAAAAAAAAAAAAAAAAAAAAATCATTATAATTTAATGGAAGTACTTATTACAGAATTTATTTATTCTATAGAAAAATGGTATAATAGCCGACCGTTCTACCAATTCCTGTTGCATTAGTATGAATGGGTCGAGAGATATGATTTTTTTTCTCATTTTTCGTTTTCATTTTTTTATTCATTTAAACCGCCGTAGTAGGTGGTCATTCCTACATCAAAAAATTGCTGATACTTTCTATTATGTGTAGTATTAATTCCAAAACCTAACTCATTGGTTTCCAGGAGTTATTGGAAATTTTAGTAATATCCGAAATATCCGCACATAGGGCTGCCACTTCAACCAAAACATAATTTGTTTATTTTTATTAAGTTTTAGCTTCCTTATCACGACCATAACAAGATATCATTATTTTGTGGCTTAGATAGCAAAGATTGAGTAATTTTATAAAGGAAATTAAAAAACTAATGGAGAAATTGGTATCATGTTGACTGATACACGTTTTTTGTAAACCATCTATAAATTCTAACCCAAAAGACTCAACTAATAGTAAATAATAGAAAATCCTTTCCGATGTCTCATAAGTATATCAATCAACATTAAACATGAGTAATATATCAACATCTTTGACAATTTATTAAATATTTTTAGTCAATTTAGTTCTTTTTTATTAATTTTACAATTCTTTTAAATCAATTTTGTTTTACTGTTTAACCGACGAAAAAAACGAGGAGGTTCTCAATTCGTCTTTTTCCAGAGTAGTCCGATTTTGATGATTCTTCTTTTAATGGATAGTGTACATCTCGAAGTTGCTCCCATTTAAATTTGAAAATCAAAATCCACCCCTAAGGGTAGGAAAACAGGTGATGAGTGCTTGTTCACCGACTGAATTCTTACCTGTTAACCGATTCTGTTGAAACATGGCACACATAAATGTTCTAGACACTACAACATAATGGAGACCTGGAGTTAGATTTAAGCCACAAAAAAAAAAAAAAAAAACTCTTTAACAAAAAATTGAACCGATTCAAAGATTCAAAGATTTATTTTGCCAACTAAGTGTACATATTGGTGGTAGGTTATAAATATAGTTCTTACAAACTTAGTCGCCTTTTTCAGGCATTGCAAAATTATTGGACTTAATTAATTACAATTTAATATATTAATATTAGATAAGTATTAAGCTTATACATCTAAAATAAACATAGTAGATCGCCGTATTAATTTTGGCGGAAATTTATTTAGATAATATAAAAACTACTGGATAATTTTAAAGTATAACATATTAATTAAAGTTTTTATTTCCATCATGAATATAGTAGCAAAATTATCTTATTTTAATTCAATTTATTCAAATTTGATTTAATATGTCCAATTTTATTAATTTCATTTAAATATTTTTTATATTTATTAATTGATTTAATACGTATTTTTTATTTAATTTATGCAATTTTAATTTATTTCATTATATTTTAATATAATTTATTACGATTTAATTTTATTTAGGTTTATTTTGAACTTATATAGTATTTTAAATGTTACTAACACATAGTGGAATAAAGCTGTCTGATTGAATAAAAGTTATTTTTATTGTATATGTTTTATTATTATTATTGTGTTTTATTTTTTGTACTTATTATGTTCCAAATATTCTTCAATTGTATAGAAGCATTTTTGGATTAGAAATGTTTTTAATTTTCTATTAAATATTGTCAGTTTTGTTTCTAGTTTTATATCGCATGGTAAACTATTAAATATTCTGACTGCCATGTAATAGGGACTTTGGTTTAGCATTTTGATCCTGGAGGGTGGTAAGTATAAACTGTCTTTGTGGCGTGTGTTTATGTTATGTATGTCTTTTACTTTTGTGAAGTGACTAATATTTTTAAATACGAACAGACACAAGTCATTTATATATATTGATGGGAGTGTTAATAATTTATATTCAATAAAAAAGGGTCTGCAGCTTTCTAAATTGTCGATTTGAGCTATAATTCTAATGCACTTCTTCTGTAATACAAATAAGTCATGAACGTCCACGCTATTTCCCCACAGCATCACACCGTATCTCAGCCATGAGTACGCATACGCATAATAGGCAGACAACGATGTTTTTATGTCTGTGCTACATTTTATTTGAAAAAGAGCATAAGTGAATTTGGACAATTTAGACTTAATATGTGCAATATGTTTTTTCCAATTTATGTGTGTATCAATGTTTATGCCGAGTAAATTAAATGTTTCTACTGTTTCTAAGGTATTATTCCGAAAATTTGTGTCCATGACTAAAGAGGGTTTTTTATATGATCTAAATTGTATTGTTTTTGTTTTGCTATAATTTATCTCTAAGTTATGGTCGTGGAGCCAACGTGTTACTGTTTGTAAAGTTTCTTGTAAAATGGGATTAGGTTTGATGGTATTATCATATTTTATGAGTATAGATATATCATCCGCAAATAAGATTGGTAAGGTTATTTCTTTATTTAGTATTTTAGGTAACCGACGTAAATAGAAACTGAAAAGCGAAAATTAAAATGTAGCTTTTAGTCTTAGTAACTATTTTCCTATAGTATAGTCCGTGTGGTGCCGGACTTAAAGAATAGCATCACCCTTATCTCTTCTCATGGGTGTCGTAAAAGGCGACTAAGGGATTCACCAGAGGATGGGCAGCAGCATTCTCTGAGTATTTAACCAACCAACTGCGATCGCCAACCCGCCTGCCAAGCGTGGCGATTATGGCATATCCCCCCCTTAATTGGGGGAGGCCTTTGTCCAGTAGTGGACGTCTTTCGGCTGTAATGATGAACTATTTTCCTAGCTAAACTAATGTAAATAACTAATTATGAGTCGGCGCCCAACAAACAATCAACGAAGATCATTAAATTACTTTAAAGAAATAACAAAAACAAAATAACATCAAATACAATACAAAGTCAAATTTTCAACGATAAACAATAACTTTCCAAAAATGGATCACTTGCACGCACTTTGCTCGTTTGTTTGGCGCCGACTCAAAAAAGTTTTATTTATTTTACAATTTATTTTGAATAAATTTTAGTATACTTTTATATTTTACAATTCTTTTAAATCAATTTTATTATACTTTTTGATTTAAAACAATTCTTTAGAATCATTTATTTTGTATACAACCTCAACCTCTTAGAGAAAAAAAAGGCTAAAAAAATCCCATTGCCACCGGCCATTGTCTTTATTGAGACCTGGAGCCTTACCACAACCTTTTACGTAGCGAACCAATTCCGATGCAGATCAATTTAGAGTCAAGTATTGGATCGCTAATTTTCGTACCATGACCTTGTTAATACTAAACCTGAACTGAATCATTCGTTCATAAAATGAATGAATGAAATTTGTCTCTGGTCCTGTTCTGCTTCTCAGTGTTAGAAAGAGACAACGCTATACGAATATCGCATATTGGATTTCATTCTCTCGATAGCGTTCTGAAATCAAACTCTGCGAACTTACGGAAAGTTACGGTTATTATATTATTTAATATTTAAGTATAAAAAAACTTAATTAATAATTATTAGTGCATAAAATAGTCACATATTGAATGAACGCGTCTTTATTTTAAATCTACTCGGTGATTTGAAGTATGAAATATTCCTATTTAACTATAAACAGGAAGACGTACAATTTTAAATAAGTTTTAGAACGTACCTGTCATATCAACGCGTTTGTTTATAATAGTTGTTTTGAAGTGATCACAGACATAGTAAAAAATATAGACAAAGTGCTGCGAATAAAAATAATGAAGCCAAAAAAAACTGATTCTTCGTGTACAACCAGCGCTCACGCACACACCATGCACCTGAAGGATATTTGCTTTTGCGATGTATACTGGACGATATGCTGCAACATGTGTAGTGAGAGAGAGTGAGCACGGTTTGAGGTACATGTGTGTGCGTGAGCGCTGGTTGTACAAGAAGGAGCATAGTTTTTTTGGCTTCACTAGATTGTTCGCAGCACTTCGTCTATATTTTTTACTATGTCTGTGGAAGTGATTTAGAAGTTGTTTATTCACTGACTGATTGTTTGCTTTATGTTATAGTTTTAACAATGGGGCTTACAATGGGGTTATTTGTCATGTGTAACTGGTACCTACACACATATAGATCTTGTATTAACTTTTAATCGCCAAGCTTACATTAGTGGTGAAATATTTTAATAGTGTATCAGTTATTAGTGAAACCACCCGCCGCAGCTATTTTTGGTCAACTCGAGTACCTATGGGAGTTAAATACAACTATGGGCTACAATAAATCGACCCAAGCCAAGGATTACGCAAGTTTTGGAAATGAGTAGCCCTAAGCTAGATTCCCCACAGTGATGGTAGTAAAGGATTGAAAAGTATGGTGCAAGGTACGTAGAGTTAAACCCATATTTATACGAGTGAGTTTGTTAGCTTGGTGAAATAGGTATTTTAACATAGTTAGTTGTACCCTTATTTTTCATGTTAGTCCTAAGTTTAATAATGTTATTGGTGTACAATAAAGAATATTCTATCTTTAACATAAGCAGTCCATTACTGTCCCACTGCTGGGTACTCTTCTTCTCTGAATGAGAAGGTTAAGGCCTTAACTGCAAGGCTATCACAATTTTTTTTAATATGATAAACATATTGTCATGAAAATATGGTTCAAACCTAAAACTTCACTGTATCTTTTCAAAAATTGAACAAGGATTTATTATTATTTGGTTTCATTTGGTACTTAGAATAATTAATTAAAAAATATATTATTTAATTTTAGGCACAGACTGGAATTACTACAAATAATATAAAAGCTTCTCTCCGCAAAAGACTGCAGGAGACCAGTCTGATGGCTCTGGATTGCTTGGAGTATGGATAGCCATTTCAAGAAGTAAGTTTAATTTATTTTACCATGCAACCCTTTAGATGTTATTATTAATTTTTTAAACTAAATTACTTAACTGTAATTAGAAGTTTTACTATTTCTGCCTTGGGATGACTGGTATAAAACTAATCCTGTCGTATTCCATGGACATTTTCTCATCCCAATCAGTCATCCTAACCTGTTTCGTTGTGATTGAGTTACAAACATCGTAACATTTGCATTATTAGTAAAAATAGGGTTCTGAGAATATTAATTTATTAAATGGATTAGCATAATATTTAAGATAAATTTATTGTTTTACAGATTAAGTATACACTCGAAGACAAAGAAAATGTGCTAAGAGACACCCAATGTCCTTCTGATGACACTTATTCCCTGGATATTCAAGTCTGTGTAGTGGCTCTCTGGTGTGCCGGGTGCTGCATTTGATTATTGATGTCATCGTAATAAGAATTTCCTGCAACATGTTACATTTATCTGTTATAAAAACAATTATATATTTATATGCGTCTTTATTTAGCACCTTTAAAATAGAATAGAATAGAATAGAATAGATTTTTATTGTTTGTCACAGGTAATTGAAAATACAGATGTTAAAACATAAAACAGTTTCACTGTAACATATCCATAAGATGTACAATATTAAGGGTGGTAAAGAAAAAAATGGAGCTTTACAACACAACGACTTATGATTACAAAACCTATAAATAAAAACTAAATTCAAAAATAAAAAGATCATTTAGAAATAGTTTCATACAATATAAAAAGTTTTCCTAATGTAACGTTAATGTATATAATATTCATGTAATATTAAAGCTAAATATATATTTATTTGTTATAACATATATAAAATTACAGTATCCGTCACGCGGGTTAACAGAATCTAACGCGAGCGGAGCCGCGGGTAAAAGCTAGTATATACATATTCTAAAGGTCAACATGTTATGCCATGGAAGGCGTACAAATATTAAAATTTAATTATATTATTTCAATATACAATTATAAAATTATCAAAATGGAATACATATGTTAAAGTTTATCATTTAAAAAGTCAATTATATTATAAAAGCATTTTTCTGTTAGCATCTTTTTCAGTTTGACCTTAAATAAATTTAAATTTAGTTGTTTGATGTCCTTTGGAATTTTATTATAGTTCACATTATAATATACAACGTGTTATTGAAACAACTGAAAACCTCTTAACCAATGATATTACATTCTTAAGGGGTTAATGTACTCATCAGTATGAACAACTTTTACTATGGGACCAAACCTGAAATCGTGAAAAAAAACAGCTGATCCCTACATTTTATCGATTCATGTGAACAAAAATGTAGGGGACACCTGATATTTTTTTCTTGATTTCAGGGTTGGTCCCTTAGTAAAAGTTGTTTATACTGATGAGTACAATGACCCCTTAAGAGGTTTTCAGTTATTTCAAGAACACGTTGTATATTACATCATAAGAAAGTAGGTACCTACTTATATATTCATTGATAAAATTATGTAGGTACACACAGAGAATTCTAATAGGTATCATATTGAATAAAGCACATAGGCACATTCATTTTTTTTTCTATTGTAGAAAATAATAATATATTATATAATATCGTTAGTTTTTCGTTTTTTTACATAGGTATATGTATTATGAAGGAGAAGTCTTAAAAGAAGTTAAATATTTATGATTCTTACCTTTAAGAGGTCCCATAATGGTCTTAGTTCATTACACAGATCTAAGAAAAATAATTGTTTAGAAAGCCGGCTCCCATAATGAAGTCTTGTTCTTCCATTTGAACAATAAATCCGGCTGTTCCTTTATTTCCCATGTTTGATTGCAGCATGAAGTTCCTACTTTCCTCATTATTATCACACTCCATAAACTCAAATAAAATAGAATTGTCAGACATCTAAAATAATACAAAAGTATTTTTAGGAAAAGTCACTTTTAGGTAATTATCACAATAATTAATATCATACTTGGTTTTTTAATTTTATAATTAACATAAGACACGAATTACCTTTAAATTATTAAACTTTTACTTAACTTTGTTATACAATAACGAAAACTATTCACTTCTTACTAAGAAAATATCAACTTTAATTGAGTCGTATTATTTGACAGATAGCGAACCAGTTCAGACCGTGCAATCGAGGTCCCGGTACGAATAGAATGAACGAAAGCAAGATTTGCGACTCAGTTTAGACTTTGTTCTGGCTGATCCAAAAGTGTGAAGTGTCACGCGTATTTGATGTCAGGGTACGAAAAAGCAAAGCGTATCAATTTAGGTCCTCAATTGAATCGTAATAAGAGGTTGTGGTAGGGCTCCTGTTAATGAACAAAATCTAGCCATCGATAATTATTCTCATGTTGAATTAATTGTAACTAACAATGAAGATGAATTTTAGTTCGGTTAGCCTACATAATATGTTACAAATTTATATACATTTTCCTTTCGTTATTGCATTGTGAATTTGTGTCGACGCCGGCTGTCGCTGAAAACCAGCGCTGTGTCTTTGCTCCGTACATGAAGCATAGCTATATACTGAGCGGTGGCCGTTTTGCGCGGATGTGACACATATCTTACGACACTTCTTGGCTCTGTACCTGTATTTGTTCTGTTCTTGAATTTTTTGGTAATTTTGTGCGTCACTTTTGAAGCAAATAAATATTTTTTCTTTCTTTCTTTTTCTTTCTTTCAAATAGCCAACTCCATATTAATTATTAAAAAGTATTTAAAACACCTTCTTTTTTTTCAGATAAAATATATTCTTATTGGTTTTTTTTCGGATACATGAAAGTGTCAACCCTAAGGAAAATTTTGAATCTCCAATAACTCCTGGAAACCAATGAGTTAGGTTTTGGAATTAATACTACACATAATAGAAAGTATCAGCAATTTTTTGATGTAGGAATGACCACCTACTACGGCGGTTTAAATGAATAAAAAAATGAAAACGAAAAATGAGAAAAAAAATCATATCTCTCGACCCATTCATACTAATGCAACAGGAATTGGTAGAACGGTCGGCTATTATACCATTTTTCGATAGAATAAATAAATTCTGTAATAAGTACTTCCATAAAATTATAATGATTTTTTTTTCATTTTTCAAGAGTCGGATATTGCGAAACTTTGACATTTTTTAAAAAAAAAACCTCAAGTTTGAGCGAACCCGGAGTTTTAGTCTAACCGTCGGAATTGTAAACTCTATCGATTAACTCAATAAAAACACGATGACACAAAAACCGGGATCTTATCACACTGTGTATGGGTACTAGAACTTATTTTTTGTAATTACATACTTATAATATACCTACATAAGAAACACCTAGGTGTGTGATAAACATAAGTGTTTGTGTTGGTCTAGACCAACACAAACACTTATGTTTATCACACAAATATTTGTGTCCCGTGGGAATCGAATCCACGACCCCGTGATCAGCAGTCCGACACTCGAACCACTAGACCATAGACGTCGTCAAAACAAACAAAATAAAACAATTTAAAAAGTTACACAATGTTTATTTAGATACATTTATTTTATCATAGACTAACATCATTTATACATAATGGTTAAAGTAGAAATTACCCAAAATCATAAATAGTTTTGCAAGCATTCGATACTGTGTACGTATATAATAGGCATATTATGTATGTAGTAAATAGTAAATAGTTTTTCATGCCTTTGTCATAATGAAAAATACCTTGAGCTGGGGTGTTGAGGTGTATTTAATCATAATCAAAATCATAATAGTATTTGATTGGCGGTGGAATAATAATTCTTACACATCTGTTGTGCAGCCTGACAGAATTTCTTGGGCACAACTTCCAAGGAAACGCATGATAAATATAGTTGGCATGCACGCCATCGAGAGCTCCATATAATATTGCGCTAATTACAACCAGGAAGATTATTAATCTCATTTTTCCAACCGTGCGCAGCGGTGCTGAAAAATTAAAATAAATTAAATAAATTATTGTTCTTTATACTTCATGCTATCTAATAAAGAGTCCGCCTCTTTGAAAATTTGAGGCTAGATTTTTTTATGGGATAGGAGCAATTATATTTAGTAAAGATACGTTATACGCTCATAAAAAAAAACAAAAATAATGTTCCCTACGCAGCGGCGGTACACATACATATTATTTTTTCTTTTAATTTCTTCATTCATTGCAAAGAACGGTATTTTCGACACGAACACGTGGCTAGCGGAAGAACGGTATGTACATATCGTTTACTTGTGCGAGACCGACTGAGGCTATGAGGCGATATTTAGCTCTTTTTAACGTATCTACATCTTTTTATATACAACGTGTATCAGAAATGCGTGGTCATATTTGAAGAGCTCATTCAGGGCATAGCATAGAACAACTTTTACTATGGGACCAACTATGAAATCGCGAAAAAAATATCAGCTGATTCCTACTAAATCATCGATGTCGCTCGACAAAATCTAAGGATCAGGTGATTTTTTTTCCGCGATTTCAGTGTTGGTCCCATAGTAAAAGTTGATCGATAGCATCCCCTGAATAAGCTCTTCAAATATGACCACGCATTTCTGATACACGTTGTATAAAATCATTGGATAGGAGTGCGTAACGAGCTAAAGGCCCGCCTGGGCCCTAATTCATTTAATTTCATGACCCGCCATTCAAGTTGCAGTAACGCTGCAGATCGTTTCTGACAGAAATCGCCGTAGATAAGAGCATACGAAAAGCATTGTTTTGATCGAAACTTAACTGCAACAGCACTGCAACAACACTGCACCTGCACTTCTTTAGTAACGTGAATTGGCCTAAGATGTTAAGCCTTAAGCGGTTACCTTTGCTCATAACATTTGCAATACCTACCACCAGGGTTGTTGCTTAATTGGTATTGCAAATCAGGTTCACCAAACTGAGACCTAAGCATGGAAAGTCTCACGTGATTACGATTTACTAATTACCTTCTAAGTACCTGCAATAAGTTTTCTTTTTCAATGTACTGTTTCGCCCTTGACGAAAAGGAAATTTGACGAACTATAATTTTTGGTGTAAAAGGGACTTGACGAAAAAGCTATATGATAAAAGTCGTTTTAACAATTTGTTATTTCACCGGTACCCGTACCCTTCGCACCGAAACACAGCAATGAAAACATATATTATCTGTTAACCGGCAGAAATAGGCACGGTGGCAGTACTTCCCCAGACGTCTCTTGTACAGGGAAATCTACTACTACTAAACTACAGTCGCAGTAAACCAGAATACTTCATCATCATCATCATCATTTCAGCCGAAAGATGTCCAATGCTGGACATAGACCTCTCCCAGGCATCGCCACAACGACCGGTCCTGCGCTTTTCGCATCCAACGGATTCCCGCGACCTTCGCGAAGGTCGTCGGTCCACCATAAAACTAAATACGTTTAAAAATGTTATCGACCGCAACTGATGTCGCAATTATACAATCGCGTCATCAGTTGCGTCCGTGCCTGAACGTATGTTGGTTCGATTCCTAACTAGGTATGTTAGGAATCGAACCAACATACGCATAAGGAAAATTTTAGCGGCTATGTGTTTTCAGTTTGTTCCCTTAATATGATTGCACAGTATGCTAATCAGTAAGTATTGGAAGGAGAAAAAATATAAATATATTTTTAAGGTTCCGTACCGTAAAGGTAAAAAGAAACCCTTATGAAGCGTCCGTCTGTCACAATGGTATATTTCAACAACCACTAATGCTATCAGTCTGAAAGGGAACAGTTTTAAACATTGCTTACCCAACCTTATTGCAAATAAATAATAAAACAAATAAAAAATTTTCGTTGCTAAAGGGTCCGAAATGGGAAGTAGAAATTGCAAAGTGGAGCTACTTGTTTAAGTGGGGTATCATATGAAAGGACCTTACTTGCACATTCCGAAACCGTATTTTGTTTTTAATGCTGCGTACTTTGCGACATGTAATAAATTATGTCAAAAAAATACCCTTCCCCCCTCATCTTAATAGTTTTTAAAGCAAAAAATCTGAAATAATGATGACTATGCGTGAAATGTTTATATTATTATTTGAAGTCCAACATCACTAGCTTTTCCCCGGAGCGTAGGGCGCTATTCGGTTAGAGCTAATATTAAAATGACAGCTCGCAGGTTCGCACGTTATTCTAGAGAGGTTACATAATCCCTATTTTATACATATTGCACTTCCTTATACACATGAGCCTGTGGGTTAGTTATACTCAAATTATTAACATTATTTTACGGTAACACAAATAATTCTAAACAAGTATGTTTGAAAATTAAAATATTTTATTTATTTACCTTCTGAAATGTCACGGACACGGCTAACACAAAACAAGTGCTACCAAACTTATTTGGTGGAATAATAAGGACAATTCAATCCAATTAGCACTACTATTGTCTGGTTTTATAGTTTATTTCCAACTTTATATACCACATTGACGCACATACACCTACATAAAATTGTGATGTAGGTATAATTTTAACTAATTAATTATCAATCAAATATTTATTCTGTTGTTTGGTTGGTTGGTCTGGTGAGACCTGTAACGTATATGGATGGCTAGATATTGTAATTGATTTGAAGGAACCCAAGGACACAACATTGTAATAACGTGGTGTGTAAGCAAGGATTATTTAGTGTTTTGAGCGCATTTTTCTAATCAAAAGTGTAATTTGGTGCTTATGAATGATGTTCAATGTTATAATGTAAGGATGACCTAATAATAACTTGGAATTATGAGTTTGATTTTTTGATTTCTCGCATCGACGCTCGTGCAAAGTTATTGCAGCATGTAGAATGAGAAACGTCAAACACGACTTCATAAATTTTTCGAGATTTAATAAAATAATATACTTAATGGTTACAAGACACAGTCTCAGATACATGAGTGTCTTTCGCCGTATAATGGAACTGTGATAAAATATGAAAATAGCCATTTTTGAACAATTTTGAATTTTGTATTTGGATTGATGGAGTATATATAAAAGTGGCCAGGAAATCCAAATAGGGTAAGCAGCATAACGAGTCTAGCCTCGTTACAGTACTTTATAAAAAATCCGGTCAAGAGCGATTCGGGTTCGCGCTATCAGGATTCCGTACCATAATTTATCATCGCACGTACATGTTTGTAGGGACTTGACAGAAATAGACGTTAACTAAAATTCGTGAAAAAAGAAACCGCTAATACAAATATTATGTATTCCTGCATCAGCAAATGCTTTATTTTCAGTCGTGATATTAATTTTATCTTGTAGAATAGAATGCATAACAACTTTAATATTTCCAGTATATGTTGACCCGCACTAAAAAGTAAACTTTGTACAAAGCGGGAAAAACTTGTACTTATTTAATAAGAATTATAAATGTTTAAATTTTTCTCTTTGCCTATTCGTGTTACAAGACCTTCCTTCATGCCAAATTTTGATATCCTAGGTCAACAGAATTTAACGAGTCAGTGACCTAATCTTTTAAAAGTCTTTTAAAACTTTTGATTACTTTAGGTTAGAAACTTGATTCTTTAAACGACTATTGTGCAATAGATATTAGTATTTTAGTTCGATACCTTTAGGTAGCCGTTCTCTATGGGAATGGGAAGTAAAATTCAGACAGACACACAGGCAGACAGACGGACAGACAACAAATTGATCCTCTATAAGGGTTCCGTTTTTTGTGTGAGGAGGAACCCTAAAACTTAACTCCAGTAGTTTGAGTTTTTTTTAATGAGTATAATATCACGTTCTTTTAACGAAAATAATATTTTGTTCGTGCGAACCCGCAATCAAACGAATAGGTGTCGATAAGGTATCCTAATTGACATCGGATAATCGCACCAATGCGTGCCGATATAATATAATAAATTTTAAACATATTAGCTCACAAATGGATATGAATGAATATAATAATATAATATGTTTAAAGTTTCAAGTCTCTAGCTTAACGGGAATTGAGTTTAAAATTGATTGCATAATTTGTACGAAGCAGACAAAAAAACGGACAGAAAAGGCAGCGAGTAAATGTCGTAAAAAGTCTAAGTGGTCAAGTAGAAAATTGAAGGAATCAGAGTGATGACAAGGATTCATTTTTCAACTATGAGGTACGGAACTCTTAAAACCGTGTTGTTAGGTCTTAAGCAAGGGAGCAATGAATGATTGTTGAGAAAGATAAATGTAAATCCTACGTGAACTCACAGATAAAACTTAGTTGGATATAATAATATGTAGTTTATGAGCTTAGGGTAAATATTATTTTAGAATGTATAAAATATTTCCTGTTTGCCTTTCCGTATTTTCATACAACGAAAAACCCACAAAATGATCCAGATAATTATGTTCTGAAACACAGCGTATATGTATGACACACAGTGTTTCCGGCCAAATACCTACAGGTGTATTTTTTTTTTCAAAAACGGTTATGGAATAAATAAATATTTTGGACCATTTTTTACACAGCACCATCTAGTCCTAAACTAAGCAGGGCTTGTACTATGGGTACTAGACAATGGATATAATACTTATATACTTTTTTTCTATCAAATGGGCTTGCGTTTGACCGCCACCTCACCTGATGTTAAGCGATGGTGCGGTCGACGATGATACACGCTTGCCCAGCAAAAACCTATTCACTCATCATCATCATCATTCATCATTTCAGCCGAAAGACGTCCACTGCTGGACATAGGCCTCCCCCAAGCATCGCCACAACGACCGGTCCTGTGCCTTCCGCATCCAGCGGATTCCCGCGACCTCCATCAGGTCGTCGGTCCACCTTGTGCAACGCTGCGCCTTCCAGTACGCGGTCGCCACTCCAGAACTTTACTGCCCCATCGGCCATCCGTTCTGCGAGCAATGTGCCCCGCCCACTGCCACTTAAGTTTGGCAATTCTTCGGGCTATGTCGGTTACTTTCGTTCTCCTGCGAATCTCCTCATTTCTGATTCGATCACGCAGGGACACTCCGAGCATAGCCCTCTCCAAAGGGCAATCCTTTGAGTGACTTTGAGGCTTCTTATCAGGCCCATTGTGAGCGACCACGTTTCAGTACCGTAAGTAATTACTGGCAACACACACTGGTCAAAGACTTTCGTCTTGAGACACTGCGGTATTTTGGACGAGAAGATATTGCGTAGCTTCCCGAACGCTGCCCAACCGAGTCGGATTCGACGATTGACCTCTTTCTCAAAGTTGGACTTACCTAGCTGGACAGTTTGTCCTAGGTATACATAATCGTCGAGTGTAGATTCTCCGATGTTTACGGGAATGGGTGCTATATGGGAATTCAACATAACCTTTGTCTTGTCCATATTCATTTTAAGACCCACTCTATCAGAAGCTCTACTGAGGTCGTCGAGCATTGTACCGAGGTCCTCCATGGTCTCAGCCATGACTACTATGTCGTCGGCAAACCGAAGGTGAGTGATGTACTCGCCGTTTATGTTAATGCCTAGCCTCTTCCAGTCCAGAACCTTGAAGACATCCTCCAATGCAGCAGTGAACAGTTTCGGAGAGATCACATCTCCCTGTCTCACACCTCGCTGCAGAAGGATAGGTTTCGAGGCTTGGTCCTGTAATCGGACTGACATAGTGGCGTTTTCATACAAAGACTTTAACACTTCGATGTACCGATAGTCAATCTGGCACCGTTGAAGAGACTGTAGTACCGCCCAAGTACTCGATCGAATCGAAGGCTTTCTCGTAGTCCACGAACGCTAAACAAAGAGGCAAGTTATACTCTTCGGTCTTCTGTATAACCTGCCGCAGCGTATGTATGTGGTCTACGGTGCTAAAGCCTTTTCGGAAACCGGCTTGTTCGGGAGGCTGGAAGTCGTCAAACCTGCGCGAAAGACGGTTCGTAATGACTCTCGAAAACAGCATGTAGACAAACAGCTTCTGAAGGGCCTTAAGGATCGGTTTTCCACCCACCTTCAGGAGTTCGGCCGTAATTCCGTCATCACCCGGTTACTATTCCCCCTATTCACTCGAGTTCATAAAATCACTTATACCTAATGTGACTGTTTATTTTTCAGAGTCAGAGTCAGAGTGGGATGCCTCGCGCGATATAACTATGTTTTTTTACTGGGTTTTTTCCTAGTTTTTATTCAAATACGAAGAACATTAATAAGTAGGTTGTATTCATGTATTACATGATAGCTGAGTTACAAGACTTAGGCTTACATTCAGAGATGAATCTAAGCGTGAACTCATGCTTCCAACTGTCAAAATGCATTGCTATTTGACAGTTGAAAGCATGAATTCACGCATAGAATCGTCTCTGAATTCAAGCCTTCGTTTCTAACGTCTAGGCAGTTGTTTTGTATTTGTCGGCGCAACAAATCAGTTTCAAAATTTCGGGTCTAGTTTGCAAGTAGGAATGGAACTCATTAACTACATGGTGTTAGTCGTAATTAAAATGGCTTTCAATACTGCGACACTTAACTGTGTTTTTGTCACTTATCTTATTCATTAGAGAAAAGATATAACTAGTCTTTGAAAAGTCTTTACTAAACATGCGATAAATGTATTATTGAACTGAAAAGAGAGATACGTATCTTTTCGATCAAAAGATACGTATCACTCATTTGTATCAGTAGTTCATTTCGTTCAGTAGGTTAGAGGTAGATCTCGCTATGCTGTTGATTTAGCTCCGTGTTCATAGTTCACTTATCTTAAATAGATAGATCTATCTTGATAGATTGATGCATAGCATGTGAACTAGTTCATTTGTATCTTTCGTTCGCGAACTACCCATGCCTAGTCTTTACCTAAATTAAAATAAATTATCGTTTGGTCTGTTAGCGAAAGTGAGACATTTTTGCCTTCGCTGGAGACAGCGGGACAGACTGCCTGAAAGTGGGACTGTCCCGGTCCCGCCCAAACCGGGACTTATGGTCACGTTCCTCATACCAGCTATAGAGCACAGTGTCCTAAAAACCATTTCATCTCGGCTGTTGTCCCACAAGATATTATTTATCTTTTTTTTTTCTTATTTTTTTTTACTTTGGGAAATGCCATGTACGCACTTCTCCCGGGAAAGGCGGAGCCAGTGTCGGACTCTTACCGACTAAAACCACCACGGTGTTCCTCTTCCAACCATTGGACGGGGGCGTGGGAAACTTATAGTCGTCCAACCATCCCCGGCAGGTTCCGGCTCGCCACTAGTAGGCGAGCCCCTTCTCCCCATGCGGCAACATCGACCGCACCCTTCTCTTGACTGGCGCGCGTGGAACACGACGCGCCACCGTCACGGGCCTTGACTGATCGGGCGGCGGGCTACCCCGAGTCCGCCGCCCGCAAGCCCACTCCTCCACCAGCCAGTCACCCTGGCTGTAGGTCGGCGTACGCCCTATTGCGACGCCCGGTCCGTCTCCTGCGGGTGGGGAGAGAGGTCGTTGCCTCTCGAACCCTCTCCGCCAACTCCTTAGCGAGCATCACCTCCTCGCAAAAGGAGACGACGCCCTCCCAAGCGTTCTAGCTCCCGACCATAGCCAAAACAACGGCCGGAAGCGAGAGATCGCTGCCACCTACTGCAGTGATAAGGTCACGGCGCTGCGTGACCCAAGCTGGGAATTCCACCAGTGTGTGCTGCGCCGTGTCCTCAAGGAAGCTCCCGCAGTGATGACACTCGGGAGTCGGCTCCCGGCCTATGCGACACAGATACTTCCCGAAGCAACCGTGCCCCGAGAGTATCTGCGTCAGCCGCCGGTAGGTGAGGGCGCCATAGCCCCTCTCCAGCCACTCCTCCATGACGTGCCTTACCGCCGCTATTGCGGCGTGCCCTGCGCTGAGTTGCGCTAGTCGCTCCTCCCATTCGGCCACTAGGATCTGGCGGACCTCGCTCCGATCAGGTGGGTCCTCACGCTGATGATACCTCAGCGCAAGGTCCCTCGCCTCCAGATCCCAGGGCATTGATCCGGCTAGAAGGCTCGCCGCCTCAAAGGAGACCGTACGATATCCTCGAATCACCCTGATGGCCATCGCACGCTACGGCCTTTGCCGCAGCGTGACATTGCCCGACGTCAGGGTGTCCGCCCACACTGGAGCCCCATAAAGGGCTATGGACCGTGCGATCTCCAGGTAGAGCCTCCGGCAGGAGGAATTTGGCCCTCCCAAGTTTAGCAGCAGCCGCGATAGCGCAGCCGCGGCCCCTAACAGCGTGGGCGCCAACCGCTTAAAGTGCGGCCCAAAGTCCCACCGGCTGTCGAGGACGAGTCCCAGATATTTCATCGTCGACTCGATGCCGATGCGGACGCCTCCTACCACTATATGGGATCCCGAAGGCGGCCCCTTCCGAGGCCCATGGAAACAAAGGGCCTCAGACTTATGTAGAGCCACCTCGAGACCCAACCGCCGGATCCTTGCAACGACTAGCGCAACCCCTGCTGTCGCCCGCATGGTTGCCTCCCGGTGCATCTTCCCCCTCGCCGTGACCAGCGTATCGTCGGCGTAGCACGTCACGCCGACGCCGTGGAGAAGTGCACCGCGTAGCACCCAGTCGTAACCGATGTTCCACAGAAGCGGCCCCAAAACCGATCCCTGTGGAACACCGCACGACATCTCTCGCCGACCCCATCCTTCCTGATCCGGGTAGATGACGGCCCTGTCCATCAGGTAGGCCCCGATAATGTGAAGAAGGTAGGTCGGCACTCGATGAAATTCGAGTGCCATCCTGATGTAACTCCAGGGCAAGGTGTTGAAAGCGTTGGTAATGTCGAGAGACACTTCCAAAACCACCTCCCCCCGGGCCAATGCTTCCTCCGCCAGAGCCCTTACGCGCATGATGGCGTCCACAGTAGAGCGCTCCCGGTGGAAACCAAACTGGTTGTCCGCCAGATCCGGCCCCATCCTAGTGAGGTACTGGACAAGGCGGTCTGCAATTACTCTCTCAAAGAGCTTGCCCACCTCATCCAACAACACGATGGGGTGGTATGCAGATGGTGAATCTACAGGGCGCCCCTCCTTCTTCAGCAGGACCAGCTTTCCAGTCTTCCATCTCCGTGGAAACTGGCTCCGCTCAAAGCATGCGCTAAAGAGGCCAATCGATCAATCAATCGCCCAATCGGGGCCCGAGGGCTTTCAGAGCCAGGACCCATGCTCGGCCCGGTATGCCGTCGGGCCCTGGGGCGGTGTTTTTAGCCTGAAGCCGTTTCACCGCCGCCATCAATTCTTCCCGGGTCACTTCGGGTGCGTCGTCGTCGTCGTCCGCGTTGGGCACCATGTTAGGAGGAATCATCGGCGGAGGGGTGTGCTCCGCCCTTGAGGGGAACAGAGCGCTCACCACGCCTTCCAGCAGCTGAGGCCGGAGACTCTGGGATAGTGGTGGGGCCCACGAGCGAAGTTTGCCCCGTACCATAAGGTATGGACGCCCCCACGGATTGCTGTCCAGAGTTGCTCGCATGGCGTCAAAACCTGCCACTTTGGCTTCGCTGCTCTGTACCCCTCGTACAGCTCCTACTCTATAGCTGCCTCCTCCGGGGTGCGGGGACGCCTCCTGAACCACCTCCTGAATCTAGTGTACCGGCGTCGCTCAACAACACACGCAACTCGTAGTCGCGCTATGTCCGAGGACCACCAGTACATTTGGCGCCTAGCAGGACCAGGTCTAGCCCTAATCATCCCCACATCGCAAACATGCGACATTGCCTCCTGGAACCACCCAGCCTCCACATCGATATCGATAGGCCTGTCCGGTGCTGTCACCCAGGCCTGTACTATCGAGGCCTCCAGGAAGGCCTCCCGGTCTAGTTTGACAAGAGCCCATCGCGGACCTACCCCGGCTGGGGCCGCCCGGACTGGACTGACAGAGGTCTGGGTGGAGACGTCGAATTGGATGTATCTGTGATCCGACAGTGTCTCCACCTCCTCCATCACACGTCAGCCCTGGACATGTCGCTCCACAGCGGGACTAGCGAACGAAAGGTCCACTATGGACCCACCCCGCTGCCGAACGCATGTCTGGACGGAACCCCGGTTAAGGAAGAAATTATTTACCTACTATTTCAAGCCACAATTTATCTATAGCTATTTTAGATTCCATATAATAGGGGGTGAACCACTGATGTTGAAAATAATAGGTCTTCCAACCACAACTCGTCAAATAATTTTGTATGCTGTTTTTGAATTAGCCTGTACTGTCCTGTCATAACCGCTGGAGTGACCGGGCGCATCTGTCTTATAAGGACTTAAGAGTAAAAAATAAATAAAAAAACGAGTGTGCTTTAGACCACACGACTGAAGTAAAACTTCACTAACTTATATCTCCCTCAATACTATTTTAATGAGAACAATGGAATGGCGGCGCGTCGTGCGTACGCCTTGTTCCCCGCGTCCTGCAGTACTCCCTCCGTTCGCCTCACTTTTCGTAACGCATTCACCAGCTTAATCTCCAAGTCAAGCGTGCGTAAAGAAGTTTTACTTGAAAAAGCAAAAAAGTTCTGCCATTTTTTTCATCTTTCGCAGTTTTGTGTCGCCTCATGCCAGTTGTCAAGGGACCGCCTCATCATCTCAGCGTTTTAATTTTTCAAGTTTTTTTTCCAACGTTTCTCGTACAAATGTGCATTTGAACTATAATGATTCGCATTTCAGGTTTGTCGCACATCCGTTAGTCGCTAAATAATTCATCATAGCTGTTTATAATCACAAAGAATATTAAAATTTAGAACAATAATATTGCGTAATAATATGGCGTATAGCGCAAATTAATTCTCTATCGATCCAGTAACTAAATAATCATTTTAGGAAAATAATTATAGTAGTTTTATCCGCCTGTGACTATAGGTACTTATCAGTATTTATAAATATCTCATAATATGGCAAAAATATACATAATCAGCTTTTTGTTTTCCTTTATCATACTCCCAATCAGTACAGCACACAATGTAAAAACTTTTCAACCAAAAAACCCTAAAAATCCTTGTGTTTCAGTCTTTTTACAAACCAACTTTTTGCAAGCGGGCGTAATTTTTGTTTTTGAGAAGAAAATTCTATTGTTGTTTATTCATGTGTTTTGTTTTTTCTATGGTTTTGCTGTTTTTAAATTATGTATTTGTGGTTTTAGTCGGTAAGAGTCCGAAACTGGCTCCGCCTACCCCGGGCGGAGAGCGTCCATTAGGATTTCCCCATGGCAAAAAAAAAAAGTTGAAATAAAAAAGTTACTTACCTGCAGCTATTGACTCGTAATTATAATGTTTTATAAATATATTCTAACCACATCGTCATCATCATCATCATCATCATCATCATCACAATCAGCCCAATAACTGTCCCACTGCTGGTACGGGCCTCTTCTCATTTTAGAATGAAGATGATGATTTTTGGTATTAGTAAAACTTAGCAAGTGCCAAACTCTAACGGTAAAAGCCCAAAAAATCTGCTAATTTTATATCAAACCTTATCTATATATACCTTACACATTTACCAACTTATGTTGTTAAATCCTAACATTTGCAAGTAAAACCTAAGATTTACCAATATTTGGCCTTTTACGTTACTTTAATTTTACAAAATAATAATATCGTATTCAGTAAAATCGATAAAAAAAAATATCGATTGTGGTGAAAATGATATTTTTAAAATAATAAAAACTAAAATTAATTTTGATTTTCAACGTGTAACAGAAATGCTTGGTTATATTTGAAGAGCTCAAATATTGTGTTGTATTTTTGGTGGTTGGGACAACGTCAGCGTAACGCAACCAAATCATGGAAGTTCTCAAAAAAAAACTATGATAAGGGAATTCTAAGCCGACGAGCATGCATGACGAATTTACGAGGTTAATGAACGTAGATGAAGCAAAAGAGGTGTGTCAGGATCATAGCAGGTGGAAATCCATACTCGTGGAAATCCATAGTCTTCCTACCCCAATAGGAAACAGAAGTGATAATATGTATGTGTGTAATGAGAAGCGCAATCTTTCACACGATGTTCGAAGCGCGAGGTGGCACGATGACGGCGAAACCATATTGTCTATGGCGAAACCGACGTGGACGCACACTAGAAAGTTATACTAGGGATGTCTAC
Organism: Asteroscopus sphinx; assembly: GCA_949699075.1. Classification (NCBI taxonomy): domain Eukaryota; kingdom Metazoa; phylum Arthropoda; class Insecta; order Lepidoptera; family Noctuidae; genus Asteroscopus; species Asteroscopus sphinx. The sequence goes on from OX453007.1 coordinate 22,654,943, forward strand.
GCGTAGTTTTCTTTCGCGCTAGTGGAATCATTGTTTAGCCCCGGACAAACCTTAGATTCAAGTTCTAAATAAAACATATCATATATTTATTTCTTTGATCAGCAATTTATCTCCCAGCAATCACATCATTAAAAAAAAAAAGTACAAACCGACTTCAAAAATAATAAAATAATTTGTTTGAAACTGTTTAGGAAGTAGGTGCTTTTGATTCGGTTTGAATTAAGAAAAAATTGGCACTGACTTCATATACTATTTCACACAAATTATTTTATTATTTTTGAAGTCGGTTTTTACTTTTATTTAAAGTTTATTTTATTTTTACATTTTAAGTGGCATTAACAATAGAAAGACAAGCGATTGCTGCAATCCCGGATGATTTTCCGTCATCCATTGAAGAGTTCCCTTCTTTATTTTCGAAGATCTTCATCAGATCTTTACCAAATGATACTTTCTGAATGCAAATGCTTGACTTGTTGATGAAAATGTCAAAATCGCTATATTTATGCCAATAATATTTGAGGAGTTCCCTCAATTCCACATGGATCCCATTATCAGAACTGAATTTTTATAAAAATAGGACCAATCTGGAAGTAGGTATACAATTTCAAATAAAAAAACCAAAACGGTTGATAAATGACGGAGTTCTGAGGTAACAGTCAGGTTTGAAAAAAAAAATCCTTTCTCGAGGAAGGTTATTAAACATCACGCTATAACCCTTAGGAGTCGAGCAAGAAGAAAAAAGTGAGAAATAAAGCTAAGTGAAAACGAAGTAACTATAAGTTCCAAATTACGTACTGGACTAATAAATAAATAAATAATAATAAATATCTTTGGGACATTTTTAATGTAATAATTATGTGGTCCCAAATAAAAATGTGGTAAAATCTAAAATTACAATAACATAATTTGAACCTTAGTTCTTGATACAGTCTAACAAAGCAATTAGTACCCAGTGTCGCCAGGTATAGATGAAGAATTTCTCAGGAAATTATTATAGAACGGTTTGATTAGGGTTTTGTATAAATACAGTTTAACTATGTCCGTTATTAAAATGATATTAAACTCGAAAACATCCATAGTCATCTGAGAAAACTTCATTTATATCTCGCAACCAACAATATTAATTGCTTTGTTAGACTGTACATGGTGTTGTTTGTTGAGTATTCATAGGCTAATAAATTATCAGTTTTTGTATTGACATCTTCCATGCACACAGACTTTATCCTTTGGACATCGACATTTAATTCTCATGATCCCCCTTCCTTGGTCATTGATGTCACTAAGCATGTGTGGCGTCAGCACTACGTAATAAAGGTACAACAGCACGTCATCAGGAGACGCTCCTTGCACTATTGAGTGGATTGGTTGACGTATGTCGGTGAGAGATAGCTCGGCAATAGCAACTCCGATTAAGACCAGGTACATCACTGCTCTCATTGTTACAATCTCACGCAGTGTTGCTGAAAATCGAAAAATATAAAATTAATGCAAGATTTTCTTCTACCTCAAACTTAAATTAGGATTGTTACAGATTTTGCTTCGGTTTTCTGTATGACATATAGATGCGTGGGAACATTAAGTGGAGCTTATTTTTATACAAAAAAAAAGATATAAAATAAAAAATCGCTCACGACTATTCGAACCTGCGACTCCTGGCTCAGTCGCTATCTAGTGCTTTAGCTACTAGGCTACCGTGAACACTGCTCGTGGCATCGAATTTAACTTCCACTTACATATTTCGGTGATGTCACCAGCATCCCATTGAGAAACAGACCGTGTTCCTCAACCTGATCTTTAGATTTCACTTAGCATGCGTAATGCGTTAAAAATATTTAATAAGTAAGGGTAGGCACGTCTATACGACTTTGAATTAACAGCTAAGTTAATCGGATCGGTTAAGGAACACAGTCTGTTTCTCAACGGGATGCTGGTGACGTCACCGAAAGACGTAAGTGGAAGTTAAATTCGATACCACGAGCCGTGTTTACGGTAGCTCAGTGGCTAAAGCACTGGCGTACTGAGCTAGGAGTCGTTGGTTCGAATCCTGCTCGTGAGCGATTTTTTCTTTCCACAATTTATATCTTTAGATGTCGCTTCGTATGCGTAAATGCGTTAAAGATACTAAAATAATTTAATATATTGAGATTATAAAGAAACGGCCAGGAAAGACTACACATTAGCGTAATGTATGGTACACTGTCATCTTCAGGTTTAAACAGAAAATATTTTTTTAAGCAAAAGTTGACATATAGATGGGCAGATACAGAAACTATAAGGGTCCCATGTACGAACTACGGAACTCACAATTTTTTTTTATAAAAGTACGTCAATACTAATATTACAACAAGGAGGAAAGATTTGGTTGATTGTTTGTAATCGATAAACACTGAAACTTCTGAACCGATTTGAATAATTCTTTCACTACTAGAAAGCTACTGTATTCAAAAGTGACATAGATATGCTTATTTATTTCAGTACGCGGGGAAAGCTGCGAGTAATTTCTAGTAATATACAATACAAAAAAAACTTTGTGTTGAACCTGGACAAGTTTACAAAGATTATGACTCAAACGTATTAATTTTATTGTTTACACTAAATTATTTGTGTATACTAACTTAAGGCGCATGTAGCGGACAAGTGGCGCCCCCATCATAAAAAAAATATTACTCGCTGAATATATCATTTATCGAAAAAAAGTTTTTAACGATTGAAGTACAGGTACTGTAATTTAAACCAGAAACTATTAACTCTGTAAATTATAGTTCGCTGTAGTTGTAGATAGAAAAAGATCGAAAAACGCCCACTTTTGGCACTTTTTCTATCTACAACTACAGCGAACTATAATTTACAGAGTTAATAGTTTCTGGTTAAACTACAGTACCTGTACTTTAATTATTAAAAATGAATTTTCGGGGGCGCCACTTGGCTGCTACATGCCCCTTAGTACACATTTACACATTTTTTTCGGAAAAACTTAAAATTATATTAATATTTATATAAAATTATATTAATATTTATATAAAATTATATTATTTATTATATTGATTTACCTTCTAATATAATATTATCACGGCCACGGATAGCACAGAATACGTATTACCAAACTTGCTCGATGTAATATAAAAATAACAATAGAACAATCAAGAGTTTATATATTAAAGTCAAAGTGTGTTTATGTAAATATTTCCTTTTTGCCTTTCCCTATTCTCATTTAACGAAAAACCATAACATGATTCAGACATAGTTTGATATGTATGACAGACAATATTTAATACATGGATATAATTTTAGTCAAAAATTGTTACAAAATGATACTTATTTAAGTTCATTGGAAAACATAATTCATTAAGATAAATATATAAAATGCGGAAAGAAAAAATAGCTCACAAGCAGGATTCGAACCAGCGATTCCTGGCTTAGTACGCCAGTGCTTTAGCCACTAAGCTACTGTGAACACTACTAGCTTGGTAGGCTAGGTAGCTTAGTGGCTAAAGCACTGGCGTACTGAGCTAGGAGTTGCAGGTTCGAATCCTGCTCGTAAGCGATTTTTTCTTTCTGTAAATTATATCTTTAGATTTCGCTTCGCATGCGTAAATGCGTTAAAATAATAAAATAATCAATAAGATAAGATTTGAGAAAAATATCTATGATTTTGGGATAAGCTGGTGGTCTTCAAGGATCGAGGGAATAGGTATTTGCTGAGCGAGCGTGTACTATCGTCGACCGCATCAGGTGAGGTGACAGTCAAATGCAAGCTCAATAACAACAGTTGAAAACATCTCTTCATCATTTTATATACTTTTTTAATAGCTTGTACTATCCTGTCATAATGACTTAAAGTAAATAAAAGCAAAAGCGTTCTTCCATTCCTACCATCCATCGCAGTTCTGTGCCCCCTACGGTCGTGTCAAGAGAGGCATCTAACTCATGTCACCATCTCCTGCGTTTTCATAATTAGTGTTTTTTTTTTGATAAAACAGTATGAATTTTCCTTTATTGTACAAATGTGCATTCGAACCAATGATGTTTTATATACAAACACAACAAATACCAACAATTTGTATGGGTGTCCCCCATACAATTTTTTTATTATTTTGTTTTAAAATTAATTTTTATAAGGTGGTTGAGATAAGGAATAGATATTGAACCACCACCACCTGAAGGATATTTGTTTAAGCGATGCTTACTGGACGATGCCGCGATATGTGTACTGAGAGCGGTGAGCACGGTTTGAGGTGCATGTATGTGCGAGAGCGCTGGTTTGTACAAGGAGGAGCACGGTTTTGTTGGCCTCACTATGATTGTTTACTGCACTTCGTCTACATTTTTAATATGACTGTGAGTGGCTCAGAGTAAATTAAATTTAATTCAGTCATATTATAATAAAACAAGTTTAAACGGATTACATCGCGTATATTATTTAAATTGGTTTTCCTGATGATCACGTCCCAAACAGCACGCTACACTGTAAAAGATTGTGAACATTTTGAGTGATTACAGCGTGCATCGAAACGATTTTAATATCATGTGTGACAGGACTTATCCTCGACATAGTTTATTTCCAATAGTCAGATACTTTGAATTTCGATTAAACTTTTCTCGTGATTATACCAAAAATAATAGCGGGAAAAAAGTATTTTTTTGTTGTTCGCTTTTATGGAAATTTATTTTTTTATCATAAAAAAGACACCTATAAAAACGTATTAAAACATTGATAAAACATATAACTATTGTTGGTACCGCATAAATTGTACACAAAGGAACACTATACCAAACGAGTTATTTTTGTACTATTTCGAACATTTTTCGAGCAATTTTGAATTGATTTAGATGTTTATTATAAATTTTCATACCTTTGTGACTATAGAACCAGTATCGTAACATAATTTTAATCTGTTTTTATATTTTTTTAGATTGTTTATATTCTAAGGGTTTATTTTTAGGGTTCCGTACCCAAAGGATGCCAAACGGGACCCTATTACTCTCGCTACGCTGTCCGTCCGTCCGTCCGTCCGTCTGTCTGTCACAAGGCTTTTTCTTTTGAACGGTAATAGGTAACTGGTTGAAATTTTCTCAAAATATGTGTTGCTATGAGGTGTATCACACAAGTACTAAAAACAAAAAAAAGTCTAAATTAAAGGCATGTTTTTTGAGGTTTCTTGTATGGGGACCCCCCCATACAAGAAACCTCAAAAAACATGCCTTTTTTTCAACGTTTTTGTTCCTGCTCTATCTTCAAAACGGTAATATATACCAGCGTCAAACTTGGTCAGATTATAGTGCATATTATGTAGTTTAGCAAAAAATACTAAAAATAAGACAAACATAGACATATATGGTGGTACCTGCGTAAGAAAGACGTGCAAAAATTCATATTTCGCTCACTGTGCGATTGATAAACTCTCGTAAATTAAATCAGTTTTTATGGGGTATCAAGTCGTTGAGAGTCACGGAACCCTTACTGCGCGAGTCCGTCTCGCACTTGGCCGGATTTTTACTTTTTCTTTCATTATAGGTCCATAAGTGTCTTTCGCTCAGCTGCGTACGGGACATTTGTACATAGCATTATAGAGACAACCCTCACAAACAAGTAGATACCAAATTTAGCTGCCACCAGCTGCCCCCTGATGATTAAACCAACATTAACTAACCGAGAGTAAGAATAACAAAAACTCGTGGTATTGAAAATGAGCTATGAAATCATTATCTAATGTGCCGATTGTTATCTAAATTTATTAAAATCATTAATTTAGTCATTCCATATTATTAAGGTACATAGAAAACCATATTTAAGGTATTTAGTAAAGCCTCCTATTATATCAAAAGAAAGACAATTGGCTAATTACTACTTCCAATTAATAATTATGTTATGTTACCTAGGACCTATAAATTGAAAAGAAATATTATATTTTTTGACATTTACTTTCGTTAACCTGAGAAAGTAACAACAAACCATGTCAACTTTATTTAACATTTTGATGTTCAGAATTAGCCGAAATCACGTTGTTTTGTAACAGAGACCCGATGAAGTGTATCGAAGGTTTAAAATGTAAATATACTAACGTAACTGGAAGTGCTCCTAGGAACCTCAAAACAGAATTGAAGAAAAAAAAGTATTAATACTTAAAATAAGTTTAGTACCTATATAATTTTTACTATTTAACTACAAGAATATTTAACAACATACAACAATATTAAAAAATTGGCTAATTACGAATTAGACACGCTCAGTAAGGGTTCCGTACCACCCATCGACCTGATACCCCGTAGAAACTGATTTAATTTTTTAATAATTACCAAAAGTGCAGCACTGCACGTTGAATTGCGTCAACGCGCGGTTTTTCTCTGTTGGTGAAATGTGAATATTTGTATCTTTTTCTTAAGCAGGTTCTCCAGCACACATGACTATATTTGCCTTATTTTTAATATGTGTCGTTAAACTATATAGTATGCACTAAACTCCCACAAAGTTTGATGCTTATTTGTAATACAATTTTTAAGATAAATCAGGTACATATAACTTTGAAAAATGCGTTTTTTTTTCGAGGTTTCTTGTTCAGGGACCCCCATTAAAGTTACACTTTTTTATTTTAAGTATTTTCCATGATAGAGGTCATAGTAATACATCATCTGTGAAAATTTCAACTGGCTACCTATTACGGTTAAAAAGTTACAGCCCAGTGACAGACGGACGGATGGACGGCGGAGGTAGAGTAAGTGGGTACCAGTGGCTCCCTTTAGATACGGAGCCCTCAAAAATAATCATCAGGTTACATATCAAATCAAACAACAATATTTTCCGCACGTCCATACAAAGCGACCCACTGTGCGGCGCGACGTCGCCCGCATATAGTTCGGTTTATCTATCACATACAGATATTGTCGCATTTCCCTCAGGAAATGTTTATCTTCCCGGGATTCATAGATTCATTCATTCAATTCAGCCGAGAGACGTCCACTGCTGGACATAGGCCTCCCCCAAGCATCGCCACAACGACCGGTCCTGCGCTTTCCGCATCCAGCGGATTCCCGCGACCTTCACCAGGTCGTCGGTCCACCTTGTGGGGGGTAGCCACGTCAGAACTTTACTGCCCCATCGGCCATCCGGTCTGCGAGCAATGTGCCCCGCCCACTTGGCAGAATTGCCTAACTTAAGGCCACTTAAGTTTGCCAATTCTTAGGGCTATGTCGGTTACTTTCATTCTCCTGCGAATCTCCTCATTTCTGATTCAATAACGCAGGGACACTCTAAGCATAGTCCTCTCCTTTGAGTGACTTTGAGCCTTCTTATCAGACCCATTGTATCTTATCTTCCCGGGATAAAAAGCATTAATCCGGGCTATGGTCTATATGTGTGCCAAATTTCATCCAAAGTCTTTCAGCCATTTCAGCGTAATTTAAGCGTTTCAGCAAATAGTTTTTTTTTTTTTATAGTATAGGATGGCGAAACGAGCTAAAGGCCCACCTGATGTTAAGCGGTTACCTTTGCCCATAACAACTTCAATACCACCTAGGCTGTTGCCTAAATGGTACCGCAAGTCGGTTCGCCAAACTGAGACATGAAGATGGAAAGTCTCATGTGATTGTAATTTCACCGGCACCCGTACCCTTCAGACCGAAACACAGCAATGCAAGCATCACTATTTGGCGGAGAAGTAGGCACGGTGGTAGTACTTCCCCGGACGAGCTCTTTCACAAAGGAGCTCTACTACTACTTATAGTCATGCAAATACTTGAATTCCGTGATAAAAATAGATTTTCTTTCCACCGTAGTCCTTGTATGATGGCAGAAATAACTGCCAATAACCTTTATGATGAGTGACAATACAGGACAAGTAATGGGTGCAATTAACATAGCTGCCATAGGAAGTAAGTAGTGAAATTATTAAAAAAAACTGTTAAATATTGTCATTTAATAGGGGTCTTATCGTCTAGACATCCAGTTGTTGATAATTATTGATATAATTAGATCCTTATTACCTAGCTACTAACGTTTAGAAAAGTATTTAAACATAATTTCGCTGAAAATTTTCACATTTCATTTTCTGTCACAGACAAGATATGTACAAGTTAACTTTTTGCTTCTTTTTTCTTATTGCCTTTTGCACCAAAGGTATATTTTCTAACATTATTGATAGTTTGTTTTAGAGTATTTCTCGTACCATATACTGCTCTTTAAGCTTTTACCTCGTCGATAAGCCTAGCTTGCGGAAACGCTGCTTTTCAAGGGTTTCCGTTCTTTACACTTATTTTCTTTTTTGGGGATATCTTATGGACGCACTCCACCCATGGAACGCCGAACCAGCGACGATCTCTTACCGACTAAAAACACTACAGTGATCCCTTAACAACCTTTGGCTGGGGGACCCGCCACTAGCAGGCGAGCCGCTTCTCTCCGTGCGCCCAACGTTGGTCACACCCTATTTCAGACGGGTGTGCACGAAACAATACGGGCTACTACACACACACACTAAATGCTAGCACGAGTCTACGGTCCACAGGTCCTATCCTCCCGTATTTTTATAGAGGTTTTCTTCCTCGTGGTCCGGGTGGTGAAATCCCAAATGTCCCCAAAGGTCCAGAAAGAAGGCGTGTGAATACACCCGCAGCATTCCTTCTGGGGTTACGAGTTCGACGGGGGCAGTGAAGCAAATAGTCCCCCCGCTGCCTGCCCGGTGGCAGGGTGAGGGGACATCGGGCCCGTCCCTGCGCCTCCATTGTGTCTTCTGCTGGCATTAGAGGGACACGCGAAGCAACTCCCCATTGGCCCAGATCGTGTCATCGGATGTTTTTGTTCTCATTAGTATTTTATTTGGTTCATGAGATCGTTTAACCATCCAATAGGGCTGGTTGGTTATCGTCCTTTCATTTCTTTCTTCTCTTTAATTCAATCTTTGTTTCAGATGTTTTGTGTAAAAGACGTGAATATAAACTTAAAGAATATGGGGGCATGATTGTTGGTGGTAATGAAACTAATATAGAAACGTACCCTCACCAGGCGTTTCTGTTGCTATTTGACGGAGTGAGCTATTACCAATGTGGAGGTTCCATTATCAATGAATCTTATATATTAACTGCTGCTCATTGTCTTTTAAGGTATGTATATATATAATAATGTAAGACTACAGTAACCGTTTGAGCATAAATAAATGAAACAAGGGAGGTGTACCAAGTAGGAACAACGCTTGACACTTTGATATGCGACACTTGACACTTCAACGACGTCTGTGGTCTAGTGGTTCGAGGGTCGGACTGCTGATCACGAGGTCGTGGGTTCGATTCCAACAGGACACAAATATTTGTGTGATGAACATAAGTGTTTGTGTTGGTCTGGGTGGTTCTTATTTACTAAGTAAATATTTACAAAAAAAAAAACTGTATACAAGTATTTTATCCATTGTTCTAGTACCCATAACACAAGCTTTGCTTAGTTTGGGACTAGATGGTGCTGTGTAAAAAATGTCCCAAAGATATTTATTTATATGCGCAAAATGATTATATCACCGACAACATATTGATGCACTGCTTGCCCACTTTTCGCATATTATATAATTAGTAATTATAATATTAATAATAATTTAATATTATATAATTAGTAAGTTTAGTAGTGTGAAATGTGTAAAATTTGAGTGTGTGCGCCGTACTTATTGTATTTTTTTCCATGTTTAGAAAATAAGTGAAAGAAAAGCGGCTACACCTACACACGAGCAATTATGTATTGATGGCATATTATCTCTCTTGCTTATGCAATGTATGCGTTTGACAATACAACTTTTACTGTATGGGTTTGGAGTAGTTTTATCGATAGTCGGACTGAGTGAACTTCATCATCTTCATCATCATCATAATTTCAGCTGAAAGTCGTCCACTGCTGGACATAGGCCTCCCCCAAGCATCGCCGCAACGACCGGTCCTGCCGCTTTCCGCATCCTGTGGATTCCTGCGACCTTTACCAGGTCGTCGGTCCACTTTGTAGGGGACCTACCCACACTGCGCTTTCCAGTACGCGGTCTTCACTCTAGAAATTTACGGCCCCATCGGCTATCCGTTCTGCGAGCAATGTGCCCCGCCCACTGCCACCTAAGTTTGACAATTCTTCGGGCTATGTCGGTTACCTTCGTTCTCCTGTGAATCTCCTTTTTTCTGATTCGATCACGCAGGGGCACTCCCAGCATAGCCTCTCCATTGCCCTTCTGAGTGAACTTATCGATTATTTGTATATAATTTATGTTACGAGCAAAGTACGCAGGGTGTGCAGTCAACACTGCCCGAGCGTTGTCTAAATTTCCCGAGTGACGGTACTATTGAATGATTTTATTTGAATGCGTACTTTGCTCAAGTTTGATAGGGCACTACTGACATTTCTAATTCCATACCTAGTGCAAGGTGTATGACAGTAATTATAACATTATGTTATGTTGTTATTTTTCATGTCTAACGTTTATTACATCTTTTGAAATAGAGTAGTAATGCTCACACATTAAGTTGAACAGCAAATAATGCTAAACTTATAATCGATATTTTGGTAGTAAATTAATATTATCGAGTAAATATAGCTTGTAGAGCTGGGTTGATATTTTTTATGGGTATAAGTAATATATAAGTCTATGGGTATTAGTCATAGTATTATGGTTATAGTCGCAAATTATATTTCGACCAATATAAAACGTGAAATAAATTAACAATTTGCAAAAAACCCTGTCATGACTTACGGCGCCGAGACGTGGATACTGACAGTTGGGCTAGTCCACAAATTTAAAGTCGCTCAGCGAGCTATGGAGCGAGCTATGCTTGGAGTTTCTTTGAAGGATAAAATCCGAAACGAGATTAATCGGAGAAGAACCGGAGTGACCGACATAGCTTGTAGGATCAGTAAGCTGAAGTGGCAGTGGGCTGGCCATGTCTGTCGAAGGACCAATGGCCGCTGGAGCAGATGAATCCTTGAGTGGAGACCGCGAATCGGCAAACGCAGCGTTGGGCGCCCCCCGCCAGGTGGACCGACGACCTGAAAAACGTGGCTGGGGGGGACTGGATGCGGAAGGCAGAAGACCGAGTGTTGTGGCGCAACTTGGGAGAGGCCTACGTCCAGCAGTGGACTGCGATAGGCTGAGTTGATGAAAAACGCAAGAAATTTTAAAAGGCGCTCAATTACCTTAAGGAAACTTACTGTGACTGAACCTTTAGGGCCTAATACAGTTTCTGCTCTAGATTTAGCATTTCAATGTGTTAAGTGGTGTTACTTTTTTTCGAGACTGGTTTGATAGAATAACAGATGGACTTGTAAAAATACCAAACATTATTCATGCTTAAATTCCATAAACGTATTCGACATGTAGGTATAACCATAGAAATCTTAATTTATATTATTTTTATTTTTATGTGTATAACACATACATGTTGAAAATGTAATGGCTTCTTTCCCGAAAAGGGATCATTGTACTCATCGTTATTAACAACTTTTGCTATGGGACTAACCCTGAAATCGCGAAACAAAAATCGGGTGGTCCCCACATTTTATTGATTTATATGAACCAACTGATTTTTTTTCGCGATTTCAGGGTTGGTCCATAGTAAAAGTTGTTCATAATCATGAGTACAATGACCCCTTTTTGGGAAAGAAGCGATTAAAATTTCAGCATGTATACAAAATTATGTTAATGCGTACTTGTTTTACAGAATCATAATGGTATTCGTCCGGATTGGCAGTACAAATTCTACTAGTGGTGGCTTGCAGTACAATTCGAGTTCGATCACGATCGATCCCCTGTACAACCCTGTTACCTTTGACCATGATGTTGGCATAATTCAGATACGTAGGGGCATGACTTTGGACGGGATTCACGCCAGGGCAATTAAGATTGTCGAATCCGGGTCTGATGTGGTTGATGGCCAGAACGTGATTGCTACAGGTTGGGGTACCACCAGTGTAAGTAATACATTTGTGAGATATTTATAATTAAGGGGCATGTAGCAGACAAGTGGCGCCAGTATATATATATACTGCACATACAAAATAATATTACTTGAAAATTAAATTTTTGTTTCAAAATTAATTAATATATTTTTCCATATTGCAATCTCTGGTACATTGATAACTCTTTTCCGATTGTATTGTATTTTTGTCAGATTAAAATTGTTGGGGGACCTGGTGTCCTATAATACAGGCTCCGGCTTAGTTTAGGCACCAGTCTCCCACAAATAAATTCTTTATGCCTGTGTAAATGCACCACCTTAAATAGCTCAAATGTATTAGTCTAAGATTTTATTTGTGGAAGAGAAAATAAACGTCTTTATCTTCTTTATCTAATCTTTATATTAAGTGTTGCCTAATATTAAGACAGTTCAGATGCAACGCTTAAACTGACTGAAAGACTTATGGTAGAAAGGCCCACTAATTAAGGTATGTAAAACCCGGTAACGCCTTCTTCTTTTCAGGAAAACGGTGATATAAGTTCGACGTTGATGGCAGTCGAAGTACCTGCCGTGGGCAGAGAGCGATGCAATCAACTAAATGGTGGTGGGGTCACTTCCAATATGTTCTGTGCGGGCACTCCTGAAGGTGGCAAGGACACTTGTCAGGTAAATGTTTTGATTTTTTTCTTTTTCTGGCCTGCATAACAACTGAAAGGCGTATGCAATATAACATTAGTAGGAATTGGCGGAATAAAATGGCAACACTGCGCTATGACAGATTGACACCCCACCAAAGTCGGCCATATTGATTGTCGGTGGTTGAAGCGGGGCGCGCACTTTGCAACGGGTCGTTGAACAAGACGGACGTTCTATAACCCAACATGACTTGTCCTTTTATTTGGTAATCTTGAATATTGATGTAATAACTTACTAATACCTAACCTAAAAATACAGTGCTCTCATGGTTGGTTTTGAGAGTCTTAATGTGACTATTATTGAACATACCCGCCTAGCTCCTGATAAGCAGACATTACTTTTTAACTGTAAAAGTATGGTGACACATTTATATCCTATAAACGTGCTTGTTGCTAATAATATACATATAATATAAATGTATATAATAGAGTTTTTTGTGTCAATTATACGTTGAACATACATTGTCCTTAAGTTGGCTGACTCGATTACACCTTTGCATACGCCATTCAGTTGTTATGCAAAGGTGTAATCGAGTCAGCCAACTTATGGTCAATGTATGTTCAATGTACGATTTACAAAATGGTGTCGATTCTCTTGTTCACGAACTAAACTTATTTTACACTATCGCCCTCTTTTACTAACATTAGATACGAGAAAGGGATGGCAACAATTTTAGAGCTGTCAAATTAGTCAGAATTAAAATTTTCATACAAGTTTACTGGTGATCTCGGAACGTGCCTACTAAAATACAAAGAAATGTATCACGTAAACTAATTTGAAAGTTCTAAAATTGTTGCCATTTCTTTCGTGTATCTACTATTAGTAAAAGAGAGCGATAGTTTAAAATACTTTTAGTTCGTGAACAAGAGAATCGACACCAATAACTCTATTATGTAGCGCTGTTTAGAGGAGACGATGATGTTTCTAACGAACTTACAAAAAAACATTACCCTACTGCTGGGGCAGTTGGGTAAAAAAGGAATTTACTTCCTTGATTATTCGTTTGAACTGAGTTATGGCGCTTGCACCATAAAAATTTGGAAATGTCTTTTTGTTCAAACCAGCGTGACTGGTTAACTAAATCTTTAACACTTTTAAACTTAAGTGACTCCATTTGGAGTCACAGACGATTGTTTAACTTTTGTGTCAGCTGTCTGAACTGTTAAAGTTTACTATATCCCATAAGTAGGTTACTATATACCAGCGGATCTATTCAATCAAATGATGGGCTGCCTATGTTATTTGAAAAATACCCTAAACCTCCAAGTACTAACTTCATATCACGATCTTGAATAAGGTTTGTCCTACGACTTAGGCCAAAACCAAACAGTATAAGCAAAAAAATGGTTTTTGGTTATTTGAAGTGCGTAAAATTTGCGTATACTATAACATCCCTTCCTTTTGGGGAGGCCTATGTCCAGCAGTGGACGTCTTTCGGCTGAAATGAATGATGATAGCATATTATGCCGCAAGCCCGTTGGTACTAGCTGCCCCACCAAAGCGACCCTTAGCCGGCCTCTCGTCGGCCGTCTAGAATATAAAAAGTACAGAGTATTTTCATACTTTTGTATGAAAAAAAACGTTTCGAATTATAAAAAGTCTTAGAACAAACGTTGTTCAGGTTCATAATACGAAGTTAGTGCTTGAGAGGATTCGGGTATTTTTTCAATTATCCTGTATAATGCCAATACCTAACTAACATTTTATTTTCTGATGTTTCCTTGTAGGGTGATTCAGGTGGCCCTGCAGTGGTGGATGGCCTGCTAGCTGGTTGCACCTCTCATGGCGCCGGATGTGCTCGGCCTAATAATCCTGGAGTCTACACACGTTTCGGCAGTCAGTTAATCAGATTATTCATTAAAACGGTAACAGGAGTCTAACCTATGGTGGTTGTATAGTGGTATGTCGTTGGTGAATTCCATATATAACCGACGAAAAAAAAGGAGCAGGTTCTCAATTCGACACTTTTTTTTTTTCATGTATGACCACACATAACTTTGTACAGAGCAGTGCGATTTTGATGATTCTTTTTTTAATGGATAGGGTATATCTCGAAGTTGGTCCCATTTAAATTTGAAAATCAAAATCTACCCCTAACGGTAGGAAAACAGGGCATGAGTGCCTGTTCACCCACTGAATTCTTACCTGTTAACCGATTCTGTTGAAACTTGGCACACATAAATGTAGCTCTAGACACTACAACATTATGGAGACCTGGAGTTAGATTTTAGCCACAAAAAAATTAAAACTAAAACATTGAGACAAAAAATTGAACCCACGAAAACAGAAACTGAAAAGCGAAAAATATAATGAAGCTTTTTAGTCTTAATAACTATTCTCCTAACTAAACTAATGTAAATAACTAATTATGAGTCGGCGCCAAACAAACAATCAACGAAGATCATTAAATTACTACTAGAAATAATAAAAACAAAATAACATGAAATACAACATGACAACATAAACAATAACTTTCCAAAAATGCGTTCTCCGCTCAACCACTTCCAACTCGCACTTACTTTGCTTTCGTTTTAAAAAGGTGGTATATTAAATAAAATACATTTTCATCAAATTATTCTTTTATTATTTTAGTTTATTTCATTTAGTTTAATCTGTGTATTTAAATTGTTTATATTATTTACTGTTTTATTTCTAGCCGTTTTTTCATGTAATGGTTATATTTTTTTCTAAACTTGTAAATGGCTCATTAAAATATTGACGGAGTTTTCTACCTTTTGCTGGACAGTGGTTGATAATACAAATCATCTTTTCGTCTACCTTTCCAAATAGATTGTAATTTATTAAGACATTGCCTATGTATCCAATCTCTATTCTAAATTGTAAGATGATTTATTATTTTATTTATGAAACCTATATGTGTAATATATTTTGTGCTATTTATTTATTTTAGTTTATTAACATGCAGTAGTACGCCACGGACTGCCCCCATTATCTAGATCTTACGTCTTCTTTGTCCATCCAAAGGTTGTCTGGAAGATATCGCTTTTAGCGATAAGACCGCCCATGTACCCATAATTTATACGTTGTTCCTGTTTACTACTGTTTTCATGGTGTACAATAAAGTATATTCTATCTTCTATCTATCTATAATTCCAATTAAATACAAATACAAATTAAGTGATAAATTAATTATTAAAATAAATACAAATAAAGATTAAGGCAATCGCTATTGTTAATTATTTACTTTTATTAATCGTGTAAGATAGATGGAATTCACGTGTTTTTTTGTTTTATGTATTAAAGGCACTGTTATTTTATTCGTTATTTTATTGTTCTTCTCGTCTTGCTAGAAATTGATACAAAAAGCATACATTCGTCTGATTTATAATGATTAATTAACAGTTACATATAATTATACCTAGGTACTGTAACTTAAAAACCGATGATATAAAATAAACTCATGACTAGGTAGGTACCATTCATGTACTTCATGGGTTATGTACTGATATTGTGCCATGAAATTGTAATGTATGCTTAAATTATATATCTTTTGTATATTAAGGCAAATGAATGAAAAAATTGGCCAAGAGCATGTCGGGCCATGCTCAGTATTATAAGGTTCCTTAAGCAGGTCTAATTACAAGCGAATCAAATCGAATATTAATCATTGCTATTTTAGTTTTTGCAAACAGCGCCACCTAGCGCTAAATTTAAGAAGCTAAATTTAAGAAGTGTGTCATATCAATATAACACAAAGTTTCTTTTTATGATTTTTTTAAATAGAAAGTAACTAAAGGAGCATTATTTGGTGTGATAATTTTTCTCTAAGGTCAATGTCCTATGAAGTAGGACGTCTTAAGTATTTTACAGTTTTCTCACCATAACTCAAAAATGTATATAAAATATAATATAAAATAATATAAATTAACTTTTTACCATTCTCATTTTTAACCTTTTTTATTTCTGACATTAACTTACATTATATTATCGAACTATTATTTTAAAAAGAGTATTTCTCTGGATATTCTTGCCGGTTTTTCTCCACTTTTCGGGACCGTTCAATAGAGTGAACATTTAAATTGTGCCTGTAATTAGGTCTATTCGAAATAAAAACTAATTGAATTTAAACTTGAATCTCATTTTTAGGGTTCCGTACCCAAAGGGTGCTAACGGGACCCTATTACTCTCGCTACGCTGTCCGTCCGTCCGTCCGTCTGTCTGTCACAGGGCTGTATCTTTGTAACGGTAATAGATAACTAGTTGAAATTTTCACAGAATATGTTTTACTATGGTGTCTATCACAACAAATACTAAAAATCAAAAAAAGTCTAAAACCAAAGGGAGTCCCCATACAAGAATCCTCGAAAAACATGCACTTCTTTCAACGTTTTTGTTCCTGCTCTATCTTCACAACTGTAATACATAACATCGTCAAACTTGGTCTGATTATAGTGCATACTTTGTAGTTTAGCAACAAATACTAAAAACAGGGCAAACGTAGACATATGTGGTGGTACCTACGAAAGAAAGAGATTTAAAAATTCACATTTCGCGTATGATCGTTGATGTCTTTTGATAAACTCTCGTAAATTAAATCAGGTTCTATGGGGTATCAGGTCGATGGGTGGTATAGAACCCTTATTGCGTGAGTCTGACTCACACATGGCTGGTTTTAATGTATCGTCACATGACGCGTGAAATCGGAACAAAAATTTTCTGGTTCTATGAAATACCTCTACATGTTACATAAACAGTTACATGTTAGTCGAGAAGTTATAAACACTGAATGTGACACCATTCGTGACAAAAAAAATGCAAATTCCGAACCAGTGCGAAGTGAAACTGGTAAAAAGCAAAACTTTTCTCTGAATGACAAAACTCACAATGAATACTAACACGGAATCCCTTAGCATTTAAATGAACGGGACCTACCGAGTTCCCGTGTAGCTGAAACTTTTTTAATTTCGTCGAAAGGAACCAGGTGGCCGGCTCACGTCAGTTTCAATTCGACAGACAATCCCTGCCCCACCCCCACTTCGCTGAATTCCTACGATAAGGTGAGGCACTTTGGTAAGAATCGGAAAGAATCGCTCCGTTCTAATTGAGATTTCGTTGTCTAATTGTGATTATATCAGGTCCGATGAGTTCATTTGAATCTACACAGACTTCTTAATATTCTTTCATCTGCCGTCATTGATATCGAATTTTTTGATAAGGACGCGTTTCTACTTTTTATATTAATGTTGAAATAATTTTCGAGTGAAGCCAATCAGATTTATAAAGTAGGGTAGGGGTTAGTTTATAATAATTTAAGCATTTTTTATTAGCTGGAAGAGATTTCTATAACCGATTTAATTCATGAGAGTTTACCAGAGGTGCAGCACTGGGAATTGATTCCAAAATTGCCTTATTTTTAAGTTTGACGCTTGTGTGCTTGTGTAGGAACAAAACACGTTTAAAAATGTATGTTTTTCGAGGTTTCTTGTATGGCGTAGTAGGGCGGTTGAAAGCAAGCTCATTTTAGAATTAAAAAAATAAGCATAAGTTGATTACCTTGCCCACTCGGATAAACATACAGCTAAAATTAATAACCTATTTATCTACGATTTGACCATAGTAACAGAAGATCCATGGAGTTAAGCCAAGCTGTGGTAGGGGAAATCGTGGATATGTTCGAGTATATTAGACCCAGAACTTGGTGGTCCTGTTCCGCCATTTGTTGTCGCATCGGAAAGGTATTCAGGGAGACAAAAATCTGCCCTAAGACGTGCCTTATAGGCGTAGTACAGGGGAGGCACCGGTAGCATAACCCATTCCCGGAGTCCCCCCTCTATTGTGCTGAAGATGGCCACCGGGAAGGTTTTAGTGTGGTAAAAATCCCACACTCCCCAGCATGCTGGAGCTGGAGGCATGGAGATGCCTCCAGCCCCGTGAGGTAGCCATTTGATGGTTTCCTCCTCAAAAAAAAGGCCCAGAAGTGGGCCGCGCTGGTTGGGTCGCGAATGTCATGCGTAGCAGTTCTCGCGGCCCATCCTCCTTAGGCGAAAGGAGGCACACTGCGTACTTAAATATAGTGGGTGCGGGACTAGGGTTACCATTTCAAAATGAAGGGATGCTTGTCTCAGGTACCTGAAAAAGCAGATTTTTCAGAAAAAGGTCTGTCTACGTGATTAGGTATTTAGGAACGCGCGTTTTTTTTTTTTTTTTCTTTATAACATAGGGGGGCAAACGAGCAAGCGGGTCACCTGATGGTAAGCAATCTCCGCCGCCCATGGACATCCGCAACACCAGGGGAGTCACCGATGCGTTGCCGACCTTTTAAAAAGACGTATGCTCGTTTCTTGAAGGCTCCCATGTCGAATTGTTTCGGGAAAACCGCTGACGGGAGTTGGTTCCACAGTTTTGCTGTACGAGGCAAAAAATGACGTGTGAAACGTACAGTAGTTGATCGCCAATCATCAAGATGGTGAGGATGAAATTTAGATTTATGGCGAGTGGTACGATGGTGGATGGTGAAATTCATAAATGGCTAGGTGTTTTAAATCAATGCTGGGCCGCGTCTTAAAATGCCTGTCAAATGCGGCAAATGCCTATGATATGGTAACCCAATGCAAGCCCTACTTAACCACAATGCTTACCCGGTGATGTGACATGCAATAGGCAAGTAGATGGATAGGTTTTTACTTTTTGCCGCAAAAAATATTTTTAACAAACCTTGATCCTTTTTAAAACCGAGCTTAATTAATCAACAATAGTAAGCACTTTTAAGAAGGATTTAAGCGCGGTTTTTAAATACTTTTGTTCAACGTCACTCTTTGTTTCAGAGAGTTCATAATGTATTATTAAATGGCAAAAGAACTTGAGTAGTCTACAGTAGGCCGTATTTAGCTACTGTTTTATACTGGACGGACGAAAGATAAATGAAAACGTAATTAAGCACAAGGAAAAGTTTTAGGAGAGCGTTAAAAAGTTCTTTAGCTTTGGCTGCATTATTTATTTCTCTCTCAGGGTAATCTTGTTATTTGTTTGTTTTTGTATTTTTATTTTTTAATTTATGCCTTGTCTGATGCAGACTACTTGTAGAAGGCATTTTATTTTTAAAGCTCAATGTAGATTGGTATAGGTAGCAATGTTTAAATTATGTAGTGACAGACATGCTTTTTAGGGTTCCGTAGTCCTACAAGGAACACTTATAGTTTCGTCATGTCCGTCCGTCTGTCCGTCTGTCCTAATCCTTTACAGCTTAATAAATTCTACAGTTATAAACATAAGTAAATGAAATTTTGTCAAAAAATGGTCTAGATATAAATCTCAATATTAAAAGAATAAAAAAATCTTGATTACGTATTTTAGGGGTGGCGCCCATACATGTGAAACGGGGATGAAATTTTTTTTTTCGCTGCACCCCCTCGTGTGGTGTATCATTGAATAGGTCTACTAAAATGAAGGTTATGTTTCATACATAACTTGTTCATCAGGTATACAATCTGCGAAATACAGCCCGCCAAAGTGGCTTCCAATGTGTCCCCCCCTGCCATTTCTAAACTATGCAACATATAAACTTATAATATTCCACATTGATAGACCTTTGTAAAAACTCTCTTTTAAAACTATTTCGAGTATAATGTGATCATAATTTTTTGAGTTATAGTGAGAAAACTGCAAAATACTTAAGACGTCCTAATTCAAAGGTCGTTGACCTTAGAGAAAAATGATCCTAGCAAATAATGCTCCATTAATTACTTCCTATTTAAAAAAATCACAAAAAGTGACGTTGTGTTATATTGATATGGCACACTTCTTAAATTTAGCTTCTTAAATTCAGCGCTAGGTGGCGCTGTATGCAAAAACTTAAATAGCAATGATTAATATTCGATTTGATTCGTTTGTAATTAGGAACCCCATAATACTGAGCATGGCCTGACGTGCTCTTGGCTGGTTTTTTGTTTTGGTATCATGTAACATTCGTCGGGCTCAGCCACACTTGTCGGGCTTTGGCGAAGGTTCGTGTTATCGCGGTAAGCAGTGAGAAGTTGCATAGATTTCTTGTCTTCGGGCTATCGCGAACATAGATTAATAGATTTCACCAAGTTATGCTTGTAATAAATGTAGTCAAATTTGATTAATTATGAATATTGTGAATATTGACAATATTCATAATTAATGACCTAAATAGCTCGGATGAATAAAATAGGCGGACGGAATCTCGCTAAACAAAGACTGATGCACTTAATTTTATCCTAAATCCACTATAATTTCGACAGAATTTTAACAAACCAGATATATATTGTTATTTTATTTGTGACACTAGGACAATGACTGCCGTCACACAAGATTTGTTGCATAATTGCGGTTTTTGTCTTACTATTGGTGTGAATGTGTGCGTACCAGCATGTACTTTTATGCGAGCCGTCTTACTAAGGGTGCTTCACTTTTTTTTAGCGAGATTACGTCCGCCTTTTTTTATTCGTCCAAGCCTACGGCCACACTTGTCGGCTTCGGCGAAGGTTCGTGTTATCGCGATAAGTGTGGCCAAAAAATTCGTCAGAAGTTGCATACAGTTGGTTAATTAATGATGGATTGACATGGTTTTTAGGGTTCCGTAGTCCTACAAGGAACCCTTATAGTTTCGTCATGTCCGTCCGTCTGTCCGTCTGTCCGTCTGTCCGTCTATCCGTCTGTCCTAATCCTTTACAGCTTAATAACTTCTACAGTTATAAAAATAAGTATATGAAATTTTGTTAAAAAATGGTTTAGATATAGATCTCAATTTTAAAAGAATAAAAAAATCTTGGTAACGTTTTTTAGGGGTGGCGCCCATACATGTGAAATGGGGATGAATATTTTTTTTCGCTGCTCCCCCTCGTGTGGGGTATCATTGAATAGGTCTACTGAAATGAAGGTAATGTTTCATACATCACTTTTTTATCAGGTGTACCATCTGTGAAATATAGCCCACCAAAGTGGCTTACAATGTATCCCCCCCCTGCCATTTCCAAACTATGCAACGTACAAACTTGTTATCTTCCACGTTGATAGACTTTTGTAAAAAATTTCTTTTAAAATTATTTCGAGTATAATATGATTATAATTTTTTGAGTTATAGTGAGAAAACTGAAAAATACTTGAGACGTCCTAGTTCATAGGTCATTGACCTTAGATAAAAATGATCTTAGCAAATAATGCTCCTTTAGTTACTTTCTATTTAAAAAAATCACAAAAAGAAACTTTGAGTTATATTGATAACACAAAGTAACAGCGCCACCTAGCGCTAAATTTACGAAGTGTGTCATATGAATATATGACACACTTCTTAAATTCAGCGCTAGGTGGCGCTGTTTGCAAAAACTAAAATTGCAATGATTAATATTCGATTTGATTCGTTTGTAATTAGACCTACTTAAGGAACCCTATAATACTGAGCATGGCTCGACAAGCTCTTGGGCGGTTTTTTTATTTTAAAATTAATTTAATTATTTATTGATTTGTATAATTTAAATTGACGAAAATGTGTTTAAATTATTGACTTTGTAATTTAATAAATATAAATTTATATAGGTAGGTATATTACTTTGATTATTGATTAGCATAATTTTAAATTGATAAAATTGTATGGAAATTATTTTATTGAATGTTAATTTTGTTTTTTTTTTTATATATTATGTATGATTAATTGAAAATCAAAATATTTGCACGACTGAAATGTCGAATGTAGTGATACCCAATTTTAACTTTAGACGAACTCAATGTTACCTATGTTCTTGTAAATAGGTTTAAGCATAAAATAGATAATAATACTAGTATTATTGTCTATTCTTATGGTTTAAGATAACTTTATTTTTCACGAGTATACAATCATTCGCTTACATGAGAATTAACTAGATAAAAGCCTTTTATTCGGACAATAGGTATACAATTATGTTTCTTAAACTACTGCACTGTTAATCTGTTACATATATATGTATATATATTTATTTTACATAATTAAATTATTCTCGTATTTGGTGTTTCTTTACTTTCTGTAAGTCCGTTTGCCAGTTGGCAAAGGCCTCCTCCAACCTACTCCATTCTGATCTCTCTCTTGCTACTCTACTCCATGTTATACCTGCCACCTGCCTGATATCATCATCCCATCGTTTTTGTTGTCTACCTCTTTTCCTTTTACCTTCCCTTGGGTACCATTGTGTAACTATTTTGCTCCATTTGTCCTTTCCTCTGATCATGTGTCCCGACCACTACCATTTTAGCCTTTTTATTTTTACGATGTAACCATCCTGTATCTTGGTCTTTTTCCTAATGTTGATGTTTCTTACTCTATCCCCCCTCTTTACTCCAAGCATGCTTCTCTCCATTGCTCTTTGGCATATGGCAATTCTATTGGTCGTGTTTTTTGTTATGGCCCATGTTTGGCTTCCATACATTAAGATTGGAATTAACTAATACATAATAAATATATCATTCATTCATTCATTCATTAATACATACATTTCTTGTTTTCCAGTTATTGCAATAATACGAACATTCGCCTATTAGGTAAGTGTGGCCTTAGGGCATAGAGATCTAAATAAAGGTAATAGAAGTGATAAGGCGCGTGAACTTGTCGCTGCTTACAGGTGACTTTTAGGACACCAGTTGCTCAATAAAATTTATATTGCGTTGGCTCAATCAGTTATTACATACTGCATACCTGTTTGGGGGGGAGCCACCAAAACCAAATTTCTTGAGCTGGAAAGAGCCCAGCGATCGCTTATAAAAGTGATGTACTTTAAACCATACAGACACTCCACAGACAACTTATATATAGAACTAGTGGTTTACTAACAGTACGGAAATTATATTTTTTAAATATGACCTTATATCTGCATAAATCAATACCATTCAATCCAGCTCATCAGGATAGAAGACGGAGTGATATTGTGGCTCATTCCCAAAGGGTACGCACTGCAGGTCGCCAGTATGTAACTCAATCTGCCTATATTTACAATAAAATTAACGCAAAACTAAAGTGTTATCCTATGGTTCTGCATGAATGCAAAAAAGTAATAACTGAGTGGCTAAAAACTCAAACTTATGAGGAAACTGAGCACCTTTTAGTGAGACTTGGTTGAAAATTTTGCCTATTTACCTCTTCAACACTCAAATACAAACAGACAAACACATACACACACCCACCCACCACACACAACACACACATACGTAAAATTGCATGCTTTTCTAATAGTTTAATTTAAATAAAATAAAATTGAATTGTATTTAATAATGGTCTCATTGTTATTATGTATAAAGTATAATTTAAGGGAAGAAGCAAGACAGCCCCAACACAAGTATTGTTTATTACTTACTGGGACTGCCTCAATTTTATGTTACTGGTAATAATTTAAGACAAGTAAAGAATTTTGATTTTGATTTTGATTTAAAAAAAAAAAACCAGTGCGCGAACGGTTTGCATGATGATCAACATCAGTGCTGTTTTGGATGCAGTAATTAAAATTGTATTTTGCAGCATTTCGAGCAGCGGATTTTTGTGGCTTAATTTATTTTGCATTAAATGCTAGAAACATGGTGGGCGTGATTGCGTATTTATGTATTGGTGGTGGAAACCCGGTGACATGCGTTCCCGTGGTAAAAGACAGTACATAACATTTCTATTACCTTATTATTTAGATTTCTATGCCTTAGGGTAAAATATTTCACACAGTTATGCTTTTAATAAATGTACTAAAAAATTATTAATTATGATTATTGTGTATTATATTGATCTGAATAGTTTAAAATAAACACCTTTTTAAATAAGTATAGTAGCAAGCATAAGTAAGCTTTATGTTCTTTGCACGAAGAAAATCGACATTTTCTTTTAAATATTCAACCAATCTTTATCAGATAAACAGTGGTTGAAAAAGATATCGAATAGCCGTCTATTTGCGGGCCGAAAGTAATCCGAGCGAAACAAGAAAAAGGTGGGATTTAATTGCAAAACAAAATTACTGTGTTACTAGAAAACCCGAGAGCTACGGGAGAAAATAAACGCCGCCGCAGTCAACCCTAACCCTTTTTTATTTACAATTTACCGCTCCACCTTTCCATTACCGTGTTACGTAGTATTTTTACCGTGACGCATCGCACGGAAATGTAAACAACGTGATTAGATTGCGGATTGCGCGGTACTGTCATTGATTAGTTTTATATGTGGGTAGTGTGATACCCACCTATGAGAAATCCACTTTGCTCGGGCAGTGACTTTAGAAATGTCTGGTAGTGGATGTGATCATGTGATAGATTGTTTTTTTACCTACACTTTCCCACTTTTGGGCAAAGTTTTTCCAAATTCTCTATCAGTTGCTTTTTCAGTCCAATTATCGAGAAACGCATCTAGATCGTCGTGCCAGCGTGTCCTCTCTAAAGTAATTTTGATGTAATTGCCGATCAAAAATTATTTATCTTCACTATGTAGTAGTGCTGGAGAGATAAGGAGGAAATGGGTGGGCCACATTGCACGGATGAATAGTACAAAATGGACAAAGGTAAGATTGCTGGAAGCAACTGGGTAACAATGGCCCAAGGCAAAAACAAGTAGAGAAAATTAGAGGAGGCCTTTACTCGTCGAGAGGTCCCTTCATCATCATCATCATTTCAACCGAAAAACGTCCACTGCTGGACAAAGGCCTCCCCCAAATGGGTGGATATGCCATAATCGCCACGCTTGGCAGGCGGGTTGGCGATCGCAGTTGGTTGTTTAAATAACCGAGAGGTCCCTTATAATATAAATAATAATGACAGTTAAAAAATTAAATTAAATTATTGTATCTACTATATGTTGCATGAAAAATATATATGAATTATTGAATTTATTGAAAATGAAATGCAATTTAGTGTATTGGGGAAATAAATGGGTTAATAGTAATAAAAAAAATGTAGTAGGGCCTGTGTTGTACTAGTAGATTGCCAACAAATTTTCGTATTAGTTGATGAAGGACCTGTGATATTATAAAAAAAAAAAAAAAAATGCATTTATTTCAGGTATGCACCCATATGACATAAAATTACATAAAATATAGACACACAACACATATTTATAATTACAATAATACATTACATACATTACATTACATTCACAATCACATTCATTTCATTGACATTCAGGCACTCCCAGCAACATGCCTGTTACAGCAGTGCCTGATGTAAGGGCAGTCCAGTCGCCCAGCAATCATCGCCAGGACAGTATTGGAGCTGGCCCGCACCCTGCGCACCAAGGACACGCACCGCTTATTCATGACAAGTCGAAGTTTAAATTATTTACATGGAACTATATAAATCCTCTGTTGAACTTCACTGTAATTCGTAAGACATACTCAATGTCTCTTCCAAGCCAAGCTTACTACACTGCTTCACAGAAAACATTATCGAAACCGTTTTGTAGTACAAAACTTATTATTCGTACGTGCCTGTCAAAGACGATATATTCTCGTAAACTTCGGTTGACATGGTATTACGTCAGCTGCACACAGGCCTTTGCCCCCCGTTACAATACAATACAATATTCATAAGTTACTTATTCTGTCATTCATAATGCGAGACACCGTATAAATAATGAGACTGCATCCAATCTTGTCCATTTCCGAATACGCATTCATATATCAATTAATTGTTTAATAGCGTCGGATTTTACAAATTACATGAGTTATTTATTTAATTGTGTCGTTTGTGTTTCGGATTGTTGTTCTGGGAAATGATACAATGTTTTGACAAGATGAAGTATATTGCAATTATAGCAGATCGCCTACTACAATAATTTTATAATCATTAATGAACTGCTAAACAAAGCCTGATAGACCATAAAACAACAACAGCCTGATAGACAATAAACGGTCGAGCCCAAAATTATTTAACTTAAATTATAATACAATGGGTCCCATAGGATAGGAGGGTGGCGCTGTAAAAGTAAACACGCAAAATATACATTGTCTGAAAAAAGGCTGTTTAAAGGCTATTAAACTCAATCAATTTGTGAAATAAATACATGTCCAAGTGTGTTTCATCAGTACAAGTGTTATCTTCAAAAACTAACAGTTTTCGTGAATTTTTAATCAAAATAAGCAATTTTTCACAAATGCAAAGGAACTCATTTACTAACTTTATTTATCACTAAATAACATATCAGTGACTTACTAAGTGTTTAAAGTGCAGTAAGCAAACAAAACTATGCAAAAAAGCCAAAAAAAAAGCACCAAAAAGTTCGAACAAATAATCTAAGGAACAAAGGAAATATCTGTGTCAGTGATTTGCAAAAATTCAAATGTCAACTATAAGTAACTTCTAACGGACACTGCATAATTGAATCACAAACAGATTGTTAATTTCAACTCATTTAGTAATAACGGTTTGGCTTAGAAGACCGCAGACCGACTCGTATCGAAGTGTACGTGAGTTCTATACCCACATATTATTTGGCTTTTTGTGGTGTAATTTCCTAACTTTGTTCACCTGATAACAATGGATGACAACATCACAATTAGAAAAAAAAGAACAAAATCGGTGGATTTTCTAAACCAAACTTTCTCGTCAACTAACTCTGAATTAGTATTGGGCAGGAGCTTACCAGATTTGTCAACAGAGCATAACTCGTATATTTCTGAATTACAAGAAGAAATAAACAAGTTGAAACAACAGCTTGAAATCGCTCATACCGAAATAGAAAATCTTACACTAGAAACCATTCTAGTAAAAAAAGAAAGAGATGAGCAGCAGTCAGTAATTATCAACTTAAAGAAAATATGCTCAAGTAGTATAACAAGCTCAAAAAAAAAGACAGTAAATACTGCGAATAAAAATAAAATCTGTAAACCCAGAAGACTCTTCACTCAAAACATCATAAGCGACGATCAATCGAACTCAAACGCAAATTCACAGCTAAACGTACAACAGGCCTCCTCAATTAACTTTAAGGATATGACAGCAGATGGCGCTGTGCTAAATAAACTTGAAGAGAAATGCATACCAGGCGAACAAAATGACAGGAGAATATTCATAATAGGAGAACAACAGTGTATGGGTCTTTCGAAAAAAATAACAATTTCCAGGACGGACAATAAATACGAACAATACAATATATTTTCGTTCATAAAACCATTTGCCAAGTGTGATGAATCATTAAAACCGTGCTATAATTTAGATGTATCGAAAAATGATTGGATAATACTGTGTATTGGTCAAAATGATAACCATCCCAATCAAATCCAGTTTGAGTTGATGAATATATTAAAGTTTTTGAGTAAGTGTAATGTAATAGTACTGAGTGTCACTAAGAATAGGTATTTAAATGAAACTAAGCTAAATTCCCTTTTAAAACTTTCATGTCATAATTTTAGTAATTGTAAATTTTTGGATGTAACATATTTATATGAGTATTATCATAACTATCGCTACTTTCAGGGCCATACATGCACGTTAATAAACTTTATTATAGATACAGCAGATTATAAAGCTAAATACATTCCTTCTGGTGCAAACAGTGGAAAATTACCTTGGTTTCGTCAAACTAGTAAGGCAAAAGTGCCTAAAAAAGATACAATTCCGTATTATTTTCCAATTGTAAAGAAAAGCTCACCTCAAATACCATCTGCAGTGAATGATGAGAGTTTTTTATGCTTAAAAAACCAAGTGAAATAGTAGGAGATAAAATAAGACTACTTCATCAAAATATTGCAGGTCTTTTAAATAAAATAGACGCTTTCGAATTATGTCTCCTTGAACTTACAAAAAATAAATATCCCATTCAGATTTTATGCTTTTGTGAAACTTTTATACAAGCAGGTGATGAGTCAAATATAAATATTAAAGGGTATAAAGTGGGCAGTTACTATTCCAGGAAAAAAGTAAAGCGTGGTGGCACTTGCATATTGACATACAGTGGAATTCATTGTAAGCCAATAGAAATATGCAAAAAATATTCTTGTGATAATATATTCGAGTGCTGCGGAATAGAAATCCCTAGTATGAATAGCATTATAATTTGTATTTACAGAACACCTACATCTAACATTAATTCGTTTTTCAATAAATTAGAAATACTATTACATAAATTATTATACAAAATTTTGAATAAAAAAATCATAATAACTGGTGACTTCAACATTAATGTATTAGTAGACAATAAAAATACGGTAACTTTAAAAAATTTGCTTTCGAATTTTAAAATAACACTACACATAAATGAACCAACACGTCAAAACAATTGCATAGATCTCATAGCGAGTAACCTAGCTAACGCAAATGGCACAGTACACCGGTTATATCTATCTGATCACGAAACTGCTCAGATGTTAGAATTTCCAGGAAAGTATAAGAAAATTGTACGATATTGGTATACTCAACAGCGAGATTTTAGTGATGAAAATATAACTAAGTTTATATATTACATTTCACAATTATCCTGGCATGACGTTTACACCGAATCGGATGTTGATAAAGCTTTTAATGTTTTTTATCAGGAATTCATATTATTTTATGAGCTTTGTTTTCCTTACTATAAAATTAAAATGACTTCTAATTTGCAATCACCAAAATGGGCAACTAAAGGTCTGAGAAAGGCTAGTGCAATTAAAAGACAAATAAGGTTTACCTATTACAAATTTAAAACAAATGAGATGCTAAAGAAATATAATGTTTATAAAAAAATACTAAAGAAATGCATAAATTGGTCAAAAAAAAACAATAATAGAAAATTTATTAGTCGGGCTGATAATTTATGTAAAGCTACTTGGAGTATAATTAAAAATAGAAATGATAGTGTGAGGTCAATTAATAGCATAGAATCAATCCGAGAAAACGGAAATGTTATTCACAATCCAACCCAAATAGCAATGTTGTTTAATAACTTTTTTATTGGCGTTACTAATGAACTGACCCTATGTAAGTCTAAAGCACAACATCAAAAAATGCTACCAATAACCCAGATTACTGAAAAATCATTATTTTTGAAACCCACCACGGAGTTAGAAATTAGAAATATTATTAAATCTTTAAATAACACCAGGGCAGTGGGGTGTGATTCCATTTCCACAGGTATAATTAAAGCCAGTGCTCAAATCATTGCCCCAATTCTTAATCATGTAATTGACAATTCCCTGATTCAGGGGACATTCCCAGAAAAGTTAAAACATTCTATTGTTAAGCCTTTATATAAGAAAGGTGATCGAAAGGAGCCTAATAACTATCGCCCTATTGCTCTTGTGCCTATATTTTCCAAAATTTTCGAAAAAGTATTTTATAGAAGATTAATAGATTATTTAAATAAATACAATATTATCAAACAAGAACAAAACGGTTTTCAACACAACAAATCAACTTCACTAGCAGCATTCGCTCTGATTAGTAAGATAACAGAATACATAGATAAAAAAATTCCAGCTGTGACGATATTCTTTGATATGAGTAAAGCTTTCGATTTTGTGGATCACAAGCTTTTACTCAACAAATGTGAAAACTATGGCATTAGGGGCGTGGCCTTAGATTGGATCAAAAGCTTTCTAACAGAGCGTCGTCAATGTGTAGAGATTACCAGTTTAAATGATAACATGGAATCGACTGTGTTTAGATCTTCTTTTAGAGTGAATAAATATGGCGTCCCACAAGGGAGCGTATTAGGCCCTTTGTTGTTCTTGCTGTACATCAATGATTTACCCGATTCTATAAATTGTGAAAGTGTTCTGTTCGCTGACGATATATCTATTATAGTGCCGTATGAGGATGTATGGACAAGACAAAGGTTATGTTGAATTCCCATATAGCACCCATTCCCGTAAACATCGGAGAATCTACACTCGAAGTTGTTGACGATTATGTATACCTAGGACAAACTGTCCAGCTAGGTAAGTCCAACTTCGAGAGAGAGGTCAATCGTCGAATCCGACTCGGTTGGGCAGCGTTCGGGAAGCTACGCAATATCTTCTCGTCCAAAATACCGCAGTGTCTCAAGACGAAAGTCTTTGACCAGTGTGTGTTGCCAGTAATTACTTACGGTACTGAAACGTGGTCGCTCACAATGGGCCTGATAAGAAGGCTCAAAGTCACTCAAAGGGCAATGGAGAGGGCTATGCTCGGAGTGTCCCTGCGTGATCGAATCAGAAATGAGGAGATTCGCAGGAGAACGAAAGTAACCGACATAGCCCGAAGAATTGCCAAACTTAAGTGGCAGTGGGCGGGGCACATTGCTCGCAGAACGGATGGCCGATGGGGCAGTAAAGTTCTGGAGTGGCGACCGCGTACTGGAAGGCGCAGCGTGGGTAGGCCCCCCACAAGGTGGACCGACGACCTGGTGAAGGTCGCGGGAATCCGCTGGATGCGGAAGGCACAGGACCGGTCGTTGTGGCGATGTTTGGGGGAGGCCTATGTCCAGCAGTGGACGTCTTTCGGCTGAAATGATGATGATGATGATGAGGATAAAAGTACATCTCACGTAAATAAGATAAGCGAAGCGGTACAGTCAGTGTTAACATGGTTGCAATTAAATAATCTCAATGTTAATTTATCCAAAACGAAATTCATAAAATTTTGTACATACCAATGCAAAGATAATAATATTGATTACATTAACATAAAAATAAACAATAGTAGCATCGATAGCATCGAAAAAACGGATAGTATTCGATTTTTAGGTCTGGCATTAGATAGATTTTGTAACTGGAAGCAACACATACATGATATTTGCAGTAAACTAAACAGATTTGTGTATGCACTTAGAAAGCTTCGTAGTGTATCAGACGAAAAGACAGCAAGTATAGCATATAGTGGCTATGTGGGGCCGTTCTTAGGTACGGACTCATAATATGGGGAAATTCAACGGATATAGGTAATGCTTTCATTGTCCAAAAAAAATGTATTAGAGCTGTTTGCGGTGTCGGTCCACTTGAGTCTTGTAAGCCCTTCTTTAAAAAACTTAATTTAATGACCTTAACTTGCATGTATATTTTTGAAGTGTCTATATTTGTTAGAAAACATAGTGCTTTCTTTAAATTCACAGGTGACACTTACACAAAATACAGACCAAGAGATCCAACAAAAATAGTAATTCCATTTTGTAGAACAACTTTAAATAAAAAAAACTGTTATCACATGTGTATATCAGTCTTTAATAAATTGCCAAGAAATTTAAGGGAGCTCCCATTCAAATACTTCAGAATTAAGTTACGCAAATGGTTGGTAGATAAATGTTTCTACACGATTCAAGAGTTTATGCAAAATAATGTGTCGTAAGTTTGTAGTGATAATGTACAATTTTCAGAATTAATGTAATGTTTTAATAATAATGTTTACCAATAATAATAATGCAAAGTATTAATAACGAATAATAATTATAATGTATAATAATAAAATAATAATGTAAGTTTAATTATGAACTCTAATAATACTGTGTAATAATATGGGCATGGGCAATATAATGGGCACAATAATAATAATTTACAATAATAATAAAATAGTTCAATTGGTTTCATCTATACTGGATTTTTGCATGCTTAATACAAGCAGAATATAGCAATGTTCCTAAACCACCAATTTTTATATCTGGTACCACCTGTATTCTACGCAAATAAATGATTCTTTCTTTCTTTCTTTCCCAATGGGTGTCGTAAAAAGCGATTAAGGGGTGAACCCCTTAGTCGCTTTTTACTTTATTTTTCATTTATTTTTATTTTGTAGTTGGTTTTGTTAGGGTATGATGACATATCTATATTTTTAAATATCATTGGTGAGAACAATGTAAGTTAATAACTGAGAAAAAATCACTGAAGGGAACTAATTAATGATTAATAATTATTTTAAGTTTAGGCTCGACCACAATAGCAGCGGAGCACAGTGTGATAAGATCCCGGTTTTTGTCTCATCGTGTTTTTATTGAGTTAATCGATAGAGTTTACAATTCCGAAGATTAGACTAAAACTCCGGGTTCGCTAAGACTTGAGGTTTTTTTTTTAAAAAAATGTCAAAGTTTCGCAATATCCGACTCTTGAAAAATGAAAAAAAAATCATTATAATTTAATGGAAGTACTTATTACAGAATTTATTTATTCTATCGAAAAATGGAATAATAGCCGACCGTTCTACCAATTCCTGTTGCATTAGTATGAATGGGTCGAGAGATATGATTTTTTTTCTCATTTTTCGTTTTCATTTTTTTATTCATCTAAACCGCCGTAGTAGGTGGTCATTCCTATATCAAAAAATTGCTGATACTTTCTATTATGTGTAGTATTAATTCCAAAACCTAACTCGTTGGTTTCCAGGAGTTATTGGAAATTTTAGTAATATCCGAAATATCCGTACTTAGGGCTGCCACTTCAACCAAAACATAATTTGTTTATTTTTATTAAGTTTTAGCTTCCTTATCACGACCATAACAAGATATCATTATTTTGTGGCTTAGATGGCAAAGATTGAGTAATTTTATAAAGGAAATTAAAAAACTAATGGAGAAATTGGTATCATGTTGACTGTTACACGGTTTTTGTAAACCGTCTATAAATTCTAACCCAAAAGACTCAACTAATAGTAAATAAAAGAAAATCCTTTCCGATGTCTCATAAGTATATAAATCAACATTAAACATGAGTAATATACCTATATCAACATTTTTGACAATTTATTAAATATTCTTAGTCAATTTAGTTCTTTGTTATTAATTTTACAATTCTTTTAAATCAATTTTGTTTTACTTTTTAACCGACGAAAAAAACGAGGAGGTTCTCAATTCGTCTTTTTACAGAGTAGTCCGATTTTGATGATTCTTCTTTTAATAGATAGGGTATATCTCGAAGTTGCTCCCATTTAAATTTGAAAATCAAAATCCACCCCTAAGGGTAGGAAAACAGGGGATGAGTGCTTGTTCACCCACTGAATTCTTACCTGTTAACCGATTCCGTTGAAACTTGGCATACATAAATGTTCTAGACACTACAACATAATAATAATAATAATAAAATATTTTATCTTCAGAAAACAACATTCCATAATCATTTTTGTTAGTAACAATGAAAAACTTAAACAACTATGTTAGTAAACACAGATAACAATCATTAATAAATATTAACAAATGTCGAGTCATTGATTCGCACCTCTCACATGTAAATCAATGAAACGACTGAGGACGGCGGTGTCCATCCTTCCCGCTAACATCTTCAGGATTTCATTGCTACTCCCCCGCATCCTCTGCACAACAGACGCAATTTTCTTGCGTATGATGGCATGAAAATCATCCACATGTGCATCCGCAAACATGCCTGAAGCACTACAATACCGAGGGAGGCGCAACAGAGCCCTGAAGATGTTATTATACTGAACTCTGAGGGCATTGTAGGATTTTTGCGTAAAGTTAACCCATAGACCACTCGTGTAAAAACTTTGACAGTAAGCCTTGAATAATGTAAGCTTGACTTCTACCGTACAACGAGTGAATCGATGAGCCAACATATTGCCACGCACCGACAATGCCCTCCTTTCCCTCTCTATATCCGGGTCATCGCGTAAAGTTTCAGTAATAATGTGCCCGAGATACTTAAACTGAGGAACACGATTCAGCTGAACTCCATTCAGAGTCAAAGGTGGAACACTGTTAGGTCTCTTATTCTTTCCAACCAGAACCATAAACTCACTCTTTTTCTCATTATACTTTAAACCGTGTTCCTCAGCATAAACTTCACATACGCTGAGAAGTTTCCTCAAACCGCCGATTGACGGGCTCAGCAGCACCATATCGTCTGCGTAGCTAATGTTATTAACACTAACATTATCCATTCGGCAGCCGACATGCATGCTGCTCAGCCCCTCAATCAGCTGATTTACATACAAATTAAAAAGTCTAGGAGAGGTTAACCCTCCTTGTCGCACACCACAATTTAATGAGTATTCATCTGAATAAACATTTGCCCATTTTATAATATTTTTCTGATGACCGTACCAATATGAGAACATTTCTATGACCTCCAGAGAAACACCCACCTGTTTCAACTTAGCCCAAAGTAAGTTATAGGACACGAGATCGAACGCCTTAGATAGGTCTAGGAAACATGCATAAATTGGTGTTTTTCTTTCAACATAGTAGTTCACAGTATGCTTAAGTGACAAAATCGCCGTTTCCGTTGACAAACCTGATTGAAAACCAAACTGAGCGTCCTGAAGTTGTATGCATCCACTAAGGCGCTCGTCCATTATCCTATCTAGTACTTTTGCAATCACAGTTGCAAGTGAGATTGGTCTATAATTATTTTTGTCCGATATATCTCCCGTACGATTCTTAACAAGTGGTACAACAATAGTTTTCATTAAGTCTGGTGGCAAATATGAATGCCTTATACACAGAGTATACAACATAGACAGCAACCTATGTATGTGAACACCCGCATACTTAAGATGCTCCACACTGAGCCCGTCATGCCCCGGCGATTTTCCTCTTTTCATATTGCCAATAGCCTGACGTACCTCCCCACTAGTAATTCGAATTGGATGTGTAACGCAACAGACATCACTGGTAACAGTGCTAGGTAAGACACACGTTTTTAAAGGTGACTCCACTTTAAAATGATGTTTAAAAACGTCGGCAATATGTTTAGGGTCGGGTTTATAATGGAGACCTGGAGTTAGATTTTAGCCACAAAAAAATTAAAAATAAAAATAAAAAATTTTTCATTCTTTCATTTTCTTTCTTTCAAATAGCCAACTCCATATTAATTATTAAAAAGTATTTAAAACACCTTCTTTTTTTTCAGATAAAATATATTCTTATTGTTTTTTTTTCGGATACATGAAAGTGTCACCCCTAAGGAAAATTTTGAATCTCCAATAACTCCTGGAAACCAACGAATTAGGTTTTGGAATTAATACTACACATAATAGAAAGTATCAGCAATTTTTTGATGTAGGAATGACCACCTACTATGGTGGTTTAGATGAATAAAAAAATGAAAACGAAAAATGAGAAAAAAAATCATATCTCTCGACCCATTCATACTAATGCAACAGGAATTGGTAGAACGGTCGGCTATTATTCCATTTTTCGATAGAATAAATAAATTCTGTAATAAGTACTTCCATTAAATTATAATGATTTTTTTTTCATTTTTCAAGAGTCGGATATTGCGAAACTTTGACATTTTTTTAAAAAAAAACCTCAAGTCTGAGCGAACCCGGAGTTTTAGTCTAATCTTCGGAATTGTAAACTCTATCGATTAATTCAATAAAAACACGATGAGACAAAAACCGGGATCTTATCACACTGTGCGGAGGGAACGCAACGATCCGATACTGTATGCCATTAATGGCTACATTGTAATCACAGTTAAATATTACACATTGTATTAAACAAAATATTACTGCTTGTATCCTTAGTCGAAAAGATAATCCATAATTAAGAATTCCACGATAATTTATTTTGTTTTATCTCAGAATTCTTAGAATCCATTAAACTAAGATACGGCTTATCGAAATGAAAACAATACACACCTTGTTGTTACATAAAATTATGATTGATCCCACCTAAAAATTCTTCTCTCATCTTGACACGTGGATTCCATTAAATGTTACTCACGGAAGATTCGTTTATATGGAGTAGCACTCAAAATACTCCAAAAATCTGTAAAATGAATGTTTTTTCGAAATAAACATACCGTATTAAGTATTCGTGAGTGGTTGTAGGATCAGTAAGCTGAAGTGGCAGTGGGCTGGCCATGTCTGTCGAAGGACCGATGGCCGTTGGAGCAGACGAGTCCTAGACTGGATACCGCGTATCGGCAAACGCAGCGTAGGGCGCCCCCCTGCCAGGTGGACCGACGACCTAAAGAACGTGGCTGGGGGTGACTGGATGCGGAAGGCAGAGGACCGAGCGTTGTGGCGCAACTTGGGAGAGGCCTATGTCCAGCAGTGGACTGCGATAGGCTGAGTTGATTGAGTGGTTGTAGGCCTTTTACTGTCGATAATATTTGGAGAAAAATCACATCGTAGCAGTACGCCGACAAACAATAATATTTCCTCAGTATCTTGTATATTGAACAAGAACGTACCCAGATAGTTCTCAAACGCTACATTTTCAAATATATTTTTTCAACATGTGTCCACCATTATTGTTGGCTGCCTTTTTTGACGTCTATAATGAATAAAATCTAAGCAGAAGAAAAACCAGCGACGTTAATTTTACCTGATAATTTTTTCATCCTTTCCATCAACCGATTGACTAGAAATCTACTAATATTAAAAATGCACAAGTATCAATGTATGTTTGTTCGTCAAACACTCTGAAAAGGCTAAACGGAATAGGATGTTTAGCTCCAATATACTCCAATATGCTCCACTCCAATAGACCATAACCTGGATTAACATTCAGGCCACTTTTTATCCCGGGAAAATAAACGTTTCCCGAGGGATGCGCGATAACATCTTTCTGTGATAAACCACATTATAAAGGCACGTACAAACCAAAAGCAGGTAAGTAACAGCGCGGGGCATGAGCAGCGCAGCAGACGTCTCACTTAAAGGTAGGCAGTTTTAACGGCGGGCTCCACTGTGCAGAGTCTGCATGGTGGAAGACGTGACAGTAGCCCATGTGCTTCTAGACTGCCCTGAGATCGCCACATATAGGGCCAAGTACTTCAGTAACCCAGGTACCCTCAGAGAGATCACCAGCAACACCAAGGCGTTGCTGGCCTTTTTTGAGGAGGTGGGGTGGATCGAGTAAGTTCCCACCTGTACGCAAAATACACGTTTAGACGTGGATTTGCGGAAACTAGCCCGTTATACTATACTATACTATACGGCGGGCTCGCCATAGAACTACCTTCAATATGACATGTTGTGTCGGTTGTCAAACAATACAACTGCCTCATAACCGCTTTGACGTCACACTGACGCACTGCCCTGTCCTGCTCCGGTGTGGCCAGTTATTATGGCAGTGGTAGTGATACAACGCAACCGCGCCGCTCCTGCCTGCTTGGTTTGTTTGGTTTGTCGTGTTTCATATAATTCTTTAGATTACATCTTGCGCGGGCCCGCCTTCAACCTGCTTTGCTACTAACTTGCTTTAGGTGTGTACGGGCCGAGTCGGGCTCGGTCCGTGGGCTGTTTTGCTCAAAAACGTAATTTTTCAAATCTGATTATTCATCAACGACTTATCCTACGAACATATCAATTACTAATAATTTTAGGAAATGTTATTGTCTAAATAGAAGATAGTTTATTTTGTTCGATTATTAGAGTATTTGTGAAATCTATCAAGATAACTGAACAGAGGTTTTCTTAATTTCACTTTCAGAGTCAATTTCGAAGCTTTAAATATCGCACCCCCAGAACAATACTGCACTAAGTCAAAATAGCTCATTTTTCAGAATCGACGAAAAACCGTTATCTCATGTTACGTCAAAGTTATTGCAAATGTTTTGAACATTGCATGTGAAGAATCCAATGCGTATCAGCATTATGTAGTTCAGTCGATTCAAAACGCGTTAATAAAGCCAAATAATGCATTTTTTTACTTAATTCACTGTTGTGAAATGACTGAACAAAATAAAAAACAATTATTTCGAGTTACGTGCTTTTTACTGATTGATTCTGAAATAATGCACTATTATTCTACTGTTTTTTACTGAGATTCAATATACAATAACGGCCTAATTTATCACTTGAGAAGTATTCTCTTGTAGTTTGAGTTCTTAGGTAATGATACTCTATTCTAGGAACAGAATTTATGAAATTAGTCACACTATCTTTTATTTCAGAGTCTATTTTGCGGTGATTGGCGTGCATCAGATTTCATAAAACCACTATCTGTTTTCTTTGAAACCGCCGTCTTAATATCATAATTTCAGCCGGAAGACGTCCACTGCTGAACATAGGCCTCCCCAAGCATCGCCACAACGACCGGTCCTACGCTTTATGCATCCAGCGAATTCCCGCGACCTTCACCAGGACGTCAGTTCACCATGTGGGGGGCCTACCCATGCTGCGCTTTCCAGTACGCGGTCGCCACTCCAGAACTTCATAGCCCCATCGGTCATCGGTTCTGTGAGCAATGTGCCCTGCCCACTACCACTTAAGTTTGGCAATTCTTCGGGCTATGTCGGTTACCTTCGTTCTCCTGCAATCTCCTCACTTCTGATTCGATCACGCAGAGACACTCCGAGCATAGCCCTCTCCCTTTGAGTGACTTTGAGCATTCTTATCAGGCCCATTGTGAGCGACCACGTTTCAGTGCCGTAAGTAAATACTGGCAATACACACTGATCAAAGACTTTCGTCTTGAGACACTGCGGTATTTTGGACGAGAAGATATGGCGTAGCTTCCCGAACGCTGCCCAACTGGGTTGGATTCGACAATTGACCTCTTTCTCGAAGTTGGACCTACCTACCTAACTGGACAGTTTGTCCTATGTGTTTTTTCGGTAATCGTCAACAACTTCGAGTGTAGATTCTCTTATGTTTAAGAAAGGAATTCG
Organism: Asteroscopus sphinx; assembly: GCA_949699075.1. NCBI lineage: Eukaryota > Metazoa > Arthropoda > Insecta > Lepidoptera > Noctuidae > Asteroscopus > Asteroscopus sphinx. The sequence continues at coordinate 22,693,984 of OX453007.1, forward strand.
ACATAACCTTTGTCTTGTCCATGTTCTTTTAAGACCTACTTAATATCATATCTATCACAGATTTTCAGAGTAGCCTTAAAAACTCTTTACATGCCCTAATCCTGTTGTTATTTATTTCAAAATAGTAATCCGGATTTGACACTCAGCGATCAGTTTTGTAAGGTTTGTTAAAGAAACATACGCTTTTCCTGTATTCCGCAAAGTTTTCTTAGCAATCTTACACTTCTAGCCAGCAGGATTTCTTATTCTCTTTCTACTTAACTTGGGTTCGATCACTGATGGAGCAGTATCAATGGCAGAAGAAGTTGATGGTGCGTTTGTCGGAGTAGAATTGGAATCTCCTTGAGTATTCGCTGTAGAATGACCCGCTCTATTAGATTCTTTATCAGATGAACTACTTGAGCTGCTGGAGCTTGACGATGGCGAGCTGGAGTCTGACGAGGAGTTCGAAGAGGAAGAAGAAGATAATCTTCTAGGGATTAAAAGAGGCCAAGGTATTTGTTTAAAAGGCAGAAAAAGTGTATCAGAGTAAAATATTCTTCATCGGCTGATGCTGCCAACGCTGATCTTTCATCGGATGATGCTACAATAGTTATCCTTTTCCACGCTGTTTTGTTGGACAGAAGGTCAGGTTTCTACTGTGGTTGCTTGCATTGCCTTTTTAATTAACAGGAGACCACAACCCCTCATCATCTGCCAAAGAACAATTACAAATTTTTCAAATTCAACAATAGTGCATTATCTCAAAAAAAGATGATTAATCTTCTTGTAAATAAAGAACAACATAAATTGTGAATACATTTCTTTTAAATATAATTCAAGTAACAGTTCTGCGTATAAAAAATATATTTATTATGTTTTTTTAATAAAATTAGGACATCATTTATATTTACCATCAATAGTGCATCATTTCACTGATATTCACCTTTTACGAACAACACTGAACCATTTTGGAATAATCCAAAAAATCTGACATACCTTCGTCAACAACAGAGTACTATTTCGAAATAATATCAAATACGTTGTATAAGCACAGTCACCAATACTGAATTAAAACTAAATAATTCGTAGTAATTTTCGTACTACATTCAACAACAGTGCATTATCACAAAATAATTCACTGTTGCGTAAAGGGTATGGTGCTGTTCTCTAAGGCGGACAAGTTGCATCTAGAAATAGTTTCGTGTTCGTGGTATGATTCTGGCAGCGCGTCTTCACCAATAGAGAGTTAGCGTGCCATCTGTAGGACATTTTTGTAAATAGAAATACGCCTGTCTTCGTGGTATGCGCGGCAAATTTTTGGCTATTCGTCCATAGACATAACTCAATTTTGAGATTTTTCGACATAATACAGTGTTGTTCTGGGTGTGCGATATCTGAAACCACTGACAGACCTAAGAAACGAAATTTTTTAACCAACTGGGAAGATCCTTGTAAAAATAGTAACTAGAAAGGATTTTTCATTTTAGGCTGAATACATAAGAAATAAAAATCCAAAAAATGTGAAATTATTCAGAAATTATAGTCGATACAATTATTATTTTCACCACTATATCTTACATAATTTAATATAACAATAAATTACTATAATAGAAGAACACTTAAAAATCTTTAAAAACTTACACTTGAAAATTTCAACTAAATTAGCTCTATAATTTTTTTATAAATATTTTAAAACTACTATAATACTTCGCGTTCGAATCGATTCAAATCACTTCGCCGCGAGCCCTTCCAGAGAGTGGTCACGTCGCTCGGCGCTCCGTCGGGGGTTGACGACCTTTGCCGTGCGTTTATACACGGATACTGCAAGTTTTTAGGGCGATCGTCAAATCTTAGTACTTTGGTAAATAAAATATTTTATTTTTGATGACCGACAAAATTTTAAAGTATTATCACAAGTACTTGGTAAGTATTTTTTTATGACTGACATTGTTTTATAGTGACAAAAAATTATGTTTTAGACGGTATGGGAAATAAAACAAAGGCGTATTTTGGAAAGAGAAAACGAAAAAAATCTGAAAATTTGGCTAAGGCAAGAGCTAAAAGGTATATTTATGTTACACTAGCTTCCACCCGCAGCTTCGCCCGTGTGAAATTCGGTATGTTACAAGTGTTCTAGAGTGTGCAATCGATTCAAGTTTGGAACTTAATGTTTTAGGGTTTTGGATTAAAAAATTAGGGGTTAGGGTTTTAATAAAAACAAACGTAAGTTATTCGGGTTTAGTAGAAAAAAAAACAAAATCGTTGGCTTTTTATTTATAAATAATGTATTTTTAAGGTTCCGTAACTAGAAGGAAAAAACTAAACTCTTATAGGTTCACTCTCTTGTCTGTCTGTCCGTCTGTCATAGCCGAATCTGTTGAACGAAAAAAGTTTAAATTTCTGTTCAAAGTTTGCTCTATGAAATTGCCTTCTTTTTACAAGCTTTTTATTAACTTGCAATGTATGTATGTATGTAATTTGTTAAGGTCGAATCTTGCAACTCAATTTTGAAGCAGATATCTTCAACCGATTGAGCTGAAATTTTGTATACACGTTGTTTGGATGACAATGCATGGTTAGCTGTGTGACGTCATTCTAAATTCAACATGGCGGAACACCCAAGATGGCGGACTAGTTATTTTTAATGCACTCCTACAATATGGGTATCAAATGAAAGGGCTTGCTGAGAGTAACTTGAAAAATAAAGTGACGTCACTCTAAATCCAATATGGCGGACTAAGTTTTTTATGGTTTCCTACAATATGGGTACCAAATGAAAGGACTTACTGAGAATACGAATGCGAGTTAAAAAATCTGTCCAGCGATAACTAAAAAGTAAAAAAATAAATTAAAAGCATTTTTTTTTATAAAAACAAGGTTTCTTTTAAATGCGCTAAAATGAATAAAATTATAAAATAAACTTTCCCTTTAAAACTTTTTATTATTTAACCCTATGCCCGTGACTTGCATAAGCATTAGCAGCCCATTACTGTCCCACTGCTGGGCACGGACTAGTTTTTGTAATTTATGGTACGGAAATATGGAACATGAATGGTGCAACGGTCGGTTGGTCGCTACTTTACTTTTTAGGGTTCCGTACCCGAAGGGTGCCAAACGGGACCCTATTACTCTCGCTACGCTGTCCGTCCATCCGTCCGTCTGTCTGTCACAGGGCTGTATCTTTTGAACGGGAATAGATAACCGGTTGACGGACGGACGACAAATACTAAAAACAAAAAAAGTCTAAGATTTTAGACTTTTTTACCCATACAAGAAACCTCAAAAAATATACATTTTTTTCAACGTTTTTGTTCCTGCTCTATCTTCAAAACGGTAATATATACCAGCGTCACACTTCGTGAGATTATAGTGCATTATTATGTAGTTTAGCAAAAAATACTAAAAATCAGACAAAAATAGACATATGTGGTGGTACCTGCGTAAGAAAGACATGCCAAATTTCATATTTCGCGCACTGTACGTTGAAGTTTTTTGATAAAATCTCATAAATTAAATCCGTTTTTATGGGGTATCAGGTCGTTGAGAGGTACGGAACCCTTACTGCGCGAGTCCGACTCGCACTTGGCCGGTTTTATTATTCTTATGTACTAGGTCTAGGTACTTAAACGTGTCTATGTTTGAAAGTTAGAAATATATTAGAGAAGAGTGTAAGGCTGTTGTAGGGTTTCCTAAAACTAAGTTCGAAAACATTTAGAACTCGCGCCGATTTTACGCCGATACGCAAATCAGCGGCGGCGTCGTCTAAAAACCGTCGGCGGCGGCGGCGCACTGTGGGATTATTGTAGGTTGGCACCTCTACTATACGAATCTGTAAATGACTCTTTGAGGTGTAAGGTTTTAGCGTAAAATGCCAATTATCACTTTATCTCCTAGTGTCCATATTTTTTTTTTCATAAAAATGTTTTTTTAAAGCCTAATCGAAGATTTTCGACGCAGCAAAGTACATTTATTGAAGTTCGGCACAAATACTATGCAAATATACACACGAAACTTTGTGGTAACGTAAGGTTTTGGCGTAACACGCTTTTTTCTACATACCTAAAAAAACTTTAAATTACTAGATCTCTGAAAAAACTTGTAAAACGTAACATTTTGGAAGCATTAAAGTTATTATTTATTATAGTTTGGCCTTCTACTATACGGATCTATAAATTACTCTTTGAGGTATTGTGAGTTTTTGGCGTAAAAATGTTAATTAACACTTTATCTCCTACTGTCGATAAATTTTTCTTCATAAAAATGATTTTTAAAAGCATAATCAAAGATTTTGGAAGCAACAGAGTATACATTTATTGTAGTTCGGCACAAACACTATATGCATATATACACGAAACATAGATGTAACGTAAGGTTTTGGCGTAAAACATCTTTCTCTCCATACATAAAAAAATTCAAATGACTGTATCTCTAAAAATACTTGTAAAACCATATTGAACATTTTTGAAGCATTACAGTATGTATTTATTATAGTTTGGCATCTATAATATATGAATCTATAAATAAATCTTTGAGGTATTGTGCGGTTTTAGCGTAAAACTCCAATGTTAATTTTATCTTTAACTGACGATTTTTAAAAAATAAAAATAATTTTGAAACAAATCGAAGATTTTTGAAGCAAGCAAAAGTATGTATTTAGTGTAGTGTGGCACTAGTAATATATGGATCTATACACGAAACTTTAAGGTAATGTAAGGTTTTAATTTTCTCTCCATACAAAAAAAAAACTTCAAATCGCTATCTATATCTTTGAAAATACGTGTTAAATGAAAACACTGAGGCAGGATTTTATATTTGCATTGATAAGTAGAATCCGAATCCGTTATAATATTTACAAAAAAACATATTTTATTTTTAAATTTTCATTCATAAAAAAAAAAACATAAATTAGATCCTAAAAAAATAAAAGTATCAAAATTATTCGTGCTAAACGGTTCAGCACTCACGCACACAGAGGAACCATTGTATCGTGCCGTAGTGAGTGTGCCATTCGATAGATCGTGCAGATTTTGACTTGCGCTAAATCGAACATACGCTCTTAAGCGTGCAAAGCCGCGAGCATAGATTAATACGCTATAAGCCAAAGTTCTGCTATATTTACAAACTACTTTATTGTAATAACAAACATTGTTTTCGTAATCACTTCATGTTCTGTAGCTGCATTGTGAAAGACCTTTGATCCCTCAACAATAACTTGCCGCTTCGCAACAAGTAAGCCCATTAGTATTTTCATGTATTCAAATGTTGGCTTACCAAAGACATCCCACGGGCAAGTATTGTACTCAATGTTCATACTACTAGTGATTTCAGAACTGAATATAGTTTTTTTCTGTCCGTTGTAAGCCAAGGGACAGATTAAGGTATACAAGTAGGTAGATATTTCTGTCAAGTTTGAAGTTGTGAGATAACCACCTATACCTACAGTTATACAACGTGTAGGTAATTGAAATAATTGAAAACTTCTTAAGGGGTCATTGTACTCATCAGTATGAATAACTTTTACAGTGGGATCAAGCATGAAATCGCAAAAAAAGCAGCTGTTCTCTACGTTTGTGTTCACACAAATCCACAAAATGTAGGGAACAACAGATTTTTTTACGCGATTTCATGGTTGGTCCCGTAGTAAAAGTTGTTCAAACTGATGAGTACAATGACCGCTTAAGAGGTTTTCAGTTATTTCAATTACATGTATAGCACTCACAGACAGTATATATAAATATAGACGAATTGCTGCGAATTATCATAGTGAAGCCGTTCAAGCCAAGCATTCCAATTTCAGGCTCAAATTAAGTAATAACCTTGTGGATTGCAAACTGCATTCAGTTTTTTGGGTGACCATTTCGTTGCACATTGAGACCCTTCCGTGCCTTCTTCTTCTTCTTCTTCTATCGTGTCGACATGAGCTACATAATGATAATAGCTCATGCCGCGGGGAAAAGAGTAGCCAGTCAGCAGGTTGGTAGCGGGGCTGACTGCCCAGGGTGCGCCGGACGATCAATTAAATATCGTCACTCGTGGAGGCTCTTTTAATGCACCCCAATGTCCGTGTGTGTTTTAATGTCCGTGCCTCGGAGAGCACCTTAAGCTGTCGGTCAGCCGACAGCTGACGATGGCAGTTGTTACGGGTAGTCAGAAGCCCGAAAGTCTGACAACTGGTCTAACCTTAGGATGTCGGTATTCCCCAGTATTCCCAGCCGCATCTAGTCAGACTAAAAGCCAACCCCAACATAATTGAGAAAAGGCTCAACGAAGATAGAAAAATATTTTTTTTTTCGCCGTGGGGAAATCCTCATGGACGCACTCCGCCCGGGGTAGGCGGAGCCAGTGTTCAACTACCTTAGCCGGGGGCGTGGGAACCCGTGAGTATTCACACAACCACCCCCGACAGGTCCTGGCCCGCCACAAGCAGGCGAGCCCCTTCTCCCCGTGCGGCCTAACGTCAGCCGCACCCTCCTAGGCGGCGCACACGGAACACTGCACGCCACCTCATCTCATGGGCCTTTACCAGCTGCGCCGACTACGCCGGCTGTGCCAGCTACGCCAGCTGCTGGTCGGGCAGCAGACTACCCCGAGTCTGCTGCTCGCAGGCCCTACCTCCCGTAATTTTTTATAGAGGTTTTCTTCCTCGCGGTCCGGGCGGTGAAGCCAAGACCCTCGGTCCCAAGGTGCGCGAGAACACTACTCAGTGGGCACTCCTGGGGTTACGAGACCGACGGGGGCAGGGAAAGACAGTCCCTCCGCTGCCTGCCCAGTGGCAGGGTGAGTGCACACCGGGCCCGCCCCTGCTCCTCCACTGTGCCCTCTGCTGATATCAGAGGGACACGTGGAGCAAATCCCCACTGGCCCACAACGGGCCCCTCCCGCGCCAGAATATTCGCCACAGGCAATAAAATCCCCCGAAGGTTAATAATCCCTCGACAGTATTTTATTGCCTGTGCCCAGGATGCACCGGCCAAACAACTGCGGATCCCTCTAGACATGTCCAGAAGGACAAGCAGCCGTTAGGCACACGTGGAGGTTTTCTTGCCAGCACCCCAGATATGTCATATCCTAAAAAAACCAATGAAAAGAATATTCCATACGCAGTGGCAGAACAATACACATAAGCTAGTACAAATTAAGTAAGTTTGTTATTTCAAGTTACTTTCGCGGTATAATTGAAATACTTTCTGTGCACACACGACGGCTAGATAGTTATTTAGAAGTTTTTAAACTTTCGCGAATTTCACTCTTAAGGGACTTGTCGCGCGCAATTAAATCAAAATATAACAAACATTTTGATTTGACACCTCGACGTTTCGGTCAAGTTGCATTGGCCGTGTTCACGAGCAGACTGAAGTATGTGGGTGTCATCGTCTTGAGCGGCGGGTATTTTCTCGAACTACCCGCGGTTGGTTTTTCGTAACGTCGCTGTCCGTAACAAGATATGCTGAATCACGACACACAATGCTGACAGTTTCAGCGGACATACATGTAGACATACCACGACGCGAACACTTCTCGATTACCGGATTCCACGAGGAGGACAACCTATATCCATCATCCCGATTGAAATTTAATCGTGCACGACAAGTCCCGTAAACTTAGTTCAATATAGATAGTTATTATTCTATCACCGGTCACGCTCGGCGCCTTACTTGACGCGGATTCATAGAATAACGTCCTAATTAGGACGTTTTCGAGTCTTCAGATTGTGAGCGCAAGTAACATATCTGTACTTTTAAATATCATTGACCACGGACAAATAAAAAAAGGCGGACTGAATCTTGCTAAGAAAAGATTGAAGCACTTCATATTTTCCCAAACCCACTATAATTTCGACAGCATTTTAACACACCAGACGGCCATATTGTTATTTTATTTGTGACACTACGACAACAACTACTATGAAATTTGTTGCGTAATCGCAGTTGTTTGTCTTACGGGTGTGAATGTGTGAGTGCCAGCCCGTACTTTTAAGCGAGCCGTCTTACTATGGGTGCTTCACTTATTGTTTAGCAAGATTCCGTCCGCCTTTTTTTATTCATCCATGAATATACATTTAAACATAAAACCATTCATTCTTGTTATTATTCTCTTAAGGTTAAAAGTACCTAATTCAGAGCATAATTACGTACCCACTTTGAAATATTTCTTTTCTTTACCGTTCCCGTAATTAGCTCGCCCGTAACAAAAGTACCAACGTATATCTTTTGAAACGAAAAATCTTTTCTTAAATTCTACGACTGGTCGGAAGTAATCAAAGTCCGTAATGATTACAAGAGATCATTTCGTTATTCAATGTAATAATAATAATTTGCATTTCTGTGTCTTGCTGGGTGAGAATCATTTTATGTCATGCGTTACATTATATAGTCAAAGGCGTTACAAAACTAAATTTTAACACAGAATACTATTTATTTCTTTGTCAAGAAAAATAAATAAAATAAATAAAAAATAAATATCTTTGGGACATTTTTACACAGCACCATCTAGTCCCAAACTAAGCAGAGCTTGTGGTATGAGTACTAGACAATGGATATAATACTTATATACTTTTTTTTTTTTTTTTTTAAATACATACTTATAATACATAAGCAACACACCCAGACCAACACAAACACTTATGTTCATCACACAAATATTTGTGTCCTGTGGGAATCGAACCCACGACCTCGTTATCAGCAGTCCGACACTCGAACCACTAGACCACAGAGGTCGTCAAGATAAGATTAAGATATCTTTGAACAGCGTTTTTACAATCGAAAACGTTATTCTAACTTGTGATTTAATTGCATTGACGGGCCAGTCCAGTTAAAGCAAGTGATAATTTAATTAATTGTAATGTAATTACAGTTAATTGTATTGTAATTTGTACTTATTTTGATGAAATTAGAATTGAATTTACAAAACAACAAACTAAACTTCAAATTATGTCGTAAACAGTAAAAATGGTATGCATTCATTATTCTTGTTAAGCCCCGCGGAAAGTTCGAGGAAGGTGAAATAGGAGCCACGATCTCATTATCTAAGTTGCATAATTTGCGCTTCAGCTCGCTGGATTAATGCCTTGAACGTTCTCCTAATACCGGCGAATTATTTGGAGGAATAAGCAGGAATACTAGACGTTAATTTACATTTCTCGTCATCTAGTAACAGGCTATTTTCCTGCAGGTTTAAGGCGACGATACACGACTGATACTGATTTTGAACTGAAAATCACGTCTATACAGGTTGACCAGTTGAACAAGGGACTTATTGAAGGAGGATGTTCAGTACTTGATTCTCGTTCCAAATACGTGTAAAAAATGGCACCTTGAATTTTTATATTAAATATTTTCCAATCGATTTAATCAATAACTGTGGACACTATTTCGCACTTATACGAATCAAAGTATCATGCAGTCAGGTGATACAACCTAGCACGACAGCACACCTTGGACACTTAATACAATATAAATGCTAGCACCACCTACATACACAAGATTACGTATGTGTACGAACGCACACACACGTGTAGGTTAGGGATGCTCGCCGCTCGTAATGTCAACTGGGTTCCAAGCGCTTCTCAGTAGTTCTCAGAGATGGCGTGCTTGTATAGCGACAGGCAACTGACATCCATTGCAATATTGCAGTCCGATTGCCGTCAGACTGCGGGTGCGTGCGGGGCGCGGGCGAGGAATCTTAAATTGGCGGGAGGCGGTGAGTGGCCGTTCTGTACTATTAGATATTCTGTGACGACAGTGTCCATCGGTCGCTATTTCTACCCTCTCCGCCTTTTGTACTAGTCAGCAGACCCTTAGACAGTCAGAGCTAGCGCGAGCATTTTTCTCCTGTGTTAAGCATAAATACAAAATCCACTTGAATGGCTCAAATGTTGCGTCGGCAACAATTCTAGAGAACACAATACCAACGTGTGCAATTCCGGCTGGGGGTCCCCCACCTACCTCGAATGTTACCTAACCTACAAATTTTTTTCCGATTGATTGATGTGATAATAACCTTAATATCTATATTATTGGTATACCAAGGGATTATAATGCAGTCTCCAAAAATATTGCGCCGTAGCCTGCTGAGTTACTCGCCACTGTCTCCTTACATTTTCATATCAAAACATCTCGAGTCTATCAAGAAGGCTTCTTTGAAAAAGGTGAGCGACTTTATCTCACTGATAAGATATTTAATTTCCTCTCCAGCTAGACAGATGACGTAAGAAAATGACATTCCATTTTAGGCATCAAGGAATAAACTCGAGGAAATATACACCTTTTTCAGACTCGGTTTAGTTGAGATGGCGTGTTTAAGCGAGTCATTTTGAACTTTTGTTTTCACATTTCTGAATGTTTAAGTTAGAAAATTTCATAAATACTTAACCTGTAACACAGATAATATAATACCCTGTACACAGTTTTGAACTTTACTTGCCACCGCCAGCCACTACCAATCCACCTTAGATTCTAGAAATTTTGTGAAAAAATCACAACCTTTTTTGAAAGACATGACCAGTAAAAATAAATTTTCGACCAGAATCTTTAAAAACCGCATTCAATTTTGCTAATAAATATGCAATGAGAGCAATTTCTTCATTCAAATTCAGCGCACAGTAAACGCCTAGACTAGACAGACTATAAAAAGACTGAAAGGATTTGAGTGTAAGTAGGTATACCATACTCTCACAAAGAGATGCAATTTGCATTATAATAAATTTTTATTGAAAGCTACGGTCTACGAGATCGGTTTGAAAAGCGCGATCCTGAATAGCTTAATAATATTTCTCACTGAATTATTGTTCGAGTAATCCTCAATAAACCCTTTATATTCCATTCTAAATGGTAAGTTTTATTATTATTATTTTATTATCAGATGAGAAATGTACGTGAAGACAATTTTATTTTACAGTAAAAAGGTGTATACATGCATTGTTACAAAAATACTTAGCATGAAATTGAATTTTGATCATGAGACTTGGGCAAAGAAATTGGAATAATTGGCGTCTATATGCCTCGAAATCGGGTAGGGACCTTTTAGTTGGGTTTTCTTTCAACTTATTTTTACAAGCTTTTATTTATCTTCATTTATAATGTTTTAACTCGTTAGTATACTTGGAACAAATTTTGCAAGTAACTCTTGAACCAGTCAACTTTTTCAAAATGATACACATAATAATAATGCTATGGTATTTTTCATCTTATAATTGAGTAGGTAATTGTTTTGCTATACTAGCTGATGACTGCTGCTTCGCTCACAGCGCCACTTATCGAGTCCAGATTTTTTGATTTTCTTTTTTGGCACCAAACCTATGTATTATATTGTGAATATGAATCATTTTGGTCTATAAATATACAATTTGTTAATAACTTTACTACAGCACCACCTATTGAATCTTAACCATACGAACGAATATATGACAATATGAATGGTATGAACCAAGGTCTTGACAAAACAAATAGGTAATTATATTATATAAATATAACTTCAATTGGTCAAGTCGGTCTGAAGTTGCACGATTATTGACAGAGGCACCAATAATCCAATAAAGATTTATGCACTGTTAAACTCAAGTGCCAAAAATAACAAAGGAAGGGAAGTTAGGATTTCCTGGCTCATATAGGGTTAATAAAAAAAATCTTCTCTTAAACCTAACATATTCTGATACATGTACCCACAGACATAGTAAAAATATAGACAAAATGGTGCGAGTGGTGGTCTATATTTTTTACTATGTCTGTGCATGTACCTCACAGCAATGGATTATATGTACCTATATGGACAATCCACTCTTTCAGCTAACATGTTCAGAACCTATGCAGATGATGATCTAAGAAATGAAAACCATAGCTACGAGGGACATTGTATGAATACCGTAAAATCCCCTAACTTTGCCCTCAAGCCATACTTTGCCTAGGGTATTAACATAGTTTTTACACGCACTGACATTTTATAACTGAACCAGAGATTAGCGTTGTCACAGTTTTAAAATATCCCCAAGTACGGAAGTCATAGCTATTATAGTTTACGCAAAAAACAACTAGGCAAAGTAGGGCTTGTGGGCAAAGTTAGGGCATTTTACGGTACTTAGCTATGCGATGACTTGGACAAAGGCACGTTTGTGTTTTGGTTTCGACAACTGCAAGCAATAAAGTTAACCAGGTTACACTGGTTACAAGACTGATTTACTCGTTTGAGCATTTGGTTACAGCCTCTATCCTTAATAACAATTTGCCTCAAGCTACCTTGCTTCAGTATCTTCAATAAATACCTACCTACATGATATAATTTTTTCAACACACTTGCTCGTAAAGTGGCTCTTATTGCATCGCTTTTAGGTTCATAATGTGGCTTATAACGCACGCGTGCTTTTTTCATTATATTATTGCACTAGTACTTTTTACTTTACAGTTTATTTTTAAATCGCAGCAAAGAGTTTTTATGCCTGAACTAAATTAAACATTTTTGGGAATACATCAACTGTAATAGTTAAAATATGCTATATAAACATTTCATTTCATCAAATTATTAATTTTTGTCAACAAATAAATATTAATTTGTGTTATAAACAAAAAAAACAATTTATAATATTTTTATATTAGGCTGTATGGTGGTTTCCTTTGACCACCTGCGCGCGCAATCGCGCATAGCTGTATGTCACCGCGCGATCCGCGCGCCATTTATATCATTTTTCACAAATTCAATATTTGTCTAAAATGTGAAATTCATGTTTTTTTCCTCGCAAGTGTGTTGAAAAACGTCGTATGACACGCGTGAGCATTGACTATTATACTCTCGGCTCCATTACGCCCTCGCCTTCGGCTCGGGCTGCAATCCAGCCTCGAGTATTATAGTCAACTTAGCTCACTTGTATCATAATGTACTATTAAATAATCACCTCATTGCTGAACACAGGCAGTGGGCAGATAATTCTTGAATTAGGTTAATTCACAGTAAAGCGACCCTAAAAAAGTGCTTCTACAATTTCATCATTCATAAAATATGCAAAGCTGCAAAGAGATGTGCAAAGACAGAGAAAAATAAATTGGTCCGGGCAATCATGTTTGAAGATATTGAGTCTATCGTTGCTACCCTGCTCAGGCAGTTATGAATGACCAGCTCGAAGCGTTGCCTAAAAGTCACATTACCAATGAAAAACCGCAGGATTGCCGTAATTGAAAATTCCCTGTGTAATATACGACTTGCAATTTCAGAGTGGAACGTTCCCGCTCCGTCCTACAGGGCGAACATTTTTCTTCGCTCTTAACGATATTATTTAACGCCACAAATTTTACCATTTTTCTTATGGCCCCCTAGTACTGCTGGCAATTTCATTATGATAATCGCGCATAACCTGCGCTATTTTATACAATAATAATTCAGGACGGTGCTTTGAATAGAAGTTGGTACTCTTAAAAAAAATTCTGATATTTTTTAGCTTACGCAGAAATTTGGAGAGGACTAATCCGGTAGTTGACTACTGTTAAAAATGACCAAAAATGTTATACTATTTAAAAGGAAGTACAGAAAGGATAACATTGTAGAAATAATAAACAAAATCCAAGAAAAAATGGAAGAGATACACGTTTTTTAAGTTCTTGGAGGTGGTATTTTCTGTCCTTGTCGTGCAAAACGGACATTGTACAGGGAGATGTAAAGTTACTATGAAGGTTTTGAACAATGACGTCATTCTTTGATAGAGCTGTCTCTGTCTAAAAAACAAATTTAAATCGCTTAAAACTTGGACATTTTATGAAATATTTTATTGGTTTTTTCACTGTTGCTTATTTTTCTTGATACAGTTTCGAGTTTTATAATAAAAACTAATAAAAAAAAATAGTCACCTTCCCAATTAAGGTAAACATCACCAAATGGCGTTTGCTTTGGAGTCAGAATGTAAAAGCTTTTGCCTTGAGAAAAATCTCAGTTAGAAAGTTTAAAGGGGGCCGAAAAAATCCTAGGTATATAATATTTACCTCCTGTTTACAAAGAAGAAGTAATCTGGCGCGCCAAGAAATAGGTGGGATGCGTAATGCAAATTTTTGAATAACAACAAAAACTAAAACGATGAGATGCAATAAAAAGAACCGCTGTCAACCCTTTTTAGGGTTCCGTACCCGAAGGGTTCCAAACGGGACCCTATTACTCTCGCTACGCTGTCCGTCCGTCCGTCCGTCCGTCCGTCCGTCTGTCTGTCACAAGGCTGTATCTTTTGAACGGTAATAGGTAACCGGTTGAAATTTACTCAGAATATGTGTTGCTATGAGGTGTATCACGACAAATACTAAAACCAAAAAAAGTCTAAAACCATACAAGAAACCTCAAAAAACATGCATTTTTTTTAACGTTTTTGTTCCTGCTCTATCTTCAAAACGGTAATATATACCAGCGTCAAACTTGGTCAGATTATAGTCCATATTATGTTGTTTAGCAACAAATACTAAAAATAAGACAAAAATTGACATATGTGGTGGTACCTGCGTAAGATAAACATGCAAAAATTCATATTTCGCGCACTGTGCGTTGATGTCTTTTGATAAACTGTTGTAAATTAAATCAGTTTTTATGGGGTATCAGGTCGTTGAGAGGTACGGAACCCTTACTGTGCGAGTCCGACTCGCACTTGGCCGGTTTTTTATTAAGTTTCCTGTTCAGGTGGTGGTGAGGGATAAACGACAAACAAGTCAGTCAAATTGATGGGAACTATAGCATTCTTAAATTTATTTTTATCGGCATGTGCTATCTGCCACATTTTCAACCATACTTTTAATTTAATTCCAATTTATAATGTATAAATCTACTAACCATTTTAAAAATATGTTTACTAAAAATAATGGATCGATGTAATCTGCCAAATAAATACATTATTAATTTATTTATTTATCCTCCGATTTTTCAAGTAATTATCTTTTTTCGATTTTGTGACCTTAACTTATTATAAACACAAATTAATAAATTAAATATACAATTATAAATAAATTATTTTATCACGTATAAACCGTGCTCACCCCTCTCAGTACACATGTCGTGGCATCGTCCAGTAAGCGTCGCGAAAGTTAATATCCTTCAAGTGCATGGTGTGAGCCGTGGGCGTTGGTTGTACATGAAAGAGCATAGTTTTTTTTGGCTTGACTATGACTGTTCGCAGCACAAAAAAACTGTATGTGGTTGTGAATAAGGGAATCAGCACCAATATCTCAAATTGGGTTGGGAGCTAGAATGTGTTCATCTTCAATACAAACTACACTATACTCGTATAGCTATCGCCATAGACGTCGTATACTGTATTTTTTGTATATTCTATTTTTTCTCTCTTGTCTTATTTAGTAAACAATCTTGGCACGTCTCTTTATTCAAATAATTACTGATAAAATATAATTTCTTGTTCTGCACATGTAATTAGTTTAAAAATGTTATTTAATGTGTGAAATTGTTAACATACTGTCTTTTAATAATTATTATTGCCGAATGGAAAAAAGCTTGCCAAGATTGTTTACTAAATAAGACAAGTAAGAAAAAACAGACATTATTTTTCACCACCGCTATTACCTCCCATAAGGCCACCGCACTTTGCTTCTTGCAAAGTGAAGACCTCTCAACGAACAAACAAGCGAAATAAGGGATATTGTTCCAATCGCCACGCTAAGCACACAAATTACTGATCATGATTCTCCATGATCTTGTTACCATCATCCGCTTAAACTAAAACTATGAACTTTTAATTACATTGTGAGTCACAAACTCTCGACTACAACTTTGAAGCAAGACGGTGTAAGTGTAGCTTAAATTTAGAGTTAATAAGGCTACGATAATTGCACTACTCTAGGTACCCGCTGCATCGTAAAACCCAACGTTAGTTGAATTAACTTACCTAATAGAACTGAGTTGCTCGTTTTATGTTTGGAGCTGGCACTAAACTTGTAGATCATTTATAATCACAGAGAAATTAGTAAATGGACTGCTTATGACCGTGTGATTCATAGCACAAAGAACGCCACTACCATGCACTCTTTCAGTGACGTGGGTGTCGTAAAAGGCATTTCAGGTGCTTATCGTGTTAAGAAGTTAGGCGGCACATTTTTAATAAATTATCGTAATAATAACATTACCACCTATATGATAGCCTTAGTTGTGGCGATCACGATGCTTGAGGGAGGCATGTGGCTAGCAGTGACCGTCTTTCGGTTGAGGTGATGATGATGATAATATGATAGCCAAACGAGATGATTATGATAATCACAAGCGTTCATTGAATTCGTGAGCTTTTGTGAGCGGTGCAGGAACAAGACGTTACGACATAATTTTGAAACACAATGATACAAGCAATACTTCGTTCAGTAATTCATTCCATTTGCTTATTGCTCCGTGTTTTATAATACACTCGTTGTTACATTTTGTTTTGTTGTTCCATGATAAGGTTATCTCGCTTTATGTGAGATCAATGTACAGCCTCCCCGTAATTACTGCTTCCTGAAATATTCGCCTATCTTCGGGATGAACTCACCTTAATTATTTCTTTCCCTTCCCTTTGGTAGCAAACGTCAATTAATTAAAACACAAAGTGTTCATTCGTTTCGGAGCTGATGCATTGAAACTACTAACAATACTAGTAAATAATTAGGTGTTGGTATTTCTTTTGTAGATATCAAAACTTCTTTTGTACTTACGTAACTAGCTTAGGTATCATCATCATCATCATTAGCTTAGGTATAATTTATGGAAATGTTAAAATCAATAACCAAATAATGTGGTTTAAAATCCAACTTATCTCCAGTTTTTTATGACCATTTTACAGATAAAATTAAATTCTTATATCTTTGTTGCTGCTAAGTACAACAAAATTATGTACTTTCTTGAACAAACACGTTTTGCTTCACACTATCTCAGGCGAGACCTACGTGCGGCCGCTAGCGATAAGCAAGAATTGTTTCATGTCTTAAAACTCATCATCAGCGGGCTAAATATACAAGCGAGTTGTTGCTATGCCCTGGGATAAAATAGATGACAGAGGGGAGCCAGAATTAACCGTAATTAAGCTGAACGAAACTCTTTCAGAATAAAGGAAAAAAACCGTTCTTAATTAAAACGGGAGACTCCAGAAAAATGCCTTATGTTTTTAATTATTACTGTTTTTCTGTTCAAGTAGCATTTTGGAGTGTCTAATAAAATTGAAATACATTAATAGCACCTATAAATTCTTAGAAGTGCCTTTAATTAAAATTTCAAATCTTCCAAAGTTTATTGGTATTGAGAAAACATCTGATAAGCTTAGTAAAGAATTTGTGATTGAAAGTTTTGAAAGAAATATAATACCTACTTATTGATGAAAAAAAACTTCAATAAAAATGTACCTAAATGGAAAATTTGTTCTTTTTTGTTTGGTCTCAATGATTTGAAATCTAATCCTTTCATTTAGAAGCGGCCTAAAAGAGTTTTATGGCTAAAACGCTTAACTTTATTGCTGTTTTATTTTATTGAAAAGGAAACGACTGTCAAATAAAACTGATCGATTGTTTTTAATAAAAACTTTTGCACTTTTATGGTTCTATAAGTTAAGATTTGTTTTATATAATGTTACTTTCGTAATCCACTATTAAACAAAATTTGTACTTCATATGAGTTAATACTTGTTCTCAAACAACAAAATTGAATGACATGTTGGGAAATTAAAAAGGTTTAATTTGCACTGTTTGCACTTGATGAGAAATTTTTGAGCTCTTTAAAAGTCATTCGTTCCCAGTTATAAATGTCTACTTCGTGACCGGCAACCGAGCTCACAGTCACAGTGTTTCTTATGCCTTAAGGGATTGTAAATTATTTTAGGAGATAATTTATAGCATCACCTGAAAAGTATACCTATCTGTTAATATACCATAAAAAGGTTTACCACCATTACAAAATTACATATTTGTACTAGCCCGAAGACCCCTAGACAATCAGAACTTGCACGATGATTTTTTCTTCAGTCATCATCATCATTTCAGCCGAAAGACGTCCACTGCTGGACATAGGCCTCCCCAAGCGTTGCCACAACGACCGGTCCTGCACTTTCCGCATCCAGCGGATTCTTGCGACCTTCACCAGATCATCGGTCCACCTTGTGCGGGGCCTACCCACGCTGCGCCTTCCATTACGCGGTCGCCACTCCAGAACTTTACGGCCCCATCGGCCATCCGTTCTGCGAGCAATGTGCCCCGCCCACTGCCACTTAAGTTTGGCAATTCTTCGGGCTATGTCAGTTACCTTCGTTCTCCTGTGAATCTCCTCATTTCTGATTTTCTCCTGTACGTGTGGTTTATCATAGTTTTTTTTTTGAATATTTTTTATTATGCGTACGCACATTCTACCTTTTTCTTGAATAGGTCCCTCGTTCACCCACAGCCATGCTGTTTATGATTACTTTAAATAAGTTGGCAAAACTTTACTATCACATTGGTTTTTACTGTTATTTAGTACAATTGCGTAATAATATTTATTATTTTGTTAATTTATTATTTTAATTAACTAGTACACGAGCCAGTGTCACCCGCCGCGCCGCGGTTTACTAACAAAATGGATAAAAAATCGGAAATCTGACTTTTTATTATTTAAAACATTTATAACGCATTATGTTATCACAGACGACGACGAAGTCTGTGGTCTAGTGGTTCGAGTGTCGGACTGCTGATCACGAGGTCGTGGGTTCGATTCCCACTGGACACAAATATTTGTATGATGAACGTAAGTGTTTGTGTTGGTCTGGGTGTTTCTTATGTATTATAAGAATGAATTTACAAAATAAAAGTATATAAGTATTATATCCATTGTCTAGTACTCATAGTACAAGCTTTGCTTAGTTTTGGGCTCACTATGCTGTGAAAAAAGGTCCCAAGAATATTCATTTATTTTTATTTACTAACAATTGTTCTGGTAAAGATTCGCCAACTATTTTGATTTAATTATACCTAAGTCGGTTAAGAAATCATTTTCTGTTAGCAAGTATATGGTACTTACTCAAAAACAAATAGAGCTCTCCGAGCTCTGAATAAAGAGTCGCTTGAAAATCCTCTTAAGCATCTATTGCAATGAGATTTCAAAGGAATATTTCCAATTCCAATTTATTCGTATCCACGCACCACCTTTTCCTTGTCTTCTTCAAATCAGTATTTCTTTAACCCCTTTCAATAGTCCTACCCTCATAATATGCGAGGTCGCTAAAACTAAGTTAAGCCTTTATTGAGATTCACTTCTGAAGGCAATTCAACCCGCCTCTCTTTATTACTTTTTTACTATAGGAAATTGCTCATCGTCGCCAAGAGAAAATAGTGAATAGAGAAGTCCCCGCTTTACTTTCAAATGCTTTATTTATTCTGAGATTTAATTTTCAAGTATGGCTCTTACTCTTGGTTTGTTGAATTGGATTATTGGATGTTTCTTTTCATTAGATTGTGGTGAGAGAAAGTGCTCTTGGTTTTGTTCTAAGGAGACCGGAGGTAGCTAGTAAAATAAATTGAAGCTAAAAATGCTGCCGACCCTTCAGGTTTTTTTTCATTTGCTAAAAGGCATTGGCATTACATAGTATTTAATCTTGATGTCATCTAAAAATATCTATAGGATTAATTTCTAGTGTAGTGTTTTGGATTAACCTTTTATTGTCTTTGTTACAGAATGACAAACAAGATAATATTTAGAAAATGTCGAAACATTCACTTTAGTCAGTACTACGATTAATATTTAGTTGTTAGACCTTGGCAAGTCTAAACCGAATTTCGCAAGAGTTTGTACGAATTTGTCAGAAGCCATAGATCGAGAGTAAATTATAGTTGTCAATTATCACGATATCGGTTAACGGGTTGACCGATTCATTTATACTTGATAGTACAGACTGCATTACATTTCTATCTTGGGTTTAAGAACAAAAGCGTCTAGACGAAGCAGTCGACGTGCTATGAAGTTTTACGTCAAAAGTGTTAAACTTTTAATTGGCATCTTAAATGCACTCGCGAAAGAGAAGACGTATTTGTTTTCTAATTAGTTGATAAGCATCTGTAATTTTCTCGAGAAGTAAAATGTAGTCTTAAATAGTTAAACTAGTAGTTATTGTGCGCGACAAGTCCCGTAAACATAGTTCAATATGGGTGAAATTCGCGAATGTTTAAAAACTTCTATAGTTAAACTAGTTTTTTTTATAGTGTGCGATGGCTAAAAGAGCTAAAGGCCCACCTGATGTTAAGCGGTTGCCTTTGCCCATAAAAACCTCAATACCATCGAGGCTGTTGCCTCAATGGTATTGACTTGTAACACACTTTGTAATTTATACGCTTAAACTACTTATTACCTTCTTGATTGACCTATATAATCTACCTGTGAAGATTTGTAAATGGCACAGGATTACATATTTTCAGCATTATATATATTCTATTTGACTGTAAATCTTCCAAACTTTAAATAAATAAAAAATGTCATAAAGTGTGTCATACTTCTGCCACAGAATATCTAATAGTACTAACGTACAGAACGGCCACTCACCGCCCCCTGCCAATTCAAGATTCTTCGCCCCGCGCCCGCAGTTTGACGGCATTTAGACTGCAATCGTGCAATGGATGTCAATCGCCAGTCGCTATACAAGCATACCATCTCTGAATTAATAAGTAAATTATGACTCTGAGAACTACTGAGAAGCACTTGTAACCCAGTTGCCACCTCGAGCGGCGGGCATCCCTAACCTCAGTGGCGTGCATTGGCCTACTTCACTTGAATTTAATTGTGGTGTAAGTTATTGATTTTTTGATGTAGGAAGATTAATTTAGCATTAATAGGTCTATTTTAAGATACATAATCATCGTACTGTGAAAAAAATATTATAACTTACACCACTATTGAATTTGAATGAGGAAGGCAGTAGGTATTGCCTAATTGCCTATATGCAATGCACGCCACTGCCTAACCTATACGTGTTTGTGCGTTCGTATACAGACGTAATCTTATGTATGTAGGTAGTGCTAGCATTCATATTGTATTGAGTGTCCGAGGTGTGCTTCTGCGTCAAAAACAATGCTATGTGAATTCTGAACTGTGCTGTGCTGTGCTGTACTGCATCCTCTACGTCTCAGCATACGCTTAGCCTTATAGATGAAATACTTATGTCAAACTATAGTTTTAGTTTCACTTAATGCTTTTGAAATTCCTGTCCGTGAATCCTGAAATGTTGCAGATAAAAGCTACTTTCTGAATTTATGTTTTTCTATTCAGGGTTGCATACCTACCTATATAGAACAACAGAACCCTTTCAATATTCTGCTTGACGAAGTGCTTGTGACAGTCCATTAATAACTCTCCATATTTCATAGCAGTATTTAACCAAAAGTAGAACGTTTGTTCATGTATTATCTTTGGTCTTTGCCTAAATTGAATAGTTGTTGCTACCTGGCTTAATAGGAACAAGTTTATGAGGGCCACTTGTGAAACTATTCTACCAAATATTGAACCCCAACCTAAAAATGCACGATTTTGTTCTAGCCATGCAAAAAGCGATCTAATTTATAGTCCGAGTTCCAGAGGGTGAGATAATAATCGAAACAGTTGGATAGCATCGAGTTGTTATTTTCACCCTTAAATACTTCGTCAAAAGTTCGTGCCGTGTATAACTTGTACAAAAGTTGTAGAACACTGTTTTTCCTATTAAGTTCATGTTTAAATGTTCATACAAGTAGACGTAAAATGATTTATTGCCGGTTGAAATATATCATGCCATATCTGACTTGTACAAGAGTGTATAAATTAATGATTTTTTATAATGATTGTATTTATAAGTGTTTTAATTATCACTTGGTTTTGTTATCAGATATAAGTACTTTTAAATAGTTGCTTACGGATAGTTGCGAAGGATTTAGTACTAATTAATTGTAAGCGTTAGTTCAGTTTGGAAGATTAATTGGGCAGGTAAATGGTTTGAGGTATAGATATGATCAATACGCCAAGTTTTCTGCAGCCAAGTTGCGCCCCTATCAGTAAAAAAATGTATTACTCGCTGAATACATCATTTATCATAAATTCGTTTTTAACAATTGAAGTACAGGAACTGCAGTTTAATCAGAAACTATTACGAGTGCAATAAACTGCCACTTTTGTCATTTTTCTATCTACAACTACAGTGAACTATATTTTACAGAGGTAATAATAAAAAATAAATAAAAATAAAATATCTTCCCGGCCGAATTTCGGTCACGGCGGCCAATCTCAACAGAGACTAGCCATCTGCGCGGGACATATTATAGTGCACAAGTGTGTGCGCAAACACAGGTGCATTCTCTATTCCCTCACTCTCATAATCCGATGGGACGGCAATTCGACACGACCGGAGAGAGATCAGGCGCAGGACCGACGGCTTTACGTGCTCTCCGAGGCACGAAGGGGTCTAGATGTGTAACGAAACGGTCACCCATCCACAGACTGACCGCGACTAGTGCAGCTTAACCTCGCAGATAGTATAATCCACACGGTTCTTACTTAGCCACGAGCCCCTTACAGAGGTAATAAATAGTTTCTGATTAGACTACAGTAACTGTACTTCAATTGTTAAAAACGAATGTTCGATAAATTATAAATTCATCAAGTAATATTTTTTTTACTGATGGGAGCGCCACTTCGCTGCTACATTCCCCTTAAGAGGCTGACAACACCTAAAAAATCAGACCTCTGCGGTCACTGTCGTTTCGTACAGAACTGAAAGAGAGGCAACGAGCCGAGGGATGTCGGATACGCCGCTCAACTTGAATGAAAATTACCAAAAATTTTTTTTTATAAAAAACTAAAACCTTATTTGAAAAACAGAAACAACAAATGTTTAGATTATTGTCTTTCTTAAATGTTTTCTTAATTTTATTTATAATATTTAGTAAATAATAGAGATTGTATGCTTTAAATCAATTTTTAAGTGGTTAGTTTAAAATTCTTTTCTATAGAGAAAACTTCAAGAAAACGTGTTTTGGGCACAATACAGCTTCAGAAAATACGATCAAGATTTTTTTCACTGCCACAAACTGAATAGATACAGCTAAAAAATGTTTTTAAAAGAAGCCTATTTGGGGTATTTGGCTGTTGTCAGCGTCTTAATGTACTATTTTAAATTTCTTGCACAATGCGGAAATAAGTTGATGAATCACATAATATTTGCAACACATTATTATTAATTTTGACATAAATAAATGATTTAAATGTTTATATTTCCTAATTCAAATATCTACTGTAATTAATATCCTTACATGATTAATGTGTTACATTTGTTGTCAAGTTTATTTCTTTGTAAAAGTATTTTTAGGGTTCCGTACACGAAGGGTTCCAAACGAGACCCTATTACTCTCGCTACGCTGTCCGTCTGTCTGTTACAGGGCTGTATCATTGTAACGGTATGAGATATCTAGTTGAAATTTTCAAAGAATATGTGTTACTATGATGTATATCACGACAAATACTAAAAACTAAAAAAAACACAAAAATCAAAGGGGGTCCCCATACAAGAACCTCGAAAAAGGTGAATTTTTTTCAACGTTTTTGTTCCTGCTCTATCTTCAAAACGGTAATACAAACCAGCGTCAAACTTGGTCCGCTTATTGTGTATACTATGAAGTTTAGCAACAAATACTAAAAACAGGGCAAACATAGACATATGTGGTGGTACCGGATGTCGTCGTTGATGTCTTTTGATTAACTCTCGTAAATTGAATCAGTTTCTATGGGGTATCAGGTTGATGGGTGGTACGGAACCCTTACTGCATGAGTCCGACTCACACTTTGCTGGTTTTTTAAATTAATTATACGTATGGGTTTGAACACAAGTACACAACACACTTTTACCTTTGCAATTCCTGTGGCAACGGTGTTGCATATTGGATTAATATATTCAAATCACAATGAATTATTCATTTTTAAATTGCATCCATACCTTCATTGAATACTCTATCAAAAACAGGTTTCTGAAATACTGATCGGAATTCTAATCCGGAATAAGCGATTCCATTTTAATATTTCGTAACTTTAAATAGTCCTTGCGATTTCGTCATACAAATTGGTCTGCACGGTTTGTTTACAAAGATAAGGTTTGTTAACCTGAATTTTATATACTCTAATAAAATTATCCCCTTTTATATCAGGGTAAGATTAGAATAACTGAATGAATGACTGCCTTGTTGGTCTAGTGGTCACAAGCGCGACTGCTGAGCGTGGGGTCTGGGTTCGATTCCAGGGTCGGGCAAAGTGTTATTAGGTATTTCATTAGGAAATTCTCAGTAGCAGCCCGAAGTCTGGATTTGTGCCCGGTTAATGGCAATAGGCTCGCTCCTTATTACATGGGACTTATAACATAACTGGCGAAATGTGGGTGTTACTATACACCTCTGCCTACTCCTTCGGGGAAACACAGGCGTGATGTTATGTTTATGTTTATGTTTTAGATTAGAATAATGTAACTAATCAGTCATCATCTTTTATTTATACTTATTTAAACCGGCACAGCAAAAATTACACACATTTATGGTTAGCAATCAGAATGGTGTTTAGTACCTTTAAGGGTACGGCACATCGGAGACCCGGCTCTGAGGACAGTTATTCATATCAGTATTGAAACATCCACTGATAAACATGGGTGCCACACTTTTTTGAGTGCAAGCTTACATTCTGTAACTCTATCCATACTGGGTGTCAGGGAAACGCTCCCGAAGCTGAAAGGCTATTATTATACTAGGTACCTAAACAAAATCGAATACCAATAACCATTAGCCTCATACTCATTGTTTTAGTGATTTGGTATTTTGCACACCCGCAATGTAAAGCGTGTAAAACTCGGGATCAATGCCGCGCGTACCTAACCTACCTATGCTCGCTACGACACGGACTGCGTATGCGAGCGCATAGCGCCAGCTGATATTTTATTTGAATTTCATTGCGAACTTTAAAAAATTTAATAAATAAATGTTTTTTTTGCAAATTAGTTTTATTTAACTGCCCAAAGCTGGCTATGTATGAAAAACACAAAAAAAAAAACCTAAAAAAGGAATCGCATTTTTTTTGTGGTTTCGTATCAGTACTCAGCAGCACTATCACCGTCACTATCTTCGTTTTCGGAAGCGTTTCCCTGACATCCAGTATATGTATACCTACCATAGGTAGGTACCTATACGAATCCTCCCTAAACTCACAAATTAAGGCAATGAAAAATTCGAGCGCTCTTTGTAGGGGTGGAGTTGAATAAGTCGTTTGAAATGCAATAAGTGTGTTCCCCTATTAATCTCTCTAAAAAGGTAAAAGTGTTTTCATTAACTCGGAAATATCAAAACTAATACTTTCCTATTCAGTTCAGCTTTTTTCACCCGTTTTCACGATATAATGAATAAAAGTAACATCTTTCTTTCATTTTCTTTGTACTTGCTGGGCATTTGCAGCTCCACTTAAGAACTAATAGAGCATGCGAGCAATTGCGTCTTCATTAAAAGCGTTTTCTTATCTGCGGAACCCCTTTTTCTTGTAACCGATTTAAAATGAAAGGGATTCACCGCGGTATAATGACTGTTTTAACAAGGATTTTCTCTTTTTTATTTACAATAAATCTTGTATTGTATTGTCACAGACACTATGTCTGTAGTTATCATAGACATATAATATTACTAGCGTGGTTATAGAGTTAAATAATTCTATAAGGAAGTTTTCACGATAACTCAATAACTGTTTTAACTTAAAAGAAGACTTACCTAAAACCTAAATAGACTTCCCAAATTTATTTCATGTATTTTATTTTTACAACTTTGTTTAATTCAGCAAACATTCGTGAGACCCCCGGTGGCCGCAGACAATATTATTTTATATTGTGTCTACCACAGTCATAGAATATATACTAACGACAAGAACATGTGTGCTCCTAAAACTGCTCGCGGCTATGTGTGTGGATCGGGGCGAGCGCGGGGGCCGTGCGCCGTGCGCAGCGTGTGGAACGGGTAGTCTCTCGGCTGCCTCAGCCAAGGCCTATTGCATTCACGCACTCGCTCAAGGTCACTGGCGAGCGAGCTCACACGTACACGGAGTGTCACCGCTGTGCCACAGTGCCACTTGAAGGCTTAAGGTAGCATCCCTCATTAAGATCATCATCAGCTCATTTCTGTCCCAATGTTGAGAACTAGCTTCTGCTTACAATGCGAAGGTTTCAGGTTTTAAGCTGATTTTCCAAAAGAGATGTGCGAGATAGCTAAGTGATGCGAGGATGTGTAGCGGCGCTGTGAAACGGTGTGATGGTTTCCACCCACAGACCAGTAAGCTTCAAGACTCCGCATAAACAAAGTTTTGTATTCGAACGCAGTCGTTAAACGTTGGTGGGGTCAGGGGGGCGGACGGCGCGTTATGATTGGCCGGCTCAAAAGTTCGGTGGTATGATTCCTTATGATTGGTGCCGCTCGCTGACTGAGTGACGTTCCGATTGGCGGAGGGACGTATGATATGCAGTGGTAGAGCATATGCGTTGTGACCGGGGGTGTCCAGCTAACCGGCGTCTAGAGGCTTACTGGTCTATGTTTCCACCAAAGCTGTGCGCGGAGATTGCGTGGTGCGAGGATGCGTAGCGAAGCTGTGAAACGGTGTGTAGCTGAGTGGTGCGAGGTTGCGTAGCGGACTCTTATCAGCTGTGCGTGGGTTGTGTGCGGTGTGGTAGGGTGAATGTTTTTTTCCACTGAATTGTGTCTATTTTCTGTACACTACAAGTCTCAAATTTAATATTCAAATTCAAATGTTTTTTATTTCAAATAAAACATGCATTTTTGAAACGTCAGGCTCTAGTTGCACGGTTTCAAATTGTGGGTCCTATGGAGAAGAATCGGCAAGAAACTTCATGGATATACTCTTTTTAAAATAGGTTATTGTTTATTACATCAAATGTATTCAAATAATGTGAGTATAATGTAGGTTAATGTCAGAAATAAACAAGAGTTTAAAAGTGAGAAATAAAACTAAAAAGAGTTGCCATAGTATGTAGGAGCTGACCTGTCCCGACAGACGGCACCCGTTCACGAGCATGACGCGAGCATCAGCCATCGCTTCACTCAACCATATTGAAGGGAACTTAACGACCCGATAATAACACAACCATCAGCATGACATTTAAGTGGGCATGACTGACTCATACTGCTAGACAACAAATAGGCAGAAATATGGCCACATGATACTGACATTTTAATCACCAATTAAGTTTGTTGCAATATTAGAAAAAAGTGTAGTCTTCCTCAAACAATCAGCGTTTGTTGACTGGTAGTCCATACGTCCTTCGCACACATTCCTCGCTCACGTCCCTCGCACACATCTCTGGCTTTTTTGTATGTACAAAGCACCGCTAGCCCTTTTCCATCCTATTGGTGGATTTTTTCCTCGAACTCCGCCTCGCTACCATACACACATCTCTCGTAGATACGCAGCCTTAATCCACCACGCTGGCATAGTGCAAGTTGGCGGACTACACACACCATCGAGATATATGTCTAAAACTGCATTAAATTGAAAACAAAGTTCTTATTTTAGCAAGACTGCACCTTGAGCTTGAAACATTAATAGCATGTTAGATTTAAAGGTTGCACCGATGCGGGATACCGATTGTAATCTCAACAAATTAACATACTAACATGCGCGGACAGTCGTAAACTGTGTTTATCTCTTAATCAGACGCTAATCGCAGTTTTTCTACTAATCAACCAATTAACGAAATCGTGTACGCTCCGAACATAGAATTAGAACCACAATATTCCTTTAATTATTCGAAATAAGTATCAATTTAGTTCAAAGTGAGACTATAAATCATTTTAAAGGACCGCAGATAATTTTTTGGAGAAGCGTAATCAAGTGGATAAATATTTATAATAAAACCACAGAAATCTAAATGATAAGGTAATAGAAATGTTATCTACTACGTTTAATACCGGAACACTTGTCACTGGTTCGCCACTACCAACTCATAAATACGCAATTACGCACACCAAGTCTCTAGCATTCAATGCAAAATAAATTAAGCTTAAAAAACCGCTGTTTGATATGCTGCAAAATACAATTTTAGTGATTCTGCATCTCTCTCTTTTTTGGGGTGCATTAAAAGAGCCTCCACGAGTGACGATATTTAATTGATCGTCCGGCTCACCCTGGGCAGTCAGCCCCGCTACCAACCTGCTGACTGACAAATCTTTTCCCCACGGCATGAGCTATTATCATTATGAAGCTCATGTCGACACAATCAACTCAGCCTATCGCAGTCCACTGCTGGACATAGGCCTCTCCCAAGTTGCGCCACAACGCTCGATCCTCTGCCTTCCGCATCCAGTCCCCCCCAGCCACGTTCTTCAGGTCGTCGGTCCACCTGGCAGGGGGGCGCCCTACGCTGCGTTTGCCGATTCGCGGTCTCCACTCAAGGACTCGTCTGCTCCAACGGCCATCGGTCCTTCGACAGACATGGCCAGCCCACTGCCACTTCAGCTTACTGATCCTACAAGCTATGTCAGTCACTCCGGTTCTTCTCCGGATAATCTCGTTACGGATTTTATCCTTCAAAGAAACTCCAAGCATAGCTCGCTCCATAGCTCGCTGAGCGACTTTAAATTTGTGGACTAGCCCAACTGTCAGTGTCCACGTCTCGGCACCGTAAGTCATGACTGGCAGGACGCACTGGTTGAAGACCTTTGTCTTCAAACTTTGCGGTATAGGCGACGAGAAGACTCGGCGAAGTTTGCCAAATGCTGCCCAGCCCAGACGGATCCTTCTGTTGGCTTCTTTCTCGAAGTTGTGTCTACCAAGCTGAATTACCTGCCCTAGGTAGACGTATTCCGTTACAACTTCGAGTGCCGACCCTTCGACGAATATTGGCCTCGGCATGACATGCATATTGAACATGACTTTAGTCTTGTCCAGATTCATGCCGAGACCGACACGTCGAGAGGCTCCGTTTAAGCTGTGCAGCATTTCGCCCAGTTGTTCCAGCGACTCAGCCATTACAACGATGTCATCGGCAAAACGGAGATGTGAGATGTTCTCGCCGTTAACGTTGATACCCTGTCCAGTCCAGTCCAGCGTCTTGAAGACGTCCTCCAACGCGTTAGTGAACAATTTCGGGGATATTACATCCCCTTGTCTCACCCCTCTGCGCAGTTGGATTGGCTTCGTCTTTTGGTCCTGGAGCTGAACAGTCATGGTAGCAGCGTTGTATAGGCATCTCAGCATCTCTATATACCGCTCATCAATGTGACATCGCTGAAGAGCATCCAGAACTGCCCAAGTTTCGATAGAGTCGAAGGCCTTCTCGTAGTCCACGAATGCCATACACAGCGGCTGATTGTACTCTTCAGTCTTCTGTATGATCTGCCGAACAGTATGGATGTGGTCTACGGTGCTGTAGCCTTTTCGAAACCCAGCTTGCTCTGGTGGCTGGAATTCGTCGAGTCTTCCGGCGAGACGATTCGTGATGACCCTCGAGAACAGCTTGTACACATGACTCAGGAGTGAGATGGGTCTGTAGTTCTTCAGAAGGGTTTTATCCCCTTTTTTGAAGAACAGTACCACCGCACTCCCGCTCCATGCCTCCGGTGTAGAGCCTTGTTGGATGACGGAATTAAACAGACTCTGTAGCTCCTTCAGGACCGGAGCCCCGCCTGCTTTTAGGAGTTCAGTAGTAATTCCGTCATCGCCCGGAGCTTTGTTGTTCTTAAGCTGCTCGAGGGCCGCCCTAATCTCGCCCTGGTCAACGTCCGGAAGATCCTCGGTGTAATGGCGCGTAAGCTGGGCTCTTTTGTCGTCATTGCTAGGAACCGCTGGTCTCGCCGTTTTCGTGGAATACAAATGCCCATAGAAGTTTTCGACCTCATCAAGCATCTCGATCTTAGAGGTGACAATTTTGCCATCCGCGGCTTTCAGTTTCATCAGATGGGTCCTCCCTAGCTGCTGAGCGAAAACTTTCGACCCCCTATTTTGCTCAATCGCAGCCTCAACGGCGCGGGTGTTGGAGCGGCGGAGGTCACGTCGCATCAGCTTCCTAATCTGTAGGTTTAAGGACCTATTATCTGATGAAAACGAATGCGCGGCTGACATTTCCCGTCTTTTCCTCATCAGATCGAGAGTCTCAGTCGAAAGCTTGGGCATCTTGCTTCCACGCTGCGGCGGAAAGAATTTTCGAGACAGTTCCTGCAATGTTTTGACTATGGTGTTGGTTTTCTCCTCAATATTGCCAGTGGTTTCCAGCGAGTCGAATCGATTTTGAAGTTCCGCTTGGAACCTTTCGGAGCCCAAACTGGTTTGGAGCGGCGAAGGTCGGAGAGTAGACTTAATCATGCGCGTTCTTTCAGCTCTAAAATTGATATTTAGAGTGCCTCGGATAAGTCGGTGATCGCTTCCGGTGTTGAACCTATTGATCACAGAGACATCTCTAAATATGTGCTTCTTATCCGTCATGATAAAGTCTATCTCGTTCCTTGTCACCTTATCGGGGCTTTTCCAGGTCCATCTTCTTTGGGGCTTCTTCTTAAAGAAGGAGTTCATTAAGAAGAGCCCCTGGGACTCCAAGAAGTTGACCAACATTTGGCCCCTGTGGTTTCTGCGCCCCAAACCGTAAGGTCCGATTTTCGATTCGCCGCGTTCTTGTACTCCCACTTTAGCGTTGAAATCCCCCATAACAACGTTGTAGTGAGCCTTAGCGGTACTATTCATAGCCTTAGCTATGTCTTCGTACATCGCTTCGGCTATATCGTCAGAGTGTGTCGAGGTCGGCGCATATACCTGCACTATTTTCAGCTTGTACCTATCATTTAGCTTTAGTACAAGGTACGCTACCCGTGTCGACACACTACCGATTTCCACAACGTTGTTCACGAGGGCCTTATTGACAAGAAAACCAACACCACCTTGGGAGAGCTGATCACCTTCGTGGAAGTAGAGTAAGTGTCCTGACTCCAGGGTTATCGTGTCCTCCCCCTCTCTACGGACTTCGGATAACCCCAGTATATGCCATTTTATATGACTTAACTCTACTTCAAGCTCGGCGAGGTGATGGTCCAGTCTCAACGTTTGTCCATTATACGCTGCCAGATATAGTCGTCGGTTTTGGTAGCCTGCCGTAACCCGGGGATTCTTCGCACCCCCCGTCCCACCGTTACCGCGACCGCTACCGTAGTCGGGAATAGAGGGACCACCGGGAACTGGGGGCCGTTTTTTTGGTTGTGCGTTCATTGGGATGTATGCCCATAGTCACCACGCTGGGCAGGCGGGTTGGTGACCGCAGTGGGTGATGTTGCACGATGTTAGTGCACAGAAGGACGCTGCTGCCCATCCTCCTGATTTTCAACACGTCATGTCGACACGATAGAAGAATAAGTGACTCTGCGTCCAAAACAGCACTGATGATCAAGCAAACGGTTCGTGCACTGGCCCCCTAGCCAAGTTGACAATCTACAATCGTCAACGCTATAGAAAACAATCAAAATGTATGGGAATGACATGTCTCAACGAAAAAGTCATTCGGTGGCTAGGGGGGCTGGTGTCCTACGTATAAACCTGTACGCGGCGACAAATTCACGCACCTTTACTACTTCTATTACCTTATTAAATGTATCTGGCACTGAATGTTCAATTTTCCATTCCATCCATCATCATGTAACCTACATTTTAAGAAAATAAATGTTTTCTATTCTATTATTTAGATTTCTATGAATAAAACCTTTACGGTCAAGCATGGACCTTCGGTTGATGATAATGAATGTTTGTTGCGGATAATGATTATATAGTTGGAGTTTATGTCTGTTGTTAATTGTAGATATTTACAGCAAGCTGCTAATTTTATTACTGTGATATGAAAGCTTGATTCATTGTAATTATTTAACGATATGTTGTGAATCTCGGACGAATAAAAAAAGGCGGAAGGAATCTTGCTAAGAAAATATTATACAAAGTGTATCAGAATTGCGTGGTCATATTATAAGAACTCATTCAGGGGATGCTATCGAACAACTTATTCGAATTCAGGGTTGGTCCCGTAGTTAAAGTTGTTCGAGAGCATCCCCTGAATGAGTTCTTCAAATATGACCACGCATTTCTGATACACGTTGTATATATTGTAATTTTATTTGTGACACTATGACAATGACTACCGTCACACTAGACTTGTTGTGTAATCGCGGTTTTTTGTCTTACTATGAGTGTGAATGTGTGCGTGCCAGCCCGTACTTTTAAGCGATCCGTCTTACTATGGGTAGTTCACTTTATGTTTAGCGAGATTCCGTCCGACTTTTTTTATTCGTCCAAGTTGTGAATTGCTTTGTTTAAAAACTGCTGGTGTAATGTAACGTGTGAGCCAGTTCCTTATTCAGAAATTGGCAGTTTTGGACAGAAACAAGGTTGCTTAAGCTTGTAGGTTAGGTTATGGTAATGAGCTGTTATTAGGCCTCAAACGATACACCATTATTTTTGTGTGTGCATGAAGTTTAGATAATTTTATTCTTTGTTTTCGAACTATCACTTCTCATGGACGTTATAATAATTGTAGAATATTGTTATGCGTACATGATTATGGCAGGTAAAACGGTTAAAAGAGTTAATGAAGACTGTACAACCGATGTTATTCTTGAGTATTCCTGTCATCATCATTTCAGCCGAAAGACATCCACTGCTGGACATAAGCCTCCCCCAATTAAGGGGGGGATATGCCATAATTGCCACGCTTGGCAGATGGGTTGGCGATTGCAGTTGGTTGGTTAAATATTCAGAGAACGCTGCTGCCCATCCTCTGGTGAATCCCTTAGTCGCCTTTTACGACACCCATGAGAATAGATAGGGTGGTGCAATTCTTTATGTCCGGCACCACACGGAACGGTCTTCCTGTTGTAGGTGTATATTTATTTCTTAATAGCACATGCTTTTTTACCCAACAGAAAAATAATCTAACCGTCCTCCAATAACGACAATATAATCAAAAATCGTATCTTCTAACCTTTTTCTACATTAACTGTATCACTCAAAGATTTGTTAATAGAAAACTGTTTTCTTAACATCATATTATTTCTACAAATAATGTACTGTTGTGCTTTTCTGGTGCACAATAAATAAAAAATAGATGCCTACTCTAAAAAAACAATATTATAAAAAAATAAACATAGAAGGAGGAAGAAGAGTGGGCTTTTGCCCAGCAGTAGGACAATAAGGATGTTATAAGAACACGTTGGTCGAAAAAAAAAAAAAAAAAACAAGCTTTTTTACGGAGCGATGTCAAGTTACTATAAAGTTTCTGAGGAATGACATCATACCTTGTTCACAGAAGATCTAATAGTACCTCGGTAGTGCTGTCTGAAATCGCCTAAAATTCGGATTAAAAAAATATATTTTATTGGCTTTTTAACTGTGGCTCATGTATTTTAAATAGATTAGAAGTTTTATTTTTATTTTATTTTTAAATTCAGATATGGGCTTGCGTTTGGCCGCTACCTCACCTGATGTTAAGCGATGGTGCAACTTATAAATAAAATTATAATAAAACAAGGTTTAACCGGATTAAATCGCGTAAATTATTAAAATTGGTTTCCCTGACGTTTCGAAAGCTTTGCAGCATTTCGTGGTCGCAGGTAGACTAAGATGACAAGCGTCTTTACAAATATTTCTAAAAAAAATTAAAATCGTTTCGATGCACGCAGTAATCACTCACAATATAAATAATAATAATATACGCGATTTAATCCGGTTAAACCTTGTTTTATTATAATGTGTAGTGATCGCGAAAACCTAAGAAGTTATTATAAATAAAACAAAATCAAAGCGAGAACTTCCACGTCATTTAGTAGTGAAACCAAAATATTGTTATATAAGTGCTAATCAATATCGCTAAGCATTGATGGTGTATTGAGCCAAACGTTCGCCTAATGCACTATTCGTGTATTCATACAATAGCCGTTAATTCACGGTGAATGTATTA
Source organism: Asteroscopus sphinx (assembly GCA_949699075.1). Lineage (NCBI taxonomy): Eukaryota > Metazoa > Arthropoda > Insecta > Lepidoptera > Noctuidae > Asteroscopus > Asteroscopus sphinx. Next base: position 22,727,897 of record OX453007.1, read on the forward strand.
TATAGGTTTTTTCTTACATTAGCGGTATTATATTTACGGATATTATTTTCTGATAAAGACGTTCAAATTGTTAATCTATCGATAGCTAAATTGAATTTAATTTATACGTGATGAGTTTGTCTGTTTCAAATGTAAGATTAAATGATCATTAATTCTACCTTTGGTTTGATAACTTGCTGCTTCATTATGTTAGTGTTCGCCAGAGCGGAAAATTAAATTAAATAGATGCCTGGGTTGGAAAAAGATTATGTTTGAAGTCATCAGTGAACTGTATGATAGGTATAGATGCACCAATTATTTTCATATTGCCCTGGGAAATCTATATTCGGTTTTTTCTCTCTTGTCTTATTTAGTAAACAATCTTGGCACGTCTCTTTATTCAAATAACTACTGATAAAATATAATCACTAGTTCTGCACATGTAATAAAGTTAATAAAAGTTATTTAGTGTGTGAAATTGTTAACATAATGTCTTTTGATAATTATTATTGACAAATTGCATTAAAAATACATGCCAAGATTGTCTACTAAATAAGACAAGTAAGAAAAAACAGAGATTAATTTGGATGCACTCCGCCCGGGGAAAATGGAGCTGGTGTCGGACTTTACCGACTAAAACCACCAAGGTGTTTCTCTAAAAACCTTTGACCGTGGGATAGACTCTGTATTCGTCAACCAACCCCGACAGGTCCCGGCTCGCCATTATTAGGCAAGTCTCTTCACCCCGTGCGGTCTACCGTCAGCCGCACCCTCCTTCTGGCGTGCATGGAACACTGTACGCTACTGTCAAGTGCCTTGACTGGTCAGGCGGCAGACAAACCTGGGTACACCACCTGCAGGCCCTACCCTCCCGTATTTTTTTATATTTTTTATTTTTCATGGCACGGGTAGCAAAGTCGAAACATTTGGCCCCAAAAGGAGGCGCGTAAAACCAACTGCAGCACTCGGTCTTGGGTTACAAGATCGACGCGATAGAGGTAGGGAAGGACACAACCACCCCACTGACTGCCTAGTGGCAGGATAAGTGCACACCGGACCCGTTCCAGCACCTCCACTGTGACTTCTGCTGACATCAGAGGGACGTGCGGAGTAACGCCCCATTGGCCCAGGTCAGGCTCCTCTCATACCAGTATATTCACCGCGGTTAAGGTTCCCCGAAGAAGAATTATTGCTGGGCCAAACTAGCCCAACTATTCACTAGCCCAACAAACTGCTGTTCTTTCCAGAAGTATCGAGAAGGACCAGTAGTCATCGGGTACACGAGGAAGTTTTCTAGCTCAGCACTCCTCCATCCTCTACGTAACTCTTTTGGATTTCACTTACTATCTTTTGTAGTTGTGTTTTATTTTACGTTAAGAAGAGTTGAGATATTCGAATACATACGTTATAAGACTCAAGAATAAATACGTTTTCTTCAAAGTTATCACGACAACGCTTGACAATGTTGTACGAACCAGAGCGCATGCCAGGTAAATCCCTGTGGCTCTGTAGTCTGTGCATGACGCTGTCGAACTTAAATTATTTTCTCGAGTGAAGTTGCGTAGTTTATTCCAAGTTTTGAGTGCAAAGATAACAAGAGAGCTACTTGAATAATGCAGATAGTTCATCTATGAGGCGTAAGGTGGTACAGAGTAAGGCCGCGTCCTCGACTACAGGGGCAGGCGGGGCGATAGCGACAGCGGGAGCGGGGTGATGACACAATATGCATTTCATTGACGCTCTGCGCAATGATACAGCACAGATCCTGGTTTGCACAGGTCGCTAAAGAGTCAACGCAGCTGTCTTGTGAGGTAAGCAGAGCTGAAAATTTTAATGAAGTGAATAACTTTTATAATACAGCAGTGGGTTACTGTAAATATTCACCTTCACCATTTTACACGGAGCGACTGCCCCCGACAATCAAACAATCCAATTACTGGGTAATACTGACATTCGGAGGTTAGACCAGTTATCAGACTTTCAGGCTTCTGACTACCCGTAACGACTGCCATAGATATTTGTATGACAACCGGGATCGACAGCTTAACGTGCTCTCCGAGGCAAGGATGGGTCTAGATGCTCCACTAACGTAAATTTATTGTCGATAGAAAATAAAGTTGAAGTTAATATCTATTTATGGATTTATTTTCCATGTTTAAATCCCAAATAGTGTAACCGATACAATAATTAAATTAAATCAAATCCCTGTTGTGGTTAAACATCTATTGAGAAGCGTGTAGTCCTATCGATTTATTTTATATTAAACTGTACAGGTAAATACCTCTTCGAAGTTTAATCGAGAAGTTATTTCGTGGCGCAAACTTTCAAAGTATAGTCGGAATAGATGATGAAGTAGACTGATTGATACATTAATTCAATTTGTTGTTCACTTCTTGGATATTGTTTAAGTTAAGTTTGTAGTATTGATATGTAAAGTGAACCTAATATTATTATTGGCGGTTGTTAGTAAGTTAGGGCTTCAAAGTTTCTTAGACGTATCTACATAGTATTAGATACGATATCTCGTGCTCATCACGTTTATAATACCTCAAGATACGCAGAGGAGCAGAAATTCATTTTGTCGATGATATTATTGCTTCACAAGTAATTGGGGTTGAGGCAAGATTTAAATCTTGAAATAGCAGTGTAAATCTGAAATGTGAAATGAAAACCATAGAAATCTAAATATAAGGTTATAGAAATGTTATCTACTGTCTTTTACTACGGGAACGCATGTCACCGGTTTTCCGCTACCAACACATAAATACGCAATCTCGCCCACCATGTTTCTAGCATTCAATGCAAAAGAAATTAAACATAATGCTGCAAAATATTATAAGTAACTCTGTGTCCAAAACAGCACTGATTATCAAGTAAACGGTTCACGCTCTGCTGTCCTAAAAGACACCTGTACGCAGCGACAGCTTCACGTGCTTTGCCACTTCTATTACCTTTATTTAGATTTCTATGTCTGATACTGACGTGTACCTTATTATATCTTATCTATCTTTTCCCTTTATCTACCTATCTATCTTTTCCTATTTATCTTTTACCTGATTATATCTTACGTACTTGAAGGGCTCATGGTACTAAGCCATGAAGTGACAAGTGCGTGAATTGCAAGGTTTGCGAGGTTAAGATGCATTAGCCGCGGTCAGTCCGTCGATGGGTGATCTGTTTCGTTACACATCGAGACCCGGCAAGCTTATGCCTCGGCCAAAGAATTTTTATATTGGTATAAAACCTCCTTGGCCTCGGCAAGCTCGTTAAGCTGTCGATCTTAGCTGTCATACGAATATCAATGACAGTCGTTTCGGATAGTCAGAAGACCGAAAGTCTGATGGCAGTCAGCAACATAGTTGGGAAAAGGCTTGGAGAAAACTAGGCCTCAACGTATTGCGTGTTTTTATACTTTTTGAAACCGATATCAGCTGTTCCTAGATTTTCTTTTAGTTTCGTTTATCATACAAGAATATGAAAATAAGTTACTACAAAAATATCTTCTCAAGTGGCGGCAGCATTGCTGCATCAAACTTAAAAGTATTTTTAAGATTGTGTATACAGGATTTTTCGCTTTTAATTCGACAGCTGTTTAAGAGGCTGACAACACCAAAAAAATCAGACCTCTGCGGTCACTGTCGTTTCGTACAGAACTGAAAGAGAGGCAACGATCCGTGGGACGTCGGATACGCCGCTCAACTTGAATGTTTTTTTTTTTTTAATAAATAACTAAAAGCTTATTTGAAAAACAGAAACAACAAATGTTTAGATTACTGTCTTTCTCAAATGTTTTCTTAATTTTATTTATAATATTTAGTAAATAATAGAGATTGTTTGCTTTAAAGCATGTTTTAAGAGGTTAGTTTTTAATTCTTTTCTATAGAGAAAACTTCAAGAAAACGTGTTTTGGGCACAATACAGTTTCAGAAAATACGATCAAGATTAACATATATTTTTTTCACTGCCACAAACTGAATAGATACAGCTAAATATGTTTTTAAAAGAAGCCTATTTGGGGTATTTGGCTGTTGTCAGCGTCTTAAGCATTTGTTCTAAATTATGCAAATTCTGGGCCAAGAAAGAAAAGCTATAAAATATATATTAAAATCTAAACATTATTTTTATCATAAATTTTCTTTGTTATATTAAAAGCCTTGAGAAGACAGGCTCCATCCATCATAAGAATTGAAAAACACATTTGGATTTGAATACAAACTCATTGAAAATATGTCATGTGTTTTTCTTCCTTAAAAAACATTAAAAAAGGAGTAACAGAAATGTTTTCATTATGTTGGGGTTGTAATGTAATAGTCTAGCCGCTAGCGGTTGAACATTTTAAATAGAACGGCTGAAGCTAATTACATTATTTATTGAAGTTTTGTGTATTAATTAAATTTAACTTTGCATAATTGAAGTATCCGACGAATGATGTGCAATATTCATATTTATTCATAACTGTAGAGAGAGTGTAAAAAACAAAATTGTTGACAAAACCTGTTTTATAAACATCGATGTAATTAATTCTCTGACTAACTAGGCGATTAATTATCGTATAAAGTGTATCATAACAAGCTTCTATTTTATATTGTGTGAGAAGATTAAGACAAGTATTTTAATACTGTTAAATATTGTAATATTAAAATGTGAAAGTTAGCTATGTAAGATTAATTTTAACGCTTATATATTTTCTTATTCATATTCAATCTACCTCTTTTTTAGGGATCCGTACCCAGGGGTGCTGGCCAGAAAACCTCCACGTGTGCCTGACGGCTGCTAGTCCTTCTGGACATGTTTGGAGGGAACAGCAGTTGTTAGGCCGGTGCATCCCGGGTCATCATCATCATCATCATCATTTCAGCCGAAAGTCGTCTACTGCTGGACATAGGCCTCCCCCAAGCATCGCCACAACGACCGGTCTTGTGCCTTCTGCATCCAGCGGATTCCCGCGACCGTCACCAGGTCATCGGTCCACCTTGTGGGGGGCCTACCCACGCTGCGCCTTCCAGTACGCGGGCGCCACTCCAGAACTTTACTGCCCCATCGGCCATCCGTTCTGCGAGCAATGTGCCCCGCCCACTGCCACTTAAGTTTGCATCCTGGGTACGGGCAAGTAATGTCATTTCGAGGGACATTATTATCCTTCGGGGCATATTATTGCCTGTAGCGAATATTCTGGCGTGGGAGTGGCTCGATCTGAGCCAATGAGGCGTGACTCCGCGTGTCCCTCTGAAGTTAGCAGAGGGCACAGTGGAGGATGAGGGTTGAGGAAGAAAACCTCTATAAAAATTACGGGAGGATAGGTCCTGCAGGCGGCAGACTCGGGGTAGTCTGCTGCCTGGCGTAGCTGGCGTGGCTGGTGTTGCTGGCGTGGCTGCCCTGTCTGGCGAGGCTTGCGAGGCTTCCGTGGCTGGCGTGGCCCCCGTGGCAAGTTCGTTCAAGTAAACTTCGGTCGTGGCTACGCTGCGTTCCAGGAATGCCTGAACGAATCTCTACATACTATGGTCAGTTTTCTGCTCATTCAGTAGCCATATGAAGGATCAAGGGGCCAAGTTACATGGGGGCACAAGGTCCTACAAGCCACTTGAACTTTTCACAAAATGTATATGTTACTATGGCCTCTATCATGGCAAATACCAAAAATAATAAAATAAATACAGTTTTTAGGGCTCCGTAGTCCTACAAGGAACCCTTATAGTTTCGTCATGTCCGTCCGTCCGTCCGTTTGTCCGTCTGTACGTCTGTCCGAATCCTTTACAGCTTAATAACTTCTACAGTTATAAACATAAGTAAATAAAATTTTGTTAAAAAATGGTTTAGATAAAGATCTCAATTTAAAAAGAATAAAAAAATCTTGATTACGTATTTTAGGGGTAGCGCCCATACATGTGAAATGGGGATGAAAGTTTTTTTTCGCTGCACCCCCTCTTGTGGTGTATCATTAAATAGGTCTACTAAAATGAAGGTAATGTTTGATACACAACTTTCTTTATCAGGTATACCATCTGCGAAATACAGTCCACCAAAGTGGCTTGCAATGTGTCCCCCCCCTGCCATTTCTAAACTATGCAATGTAGAAACTTATAATCTTCCACATTGATAGACCTTTTTAAAAACTCTCTTTTAAAATTATTTCAAGTATAATGTGATCATAAATTTTTGAGTTATAGTGAGAAAACTGCAAAATACTTAAGACATCCTAGTTCAAAGGTCAATGACCTTTGAGAAAAATGGTCTTAAAAAATAATACTTATTATTTACTTTCTATTTTTTTAAATCACAAAAAGTAACTTTGTTTTATATTGATATGACACACTTCTTCAACTTAGCTTCTTAAACTTAGCGCTAGGTGGCGCTGTTTGCAAAAACTAAAATTGCAACGATTAATATTCGATTTGATTCGTTTGTACTTTGTAATTAGACCTACTTAAGGAACCCTATAATACCGAGCATGGCCCGACATGCTCTTGGCCGGTTTTTTTATTTCTGCATTGTCTGTAGAATCTATAATTTTTATATGTATTACTAGCTGACCCGGAAAACGTTGTTCTGCCATACAAATTATTTCTGGATAGGGACACCCTAATCACCTAGCGGTAAGAAATATACTTTACGACCTATTCTCATACCTACCAAATATACATAAAAAAAATATTTTTCAGTAAAACACCAAAAGTGTCAGTGGAAAGTTTCGCGACACAACATAAAAGTTTCGATGGAAAGAACGCTCATTAGAGATGGGCGAAATCAGATTTTTGTTGCAACGGTAAATATTTAGATATTTCATCGATGTCAATATCCAATATCGGCAGCCCTAGCACGGTTCGAAACGATCATCATTCATCATCCATGCTCTTGGCCACACCAACATAACATAACATCACGCCTGTATTTTCCCGAAGGGGTAGGCAGAGGTGTAATAATACACCCACAATTCGCCAGTTATGTTATAACACATAACATAAAATCACGCCTGTATTTCCCCAAAGGGGTAGGCAGAGGTGTATAGAACACCCACATTTCGCCAGTTATGTTATAGTCCCATGTAATAGGGGGCGAGCCTATTGCCATTGACCGGGCACAAATCCAGACCGACCACACCAAGCCAAGGGTAAAAGCTAGTTTGTCGTAAATGTTTTTTACAAAATGATAAAATAAGTTAAAATCATTACAGGTACAATATCAACAACATCACAATATAAAATTGTGAGCGAGGAATTATTAAATCAATTTTCTTTAATCTTTACAAAAGCCTTTTAGTACTTCAATATGCTCTACACATTCGATTTTTATTTATTTAATGTAAAAGACCAGAAAGCACTTATCAAAACCTTAAATGTCTAGACGTACAATAAACGAAAAATTTGCTATAAAAGCACGTTACAAACAAAAAAAGAAACACAAATATAAAACATACAGTTGGCAAAAACTTTTGTAAAAAAGTTCGAGTACAAATATTCTAACGAAGATCTATGAAAACGATGGTTTGAATTGGTTTTTTATGGGCATGCATAAAATGGACTGCCGATAAAAAGAGAAAAGCCTAAACTAGTAAATACTAGTTTACGGTACAATTCTCTGGCAGTATTGGGTCCATAAAACATTCGTATGCATTGCTCTGATCGGATACAACAATCGGAATAATGCTCGGCTTTACGTAAGCCTATTTCCCTGCATTAAAACTTTACTCCTACCGACCAATATCAGCAATTTGTAACTTCGGGAGACAAGGCTTGCTAGCCAACCACCGTGTTGTAAAAATTGCAAGTAAAAAAGGCAGAAAATTCCTTATCAGTACCACAGATGATATAATACTATCAGTACAGACGATCTCACGTCAGTGGTAGCACTTAAATTATGAAAAAAATCCTTAACTGCTTACGAAATAAATAAATAAAATATCTTTGGGACATTTTTACACAGCACCATCTAGTCCCAAACTAAGCAGAGTTTGTGGTATGGGTACTAGACAATGGATATAATACTTATATACTTTTTTTTTTTGTATTGTATTGTATTGTATTTATTGATATGAAATCCATCCTTATAATACATAAGCAACACACCCAGACCAACACAAACTCTTATGTTCATCACACAAATATTTGTGTCCTGTGGGAATCGAACCCACGACGTCGTTATCAGCAGTCTGACACTCGAACCACTAGACCACAGAGGTTGTTGTTGTTGAAATAAAGACGCTGTCAATGTCAATTAGGCTGACTGTACAAACATAAGTTGACAATAAAGTACTCACTTGATTGTGGATCAATCAATCATCACCATTATCATTGTTCAAAAACCCTCATTATTAAAAAAACGGGTGGCGTTGGGAGATGCCCGATAGAAGCGAAACTTCTAGGCATTTTCAAGCGCGGGTAGAACGTGCGCACAAGTTAACGGTGACGTTGTTCTCGGTTTACTCCCGAGCCTAGTGCGGAACGACGCTTTGCTTCAAAAGTTTGTAGCTTTGTCAATGATATTTTAAAAAAATAGATATGTTAAACCCCAATAAAACAAAAAAATCCTTACACAGCGGCAGCACACATACACACACATAAACTAGTAGAAAGTAAGGTAGTTACTTCAAGCTACTTTCGCGTCATAATTCCTTACTTTCTGTACACACACGACGGCATTTTTTTTTAACACCAGTCACGCTTGGCGGCTTGTTTGACGCGAACTAATAGCAAAACGTCACTATTAGGACGTTTTCGAGTCTTCAGATTGCATGCGCTAGTAACATATCTGTACTTTTAAATATCATTGAGCTTTGTGCACTTCGTGAACATTTCGTTTCAATATCAATAGAATTATTATTTATTTATTTACTTCTTTAATTTTTGGGAGAAGTTTCTCAGACAGTTTATTTTCATTCGTTCTTTGGAGATCAATTGGAAAAGTGCAGCTAGATCCTGTAAGATGGAATGTTTCAGGGATACTTATGACCTCAGCAAAACAATCAAAATGTATGGGAATGAATTCGTTTGGATATGTCATTCCCATACATTTTGATTGTTTTCTATAGCGTTGACGATTGTAGATTATCAACTTGGCTAGGAGGGCAAATATGTATTCGCAAGCTGCGTTTCATTAGAAAATAGTTTTTATGTTCCGTAAACTTCCTTCCATTATCATGACTGTAATTTCTCAGAATGTAATTAAGTGGGTTTATGTCTTAACCATAAATTCTTGTTGTAGCTACATTAATGTATGATCACTTACTTAGGTTTAATTAAACTGTGTACCTCTACCAAGTCTTTTGCGCTATATAGATAAAGATTTCGAATGTGACTTAGGTCTGTGCTGCCCCTTGGTTGGCCAGAAGAACTAACTTAAAAGTCTGATTGATCGATGAAAAATAAGTTTTTGGATCGATTTTCCTACTGTCACTAGTACAAGGATTCAAAGATATTTATTTTGCCAACTAACGGCCAAAATTAATATCCAATCTATCCACGATTTGCCCTACTAGAGATAGGATTTTGACATAATCTCCATACAGAATATGTCAAATTTCTATCTCTAGTAGGGTAAATCGTGGATAGATTGGATATTAATTTTGGCCGTAAGTGTACATATTGGTGTTAGGTTATAAACATAAAAGTAAAGTAAAGCTAAAAACATATTATAGTAAAAGCCCCAGTTACCGACAGTACCCCATTGTTCGACAAAAACAACCAACTTCAGAAAATAAGAGCAAAATTATAATTTGGTATACGGTTAAATATAATCTAAAGAAAATTGAACTGTTACATAGTTCACCACAAGTACGTAAAAAACCGGCCAAGTGCGAGTCAGACTCACGCATTAAGGGTTCCGTACCTCTCAACGACCTGATACCCCATAAAAACTGATTTAATTTACGACAGTTTACCAAAAGACATCAACGCACAGTGCGCGAAATATTAATTTTTGCATGTCTTTCTTACGCAGGTACCATTGTCTTAGTTTTAGTATTTGTTGTTAAACTAAATAATATGCACTATAATCTGACCAAGTTTGACGCTGGTATATATTACCGTTTTGAAGATAGAGCAGGAACAAAAATGTTGAAATAAGTGCATGTTTTTTGAGGTTTCTTGTAAGGGGACCTACTTTGGTGTTTTTTTTTAGTTTTTTGGTATTTGTTGTGATACACCTCACATCAACACATATTCTGAGAAATTTTCAATCGGTTGCCTATTACCGTTCAAAAAATACAGCCCTGTGACAGACAGACGGACGGACGGAGGGACGGACGGACGGAAGGACAGCATAGCGAGAGTAATAGGGTCCTGTTTGGCACCCTTCGGGTACGGAACCCTAAAAATCATCACGAAACCAATGTATTTAAAAAATACTTGTGATCGTCCCATAAAGTGTCGATAATTGGGGATGTTACGTTACCAATAAAGATTTAAAAAAAAATGGATGTATTCATATATTTATGTAAGTCATCATCTTCCTGCCCTGGTTCTAAATTACTTGGGGTCGGCGCTATACGTCTTCTTCCATTTTTGTGTATCAGCCGTCATCCCATAATTTACCCCTTTCATCCATATCATTCTTCACGCAATCCATCCATTTTTTCTTTGATCTCCCTCTCCATCCATGAACATTCATATTCATCACTCTCTTGGTAACATGCATTTTATCCCTCCTCATCACATGGCAATACCAACCCAAACGATTTACTTTCAACTTTTCTATTACCGGCGCCACTTTTAAACGCTCTCCGACATAATTATGTAAGTAAGTATCGAGTAAAAATAGCGACAGTACAGTCAAATGCATATCGATGGTGAAAAAAACCAGTATACGCAGAGCCTGTCTTAAACATGCTGAAATTTCAATGCCTTTTTTTCCGGAAAAGGGATCATTGTACTCATCATTATGATCAAAAAAAAACAGCTGGTCCCTACATTTTATCGATTTAAGTGAACACAAATTTTAATGTAGGGACCAATTGTTTTTTTTTCGAGATTTTAGGATTGGTCCCATAGTAAAAGTTGTTCGTAATTATGAGTACAATGACCGCTTTGCGAGAAAAAAGCCATTAAAATTTCAGTATGTATATAAATAACAGCAGTGATAGCCTAGTGGTTGAACGCTTGCCTTCCATGCAGGAGGGTGCGAGTTCGATCCCGGCCCGCACCTCTGACTTTTCGGATTCATGTGCGGATCAGAATTTAATTATCACTTGCTTTAACGGTGAAGGAAAACATCGTGAAGAAACCTGCACACCTGAGAGTGCTCCATACAGTTCTCGATGGTGTGTGTAGTCCGCCAACCCGCACTAGGCCAGCGTGGGGGACTAAGGCCTTAACCTTCTCATACTGAGAAGAGGCCCGTGCCCAGCAGTGGGACAGTAATGGGCTGATTATGTTATGTTATGTATATAAAATACTTACTAAGCCAGTTCCGCATAATGGTTTTGTTGCTATAGATTTGCAGTTGGCCGAACAAAGAACTAGAGATTCTAATATTTCCTTGAACATTCTATTCTAAATTCTTTCGCCCCGTATGTCATGACGCGCACCGCACTCGGCGACGGCGGCGCATATTAAAATTGATTGTGCTCTGTAAAACCGAACTTTGCACGAATTGAGTTTGCAATGTTCGCATCCAGCTTCTAATGCCGCACCTGTGAACTTCAGACTTTTATCTTTCATACAAAAGGTACTGACAACGAGATAATAATGAGTGTCGATAGAATCTGTATGGCTTGATGTTTTTCTAGGCTTCCGAGTTTTGCTTTTGTGTTTGTAAATGAACATACAGGAGAAAGTGCGGAGCAACGTTAAAAAAAGATGTTAAACGATCTTCTTTATCTTTTTAGTGTTCCGTAGTCAACAAGTAACCCTTATAATCTAACTAATGTTTCAAGTATGTATGGAGGTTTCCGTGAAACCATGTGTACCTGAATATGACATACATATAGATACCTATATACATACATGCTACTGACCCATTGCTGGGCACGGGCCTTAGTTCACCACGCTGGTCTACTGCGGGTTGGCGAACTACACATACCATTAGAAAAATGTTTGGAGCACTCTCTGGTGTTCAGGTTTCCTCACGTAATAATTGAATTCAGCTCCGCAAATGAATTCTAAGTCAGAGGTGCGAGCCGAGATCGAACTCACACCCTCCTGCATGTAAGGCAAGCGTTCAACCACTAGGCTATCACTGCTTATACACAACAAAAAAAAAACAATATTGTCATGAATATGACACGTTACACCATCCCCTATGTTCTATTATTAATACGATAGCTAACCAATCAGACATGAAAAACGTAAAACAAGTAGAGAAACAACGTACTTCATAATAGCAGTTATTCCCCGCATAATGGTGATATCCGAAGAACTGCATGTAGTAAACCGAATTCACAGCTATATGATCCAATGAACTTTGGCGGTATCTCACCGAAGTCCTGATATAATTTGCATATGTAAGTGAAGTTCATTGACTCCCTCGAATAAAAAATTTATTATTTGAGATATGTATTTCTTACAGCGTCTAGGAAGCTATGTAATATATTTTTTTAGTAATGATTGATAATATATAAAGGTGGGTTTCCACTAAGGATGTGTGGGGTAGCTAAGCAGTGAGTGAGGGCAAGTTAACGCTACGAAACTATGTGACTATTTCCAACAAAGCATAAGTGGTGTAGCGGAGAGGGTAAGTGAAAGAGATGCGCTTTGTTCGAGGTAGCTATTCAATTCAATTCAATTCATTTATTTTTCGTGAATATAGGTAAGATGAGCAAGTAAGATGAGCGATACGAGCTAAGCAATCAGCGTGATCAGGTAGCGGAGTGCAGCGAAGGAAAAGGAGTGCCACTTGTATCTTTTGCTCGCATCCCTAGCTCGCTTCAGCGCGTATGTAAAAAACCTTCGCATCATTAAACCTTTTTCCACCAGAGCTAACTTAAGCTACGATATGGAAACTTCTTCGCATGCCTCTAGTTGGAAAGGCTACCTAGAGCTTCGGTATTGATCAAACATTCGACACCTATTAATTCATATTTTTTCACACCCTTCACGTGAGTTTCGCAAGTAGGTAGAAGGAAAGGAGCCTGCAGTATTGTATATGACTTCCAAAAAAAATATTGTTTTGAGATTCCAAGAGTGATGACTAGGTAGTTCCACTAACAATCACGCCAGCTGGCTTACCTCTTTGCTGCGGCATCGGCATCATCAAATCTCTTATATGAACTGACACAAAGAAAAAAAAGACGTGTGGCACTCGTAGACTGCCGCGGTAAAGCTATTGCGTAGCATTTTTTATGTAAATACAAAGAGGAGGTGCCCTAACGCCGAAACTCTAAGCAGGCATGAGTCACCAGATTGCGGGGCGAAGAGGTGGATTACGCATGCGCAGTAACGCCAATACAACCAATGCCACCTAGAGGAGATTTGCAGAACTAAAGAGACAAGCGTGATATTTCAAAAAGTCATTAAAAGTTCTGCTATTCATCGATAGATGGCAAAACTAAAAAGTATCACCGCTGTGCCGGTCGGAGTGGGGGGTGTTGGTTATTTTCGTTACGGAATTTTCTGGATTCGGTCTCCACGCTCAAGGCCCACGATAGAAGCTATAACCCATTTCGTAAACTTCATATTTCGTCAACTTTATTTTTGCCCAATGAAATGAATTTTAAGTTTACGAAATGGGATTTATTGTAAGGAATAAAAAAGTTTACGGAAGGTATGTAACCGAAAAAAATGGTACATAAATTTCATAACGAGTCTTCAATCACTGTCACTATACTACCAATAAAAAGTTGTACCTTGACAAAAATAATGAAATAATTGTTTGATTGTGCAAGACACTCGATAGAAATGTTCGTAGTAACGTATGGGAACAAACATTGTGACTTTTTTCTTAAACAACCACAATAGATGGCGACATATGTTTGTGCATTAGTCGTAAGCAAGGGAAAACTGCAGATAATGGATACAAACAGCAGGATTGTTCGGACTAATACGAAACGTAGGTAGTGGCTTAACTATCCCGCTTTATAATGTTTACGCGTTCGTTGGTACAGTCAAGAAAGAGTGGGGGACTCGAGGCGTCCATTAAGCGACCCTGGGAAGGATAACAATATACGATACGATACGATAGAAGAATAGGCACCGGTGCGGTACACAGGACTTCCCGGAGCCCTTCAATTTTCTGCTGTGGTTGGCCACCGGATGGTTTTAGTCGGTAGAAACCCAACAAACCCCTCCGCCCTCCTCAGATGAACGGTACCCATTAGAACATCCACTTGGCAACAAAATAACTTACAGTCTAGAAAGGTGAGACATATTTGGGTGTCTATTATTTGGTGTGTATATTTCGATATACCTAATAAGCCAAATTAGACCCCTTGTAATTATGTAGACTAAAGAAAATTCTAGGCTGGTGAATGAAGGCAATGTGTTTTGCCGTGTCTACTTTTTTTAGAATCTGACATCAATCAATCTTCAATCAACTCAGTCTATCGTAGTCCACTGCTGGACATAGGCCTCTCCCAAGTTGCGCTAAACAAATGGATGTTGATGGAGTCCATGAATCATGGCATCCAGCCGTTTTAATTAAAGTAAAATAAATAAATAAATAAATAAAATGGTCAATATTTTCACACGCTATGCTCATTAGCTTGTGCCGTCACAAGAAAAGTGCTAAATTTTATTTTGAGGTTCAATTATTCCTGTTATTGGGAAAAAGCTGCCTTATTTGCCATTTTATTATTACCACGTTTTTAATAACACGCTTTCAGTCTTGTATGTCTGTTCGGTACAAATTTTACAATCGATTAAAATAAACTTCCCGATAAGCAAGAGACTTGAAACTTTAAAAGTAGCTCAGAACTGTGTGACATAGCAATATTAACTCGCTTTCGTTTTAAAACGTGCTATTAAAAAAAAAAAAACATCAAATGATTTTAACTTTTTTCTCATTTTAGTGAATGTAATTTTTTATGAGAATAAAGTTTCTTACACGCGATACTAAAATACTAATCTATATGTGATACTAAATACTTCACTAAAAATATTCTATTACTTTAATTAATGCTTCACTAAAATTCCCACCAGAGCTGCAGAGGTGAGATAAGAGTAATTTCAGCGAAATTAGATATTAATGTCACTAGTTAAGCGATGGGTCATAGGTTCCTTTCACTAGTTACGCAATGGTATGATAATTACAACGATTACGTATATGGGTTAAATGGTGCCAGTACACTTCTGCAATTAAGTAAACGTTACTTAATTTGTTAGGGCCGACAACCGGCAGATTCTGCGTTTAAAACGAAATTCAAACTTTGATGTTTCCTACAAGCATTCTGATCTTGAACCTTACTGCAAATTACTGGTTACATCAATATCTACGAATGAAGGTAGAATACTAAGTATACAGCATGAATGAATCAACATGTTCAAGAATATGGTACAATGTGCGTACACATTCAACGAAAAAAGTACCTATTCCACGATAAATTACACGTAAAGGTGTAAAAATGCTCGTGCACGCTCTGACTGTCTAGGGATCTTGCTCGCGCACGCTCTGACTGTCTAGGGATCTTGCTCGTGCTCGCTCTGACTGTCTAGGGATCTGCTGGCTAGTGCTAAAGGAGGATAGGGTGGAAATAGCAACCAATATACACTGTCTTGCTAGGTGAATAGTATTTAAAATACTAAGCCATTTTTTTACCGACTACAAAAATGGAGAAGGTTATGTATTTACATACTTGGAACGATAATAAAGTACTGAACACCCTCCTTTAAAAAAGCCCCTCGTTCTAAAACTACATACACTAGCCTACTTGGCCACTTAGCGTACTTTAAAAAAATCCTTATTCTCAGTTAATACTAAACCACTTAAGGGGTCATTGTACTCATCATTATGAACTACTTTTACTATAGGACCAACCCTGAAATCGCGAAGAACAAAACGGCTGATCCCTATATTGTGTCGCTTTATGTGAACTATATTGATAATACTACAAGTGGCGTCTTTTCCCAGTTGTCACCACTGGTTTTATCATCACTGGCAACAGTTGAGATTTTATCCCATTTGTCACCAGTGGTGACAAAGGCGGTGGTGACAACTAGGAATAGATGCTACTTGGCGTGCTATTTTTCATATATCGACTCTAGAATTTTGTCTTAGAGTGATAAGACATAGAGTGATAGTTTCATTCAAAGTTCCGCTCAAAGTTGAAGCACAAAAACAGTCGATGTACACTCGCAAGGTGCACGTAAATTATTCGCTGACACACACATAGGCACGCGGAAGCTGTACCGAACGTAGCCTTTTAAGGCCAAATTGTATTTGCTTCACTCCGCTTGCGACTACTGGGGTTCTCAGCCTAATTATTCTAAGGCCCGTACTACAGAAGGTTCCTCAAGTACAGTTTAAATTTCAATCACCTGATCACTACTTAAGGATAGAAGCGTTACTTGAGTATCAGTTTTATTCCAATACGGTAAATATAAACTTTAATTCAACAACATAACACACGAGTTTGACCTGAAATAGAATAAAAATCTCTACTCAAGCGTAGTCTGGACCACACTAAAGTGATTACAGATCAAATCTCTGCTCAAATATCGAAACAGGTGACAGTATAAAATAAAGCTAAACTCAGCTGAACTGTGATCAATAAATCTCTGCTTGAGGAACGTTCTAAAATCAAAGCTCAACTCAAAACTAGTTTTAAACTGTTTTAAACAGTGATCAACGCTTGAGGGTCGTTCCGTGATACTAGCCTGAGAGTCTAGTATTCGTGCCAACATAAAAGCATAAGCTGCACCCTCCTACAATAAACACTTGCCTATTCCGTCACTCACGGACCGGAAACCTTATTATTTTCCAAAGAATGTGTCACAAAATGAAATGGAACAAAATGTCCGGGGTAGGGTATAAAGTTTAGGAGCAGCGCACACCTGAGCCATATGTTCATGGTGACCTTACTCATGATTGATTATGACAAATACGCCCAAGTATGTACTGCGTATGGTACATTTTACACGCGTGATTGAAGATTCGTATTTAGATAAGCAAAATGTATTACTTTATTACTACGTGAGCGTTTTTCCTGCTGCCTACTCGATTTGTTTGTTATTTTTCGGCTTGTTTGTTTTATGTCTGTATTATGTTATTGTGTTCTTGATTTATTTTGGGAGATGAATTTGATACCTGACTTGGCATTAAGAAAAAGAAATATGTTTTGTAGGAGTATACGTGGGACACTCAGAAAGTTTTGCGAAACTAAAAAAAATTGTTCTATACGTACATATATTTTTATCAAATCTTTTCAAAGTACTTTCCACCAGCCCCTATACAAAGATTCATGCGCCTAAACCAGTTTTCAAAACACTTTTTCCAGTCCGCCGCAGACACCTCGTTTACAGCCTGCTCGAACGCAGCCAGCGCATCTTCCGGCGACGAAAATTGTATCCCTTTGAGCTGATTTTTTATTTTTGGGAATAAAAAGAAGTCACACGGTGCTAGATCAGGGCTGTAAGGAGGGTGACCCAGGAGTTTGACTGGCGTGCTGTCCAGGAAGTCCCTCGTTTTGAGTGCGGTGTGCGCAGGTGCATTGTCGTGGTGGAGCAGTAGCCCGCGGAGCCCTGTGTTTGGTCGCTTGTTGCTTATAACAGAGAAAACTTCTGGCAAACATTTGGTAGTATACCATTCGGCATTAATGCTTCTTTGATCCCGTAAGGGAATTGATACCAAGTGGCCAGTCAAATTAAAAAAGCTAGCGATCAAAATCTTACCCCCGCTTCTAGATCGCTTCACTTTGGTAGGCGTTGGCTCATTTTGAAACACCCAAACAGTCGACTGGCGCTTGGTTTCTGGGTCGTATTGATAAATCCAGGACTCATCACCTGTAACGATGTCGTAAACACGCCGAGACGAGCCTGCTTCAAATTTGTTAAGCATATCACGGCACCATTCCACCCGGGCCTGCTTCTGAGCATCGGTGAGGTTGTGCGGCACCCAGCGTGATACTATCCTCCTCACGCGAAGATGGCTGTGTAGAATCTCGTGAACGCTTCCCGATCCAATCTTCAATATGTGTTGAATCTCCTGATATGTAATTCGCCTATTGTCTTGGATTAAATTTTTCACTGCTAGCACGTTTTCTTCGGTAACAGCCGTCAAAGGGCGACCGCTTCTTTCGTCATCCCCCAAAGTTGGTCGACCGCGCTTGAATTCGTTATACCAACGATACACGGTTGCCTTGGAAGGGCCTTCATCCATGAATGCCATTTGAAGTCTATCGTACGATTCATCCGGTTTCAGGCGACACTTGAAATCGTATAAAATCATAGCACTAAAATGTTCCCGGCGCAGATCCATATTTCAGTGAGACACAATACTTTGAATTAACTCGCAAAAAATGTGGAGGGAAATTTTGAAATTGGAACTTACTTATTTTTACTTATAAAGAATCATATTTTCGAAAAACATTATAACTGGCCAGTCTCCCATATATAAAAACTTTTTTTCGCAATACTTTCTGAGGGGCCTGGTATGGTAGGAGTAGGAGGTAGTAGTGTCACGTCATAAGTAACGTACGCCATTGTGGTTAGCAAAACAAACAAAATGTCTTCTAATTTTGTCAACTATGTTTCGATTCAAATTATTCATTTTTACAAGCTTTTATTTAACTTCACTTGTTAGTATACCTATTAGTATGTTTGGGATACATCTTGCAAGTAACTTTTAAAGCAGTTCCCATTATCAAAATTGGTTGTGTAAGCCTGATAAAAATACAATATAGCCTGATGAAAATTAGATATGGTTGAATGAATTTGTGTATTGTTTCCTCACAAATGAGAGAAAAGTACTATACAAGTCTCGGCCGAAATAGCAATTAACGGCCTCGTTTCGGAAGTAATCGGTTTCGCCTCGTCCTTCCAATTTTACACGGCCGTCAATTGCTTTATTTCTGGCCTGGATAGTAATGTACTATTGTTCACAACCATACTGGAGCGAAAGGAGGCACTTTTTAGCCGCGATTCAAGCCATTCTTTATTGGCGCGGATTATATCAACATCAAACCTTCACGCAGCAAGAATCTAAGCTACAATATCTACAAGTTCTATTTTCTTTTTTCTACCGGCAGAACCTCACTGCGACACAGAACTACATAAAATGCTTACGTAGCTAATCCAGGAGAGTCGGCAAGTTGGCATTATCCGAGTATTCTGCAGGTTATCAAGAACTTGCAAAGTATCAGCCGTGGGGAAGTTGAACCGCTCTTTTGTTAGTAGGTATGTAGTATGGGCCAAGTTGTGAGCAAAACGATGTTGATCTCGATAAAGTTATTGTATGCTAGAATAACATAACATAACATAAAACACAACATAACATAACACAATACATGCTAGAATATCTGTTCTTTTTTGTATAGTAATTTTTTTGTTGAGTGTGATGCGGAATTGGTATTATTTTCCAAGATTTGTGTTTCTTTGAGTGTCAATATTATGTTATCCTTCCTACTAATATTATAAACGTGAAAGTTTGTGAGGTTGTACGGATGTATGTATGAATGTTTGTTACTCTTTCACGCAAAAACAAACTTGGATTTTAATGAAAAATGGCATACAGATAGAACATAACCCGTATTAACATATAGGCTACTTTTTATGCCGGGAAGATGAATAGCTCCCGAGAAACGCGCGATAAACGACATTCACGCGGGCGAAGTCGCGGGCATAGGCTAGTAGTAATCAATAAAAGTCATTTAGAATCCTGTTCAGGGAATGAGTCCCATTTTTATTTTGATATGCTTAGTTTTGCTACACAATTTCAAGTGAATTTATTATTTGTATATCATTTTGAAAGTGGTTTTGTTCGATGTTTTTTTTAAATAGTTTTAATCTTAGATCTTGAAACTGGGGTTGGATAACATCTTGGAAAACAGCAGAAAAAGTCGATACCCCTCTATTGAGTGCTGGAGTTATTGTAGGTACCGTTGAAATATCACAGTTTTTACTTGGAACTTATAATTCTTTGTTTGAACTTTGCAGCACCTTGAAACTTGAACTTTGAAAGTGCAGAGCAGCTACGAAATAATGGCTTAGGAATTTTCTTCAAAAAGAAGAGTAGAAATAGTGTTCCATCTTACTCATATTAAAAATGAGAAACTATGGATGTTTATTTGTTTGTACTAAAAAGAAGATAAACAGTTTCCGAGGGATGCGCGATACCTACAATTTACATACATAGTAATACATACATACATAACATCACGCCTGTATTCCCCGAAGGAGTAGGCAGAGGTGTATGGTACACCCACATTTCACCTGTTATGTTATAAGTCCCATATAATAGGGGGCGAGCCTATTGCCATACCATTACCATTACCACTTAATGGTGGTAATCCGTAGGTGGTGGAATCGTAATCCATTTACCATTTTTCTGGGATAAACCGAATTAAAGGCGGGCGAAGCCGCGGGCATAGTCTGTTATTAAACTAAAGGTAATATATTAAAATAAAATAAAGGTTACTACAATCAAAACTGTGAAGATGTGTTCATAATTCATGGTCAAAATACTACATCTCTAAAGATATTTAAATAACCCCATAATCGTTCCATAAACACTATACTCAAACAAAAATGTTCGATTACATCTCAATTGTTTGATCAAAATGTCAATATTATTGAATAGCAAGGTTCAACGTCAATTGTTGCCAGCACCAAATTATATATTTCGTCGATGAATACCGATTATTGGTAAAATCCCCTTTTGGTAGTTCACGCTCGATTTAATAATAGATATTTCATTTATTCAGTGTGATAGAGCACGTTGAAATAGGTCGAACTATCTATTAAAGCGACCTGTCAGTCTGTCACTGGCCTAGACCATTATAGGTTTAAGCCCCAATAGGTTGCTGTTACAAATTGCTTAATACAGTAACTTTTGTTGTTTAGTTTAACTTAGTAGCGAAAGTTTGGAATAGTGTAAAATACCTATGTTAGTGTAGGTGTATAAATTGATTTGTTTTTGAACAGAGCTTTAAGGCACGTGTCCACCTGTTGATATCGTACGCATCGGACGGATCGCATTGTATTAAAAAATGCGGTTGACGTCATCAGTATGAGAATGTCAATATTCTTCTTCGTGTCGATATGAGCTACATAATAATAATAGCTCATGTCGTGGGGAAAAGATTAGCCAGTCAGCAGGTTGATAGCGGGGCTGACTGCGCAGAGTGCGCCGGACGATCAATTAAATATCGTCACTCGTGGAGGCTCTTTTAATGCTGAAAATGTCCATGTCAATATTGAAAATCCGATTGCTCATAGAAATTCGTCAGCAATCCGTATGCTGCGGATAGGTGGACGCACTCCGTCCGTACGATGCATTCGATACCGATAGGTCGACACGTGCCTTTAGCGTCATTTTAGTAATGACGTGTGACAGTGGTGCCGATTCTCTTGTCACAAAATTCTCTAAACTAGACTAAAAATCACCTAAATTTAGTTTAGTCCTGTCAAACGACGTTTTCTATTCTGAAATTCACTTTAAAACTAATTTTTGGTTTGACAGGACCAAAATTAGTTTAGTTATTCAACTTAGTAAAAATTGACATTTTGCTATTCTGTAATTGACGTTTTTCACCTAATATTAGAAATGTCAACCTAAATCTGACTATTTTTAGAAGGCATCAAAATACATGTCGACTATAATTAGTTATCAACAACTAAAATTGCATAGCTTATTTTATTCATTTTTATAGTTTTTAGGTAATTTAAAATAAATAATGGATGCCTACTATGTGGTTGCAGCTGTTGTAGATTCAGCAGAAAGGTAAATTGTTCATAGAAATATACAATGAAATTTATAATTTCGTACAGAAGAGGTACGTACCTATATAATAAAGGATAAGAAGTACATAAATCCATACAATGGGAAAAAAAAATCTATGTTTGACATTCAATTCTATCATTTTATGCTAATATGTGTCCCTAAAACCAGTCGGCGTAAGTTGTGAATTTGGGGCCTTCCCTGAGGGGGGGCTTTCAACGTGGCCTTGAATGAGGGCACTTTAGTGGGTGCAGGTGGCCTGGGAGTGGGTGCCGGGGCGGAAATGTCCATTAGCGCTGGGGGGGCAGGGGCCGTGGGGGCTGAATGAGAGGGGCGGAGGGGCGGGAATTGGCTCTGTTGGCCTCCCCTGTTGAACCAGGGGTTGGGCCCACTTGTTTAGCTTTGGGTCCTAGGGGCCCGTGGCTATTTGGTATCGGGCCCAAACTTTGCCCAAGTAGGCCAAGTTGATTGGGGATGGGCCCAGGTGGGCCGAGTTGATTGGGGGTGGGCCCAGGTGGGCCTCTACGGAATGGGGGCTGATAGGGGGTGTTGGGGTTAGGGGTCCCGAAGGAGGGGGCTTCCCTACCAACGCGTCCGGAGGCACGTTTCGCCAATTTGGCGTTTTTCTGTTTACCTAGTACGAGTTTGACACTTACGAATACTTTCAAAGTATTCGTCGACTTTCATTAATAAATCTGTAGTTCCTCCTCGTATCCGCCAGGGGCGCTACTGATTTATGAATGAAAGTCGACGAAAACGATGAAAGTATTCGTAAGTGTGAAACTCGTACTAGGCCCACTGTTTGGGTGCTTTCGGGCATCCGCGATAACTCGCCGGATGTCCAGATTGCCCGCAGAGGACACAGCTGGGGGGCTCTGTGCACTGGTCCCTCTCTTTGGGACGCTCGCACTCCCTTGTGCCGTGATCACCCAGGCACTTGACGCACCTAGGCTTAGCGTAGCAATTACGCTGTGAGTGGCCATATAATTGGCAACGGTGGCACTGACGATGGGCGAGGGGGTGCGGTCCTTAAAGTCCGGGCTGGCAAAACGCCTATGCGGTGATGCGGACTACTGGGGGACCCTAATGGTTCTCGGGAACGGGGTGGAGATGCCGAACGGCTGCGCGCTGAGTGCAGCTCGTCGTCATCACTGACGGGAGGGGGGCGTCTGCGCCTTAACTGGGGTAGCAGCCGGGGGTGACTCCGGAGAGTCAGGTATCCCCGCATCAGTAAACAAATTTCCATACGTATTAATTATGTGGGTCCTTGAAGAGGACGGTCTTCAAAATGTAATCCTCCGTGGTACTTTTTAGCTTATATTCTAATTTATTCAACTTTTTTGAAAAATTTCGTGTGCTAGAACTTTTTAACCACGTCTTTAAAAAGGGAAATTCCAGCTTTTTAAATTAAAGAAATAGTTTATTATTGTGATTGCCCATGGAATTCAAAGGTCCTCGCGTTTTTTGCAAATAGCTCTGTTTCTCGTTGTTTAAGATATACAATATGATACGCTGCAATAATAACAATATATCTCCTTTGATAGGTACTCTTAGGCCCGTATTACAGAAGGTTCCTCAAGTACAGTTTAAACTCCAATCACCTGATCACTACTTAAGGATAGAATCGTTACATGAGTATCGGTCTTATTCCAGAACGGTAATTATTATAAACTTTAATTCAACAATATAACACACGAATTTGACCTGAATTAAAATAGAAATCTCTACTCAAGCGTAGTCTGGACCACACT
Source organism: Asteroscopus sphinx (assembly GCA_949699075.1). NCBI lineage: Eukaryota > Metazoa > Arthropoda > Insecta > Lepidoptera > Noctuidae > Asteroscopus > Asteroscopus sphinx. The sequence goes on from OX453007.1 coordinate 22,751,425, forward strand.
AGAGTGATTGTTTACAGATCAAATCTCTGCTCAAATACCGAAACAGGTTACAGTATAAAATAAAGCTAAACTCAGCTGAACTGTGATCAATAAATCTCTGCTTGAGGAACGTTCTAAAATCAAAGCTCAACTCAAAACTAGTTTTAAACAGTGATCAACGCTTGAGTATCGTTCTGTAATACGGGCCGTAGAAAATAATAACCTAGCTCTTTAATCTGATCAGATTATTCCAATTTTTATATTTTATTGAAAATATAAAACAAAAATGTACTTTATTTCGTGACATGATTTTTTCTTCTTAGTTAAAATGATAAACTAATAACTCCAAATATAATTATTATTTAATTTCCTTCTGTTTTTGTGAACTTTCGGTCATTCCATTCACTCTTTAATAAATTTTTCAAGATGTACTGGTAACACCGCCAATTCAACTTAGATGCGTCAAACTCAATTATTAGAGCTGTCAACAAGTTTTCTAAAATAAGAAAAAGATAAACACAGAATAAGTTTTATGATTTTCTAAACTAAAATTTGTAAATTTTAGTTATAGTTTGGTTTAGGTGGGTGTACAAGAGAATCGGCACCAGTGACTACGGATAGAATAGAATATAATCTTTATTGGTGTGGTTGTACACACGGCTACACATCAAGCTGTACATTTCCAGTAAAAGTTGACCTCGCATTGTATAGGCTTTCCGTTCAATGCGAGATCAGCTTATACTGGAAATGTACAGCTTGATGTGTAGCCGTGCGTACGAAAACCACTGCCTCGTTGGTCTAGTGGTTGCAAGCGCGACTGCTGAGCGTCGGGTCCTGGGTTCGATTCCCGGGTCGGGCAAAATGTTATTGGGTTTTTTCATTAGGAAATTCTCAGTAGCAGCCCGGAGTTTGGATTTGTGCCCGGTCAAAGGCAATAGGCTCGCCCCCTATTACGTGGGACTATAACATAACTGGCGAAATGTGGGTGTACTATACACCTCTGCCTACCCCTTCGGGGAAATACAGGCGTGATTTTATGTATGTATGTACTAAAACATTCATATTTAAAAAACTGAGTCTTGTTTCTACCTTTTTAGTGGGCGTTTTGTGTCGTAGTTGAGTTGAACTAGAAGTCGCAAGTTCAAATCCTGCTCGTGAGCTAATTTTTCTTTCCACAATTTATAACTTTAGATTTCACTCCGTATGCATTAATGCGTTAAAATAATAAATAATTCATAGTTGGGTTTTCGTTTTTAACTTACATTTAATGTCAAAAAGCGTAAAATTATGTTTAAACCCTAGGTAAACAACATACTTAGGTACCTAATAAGTAAACTAGTGATTCAAGATTTCATATCTTTGCAATCGAAAGAAAATGTAAGGACAATGTCTTAAGGAAGGCCTTTACCGTAACAAACGTGAGCGCACAGCATAATATTACAATGAGTAATCGCCGCAATTTGCATTTATGGCTGAATTATTAAAATAACGTAACCTCCGACATTATTTGCGGCTGCAACTCAAACCGCATCCTAAGATACAAAGGCCCGATAGCAAATGTGCCCTTTGAACTTTATCCCACGGCACTCGGGAATGCAGCGTCGTGACGCGCGGACAATTACAGTTTTCAAGCACCGCTTGCACGTACTCGACTAAATCACTGTCTATTAAACTCGCACTAGAAACTGTCTATATTTAGCAACCTTGCTTTTGACACCAAATTGGTTTGCAGTCTTCCTATCTAAATTCATAGGCCACTATTAATAAATGTGACAGATACAGTTCAACGCAAAATGCACTGCAATACGAAACGCAACGTTGCAACAAAATTAACGTTAACTCCAAAGTTGGTTTGTTGGAATCTATTCAATCAATGAGTTGCCTATCGCAGTCCACTGCTGGACATAGGCCTCTCCCAAGTTGCGCCACAACGCTCGGTCCTCTGCCTTCGGCATCCAGTCCCCCCCAGCCACGTTCTTTAGGTCGTCGGTCCACCTGGCAGATTCGCGGTCTCCACTCAAGGACTCGTCTGCTCTAACGGCCATCGGTCCTTCGACAGACATGGCCAGGCCACTGTCACTTCAGCTTACTGATCCTACAAGCTATGTCGGTCACTCCGGTTCTTCTCCGGATAATCTCGTTACGGATTTTATCCTTCAAAGAAACTCCAAGCATAGCTCGCTCCATAGCTCGCTGAGCGACTTTGAATTTGTGGACTAGCCCAACTGTCAGTGTCCACGTCTCGGCACCGTAAGACATGACTGGCAGGACGCACGTTGAAGACCTTTGTCTTCAAACTTTGCGGTATAGGCTACGAGAAGACTCGGCAAGTTTGCCAAAATGAAGTTTGAATCTATTACGTGTCTATAATGGCTCAGAGTATGGAAGCAATAATTCATATGAACTTCTATATCTAACTACATTTCTCAAAGCTATCAAACTTACCCCGTAGACAATCCAATCGCGGGGGGAGTTCAACATCGACTTTTGCATACAAACTTTGTCTACAGATTGTTCGTGCAATGTCAAACTGATCCAGACAATTGAACCAATTAATCGGTTTTCGTGGAGTTGATATTTGATTAATGTTGAGCCGATTATCTACAGATATTAACGGTATTTGATTCTGCAAAAGAAGTCTGCAGATCGAGTTGGGTGAAGACGGTGAGTTTTTGGTTGGGTAAAGAGTCTTTCTTCGGTTATATATGTACTTTTGTTCTAAGTATTTTTTTTATTATAAGACGGAAAAACGAGCTAAAAGTCCATTATTTATTATATTAAAGCATTAACGCATGCAAAGCTAACAGCTCACCTGATGTTAAGCGGTTACCTTTGCCTATAACAACTGCAAAGCCACCTAGGCTGATGCCTAAATGTCACGTTCGCCAAACAGACATGAAGATGGAAAATCTCATGAAATTTTAATTTCATCGGCACCCATCCCCTTCGCATTAGAACATAGTAATGCAAGCATCACTGTTTGGTGGCAGAAATAGAAAAGGTGGTAGTATTTCGCCGGACGAGTTCTTTCACAAATAGCCCTACTACTACTAAGACCTATATTGCAAAACAGATTTTCTAATCTTTTGACTGTCCAATCATCAGTTAGTTTAAATATTATTACTGAGCACTGACATTTTGTTTTTCAAGTGCTGTCAATTACGGGCCAGAGTAGATAACTAGCTTCATTATGGAATGCAAAAAATCAATAATGTTGTTATAATAATACTAGTAGCTTATTGCTAGGCGAATTAGATAGCGGTTTGGAACTGGACCAGTTTGTGATAAGTGCATGTTGATTAACATTTTGGTGTGGTTCATTCTAGACTGTCTTAAAGGCTTGACCCAAATATTACTTATTAGTGGTTTAAATGGCAACATTATGAAGCTTGAATGGACCATTTCAAGGATTCCGGGCAGGAATCGTTATTGTTTTTTTCTGTTGACGGTTATTGATAATAATCAATTCGTGTATTTGAAAAAGTAGATACCCTCGATAGAAATTTGGAAAACAAAAAGATAAGCCAATAAGTAACAGTTGGATATAAGATAGCCGGTTTTACATCCTAAAAACACAACTGATTTTAAATGCCTAATTCGTGTTTTAAGAAAATCACTATAGTATAAGCTCGGACGAATAAAAAAGGCGGACGGAATATCGCTAAACAGTAAGTGAAGCATTCATAGTATGCCGGCTCGCTTAAAAGTACGGGCCGGACGCACACATTCACATCCATAATATGCCAAAAAGCCGTGATTACGCAAAAAATCTAGTGTGACGTCAACGAAATATATTGGTGACGGTAGTCATCGTTGTAATGTCACAAATAAAATATCAGTATGAATGTGGTGTGTTAAAATACTTTCGAAATCATAGTGGGTTTAGGAAAACATCAAGTGCTTCAGTCTTTGTTTAGCGAGATTCCGTCCGCCTTTTTTATTCGTCCGAGAGTATAAGTAAAACCAATAAGTAACTATTCACCTCAAAAACAATGTTACCAGGAAACCAGAAATACGCAGCAGTTAACACGTTGCGTGCTTACCTAACTAATAATTTGTACTAAAACTTTTGTTCGAAGCACGTGTGACAATGTAGCTTATTCCGCGTCTCATAATTTTAGCGTAGGTACTTTATTATTTCGAGCCATAAAGTCTGAGATGACGTCATAAGCGGCCCTACAACCCGCCAACAATGTTTACAACGATAAAGTACAACTGTGTGAATAGGGCCACCAAGTGCTTGGATGTGACGGGACGTACTGAAATAAAAATGTTTTGCCTCCCCAATTGTTAACTCGAAAGTTGAGATAGAAGATGATTTGAGTTCTGGTATTGATAGAACGACTTATGCAGTTTGAAGAAAACAAATCACTTGCCACGAAATGGATAGGAGGGGGGAGGGGGCCAGACCTAATTTATCTATACCTATTTCTTTATAGGATAGGCTAACCGCACATCCCAAATACTGCAACTCTTGAAAGCCAGAATTAAGAGACTTACTTCTAGATATCTTGAATATAATTTTTTTCGTCTCTAATTTCAATCAACTCAGCCTATCGCAGTCCACTGCTGGACATAGGCCTCTCCCAAGTTGCGCCACAACACTCGGTCCTCTGCCTTCCGCATCCAGTCCCCCCCAGCCACGTTCTTTAGGTCGACGGTCCACCTGGCAGGGGGGCTCCCTACGCTGCGTTTGCCGATTCGCGGTCTCCACTCAAGGACTCGTCTGCTCCAACGGCCATTGGTCCTTCGACAGACGTGGCCAGCCCACTGCCACTTCAGCTTACTGATCCTACAAGCTATGTCGGTCACTCCGGTTCTTCTCCGGATAATCAAATATATTTCAATGTTCGTCATTATGTTCGTCTCTAATATAATGACCACAAATATATTTCAAGACAGCCCAGATTTGGACCCTAGATGAGGAACCAAAATTATAATAATTGTCTGTTAGACATTTTTAGTACAGTCAGCAATTAGTGTAGGTTAACACTGTCCTAAGGTTGAAAGTGATTTGAATATGGATGAACAGTTACAACTTACATATTTTTTATAACAAATATATTAAAGAGTAGTAATACTCTACTGACTAACAATTATTATTATTATTTATTATAAGCCTGAAGTGTCCCACTGCAGGGCAAAGGCCTCTCTACTCTCCTTCCACTTCTCCCTGTCTATTGCTACAAGTGTCCAGTCCTTTTGGAAGGAGTCCAGCTCATCCCGCCATCTCCGTCTGGGCCTGCCGCGTTGACGTCTGCCATGTAAAGGGACCCATTGAGTTGTTAGTTTGGCCCAGTGGTCGTCTGACATGCGGCAGATATGTCCAGCCCAGTTCCACTTTAGAGTGGCAGCCTTACGGGTGACGTCAGCTATTTTTGTTCTGGAACGGATCGTTGTGTTTCTTATCCGGTCTACAAGTTTTATGCCCAGAACACTCCGTTCCATCGCTCTTTGGCAAACCTCAAGCGTGGACCTCAGTTGACTTGTCAAAGACCATGTTTGGGATCCATATGTGAGGATGGGAAGAATGCACACGTCCATGAGTCTTCTTTTAAGGGATAGAGGTAGATCACCCTTCATTAGATCTTTCATAGCCCAATAGCTCCTCCAGGCATTTTCGGTGCGTCTTGCAACTTCTTTGTTTTGTCTTGCCTGGAAGGAAACTATTTGACCCAAATAGAGATACTCATCGACATATGCAATCTCTACACCCCCTAGCATGATCCTACGATGCGCACTGTTCGTCATCAGTTTGGTCTTTGACATGTTCATCCGGAGTCCTAACAAACAAAGATATAATTATTTAAAACACTAATTGGGTTCTTTGATATTAATAAATGAAAATTTCGATATAATATATCATCATCATCATAATTTCAGCCGAAAGACGTCCACTCGCATCGCCACAACGACAATATACAATTTTTTAAATCTTCGATTTGTTGCTGACCGTACAAGGTAAGGGTTGAAAAGCGGTACCATCACCCCCTATCATTATAGAAACTACAGTTGCCTTCGGCAGAACGTGAGTATACGATAGACCCCTTTACTTTGGGATCAGCAGAAGTATCGGTTATGTATGTAGGTACCAATGTTATGTATTTTCTATGAAACATGACAGAGATTATGCCTCAGGCCGCAACGATCCGATAGAAATCCTGCCTTCGCTCCGAAAACGCCCTTGGCTCGATAAACCTTTTAGCCTTTTACCTACTGTTTAGGAAATCAATTTTGTTAATTAGATAGATAGGTATGTTATTAACATTTTCGTAGAAAACAGACTAGTAACGTACGTAATTGGATTTTACTGTTTAGTAAACCTGATCTTTTCAAATTATTCTCTCATTATATCGCAAGCGAGGCGAAATCTGAAGATGTAAATTGTAGAAAGTAAAATTTGCTCGCGAATTCAAGAGAAGGTTTTGACTGGAGGACAGATTACGGTAGCCACAGAGTACATTATAATATACTGAAAATGGTAGTTTTAATGCGACTGGTTTAAGTACATTAGAAGTAGCAGGTTCGAATCATGCTTGCTAATTATAGTGATATATAGTGATAACTATTTTAATAATCGTGCATTGTAGAAGTCCCAAGTATATGTTTAGTTGTGGGCGTTTATAGTCCAATATTATTTATATGTATTACACGATACACACTTGACTATGGATAGAACCACCTACTATTACGTTTAGTACGAATAATAAAGTAGAATTTCTTTTTAATGTTCCAACAATACATATTTATATCCCTCCTTCTAATTCCTGAAATCCGCTACATCGATTTAGGTGTGAAGTACGAATCGATCTATTCTTAACTTTACTAAGTTTAACTTAGACTTTATACTTTCTGGACTTATCGTAGACTTTTTATTGGATTGCCGTTCGATACTGCAATAAACCGATGGCAAATCCCTGAACGTACAACAAAGTTTGAGGATTGTAAAAATATATTACTGAATCGACTTTGTTACAGAGTGTATTTTCAATTTTTCGATGCTAAAAGAAAATATTTACAGGGCAAACAGGACCATTATGATATTGGAAAATGGAAGGGTTATTAAAGTATTTTTATCTTTTGATGCTTTCTATATAATATTATTGTCCTAAGACGTGTCTATATTTCAAGGAGTCTTCCTTAAAATTTAAGATCATAATTTGTACGCCTACATTCTGGCAAATAAACGAATTTGAATGACGTTGATGATATATAATCCGGATTAACATATACTTTTCATCCCGGGAAGATGAACAGTTCCTGAGGGATGCGCAATAAACGACAACCATGCGGGTGAAGCCGCGAGCACAGGCTAGTATATTATAAAGAGAAAACATTTGTTTGTCTGTAATCGATTAACTCTGAAACTACTGAACTGATTTTAATAATTCAAACTCAAACCTTTTATTGCTTTTATTGTACATAAATAAGTGTTACATTTATAAGTCCTGTAGGTACTTATATGGTTTAGACATGAAACCCGGTAAGGGCACAGCAACATACTAATAAATAATAGGTTCCATAGCAATGATAGATATGAAATTATTAAAAAATAGAAATTCGATTTGTATTAATAATAACTAATTTTCTAAATCTCAATTTTATTGATAATTTGTTATATAAATTAAATTAGTATGGAATTGTAAAATGTTTTTGTTAAAATTGCAATTTGATTTGAAATAACTAAAATACCTAATTGACCATTTAAATTAACATTTTTTTTTTCTTTCACTATTAGCCGAATACCACTTTATCCAGAAGTGACATAGGCTATGTTTTATTACAGTACACGGATATAGCCGCGGGCACTGCTAGTGGTAACTAAACTAAGCAAGCGTTTTTTTGACAATTGTTATAAGTTGTCTGCCAGTTTTCATAAAGTTTCGACATATTACATTATGGTATGGTTACGGTTTTAGTTAGTAGTAGTAGTACAATTCAGTTTTATTTTATTAGAATACACACCTAGTCTTGACTCGAGGTTCACGTGTGGTGACTGACATTGCAAACTAGTCTTTAACTGCGTTATTACAGTGTTAAACAAGTTTTATTACGAGGCTCCTGTTAAACGAAAGGTGTGAGAGTTATGAGGTGTTAACTCAACAAAGAATCTATTTGCTTGCTTAGTTGTTGGCTCAATAGAAATTAAGTTTACTTTGTAACTTGTAGACCACATGACGAAAAACATGCTTTGTCTTTTCATATTATTAACGGTTAACAAAGTTTTGACTGCCTCGTTGGTCTAGTGATCGCAAGCAGTACTGATGAGCGTGCGGCTTTGGGTTCAATTCCTGGTGATATTGGGTTTTCTCATTAAGATGTTATCAGCTGCTCGCAGTCTGGATTTGTGCCCGGTTAATGGCAATAGGCTCCTCCCCTATTACATGGGACTTATAACATAACTGGCGAAATTTGGGTGTGCTATACACCTCTGCCTGCCTCTTCGGGGAATACAGGTGTGATGTTATGTATGTATTTAAGAAAGTCTCTAAGTATCAACGTTTGTTTTAAGACTGTTTAAAATCTGCTACTCCGGTTTCCATGTCGTATTTTAAGACCGTGGCTCTGGTACCTTTATCTTGAGGTCAAAAGTATGATGGCATGCAACTTCAAGAAACCATTTTTCTTCTCCACCACCAGCTGCCAATGATGGAATAAGGTACTCTGTTGGCATCCATCACCTTATTTCTCACTCTCTCTTTATAAACCTTATGTATCCGTAAAAATGATGAACCGAAACCATTGGGGTAGAAGTGTTCTTGAGTGGATACCACGAATCAACAAACATAAGTTAGGACGCCCTCAGGCTAGGTGGCCTGCGGGTGGTGGAATCGGGGTGGCCCGCTGCCCGACCTGTCAGGGCCCGTGCGGTGGCGCGTTGTGATCCGCACGCGTCAGTCTAGAGGAGGGTGTAGACGATATGGTTGCCGCACGGGGAGAAGGGGCTCGCCTACTAGTGGTGACCCGGGACATGCTAGGAATGGTAAAAAAAAAAAAAACTTTTATTGCATAAAAACATAGGCACAGGAAATTTAACTCTTGACTTCCAAACTTAGTAGAACTTGTATTACGGAAGTCAAGGCGCTCTCTATCAGAAGTAAATAATACAATAACGCAAGGAAAGGGCATCCTTTCAAAATTAATTATTATTATGAAAAATAATAATAATTAATTTTAGGTTTTACAAAAACAAATAGAGGTTGGGCGAATACGGAAGTTGTTCCCACGCCCCCGGCCAAGGGTCGGTAGAGAAATACCGTGGTGGTTTTTAGTCGGTAAGGGTCTGACTCCGCCTTTCCCGGGTTGAGTGCGTCCAAAAGGATTTTCCCCACGAAAAAAAATATGGTAGAGTGATAATGATGACAAGGTGGCTGGTAGCAACTGGATGCGAGTGGCCGCGGATTGATGTCAGTGGCGTGCTATTGGAGAAGCCTATGTCCAGCAATGAACTAATATGGACTGATGATGATATTGAAACACGGTCTTCCGCCAATAACCTTCTGTAGTGAAACCTGCTTAGTTGACCAATTTCCCATCTCCCAAATCATCACTGTCCTACATGGTATCTATAAATATTTGCTCGTTTAATTAACACATCTTATCATCTCTGCAAGCGATCAGGGCCCTAATTCACGTAATTTTATGACGCGCCGATCAAGTTGCAGTGACGCTGCAGTTCGTTTCTGACAGCGATTTCCGTAGACAAGAGAATACGAAAAGCATTGTTTTGATCGAAACTTAACTGCAACTGCCCTACAACTGCACTTCTTTTGTTACGTGAATTGGCCTACTGGCGTCCATGAATACATAGTTATAGCTGCGAATGTAACTATAATATCAAGTAATTCGACAGTGGTAATAGTCAAACATACTGATATAGTTGAATATTAATTTGTAAATGTATCTGCATAGTCGATTGTTTACATTGTCTCATCTTATCATAGGTGGCAGACATGAGAGGTTGTCTCAGTAAACGAGACGATATGTAATTTAACTAATGACGAGTGGGACGGTCTTAAGCAACACATTAATTGTCTTATTATTTTAACGCATTTACGCATATGGAGAGAGTTGAGACGATAGAGAGATAGAGTTGTTGAAGATTATGTATACCTAGGACAAACTGTCCAGCTAGGTAAGTCCATCTTCGAGAAAGAGGTCAATCGTCGAATCCGACTCGCGTTGGGCAGCGTTCGGGAAGCTACGCAATATCTTCTCGTCCAAAATACCGCAGTGTCTCAAGACGAAAGTCTTTGACCAGCGTGTGTTGCCAGTAATTACTTACGGTACTGAAACGTGGTCGCTCACAATGGGCCTTATAAGAAGGCTCAAAGTCACTCAAAGGGCAATGGAGAGGGCTATGTTCGGAGTGTCCCTGCGTGATCGAATCAGAAATGAGGAGATTCGTAGGAGAACGAAAGTAACCGACATAGCCCGAAGAATTTCCAAACTTAAGTGGCAGTGGGCGGGGCGCAGAACGGATGACCGATGGGGCAGTAAAGTTCTGGAGTGGTGACCGCGTACTGGAAGGCGCAGCGTGGGTAGGCCCCCCACAAGGTGGACCGACGACCTGGTGAAGGTCGCGGGAATCCGCTGGATGCGGAAGGCGCAGGAGCGGTCGTTGTGGCGATGCTTGGGGGAGGCCTATGTCCAGCAGTGGACGTCTTTCGGCTGAAATGATGATGATGACGCATGTGGAGTGAAATCTAAAGATATAAATTGTAGAAAGAAAAATATGCTCACGAGCAGTATTAACGTCACCCAAAGACGTAACAACCATGAAAAATATCAAAAAATAATTTTACTTATTTAGCTCATGATAAAATCAGAGCATACCAAAACAGTGACACCTGTTTTGAAGTCACGGACCAATAGGTGTCGTATATTAACACAAAACACAAGTGATTAATTATATTATTGTATAAATACTCTTACTACACTGAAATGAAGCGATACAATCAGAGCATACCAAAACAGTGACACCTGTTTTGATGTCACGGACGAATAGGTGTCGTATATTAACACAAAACACAAGTGATTAATTATATTATTGTAAAAATACTCTTACTACACTGAAATGAAGCCGACGAATCATTCAGTAACCAGAAAGCTCATGCCGTGGGAAAAAGATTAGCCAGTCAGCTGGCTGGCAGTGGGGCTGACCGCCCAGGATGCGTCGTACCATCAATTAAATATCGCCACTCGTGGAGGCTCTTTTAATGCACCCCACATTGCACGATAAGTTAACAATCCTCAAAATATTCAAAATCCTCAAAAACATTTTTATCTGTAGTAAAAAAAAGTATTAAATAAATCAATTACTTGTAAGAAACTAAGAATTATTAACAAAATAGCCTATGCCCGCGACTTCGCCCGCGTGAATGTCATTTATCACGCATCCCTCAGAAACTGGTCATCTTCCCGGGATAAAAAAGGACTATATGTTAATCCGGGTTAAGTTCTATCTGTATGCCAAATTTTAATAAAAATCAGTCCAGCCGTTCTTGAGTTATAAATGGTGTAACTAAGTCGACTTCAACGGGGCCTATTTAGATTTTCAAACCAACTGGTTAAATTTCCAACCGCAATTTCCTCAAAATGGCAGTCGTGTGGGTTGCCACTGTGCACTTATTACCGTCCAGTTGTTAGCAGTAGCTTTGTTAATATTATTATGTACGATCTTCGTGACTGATTTACATATTAAGCATTATTACGTGGTAAAAGTTAGATTGGTTATGAGGTCACGTAAGTTTGGATTCCTTTTCGGGCTTAATCAAAAGATATTCCAAGTTCGTTTCGTATTTTTATGTTATTTTATTACTTCCTTTTTGTGATACATATCTAAGTGGGTCACATATTACTTTGCTTCACATTTAAAGCATAGATTTATTTTACTTGAGTAGTTAAGATTGTCTGATCTGACTATCAAATACTTAACTAAGGAACCGCGAAAAAATATATTCAATTCTACTTTTTTGCTTTAAATTCTATTTTTTTTTTGCGTACAAAGAGTAAACTAGAGGTTGTATTATTTTTCGGTAACTGCTCGGCCAAATATTTGTGTCAGCAATAATCATCATCCCCTGCCCTTATCCCAATTTATTTGGGGTCGGCGCATCATGTATTTTGTTTCCATACATATATATCAGCCGTCATCTCCGTGTTCACTTTCTTTCTATACATATCATCTTTCACACAATCCATCCAATTTTTCTTCGATCTGCCCCTTTTCTTATAGCCATCCACATTCATACTTAAAACTTTACTCGTAACATGCTCCTAATTCCTCCTCATCACATGTCAATACCATGACAGTCGGTTGCTACTTAACTTCTCTGTCACTGACGCTACTTTCAGACTCCCTCTTACATACTCATTTCTTATCCTATCCATTCTTGTTATCATCATTGTTGTCATCAATCATCAAAAATCAAAAATCTGTGTGGATCAGAATTTGATCATCACTTGCTTTAACGGTGAAGGAAAACATGGTGAGGAAACCTGCACACCTGAGTGTACTCGATACAGTTCTCAATGGTGTGTGTAGTCCGCCAATCCGCACTAGGCCATCGTGCTGGACAAAGCCCTTAACTTTCTCATTCTGAGAAGAGGCCCACGCCCATCAGTGGGACAATAATGGGCTGATTATGGTGATGATGAAGATTCATGGTGAAATACAAAATAAATATATGACTTACTCTTAGTTGAACAAACACTAATTAAATTAATACAACTTACACTCCAGTTCATCCATTAAGGCAAGCTAGTAATGAATAAGCTAATACATGAAACATAAAGCCTATAAATATTAAATAAATACCTACTCAAATTAATGGAATTGCACATATTTTAGTCATGTTTTTCACAAAGTTGTACAATGGGCAGTTTGTTTTGTCCATCAGTACTGTTGGCTCTTACTATGTAAAGTTGTGGAGTCACATCTTTGTTTTAAAGTTCAGATGTGGGTTCGTTGCTAGATACATACAACCATTATTAATTATTTTGAATTGTTGTACGGATGGTTTATTTTATTTTACTTCGTTTTCTGATTATGTACTCTGGAATCTGGAACTATTTTGCTTTAAAATAGTTCTTAGTTTAGGCTCAACCTGATTTTTTTTTATTGTACTCATCATTATGAACAACTTTTTCTGTGGGACCAATACTGAAATCGCGGAAATCTGCTGAAAAAAAAACTTGTTCCTTACATTATTTTTGTTTACATAAATCAACAATATGTAAGGAGCAGCTGATTTCTTTTTCCTGATTTCAGATTAGGTCCCATAGTAAAAGTTGTTCATAATGGTGAGGACAATAACCCCTTTTCAGCTTTAGTATAAACTAACTGTGGATTTGCACCAAAAAACATTTAACATGTAATGTCTCGAAACTTGTCATATGAAACTAATGTCACAACTTGTTCTGTTGATTGTTACGTTCGCACTGCAGAAAACTGGGTAAATTCCTTGACAGATTTCCAGATTTGTTGTTTGCTGTGTTTGCACTGACTAAAAACTTATACATTGACATGTTTGTCTATAGATTTGTCACGGCTGACGTTCGCGCTGATGCTTAATCATGTGTCAAAACTTGTATAAATCTCGTTTTTTGTGTTATCCAATGAGGTCGGTAAACATGTATGGCCGAAAGCAGATACTTTGAAGTGTATCAAAATTAATTGTGAAACATGTCAATAGACTATGAAATATCAAACAAGTTTCGTTTCAACAAGTTGTGTGATAATGCGAACGCGATTCGATACATTGACAGAAAACTGACTTTTCAACATGTTTTTATGTGAATGTTTCGTCAGTGCAAACTCACAGTTAGAATAAGTTTGTGTATCAATTATTGATTTCATCTAATGATAAGAGTGGGAGGTATGTACCTAAGGTGTTGCTATATTTCACCTTCTACCATCTTTTAATATATCTAATGATAGTGACATGGTAGCTTGTTATAGAAATATCATCTATGTCTTTTAGTACCGGAAGGCGTGTCGCCGGTTTACCGCTACCAACACATAAATACACAATTACGCCCACCATGTTTCTAGTATTCAATGCAAAATAAATTAAGCCTTAAAAGAAATCCATTGTTAGATATGCTGCAAAATACAATTTTAGTGACTCTGGGTTCAAAACAGGGCCCTAATTCACGTCATTTCATGACCCGCCGATCAAGTTGCAGTGACGCTGCGTTTCCAGACAGCGATCGCCGTAGATAAGAGAATACTAAAAGCATTGTTTTGTACAAAACTTGACTGCAACTGAACTACAGCTGCACTTCATTAGTTACATGAATTGGCCTACAGGAGTGATGAACAAGCAAACACTTCTATTACCTTATATTATTTAGATTTCTATGGTAGCTTATTAAAGATTTTCCTATTGCAGGACTTTATTCTCCTAGTTTAGAAAAAGAAGTTGAGTCTCTTCAACGAGAATGTCACCTAAAGTTATAATCATTGGCTGAGAAAAAAACTGTCTAAGGAAAAAATAATGCGCATCTACTTTTAAATCAATCTTTGTACACGTCCGTGCAAAGTAACAAAGACACAAGCTAACTATTTTAGCCCATTTCCTTAGCTCCAAAAGATAACTATTGGAGTACCTTATATTGCGAACGAAGTAAGTGGATCGTTTTGTGCGGCTGCCCGCATTGCCCTTTGTGGATGACGTTACCACCGCACCACACCCATGTTGTGTAAACAAGGGGCAATCAAACTTGCCGACAGAGATCCCTCGAGAATTGCACGGACGGATTTTAACCTAAGTGTTTTGCATCTCTGCGAATTGAATTCACGGGGATTGTAATAGGTTTTTGGTAAGGTAATGAGTTAAACGCAAACAACGTGAATAATATACGCGATGTAATCCGGTTAAACTTGTTTTATTGTAATGAGTTATTTCGTTCCTGTGGGGTGTACTAATGTTGTTTTTTTTTTTTTTGCCGTTTGGAAATCCTCATGCACTCCGCCCGGGGTAGGCGGAGCCAGTGTCGGACTCTTACTGACTAAAACCACCACGGTGTTCCTTATCCTATTATCTTAGCCGGGGGCGTGGGAACCCGTGAGTATTCACACAACCACCCCCGACAGGTCCAGGCCCGCCACAAGCAGGCGAGCCCCTTCTACAGACAGATCTGCAGACTACCCTGAGTCTGCTGCGAGGGACACGTGGAGCAACTCCCCACTGGCCCAGAACGGGCCCCTCCCGCGCCAGTATATTCGCCACAGGTAATAAAATCCCCCGAAGGTTAATCCCTCGAAAGGATTTTATTGCCCGTACCTAGGATGCACCGGCCAAACAACTGCCATTCCCTCCAGACGTGTCCAGAAGGACAAGCAGCCGTCAGGCACACGTGGAGGTTTTATGGCCAGCACCCCTAGTTTCACTATGTACCTAGTTTCACTATGTACCTAGTTTCACTATGTACCTAGTTTCACTATCTATGATCCTGGAGACAGACATCATGTTTTCTTCTACTTTCAGATAAGACGACGAAGAGAATACATGACACGTTATTTCAATGAAACCACAGACCTAAGCCTCAAGACGCCTTATCAACAAAGTTTTGCATGAACCACAATCGTAAAATATCGGCGGGGGTCAGGGGGCGGACGGCGCGTTATGATTGGTCGGCTCAGGTTCGGTGGTATGATTGGGGCCACTTGCTGACGGAGTGTCATTCCGATTGGCGGTGGGGCGTATAATATGCAGTGGTACTGCATATGCGTTGTGACCGGGGGTATCCGGCTAATCGGCGTCTAGATGCTGAATTATCCAACCATTTGCATATCCTAAAGTGAATGTTAATAAAAACCAGAATCTTTTGAATCAAACGAAAATCAGAGCTTTGCTGTTGACCAAACAATTTTCGTGTTAAAAAAGAAGGAATCGCTAACTGTTTGTGGATTCATTTCACACTTGGTTTCCTACAGTTTTATTCACGGCAAAGGCTATTCATACATTAGTTTAACTGCGGGCGTTTATATTTTTGCTTATTTTCTGCAGGTAATTTTCACGAGGTATTGCAATATTTGAAAATTTAACGCATTTGTTGTTTACTCAAACAAAAACAATGTTTGGAGATGTAAAAGGAAGCAAAGGAATAATAATATGTCCAAAAGTGGAGTACAATAAGATAAGTTAATTGGGAATAAATCTTATCAGTCATTTTCACTCATAAGAGATTGTCATTGAATTATGCCGTTTGCTATCACTACCATGAAGCATTTATGAAGCATTTTTTTATTATTAACTCGTTTCAGTCATACCTGATGTTTTGGTACTGCAATCGATTTTAAACAACTTCTCGATTAGCTAGAGACTTGAAACTTTGAACATAGCTCAGGACAAGATGACAATGCTATTTAACTCGCTTTTATTTTAAAAACGTGGTTTTAAAAATAATCTTATTCATCAAACAACCACAGTAACAATTAATCGTGATAATACCGAATATCTGTAGCGTTTATCGCGTTCGCCAAATTATGTCATGAAGGTGGAAAGTCGCATGTATTGTGTTAGTAATTTCACCTGCACTCACCCTTCGTACCGGAATACAGCAATGCAAGCTTTACTGCCATAGGCGACAAACAAGCGCTAAAACCTGTCACTACTCCCACACAATTGTGTTCTTTGACACATTTGCAGTGAGTGATGCGTGCGTGCGTACGACGCATAATCACGTCACGAGCACTGAATACATCAGAGGGTTTGACTGCACACTCACAGGCATTAATGGTGCGGATGCATTTAGTCTATTCCGCTGGGTTTTCTGTGAGCAAAAAGAGCGGGAATGACCTGAATTTTCGCTGTTTGACACCCGGTAGTATTGTTAAGCAGTTACTTAGAATCCCATGTTCAGTTGTTGTGTAGATAAAAGTATAACAGGAACTTTTTTCAGCGTAAGTAATGTATGCTTGGCAGGCAGGTTGGTATATCGCCAACCTGTGTGCCAAGCGTGGCCATTATCGCATATCCCCCCAGTTTGGGGGGGACCTTTGTCCAGCAGTGGACGTCTTTCGGCTGAAAAAATGATGATGATGTATGCTTAGAATTAATGTAGAAATATTTGGAACCAATCACGAACCTTAATCTTAATTCGCAGATCATCAATAATCATCAACTCAGCCTATCGCAGTCCACTGCTGGACATAAGTCTCTCTCAAGTTGCGCCACAACACTATACGCCACTAATTCGCAGATAAAACCACAAAATGTTTGACAGAAAGTCTCTTATTAAACTCAACGATTACAATCTCCAGAAAGACATTGGTCTTCATAATTATTATTATTATTTTAAATCATTAACATATGCAGAGCGAAGTCTAAAGATATGAATTGTGGAAAAAAAAATCGCTCACGAGCAGGATTAGAACCTGCGACTCCTGGTACCGTGAACTCTGCTCGTGGTATTGAATTTAACCTCCACTTTGTACCCGTCTTTGGGTGACGTCAAATACATCTTATTAATAAACAGACCGTGTTCCTCAATCAGCTGGACTAACTTTGCAGTTAATTCAAAGTCGTATAGATGTGCCTAGGTCTGTGGCCTAAACATACAATTTTTTTAAATTTTTCTTAACGCATTAACGCATGTGGAGCGAAATCTAAAGATATAAATAGTAAAAAACGCATTGTTTCGCAAAGTAAAATTCCAATCGCGTTCATTAATGTTATACCTCACTGCGACCGTACAATACAGGATATTTTTTTAATGAGTGCGTATAATTTGCATAGCAGTTCAGTATCTGTACCTTATCCCAAACACATCGTTAAAATTTACTTTAAAATAAAATGAAAATATGGCTTTGTATGGCATACACTACCAAATATTCTGAGTGTCCCATACAAACTCGACATTTTATTTTCTTTTAAAGTGAATATTAGTAATGTATTTGCGATAAGGAATAGATACTGAACCGCTATGCAAATTATCCGCACTCATTAAAAATTTATCCTGTATAGATAATTTGAGTTTATGGTTTCATAGTATGGAAGATAAATCATCATTATCATCATCAGACACTTTATCGCGGAGACGTTTATTGGGTTTGATTTTGTGCAAGACCGTGCATCTATAGTATATTTGATCGAAGTTAGTGTCTATCTAATCTGAAAACAGCAGCAAATAAAGACAGCGTTTAATTCTTAGTTTCTAAGATCACTCCGTGACTTGTCGGTGAAGTAGCGTTTTACAAGGTACGCTCTTTACCGATTCGGTACCTACAGATTTTATAAAGAGCGCTTATTATATTTTAATGAGTCATCCCTGACTAGCGCGGTATGCAGGGCGGTACAATAAGGGAACAGAATGCCTAGTGCAAGTTTCAAATTTACGCATACGCGATCGTTTGCGTCGACTTTCATCCATAAATCAGTAGTTCCTCCTCGTTTCCGCCAGGGGCACTACTGATTTATTTATAATTTATTTATTTCCACAAAAAAAAAAAATACATTTGGCAGATACAGTGTAGAACATAAACCAGTTTAGGTTTTTCTGTAAACCGCTTGGTCCGTCGAGATTCATTACAACAAGATGTGGGTGGGTGAACACGACGCATCGCGCTCGCTTGCCCCATGCAAAAATTCTCAAATACCATCAACTAATTTATATTACTTCTGAATAGCAAATTGCTTAAAAAAATACATGTTTTTTTTCTTAATGCTATAAAATTATAAGTCATTATTAGGTTTTAATTCCTCTAAAAGGTGTTTTTTAAGTTTAGATTTCAAGTTGTTTCGTGTTATGTCATTTTTTATTTTTGGTGGTAGTTTGTTTATTGGGTCTGGCATAATATAATTTAGACGTAGCTTATGAATGAGAAATACGACGCATTCTATCGCGTAGGTATGCGTAAGTTTTAAACTTGTACTAGGCACTCTGTGCAAATTGGTAAAGAGCGTACGTTACCGAAGTCAAGAAGCGGCCTTACCGATAACAATACCAGTTCAATTAAGAGACTACATTGGTAGTCGGAAACTAACTTGATAACAGTTTGTTCAGAACAATCGCAGTTACACTGCTATCTACAACATCAGAAGTTGTACAGTCTGACCACATTTTGTTGCTGACCTGCAGACTATTTGTGTGTCACTTTTTGTTTTGAGTTTATAGATTACAGACTACATAGTTCCATAAGTGTTGAAAGAAATTTATACAATTACATGTCGAAAAAAATTGTCGAGGTAGAAGTGATGAAAGTACTCTCTAAGCACCACTACGGCCTTATAGATGGCACAAAATTGTGAGAAAATAAATCTCAATAAGAAGTAATAATGAATGTTGAAATTGGTCTAATAATATGAAAATAAAATTTCTACTTCTGCTGCCAAACAGTGATGCTCGCATTGCTGTATCCGGTGTGAAGGGTGAAATTACAATCAAATGAGAGTTTTCATTTTCATGTCTCAGTTTGGTGAACAGACTTGCGGTACCACTTAGGTAACAGTCTAGGTGGTATTGCAGTTGTTACGGGCAAAGCTTGGGCCTTTTTCTCGCTTCACTATCCTGTACTGTAAAAGAAATAAAGAAAAATTTCTATGAAAGCTTGATAAATGCGAAGTTTAGTTAATTGAAAAATCAATAGTTTGTTCAATCGCACACATCAGTCTATAAAGTATTGTCAAGCAGTACAATATCAACTAAAAAGTGGGTATCATAATGTCCCGTCTGTATTTCGTTTAATGCCTGCCACCTGCGTTCAGCGTCATCTCAGTTTAGATTTTAGCTTAGGTTAACTTTCCGATACGCTCAGTATTACTATTGAACTTAAATTGTGTATCTACGCTGCTTTTAGTTGAACTCTTCCTGGGTTAACTAAAACAATGGACATAACTATGATGTTATAATCTGTGATATAAATACGAAACTTTAATTGTTTGAATTTGTGATGATGCCGTAATTAAGCACCTCTCTTTCCATCCGCAGGAGACGACCTGGGCATCGCATTTTTTTTTTTTTTTTTTTTTTTGTCTTGGGGAAATCCTCATGGACGCACTCCGCCCGGGGTAGGCGGAGCCAGTGTCGGACTCTTACCGACTAAAACCACCACGGTGTTCCTTCAACTACCTTAGCCGGGGGCGTGGGAACCCGTGAGTATTCACACAACCACCCCCGACAGGTCCTGGCCCTGGCTCCCCGTGCGGCCTAACGTCTGCCGCACCCTCCTAGGTGGCGCACACGGAACACTGCACGCCACCTCACCTCATGGGCCTTTACCAGCTGCGCCAACTACGCCGGCTGTGCCAGCTACGCCAGCTGCTGGTCGGGCAGCAGACTACCCCGAGTCTGCTGCTCGCAGGCCCTACCTCCCGTAATTTTTTTATAAAGGTTTTCTTCCTCGCGGTCCGGGCGGTGAAGCCAAGACCCTCGGTCCCAAGAGTCGCGAGAACACTACTCAACGGGCACTCCTGGGGTTACGAGATCGAAGGGCAGGGAAAGACAGTCCCCCCGCTGCCTGCCCAGTGGCAGGGTGAGTGCACACTGGGCCCGCCTCTGCTCCTCCACTGTGCCCTCTGCTGATATCAGAGGGACACGTGGAGCAACTCCCTAGTGGCCCAGAACGGGCCCCTCCCGCGCCAGAATATTCGCCACAGGCAATAAAATCCCCCGAAGGTTAATCCCTCGGCAGGATTTTATTGCCCGTGCCCAGGATGCACCGGCCAAACAACTGCCGATCCCTCCAGACGTGTCCAGGAGGACAAGCAGCCGTCAGGCACACGTGGAGGTTTTCTGGCCAGCACCCCACCTCCAGCCACCCTAGGTGTGGCCCGCCTACCAGTCAAAGCCCATGACGGTGGCGCATAGTGTTTCGCGCGCCCAGTCAAGAGGACGGTGCGGCCGATGTGGTTGCTGCACGGGGAGAAATGGCTCGCCTGCTAGTGGCGAGCCGGGACCTGCCGGGGGTGTTTGGGCAAATACGGAAGTTTTTCTCACGCCCCCGGCCAAGGGTTGGTAGAGGAACACCGTGGTGGTTTTTAGTTTGTAAGAGTCCGACACTGGCTCTTTCCCCGGGCGGAGTGCGTCCATGAGGATTTATCCCACGAAAAAAAAGGTACATTAAGCACATAAGTTTACCGTTTACCACACAATACATCGTATCCCATCGCTATGCTACATGAAAGGAAAGTACAAAAAATTTAAAATGTGAAATTTTGCTTGAAGCAGACTTCATTACATTTTTTAAATCAAGTAAAGCTGCATTCAAGGATTATTCAAAAGTGTTTTCCCTGAGCTGGGAATCGAATCTTCAAGTATAGAAAATCTTCAATTATGGCAAAAATTATCATCTAGTATTTTTTTGCCACCAATTGATAGAGTCGATAATAAGGATTAAATCACTCCAGCAAACATTGTGTCCTGGATTGAAGGAATACTTCAAAATCTAGCATAGCTTAGGTACATTTCAATAAAATGATACCAAAACAGCAACTTTTACTCAAACCACTTTATTTTATTTGTTGATTGTCCATAATTTATGGACTTTCTTTAATTTTAGACACTGTAGTTTGTTAGACAGACAGATTTTATCCTTATTAAGTTATTACTGACGCTAACAAGATCTATCAATAGAAACTTTAGAATACAGTACTTCTTCGCGATTGTGTTAGTTCGATTCCCAACTCAGGCAAAAGATTTTTGAACTATCTGTGAATGAAGAATTACTTATTTAAAACAAAAGTCTCTTTTCAGTAAAATTTCATATTTCCAATATTTAAAATAATTTCCTTTCATGAAACATAGCGATGGGACACCCTGTATAATGCAGGCTTATACGTGTCTCTCTTAATTCAGTTTTTACAAAAGTTTATTACATAAAACAGAGGAGTGGGTTCAAACTCTCAACGAACAGAAGACAGAAGAAATTTCACAACACTTACATGTCAAATTTGTCAAACAGCCTTCCCTCCTGCATCAAACTTTGAAGTTGACTCAAACAAGCCTCCACGAGATACGATATTTAATTGATCGTCCGACGCAACTTGGGCAGTCAGCTTCGCTACCAACTTGCTGACTGGCTAATCTTTACACCACGATATGGGCTATTATCATTTGGTAGCTCATGTCGACACGACAGAAGAAGATTATTAGCACTATGATTGCAAAATCTTATATTTCATCTCATATGACCATAAGTATGAGTTCTCATAATGTTTTAGGGTGTGTTATTTAAAGGCCATAATCCCTCAAATGTAAGGAGGAACACGAATCTTAGGGAGGATTACGTGGGCACATGGCTTCAGTACACATAGCCTTTTCGAGACAAAAGAATGGAGGAGAAAACCATGAAGGGTTTAAGAAAAAACAGTCGCAAATCGACCGAAATTATTAAAATGTGATAAGCGATATTTTGCAATGATTGCTTTTTTAGTAGCGGACAAGCATGGTGTCTGCCTTTTCACAGAGGGGCTACACTTCCAAAACCTACAGCCTATTTGAGACAAAAGAATGGAGGAGAAAATCATGAAGGGTTTTAGAAAAAACAGTCACAAATCGACCGAAATGATTAAAATGTGGTTGGAGATGGAAGTTTTTAAGACAAGCATGGTGTCTGCCTTTCTACAGAGAGGCTACACTTTCTAGTCATGGAGTCAGTCTAGATATGATGGATAATACGTAAACCAAAATATATCAGATACATCTAGGCTCAAAGGTCGTAAACGACATTTTGGCGTAGAGACATTTCCTACTCTTTGACTGCATCCATATGTAGAACAGAAAATGCCTTTACTCTAAAAGGTCGTTTACGGCATTTGAGCCTAGAGGTATCGACATTACGATGACAATTGATGTTTTAATGAAAACAATAAAGTTGAAAGTTAACACGAACCTTCACCTTTAAGCTTTAATCTTGCTGTTTAAAATATATAGCAGACAAATTTTTAGACAATAACGTAGATAGAAAAGATTGATCTAACAAGGAAGTGTCTAATTTTAGAGAGTTATGTAAATATTTCTGTAAAGAAAAAACAAGGTTAGGTTAGATAGTAGGATTGGAATTTGGTGACAAAAATAAGTCATTTGGACTGGTTTTCAATAACACCCATACATAGCGTGTATTGCAGAATCTATTGAAAATCACGAGCAAAAGCCACTGAGCCGTAAGAACAATATTTGTCCCAGTACGGAAATTAAACCTGCAGGCAGAAACTGTTTTTACTCCGTTTGATTTCATGAAATAAAAATGCAGGTAAAATCGGCCTACGGCTACAGATGCCTTGACCGAGTGACTGTGACCTGACATGAAATTGAACTGAATATCCACTGACCCGCACTGACTGTAGAGACCGCGAATCGGTAAACGTAGGGTAGGACGTCCTCTCCTCAGGCTTGATGGAACGATAGTATTGGCAAGGTGGCTGATAGCAACTGTATGCGAGTGGCCGAGGATCGATGTCAGTGGTATGCTATTGGAGAGGCATATGTCCATCAGTGGACTAATATAGGCTGACGATGATGATGATGATGATCCACTGACCCTATAATACAGAAATCAGAATTATTTGACCAGTCGTAAATATAATTCTCATTTTTTTTTGTAAATGCCAAAATATCATATAACACCAATAAAAATTATATGCATCTTCCACTTGACAGTAAAAAAATATACAATCGAATTGAGAACCTCCTTTTTTTGAAGTCAGTTAATAAAACAGGTAAAATATACACAATTTAAAAAGGCGAGGTTAGGTGACTGTTAACATGCAAGAGTTACTTTATGTAAGGCTATAAACTTTACTTATATGCATAATATATTCAAGACAAACGTTTATATTATCTAAGTCTTCCTTATTCCGTGAACACATTATTTTGAAGTAAAACAGGATTTCATACATTGTTTTAGGCCTTGTTTTATATTAGTCATATTACATCTTTTGTTATCGGAGACTGACAGTAAAACAGAAATAACAGTTAATATAATTACACGCACATAATAACAATCATTTTAATAAAACTTTAATTGTACAGTCGACTGCATGACAATGGTAACACTTCAGTTCGAAAATCACCCGTACTGCTTACGAAACAAAGATGCTGTCAATGTCAAAGTGTTACCACCGACTTGCGGTCGACCGTACCTAAGCCATATAATAGGTAATAATACGAGCTAAGTTTCTGTTGATTGCACTACATTGCAAGCTTTCATGCATGACATTTTCACAATTATTATGCATGCATGCATAAAATTATACAAGCTGTAAACCTCTTATTCTGTAATCTGAAGCTCTAAATAACTAGTTTAGGCACAAAGGCGCTCGTGCTCTCACGGCAGCAATCGGGGAAGACCTCTCGCTGCCGGCCGTGGTCAAGGCCATGGCCGACAGTGAAGAGGCGTGGGAGGCGGTCGCGTCCTTTTGCTCAGGAGATTATCTGGCAAAAGGAAGCGGCAGAGCAGGTTAGGGAGGAAGACTCTCTCGCTGATCCAATCCGCCGCAGGCGGACAGGTCGGCGCAGGCGTCTTTACGGCGATCTGATGCCACCCTAAATAAAGCCAGTGGGCGATAGATTGGGGAGTCTATCGTCCGCATTGCACGGCCCTTGAGTTGTCGTGATGTCCCAGGTGTGCCCGAACATTACCAAAGAGAGTGTGAAATGAAAGTATGTAGGCCCCAAAGTGGGCCGCGCTGGATGGGTCGCAAAAGTCATGCGTAGCAGTTCTCGTGGCCCATCCACCCAAGGCGAAAGTAGGCATACGGCGGAGTTTTTAGTGGGTGCGAGCGCCACATAACCACACTGCCTCCTCGGCAGTGTGACATGAGATAGGCATTAACTCCGCATAAAAAAATAAAATAAACTACACGGTCAGAGTGAAAAATTAATGCGTGAACTGCGTGATCAATTAAAATATGATAATGAGCTGATTAATTGATTACTTGCTAATAATATAGTCATAACAAGTTCCTTAGCCAACAAAAATAATGATTATGTTACAAGATAAGCATTGACACTTACAAATTGACGGCTAGCGGAAGTAACAAGCGACAAACTAGCTAATGTTGATACAACAGCCTATGTGGCCCTATTATATTATAGAATAGACATAAAAATTAACGACTTGGACACCAAGCCCTTTAAGGCATGTATCATATTCCCACCTGTCTAAAAACTAGACCATTTTGCTTTTCAAATAATGTTCACATTGATCTAAAAATTGTGAGCGCGGACCAATAAAATATTTTTTTATCGTTATACGTTAACCATTTTTAGGGCACAATAGTACACGAAACAAGAGTTTAATACTATTGATCAGGGACCTGATGCATTAGCAGGCCTCAATGAATAATTCATTCGTATACTGGTTCCAAAAATACAGTTTTTCTTAGTACATTTACAAATGAAACACATTATACGTTGTTGATATAAATTACTCATTGAGTCGTTCTTTTATATAATAAAATTTAATGAATTAGACAAAAACATGTCACAGTAGTTAGTTAGGACGAAAAATGTGTGTATCCAATTAATTAGTGTTTTTAAGCGACCATGTGTGACCCTGTTACAATGGGTACAACAAGTTATGAACGGTATTTGGAGACCGAATGTTACATTTGGAGGTTCTTAAAATCTTGTCACGATAATTGGTTGAGACTAATTAGTGTTGTACTAATTTATAACATAAAACTAGATTTAAACTAGATTGAATTTCTATAATGACGTTACATGACATTATGCACGGATCAACTCAGGATGGATGAAATGGCGACAGGTCACAAACTGTTACACACACAAACCGTTATTTCATCTCCGAATTTTGTAAAGCTAAACTCTGAAATAATTAACGGAAATCGGAAAAATATAACGTTGTTTCTAACTAGCATAATTTTTTAGAAATCAACTTTTTATCAAGTTTTACTCGCACTTGGCTGGTTTTTATATTAATAAGAAAAAAGTAATACGGTTAATTACATAAAATTAAACACTACTCTTAATCTAATCACTACAAGTTTCCTCGAAATCACCATCCATGTTTATAATAAAATGATATGAAGTGACAATATTTCTTGCGGGTGTACGTTTATTCCACAGACTATTAGATACGTTTATTCTGTTCTATTTTTTTAAATAGCAAGCAATGCCGATGTCAACAATTCTGTCAATATCAGATGTGTTGTGGAAAAGTAAGTATTTTAAAGAACAATTTATTAAACTTGAGTGACAGTGAAACTCAATGGCAGCGTACTTTAATGTCCAACGGTACACGCCTCGCGGTAATTCCTAATTGAGCAAATAATGTATACGAGTAGGTAATTAGGGCTACTGTTTGAGCAAATCAAGTATACGAGTAGGTGATTAGGGCTACTATTTGAGCAAATCACGTATACGAGTAGGTAATTAGGGCTACTATTTGAGCAAATCAAGTATACGAATAGGTAATTAGGGCTACTATTTGACCAAATCACGTATACAAGTAGGTAATTAAGGCTACTATTTGAGCAAATCAAGTATACGAGTAGGTAATTAGGGCTACTATTTGAACAAATCAAGTATACGAGTAGGTAATTAGGGCTACTATTTGAGCAAATCAAGTATACGAGTAGGTAATTAGGGCTACTATTTGAGCAAATCAAGTATACGAGTAGGTAAGAAAATACATTGACATTACACGTTAAAAACCGGCCAAGTGTGAGTTGGACTCACGCAGTAAGGGTTCCATACCACCGACCTGATACCCCATAGAAACTGATTTAATTTAGTGAGTTTATCAAAAGACATCAACGAACGTACGCGAAATGTGAATTTTTGCATCTCTTTCTTACGTAGGTACCACTACATATGTCTATAATAATAATAATAATATAACATCACGCCTGTATTTCCCCGTCTGTATTTTTTATTTTTAGTATTTGTCGTGATAGACACCATAGTAACACATATTCTGTGAAAATGTCAACTGGTTATCTATTACCGTTGCATAGATACAGCACTGTGACAGACAGACGGACGGACGGACGGACGGACAGCGTAGCGAGAGTAATGGGGTCCCGTCAGCACCCTTTGGGTACGGAACCCTAAAAAGGGGACCTATTTGAACTTATTCTCAAGCGTGAAATGTAACCAATAAAATGTAAACTATTTTATAAGCTGATCAGAATCACAATTTGTAGCAGTATTAGCGCTGCGTGCACAAACACTGCTTCAAGCTACGAGTACATGTTACAGTGACGTGCTCGGCTTATAGATGTGGATGAGAAGATTAAAGATAAGAGGCTATACACAACACTAAGGAAAATAGAACAGAGAAGCTTAAATAATAATGAGCAGAGCGTGGGCTGTTGATTATTTTTGTGACGTTGCTGTTTAAGATGACTTTACAGCGATACATTTTACATAAAAATATTTCTTTTCAAACATTTGTTTATAAATTACACTCATATAATTAAATAGGAATTATGTAATCAAAAGTAATACCATAATGCAATGACTATGCACACGCATCTGTATAATTTCATTTTATTTTGACACTGTTTGTCTAGCAAAATAATGTATTTATTTTTCTGTAATAGTATAACTACTTCGGTTTTTTTAAACTTTAAAACTCACTTGAATTTTTTCTCTCTTTTTAACTCACACTCGTGTTTTAATAACCCCTGATCTGCAAAAGTTTCATAAACTACTAGTCAACTCAGTCTATCGGTCCACTGCTGGACATAAGCCTCTCCCGAGTTGCGACACAAAACTTGCTCCTCTGCCTTCCGCATCCAATCCTCCCCAGCCACTTTCTTCAGGTCGTCGGTCTATCTGGAAAACTACTAATATTCAACACTAATTATATTGTAGGTCGGTGTATTTAGGTAAGATCTTCGATTTAAAGTTGAACATCTTCCGCTCGTCCTATTGTTATTAAATTATTAATGTGCTTAAAACTAGGGATATCACCATTCTATCTTAACCTTTCATAAGTGAACCCCATAAATTAATAAAACAAGGATGATATGCCAGGAAAAAAGCTTGAAGTTTGGACAAAATGATCACATCATACCTACTGCATGCCCACTTTTTGTAAGTTTACTAGTGTTGCTGCCTGCTTCTAGCCACCTAGCGTGAGAAAATAAAAGGGTCATGGTCATGGGTGTCGTAAAAGGCGACTAAGGGATTCGCCAGAGCATGGGCAGCAGCGTTCTCTGAGTATTTAAACAACCAACTGCGATCGCCAACCCGCCTGCCAAGCGTGGCGATTATGGCATATTCCCCCCCTTGGGGGGGAGGCCTTTGTCCAGCAGTGTTCGTCTTTCGGCTGTTATGATGTGAGAAAATATGAGTGAGTGTGTGCGCCGTGCTTGTTTTTGTTTCTGTGTTTGCAAAATAAATGGGAGAAAAACAGCGACACCTAATTAAGCATAGCTATGCATTGAAGGCATATTATATCTCCCTTGTTTTTGAATTCTATGGTAAACCCTAATGGTGCTTGTATACGGCACGGGTACGGCATGCGCATGTTGCGGCACTTGCGCGGACTATTTACATGCTTCAGATACATACACCGTGTACAAGCACCATAACATTACTAAATACCTTCGTTATAATTTGTTAGGCTAGATGGAAGTGTAAAATACACCCCCAAATACAATTTAATACACAACAGTTTTCCCAGTCCCAAAAACCCGGATCCATAAAAACAAAAAAACTACAAACGAAAATTTTCAATACATACAACAGTTAAAAGTAAATATCGGGATCGTTAGCCGGAGCATAACCCGTTCACATGTTAGTGACCGTTTGAAAACTCCTGCAAACACGTACCCAACAATGAAGCGAGTTTGACGCTCTGTCCGGGTAATTGATTTACGTTCGCGTGTGGACGGTTTTTACGGCTGTAGGTTAGTGGTGGCACACTTCGTGAGTGTTAGCTAAGTTTGATTTGTGGTGTAATTATTGATTGATAATTTCTTTATTTGAATATTAGACTTTGCCCGTGGCTTCGCCCGCGTATAATTCGGCTTGTCACGAAACTTATCACGCATCCCTCGGAAATTGTTTATTTTCCCGGGATGAAAAGTAGCCTATATATTAATAAAAGTTATTGTCTATCTGTGTGCCAAATTTTATCTACAGGTTGACTGGTTGAACGAGGGATTTATTGAAGAAGGATTTTCAGTACTTGATTCTCATATTGAACTGTATTTACGCGACTCAACTAATAATTAATTACAATCGGGAAGATGGTGATAGGTTGTCCTCCTCGCGGAATCCAGTAATCGGAAAATGTTCGCGTCGTAGTTTGTCTACATTTATGTTCGCCAAAACTGTCAGTATTGTGTGTCGTCATTCAGCATAACGTGTTACGGACAGCGACGTTATGAAAAACCAACCGCGGGTAGTTCGAGAAAACACCCGCCGCTCAAGACCATTATACCCGCATACTGTCTGTACAGTCTGCTCGTGACCACGGCCACTGCAACTTGGCCGAAACGTCGAGGTTAGTGAATTTTTTTATTTTGTTTTGATTTAATTGTGCGCGAAAAGTCCCGTAAATATAGTTCAATATGAGTGAAGTTCGAGAAAATTTAAAAACTTCTAAATTCTCGATTCAAATATGCAAAACGCTCGATTGATTTTCGTTAATGGTGTGGACGCTATTCCGCGCTTACAAATCATAGTTAATAAATGAGTTAATTAATGAGGTGATGCATCTAGCACGGCAGTATCCACAAGTCGCTATTGCCACCCTCTCCACCTGTTTTATTAGCCAGCATAACCCTAGACAGAGACAGTCAGAGCTAGCCTTCTCCTATGTAAATATCTTTTTCTCATATCACTCACACTCCAATATACACTCCTCACACAATATGGAACTTTAACAACTCTCATACAAACTCACACATAATTATACATATAAACATCCACACATCACACTTGTTTGTCAACCTGCATGTACTTATATTATAATGCTCTTTCTCTTCCATCAAGTCATATTTATGCTTAAGTACTTTTTTATTACCTGAAATAGTGACAAAATAATGTACATGTATATACTTAAAACTAGGGTGAGGGCCTGGTGATCCGTAACTCAGGGTTCTCCCTAGTACGGACTCCAGTCTCTCGCAAAGGAGCTTATACGCACTTATTTGTTACATAATTCTAAGGTACCTATTTATATTATCAAGCCCACCTTTGTGAAGAGAGAAATAAAATTTTATTACTATTACTATCTTTTTCATTATGTGTACTTACATTCTACCATATTCTTGAACATGTCCCTCGTTTAGCCAGTCATGCTGTAAATCCGTTCAGACATTTCAGCGGGATTGAGTAACAAACATCCAAATATTTAAACATCTTCACAAACTTTAAAATATTAGCAGGATAAAAAAATATTTGTGAAGAGAGAAAGTACAGTCAACTGGATTTTTGTTTTGTGAAAGGGATTACAATCTCCGTTCATCAAGGAATATAGACAATAAGTCAGTCAGACGCTTGGACGAATAAAAAAAGGCGGACGGAATCTCGACAATTTTTTTAAATAATAATTAGTACAAAGTAAATAAGTACTGTAAGATACTTTCGTGTCATAATTATTCTATTTTTTTACAATTAGTGCCGTCAGATAAGAAAGGGTTAAAAATACAGTGCATCCACAGGGAATCCTAGATTGAGGTTTAGGGCTTCAACCAATGTTATGTATATATGTATACATATATAATTATATAGATTTTTTTTGGCACAATAAATATTTTTTTATTTTTTATTTATTTTATTATTTATATCGAGGAGTCACGTAAATCGTTTGTGGTGTATTTATTCTTTTGACCAATTCCGTTCGGACATGAAATTGTAGTCAATTTATTACGTACTTATGTGAGTGCGAATAGCTAGCGTGATTTCGATTCGATCGCTAGGCGTGGGCTATACTGTGCATTGCATAGAAATATTAATGAACACAATTAGATATTTCACAGTCAATGGAATAGGGCTTTCGCAATTGGCATGAAAATTCATGTCAGTGACAAATGCGTATTTCGAGTTTTGGTGTTTGCCTTATTGTCACTATAAATATTTGAATTAGCATTTGTTTTTGTTTAGAAGCATGGACATGATTATCAAAAATCCTGTCCTACGTATATTATAAATGTGGAAGTATGGATGCTCGTTTCTTTGTCCTTCATATCACACTGAAACTTCTAAACCGATTTGGATGGATTTATACGATTTTATACATACATATATGGATTTTAACCGGATTAACATTAGCGGCTGCTTTTTATACCGGGAAAATGCACAGTTCTCGAGGGATGCGTGATAACGTCGTTCTATGAGATACCGAATTATTCGTGGGTGAAGCCGCGGGCTTCGTCACTCAAAGGTCAATGGAAAGGGCTATGCTCGGAGTGTCCCTGCGTGATCGAATCAGAAATGAGGAGATTCGCAGGAGAATGAAAGTAACCGACATAGCCCGAACAATAGCCAAACTTAAGTGGCAGTGGGCGGGGCACATTGCTCGCAGAACGGATGGCCGATGGGGCAGTAAAGTTCTGGAGTGGCGACCGCGTACTGGAAGGCGCAGCGTGAGTAGGCCCCCTACAAGGTGGATCGACGACCTGGCGAAGGTTGCGGGAATCTGCTGGATGCGGAAGGCGCAGGACCGGTCGTTGTGGCGATGCTTGGGGGAGGCCTATGTCCAGCAGTGGACGTCCTTCAGCTGAGATGATGATGATGATGAAGCCGCGGGCAAAGCCTACCTATATACTAAACATACTATTCTGAAATTTACGGACTCAATCAACTCAGCCTATCGCAGTCCACTGCTGGACATAGGCCTCTCCCAAGTTGCGCCACAACGCTCGGTCCTCTGCCTTCCGCATCCAGTCCCCCCCAGCCACGTTCTTTAGGTCGTCGGTCCACCTGGCAGGGGAGCGCCCTACGCTGCGTTTGCCGATTCGCGGTCTCCACTCAAATTTACAGACTGACATACCTATAAAATGACATCATTTTTGAGAAAGACAAAGATGAAGTATAAAAAAAAACTTTTTAACAAAAAATAAAACCGACTTCAATAACCTTAACTAAAAAACTTTTTAACAAAAAATAAAACCGACTTCAAAAACCTTAACTAAAAAGTAAAAAAATAATCATTGTATGTATTTTAAAATCTTAACTTAAACAACATTTTTAAGGCGGCGCGTGGTTGACCCTTTGCGTCATGTAATGTACAGTCGAGCGCAATATCTATAGTAAAAACAGTTTATGTGAACGTACATGAAAATCACGCGCCGCCTTCAAAATGTTGTTTAAGTTAAGATTTTAAAATACATACAATGATTATTTTTTTACTTTTTAGTTAAGGTTTTTGAAGTCGGTTTTATTTTTTGTTAAAAAGTTTTTATTTCATACTTTTTAGTTGAGGGTTGATTCATAAATATTTATATAACCAATTTGAGAATATATTTTTATTAACCTTTGCTATCCCACTGCTGGGCAAAGGTCTCGCTCATGTTCTTCCAAACGTCCAATCACTATCGTGAAAAAAAAACACGCATATCGGCCAAGAATTCTCAGAATGAGGAACCAATGAGCAGATCATCTAGATACGCAAAGGTAAAATTAACTGATTTATTGAAGCTGGTTAAAAAACTACTTAACCTAAGTCAATAAAATTTATATGGGACCACCGCGCGGACTTTCTCTACCAAATAAAAAAACAACCACGTAAATCGGCCCACAAATCTCGGAGTAATCGGTGTACATACATGAAAAAAAACAAAAAAAACAAAAAAAAAAAATAAAAAAAAAAAAAAAAAACCCGCGGAATACATAACCTCCTCCATTTTTTGAAGTCGGTTAATGACATAATATAATTTTAGAGAAAAACAAAGATGAAGTGTTTTATTTCATACCTAGGTACAGAGGTACAGTTGACTGCATCACAGTGTAACACTTGAATTAGAAAATCGCCCTTACTGCTTACCAAATAAATACTAAATGGAACTAAACTAATTAACTAACTAAATATGTGTAACTAAATGGAAGGTGCTGATGCCTGTGATACAATGTTTTTTCATTAGTAAAGGTGTTCGTACCAACGTTACTTTTTTTTCTGTATATTTTATGCAAATAAACATTTTGTTATTATTTTGTTTTTTAAATTAAATTTTCTCAGGCTTCTAATACCTGGAGTTTTTTAAGATCACACGGGTGTAAACCAAAGTTATTATTAACTGTTACCACTGACGTGCGGTCGACCGTACATGTTTTAAATACAAAAAAAATAAGGAACTTTCTTTGATTTTTAAGCTACTGTTTCGCACGACCCTAATGTTGAACGTTTTAAGCCCGGAGCGGCTTGATCTGTCACCAGAACAAGTAAATTAACATATTGTTGCTAATCGCTTATTGCACGCAAGTTGCAACAGTTATCTACAAACTTAATCACTATTATTAATTGGACAAAGCTTTGCTCTCTCTAATTATTTGTATAGAAGAAGAACACCTGCATAGAAAATAATATATGTTTTTAATATAATACAGGCGGTTCAAAAGCAACGTGTGTATT
This sequence comes from Asteroscopus sphinx, assembly GCA_949699075.1. Lineage (NCBI taxonomy): Eukaryota > Metazoa > Arthropoda > Insecta > Lepidoptera > Noctuidae > Asteroscopus > Asteroscopus sphinx. The sequence continues at coordinate 22,784,903 of OX453007.1, forward strand.
AACATTACGTGCCCGGTGTCCAGCTCAAAGGTCCAGTCGCAATGAATATGATCTTAACACCCCCACCCCCCCCTCCCTACGACATTAACCTCGACGACTCGACTCCCACAGTATCGCTCGATATTTCGCAACATTATTATCATTGCGATTTGGAAAGGTACTGCACCTAATATAGGCAGGATTTCCTATTATACTATTACAGTATTATCCGTCTAGATAAATCGGAAACGATCGGAAACAGCACGCCTGTGATATTGACAATTATTTCGTGTAACGAATGGCCTGTGTCGAAATTGAACGTGCACTATTGGCGTGTTCCTAGGATTGAAATCTCGGATATGATTGCGTTAAAGAGATAGGTACATGTGGCTTAAGATATCGTGCTTTATGACGACCGTTGTTAGCGGTTCGCATACCTAATTATTTTATCGCAAAGCAGTGGCGGATCCAGGGGGGGCTAAGCGGCTCAAGCCCCCCCCCCCCCCAAAAGCATCTGGATCCACCCCTGAGAAATCTAAAATTAAACTTGATATTAACCTACTTTCTTATTACTAAAACCATTTAAACCATTTATTTTGCCACACATACACAAAATATACCAGGCCCCTCAGAAAGTATTGCGAAAAAAAGTTTTTATATATGGGAGACTGGCCAGTTATAATGTTTTTCGAAAATATGATTATTTATAAGTAAAAATAAGTAAGTTCCAATTTCAAAATTTCCCTCCACATTTTTTGCGAGTTAATTCAAAGTATTGTGTCTCACTGAAATATGGATCTGCGCCGGGAACATTTTAGAGCTATGATTTTATACGATTTCAAGTGTCGCCTGAAACCGGATGAATCGTACGATAGACTTCAAATGGCATTCATGGATGAAGGCCCTTCCAAGGCAACCGTGTATCGTTGGTATAACGAATTCAAGCGCGGTCGACCAACTTTGGGGGATGACGAAAGAAGCGGTCGCCCTTTGACGGCTGTTACCGAAGAAAACGTGCTAGCAGTGAAAAATTTAATCCAAGACAATAGGCGAATTACATATCAGGAGATTCAACACATATTGAAGATTGGATCGGGAAGCGTTCACGAGATTCTACACAGCCATCTTCGCGTGAGGAGGATAGTATCACGCTGGGTGCCGCACAACCTCACCGATGCTCAGAAGCAGGCCCGGGTGGAATGGTGCCGTGATATGCTTAACAAATTTGAAGCAGGCTCGTCTCGGCGTGTTTACGACATCGTTACAGGTTATGAGTCCTGGATTTATCAATACGACCCAGAAACCAAGCGCCAGTCGACTGTTTGGGTGTTTCAAAATGAGCCAACGCCTACCAAAGTGAAGCGATCTAGAAGCGGGGGTAAGATTTTGATCGCTAGCTTTTTTAATTTGACTGGCCACTTGGTATCAATTCCCTTATGGGATCAAAGAAGCATTAATGCCGAATGGTATACTACCAAATGTTTGCCAGAAGTTTTCTCTGTTATAAGCAACAAGCGACCAAACACAGGGCTCCGCGGGCTACTGCTCCACCACGACAATGCACCTGCGCACACCGCACTCAAAACGAGGGACTTCCTGGACAGCACGCCAGTCAAACTCCTGGGTCACCCTCCTTACAGCCCTGATCTAGCACCGTGTGACTTCTTTTTATTCCCAAAAATAAAAAATCAGCTCAAAGGGATACAATTTTCGTCGCCGGAAGATGCGCTGGCTGCGTTCGAGCAGGCTGTAAACGAGGTGTCTGCGGCGGACTGGAAAAAGTGTTTTGAAAACTGGTTTAGGCGCATGAATCTTTGTATAGAGGCTGGTGGAAAGTACTTTGAAAAGATTTGATAAAAATATATGTACGTATAGAACAATTTTTTTTAGTTTCGCAAAACTTTCTGAGTGTCCCACGTACATATTACATGCAAAGGTAACAGGATTATTACTACACTACCTACAGTCACAGACATAGTAAAAAATATAGACTAAGTGCTGCGAACAACCATAGTGAAGCCAACAAAAACCGTGTTCCTTCATGAACAACCAGTGCTCACGTACACACCATACACCTGAAGGATATTTGTTTTCGCGATGCTTACTGGAAGATGCCGCGACATGTGAACTGAGAGGGGTGAGCACGGTTTAAGGTGCATATGTGACTGAGCACTGGTTGTACATGAAGGAGCACGGTTTTTGTTGGCTTCACTATGGTTGTTCGCAGCACTTAGTCTATATTTTTTACTATGTCTGTGCCTACTGTAAAATTTTAATCACTTATCCTTACTTAATCTAGTTCAGTTGTAGTTTACTGTTTATCTTGATAAAGCCTACCCTCAGCTGGGTCAAGCCCCCCAAATCAAAATACTGGATCCACCGCCTAAGTGTTATTTGTTGATAATTTACAGTGGCACTCATAGAGATCTAAATAATAAGGTAATAGAAATGTTATCTACTGTATTTTACTACAGGAACGCATGTCGCCGGTTTTTCGCCACCAACACATAAATACGCAATAATGCCCACCATGTTTCTAGCATTCAATGCAGAATAAATTAAGCCTACAAAAAATTCGCTGTTAGATACGCTGCAAAATGCAAGTTTAGTGACTCTGCGTCCAAAACATCACTGATGATCATGCAAACGGTTTGCGCACGAGTGTCCTAAAAGACATCTATCTGTACGCGGCGACACGTTAACGCGCCTTTGCCACTTCTATTACCTTTATAAGGATTTCTATGGCACTCAATTGATTTTGAACAGCGAGAAAGAAACAATTGCGTTAATTTCAGCGTTAAGGTAAATTGCTGCAAAGTATTTGAGTGGACCGGTTTTGTATGAATGTATTTAATGTTTCGCATTTCATTCGTTCCCGCAGGCACCTGCCGCGCGGTTTCGTAAGCGCGCGTCGCTATGCGAGCGCTGCGGCCGCGCCGCCTCTCCTACTTCCAAAGCACGTGCTATTCAAATTGAGCGTTCCAATTTTAATTCCAAATTCCGTGCGGCTGTTAACTGAATGGCAGACAGTGATTCACTGTTGACAACTATATAGCTGCTTTTTGTAATAAAACCTAGGCTTGCAGCGCCTGTGTCACTTCCATATTATACGATACGCATATTACATAAATATATTACCAGGTATATTAGAATATAAACGTCAGATGAAACATAATTTAGAGTTTAATAAACTACTCTTTATGGTCATTGTTCTGTGGTTAATTGCATTTATCTTTACGGCTGAACTTATTGACATCTCGGCTATTGTCAGCGGCCTAATGGCTTAGCTACAAGTTCACAGCATTAGATAGTATGGACATAACATTAGCGGACTGGTTCAGGGTAAAATTCCTAACGCTCGTGTAACCATTATAAGATCAAATATTATGACACACAAATCCTAAATAATTTGTACTTTGACTTTAGGCTTGAAACTGGAACAACTGGGTGTTGCGAAACACAGCTATTAGGGTACCTGGTAGACCCATACAACCTTGATAGAGCGCCTGTTACTTAATTATTATGCCAGCCGAATTTAATAGAGGTATATTTTTGTGGTTGAGATAACATTCTGTATCAATAGGTCCAGATTAACATTTATAATTTAGTATTATTGGACATTAAAGTTTTATTCACGTAGGACAAGTCATTGGTTTTTAACCAAGGCTAGGTTAATGTGGATGCTTTAATTTTCTAATCATTTTATACATCTGATTTTATTATCTACGACGTGTACAGTCTAATAAAGATATAAGTATCCAGGGTCGCCAGATATAGATGAATATTTCTCAGGAAATTATGATAGAACGGTTTGAATAGGGTTTTGAGTAAATACAGTTTTACTTTGTCCGTTACATAACCAGCCCATTACTGTCCCATCTGCTGGGCACGGGCCTCTTTTCAGTACGAGAAGGCTAAGGCCTTAGTCCACCACGCTGGCCTAGTGCGGGTTGTCGGACTACACACACCATTGAGAACTGTATGGAGCACTCTCAGGTGTGCAGGTTTCCTCACGATGTTTTCCTTCACCGTTTGTCCGTTATTGAAATGATATTCCACTCAAAAACATCCGTAATCTCCTGAGAAAACTTCATTTATATCTGGCGACCCTGGATATTTATCTCTTTGTTCTACTGTACCGATCAATTGCGCCTCACTGTTTAACATGAAAAGAGCATTTCCATGGAGTTTCTTGCCGGCTCTTCTCTATAGGACCAACTTTTTGGAACCGTGCAACTAGAGTCATAACGTTTTGAAAGTGCATGTAAATGCTTATTCGAAATAAAAACTATTGAATTTGAAGATATAAATTGTGGAAAGAAAAAATCGCTCACGAGCAGGATTCGAACCTGCGACTCCTGGCTCAGTACGCCAGTGCTTTAGCCACTAAGCTACCGTGAACACTGCTCGTGGTATCGAAATTATCCACTATACGTCTTTGGGTGACGTCAGCGATATCTTATTAAGAAACATTGTTCCTTGACCGACTCGACTAACTTTACAGTTAAATCAAAGTCGTATAGATATGCCTACCCTTACTAAGACGTATAGTGGAGGATAATTTCGATACCTCGAGCAGTGTTCACGGTAGCTTAGTGGCTAAAGCACTGGCGTACTGAGCCAGGAGTCGCAGGTTCGAATCCTGCTCGTGAGCGATTTTTTCTTTCCACAATTTATATCTTTAGAATTCGCTTCGCATGCGTAAAATGCGTTAAAGTAATAAAATTATTATTGAATTTGAATTTGACTGATACCACAGTTTGAAAGAAAAAAGAAAGAAAAAAATATTTATTGGCTTCAAAAGTGACGCACAAAATTACCAAAAAATTCAAGAACACATAACAAATACAGGTACAAAGCAAAGAAGTGTGGTGCTGTGCATGAGGCAAACGCACGGAGCAAAGACACAGCGGTGTTTGCATATTTTGGTGCGAATTTGGGATGAAACGTCCATTCATATGCTATGCGCATGTGATGCATTGCACCATAGAAGAAGTCAGCATCTTGGAGGCTTCCAATCTCAGCTGATGAGACCCTTAGACCAACAGTTTCTGTTGGTCTGTGATGAGACCAAATCTTCAAACTCCAAGGTAATAGTCGACTTTATGGTTGGCCTGCGGCTTGGGGAGGTGTTGTAGTCTACTATAAAGGCGATCGTTGAGGTCGCTGTGACAAAAGAGGCTTGCAATGACCCTACTGATAAATAACCATGTTATGTTCCTAATAAGGTACAAGACGTCTCTCTCAGAAAAATAATAAGGGGTAATAATAAGAGGGTTGCTATATAGTGACAATTCCCAAACATATTACTCGCTGATACCATGACAACTCAGTTTTCCTCAATCAAATATTCCGTGATATTATGGTGTAACAACAATTTTCTAGATCATGGCTAAAATATTTGCAAAAGTGGTAGTTAACCTAGTTTCTTGAACACGCTTGATGAAAAAAAGGAAATAATAATATGTGTGCAGTATAATAATGCGTTCAGGATGCTGGCGGGGCTGCTGCGTTTTTGTAGCGTTTCCGAGATGTTCGCTGAGGCGAGGATTGACGGTTATCATGCCATCATCCGAAAACGATGTGCCTCGACCCTTCGCAGAATGCGTTCTAGCTCCCACAGCGTCCTGAGCGTATTGTGCGACAAGTGGGATTGTCCAATGTTGCGACTCTGGATATGGCTTCACATCTCTAGTGCGAACTATGTCTAGTTTGAGGTTCGGCAACATTTATTAATTTTAAGTTACTAAAATTGGGTTATTTTTTTTGGTTTTACTAACACTATATGGATATACTTGTGATCTGAAATAAAGATTTTATTATTATTATTATAACTATTATAAGTTTTAATCACTATACAGTATTAATCACTATACAACGAACAGTTTAAAAAATGTCGAAGTGAAATGTCCGTCATTCTTTGCGAGTGTCATTAACCTTTGGAACGAATGTTCTGATGTTTATGGTGAAATATTTTGATGTTGTATTTGTATTTCAATATTTTTACATCTAGATTGCTGTTTATATTATAATGGCAACAAAAAGGTGGGGCTACAGTGAAGCAATTTCGTCGTATTCTGACAAAAGACGCCATTCACAGGTGGTCTTTGAATTATGTACCTTTCCGCACGTCAATCATCACAGCGAATATTCAATACTTACTTCATAAAGAAATAAGTGTGCATATTATATCACACAAAATATATCTACTATTTACGTTTCTTTCTTTCTTCAATTTTGCTTGCAGGTATTAAAAGTGGCTTACACTTACAGTAGAAATAATTAAAGTTTAACGGCGAGTAAAATATTTATTTGTATAATGAAAATTATCCGTAGAAGCTATAACTAAAAAAGTTTTAAATTATGTTTTATCTTTTGGTTTGGTATTGTTACCGTAAATAATTGCTCATTAATAATAATTAGTGTGTTATCTTGAAAGTAATATTTTACTTAGTTTTACGATTAACTTGGCATTTTTGGCATTTCAATCATTCTTGGGTATTTTTATGTATTTTGTGGTCATTTTTACACAGCACCATCGTTTTCATCGTTTTTAGGGTTCCGTACCCAAAGGGTGCCACACGGGACCCTATTACTCTCGCTACGCTGTCCGTCCGTCCGTCCGTCTGTCTGTCACAGGGCTGTATCGTTTGAACGGTGATTGGCTCGTTGAAATTTTCTGACAATATGTGTTGCTAATACTACCATCACGACACGACAAATACTAAAAATAAAATAAAGTCTAAAACTTAAGGGGGTCCGCATACACGAAACCTCGAAAAACATGCATTTTATTCAACGTTTTTGTTCCTGCTCTATCTTCGAAACGGTAATACATACCAGCGTCAAACTTGGTCTGATTATAGTGCATCAACTCAGCCTATCGCAGTCCATTGCTGGACATAGGCCTCTCCCAAGTTGCGCCACAACACTCGGTCCTCTGCCTTCCGCATCCAGTCCCCCCGCCACGTTTTTATATTGATTATAGTGCATACTATGTGGCTTAGCAACAAATACTAAAAATAGGACAAACATATGTGGTGGTATCTGCGTAAGAAAGAGATGCAAAAAATCACATTTCGCGTACGTGCGTTGATGTCTTTTGATGAACTCTCATAAATTAAGTCAATTTCTATAGGGTATCAGGTCGATAGGTGGTACGGAACCCTTACTGCGTGAGTCCGACTCACACTTGGCCAGTTTTTCGTAAATATAATACAATACGTATTGATTCAATAGTGGATAATGGATACGAAGGAAGGATAGAGATTTTTTTTTATATATATATTTATTTTTTATTTTTATAAAGTACCTTTGATACTTTATTTTAATTACAATCTAGCCATGAGTCTAATAAGTAATTTATTTTTAACCTAAATTGCTATGTAAAAATGTTCTAAGAATACGTCCAATAACTTTTCTTAGTTTCAGTTAAGAGGAAGACACTTTGTTCATGTGTTCTTTATAAGCAGCACTTATCACTACATGTTGTCTGTCACTACACTATTCACTACACTAATTCAAATGGCTTTGTCCGTTTTAGTCTTCGCACTATTTCTGTGTTATCGAGAAATTTAGTGACTCAATTTTAGAGATATACATACAACAGTGGAGTGTTTATTCTGAGTTGATTTTACTATTGTAAAAAAAACCTTAACATTAGAAGAGAAATACTATAATGTAAAGCTTTCATGAATATTTTGGGAAGCAATAATGCACTGCTCGTGTTCGATTCCGGGAAGGGAATTGTCTTAGAAGCCTGTGGAATACCGTAGGGACGCCGGCGTAGACTGCAAACTGACGCGGCTTGCATGGCCGTAGACCACGGTAAGTGGTTATCGGAAATCCATGTCGCATGAAAATATTTTCTACTTTTGGGAGTCTCCCATGGAGTTGTCCTTTTGGAGTATCGCCAAGTTGATAAAGAAATAAAAAAATATTTATTTACACTATGAAGGATATTTGTGTTTAAACTACATATTTAGATATACTTAAAGTATCTATTAAATATAGTACAGTCAACGAAAGTAATAATAACTAATTTTAAGTCGGTGCCGACTCAAAATTAGTTATTTACATTAGTTTAGTTAGGAGAATAGTAATGAAGACTAAAAAGCTCAATTTTATTTTTCGCTTTTCAGTTTATGTTTTCGTCGGTTCAATTTTTTGTTAAAAAGTTTTATTTTTAGTTTTTTTGTGGCTAAAATCGAACTCCAGGTTACGCAGTAACTAATAGGTAATCTGTACTCTGGTCTCCATTATGTTGTAGTGTCTAGAACAACATTTATGTGTGCCAAGTTTCAACAGAAAACATTCAAAGTTCGGGGAAATACAGGCGTGATGTTATGTTATGTTATGTTAAGTTTCAACAGAATCGGTTAACAGGTAAGAATTCAGTGGGTTTACAAGCACTCATCACCTGTTTTTCTACCCTTAGGGGTGGATATTGATTTTCAAATTTAAATAGGACCAACTTCGAGATATAACCTATCCAATAAAAAGAGAATCATCAAAATCGGACTACTCTGTAAAAAGTTATGCGTGGTCAAACATAAAAAAAAAAGACGTGTGGCACTCGGAGACTGCCGCGGTAAAGCATAAACAACATAACATTTTTTATCAATACAAAGAGGAGGTGCCCTAACGCCGAAACTTTAAGCAGGCATGAGTCACCAGATTGCGGGGCGAAGAGGGGGATTACGCATGCGCAGTAACGCCGATACAACCAATGCCACCTAGAGGCGTTTGCAGAACTAAAGAGACAAGCGTGATATTTCAAAAAGTCATTAAAAGTTCTGCTATTCATGGATAGATGGCAAAACTAAAAAGTATCACCGCTGTGCCGGTCGGAGTGGGGGGTGTTAGGTTATTTTCGTTACGGAATTTCTGGATTCGGTCTCCACGCTCAAGGCCCGCGATATAAGCTATGCAATAGCTTAAAAATACGCGTTGAATTTAGAACCTCCTCCTTTTTTTCGTCGGTTAAAAACCAGTATAAGCAGAGCTGGTCTTATATGTATAGTATATTATGTACGAAACGTACTTACTTGTACACTGTAACTAATCGTGGGTACGATCGGATAATAAGTAACACTATTTGTAATAATCTGTAATCATTGAGAAAGAGTGTTTAAAATTAAATGGACTCTTTGACCCAACGATCTTTGCCTAGAAAATTGGTTCTACATTCAAAATTAATGAAATTAAAATAATTTCCTGTGGATAAGCTATTACCTAGATTTGATAAAAAAAATGTATATTGTAGTGCAGTAGTACATGCCTCTACCATGTATTCCATGTATTTCTCAGTATATTACAGACCTTATAACCATCAACACGTCTATTATTACTCCCGACACTACAATATGATCAGAGGACGTGATACTCGCTTATAATAGTTTTGTACCATTGATATGCGATTAACCGTATATCAATCAATGAATACGAACAGATATTTTTTGTAAAAGTTTACGGACAAGTTGCATATGTCTACGCTGACGTTGCATTGTATTAGCTCCTTTTCAAAACATCCTTCCGCGGAAGACTAATGGTAGGTGAAGTGTCTATTAGTGTCTAATCAACTAACATTTTTAATTACGTAAAGTTAAAAATAAAGCAATACGGAAACTTGGGAATTTGTGTTACTAAAGCTGAGGTGCTTATTGTTGATTTCTTGGAACTACAAAAATTAGAAAGGCATATCGTGACCGAAATAATCTATTGAAGTAAATTACAATTTTTTGGGAAATATAATTTCTTGTAATATGTTTTATTTAGGAACTTAACAAGTAATAAAATTTGCTTTTTAGAAATTGACGTCATTCACGTAATCCTTAGATTATTATTTATTATTATTATCAGCCTGTAGTGTCCCACTGCAGGGCAAAGGCCTCCCTTCCCTTTTTCCACTTGTCCCTGTCTTTTGCCTTCTGGGGCCAATCCTTAGATTAGTTTATAAAATTAAAAAAAGGAAAGGTAATCAAGTCTTAAGCGACGAATAAGTCATAAGTCTTGGTAAAATATTAGTCTACTCAAAACACACAAACATATTTAAATTTATTGTCATTATTACATAATTTATTTTACTTTATATAAGAAGTTACCTAATATGTTCATTTATTTCATTGCTCGTGGCTGCCCGTGGCCGTAAGAAAAGAGCTAGTATTATTACCTTATTCTATGCCGTGGCCTCACTATCGGGACCCACCCGAAAACCAGCACTGCAACATTTCGGTGTTTCAGCATATGCTCATTTATTTTAGTCTTGTATAAGCATATTTTTTTTTTGTTTAGTTCTCGCCAGTAAATAAATTATTTATTTCTCTCATATTAAAATAGAACACTCTACCCGATCCTAGACGAACACACATATATATATTATTATATTTTGGTTTATGTATCAGTGTGTCACCAGGCTTTAGTGGTAGATCGGTGACAGCCGTCATTTTGTTGTGAAGGTACCCTTGCCAAGCGTGGCGGGCTTCATGAATATGTAAGCGCTCATCAATGCTCCGGCTCAAGATATCGGATTTTCCGCTTGAACTATTTTGTTAAGGCTGTGTGTGTTACATATTTTGTATCGAAGTAGGGAGGCGTGTTGTTTTTGGGGTTTTGAATGTCAATTGAAGTTTCGAGTATAGATAAGGAGGTGGAATAACAAAATTTCGATAAGTACATATTAATATTTTGACGGATTATTTTTGTTGTTACATGAATAGGTAAAGGTATAAACTGGTTGCTTATCATTAGACTCTCGCTCTTTACAAATAAGTAAACGAAAGAAAATTCTGTTACAGGTTGCACCTTCAGGGTCTGTTTTCACCAAACGGAAAAATCCATGAGCTCTTGTTTTCACTGAATAAGTAACTGTATCAGAATGATCTATCGTGGGTCCTGGGTTCGATTCCTGGGTCGGGCAAAGTGTTATTGGGTTTTTTCAATAGAAAATTCTCAGTAGCAGCCTGGAATCTGGATTTGTGGCCGGTTAATGGCAATAAGCTCGGCCCCTGTTACATGGGACTAACATAACTGGTGAAATGTGGGTGTACTATACCTACACCTCTGCCTACCCCTTCGGGGAAATACAGGCGTGATGTTATGTTGTTATGTTATCAGAATGACTTTAAGTATAAAATTCCTACGAACTTTAAGTAGAAAATTCCCTTGATGTCTAATTCCTTTTGACTTTAAATATAAATTGCCCTTGATATCTATTTTGAATTTTATACTTAAAGTCGATACCGATACAGTTACTTATTTTGTGAAAAAAAAAGTGCTCCAGGATTTTTACATTTGCTGGAAACTGACCCTTAAACACTTCGTATACAAAGTCTTTGTCAGTATAACATGTCCTTCTAACCTTACCCAAAGCATCATAACATTACTCCATGTTATACAAAAATTAAATTAAACAATCCTTCTAAAACTCTTTTCCACTGAAATAAAACAAGTTCCCAAAAAAAAAGACGTGTGGCACTCAGAGACTGCCGCGGTAAAGCTATTGCATAGCATTTTTTATGTAAATACAAAGAGGAGGTGCCCTAACGCCGGAACTCTAAGCAGGCATGAGACACCAGATTGCGGGGCGAAGAGGGGGATTACGCATGCGCAGTAACGCCGATACAACCAATGCCACCTAGAGGCGATTTGCAGAACTAAAGAGACAAGCGTGATATTTCAAAAAGTCATTAAAAGTTCTGCTATTCATCGATAGATGGCAAAACTAAAAAGTATCACCGCTGTGCCGGTCGGAGTGGGGGTGTTAGGTTATTTTCGTTACGGAATTTCTGGATTCGGTCTCCACGCTCAAGGCCCGCGATAGAAGCTATGCAATAGCTTAAAAATTAATGAACGTGTGCAAAGTAATTCGCGGCTTTATATAAGCCGTTACAGTAACAGTTTAAAAGGATCCCGTCCCACGATCTCATGCATAATTTAAGCCAAATATCGATCTTCTTCCAGATTCTAGAGGCACCGCTCTAATAATGGGTATTACGATGAAATTACAAGCATGCGCGTATCAAGTGTGATTTACAATAACTAGGGAGGTTTTTGATGGACAGTTTAATTTGAAAGCGTGGTGGAAATGCACTAGTGTTAGTGTAGAGGTGCTGAAATTCGATAGTAATGTGATTTGTTTTTTTAAATTTAGTTTGGTTATTTTTTAGAATAGTTTTAAACGAATTATTTTACCATGTTTGTATTAACTCGCTTTCCTTCGTGTCTGTCTGTTCCGTAAAATTTTTGCAATTGACCTGATAAGCAAAAGACTTGAAACTTTAAAAATAGCCCAAAACTGGATGGCAATGCAAAAAATTAAACCAACTTGCGCTTACGCTTACAGCAATTTTCAGATAATTATCATTGCGGCCTTATAATACCCATTTCTGGCTACAGGCCTCCTCTTAATTCTCCACTCCTACTGGTCTTGATCCCTTGGCATCAAATCTAGGCCTATACTGTGTCGTCGGATGTCGTCCACCCAACGTTTGGGTGGCCGTCCCCGCGGTCTTGTAGTAATGGACAAGGAACGATGGACCTGTAGACTGCTGGAGTGGCGACCACGACAGCAATTTCAGATACATATGTAATAATTTCAACATCATCATCATTTCGGCCGAAAGACGTCCACTGCTGGACATAAGCCTTCCCCAAGTATCGCCACAACGACCGGTAATAATGTAATAATTACGATGAAGTAATTCCTCCTACAGTTTCACAAAGAACTAAATTTTATTCAAAAAAATTGAGAGGTGTCAAGGGACACCCGGATGGAACGAAGTTCTTTTCGATTCGGTATTGCAGTTGTTATGGGCAAAGGTAGCCAATTAACATCAGGTGGGCCTTTAGCTCGTTTCGCCATCCTATACAATAAAAATAAAAAAAAAGTGTCGTTACAACTTTTCGTGAGAATTTTTTCCGTCTAGCCCCCTTTCACAACGCGCGATAAGGAACTACGTTCCAAAAATGTAACATAAGCAGAAAACAGTTAGGCAAATTCACATAACTAAAGAAGTGCCGTTGTTAACTGCAACGTCACTGCAACTTGTTTCGATCAAAACAATGCTTTTCGTTTTCTCTTATCTACGGCGATTGCTGTCAGAAATGAACTGCAGCGTCACTGCAACTTGATCGGTGCAGCATGAAATTTAGGGCCCAGTACGGTGGCAGTACTCCCTCGATATACGATTATAGAGCTCCAAACTCAAACCAGCCACGATAACAGACTGACAATAATTAAGAGCATTCAAACTTCCCCGGACTATTTTCTTCCGTGTAGTCTGAAACTTTAAAATTGCTTCACCTTGGTTAAAGCGATCTTCAGTTCCCGTTGAAAAGATTCAAAGTATGCTTCATTAAAACTGCGTTGGGCATCGACAATGGAACAGGATCTCAGGTCTCGGATGTAATTAGTGGGGAGGCTGCGAGCCTTTAAAGGAGTTCGTACATTACACAGACTCGACACCAATTCATCACCGTTCCAACCCCAACTTTCAGTTCACTATTGTGTCGTTGACTAGGCAATCAATCCGACGGTCACCAGTGGGCAACGTGTCATCAAAGAGTGGGCAACACGTCGTCAACAAGTGGGCAACGCGTCGTCAACGAGTGGGCAACGCGTCGTCAATGCGATCAACGCGTCTTATTCGATATGTCCTCCTGCAACTGTAAGTGGAATAAATATAATTCTTCATTGACATAAAACTGGTACAAAAATAGTATGACGCAAAGTTACAACTTGCAAGGTTTTAGGCAACAGGCTTACCTTTTGACTGTTGTATCCTGGTTGTAAAAATGTTTATTGTTTGTATTGCAACTATTTCTATGTGTACCATAATAACTCAGTGTTCTACAAAAGGTTTTTGAATGAATAAATAATTTAATAATTTAATTTAATTTAAAAAAAAAAACAAAGATATGATATTAAATTATTTATTATAAAAAAATTGGAATGAAGAAAGGGTGCGGACGAGTGAGCCGGCAACGTGCCACCAGTCGTAAGCGTGTTGTCGACGCGGGGCCGATGCGTGGACGACACAGGGTCAACGAATGGCAAACGGGCCGGAGATGACCACGCACTTATATACGACGCGTGGATTTCAAGTAAATGTTGAAAATTCCACCGTATGTAACATGATATAAAGCTTACATTTCAATGCTTTGCTTGTAAGTCGAGTCGGAGTGGAGTCGGCGTCGAGTCTGTACAATGTGCGAAGTCCTTAATACATTCTCATTACTCTGCACTGCCTGAATGGAAATGTAATAATCGAGGCATTCATACGCTCAGAATAGAAATAATTATAAAATAATCTCTTAAGGAATATTCATATTTATGTTATGTATTATGTGTTCAATCTTATTAATGTATAGTCCATCGACTTTAATAGTGGCGGTACACCCAAATGGCATGTAGGAATTTTGATTGAATAAAAATGTGGCAGAATAAATATATGTGGCAGTTTTTTTTTAATGATTAAGAATAAAATTAACATGGCTAACTTCATAATGTTAAACGTAAAAACAAAATAATTTCTTAGGTTTTCGCGATCACTACACATTGTAATAAAACGAAGTTTAACCGGATTAAATCGCGTATATTATTTAAATTAATTTCCTGACGTTTCGAAAGCTTTGCAGCACCTGCACCTGCACTTGTTTGGAAACTAGTCCTAAAAATAATCAAGTCCCAAGCAGCACACAACACTGTAAAAGATAATGATATTGTGAGTGATTACTGCGTGCATCGAAACGATTTTTATTAATAATATTGTACGGTAGATTAAATTTACTAGAAGCGTCCTCGGAATCATAGGGTGCCAATATTTGAGCGAATGGACTTTAAAGTATTTTTAGACTGCCAGGAGAAAATCCACGTTCAAATATTTAACAGGGCAGCGGACAACCCGTTCCTGTTTTAAGCTGAAATTATTTTCAATTTAACTAGTGTTCAGTGTGCCAGCCCAGATTTACTGCAGATAACGAGTGTATGATTAATATTGAAGGCAGCGCCGGCTGCGATGACTGTGATTAACGACAAGCAATCAACGGTTCAAATAATTCGGATTTATTCGGCTTACATCGTTTTTTTATTAATTGGTCCAAAAATGTTCACAAGGATTTAATTAAACACGTTGATGTCACCACGTATTAAATTTTCAATCGAAATTCCTTTGCAGCGGTAAATAATTTTTAATTTTAATATTTCGACGGGTATGGCCAGTAAAATTTCCGTTGAGGTTTTATCGACGTACACGGACAATGCAGCACAGCTTAAAAAGTTAGATTATTCCAATATTCCTAGTTAAAAAGTGGATTAACTTTAATAGCATGCATCTTTTTACCCGACTGCGCGAAAGCAAAGACAGGGTTATGTTTTTAACCGACTTCTTATACAGTAAAGTTTGACAATGCTATCGAAATAAAAAATTTGTTCCTCTTAGTGAAAAAATTTTTTTTGTTACAGGTATTATTCAATGAAACTTATTGCTCACGGTGTCACTTTCGTCACTTGAATTTTAACTTTGGGTAGCTTGGATAATCCTAGGTATACCCGGATAAAACTAGGTTTACCCGTTCTTCTATCATTACTCGTAATATACATATCATCATCATCACCATTTCAGCCGAAAAACAACCACTACTGGACACAGGCCTCCCCCAAAAGGGGGGACATACCGTAATCGCCACGCTTGGCAGGCGGGTTGGCGATCGCAGTTGGTTGGTTAAAAACCCGGAGAACGCCGCTGCCCATCCTCTGGTGAATCCCTTAGTCGCCTTTTACGACACCCATGAGAAGATATAGGGTGGTGAAATTCTTTGCGTCCGGCATCACACGGACGAACATAACAATATGTAACATCGACATAATAATATCGTTCCGTGTGGTGCCGGACGAAAAGAATTGCACCCTATTGTCTTCTCATGGGTGTCGTAAAAGGCGACTAAGGGATTCACAACTACGATCGCCTACCCGCCTGCCAAGCGTGGAGATTATGGCATATTCCCCCAAACTGCTTGGGGGAAGCCTATGTCCAGCAGTGGACGTCTTTCGGCTGAAATGATGATGATGATATCGACATAATAATTTATAGTTACATTTTATTTCAGGTCATCGGTCCACCTGAAGACTTGAAGAATGTGCCTGGGGGACTGGATGCGGAAGGCAGAGGACCGAGTCACAGTATAATTAACATCCTTACTCTGTGACCGAGTGTTGTGGCGCAACTTCGGAGAGGCAACGCGTATTTCGTTGAGATATGTCATTCTCATACATTTTGATTGTTTTCTATAGCTTTGACGTTTGTAGATTGTCATCTTGGCTAGGGGGGCATGTCCAGTAGTAGACTGCGATGGGCTGAGTTGATGATATTTTATTTTTACATGTTGGCCTTTTTTGTTAAATTTCCTGTGTATTTACTATGAAAACCTTTAGAGTCATCGCCGAACTACTCACATAATACGTTTGAATTCTCATGCATGTAGGCCAGCCCTAGAAACGAGCTTTCTGAGGAACGGGGTGTCGACACAGTTTGCTAATCTCTTAAGCCGTGGCCACCCCCGTTCTTTGATGGATTTCCTCATAGCAGGCGTGATCCCTCAAAGGGACTGAACTTAACATTCGTGTGCGCTGAACGTTTGATATGTTGAAATGTGCTTGATGCCTCCGTTTTAATGTGATTTGGTTATATCTTAGGTTTAAGATTACTCTCTCTATTTCTGTAGGTTTAAGCATAAACTTACTATACTGACGTCAGTATAATAATGTCTATGGGTTTATGTTTGATACACAGACATAGTAAATAAAACTTTTTAACAAAAAATTGAACCGACGAAAACAGAAACTGAAAAGCGAAAAATAAAATTTTGCTTTTAGTCTTTTCCTAACTAAACTAATGTAAATAACTAATTATGAGTCGGCGCCACACGGCAAACAAACCAACAAAGTGCGTGCATGTTGCAAGTGGTCGAGCGGCGAACGCATTTTTGGAAAGTTATTGTTTAACATTGAAAATTTCACGTTGTATTTGATGTTATGTTGTTTTTATTATTTATTTTAAGTAATTCAATGATATTCATTGATTGTTTCTTTGGCGCCGACTCATAATTAGTTATTTACATTAGTTTAGTTAGGAAAAGACTAAAAGCAAAATTTTATTTTTCGCTTTTCAGTTTCTGTTTTCGTCGGTTCAATTTTTTGTTAAAAAGTTTTATTTTTAATTTTTTTGTGGCTAAAATCTAACTCCATGTCTCTATTATATTGTAGTGTCTAGTTGTAGTGTCTAGAACTACATTTATGTGTGCCAAGTTTCAACAAAATCGATTACACGACGACGACAGGTAAGAATTGAGTAGGTGAAGAAACACTCATCCCTTGTTTTCCTACCCTTAGGGGTGGATTTTGATTTTGAAATTTAAATGGGACCAACTTCGAGATATACCCTATCCATTAAAAGAAGAATCATCAAAATCGGACCACTCTGTAAAAAGTTATGCGTGGTCATACATAAAAAAAAAAAAAAAAAAAAAAAAAAAAAAAAAAAAAAAAATAATACGCGACGAATTGAGAACCTCCTCCTTTTTTTCGTCGGTTAAAAATATAGACGAAATGCTGCGAATAATCATAGTAAAGCCAAAATAACCAAAAACAACCAACGTGGTGTGTGGTGCCGGACTTAAAGAATAGCACCACCCTTATCTCTTCTCATGGGTGTCGTAAAAGGCGACTAAGGGATTCACCAGAGGATGGGCAGCAGCGTTCTCTGAGTATTTAACCAACCAACTGCAATCGCCAACCCGCCTGCCAGGCGTGGAGATTATGGCATATCCCCCCCTTAATTGGGGGAGGCCTATGTCCAGTAGTGGACGTCTTTCGGCTGAAATGATGATGATTATGAACCAAAAATAAATATCTTTCAGGTGTATAGTGTGTACGTGAGTGCTGGTTTGTGACCACGGAGTAGTAGCACGGTTTTGTTGGCTTCATTATGATTGTTCGCAGCACTTCGTCTATAATTTTTACTATGTCTGTGGTTTGATATATTTTGGTTTATTTAACGGCGGACGCATTTTCGGGTATTAGGGCGTTTCACACCACGCTTGGTTCGGACCACGGTGTAAATCGAACAAGTACCCTTTTTGAATGGGCCGTTCCGGACCGCGATGTGAAACGACCACGACCATTTTTGTAATGGGCTGGTTCGGACCGCGGTGTGAAACAGCCCCGTATGTACTCTTTTACCATTGGCCGTTTTGGACCATTAT
Organism: Asteroscopus sphinx; assembly: GCA_949699075.1. Taxonomy (NCBI): domain Eukaryota; kingdom Metazoa; phylum Arthropoda; class Insecta; order Lepidoptera; family Noctuidae; genus Asteroscopus; species Asteroscopus sphinx. The sequence continues at coordinate 22,803,143 of OX453007.1, forward strand.
CAAAAGTTAAAACCTACAGTCAACCTTATGGTGATACAAGACGTTACCTCTTTTTCCAAAATAATAATATGGTGATGCAAAGACAGAACGTGGTAGGTGCTCTAGCAGTGTGTATTGTGAGTACTTTAAAAAATTATTAATGATTTATATAAAATAATGATACCTGTAAAACATAATACTATCTATATTAGATATGGATGCTGATAAGCAATAGTATGTCAACCCACACGGAAGCCATTTCGAGTAAATCGTGTTTCAAAATTACGGCACCAATTTAATTAGTTTGTTCAAGAATTTGCTGCAAATATTGATGATATGCAATCATTATATCATAATATAAGTTTAGATCAAATTTCTCCAATTAAACTTGTAAAATCTGTTATATTCATTCCAAAAACCGTTAAATTTGATATTACAAAATGCGCCAGCAAACATTTTATTTGAATATACATTTCAAGTCTTATAACACATTATTGCTAAACTGAAGACAATTAATTTAAATTCAATTTGATTAATGTCAAGTACCTTAACCCTATATTGATAAACGTATTATTAAGATAAAAATTGTAATGTTAAGGTGTTATCAATAAAAGCCATGATTTCTTACAATATTAAAATATTTATTTACGTTTTAAAAACGGAACAAATTAGGGACCATCGAGCGTTATTGGCTATTTAATCTTCAAGATTTACTTTGAATAGGTACTTACCTACCTACATCATAATCAACATTATCTAAATTAAAACAGTATTTAAAAATCAAAATCAAACTACCTACAACAAAATAATCTCGTTTCGTTCGACTGGTTAGGGTATCAACGTTAACGAGAACATCTCACATCTCCGTTTTGCCGATGACATCGTTGTATGGCTGAGTCGTTGGAACACCTGGGCGAAATGCTGCACAGCTTAAACTGAGCATCTCGGCGTGTCGGTCTCGGCATGAATCTGGACAAGACTAAAGTCATGTTCAATATGCATGCCGAGGCCAATATTCGTTGAAGGGTCTGCACTCGAAGTCGTAACGGAATACGTCTACCTAGGGCAGATAATTCAGCTTGGTAGACAAACTTCAAGTAAGAAGCAGACAGAAGGTTCTAGTTAGGCTGGGTAGTATTTGGCAAACTTCGCCGAGTCTTCTCGTCGCATATACCGCAAAGTTTGAAGACAAAGGTCTTAAACCAGTACGTCATGCCTGTCATGACTTACGGTGCCGAGACGTGGACACTGACAGTTGGGCTGGTTCACAAATTCAAAGTCGCTCAGTGAGCTATGGAGCCAGCTATGCTTGGAGTTTCTTTGAAGGATAAAATCCGTAACGAGATTATCCGGAGGAGAACCGGATTGACCGACATATCTTGTAGGATCAGTAAGTTGAAGTGGCAGTGGGCTGGCCATGTCTGTCGAAGGGCTGATGGCCGCTGGAGCAGACTAGCCCTTGAGTGGAGACCGCGAATCGGCAAACGCAGCGTAGGGCGACCCCCACCAGGTGGACCGACGACCTGAAGAACGTGGCTGAACGTTAATGGATGCGGAAGGCAGAAAACCGAGTGTTGTGGCGCAACTTGGGAGAGGCCTATGTCCAGCAGTGGACTGCGATAGGCTGGGATTATGATGAATCATACAACTCATTGGGCTCGGACTGAATAGTTGCTGTATGATGAATAAGCTCAATGATCGACGAATGAGCTAGTGTTGTATTATCAGCCACAAACAGCAATCAACAGCAGCTAGAAACTCCAATAAATCCAGAGTATTCTCAAAGTCCAGATCTTGATCAGAAATATAAATATTCGTGAGGTATGTTTCTGCTGGCCGAATTTCTGGAAACTCCTCATTGAGACTGCTATTTGACGGAACCATACGCCTCTTTTCTTCAACATCGTGGCTAATAACCTCACACTGAAACTCCTCGCCAGAAGTAGAACGCGACGCATGGCTTTCCTCGTGAGGTACTAATACCTAAGTAATGATCCGTAAACATGGCTTCTTGATCTTGGCGGTGGCATTCTGAAAATAATTATAAAAATAAGACACAACTTGCAAAATGAGGGTATGTGCCAAAATTTAATAATTTCGAGAACCTGAAGATTTGAGATAATGTCTGTCTACCCTGTTTGCGGATACTTACAGTCGTGAACCTCTTTGTTTTATTAATTCCCTCATTCCACGTTTTTCAAAAACGTTTCAAGTCATTTAACATACTATTGAAATAAACGAACGAACAAGTGAACGAGATTTTTTTGTAGCAATAACGTGTCAAGCTTTATAAAACTTTTACAAGCGCTAGTCAATAGTAGAATTTTTGTTAAGCAATAACCTGTTAATCAAAAATATTACATTTTGCTGAAATTAGGTAGTTAAGATAAGTAATATTACCACGGTTAGTATGTAAAACGTATTTGAATGTAATTTTAAACAGTATTCTGTCATAAAAAAGCGTTGTTTTAATAAATTTTACCGGTAAAATGACCTCTAAACTTGTATAGCTAAAATCCTTATATTTATGTAAAATTTTGACTTACCTTTGATGATCTTATATTCCCCAAGTCTTCTACTGCGTTTTCCATGTAGTATTCGTGGCTAGTAGTCTTGTGAGGCCCACTTTATACGTATAATTTTAGTTAAATATGGGCCGATGTTGTTTACACAGCCGAAAAAGGATAATACTAATTACGCAATAACCGATCATGTCCCATAACTTCTTTTGACTTTAAACAGATGGCGCCTAGGGTCATCAAACAATGTTTCAAGTGCCTAAACATCTTATTGCAAAATGTCTTACCCTTCGAACTGATTTCGTGTCAACCTTTTTATACTCATTTTTGGTATAAAAACCATTCAATCAGGTTAAAACCCTATTGAAAAACGTTCTTTGTCAGCCAAAGAAGCGTACTGCATCATTAACTCAATTTTCGAATTTTTGTGGGTTGACACATTATTGCTTATCAGCATCCATATATAACTAGATATATGATCTAAGAATCATGTTTTTTGGTCCATTATTATTCTTCTATAGTTGATTTATAAATATTATAGACAAGGTAAAATAGCAAGTACTTATAGTAAGTATAGTACGTGTGTGTATATGTATAGTACCAAATATCATGTAATGATTAAGTTACAAGAAAGTGAGGATCTTAACCTCTCGTCTGTGGAAATCCGCCATTTTGGCAAATTTTGACAAGTTTGATTTTTTTCTTCAATAAAATTTAACATTAAAAAAGTTATAAGGAAAATCTCCAGATTGGTTTGAGAAAGTAGTGTTGTTTGTCAAAGATAATTCCTATTATTTGGCAGGGATTACTGGAGGATTCTTTTTTGGCATTGCTTCATCATGATTTTTTATATGACTTTGTAAAGTTATGAACCTGTATGGTTTTTTTGTTCAATATTTAAGTCTCAAACTTTGTACACATATTTCATTATATAGGTGTTTCTTGGTGTTTTTTTTAAGGATATCCATTGTCTAGTACCCATACAGCACCATCTAGTCCCGAACTAAGCAAAACTTGTATAAAATGTCCCAAATATTTGTTTGTTATTATTATTTTAAATATTTATTCCAATTAAACATATTTCTAGAATTAATCTTTTGGAGTAGGATTGTGTATTTTATTGTACAGACAACACATTTTACTTAGGTGCTAGTACATAATTATGTGAGGGGTTTTCGACTTGACAGGTTATGAGAGGTCGGTTTTGCCTTCAAGAACGAGCATCAAAATATTCCATTCCATAAATCCCATAGAAATTACGAGATACATTTTACGAATGCAATAAAATATTTTGAGGGCCCCATCGTAACGATGCTACCCGAAATTCGGGGATCGAAAATTGCATGTAACCACATAACAACCTTTTACAATATCCTGTAAATGTATCTTTTTTATACATACTGCGTGACCGGAGTCGCGAATCCGGACACTTTTACCCTCCAATTCGGTTCTAATTCAACTAATACAACCAATCACGGGGCTCGAACGCGAGGATTTACAACTGAAATCGAGTGGGCAAGTGCCGTTGTTGATATAACAGCCGGCACTCCGGATGTTGTGATAGGCCTTTTAAAATATGCATTTGAATACGATGGTTTTACTGCTTTTTTTGTGATAAATGTGTTGTAGTAGAGATGGATCGTCATCGAAGTAGGTCTCTATTATCTACTAGCTGTGCCCGGCCATGTGTTGCTGGGGTCGATTTCACATAAAATTGGGTACCACGAATGATTTTACACTAATGAGATCATGACACAAATGAAATCTAAATCACGCTAATGGCATGCATATTTTTATTGGTTTACAAAGTAAGTTTAGCCTTATTCATATTGATGAAGATTACTGTTAACAAATTGTAAAAAAGTTTATCAATTGTTGTTTCGATGTCAAAGGTTTTAATATTGATCATAAGAAGACTTAATATACATTTTTAAACCAATAAAAATATGCACATTATTAGTGTGATTTGGATATCATTTGTGTCACGATCTCATTAGTGTAACTTCATTCGTAGGTTGTGAAATCGACCCGCAGACATTCCAGTGCTATCTTTTTTTTTAAGATTAAATTGAGGAATGAAAAAATTGCTCACGAGCAGGATTCGAACCTGCGACTCTTGGCTGGCTGGCTTCGCATGCGTAAATGCGTTAAAAAGAATAAAATAACTGTTTTTTTCGTCAAACTCCTTTGCACCCGCGAAAACCTTTGCGGGTGCGCCCACGATATTTCATACAAACTTTCAGCCCCTATTTTACCCCCTTAAGGGTTGATTTTCCGAAAACAATGGAATACATATTTCTTTATTTTCAACCAAATAGGTTTTGGTTTTTGAAGTCAGATGTCTTAAAAAATTACGGATTTTCATACAAACTTTCAACTCCTATTTTACCCCCTTTGGGGTGGAATTTATAAAAATCCTTCCTTAATGGATGCCTACGCCTAAGCTCTAGCGGATTAGGCTCTGCGTTGATGAATCAGTCAGTTAGTGAGTCAGTCAGGACAAGTAAATATATATAGTTTATATATGTATAAATTAATAACTAGCTGATGCCCGCGGCTTCGCTCCCGTGCTAGATATGTTGATAAAAAGTATCTTATGTGTTAATCTAGGACACGATCTATCCGTGTGCCAAATTATCTTCAAATCCGTTCAGCCGTTTCAGCGTGAATGAAGAAGAACATACAAATAATGTATTCGTACTTTCGCATTGTAATTAGTAATATAGTAATACCTTTTTGAGATGACAGGTATCGTCTGTCGGGACAAGTCAGCTCCTATATACCATAGCAACTCTAAAGGCAATATTCTCAATTTGAAACTCTTGTTTATTTCTCACATTAACCTACATTATACTCACATTATTCGAATTGAATTTGATACAATAAACAATACCGTAAAATGCCCTAACTTTGCCCACAAGCCCTACTTTGCCTAAGGCAATAACTTAATTTTTACACGCACTAACACTTTATAACTGAACCAAATGTTAGCGTTGTCATAGTTTTTAAAGCTCCCCAAGTACGGAAATCATAGCTATTATAGTTTACTTAAAAAATAACTAGGCAAAGTAGGGCTCGTGGGCCAAGTTAGGGCAGTTTACGGTAACCTATTTAAAAGAGTCCATGGAGTTCCATGGAGTTTTTTGCCGGTTCTTCTCCATAGGACCCACAATTAGGAACCGTGCAACTGGAGCCGTTTCAAAAGTGCCTGTAATTAGATTTATTTGAAATTAAAAACAATGAGTTCTAATGAGTTTATGTTTACATCTTTAGAATGTTTTTGTTATGTGTACCACTGAACAAATAAATAAATAAATAAATAATAATAAATAATATGAATTTGAATTATTTTCTTTTGTTCAGGTATGTTTTATTTATTATTATTCTTCCAGCGTAAGTATATTAATCATATTGACAATTATGAGAAAGGTCTATTAATTAATAAACATTAATGCATAACGTAACTTTGAATGTCGTGTATAATAAAAAATAAAAACTCAAGTTACCTATTTCCTTTCTGCTTGAATATAGAAAATACTTAGTTTAATTGGAAACTGTGCTTATGAAACACACGACTAAATTGTTATTGGTATAATTTTCTCAACCTTGATACCAAAGTAACAATTAGGCGTAGTAATAATTGCTATTGAAAGTGTTATTATAAATATTATTACGCTCTATTTCCTTCCAGTTTCACTTTTAACACAGGATAAAGCTGTGAATTATAACACTAAGTTATTACCAGTAATTGCTCATAATTTGATTTAATTGCTTTAAGATCGTCAAAAGTGGAAAAGCACAAAGACTAAAGCACCAATGTGGTCTTATGGTGCTTTAGTCTATTTCCCTAGGCAGAAAATCCAAAGTACCAATTCAGCCTTATGGCGCTTTAGCACTTGCGGCTTTCCACTGCCGACGTCATTAAAATTGTGTGCAATTTTCCTAGTTGCTAATTTGAAGTCTTCGAAGTAACATATTAGCGTGTAAATCAAAATGCTTACATTCTAAAATGCATTTAGCTAGTTAAGTAAATACTTAGGTATGTAGTTATATAGTAGGTAAGTATAATGCATAATGATTTTTCCTTATATAACTTTTAACGGAATAAACGCATGTCTTGAAAGTAGTACGGAATCACTAGGAGAATCGATTGGCATGGTTTTTCATCACCATCATCATCATTTCAGCCAAAAGACGTCCACTGCTGGATATAGGCCTCCCCCAAGCATCGCCACAACGACTGGTCCTGCGCTTTTCGCATCCAGCGGATACCCGCGACCTTCACCAGGTCGTCGGTCAACCTTGTGAGGGACCTACCCACGCTGCGCCTTCCAGTACGCGGTCGCCACTCCAGAACAGGCATGGTTTTTATACCATGTATATTTTACCAACTTTTAATGCAAAATTTATTTTGGAAAAAAAGGTTATTTATCTATACATACCTACAACGTGTTATTGAAATAACTGAAAACCTCTTAAGGGGTCTTTGTCTCATAGTGAAAGTTGTTCATACAGCAGTTATACCAACTTGGGATAGTTCCCAATGTTGGTTTTAATGCATCAGTTAGTACTGATGCATTAAAACCATATAATTTGATTCTGAATAAAAAAACTTCCTTTATTGCGTTTATTCTGTTGCATGTTGTAGAAAGAAAGAAATAATTTTTTTATTTGTGGATTTGTATATAGTTAGGCAAGTTAAGGTAAGCGTATTTTTTTGTGACACAAGCTTCCGAGTTAAAAATTCGTTTTATTCATATTTTCAAATATCGCTTTGGATTTTATCTATGACTAGCGGCCCGTCCCGGCTTCGCACGGGTGGACATGAGAATATAGCCTATATTACTCAGGGTGAATGTAGCTTACTAATGGTGATTTTTTTTTGAAACTGGCACAGTAATTTTTGAATTTATTCATTACAAACATACACACAAAAATACAAATCTTTCCTCTTTATAGTATAGTATAGTATAACGGGCTGGTTTCCACAACTCCACGTCCAAGCGTGTATTTTGCGTACGGGTGGGAACTTACTCGATCCACCCCAACTCCTCGAAAAAGGCCAGCAACGCCTTGGTGTTGCTGGTGATCTCTCTGAGGGTAAAACCCTCCTAATCCTCTTTATAATATTAGTAACGATAGTATAGATAACCTTGACTGCCTTGTTGGTCTAGTGGTTGCAAGCGCGACTGCTGAGCGTGAGGTCCTGGGTTCAATTCCCGGGTCGGGCAAAGTGTTATTGGGTTTTTTCATTAGGAATTTCTCAGTAGCAGCCCGGAGTCTGGATTTGTGCCCGGTTAATGGCAATAGGCTCGCCCCCTATTACATGGGACCAGTGGCGTGCAGTGACCTACTTTATTTGAATTTAATTGTGATCTAAGTTATTGATTTTTGTATGTAGAAAGATTAATTTAGCATTAATAGGTCTATTAAAAGATAAATAATCATTGTACTTTGAAAAAAAGATAATAACATACACCACTATTGAATTTGAATGAGGAAGGCACTGGGTACTGCCTAATTGCCTATATGGAATGCACGCCACTGCATGGGACTCACAACATAACTGGCGAAATGTGGGTGTACTATACACCTCTGCCTACCCCTTCGGGGAAATACAGGCGTGATGTTATGTTATGTTAGTATAGATAATGGACAGGCATAGTAAAAATATAGACGAAGTGCTGCGAACAGTCATAGTGAAGTCAACAAAACCGTGCTCCTCCGTGTATAAACCAGCGCTCACGCACACATCATGCACCTGAAGGATATTTGTGTTCGCGATGCTTACAGAATGATGCCACGCCAGCTGTACTGAGAGCGGTGAGCACGGTTTGCGGTGCATGTGTGTGCGTGAGCGCTGGTTTGTACACGGAGATCACTTCACAGGCTTCATTATAATTGATCGTAGCACTCTGTCCATATTTTTATTACGTCTGTGATGATAAGCGACACTTAACGGTAGTTAATCTTTTAGTACTTATTTATTTATGTAAAAGAAAGAAAGAAAAGAAAGAAAGAAACATTTATTTGACACAAATCACACAGACACAATTCAACAGGAACACAATTAAATGTACTAAAACGGATCATTGATGCTGTGTGTCTAGCGATTGTGCCAAAAAGGTCCAGTTCAGCATAAATGCCAGGCAACTAGTGTATGACGCTAGTACACACATTACACACACACATTATCCACAAATTTTGTTATAGAAAACAAACAGAACAAACACTTGAGCACAAAGGTACTGGTACCTATTGTAAACAACGCACTTGAAATATGATCTGATACGTTTGCATAAGTTTATTTTCTTCTATTATAAATACACGAATAAACATAAAAGGATAATCCAGTAAAACGTACCCACTCTATTAATCATAAAATTATCCTTTGACTATTTGTAGTACGTGCAAACTCCAAGGCGCACAACTATCTACAAGTTATTTTCAAATATTGGTTCATTTCCTTGATTTATGATCCGTACGCGAGTATAGAAAATATTGGCTATACGGGGAATACAATATTGAATACAATAATATATAGTGTTAAATATTCATATTTACTATTTTTCCCAAAACACTGCTATAAAAAAAAATACTAAACTTAAATAAATTACCAAAGCCTAACATAGTCCTCTGGAATAATTGAGGAAATGAAGTTGACCAAAAAGAAAATGCTACAACCCATTTATAAAATTTCTCATTGCGTCAACATTTTTATTCCATACAAGAAATCCCATGTTGTAAAAAAATTAATTTTATTAGGCAAATGTAAAGTTCACAAAATGGGCTAAGGCTGAAGAAAGTAGGTACACAAGCTAATTGAAGGAGCATAAAGAATAAGTGAAAGAGTTGGACAAACAAAAGGAGGTTGCTTCTTAATCGCTAATAGATATCTCCATACAAACGATAGGTAGTTTATCGGAGTAGTCCGTGAATCCGTGATGTACAGTCAGCTGCATTAATTGTTTACCCAACTTACGAACAAAATCTCGAATGAGAGGGGACACAAGCAAATAAATTAATATGTAAACTAAAACTAAATAAATACCATTAAAATATTGCATTATAATTATCGAAAAACTCAATAAATGTGTTTGTAAAGAACATTCATAGAACCACTTACAGATCGATTCCAAATGAATACAAAATGTAACTTACTATAAAGCTACATTCTCGTAAATAAATAAAAATAGACAAGATCCGTTCGACCAAAACGCTCTAGAAAGCGGTAGGTGAATAGGAGGTCACGTACACACTGCAAATCTTCCATATGCGGTATTCCAACGACGTCGTTTTTACATTTTACTGGAGTCAAATGCATTTACGGAATATTGTTTTAAAAGATTGGGTCCCATTTTGTCTATCTGAATTTTCATACCACTTTTCTTTACGGGTTATGCAAAATCTTGAAATAGTGAACACAATTAGGTACTAAATAACATAGTAAAATTAAATGTACACTGTCTTTTCTTGCTTGTCTTATTTAGTAAACAATCTTGGCATGTCTTTTTAATGCAATTCGTCAACAATAATTATTAAGAGACATTATTCTAACAATTTACAAACTAAATGATTTTTTTTACCCAATTGCACTAGATAATAGAACTAGTAATTATATTTCATCAGTAGTTATTTGAATCAAGAGACACGCCAAGACTGTTTACTAAATAAGACAAGAGAAAAAAAACAGACTTTAAGTAACCCCAACCAATTTAAGAATGTGTATGAACATTTTGTTATTAACTTCTGGTTCACAATGGTGCATAACATAACATAATCAGTCCATTACTGTCCCATTGCTGGACATGCCTCTGTTCCGAATGAAGGTTAAGGCCTTAGTTCACCACGCTGGCTCAGTGTGTCCACACATACCATTAAGAACTGTATGGAGCAGTCTCAAGTGTGCATGTTTCCTCACAATGTTTCCCTTCACCGTTAAAGCAAGTGATAATCAAATTCTTGAATTCGAAAAGCCAGAGGTGCGGGCCGGGTTTGAACTATGACTTTCCTGCATGTAAGGCAACTGTTCAACCACTAGGCAATCACTGCTCTTACATTGATGCATGTTAAATAGTTTTTGACAACTCTAAATTAGCAAGATTTCAAACGGCGTAAATAAGTCAAAATAGAAAACATATTGTTTGTAGCATCCTCAATCTCAAATCAATTTTAATATGGTCCGCTAGAGTGAGGACAGTTCATGATATGTAGAAGCATAACCTATGTTCTATGTTCTGTATTATATACATCATCATCATCCTCCGAGCCTTTTCCCAATTATATTGGGGTCGGCTTCCAGTCTAGCCAGATGCGGCTGAACATCAGTATTTTACACAGAGCGACTGCCATCAGACCCCCGCAACCCAGTTACTGGGTAATACTGACATTCGGAGGTTAGACCAGTTGTCAGACTTTCAGGATTCTGACTACCCGTAACGACTGCCATAGATATTCGTATGACAACCGGGACCGACAGCTTAACGTGCTCCGAGGCACGGAGGGGTCTCGATGTGTAACGAAACGGTCACCCATCCACAGACTGACCGCGGCAAGTGCAGCTTAACCTTGCAGATCATACAATCCGCGCAGTCGTTGCTTCGCTACGAGCCCCTCTATTATATACATATTCTATGAAAATATCGTGTGATAATTTTTCACTCCGTGCGATTGTACTATTAGGTATTCTGTGCCGTGCGTGTAAGTGGTTTATCCCATTGCCGTTTTAGAGTACTTTACCAATTTGTTCTTTTTATATGCGCTGCTGTTTTGTTTTTCGCCCTCTGAAAATGAATTTGCATGTATTTGATTGGGTTTGTTTCTGTGAATAAATTAATTTTCAAATAAAATTTGGTTATCAAACAAATATGAGCACTATATTACAAGCCTAGTTTCAAGTAACACTAAACTAAAAAAAACACTTTAATCCTTTTCAGATCTAAAATAAATTTAGAATTCCTTCATACATACTTAAAAGCTCCAAGCCAACCTTAATCATATTAAAACCACGGCTCCTAAATTATACATGCCATTACATCTTCCTCTCAAGATTCGCTCAAGGAGCAACGTACTCGTTACAGCAACAGTTACATTTGAAACCTGTAGCACGCTGAGTCCCGCCGCCCCCTTCAGTGGAGAGCCCTACTGGGCCAGCTCGGAGCAACGCCAGTAAAAAATCTCCAGCTTTAATTGGATTGCCTTTTATTAGCGTAATAAAATTGGATTTACTCAGTCGAAACCGGACGCATTTCGGCGCCCCGTTGTTTCGTTCCCAAATGGAATATTCGAATCGAGAAATGGTCCTTTGAGGCGATCATCCGACGCTACCGAATACAATCGTAATGGTTGGTATTGGGTTTTTTTTCGGGAAATTATTTGCGGAGCAATAATTAAATGGTTGGCTAACAGAAAGGGTCTTTATGAAATTGTCTGCTCTTCAAGTCGTATTTCCGATGCTGTTTCCCGAGTGCTTAAGAAATCTGATGGATTATTTATAATACAAATTGCTATGTCGACATTAAATTGAAGGAAGTTTTTATAAATTTTGGAGTGCTCAGCTCACCCTCTTACCAAATATGGGAATATTTTGGATGTGACTGATTGAACGCGGGATTGAAAGAAGAGGTTCAGTACAAAATTAATTATTATTCGAAATATGAATACAAATGACACCTTAATTTTTGAAATATTTTTTGGAACGATTTTATCAATTCTATAAAAAAAAAAATTACCTGCCTCTAAAATATTGTGAACTGTCAATAAGGGCCGGTATTTCAATAGTCTGATAACTTCTAACTGAGGAATAAATGTGAAGTCTTGACAGATTTTCTATACTACAACTGTCAAAATTTCAAACTTACTCCTCAGTTAAAAGTTAACTGGCTATTGAAAGACCGACCCTAAATAAAGTAAATTATTTATATTATAAAATGTTTCTGTATTGTAGATAACTACTGCATTGTATGTTAGTCTACGAAGGAACACTGACTCTTAAAATACAGGTTATAACCTAGTTTGAGAGGCAGCGGTTTCAAAGGACAATGCCAGATCGGTCGCCTATTATTAATACAATAGATAGACAGAGCGTGCGCGAGTATTTTACTTTACTTTTACACCTGTACGCGTGCATCGTGGAATATGTTTATTTTATTTTATTATTCTTAACGGGATTGCGTTTGACCGCCATCTCACCTGATGTTAAGCGATGGTGCGGTCGACGATGGTGCACGCTTGCCCAGCAAAAACCTATTCACTCGAGTCTTGATGTATATGTTTTTTAACGTTTTTTTTTCATTATGTGTACGCATACGTTCATCCAGTCATGCTGTATATAGGTTTTTTTTTAATAGTATAGGATGGCGAAACGAGCTAAAGGCCCACAACACGTGATGTTAAGCGGTTACCTTTGCCCATAAGAACTTCAATACCACCTAGGCTGTTGCCTAAATGGTACTGCAAGTCAGTTCGCCAAACTGAGACATGAAGATGGAAAGTCTCGTGTGATTGTAATTTCACCGGCACCCGTACCCTTCAGACCGAAACACAGCAATGCAAGCATCACTATTTGACGTAGAAGTAGGTACGGTGGTAGTACTTCCCCGGGTGAGCTCTTTCAAAAGGTCTAATACTACTACCTTTTTTTTTTGAAAACGGAACGTAACTACTTGATCCAACTACTTACCGTACTTACTTTTTAGGTTATTAAAATAATGTTTATTGACCAGTAGATCCTTAATTTTATTATTACATCGTACACTGCGCAGTAGGATTGCACAGACGGGGTTCACGACTCAGAATAGACAGAGTCGGTGGGGTACTCTATCAATGAGCACCAATTACGAAATGTAGCCTTTTGGTAGACACAGTGGGCGAGTAGCCTGCTTTATCTGTCTGGTTCTGCATCTATTTACCTGCGTTATTTATTCAAATACATTTTATTTAGTTAGTATTTGATGGCAGCATGCGAATAAAAAAATCTGATCAAATAGATTCAAGTATTTAAGTTAAACCCAACGTAGGAGATGCAATTGCAGGCTGTCTAAACCACTCCCGAATCACCACCACCTTCAAATAGTTTTAACCAGCATAAGGTTGTTTACTATGAGTGGAGCAAAGTTTTAAGGAGGTTAGTAAAGGGCTCAAGGTCCTTAGTAGGTTTAGTCATGTTAACTCTTTGCTTTTGTTTTTTTCCTTGGATGAAAGTGCTTAATGCAATGATATTTACTCAATATTTTAAACTACTAAGGTTGAGTTCCGTGTGCTGTCGGAGTTCCATGTAGTGTCGAACGTAAAGAATTGCATCACCCTATATCTTCTCATGGGTATCGTAAAAGGCGACTAAGGGATTCACCAGAGGATGGGCAGCAGCGTTCTCTGAGTATTTAACCAACCAACTGCGATCGCCAACCCGCCTGCCTGGCGTGGCGATTATGTCATATCGCCCAAAGCTACTTGGGGGAGGCCAATGTCCAGCAGTGGACGTCCTTCGGCTGAAATGATGATGATGATGACTAAGGTTGATAATTTGCTGGATAACAAAACTCATAACCTTATTTCATCAAAAGCAAACTATATTAATTGTAAATGTAGATCTACAGATAATATGGTGATTTTAATAACACAAGCTTATGGTAGCCAGCCGTTCCACCCTGTAAATTCACAACTCCAGACAGACATAGCCGTGTAGGCACACCATAAAACACCAGATAAAATCAACGAAGCGGCACTGGGCACTCGCAACAATATATCCAGTTCCACGTCCAACTCCAATGTGTCTATTTGGCAGAAAAAATATAATTGGATTGTTCCTGACGGGATAAATTGGAGGTCCGACACAGTGTTATGCATGGTTCAGCCATTTATTGCCGTGATAAAATATATTCGGAAACGATGATTGGTGAGGGTTAGCGAGGAATCAAATGTGACCCAACCCGATTGGTGCCGACGAAATGTATTTAATTCCATTTTGAGATTTCTATGACCATGTTTTGTTACATTTTGAGACTTCAACACCCTCATGAATCTGTTTGTCAATTAATTTCCAGTAAATATTGCTTTCAAGTTACGTTTCCTATATTAAGTGGGCGAACTCAAAATTGTCTATACGTCGTTCGAGAAGCAATAAAGGATTGCAGATAGGTTTATGGTACAACTCCTACGTGTTCTAGAATGGACCGATTTAACGTTATATTAAATGGCTAACAAAATGCCGATACATTTTATGTTTCACTAGTCTTCTCTCTTAGATATCAACAAGGTTGGTTATGACGCTATAAAATGTATTTGAGGAGTGTCTGTTCAAGAACTTTTATGTCCTATATGACCAGTTATAAACATAAGGTGGAGGTTAGTTACATTATGTACAGCTAAACATGATAATTTGCAACGAGGATGTATTTTTTTTGAACGGATGCTCCTTATTTGTCAAAGATTTTGTATGTAGTATTTACACACCATCCTTAGACAGTCAGAGCTTGTGCAAAAGCATTTTCGGAACGACGTTCATTAGCCCGGCTGGCGGTAGGTGTGATTCGGGAGAAAATTTAATGTCGCGATAGATTTTGGTTGATTTTGAGCAGGTATATACGCATATCGAGCGCTCTCTCTTGCTTTCTCTTTCTAGTGTATATATGTGTATGTGCGTAAGGAACTTCGTTCCGTTCGTCCCCTGATCGCACACATTTTTTTCATATTTGATGTGATTGGTTGCTTTAATTTAAAGTCTGATAACTGATCTAACTTTAAAATATTGATATTGCTCAGTAACTGGGTTGCCTGGGTCTGATAGCAGTCAGCACCCCATGCAAAATAATGATACTAAGGTGCATTTGGTTAGACAGGGCCGACCGCAACAAAGTTGGGTATTTTCTAGAAAAAAGAAGATTGATCGCTTTCAAAATATTAAAGGAATTTTGAAAATATTTTAAGATCATCATTACCTTGAGTGCTACCAGCAAATTCAGCTTAATACACACAACGACATCAGCGAAATCCGTCTTAACCATTTACAGTTATAATGTATCGTCATCTAGCTGAAACAAATGACTTGATCCCTCATGATAAGTGTTGGTGTCTTCACAACTTTCCCGCTTTAATTTTCCAAGATAACTGATTATACTTGATATTGTTTTTCTATAGGAAGTCTCGGGAACATTATCTTTAGCGTGGCTTCTGTAAGATTAATGATAATGGGTTCACAAGGCGCTAGGTGACGCTTACCCGGAGCGACGCGGCGGCAAAAAGAAAATATTAATACTTTGTTAACGTTCTGCTGGTAAAGTGCTCGGCTGAAGTTTTGTTTTAGATGTTGGTCGTAATTATCTATCACCGGTCACAGACATAGTAAAAAATATAGACTAAGTGCTGCGAACAACCATAGTGAAGCCAACAAAAACCGTGCTCCTTCATGTATAACCAGTGCTCACGTACACACCATGCACCTGAAGGATATTTGTTTTTGCGATGCTTACTGGACGATGCCGCGACATGTGAACTGAGAGGGATGAACACGGTTTAAGGTGCATGTGTGTGCGTGAGCGCTGGTTTGTACACGTAGGAGCACGGTTTTTTTGGCTTCACTATGATTGTTCGCAGCACTTTGTCTATATTTTTTACTATGGCTGTGTCACTGGTTTCGTAATAATATCAACGCTATCTTGACGTGTATATGATTGATCACATCGTCAGCTGTAATATGAATTAATGTAACCGCCAAAATGACGAAATTGAGTTAAATATACAGTTCGACGTTGTGGCGATGCTTAGGGGAGGCCTATGTCCGGCAGTGGAAGTCTTTCGTCAGAAATCATAATGATGATAATGTTATGTGATTAATGAGGTGGCGATCACTGTTGACTCATCGCCAGTTTTTCGTTTTGATAAAATACCCTTGCATGTTTTTTTAGTATAGACAAACGAACACTGGACCACCTGACGATAAGCAATCACCTCCGCATGGACATCTGCTACACCAAAAGGAGTCGCCGATGTGTTGCCGGTTATAAAAAAATACATATATTCTTTTCGCCGCTTGCCGCAACGACCGGTCCTGCGCCTTCCGCAACCAGCAGATTTCCGCGACATTCACCAGGTCGTCGGTCCACCTTGTGGGGGAGTACCCTCACTGCGCCTTCCAGTATGCGGTCGCCACTCCAGAAATTTACAGCTCCATCGGCCATCCGTACTGCGAGCAATGTGCCCACCCACTGCCACTTAAGTTTGGCAATTCTTCGGGCTATGTCGGTTACTTTCGTTCTCCTGCGAATCTCCTCATTTCTAATTCTGTCACGCAGGAACACTCAGCATAGCCCTCTCCTTTGAGTGACTTTGAGCCTTCTTATCAGGCCCATTGTGAGCGACTACGTTTCAGTACCGTAAGTGATTACTGGCAACACACACTGGTCAAAGACTTACGTCTTGAGACACTGCGGTATTTTGGACGAGTCACATAAAATTTTCTCTTTATTACTACGACACATTACTCTCAAAGAATTTCCTTGAATTGCATCCAACTGATGTTCACCTAAATAGCCATAAAATGTGATACGTAACAAACTTAGTAGTTTCTAACATATCCTGTTGCGACTAACTTGTTTGAACGCGGAAAAAATAAAGCGAAATAGTGAAAGAAAAGATTCGCGAGGTAAACTGCATGCTACTGAGGACAACCGATGACTCGAGAGGTTTACGTAAATGGTAACTGTTAGGTAATTGCGTTTATAGTGTCACTAACGTTTACTTTTGCGTTAGATATTTTTTGTTACGGACTATCCTGTTTTGGGTAGCATAAAGAATTTGTGATTTTTTTTCGGGTTTCTTGTATCTAATATTATTATTTAGGTTATAAAAACACCAAAACTTTCATGGACAAAAAGGTTTTTTGTATAAAAGCGTACCTAGATTCCAGGTTAGTAGTTTCCTGATATTATCCTAGAATCCTGAATATTCTGATAGCTGACTACCTATTTCTAGACGTGGTAGGTAACCTGCTTATCTAAAATTTTAAAAGTATTTGGTTATTAATTCTTACTACTTATGTACAGTCAGCAACTAAAGTAGGTTAACACAGTCCAAAGTTTCCTATAGTGATTTTTTAACGAAAATACACAACTTGTATTTTTGTAACCAAATTAGTATAGAGTAGAGAATACTTTAATGACTAACATTATGATATATTCAAAATAATAGTTGGGTTCTATGATATAAATTAATAAAAACTTTAAAATGGCCACCGATCATGATCAGGTTATTGACCGAACTATTTATTATAAGTATGGGCACTGATATTGTGATCAGTTGCATGACTGCATATAACGCAATAAAACGCCTTTTAACTCGGATTGTTTTTGGTCACATGTCATCAGTACGTAAAGGTCGAACCGAACAAAAAAAACGTTTTGAAAATATCATAATCACCACGTTTGGCAAACGTTTTGGTGGTTTCAGTGCATTTGTAGGGGAAATCCCTAAACTGTTAAGCTGAACAAAAAAAATGGGACTATATAGACAAAGCGGACAAAGCTTGTATACCTGTGGTATTGATCCTTTTTTTTGTTTTTGCGTGATCCTCATGGACGCAAACCGCCCGGGGAAGACGGAGCCAGTGTCGGTATCCTCCACTCACCTTTGACAGATCCCGGCTTGCCATTAGTAAGCGAGCCTCTTTTCCCCTTGACGATCTCAACGTCAGCTGCACTATCCTCCTGACTGGAGCACGCGGAATAATGTGCTCACCACCGTCACGGGCCTTGACTGATCGAGCGGCGGGCTACGCCGAGTCCGCCGCCCACAAGCCCACTCCTAGAGTGGTTGGAGGTCAGTGTACGCCCTCCTGCAGCACCTGGTCCGTCTCCTACGGGAGGGGGAGAGAGGTCGTCGCCTCTCGAATCGTCTTTGCCGCCTCCTTCGCGAGCATTACCTCCTCGCAAAAGGAGACGACACCCTCTTACTATGGTCATAACCACCATCAGTAGCGAGAAATCACTGCTGCCTACTATAATAATGAGGTCATAGCGTTGTGTGGCCTAAGCTGGGCACTTCACAAGCGTGTGCAGCGCTGTGTCCTCAGGATAGCTCCCGCAGTGATGAAACTCGGGCATCGGCTCCCGGTCCATTCGACACAGATACTTCTCGAGGCATCCGTGTTCCGAGATTATCTGCGTCAGCCGGTAGGTGAAGGTGTCACGGCGCAGCGCCTATCCAGACACTCTTCCAGGAAGGGCCTTACCGCCGTTGTTGCGTCGTGATGCTCAATCAATGCTACATCTTTTATCATGCTCTCATTGCCCTACCGCTTTGCCTTTACACCCGCAAAATGCCACAGACAACGCAGTTGAAGTGACCAATTTCTGGGCCATAGCATACATATATAAATATTGGATTTGTTCCTTGCAGTACCAATACTCAGTCCGCTCATTAGTTCATCGACACAAAGAAAAACATTTGTTGTTACTGCTGGTTACTGCCCACCTTCTTTCAATAATCTCTAAAAGCTTATCTGCTTTCAAATTATTCCGTCCCACTGCTTAAATAATTTTTCAACACACTTGCTCGTAAAGTGGCTCTTATTGCACAGATTTTAGGTTCATAATGTAGCTCGCACGCGTACTTTTTAACCGACTTCAAAAAAAGGAGGAGGTTATGTATTTTACATTATATTATAGCACTAGTGCTTTTTACTTTACAGTTTATTTTTAAATCGCAGCAAAGAGTTTTTATGCCTGAACAAAATTAAACATTTTTGGAAATAAATTAACTGTTTTAGTTAAAATATGATAAATAAACATTTCATTTCATCAAATTATTATTTTTTTGTCAACAAATTAACATTTTTGTGTTATAAATAAAAAAATCTATTTATTTTATTTTTAATAATAGGCTGTTTGGCGGATTCCCTCGACCAACTGCGCGCGCATAGCTGTATCATACAGCTATGCGCGCGCCATTTTTATAATTTTTTACAGATTCAATATTTGTCTAAAATGTGTAATTTATGTTTTTTTTCGTCGCAAGTGTGTTGAAAAACGTCGTATGACACGCGTGAGCATTGACTATTATACTCTCGGCTCGGGCTGCAATCCAGCCTCGAGTATAATAGTCAACTTAGCTCACATGTACCATAATGTACTATTATACCCTTATTCTCATCTCTTTCACGTCTCAGGTCATTCACCTTATTGAGAATATCAATTGCTCAGTAGAATGTAGTGCTCGCTCGGATAAAAAGATTGATTTCAAAGCTTTCCTCAGTACCGATAACATAGAAACCAAATAAAAATAAATCTTGGTTTATTGTAAGTGGTTCTTACTTTTGTTGCCCTTTTTTGTGTGAGATTTTATGTATTAGATTGAAGATTGGTATTAAGAGTAGAAAATTGATGATTGGTATCCAGAGTAGAAAATTTGCTTGAATTTTTTATTTACATGTACAATTTTATTAGTATATACTTATAGCCATACTCCAGGTGGACCGACAACCTGAAGAACGTGGCTGGGGAGGACTGGATGCGGAAGGCAGAGGACCGAGTGTTGTGGGGCAACTTAGGAGAGGCCTATGTCCAGCAGTGGGCTGAGATAGGCTGACTTGATGACGATGTTACTCATAGCAAGGAAGGTTATTTATTGTAGAAGTTACTAAATTGCTCGTAAAAAAAGGTAAACGATAACGAGGCCAAATAGATTTGGTAACAAAATTAAATTTTACTGTATCTAACTGTTTTTTATTACTAAACATTCCAATACTGAAACGTACAAGAACATCTAAAACTGCATTTGCAACGCATACAGAAACTGAACTAATACATCAGTTAAAAACACAAAACTCTTGTTATCCCTTGTATGTTTTTAGAGACAACCGAGTAAAACGGAATACTATAGTGCTCGTTTAGCTCTCAAACCCGTCACCTCTGATGTACTGACGCCATTTTTGAAGCTAACAGTCTATCAACTGCAGAGACTTTAAATGGTGTGAAACAGTACCCGACAAGTAACGAAGTAAAACAAAGGAAAGCGAGTACAAAGCTGAAAAGGATATTTCAGACAGAGTTATTGAATGAAAAATATAAAATCTTGCAATATCATACTCAGTACACTGAACTTATTTGCCAGTGTGTTTGTTAAAGGGCGTAAAGGTCAATAAAAAGATCAGTTAAGAGGAATGATATTTATAATAGCAGGTACCATAAATCAATTAGATTTCTTCTGCTTAGTTGAAATGTAGTGACAGGGAATGCTGCCTTTCGCCCTATGTGGGCCTTGCGCCAGGGCGGTTGCCTCCCCGGCAGCGCCTCCTTCTCCGAGCGAGATCAGCCCTCTCCTGATCTCGCTCTGCGGCTTCCTTCTGAAGCATAACGTGCTCAACGTGTTTTTTTTTGTTTTCAGGTGGAATTCCTCATGGATATCTTCCCTCTGGGGAAGGCGGAGGGATATGTTGGACTCCTACCGACTAACGGCCAAAATTAATATCCAATCTATCCACGATTTGGCCTACTAGAGATAGAAATTTGACATATTTTGTATGGAGCTTATGTCAAATTCTTATCTCTAGTAGGGCAAATCAAGGATAGATTGGATATTAATTTTGGCTGTAAAAGCACACGGTGGACATCCTCAGCACAAAATAGAGAGCTCCGGGAACTCCAATGGACCGTGCCGGTACCCTCTAGTGCTACGCCTTTGGCACATCCCGGGAAACAATATTGTTCCTCTCTCAGCAGCACGCGACCACCACGTACTGCTGTCTTTACGAGGATCGCTTAATAGACGCTTCGAGGCCCCCTAATCTTAGCGTTCACGAACCCGAAGGTCCCCCTGCCAAATGTGGTGGCAGGTTGATGCAGCGTTTGGCCCTATCTGGGCCTGGCGCCAAGACGGTTGCTTCCTCGGCAGCGCTTTCTCCTCCGAGCGAGATCAGCCCTCTCCCGATCCCGCTCTACGGCCTCCTTCTGGGGACACAACGAACCTATTTAGCGGACGTACCTATGCAGCGAAACAATATTTTGGCAGGATCATGCATACATTCCAAAGCTACAAGAGTGCTCTATATTGCATTAATAAAAATTTAAACATTACGTAGGTGTTCAATTAACACCTAAGCCCAATGATAATTGCTAGGCACTTGGGTAAAGCAATACAAATGTAAAAAATGTGCATTTTGGAATAACTTTAATTAGTCGCATTTAAATTCAAAATTAAATAGCAGTTATGATAATAAAACGTATTATTATTAGTAATTAAAAGCGTAATAAGCCTCACACTCATATTATTGTTACTTTTTTAGGTTTCCGTACCCGAAGGGTGCCAAACGGGACCCTATTACTCTCGCTACGCTGTCCGTCCGTCCGTCCGTCCGTCCGTCTGTCTGTCACAGGGCTGTATCTTTTGAATGGTAATAGGCAACCGGTTGAAATTTTCTCAGAATATGTGTTGCTATGAGGTGTATCACGACAAATACCAAAAACAAAAAAAAGTCTAAAAACAAAGCGGGTCCCCATACAAGAAACCTCAAAAAACATGCATTTTTTTCAACTTTTTTGTTTCTGCTCTATTTTCATAACAGTAATATACGTGGGACACTCAGAAAGTTTTGCGAAACTAAAAAAAATTGTTCTATACGTACATATATTTTTATCAAATCTTTTCAAAGTACTTTCCACCAGCCTCTATACAAAGATTCATGCGCCTAAACCAGTTTTCAAAACACTTTTTCCAGTCCGCCGCAGACACCTCGTTTACAGCCTGCTCGAACGCAGCCAGCGCATCTTCCGGCGACGAAAATTGTATCCCTTTGAGCAGATTTTTTATTTTTGGGAATAAAAAGAAGTCACACGGTGCTAGATCAGGGCTGTAAGGAGGGTGACCCAGGAGTTTGACTGGCGTGCTGTCCAGGAAGTCCCTCGTTTTGAGTGCGGTGTGCGCAGGTGCATTGTCGTGGTGGAGCAGTAGCCCGCGGAGCCCTGTGTTTGGTCGCTTGTTGCTTATAACAGAGAAAACTTCTGGCAAACATTTGGTAGTATACCATTCGGCATTAATGCTTCTTTGATCCCGTAAGGGAATTGATACCAAGTGGCCAGTCAAATTAAAAAAGCTAGCGATCAAAATCTTACCCCCGCTTCTAGATCGCTTCACTTTGGTAGGCGTTGGCTCATTTTGAAACACCCAAACAGACGACTGGCGCTTGGTTTCTGGGTCGTATTGATAAATCCAGGACTCATCACCTGTAACGATGTCGTAAACACGCCGAGACGAGCCTGCTTCAAATTTGTTAAGCATATCACGGCACCATTCCACCCGGGCCTGCTTCTGAGCATCGGTGAGGTTGTGCGGCACCCAGCGTGATACTATCCTCCTCACGCGAAGATGGCTGTGTAGAATCTCGTGAACGCTTCCCGATCCAATCTTCAATATGTGTTGAATCTCCTGATATGTAATTCGCCTATTGTCTTGGATTAAATTTTTCACTGCTAGCACGTTTTCTTCGGTAACAGCCGTCAAAGGGCGACCGCTTCTTTCGTCATCCCCCAAAGTTGGTCGACCGCGCTTGAATTCGTTATACCAACGATACACGGTTGCCTTGGAAGGGCCTTCATCCATGAATGCCATTTGAAGTCTATCGTACGATTCATCCGGTTTCAGGCGACACTTGAAATCGTATAAAATCATAGCTCTAAAATGTTCCCGGCGCAGATCCATATTTCAGTGAGACACAATACTTTGAATTAACTCGCAAAAAATGTGGAGGGAAATTTTGAAATTGGAACTTACTTATTTTTACTTATAAATAATCATATTTTCGAAAAACATTATAACTGGCCAGTCTCCCATATATAAAAACTTTTTTTCGCAATACTTTCTGAGGGGCCTGGTATACCAGCGTCAAACTTGGTCAGATTATAGTGCATATTATGTAGTTTAGCAACAAATACTAAAAATAAGACAAACATAGATATATGTGGTGGTACCTGTGTAAGAAAGACATGCAAAAAATCATATTTCGCACACTGTGCGTTGATGTCTTTTGATAAACTCTCGTAAATTAAATCAGTTTTTATGGGGTATCAGGTCGTTGAGAGGTACGGAACCCTTACTGCGCGAGTCCAACTCGCACTTGGCCGGTTTTTTTTACTACTTACCTGTTATTCTGATAGCGTAAGTTTATAATTTGTATAAAATTTCTTTAACAATTTTTTTTAAAAGTAATCTATTGCTTAGGATCTCCGTGAATATTTTAACTAGAAAAAGTTAGTTTAATAATCGTTACTATAAAAACTGTACTATGTTTTGTCTGTCTGCTTGTTGGAGCATCACGCAAAAGCTACTGGGCCGGTTTTGTTGAAATTTGACAAAAGATACACCATTTCTTGGATAAAAATACAGAATACTTTTCATCGACATACCGCGGGCGTAAACTAGTTGTTGTTGTTTTTTTTTCTCTATTGAATAAATAAAAACTCAAATAGAAAATGTATGTCGCAAAAATAATTTAAAACTCACAATGCATACAAAAAGAACAAATAACTCGACGGCTAATGAGAGTTCAATAACATTTAGATGGTTGCGTACAGTCGACCACATACCAATAACATAACCAGTATAGGGCGAACCTGTTTTATATGAAAGTAACACACGAAGCCAGCTCAGCTTATAATGGATTTCTACCATTGACATGTGGTTTACTGTACGAACTTGTAAATAAACGACTGTTTCACCACAAGTATCCATTGCACCTGCATTCATTAGAAAATCAATGAAATGTTTTCTTATCAGGTAATATGATCAATGAACTTGAAAATAAGATTGGTCTCTGCCATTGACCGAGTTACGATACAACCGAGAGTGCAGCGAAAATAAACGTAGTAATTATTTCATCGATTCAATTACGTAATAGTCGTGCCTTAAATCGATATTTCGAACATGATGAAGGCAATAAAACTATTAAGCAATTAAGGAGAATAAAATGTTGATTGTGCTTAGTTCCAATTATCCACTTGAGTCCTAGAGTACGTTTTATTTATTTTTTCGATAGTAACATTTGTGTATGGTAGAAAGTACAAATTTTTTTTTGACTTTGCCCCACACTTTAATTTCTCTTGTACCTACTGTGGGTGAGTTTACAAACACAAATCTGAAAATCTGACATACACTAATACCCAGACCCGGTATAACTATAACGCGTTATTAAAATAACTGAAAACCTATTAAGGGGTCATTGTACTCATCAGTATGAACCACTTTTACTATGGGACAAAACCTGAAATCGCGAAAAAAAGCTGGTCCCTACATTTTTTCATTTACGTGAACACAAATGTAGGGATCACAATGGGCCTGATAAGAAGGCTCAAAGTCACTCAAAGGGCAATGGAGAGGGCTATGCTCAGAGTGTCCCTGCGTGATCGAATCAGAAATGAGGAGATTCGCAGGAGAACGAAAGTAACCGACATAGCCCGAAGAATTGTCAAACTTAAGTGGCAGTGGGCGGGGCACATTGCTCGCAGAACGGATGGCCGATGGGGCAGTAAAGTTCTGGAGTGGCGACCGCGTACTGGAAGGCGCAGCGTGGGTAGGCCCCCCACAAGGTGGACCGACGACCTGGTGAAGGTCGCGGGAATCCGCTGGATGCGGAAGGCACAGGACCGGTCGTTGTGGCGATGTTTGGGGGAGGCCTATGTCCAGCAGTGGACGTCTTTCGGCTGAAATGATGATGATGATGATGATGAAATGTAGGGATCAGCTGATTTATTTTCGCGATTTCAAGGTTGGTCCCATAGTAAAAGTTGTTCATATTGATGAGTATAATGACCCCTTAAGAGGGTTTCAGTTATTTCAGTAACACGTTGTATAATAATATGTGGTCACACAAATATTTTGTTCTGAGTGCCTGATGCCAATTTGTAACTTACGTATGCGCGCGCGATCGATTGCGTCGACTTTCATTCAAAAATTAGTAGCGCCCCTGGTGGAAACGAGGAATAACTACTGGTTTATGAATGAAAATCGACGCGTTCGGTAGCGTTTTCAATAACGATAAAGTAAGTTTATGTACTTAACGGGCTTGGCTCGGCCGTGGCCTACCACCAGTATGTCACCTGATTTGCACCACCCAGGGATTACGTGTAGGGATTCGGAAAAGGGGTACTCTCCTGCGTACGTGGGTGACTCGATCCCCAAAACAAACTCAAACTCACACTCGACTCGTTCAAACTCGGAATCAGCACTCGGTACGGGAATCTAAGCCGCGACCCTCGATCGCTCAGCCACTGCAACAGTCGTGTTGTTAACCACAAACAAACCACAGACAACAACAAAAACAAAAAACAACCAAAAAAACAAAAACTGTGTGGCTGAAGTTAGAATAAAATTGGAAAACCTCACTCTCCAACAGGTACCTCCAAGGTGGACCGAAGACCTGGTGAAGGTCGCGGGAATCCGCTGGATACCTACTATACCAACTACGATTTCCTGTGGCGTGCATACCATTGCAGACACCAATCACAAAGATATCTAGATTCAAAACAAAAATATATCTGCAGAACGTTGTTTTTGGTTTGTTTGTCCCAACATGTGGAAACACATTATTTATATTGTTCTAGCACGAATGAAATAAAGTTTTCTTTCAAGCACATAATAATTGGGGTTAGAGTAAGAAAAAGGGGTCAACTGAAAATTTCACAAAAATAACTATATTTATATACCGCTGACTTTGTCATTCAATTATGTATCGAATGACGCAAATATTTCTTAAAATCACCTTTATATCACCATTAAATAACTATAACCGCTTCAATTAAGCTGTTAAAATGAATATTTTATTATGAAATTAAAAGGTCTTCTAAAATGCTATTAACGCTAAATGAAGAAAGCTAACCGGAGCTTAAAAATAAACAATTTTGTTAATTAAATTGACCATTTTTCACCGACGTGTTAAGAGGATTTAATACCCTTGCTGTTTAAATATTTATTTAATCAGTTCCAACTTTACTTGAGTTATTAAGTCAGGTTTTAGACCCCAACAGAGAATTCCCACTGCAGTATGGAAATAATTAAAGTCTTGATCAAAGTTTTTAAATCTGTTTTAAGTATAATAACTTCTTAGGTTTTCGCGATCACTACACACATGCCCTAGACAAACCCAACCATTTTCTTCGATTTGATAAACCACAAGTTCTGGCGAAGGAAAACGGATATGTACCTAGAATGCTCCGTGAGGCTATTGAAATTAAAAAACATCCTAATTTTAATAGAGAAGATGGTTGGCAGCTGCCAATAATCAAGTCCCAAACAGCACGCAACACTGTAAAAGATAATGATATTGTAAGTGATTACTGGTGCATCGAAACGATTTTAATTAATAAATATTGTACGGTAGATTAAAATAATTTTTACAAATATCTGTAAAGACGATTGTCATCTTAGTCTACCTGCGACCACGAAATGCTGCAAAGCTTTAGAAACGTCAGGGAAACCAATTTAAATAATATACGCGATTTAATCCGGTTAAACTTTGTTTTATTATAATGTTTTAAGTATTTTTGTCAGAATGGGACTTAAATGAAAAGCCAACAAACCAATTTCGTGGATTTTCGCATTAGAAAAGAAAAAAACTTTATTTCAAACAAAGACTCGTATGTGTATAGGGTTAGTAAGAATTTTCTTAAACCTAGGTGTTCATCATCATCATTTCAGCCTAAAGACGTCCACTCTTGGACATAGGCTTCCCCCAAGCATCGCCACAACGACCAGTCCTGCGCTTTCTGCATCCAGCGGATTTCCGTGACCTTCACCAGGTCATCGGTCCACCTTGTGGGGGGCCTTCCCACGTTGCGCCTTCCACTCCAGAACTTTACGGGCCCATCGGCCATCCGTTCTGTGAGCAATGTGCCTTGCCCACTGCCACTTAAGTTTGGAAAACCTATAGGTGTTAGTAAACAGTTAAATATTTTAATACATGTACTGACAGCAGTGGACTTATAATATGGTCAATCCACTCGGTCAGGTATCATGCTCAGAACAGTCTGAAACCTGTTGGTGCTGGCCATAACTCGTGCCAAGCGATGCTGCACGCTTGCGCATTATAGTGTGGAAACAGTCTACAAGTGCCGCTGCAAACATCCCTGACTCCCTGACGCACTGCGACGCCAAGGCAACTCCATCAGCTATGTATGCATTAGAAGTTTTTAAACTTCCGCGAATTTCAGTCTTATTACACTATATTTACGGGACTTTTCTCGCACAATTAAATCAAAACAAAACGAACATTTTGACTCGACGTTGCGGCCGTTTCGGCGTTGCATTGGCCGAAACGTCGAGGTTAGTCAAAATGTTCGTTTTGTTTTGACTTAATTGTACGCGAAAAGTCACGTAAATATAGTTCAAAAAGTACGCATTACATAAGTAAGTATACAACTCAGAATAATTAATGATATATGTATTTGCAAATAAAGTTAAAGCGCACTGAATTTAGCTAAGTGTTAATCCACACACGTCGATTTTCATAAAAAATACATAACATAAATATACAAACGAGACATATGCTCAAACGTGAATTGCAACTGCAAAGCGAGATGCGCTCTCTCAAAAGCCTCCCCACACTAATGAGGAGGCGAGAGTGAAAATTTTCCCTCTCAAAAAGAAAATTTCAACTCCAACTATCTTTCCACTAAACGTGCGCTACATTTTTTAAATGCGTCCATTACGAATTATTTTTTACTTCTGTGTGAGTAAGTACTTTAGTGGTGGTGATTTTTTTTTCTACCTAGACGCTTTAGGTTTGTGCTTTGAAAAATCTAAAGTGGGCTGACAATTTTCATATTTCTGTTTAGCGCTCAGATTTTTTTAAAATAAAAAGTTCTAGCTTATCCGTATGATATTTAAACTAAAAGTTTCAAGTGAGTATGGTTTTTGAGTAGCAAGATTCATAAAATATCGCCACTGCACTGAGTCTTTTTTAGGGTTCCGTACCCGAAGGGTTCCAAACGGGACCCTATTACTCTCGCTACGCCGTCCGTCCGTCCGTCCGTCTGTCTGTCACAGGGCTGTATCTTTTGAACGGTAATAGGTAACCAGTTGAAATTTTTTCAGAATATGTGTTGCTATGAGGTGTATCACGACAAATACTAAAAACAAAAAAAAGTCTAAAACCAAAGGGGGTCCCCATACAAGAAACCCCAAAAAACATGAATTTTTTTCAACGTTTTTGTTCCTGCTCTATCTTCAAATATATATCAGCGTCAATCTTGGTATAGTGCATATTATGTAACAAATACTAAAAATAAGACAAACATAGACATATGTGGTGGTACCTGCGTAAGAAAGACATGCAATAATTCATATTTCGCACACTGTGCGTTGATGTCTTTTGATAAACTCTCGTAAATTCAATCGGTTTTTATGGGGTATTAGGTCGTTGAGAGGTACGGAACCTCACTGCGCGAGTCCGACTCGCACTTGGCTGGTTTTTATTCCTTCTTGTGTATTATTATAATCGATGAATCAGCCAAAGTTCCTGATGATAAAAAAAAAAACATGTTTTAATTTTTTCAACTAGTGGTTTTCTTCACTTGGCAACAATCTCCTATCAAATCCTACATTTTTTTCTACGATTTCTAAAGCATCATAAAATCAAATCATAGTGTTACACCGCTCAGCTATTTTTCAGTTTCGATGGGGATGAACGTTTTCATGCAGACGTCTGCGTCTTGAGAACTTTATGGATGATACAAAGAAGGATGTAAGCGTACTGCGATTATTTATTGTGGCAGTGGGCTGGCCATGTCTGTCGAAGGACCTATGGCCGCTGGAGCAGAGGAGTCCTTGAGTGGAGACCGCGAATCGGCAAACGCAGCCTGCGTAGGGCGCCCCTCCGCCAGGTGGACCGGTGACCTGAAGAAGGCGGCTGGCGGACTGGATGCGAAAGGTAGAGGACCGAGTGTTTTGGCGCAACTTGGGAGTAGCCCATTTCCAGCAGTGGACCGCGATAGGCTGAGTTGATGAAGCGATTTTGTATGTGATAAAAATTCAAAAGTGTATGAGTAGAAATTATATAAACTCAGCTAAGCTATTTTAGAACCGAAATTGATCTCATTTATAATACATTTGTCTTTTCAAATCAATTTATTACTAATTATTATTTTTAATGTGTGCATGCGAATTATTTTAGTTTCCACAATTTATATCTTTTCAATTTATTACTTTTAAAAGATCAGTGGAGCTGTAAGTAACAATGTATATTTTTAGCTAATAAAAGGCAACTCAAAATTCACGTCAAAGAAAGTAATAAAATCGGAACTGTAATACAAAATATTATCGTCCCCTTACTGCAAAAACCAATTATTATCGAATGAATGTGAGTTTTGAGATTTACTCAATTTATAATAAAATATCTAAATAAACTTTTGAACAATGTAGGTATTATCAGTTAATAAAAAACATTTCAATATGCAAACCTTTAATAGTAGTTTATGAAACTGTTGCATAATAGGGGTTATTAAAACACGAGTGTGAGTTTAAAAACCGAGCCGTAGGCGAGGTTTTTAATAGTATCACACGAGTGTTTTAATACCTAATTATGTCAGTTTCATACAATATTTTATCTACACTCATACAATTTTAAATAAAATACCAAAGTCAAAATCTTAGTAACATTGTCGTTGTTTTTCTTGATTTCTCTGGTAAAAGATTGTTCGTCATTTACGTTGCTGCATCCAGAAATTCAGGCGGGGTCATATTCTCCTCAGTTCAGTATCACTGCTGTAGTCAGATATTTTTGCCCAGAATAAAAGTTTCGACATACAAAACCATAATAATAACGTAAACAATAACAATAAATTTACAAGTAACGATGTCCAAATCCAGTAGGCCAGGCGCGCGGCCGCGCACGCGCGCTGGTGCGCGCCTACACAGATAATAAAATATAGTCTGGCGACAACATTATAATCGGAACTAATTTTCTATCCTTGTCAGGATTCCGTCAATCTCTGTTTTATCATACAAAAAATATGCCTGTAAACACTTAAATATAATTAAAAGCAATATGACAATCAAAAGTTCTGCCAAAAACGCGATTTTAAACGATAAAATTTTTCAATGTATGACAAGTGGCGCCACCCTGAATTTTGTGTACTCATTGGTGCCAAACTGTACGACTGCTAAAAAAAAGGTTTGAAAACTCCTTGGTTAGGTCGAAGTGGCATTAAAACTCCTTAGTTAGGCTGAAGTGTGCGGTTATGGAAAAAAAATTAAATTACCGCATTGTTTTGTTCAGCAAACTGTATCGTAATGAAACTTTTTAAATTCATAACAGGTGCATGTGCGTAAAGTATGTCATTATGACATTACTTTCGAGTTCATAATTCGAATTTTACGATACGAGTGTAGATAAATATATTTTTTCTCTAAACTAACATTCATGCAAATAATTGGTTTTTGCTGTAAGGGTGGACGAGGACACCTATCCAGTTTTACTTAAAATCAAGATACAATGTTTATTCAACAATGATATTCAGATATGCTACAGCCCCCCTAGCCAAGTTGACAATCTACAATCGTCAACGCTAATAGAAAACAATCAAAATGTATGGAAATGACATATCTAAACGAAAAAGTCATTCGTTGAGATATGTCATTCCCATACATTTTGTTGTTTACATTGTATTACATACATGTATTTTGTGTTTTGTTGTAACTTGGCTAGGGGGGCTGAGCTCGCAGTCTGAAGACTCGAAAACGTCCTAATTAGGACGTTTTTTCAAGTAAGGCGCCGAGCGTGACCGGTGGCAAAAAACCTTAAATGCCGTCGTGTGTTTACAGAAAGTATTCCAATTATGACACGAAAATAACTTGAAGTAATCAAAATACTTACTTTTTACTAGTTTATGTGTATTGTGCGGCCGCTGCGTACGGAACATTTTTTTCGTTGGTTTTGTTATGGTATGATATATCTATATTTTTAAACATCATTGTTATTCAACATGCGTATGTATAAAGCCCATCTTCTAGTTATAATAAAACTATTTTAATAAGACTAGATCACGTTAAATGCAGTCTTATCCTTTAGACGTACCATTTAGGAGGTCCATAAACCTTCATCGACTGCCCTTAATTTAGGGTGTTACTTGCTTAAACATCAAACTTAAGGGTACCCTACTTAAGTAGCGGTGACTTGCCATCGTAAAACCAACTTAAGTCTAAACCGGGGTAGAGTTAGTGACTGCTGCGTCAAGCTTAGAATAAATAAGTACCGTTTCTTTACCTACCACATCAACTCAACCTATCGCAATCTACTGCTGGACCTGCTGGACATAGACTTCTCCTAAGTTGAGCCACAATACTCGGTATTCTGCCTTCCACATCCAGTCCCCCCAGCTCTGAGGAGCGATTCGCGGTCTCTACTCAAGGACTCGTCTGCTCCAATGGCCATTGGTCTTTCGACAGACATGGCAAGCCCACTGCTCCTTCAGCTTACTGACCCTAAAAGCTATGTCAGTCACTCTGGTTCTTCTCCGGATAATCTAGTTACGTATTTTATCCTTCAAGGAAACTCCAAGCATAGCTCGCTCCATAGCTCGCTGGGCGGGTTTCAATTTGTGAACTAGCCCAACTGTCTGTGTCCACGTCTCGGCACCGTAAGTCATGACAGACAGGACGCACTGATTGAAGACCTTCGTCTTTAAACTTTGCGGTTGACGAGAAGACTCGGCGAAGTTTGCCAAATGCTGCCCAGCCCAAATGGATCAACACTTGACAACAAAGGACTTAAAGTTGTATTTACAACTTTATATACAACTTTAAGTATTGAGTAAATATATAGTACAGAATTAATACTTTGCGGATACCATTAAAGATCTTTTGTAAGCGTTTGAGATGTATGTTGGCTTTTACTTTTACCTATAAACGGTTTTGTATAACTTGTGTGGTATGTCAATAAAAAGTATCATATGTGTTATTTCAGGATATGGTCTAACTGTGTGCCAAATTTCATTCAAATCCGTTGAGCCGTTTTAGCGTCATTGAAGAACAAACAATCTTACAACCATAAGTACTTTCGAATTTATAATATTAGTAGGAAAACAAGATATCGGTTCAAGAACCTAACAAATACATTTCTGTTCCAAAAATGTAAGAAACTTCAATCGTACAATTTTCACACAAAGGATTTCTAAAATTACAACTTTCTTTATCATCAGCTTATCATTTTAAGCACTAAAGCATAATAGTCTTGTGAACTTTGGATACTGGCGAGCACACTATATAGCTTGGTAGTGCGATACTCAGGTGAATAACTCGGCAACGACTATACTGCGGACTAGTCCCAACTGGTACATATTGCATTGGCGCCACACAAAGTGTTTTGATAGAATAAATTCGAAAAGCATGTACTGATTGCATTTTGCTGTAAACTGTTTCTTGGTATGTGAGACAAAACATACTATTTATTGTAGGATAATTAATTAAAATCACATCAGTCTATGCATATATGCAATTATGCGTGAGAACCAAATGTCTTAGTAGATGTTCTATAAATAGCTTTATTTTCTGTAGCTGAATATAAAACTTAATCTGCAGCTGGATTTAGATTGTTGAAGACGATTTATACGCCTGACAGAAGTGAAGCCTCTACGCATTAAATTTGCAAGCACGTGCAAGTTAACGGTGACGTTTTTTCTCAGTTTACTTCCTGGTGGCCTCGCGCGCAACCATGTTTTATAAGTTTCGCTTTAAAAGCATTTTGGGTGTTGCTCCATAAATTGATATTAACTTTACTTTTTTATTTATTTATTTATTTATAATTTATATACACACAATGACATGGGAAAGGAGACATAATTAAAATTATTTTTATTATTTTTTGTGTAAAAATGTCCAAAAAATATTTATTTATTTATTTTATTTATTTAAAAACCATACCATATTGATATACTTAGCGTAAAGGCACGCTTAAACACAACAGTATTTGTTCACCACAAAACACCCCAAATGTAAATGTTGCACAAACGGTAACATACCGGTAGACAGATCCGGCGGCGTCGGCTAATTCGATGAACTGCCATTCGTTCCGGAGATGCATCTCAAAGTGATATGTCTGATTACAAAAATGTATGTGCCATAATCTAATAATGCAAACCGTACTCGTCCGCCATGGTAAACTGGCGGCTCTCAAAGTTTTACTCAGACATGTATTGTCATAAAATAATTATTTGCTTCTGCCTATTTATTTTTCCTTTACAAAGTATCTACACTTTGTTTTTGCTTACTTGTTTTATTTAGTAAGTAGTAGTAGTAGAGCTCCTTGTGAAGGAGCTCGTCCGGGGAAGTACCTACGTCTGCCGCTCGACAGTGATTCTTGTATTGCTGTGTTTCGGCGGGAAGGGTACGGGTGCCGGTGAAATTACAATCACATGAGACTTTAAACCGACCGCTGACTGACTGACCGCTTAACACGGTGGGCCTTAACTCGTTTCGCCATCCTGTACTATTCAAGAAAAAAGTAAACAATCATGGCATGTCTTTTAAATGTTGTTTTTTTAAATAACTACTGGTAAAATATAATTACTAGTTCTGTACATGTAATTAGGTTAAAAAAAAAAATTTTGTGTGTGAAATTGATAATGTGTTTTCTTTTAATAAATATTAATGACGAATGACATTAAAAATACATGCCAAGATTGTTTACTAAATAAGACAAGCAAGAAAAAACAGAGCTTACGTAAATTACCAGATAAAAATATAGCGGTATAAAATGTATGCAAACTTTTATACTGATATATGTATGTACCTACTTACTATTGAGTTTCTGATCAAGAGACAAAAAGGATAAGTGCTTAGTCCGTTGTTGTTCCATTTGGGTTCTCACTAAAACGACCGCTTTTATTTCTTCCAAATTCATTTTAAAACTTTGAACAACTTTACAAGTTTAGGAATTTAAAGTGGTAAGTGCTAATTGTTGTTGTGCAGTGTCTAATGCTTATTTTATTCAATGCCGCTCTACACCCCAGACCGCTATCTGCATGCATACTAGCTTACCCAAAGGAGCGGTTACACACTTTGGGAATCGCTGCCTTAGAGAACTTCGCCAATATTCGCACAGCACTCTCGTTAGAGGCGGCGGTCATTTGCTTTTTGAATTTCCATCGGTTTAACATAATTTCCACGTATGATACGAGCAGTACTCTGGGATTTCATCGATGGTGTATTTTCACTGGCAATTTAAATTTTACCTCCTCATAGTAGCGAGAAAGGAAGAAAAACCGGCCAAGTGCGATTCAGACTCGCGTAGGAAGTATTCCATATCACCGATCGACCTAAAACCCCGTAGAAATTAATTGAACCTTTTCACCACCAATGACATATAGAAGACAAACTCGGCGCCACGTCTTTATTACCTTGTACTAATTTCCATACAACACTTATTTTGTCTTCTATAAAGGTCCAAAGGTCCGGTCAACAATCACATGAGACTTTCCATCTTCATGTCTCAGTTTGGTGAACCGACTTGGCGGTACCATTTAGGCAACAGCCTAGGTTGCAGTTGTTATGGGCAAAGGTAACCACTTGACATCAGGTGGTTCTTTAGCTCGTTTCGCCATCCAATACAGAAAAAAAAAGTGGCCCTGAGGGCATGAAATTGGAGTTCACCAGAGGTGCTGAACTGGTTGAAAGACATCAAAACGATGTGCGTATTAAAAAAAAAAAAAAAAAATACTTGCATCTCTCTCTCTTAAGCAGGTTTCCACACATAGCCTTATTTTTTTAACCGACTTCAGGGGGAGGAGGTTATGTAATAGGCGGGTTTTTTAATTTTTATAGAGGCACTTATCACATATTCTGTGGATATTCCAACCAGCTACTTATTAACGGTTAAAATGATACAGCTCTGTGACAGACGGCATAGTTAGAGTAATAGGGCCCCGTTCGCACCTTTTGGGTACGAAACCCTAAAAATGGATGTATTAGGGTGAAATCCAATTATCTTGCCGTGCGATAACATAAGTGGATACGATGAATAATAAATGCATTATGTCATCAATAAAGCTTCGCGGTGTAGCAAAACTAGTACTCAATTTGTGCTGCTTGGCCAATTTGAACAGGTAACTAATTGTACCGGAATTTGATCAATCGGTTAAAGTGTTTGTTGTTCTAGTTTATTGTGAAATGGCTTAGTTATCATAATTTCTAACTATCTATACTGTGATGTTTGGCTAAATATAATAAAACTTATATGAAATATCAATACTAATTGTACATATTTACTTGATATGTGTAATGTGAAAACTATTAATAGTTGTTGTATTGTCTCTAAATAAAAGTATGCATGGTGGTGGGTATGGCGTCCCTCTCCTCACTAGGTAGGCAGTTCACTTCTGTTTCGCTTCTCGTGTAAAACGGACGTTGACTCCATCACTCCACCAAGTATTGTGTATGCCGTTCTAATTTTATCTCGAATACCACATATAGTTCTATACTATATTGATATAATAAAACTGAAAACATTTTTGTTTGTTTGTTTTGAATGCGCTAATCAATAGAACTACCAATCGGATTAAAAAAAATCTCTCTTGTTTATGATAGGCAGATTCATAAAGAATAGTATAAGCTAATAAACAACACGCTACAAACGTTACAAGCTAAGCAAAAAGAAAAGAAAACAATCAGAAAGATAGCTAAGCGAAAACGTAACGCTTTTTGTAGTAGTAGAGCTCCTTTGTGAAAGAGCTCGTCCGGGGAAGTACTACCACCGTGCCTACTTCTCCGCCAAATAGTGATGCTTGCATTGCTGTGTTTCGGTCTGAAGGGTACGGGTGCCGGTGAAATTACAGTCACATGAGACTTTCCATCTTAATGTCTCAGTTTGGCGAACCGACTTGCGGTACCATTTAGGCAACAGCCTAGGTGGTATTGAAGTTGTCATGGGCAAAGGTAACCGCTTAACATCAGGTGGGCCTTTAGCTCGTTTCGCCATCCTATACTATAAAAAATAAAAATAAAATACGAAACAATAGCGCGGGAAGGCGATGCGACGCATGGCGGGTGAAACCGCGGGGTACAGCTAGTCTATATTATATAAGTCTAGTTTAGTCTTCTTCACCAATATTTGTTCCAAGATACTGATAATCAAGTTTTGATATCCTTGAGTTAGCGTTTCATATTAAACATAATTTTGAAAAACTTTCTGAGGTCAGACTTGTGTGTATCTATAACAATAATTAAACAAAAAGATCTTATTACAAGATCATTACGTGATCTTCAAAGAGTTCGGTCGTCGTGAAGGTGGATCTTGTATTTCAAAGGCGAAAACTTTGCTCTTAAGTATTAAACGTTTTCAAAGCACGTGTACCTTTAATAAAAAACCGGCCAAGTGCGAGTCGGACTCGCGCAGTAAGGGTTCCGTACCTCTCAACGACCTGATACCCCATAAAAACTGATTTAATTTACGAGTTTATCAAAAGACCTCAACGCACAGTGCGCGAAATATAAATTTTTGCATATTTTTCTTACGCAGGTACCACCACATATGTCTATGTTTGTCTTATTTTTAGTATTTTTTGCTAAACTAAATAATATGCACTATAATCTGACCAAGTTTGACGCTGTTATATATTACCGTTTTGAAGATAGAGCAGGAACAAAAACGTTGAAAATAATGCTGGTTTTTTGAGGTTTCTTGTATGGGGTCCCCTTTATTTTTAGACTTTTTTTCGTTTTTAGTATTTGTCGTGATACACCTCATAGCAACACATATTCTGTGAAAATGTTAACTGGTTATCTATTACCGTTACAAAGATACAGCCCTGTGACAGACAGACGGACGGACGGACGGACAGCGTAGCGAGAGTAATAGGGTCCCGTTTGGCACCCTTCGGGTACGGAACCCTAAAAATGTTCACACAATCGTAATTTGTGTTCTCTTACTGTTTGTTCTTATTTTCTGAAATCTTTTACCTTTTACTGACGTATGTTTGAGACACGTTGAGTTGATTTCACGTGTCAAAATAACAATATAAAACCGGAATGTAAAAGTTCAACGATCTTTTATTAATGTTAGCTTCACAGAAATGGAAAGACAAGGACATTCCCTAATTTAAATAATAACCCGGCAAAAAAGTTATTCCAAAGGAAAAAAATATTGTGAAAAACAATAAATCTCTGCGCTCGTGCGTTCATAAACACGCGCACACAATCTACGTTCAATAATGCCTTTAGCAGTCTCACGTTGCCGAGGTATATCCATCCAATTTGGAGAGATTATGTAAAACACGCCGAATTGTTTGTGTTTGTTTTATAATAAGGGCACACACGTCGGTGTAATAATGTCATAAATGTAACATGATGGGGAAAGCCACCGGAAAGTGTGTGCCTATATTAAAATTCCGCCATTTGAAGCGACAAATAACTGCTACTCTTTACGTAGAATATTATGACCATACACACTTACGCGCATGAAAAATCTCTCATATTCTGTGTTTACGCGCAACGTTTTCTTTTTAGAATAACTAGTTTTATTTTACTTTATTTATGTACTGCTAAAGGAGTGATATATGGTTGGTTGTTTAGTAACAGGTTGTTGTAACTAAAGTTGCCGAATTGACCCTTATTATTTATAGAGAAAAGTCCGGATCGTTCGGCCCTAACTTTTGAGTGACTACGACCTTTTATTTCTAGAACATTGTGAAGGATAGAAAACTTTTAAGACAGTGTGATTTTCTTTAGTTCCCAATTTATTTTAAAGCAAAAAGTCCGAAGTTTAATAATATGAAAAGTTGGAACGAGCCCCGAATAGTTTAACAGTGTAATTTTCGCGTGAGGATTGTTTAAAAATGCAATATGTCATAAAATAAATGATTTTCTTCTCAACAATGTTTACGTTTAGACAATTTTTTGGTTTGAGTCTTTACGCTATAAACATTTAAAGAAAAGAAAAGAAAGAAAGAAAAATAGTTTATTGTCACAGTTAACGACGCGCAACATTTAAACAACAGTGATAAACACAAGCAGGTAAGTTATAGGAATAGTTCATTTCGAATCTTACTTGAAAACAATCGATTCTGTAATAAGAGATATCAGTTAGATTATAGGTTATTTAGCTATTAAGTAGATCGATTCATATTCAACCAATTTAATTCGAGATTGATTTCGATACTTTAGATTACTTGGTTAAGTTTCAAACTTATCATAAGCGGCACTTAAGGCAAAATTGAAGTACTTAGATCTAACAAAACCATAGCATTAAATTGTCTATTAATTCTAACTACTTCGGGATAAGGCCGATCAATATTGCCGATACCCCTTTATCTAATGATAGGTTGATACTGTGAAATTGAATGTTAATTAGTACTTAGGCTAATGCAATAACTACTTATCTATGAACATGTTACCGTAGGCCCGTTGTTTTGAACTGCTAAATAGAATTAGGTTGAATTTCAACTCACAACAACTTAGCCTATCGCAGTCCATTGCTGGACATCATCATCATCATCATTTCAACCAAAAGACGTCCACTGCTGGACATAGGCCTCCCCCAAGCATCACCACAACGACCGGTCCTGCGCTTTCTACATCCAGCAGATTCCTGCGACCTACACCAAGTCGTCGGTCCACCTTGTGCGCCATCCAGTACGCGGTTGCCACTCCAGAACTGTATATTATCTCTATATATAACAACTTTCTATTATACCCACAGAAAGGGAGGGAGTAGTATCGCAGTCCATTGCTGGACATCATCATAACCATCATTTCAGCCGAAAGACGTCCACTGCTGGACATAGGCCTCCCCCAAGCATCGCCACAACGACCGGTCCTGCGCTTTCCACATCCAGCGGATTCCTGCGACCTTCACCAGGTCGTCGGTCCACCTTGTGCGCCATCCAGTACGCGGTTGCCACTCCAGAACTGTATATTATCTCTATATAACAACTTTCTATTATACCCACAGAAAAGGAGGGAGTAGACTTTTCACTGTGGCAACTCGAAAGGCAAACTATGTAGGTATTTATGGGGATAGTTGAGATTTTACTAAAAGCTTTTTAAACACAGATATGTGCAAAAAGACTTCAACTCAGTACATTCTTGTTAAGTGGTAAGAGAAAGCTTGTAAATTATTCGGATTGTTAAACGGTCCAAGTTTTTAACTACACGCAATTGTATGAAAAACTATTTCGGAACTATCAAAGTTCGTCGAGAAATTACCGCTTGCAAATTGCCAGTAATTTTGAATGAAAATGAACTTTGAAAATTCGTGTGAAGGAAACTCGGAGCCGTGGGGTTAATTCGTATTATGACTCGGATGAGAGTAAAATATTAAGGAGCTGCACTGAAATATTTAGATGGGATTATATTTTAATAAACTGGTGCCATGGTTATTGTTCTATCTTTTAAGGAAATTTTTGTTTTAAAAACGTTTTTCACCGTTCATGTTTTAATCTTCAAAAAAAAATCTGCATATTGGCGCGTTGATGATTTCATCTTCATCATCGTCATCATTTCAGCCGAAAGACGTCCACTGCTGGACATAGGCCTCCCACAAGCATCGCCACAACGACCGGTCCTGCGCCTTCCGCATCCAGCGGATTCCCGCGACCTTCACCAGGTCGTCGGTCCACCTTGTGGGGGCTGTACCCACGATGCGCCTTCCAGTACGCGGTCGCCACTCCAGAACTTAACTGGCAGAACTTAAGTGGCAGTGGGCGGGGCACATTGCTCGCAGGACGGATGGCCGATGGGGCAGTAAAGTTGATGATTTACTTTATATAAATACATATTTGTTTGCAGTAAAAAAGTGCTTTTAGAATTTTGTTATATGTTAAAGGCTGGCTAACCGGTCTATTTTCATTTCAAAATATACTGGCATACTGTAATTAAACGTAAATGAAAATGAAACTCTAACGTAAAATAAATTTTAGTACTGACAAAAACCCCACATAAAATAACTTACGAAAGGGTTTTTTTTTCACTTAAATTGAATGTAGATGTATGAGTCTTTTTTGTTAAGTCCCAAAAGTGTTATTATAGGTTGTATTTTGCTAAAAGCCTTTAGGCCAAAATT
Organism: Asteroscopus sphinx; assembly: GCA_949699075.1. Classification (NCBI taxonomy): domain Eukaryota; kingdom Metazoa; phylum Arthropoda; class Insecta; order Lepidoptera; family Noctuidae; genus Asteroscopus; species Asteroscopus sphinx. The sequence goes on from OX453007.1 coordinate 22,843,670, forward strand.
TCCCAAATGAAACATAATTCTGAAATCCTAACTACAATGTTTTTATTGCACTACTTGTTTGTTACACATTTCATTTATTATACTAAACTTTTCAGTTTGTTTATGGCTGAAATACACATTTGAATTGTTCAGCTACAGTATAACAGTAGTAGTAGTGTAGTGTGTATTTGTAAATAACATAACATCACGCCTGTATTTCCCCGAAGGGGTAGGCAGAGGTATACATATAGTCATCCACATTTCGCGCTAGTTATGTTATCAGTCACATATAATAAGGGGCGAGTTTATTGCCATTAAGCAGGCACAAACCTGGACTTCGAGCTGCTATTGAGAATTTCCTAATGAAAAAACCCAATAACACTCTGCTCGACCCGGGAATCGAACCCAGGACCCCCCACGCATGCTATGTAAATAATAATAATATAAAAAAACCTAAGCAAATATTTAAAAAATTATCCAAGTTAAAATATGTGTGCGGTCAGGGGTTCTCCGTCGGAAACGAAGTTATCCTTGAAATTAATATTTTTTTGACCGGTTCATTATAATGCTAAATTTTGCAACTACAATACAAGCATCACCACCATCAGCATCGGCCTATATTAGTCCTCTGCTGGACATAAGCCTCTCCAATGGCACGCCCCCGACGTTGATACTCAGCCACGCGCATCCAGTTGCTTCTGCTACCAGCCACCGTGCCAATATCATCGCTCCACCGAGCCTGAGGGCGTCCTACCCTACGTTTACCAATTCGCGGCAAGAAAAGAAAACAACATAAAAACAAAAGCAAAAAGAAACACAAAAGAATGCAATCGTAGATGGCAGGAAACATCATGCGTCGGACTGAGATACCACATGACCCAGGTTCTATCCCCAGTGAAACGTGTCTTTTTACCCGACTGCGCCAGAAGGAGGGTTATGTTTTTCGAGTGTATGTATGTATGTATGTACATACATACATACACTCGAAAAACATAACCATACATATACATATATATGTATATTTCTTTGGCACGCTCTGTGGGCTAAACGGCTTGATGGATTTGAGATTGAGAGATGTCGTTAGATTCGTCTTAATTCTGAGAGTGACACTGGGTACATCAAAATTTAAAAAATTAAAATGGCCGCCTTTTGGCGCCATATTACCTCTTCAAATTTTTTTTTTTTCCGTCAAAAACTATCGAGTGGGGTATCAAAATAAAGGGTTTTATAAATGCTTTACAAAAATATATACAACTTATATGTTTAAACGTAATTTGGAATGAAAAATGCTAAAAAACAACAAAATATTCAACGTTAAAAATGAATTTGACTTTTCAAAAAAAACATTAATATTATGATAAATAAAACATGACAAAACTAAAAAAATTAAAATAAAAAAATTAATTACCAAAAACAAAAAACCCGACTGCGTGTAAAAATAACAGAAAAGATATAAACAAGACTTATCAACACGCAGGCGGAGGCTACCTATGAACTATTATGTAATTCATGACCAAAAACATACGTAGCCTCCGACTGCGTGTTGATAAGTCTTGTTTATATCTTTTCTGTTATTTTTACACGCAGTCGGGTTTTTTGTTTTTGTTAATTAATTTTTTTGTATGTTTTATTTAATAGATACCTGTAACTTCGACTTTACCCACCAGAAGGCGCTTAAAGGTGAGGTCAGCTGACAACTCTAGTCGTATATACAATATACTCTATGGGTATAGCGCAAATATTAGCGTAACGTGACGCTACATTTTCTCCCAAATCACACCTACCACAAGTTAAGGAAATTTGTTCCAAAAAATTATGACCTTTACAAAACCATAATTGAAAGTTGAACCACTAATGTGGCTTTAAAAATGGTCATAGTTAAAAAATCACTTCACTACGTAGTATAAAACAAAGTCGCTTCCCGCTGTCTGTCTGTCCATATGTATCTAATCTTTAAAACTACGCTACGCATTTTGATGTGGTTTTTTAAAATAGATAGAGTGATTCAAGATAATTCAAGATATTAACTCTGTAAAATATAGTTCGCTGTAGTTGTAGATAGAAAAAATGCCAAAAGTGGTAGTTTTTCGCACTTTTTCTATCTACAACTACAGCGAAGCATAATTTACAGAGTTAATAGTTTCTGATTAAACTATAGGTAGTACCTGCCCCCCAGCCAAGTTGACAATCTACAATCGTATGTATGGGAATGACATATCTCAACGAATGACTTTTTCGTTGTGATTATGTCGTTCCCATACATTTTGATTGTTTTCTATTATCTACTTCTAAGTAGCGGAACTTGAGATAATAAAATTGAATAAGGAATCTCTTCATTTATTATTCAAATGGTAAAAGGGAAGTACAAACGTTATAAGTGCCTTAAAAATAGAGCAGAAATAAGTGAGCCATGATTATTATTATAATTAATATTTGAACAAACTGAATATTTTATTTTTATATAACACGTCTGTACATTTTTTACAACTTTTTTATCGACATACAAATTTCAGCATTTTCAGCTGGCAACTCAAAATTAATATTCTACCTAATTTAATCATAGCCGAAAGTATCGAAAAACGTCTAAACTGTCTTTTATAATATTTATAAGCACTTTCTGTGCTGACAACGTAGTGATATAAAAGCTGTCAAGAAAATACGGTCTTCACTAGAATAATTAATAACTTTAGTCAGCTTAGCTGTTCTTAAAGGTATTGAATAAACAAACTTCGACTTCTTGTTGAAAAAGCTGATTGTTGGATACTTAAGCGATCATTATTTATTTTAATTTTTTTTTTATAAGAGTCTTTATTACAAAAAATCTGCATGGTATCTGTATTGTATTGTACATAACTCGACAGTCTACAGTCTGCTCGAAAAGTTTTGCGTTTCATGTACACAAGGCTACACATCAAGCTGTACATATCCAGTTTAAGCTGATCTCGCATTGTATACGCTTTCTGTACAATGCGAGATCAGCTTATACTGGAAATATACAGCTTGATGTGTAGCCGTGCGTACTTATAATAAGAAGTTTTTTATACAGCGTGTTATTGAAATAACTGAAAATCTCTTAAGGGGTCATTGTCCTCATCAGTATGAACAACTTTTACTATGGAACCAACCCTGAAATCGCGGAAAAATCTGTTGATTCCTACATTTTGTCAATTCATGTGAAAACAAATGTAGGAAAAAAAAAAAGTATACAAATGTTTTTTTTCGCGATTTCATGTTTGGTCCCTTAGTAAAAGTTGCTTATACTGATAAGTACAATGACCCTTTAAGAGGTTTTCAGTTATTTCAATAATACCACCCTGTGGAACTAGCAGTGAAACAAATTGTCAAACCATTGAACTGATGAAGAATCAAAACACTGAATAAGCAAAACAATAAAGAACAATACAAATAAATCGCTGAATATAACTTCAGATACAAAAGAATGAGCAATACTTGAGTTATTTTACATAAATTCATATTGAAAGTAACATTATCCATTACCGACACTCACATAGCGTGAAAAGCTGGCTTTTTGTAGGCTTGCACGGTGACAATGTGAAAAGACTAATGGGATACGATATCGAGTTTTTGTCTGGTGAATATCAAGGGATATAATGCGCACGATCAACCTGGGGATGCCACCAGACGTAGAAAAAATATGAAAAATATTCAGCTGGCTTCCGTTTCCTTAGAACTTGTTTCGTCTGTTGTTGTTATTTTTATTTATTTATTTATTTATGTACACACAACACATTTTATTATAGAAAACACAAAGAACAACACTTGAGCACAAAGGTACTGCTTATCTCTAAATGAAGTTTTATTTCCATCTTGAACAGTAATTATGGACCTGCTGCTGAATTGCGTAACTCACTCGCGATCGCAATCAATAGGATTTCAATGTTCATTGCTCCGTGTGTTTTGACAATTCGTCTTATTAGTAATTATGTGCCACGTAATGAATATTGTTGTCATTTCAAAATTAAAGCTAATGTCAATGTGAATGCATTACACTGATAATAAACTAACACCAAAATTACCTGTGTACACAAATAAACATTTTGATTGATTGATTGATTGATTGACTGATTATTTTCAAAAGATTTGATAGAAATTCTTGGTTTTGTTTGCACGGTGTGACAGCCCTAATATTCGCCTTGATCGTGTGTGTGTTAGTCTGACTCCTTTTATTTTATTTTAATTTATTATGTATAAAATATATATTATGCTTTTGGTATTATCTAAAAACATTTATTGGGTCCACATTAATGATTTATTCTAGGGATATTCTGATATTTTATTTCTCGGAAATCTTTATTTCTAGACGCTTTGACTTTAACGCAAAAAAATAGGATTAACTGAATTTTATTTTATAATTTCCCTATCAATCAAATCAACTCAGCCTATCGCAGTCCACTGATGGACATAGGCCTCTCCCAAGTTGCGCCACAACGCTCGGTCCTCTGCCTTCCTTCCATCCAGTCCCCCCCAGCCACGTTCTTTAGGTCGTCGGTCCACCTAGCAGGGGGGCGCCCTACGCTGCGTTTGCCGATTCGCGGTCTCCACTCAAGGACTCGTCTGCTCCAGCGGCCATCGGTTAATTTCCCTATATAATTATTTAACTCGATTCTAACTCTTGAATAAATGTGTTAATTGCAAAAAGTATCATGACTGACTTATCGCCTCGCAATTATTTATCTAGAATCAAGTTAATAAATACATTTAACTAGGAATGTTTAGGCGCTTTTAAAGCAAAATCTGATACGATTATCCGGGCGAGCGATAAGTCCACAAACATGGTATTAAGCAGTGCAATTAAACTGAAAATATTTTGAATATCTCATGCCCTATCTCTGAACTTGTAATAGAAACGTCTTGTTATGGGTCATATTTTACAGTGAACACCGAAACATAATACTTACAAGGTTAGAAAAAAGAATTACGAGCGCTTCTTGCGAGTGCCACTGTACTATGCGGGTAGAAGGTTCGCTAAGATATGGCCACTTGAACATGTATGTCACGTGCCGGATTATAAAAGCTTTTTCCAATTCTCCATTGTAGGAGCTCTCGGGACCTCACGGCGACCACGTAGGCGCTATATCTTACGCTCTCTGTACGCTTTTATTTTAACGAAATTTAGCCCACTCCCCTGTCACTGACGATTACTTTCCATTGTCTCGCCGAGAGGGTGTAATACCGTATCAAATTGGGAAATATTGAAAGAAAACGTGGTAAGCGATCCAGTTGTATCGCGCGGTCTCGGATCGGTTAGCAGTTTGTTTTGTTGACGACGCGACAAATAGGAATGTATGTATTGGTGTCCAATCGCTATTCAGTGTGTCTGAATTAACTACGTTATTGCCTTTGTTATTGTATCTACAGCTTTAGGTACAAAGGCATTACAAAAATTATTCTGTTTTGAATTCGGTGCCTAATCTACATATTGCCTCATATCCCATTCCGAAATACAAACGCGACGGCAAATAAAGTCATAAAATTACTCACCAAAAATAATATTATTGGGCGCGAACGTGTTTTTTGTGCTGTCGCATCTCCACAATAGAGGGTGCGCTGTTTGTTGTCCTCATTCATACAAATCCGGAAAAAATAAAACAGATATTAAGGGCGCCCTCACCGTCCGGGCTTCCCGCCTCGCACATTAGTGTTCCCGAGAATGTCCCCATTCTTATTCAAATATTTCCGGCAATTTGTTTGTCCTATCGTTCAGAACGGTATACAATAGGTTAAGACAGAAAATGGATTTCTCTTTAGACTTTTTATTAAATATGACAATTCCAATCCATCTGTCTCTGTTGGTTCTGTTTCGTTCGGATATAAATCCCGACTTTTAGACATAAATCCCGTAAACGGTCGTTTGCGTTGTGTATTTTGTCTTTTATTTCCGATTGAAACACTGCACTTCATGCATTTTAAATAGGAAATTCAATTTTAACGAGGGGAGCGGTGTAAAACTGACCGCGGACCGCTCCCATAAAAGCTTTAACCGCAGCAGCACTAACAAACAAGTTTCTTGCCAAAAAACTTGGCGAGTTTATTAATGCAGTCAGGCCGCATTACTCGCGCCAAACCGAATCCTTTGTTCACCAAATCTTTGAAATATAAACTAAATCTTATAATTTCCTGTTTTGGCACAATTTTGTTCTCAAACTATGAACGACGCTATTGATTTAAATAGCATTAATTCATTTGTAAGTCGTTTAGTTTAATAGTTACATTATTTAAATAATTTATTTACAATGCATTTCCCTTCAACTGAAGTACACAGGAACTAGTAAATAAAATCTTTATAACAGCTCTAATAAAACTCGGTGGTTACAACCTATTTCTATTTTCTAAAATATATTTAATTTTGAACAAAGGAGAAACTTTTTCATTAGGTATTATATTTCAATTTTGTAAAGAAAGTATATAACTTGTATTAAGTTTCATATTTTGTGAACTATCTTTAATATCGCCTGTCACATTTTAGTGCTTTTAATTAGGTGTATTTGAAATATAAAACAATTTGAATCTTAAGTTGGCTGTTGTTGAAAACTTAGTGTCAGATTTTAATTGATATAAATTTAGCTTGACTTAAATTGATTTATCGTTTGAGGCACGTTTATTAGTAAATATATAGCTAAAGCAGTAATAGTACATTACTGTCGAGGCCTGAAATGAAGCAATTTACGGCCGAGTAATATTGAAAGGACGAGGCGCAAGCCGAGTCCTTTTTAACTAAACGAGGCCGTTAATTGCTATTTCGGCCGAGACTTGTATAGTACTTTTCTCTCATTTCCGAGGAAACACAACACAAAGTATCTCATATTCATTCACGCCAATTCGCCCGTCCGCGGTTCTTGTTCTATTTTCAAAGGTTTGAAAAAAAAAAAATGCGCACTCAGCCTGTATAATGATAAATATTTTGTACCTAAAAACACCTAATTTATGTAAGTGTGTACTTAAAAACCTCGGTAGCATAATTTAAAAAATAAAAAGTGTCCAGCAATTTCTATTAATTATTGTCCTGTTGGATATTACCGGCCTGTTATTTCGTTGCGTACCTACGAAATCTAAATGTATTATTGGATTAAATAAATAAATATTTTGGGGAAATTTTACACAGACCCAGCATCTATCTATTCCCGAACTAAGCAGAGCTTGTACTATTGGTACTATACAGTATATTATTTGTGTCCTGTGGGATTATGTTTAGAGTATACAGTGTGTATCTTCTAAAAAATAATCACTAAACAAATTTCATAAAACCAAGCAACTCATTTCGCAAGTTCACTGACCGCTCAACATAAGTAGAACCTTAACATTTAATCATGCCCTGATAATGGCATATGGACCACGCCCAGCACTAGCCCCGCATGCTAATTTCTCGGAACTAGATAATACTGACAGTCGCCGACCACGCTTATTAGTTATCCTAAACAGCAGCGCGCCTTATCGCAGTGGGTAAGTTAACGGCCTAATGTTGTACCAAGAGTTAACTATGTGAAGTAAGTAACTATTAAATCTCACAGAATAGATCAGACCTTTTTATTCTAAGGTAATCGTCTTCATCAACAACCGTCATTAACTGCTGGTTGCAATCAACTCAGCCTATCGCAGCCCACTGCTGGACATAGGCCTCTCCCAAGTTGCGCCACAACGCTCGGTCCTCTGCCTTCCGCATCCAGTCCCCCCCAGCCACGTTCTTTAGGTCGTCGGTCCACCTGGCAGGGGGGCGCCCTACGCTGCGTTTGCCGATACGCGGTCTCCACTCAAGGACTCGTCTGCTCCAACGGCCATCGGTCCTTCGACAGACATGGCCAGCCCACTGCCACTTCAGCTTACTGATCCTACAAGCTATGTCGGTCACTCCGGTTCTTCTCCGGATAATCTCGTTATGGATTTTATCCTTCAAAGAAACTCCAAGCATAGCTCGCTGAGCGACTTTAAATTTGTGGACTAGCCCAACTGTCAGTGTCCACGTCTCGGCACCGTAAGTCATGACAGGCAGGACGCACTGGTTGAAGACCTTTGTCTTCAAACTTTGCGGTATAGGGTGGTTGCAAGCTTGCCCAAAAATATAAGTCTCACAGAATGGACTAGACCTTTTTAACCGACTTCAAAAAAAAGAGGAGGTTATTTATTCTATGGTATTCGTTATCATCAACAACCATCTTCATCTGCTGGTACAAAAAGCCAAAAAAAAATCCAAAAAAAAAATTTTTTTTGTCTCAATTGTCGAGATCTTTTTACTGTACGGTAGTCGTCATCATTAACAAGCATCATCAACTGCTGGTTGCAATTAAGCTAGCCCAAAATAACAAATTTTCACAGATTGGAACAGAACATTTTATTCAAAGGTAGTCTACGTCATTAACAAGCATCATCATGCTGGTTGCAAACTTACCCAAAAAAAAAAAAACTCACAGAATGGATCAGACATTTTTATTCTATGGTAATCATCATAATTAACAACCATCATCAATTTAGACGATTTATGTGAACAAAATCAATGTAGGGAACAGCAGTCATTTCTTAAAGGGTTACTGGTGGATTAGAAATAACCACGTACATCCCGTAGACCTAAAATGTTACCATTTAAAAAATTGCATTCACGGATTCTTCTGCTAGGACTGATGATGTTACTACCCTCTCAAGATTCTTATATTGTAACGGTTTATGGTGCAGTTATGATTTATGTGCCAGTCCAAGATGTCTACGAAGAATCGTAAAGATTCTTTTTGTAATTAATCTTTATGATATATAAAAAAAAAAAACTGTACCATAGCCACACTTCAGTATATTAAGCTAGAGAGAAAAATCAAACCCGCTTATTTAATTAACAGACTGTAACACGTTTTTTTAATAAAGTGTACATGTAACTAAGTTATTATGTGAGACTTATTGAATCATATCAGCGAATGATGTTGCGGTAGACTTGTAGTTGTTAATGATAATAATTAAACTCTTCGGGCTTACAATTGGCTATATAAATTATAATTTATACCTTTATACCTACGCATGTATTCGGAGACCTAATTAAATAGTATAATCGTCATTAGCTTTCGATATATTTGCATAAATATGCGAACGGCGATGGCCAGGACTAGTTCGTGCTTAACAATGAGCCTTTACTCACGACTGTTTGATCCTTGGGATGTCCTGACGATTGACAATTACTTACTGTCACTTGTGTCCACAGACATAGTAAAAAATATAGACGAAGTGCTGGTAACAATCATAGTGAAGCCAACAAAACCATGATCCTCGGTGTACAAACCAGCGCTCACGCACTAACATGCATCTCAAACCGTGCTCACTGCTCTCAGTACACGTTTTGCGGCATCGTCCAGTAAGCATTGCGAAAACAAATATCCGTCAGGGGCATGGTGTCAAATGGTGTGTGCGTGAGCGTTGGTTTGTACACGGAGAAACACGGTTTTGTTAGCTTCACTATGATTGTTCGCAGCACTTCGCCTATATTTTTTCCTATGTCTGTGCTTGGGTCTTAGCCTTTCTGTTTGTTGTAACGTGTACGAGGTGATAATCAGGTATCAATTTAGAAATGGTAATGATTTGAATACACGATACATGTATTATTGACCTCAGTTGGATAAAAGGCTTATGCGTGTCAACAGAGACGTGTTAGATTGACTTAACTAGCTCAGTGGGCTGGATAAGAAATTGATCAGCTATATCATAGTAGAAGTCTAATCTGTATTATTCTGCATTGGTGAATTTGATGAATAAATCGATGTATTTATTTTTATTGCGTCATGGTAAGCGATTTTTGTCTGTGGGACGATCAGCTGCATTATCATCAATATTGTATTATTTTTATCTGTTAATTCCCAATGTAATCTGATAAACCCAAGTCGATATTATTAAATACACTCTTGATCAGTAGGTTGCACAATTATCTTATTATATTTATGAAACTGGATAGGTACCTAAATAATAACAACCGTCAATTTTGTAAGTATCATATTTAGTTTGAATTTATAATTACGACAGCAATTAGTTTTCACCTAGTTTGTGATACCTGCAAAATTTAAACCACGAAATAAAGGTTATTATCGAAACTAGTTTTCAGTATAGTCAACATAAAAATTGATCATTGAACATAATTTATAACGTTTTTTAATGCTAAGTTGCCAGTCATTATTGTTTTATATTTATAAAGACAGTTACAATTTGAATAACGATCAGTCTCTTAGCTAATTAATCCGGTAGTTGACTACTGGTAAAAAATACCAAAAATATTATATTAGGTATTTTTAAAAAAGTACAAACACGACAACATTGTCGATTTTTTTTATAAAATCCATGAAAAAATGGAAGAGATACACTTTTTGAGTTTTTGGACGGGGCTGTCCTTGTCATGCGAAACGGATATTGTACAGAGAGATGTCAAGTTTCTATAAAGGTTTAAAAAAATGACGTTATTCTCTGATAGTGCTGTCTCTGTCTAGTGAACAAATTTAAATCGCTGATAACTTAGACATTTTATTAAATATTGTATTGGTTTTTTCACTGTTGCTTACTTTTCTTGAAAAAATATCGGCATTTCTAATTTTAAAAAAAACACCTTCCCCATTGATTTTTAACCTCCAACCATATCCCATTGCTCCCACACTGCTCTGTTGGTCATAACCATTCGTCTCGATATCATCATCATCATCATTTCTGCCGAAAGACGTCCACTGCTTGACATAGCCTCCCCAAGCATCGCCACAACGACCGGTCCTGCGCTTTCCGCATCCAGAGGATTTCCGCGACCTTCACCAGGTCGCCGGTCCCCCTTTTGGGGGGCCTACCCACGCTGCGCCTTCCAGTACGCGGTCGCCGCTCCAGAACTTTAATGCCCCATCGGCCATCCGTTCTGCGAGTCATGGCAGGCCATGATTTTTTACAGCAAAAAAAAAATGTATGTGATGTAATGTTCCTATGTTGTAGTTTTTGTTCATAAATTATTTCTAGAAGCCCTAAAATAATCTCAAAATTGCCTATTTAGACCGCTGTCTACAGAGGCCTAGTAGTGTATAAATTTGACAACTATTAATGAAAAATGAAAAACATAGCGGCACAGTACATACTCTTTTTGTTCAGTTTATGAATTATATTTTAAATTGGTCCTGTTTCGGGGGATAAAATGGTCGAGAGCCAGACTTCGAATCATTTCATTTTTACTAAGGCTATTCAGTCGGAGCTGCAGTTGTCCTTATCGCACTTATTTGAGGCCGAGTGCTCGCAAAGCGACAGTGATAGTTTCTTCAAATACCTAATTTTTGAAAGTCTCTCTGCCCGGACTTTGCCGACGGTACAACGTAGACATAATTCATTAGATATTTATTATGCAATTTGAATAATTGGTAAACTTGGAAAATATATGCCAGAAGCAAATTCGATCATTTTACGTATTTTAGCCGACTATCGGAATTTGACATAATTAGGTATTTCCTTTATAGAGTAAAATTTACGTAAGGTTTCATAATTCTTTATTGAACTTAATAACAATGTAATTTTTCGTCTATATAATAGTAATAACTAACTAATAACAATAATAACTTTATTTGCATCATAAAAGTACAACCATACAATTTCTTATTAAATTTAAGTAGGTAAACTCGAAACCAAAAGCAAACTTTTTTTTTTAACGATATGTGAATAATTCAAGTACCTAACAGTTTGTATTTTATAATAAAACATTTTTATTTTATTTAAACAATACTCAATGGTTAAAAATAAAATAATACTGTTACTTCTATTTCAAGATTTTACTAGAGACTACACTTACAATAACTTAATATTAGCTTTCCTCCACAAAATACTTGCACTATTAAAATAATGAACTTCCAAAGAAAAAAAATGTTTTCTCCTACCTGCTTTGTAAATTGCTTCATTATCAAAAAAAAAACATCAATCGGCTCTTTTTCGTACGCATCAAAATAATACACCAGCAGTTTCCGACACGAAAATAATGTAAATTGTTGGGCAGTTTTTTTTAACTATGCCTGCGAAGTTTTTTATTTACACACAATAAATTAGGTGGTTCTAGGGACACGATATTTGTGTATTTTAAAGGCTGAATATGCATTTTTTTTCAAGAATTTGAAAAAAGAACAAGAATCGCGCATGGACGAATTGGCGCGAATGAAAAATAAATATTGTTGAGTTAATTTGTGTATTGTTTCCTCACAAATGAGAGAAAACTACTATACAAGTCTCGTCTGAAATGGCAAATAACAGCCTCGTTTAGTTAAAATAACTTCGGGAGTACTCGGCTTCGCCTCATCCTTCTACTGTTACTCGGCCGTCAATTGCTTTATTTCAGGCAGTACTTGGATAGTAATGTACTAGTACTGAACGCTACGTAACCAATCAATTCACTAAAATCTCAATAAAAATATTAAAGCAACAATCTAAAATCGCAAGTATCAGCCAATTTAAAAATGAAAATATCCAACATGCACGACTCTCGTATAAAGCGGAGTGCATATTGCATGAACTCCTTTATACCGACAGAGGGCGGCAATGGCTACAAATTGAGTGTACAACGCGACGCCCGACGTGATGCCAAGTGTTTACTAAGCGACATGCGACTCACGGGCGGCAATCGATGAGTAATACTCACGGAATAGAAAACAAGGTGGAAGTGCCCAACGGCTACAGCACGCGTGGCACAATTAAACGCAGCTGCGCAACACTTACTTATTCACGTTTAATTTCGCGTTGCGATATGACGATGTCTCGTACGCTTGAGTGAAATACTTTTTTTTTTTTTTTTTTTTTGCCGTGGGGAAATCCTCATGTATGCCCGGGGTAGGCGGAGCCAGTGTCGGACTCTTACCGACTAAAACCACCACGGTGTTCCTTCAACTACCTTAGCCGGGGGCGTGGGAACCCGTTAGTATTCACACAACCACCCCCGACAGGTCCTGGCCCGCCACAAGCAGGCGAGCCCCTTCTCCCCGTGCGGCCTAACGTTGGCCGCACCCTCCTAGGCGGCGCACACGGAACACTGCACGCCACCGCACCTCATGGGCCTTTACCAGCTGCGCCAACTACGCCTGCTGTGCCAGCTACGCCAGCTGCTGGTCGGGCAGCAGACTACCCCGAGTCTGCTGCTCGCAGGCCCTACCTCCCGTATTTTTTTATACAGGTTTTCTTCCTCGCGGTCCGGGCGGTGAAGCCAAGACCCTCGGTCCCAAGAGGCGCGAGAACACTACTCAGCGGGCACTCCGGGGGTTACGAGATCGACGGGGGCAGGGAAAAACAGTCCCCCCGCTGCCTGCCCAGTGGCAGGGTGAGTGCACACCGGGCCCACCCCTGCTCCTCCACTGTGCCCTCTGCTGATATCAGAAGGACACGTGGAGCAACTCCCCACTGGCCCAGAACGAGCCCCTCCCGCGCCAGAATATTCGCCACAGGCAATAAAATCCCCCGAAGGTTAATCCCTCGACAGGATTTTATTGCCCGTGCCCAGGATGCACCGGCCAAACAACTGCCGATCCCTCCAGACGTGTCCAGAAGGACAAGCAGCCGTCGGGCACACGTGGAAGTTTTCTGGCAGCACCCCTTGAGTGAAATACTAGATTATACCTTATTGTGCAATTATAAGGTGTAAAAATGATAGAAGAACTTGAATATGTGATATGTAAATGTGTGATTTTGGCAAAACTTTTTCCCGTACTAAGTAATCTTAAAGGCACTTCCACTTGTTTTCTTTATTCCGTGGTAATACCTGTTTGTGTAAAGTAGGCTTTACTTTTAAATACGTGTGTGATACGGCTAAGGAAGTATTGGAAATTTTAACGGGGTATATATTTTTTTTTTTTTAATAATTATTGTGATATCTATTAAAATTTATGGGCGTGTGCTTTGATTAGGCCACACGTGCCTTTATTTCTGCATTTATCAAGAAGTCAAAAGATTTACGAAGCGATACACGAATTAGTCACGGTGAGTGATAAATTAGTGTAGCCACTTGTGTGAAATGGATTTACTTGGAAATACATACAAGGATTACTTTTTTTTATTTTTTATTTATTCTTAACGGGCTTGCGTTTGTCCGCCACCTCACCTGATGTGCGTGACGTCCTTTTTGTTTTTGTTATTTTTTTGTAGAGTAATAAACATAACTTCTTCCAATATATGTGCAAAAGTTTTGTTTTGGGTATAATTCAAATATACAGTTTATAAATTGCCCTGATCCTTTGAGAAGAATATTATAATTAGATAAATAACATCAAAATAATAAAGAAGCTACATTTATAAATACATAATTAAATACCTCGGTAATTACCTGTATTTAGGACACTTTAATTGATGATTATAATATCGAGAAATTGTAACTGTTATTAACCGTAGCAGAGTTAATTTTTGTAATATAAACCTTTGGCAATTATTGCTCTCGCCTTTGACGGCTTTATGTTTTAATTTAGTATTGAGAATAATGTAACGATTTATAAGGCCGCGGTAGCAATTACCAATTAATTTAAAATTATGACTTGTCACACTAATTTCAAGCAACTAAACAACCAAGTAAAGTAATGTCTAATAGGGTATATTAGTTTAAATTGAAACCAATCAGCACGTGTACGCAATTACTTGTTTTGTTATAGGGAGGGACCTAGATACTTAAATGAACAAATGAAAAAGTTGACTGTAATTTACTGTTTCAAGTTGTTATATAAAAATAATATTAGATATACCTGAGAGTGCTCCAAACAGTTCTCGATGGTGTGTGTAGTTCGCCAACCCGCACTAGGCCAGCGTGGTGGACTAAGGCCTGAATCTTTCTCATTCTGAGAAGAGGCCCGTGCCCAGCAGTGGGACAGGAATGAGTTGTTAGTAATGTTTATTAGATAATATAGTATCTTTATGTATAGATGTTACTTTTTCTCCGGTTTTTGTATGGCAGTTTTTTTTCCATTTTTTAATAAGACAGAGTGATTGTTTTACTCTCCGCTCTAAGTTAAAGCACAAAATCAATCGATGTGTGCTCGTAAGCTACACGTAAAATGTTCGCCGACACACACATAGGTGCAAGTAACCTGCACTGAACGGAGCCATTTCTGTCCCCAATTTAGTTGCTTCAAATTGTGCGCCGTGGACTTTGGTTGCTATGTGTAGTATAATTCAAAGTCTTCCTCCTCAGAAGATAGGAATCTTCAAACTCAATGTAACGAAAATTTTATTAAAAGGTTGAAAGCGAATCCCTTAGCGTACTGTTTAAAAAATAAGTTTTTAGCAAACGTTAGTCCATAACATTGAAAGTTATCCGACAGCACAAACAGAACACAAAAACAAACGGTAAGGCCTAAGCCTTGCGCCACAAACTTGCGTTTAAATCGCAACGATTGCCAAGATTGATATATACGCTTCTCAAAATTCGCAGTCACGATACGTAGTCGCGTTTACATGGCAGACAAATTAGTTGTCTCGCCTCTTGACAGATGAGGGAATCGGTCCCGTGCAGTGTGCATCTGACGGTCGATTTATGTCACGACACGAATGTAAGATTTAGCGCCAAGTTGCAATTTTAACTGCGATACCAACTAAATAATGATGATAGTATATAATTAGGTAGTTTTTTTTGTGACATATTATTTATTAATTATTTATTCATCAGACAAGAATTATTGGTCTACAATGTGTTAGTACCAAATATATTATTATGTTATTTCGAAATTTAAATTAAATCTTTGATAAGTTACCTCCTTGTTTGCAATGTTTCGGAGTAAAAAGTTGGTTTCATTTTTAAATTGCACGACAGATATGAGATTTCATATAATTTATCTGGCCGCTAAACAGGACAGATATGGATCTTCATACTAACATTGCCGGCCGCTGTTCGCATGTATTTGACCAGTACAACATTTTCGATTTATCTCCAAGACGGTTGTGAAAATAATGTTCGAATTTCCAAGCATGAGAAATAGTAGTTATTTTTAATCCTTTTTAGTGGTAGTACAAACCAATCGTCTTAACATCATATACCTATTATACTTATGATAGATCCTGCTCACTAGGTCGTAGTACAATTACACAATTAGTTTTTCTCTGATTCGCTCGGAAATTGGTTCTATATTTGAAAAAAATTACATCAATCGGCTCTTTTCCGTACGCAACGAAATAACAAGCCAGCAATATCCAAAACGACAATAATATAAATTGCTGGACATTTTTATTTTTTAAATTATGCTAGCGGGGTTCCTAAGTAGGTACAAACTTACATAAATTAGGTGTTTTAAGTATAAAATTCGTCCGTGTGGTGCCGGACGCAAAGAATTTCACCACCCTATATCTTCTCATGGGTGTCGTAAAAGGCGACTAAGGGATTCACCAGAGGATGGGCAGCAGCGTCCTCTGAGTATTTAACCAACCAACTGCGATCGCCAACCCGCCTGCCAAGCGTGGCGATTATGGCATATCCCCCCCTTTTGGGGGAGGCCCATGTCCAGTAGTGGACGTTCTTCGGCTGAAATGATAAGTATAAAATATTTATCATTATAAAGGCTGAACGCGCATTTTTTTTTTTAAACTTTTAAAATAGAACAAGAACCGCGCGCGGACGAATTGGCATGAATGAAAATTAAATAGTATTGAATTAATTTGTGTATTGTTTCCTCGCAAATGAGAGAAAAGTACTGTACAAATCTCGGCCGAAATAGCAATTAACGGCCTCACGTAAACATAACCAGTCCATTACTGTCCCACTGCTGGGCACGGGCCTCTTCTCAGTACGAGAAGGCCTTAGTCCACCACGCTGGCCACCATTGAGTACTGTATGGAGCACTCTTTGGTGTGCAGGTTTCCTCACGATGTTTTCCTTCACCGTTAAAGCAAGTGATAATCGAATATAAATCCGCACATTAATTCGAAAAGTCAGAGGTGCGGGCCGGGATCGAACTCAGACCCTCCTGCATGGAAGGCAAGCGTTCAACCACTAGGATATCACTGCTTTTTATTATTAACGGCCTCATTAAGTTAAAAAGGTTATTATTATAGAATATTACTCAGCCGTCAATTATCATTTCAGGCTTCGACAGTAAAGTACTATTATTTATCAGAATTCGTTTTTTTTAAACCCCTCGGTGACATCCACGTATATCGTGGAAATATGATATTGCTGCGTAAGTGCTGAAAAGTTATACGTTACCGTGGACTCCGCTTGTGCGTATCGGCATTATGTTGCAGCACCGTAGTTTATTGGTTTAGGTTAAAAGCCAAAAAACAACGAAGGTGAAGACATAAATAGTTAAAAAGTGAGTGTAATAAATAATGAGTATTTTTTTCACTCACAAAATACGTTCCCCAAATATTTTTTTTCAATTTGGCTCAGTCAGATCTCCTATTTACTTTTTCTCCTAGCATTTTTTCAAT
Source organism: Asteroscopus sphinx (assembly GCA_949699075.1). Lineage (NCBI taxonomy): Eukaryota > Metazoa > Arthropoda > Insecta > Lepidoptera > Noctuidae > Asteroscopus > Asteroscopus sphinx. Next base: position 22,861,034 of record OX453007.1, read on the forward strand.
TAGGTTGGGGTCGTCTTCCAGTCTAACCAGATGCGGCTGAACATCAGCATTTTACTCGGAGCGACTGCCATTAGTCCCCTAAACCCAGTTACTAGATAATGCCAGCATACTATGGTTAGACAAGTTAATAGAGTTTCAGGTTTCTGACTACCCGTGACAACTGCCACAGAAATTCCTATGGCAAATTGAACTGATAGATTTAACTTCCTCTCCAAGAAGCGGTCTCAGTGTGAAACGAAACATGTTATCTATCTTTGTAAGAGTAAATCGCAGACATAAGATATTCAAAAAATAAATCATGCAAAGTTAGTGAGTTTTGTGGAAAACGGAATGGTAAAGAGGGAAAGGATTTACTGCTAACTATAGAATTTCTGTAATCCAGATTGCCGTTTTTTTTACTGAAACAACGACTGTAGATAGATCGGGAGATAGTATGAATCTCCGATATACTCAAATCCCAGTTATCAGATAAGTAATTAATTTCGGCTGGTAGCCACGAGCCCTTCTGAAATCCAAAACCAGAACATTACTCTAAAAATGTCCTCTACACATATCATCCATTTTTTCTCCCTTAATTCTTACCGGAACAAAATTATAAACCATTGTACTGCAGTGAAAACATATTAATGTGCCCGACGCAACAATGAAAATAGCTTTAAAACGTCACCCAGCTTAACAATGGAGTTTTAAACGTTTGCTAAGTGTTGCAGAAAAGTCAGGGCGAAAGAGCAGAACAAAAGCTATAAGTTTCAACTGTCGAGGACGTCTTTGAAGCTGAAACACGTACGCTTTGAACTCAAGTGATACGAAAAGCATAGCTTTTGTGGGACGTTTTCGATTATTTAAGAGGACGCTCCCAAAACGCAATTCCCACCCTCGCACTCCCCTTACACCCCGCAACTGCGGGTCGCTCTCGTAAATTTTATGCGAGTTGCAATAGAACACATTTTCGAAAAATTCATTCCCGCGCGTTTTACACACGGAAGTAAATGACGTAAGTCTCAAAACAGTTTTCATTTTATTACAAGAATACTAAACAATCTGTACAGATTTCCTGTAGCCAGTTTTTAGTAAACTTTATTATCTGCCTATATGCATAAATTTTATGCAGCTAACTTAATTAATAAAGGAGAAATATTTGGAACATCTCTAAAAACGCATGATTTTGAAAACTTAAAAGTATCGAACAAAAATCAACTAATTATGTAACTGTCTAATCAAACTATAGATAAAGGTTCAAAAAACATATACCTATGTAAATTTGACATTCATCAAGCATGTGTTCGACTCACATGTTTTCAAAAAGTCACCTCATTTTGGGAGCCTAGCCTTAACAGTGGTATAGAAAAGTTAAGATAAATGAATAAAAGTATAGTTGGACTGGAAGGAAGAGATCCTGAAAGAAAGAAAATTCTAACATTTTATTGTGTTATTTTTAAGGCATTTACGCATGCAAAGCGTAGTCTAAACGTATAAATTGTGGGAAAAAAAGTCGCTCATGGAATGGATTCAAACTTGCGACTCCTGGCCTAGTACGCCAGTGCTTTACGCTCTGCAGAGTCCGCACCAGCATAACAACACCCTGAAAATGATAGCGAGCAGGCTGGACAGTCGCATTTAGTGAGCACTGGAACAGCCTGCACTTAAGTGTGTAATAATGTCTATTAACCTAGTAAATAAGTTATCATTCACTAAAAAACATTTGTTTTTATAAATTTGTATACTTGTGGAACTTTTATGGATCGTGAAGGTCTGAATTAAATGATTTTTACAAATTTTTTTTAGCCACTAAGCGTTCACCGTAACTTGTAGCTAAAGCACTGGTGTACTGAGCCAGGAGTCGCATGTTCGAATCCTGCTTGTGAGCGATATTTTCTTTCCACAACTTATATATTATATTATTTTGTTTTTAAAGTAAGTATAACTAGGTGATCTTATCTGTGTTATAGGTTATCGTCAGTGTGTAAATATTATTTTTTATTAAAAATCTTAAAAGTACCTATCAGAAAAATTAACAAGGAGAAATCAGGTAATATTTTTGATCATACCAAGAGTGTTTCAGAATTATTTACTAGACGCAGACAGAATGACTGGCTACTGACGTCATAACACATTCACGCCACTCAGTACAACACCCTTTAACAAATCGTATTATTTCTAAATTTCTTTCTTCAAAACCATTAAAAAGTCAATAATCCTATAAATGTTCTACAAATATTTAGGGTGATCGTTGTTTTAATTGAATTTAGATACTTTCAGAACTCATTTAGCTGTATTTATTTCAACAGTTGAATGAGTTCTGCAAGTGTTTAAATTTAAAAATTTAATAAATTTATATGCTTTATTGTACACCATAAAATACATTACATTGAATATGCATTTAAACAAATGTTCAAATGGCGGCCATATCGCGATCAGCGAAATATTCGTCGATATTACAAATATAAGGCGGGATAAGTCTTTTAATGGTTGGCTGGAAAGAGGAGCCTTGAAAGAAAGACAATTAGGCATCTATTTTCATCTCTGGAGTTCTTTCTTACTTTAAATAGAACAATGAAGTGGGTTCATTACAAGAACTCAATAAAATCAGTGTTGGATTAGAATTCTTACTTTCTTTAGTTTGTATTTCCAAGCTCTATCCAACCGTGATATTCATTTGTTTGAGGAAAGAAAAACATTTAGAATACCTAAAAAGCCAAAAAAAGGAAGGCGCGCGTGATTGTCACGTACATTATGTACGATCAACTGTATATCAGTGGTACCAAAACCATTTTAAGCGGAAATGGTTAGTATGTAAGTTTCATACGAGACAGGCTCTGCATGAACTTGATTTTTTCCATCGATATGTGCTTTATCTGTACATAGTGCTTACGATGATTGACCGTGAAACATAGGTACCTACATTATATGCCTAATGCCTAATATAAAGGTAAAGGCCAACCACGCGCCATCTTAAAATGTTGGTTTATGAAAAGATTTTGAAATACCTACACATTTTTTGTAACATTTTCATCATCATCAACTCAGCCTATCACACTATATCCACTGCTGGTCATAGAGGCCTCTCCCAAATTGTGCCACAACACTCGGACCTCTGCCGTCCGCATCCAGTTCCCCCCAGCTACTTTCATCATACTTATACTTTCTTTCTTTCTTTTTTAACTTTTTTATTAGATTTATTTAAATCGTATTTTTTTTTATAATTATTACGTCTTACGTAATTTTCAATGGGTTATCAACATCATCATCATCAACTCAGGCTATCACAGTCCACTGCTGGACATAACGCACTGCTGGCTACTGCTGCTATCTGCTGCTGGATGCGGTAGGCAGAGGACCGAGTGTTGTGGCACAACTTGGGGAAAGGCCTAATTTTAAATGGGTAATGGCCTAATGCGTCTTAATTCTTATCACCTTCATGTTACATTGACCTGTCCCTGTTGATCATTTGCGTGGCAAACAATTTGTATACCTTGGACACTCATTACAATATGAATGCTAGCACCACCCGCGTAGGTACACAAGATTACGTATGTATACGAACGCACACACATTCGTGTAGGTTAGGGATGCTCGCCACTTGTAATGTCGACTGGGTTCCAACCGCTTCTCAGTAGTTCTCAGAGATGGCGTGCTTGTATAACGACAGGCGATTGACATCCATTGCAATATTGCAGTCCAATTGCCGTCAGACTGCGGGTGCGTGCGAGGCGCGCGCGCGGGAGAGGAATCTTAAATTGGCGGGGGGCGGTGAATGGCCGTTCTGTACGTTAGTACTATTAGATATTCTGTGACTCAAATGTCAGTATGTTTCACAGCCTCGTTTATTAGACGTCCTATAAACTCATTTGAATGAGCAATACATGCACACTGTACCGCATAATTAAATACTGTGTATATGTGTACCTATTTATGAGGCTTGTCTACGTATATGTCCGTACCTATAGAATCTAAATGCGGTGAATGGATTTTGATAAATGGCGCGTGGAACAATTAGTCATGATCCCGCAAGTGACAGACGCTATACATAATGCGCCCATTATGAAGATAAAAGATAACGGTCATACAATTTATGATCGTGGGCTTAAAATAATTTGGTAAATATAAGAAATGTGATAATGGGTAATGTTAACATTACATTAGATATGTACAGTCAACAAATCGGAATCATGACCCACTAAGCTGATAATTCGTTTGAAATCGTCAAAACAGTAAGGTTTTCTTCTATGCTGCACTTAGGACATTTTGAATATTACAGAAACTGCATGAAAACGGGTCAGAGGTCTGTGCCATTTTGGGCTTTGTTATCGATGTAATAGATTTATAATTGGATTGGAAATTATGTTTTTGATAAAGCAGGAAATATGTTTTGAATTTCGAATTAGCTGTCGTTTCACGTGGTTTTCCTACAAACAACTATATTTTTTAAGAAACCTATACTAACTTTTTCGATTACAGAACATTAATAAGATAAAAATAAAAATGACAAATAATAAAATGTCAAGGTAGTGATTATTTTCTCTGTGATGTCAAGTATGAAAAGGTGTCAAACAATACTCTTAACGGCCAAATATGTGGAACATGCATTTAATTTATAATATCCTCTGTACCATATTTCACGCAATGAATGATAAATAAATATATAAATAACAATATTTGGAGTTAAACATCAAGAATAAAGTTTAGAAAAAGAATTTTATTGGTAAACTAGCAGTCACTGTCAATAGCTAACAAAATTGATAACAAGTCTGTTGCCAGGGAAATACCTGTTTAAGCGAAATTCAACCCAATTGTATTAGAATGTCTGTACGATATTAAGCTTATCGTGGGTCATGATTCCGATTTGTTGACTGTACCTACATAACATTTATCGATGAAAAACATAAAAAATACAATATTTGACATCTCATCGGTCACTTTAATGTGTCAGTTTAATTAAAGGTTACAGTCAACAAAGTTTTTTTGTTCAAAGCTTTAAGTATTAAAAAAAAACTTTGTATAAATTTTTAAATTAAATAAAGAATGATAAAGTAGTCAAATAATTGTATGGGTTGTATTATTAATCTAGAACATAGGTTTCTAAGATATTTTTGTTTGAAACAAAATTGCATCGACATTTGCCGTTGACTGTTACTTTACGATTCTTTATTAATTTTTTTACTTATGGATCATCATTGGGTGTATTGGTACAACCTACTAAGAAAAATATTTATTAGATACTTTGACGCAATTTATTATTACTCCTACTCACTTTTTTTAGTTCTGATGTTTTGATTATCTAAGCGAAAGAAAAATAAATAGAGTATCTACCTACACTTAGTCACCTTTTGTGACGATATAACCCGATTATTTTATAAACACCTATTAATGACAGAGTGAGGAAATGACGACCTAAAGAACGTGGCTGGGGGGGGGACTGGATGCGGAAAACAGAGGACCGAGCGTTGTGGCGCAACTTGGGAGAGGCCTATGTCCAGCAGTGGAGTGCGATAGGCTGAGTTGATTGAGGAAATGACACAGGTAAAAAAACAGAGTATGAAATGTGTCCGTCGCGAGATAATCCAGAGTCCGCAGTAAAACTGGAGTAACCAACGGACGTAGCTTGAAGAGTCAGCAATCTGATTCAGTGGAAGTAGGCTGGTCATGTCTTTCAAAGGACCAATAGAAGGTCGTTCAAGCAGAAGAGTCCTTGAGTGCAGACCATGAATCAGCATCGCAGCATAGGGCGTCCCTCCAGCCAGATGGACCCAATGATTGTGTAAGCTTACTGGATGGACCGACGACCTGAAGAATGTAGCTGGAATGGACTGGATGCGGAAGATGAAAGATCGAGTGTTGTAGTGTAATTTAGAAGAGGCCTATGTCGAGCAGTGGACTGCGATAGGCTGAGTCAATGCCTAGATGGACGTTTTCGAAAATTTCAAAATTTTAATGAGTAGAAACCATTTTTTGTTAAAATAGCTGTACCTACTGATTTGCTGCATATCTCAAACAAGTTAACTAGTTCCGTCAGTTTATTAATTGCCTTTTTTATGTTACTAGCAGCTTTTTGTGCTACTCAAAACAAAACTTCTTTTCAGTATAATAACTTCTTAGGTTTTCGCGATCACTACACATTATAACCGCTGGAGTGACCGGGCGCATCTGTCTTATAAAACAAAGTTTAACCGGATTATTCTTTTCAGTGCATAAAATAGCGAGTCCACTTTTCAGAAGCTACCAATCCAGCATAAAAATTAAAACAAAATTCAAATTTCTGCAACAGCCGCAACGAAAGCAAAGTAAAAACACTTCAGCACAGTCCACAACTTGGCGAAGCATGTTTGACTTCCTGAACATCTGTTGCATATAAAAAGGAGAGCTGTAATCTGTTTCAGTTTTGTCGCTTCTTGCCTCATACCGCACGTGGTCAGGGATATCGCAAAAAATTGCAGTGAGCATTTTTATTTAATGCTCCTATGATTTAGCGGTTTTGGTATGGGAATGTGATAAAACACATGTAACTAAGAGTCGGATATGGAGAAAGAGAGGAAGACCAAAGAAAATCGATGTATGGATTGATTGTTCGATAGGTTCCCTCCTATTATGGTTGAGCCTAAACATAATAAAACATAACCAGCCCATTACTGTCCCACTGCTGGGCACGGGCCTCTTCTCTGTACGAGAAGGCTAAGGCCTTAGTCCACCACGCTGGCCTTGTGCGGGTTGGCGGACTACACACACCATTAAGAACTGTATGGAGCACTCTCAAGTGTGCAGGTTTCCTCACGATGTTTTCCTTCACCGTTAAATCAAGTGATAATCGAATATAAATCCGCACATGAATACGAAAGTCAGAGGTGCGGGCCGGCTCGAACTCACACCCTCCTGCATGGAAGGCAAGCGTTCAACCACTAGCCTAAACATAATATCATTATTAATTAGTTTATTTAAGTGGATTTGTCTCACTCATTACATTGTACAAATTATTAATTGAAAATAATATATCCATGCAGTTTCTTGCCGGCTCTTATCCATAAGACCAGCTTTTTGGAACCGCGCAGTTAGATTCTTAACGTTTTGTAAGTGCATGTAAATGCTTATTCGAAACAAAAACTTTTGAAAAAGATTTTGAAAATGTATTTGAATGTAAGGGGAGTAATTGATGAGATGACAGATGACAGAGGGGAATGGAAGAAAAAAAACACACAATGGCCTCTTTTCCTGCTGTACCTACCTCGTTTCCTCTGGAATTATTCGTCTGAAATTATTCCTAGCTGTGTACCATATTACAAATTTATCAGACGTCATCGCCCACGGGCTGGTAAGTCAAAAGAGAAGGGAATAATTACTATTGACAGCTCGGTTAATTGAAGTGTCGGAAACGTTTTGATTTCCGTAAATATTCGAACATTTCAGGAACTACAATCAAATATTTATAGTGCGTAATTGTAGTGACTATTTAATTTGAGAATATTGCCCATTTTTAACCGACTTCAATAAAAGGAGGAGGTTATTTGTAGGTATCACTACAAAAAATGCAGTGAATTTACAACAAAGTGAGCTATTAAATAATGACTGTCTACAATAATATTCATATTCACATTCATTTATTTGTAAAGTTAATTTACACGTCAGTAGATTCATAAATAATAATGTTCACAATATAGACTTGTAGAAAAATAAAATAAAAGTCACAATAGCAAATAAATGTCAAATTCGAATGTCACAAAAAAATAAGCATGTCATAAATTTAAGAGATGTCATAATTAAAATAACTAAATACTATTATTACAGTTTACAAATGTCTTTGATTATTATAATAGAACAATTACTTGGTTAAATAATGTTATTTTTCATAATTTTTATTAATTATTGCCTATATTTATATTAGTGATACTATTTCAATATTAATATCATTCGATCATTTATTATTGTCTTGAGGTGTGGCGATAGAAATTACGTTAATTTTACGACCTTTCCGTCTGTGATAATTAAAACTAGTTGCCTTTCACATTATCGCTGTATCTATTGAATGTTTTCCTAACTTCTAAGTAAGTATGACATAGGATGTAGTGCCATACAAATAAAGCCATAAGGTACTGTTTTCTCACACTACCTAGGTAAGTAATAATATTTTTGGTTTCAAGTGGAAATACTCAAAGATATCATCCGTTAGGAAAAGATTAAGGGGGATGACACTTAACGACTAAAGGATGATTTATGCTACACCGTGACGAGAACAAGGCGGGTGCGTGCCGTGCCCCGTACGAAGCCTAGCCGAGGCACTACACGAACATTTTGTATGCAGTAGACGGAAAGCAGTTCTAGCTACACCGAGCGGAATGGGAATCGGATGCCGCTCGGTGTATCTAGTACGTCTGGTCGTGTAGTATCTCAGCCGGACTTCGTACGGGGCACGGCTCGCACCCGTCTCGTTTCCGTCACGGTGTAGCATAAATCATCCTTAAAACCACCAGTTGGCCAATGGCCATCCCCGCATCCTGAGCACTAAACAGGGATTCGCCCCGGATCCGTGCCATCTAATCGGTAGCTTTGGCACTTCCAAGAGAATATAGAATATTGTTTTCCTAGAAAATAAAAGTAAGTTCTATCCACAGTTTTCTGATGACGTAATTTTGACACTAATTACCAGCACAACTTTAAACTTTGTTACTACCTAACCTCTGTTTTTACTACTAGTCTTACTTAGTAAGCAATCTTGGCCTGTCTTTTTAATGTTGATTTTTTAAATAACTACTGATAAAATATAATTTCTAGTTCTACAATTGTAATTAGGTTAAAAACATATATTGTGTGTAAAATTGTTAATATAATGTCTTTTAATTATTAACAAGAAATTGCCAAAAAAGACATGCCAAGATTTTTAATAAAATAAGACAAGAAACTGATGGCCGATGGGCAGTATAGTTCTGGAGTGGCGACCGCGTACTGAAAGGCGCAGCGTGGGTAGGCCCCCCACAAGCTGGACCGACGACCTGGTGAAGGTCGCGAGAATCCGCTGGATGCGGAAAGCGCAGGACCAGTCGTTGTGGCGATGCTTATGTCCAGCAGTGGACGTCTTTCGGTTGAAATGATGATGATGAAGAAGACAATAAAAAACAGAGTGTAATAAGAATTTTTTAACAAAATGAAAACTCACTGTCCTTGGAACTGAACCTTGGTTTTTAAACTTTCGCGAATTTCACTCATATTGAACTAAGTTTACGGGACTTGTCGCGCACAATTAAATCAAAATATAACAAGCATTTTGACTAACCTCGACGTTTCGGTCACGAGCAGACGGTCCGTCTGCTCGTGACGCGCGCAGACAAGTCCCGTAAACTTAGTTCAATATGAACCTTGGTTCTCACGCTCGGTAGACTACCACGTCTGACCACGCTAAATCTGCAGTGGAATTATGGCAACACTGTAAACAATAACTATAAAAATCTCTGTAATGATCGTATTATTCCAATACAGAGTAAAATTTACTGGTCTGTATTTAGTTATTTAGTCTAACAAAAAATGCAACCACTAGAACAAAGAAGCAGAAATATGTTTACGTGCCCGGTTGTTTTAAGTTTGTTTGTTTTTAGGTAGGTACAATTATTGTTAATCATCATCATAAAAAAAAAGTACTTGGGCGATTCACACCGCGGTCCGAACCATGCGTGGTGTGAAACGCCCTGAGACCCATCAACTCAGCCTATCGTAGTCCACTGCTGGACATAGGCCTCTCCCAATATTGTTAATATTATTTGTATTTTAGGGTACATTATCTGCAATTTAATTTACATTAGCTAGCATAATCTTTCATAATTAATTAGAATTTAACGTAATTTGACACATTATTAGCATTTATTCGTGTTAAATGAGCGCAAAATACAGCGATTTACATACAATATGTGGATAATGGGACACTTAATTTAAGTACTTACATGTAAGCTTGTTTACAAAAAAATTTAATTACCTGATTTTATTTAAGTTATGAATTTATGGCTTTACCCGGGGCTCAGACTATATTAATATCTTAATTATTTATTTATTGCATAAGGTTCGCCCACAGCATGCATATTATCACTATTACCAAATAATAGTACAGTATTGTCCTTATACGTGGGACACTCAGAAAGTTTTGCGAAACTAAAAAAAATTGTTCTATACGTACATATATTTTTATCAAATCTTTTCAAAGTACTTTCCACCAGCCTCTATACAAAGATTCATGCGCCTAAACCAGTTTTCAAAACACTTTTTCCAGTCCGCCGCAGACACCTCGTTTACAGCCTGCTCGAACGCAGCCAGCGCATCTTCCGGCGACGAAAATTGTATCCCTTTGAGCAGATTTTTTATTTTTGGGAATAAAAAGAAGTCACACGGTGCTAGATCAGGCCTGTAAGGAGGGTGACCCAGGAGTTTGACTGGCGTGCTGTCCAGGAAGTCCCTCGTTTTGAGTGCGGTGTGCGCAGGTGCATTGTCGTGGTGGAGCAGTAGCCCGCGGAGCCCTGTGTTTGGTCGCTTGTTGCTTATAACAGAGAAAACTTCTGGCAAACATTTGGTAGTATACCATTCGGCATTAATGCTTCTTTGATCCCGTAAGGGAATTGATACCAAGTGGCCAGTCAAATTAAAAAAGCTAGCGATCAAAATCTTACCCCCGCTTCTAGATCGCTTCACTTTGGTAGGCGTTGGCTCATTTTGAAACACCCAAACAGTCGACTGGCGCTTGGTTTCTGGGTCGTATTGATAAATCCAGGACTCATCACCTGTAACGATGTCGTAAACACGCCGAGACGAGCCTGCTTCAAATTTGTTAAGCATATCACGGCACCATTCCACCCGGGCCTGCTTCTGAGCATCGGTGAGGTTGTGCGGCACCCAGCGTGATACTATCCTCCTCACGCGAAGATGGCTGTGTAGAATCTCGTGAACGCTTCCCGATCCAATCTTCAATATGTGTTGAAGCTCCTGATATGTAATTCGCCTATTGTCTTGGATTAAATTTTTCACTGCTAGCACGTTTTCTTCGGTAACAGCCGTCAAAGGGCGACCGCTTCTTTCGTCATCCCCCAAAGTTGGTCGACCGCGCTTGAATTCGTTATACCAACGATACAAGGTTGCCTTGGAAGGGCCTTCATCCATGAATGCCATTTGAAGTCTATCGTATGATCCATCCGGTTTCAGGCGACACTTGAAATCGTATAAAATCATAGCTCTAAAATGTTCCCGGCGCAGATCCATATTTCAGTGAGACACAATACTTTGAATTAACTCGCAAAAAATGTGGAGGGAAATTTTGAAATTGGAACTTACTTATTTTTACTTATAAATAATCATATTTTCGAAAAACATTATAACTGGGCAGTCTCCCATATATAAAAACTTTTTTTCGCAATACTTTCTGAGGGGCCTGGTATGTACGTATCTTTGTCTTCTAGCTTGTAAAGTGCCTCTAGTGCTACTAGCTTAAAAACTGCATTCAAATCAGTTTATTCATACAACCAAATTGATCGCTCATACATAATTCATTTGAAAACATTCTAGTCATACATTCTAATATGAAAAGCCGATAGTTTAAGCTTGTGTCATCATCATTTCAGCCGAAAGACGTCCACTACTGGACATAGGCCTCCCCCAATTAAGGATAAGGATATGCCATAATCGCCACGCTTGGCAGGCGGGTTGGCGATCGCAGTTGGTTGGTTAAATACTCAGAGAACGCTGCTGCCCATCCTCTGGTGAATCCCTTAGTCGCCTTTTACGACACCCATGAGAAGAGATAAGGGTGGTGCTATTCTTTAAGTCCGGCACCACACGGACTAGTCCTTGTTGACTTAAGCTTGTGTACATCTTGATTATGTCATATTCCATATCAAGATACCTATATATTATAATAATATAATAAGTAATGCCTTGTGTACATGGAGCGAGCTATTCGCCTGAGAGTAGACAGTAACTGGCATTGTGTATTTGCATGACAGTAGCTCGGGTCGCCTGTGCTGTTTACACGATGCGAGTAGGTACCTAGTCTCAAACGAGCTACTGCTAATGAACACACAAAACAACAGGCCTCTCGCGACTGTTTAACTACTGCCAAATGCGTCCAAACGATGCGAGTGATGTGCAAGCTGCTGCCCTGTAAGTGGTGGAGGAAGGCGAGCAGACGATTGAAAACAAAAAACTCTTGTAGTAACTTGCATGCGAGCTACAGTCCAAGACGCAACTGCGAGTAGCTCGTATGATGTGTCCACACAGTACAAGTTACTGTACTGCAGTTACTCGCCAGGTCGACTCGCAAGCTAGCTCGCACCGAGTAAACTAGCCATAAATCTTGTTCCAACCGGTTTTTATCGAAATTAAATTCCTGTACCTGCAATCGATTTAACGATAATCCGCTCGGCGATATATAGACGTAGACGGATTCATTTCGCATCATATCGAGTAGGATCGATTTTAATTCTCAAACGAAGCTCTAGTCCGTGTAGGTTTCGCAGAACAATCGCGCTATTATTTTATGTATTATGGTAACCTTGGCAACGTGCAGAGAAGAGACAATCACCGCATAGCTGGTAGACGCACCCAGGTCGCACGTTGTGAATTATAGCAGGAGTAGACGGAGGAAGGCCGACTCGTCACGCCTTGGGTTAAGGACAGTAGGGCCTGTGCAGGTCAGCGTCACACTGCAAGATGCACTAGGCCATAATATACTCAATAATCTTGTCAAGAGCCGTCATAGGTACGATCTCAGTGGTAACAGTTGGACATTGATAGCGCTTTTATTTCGTAAGCAGTATGGGCGGTTTTCTAATTCAAATATTACCATGTTCAAGTGTACCAAAAGTATTGTCATGCAGTTGACTGTACTATGCTGTCAAATTTGAGGAAAATTAATCTAGACTATGATTTCATAGTCTTTAAATTACCTATCGATATGAAATGGTAACTTCTAGCTTTTTACATACGTACATACATATTATCTCGCCTGTTTCCCATTGGGGTAGGCAGAGACTATGGTATTCCACCCGCTACGATCCTAGCTTTTTACCAGCATTATTTAGCTTCGGTAGGTACAGTCGATTGCACGGCTGTGGTAAAAATTGAATTAGAAAATTGCCCTTACTGCATACGTAATAAAGGCGCTGTCAATGTCAAACTGTTATCACTGATGTGCAGTCGACCGTACTACGCGTTTTATATCTGCTACAAATCTTGCAATTCAATTTCGAGGCACTTCCTCTGTTGAATGGTTTTCTCGATTTCAAATATTTTTTGTTGGAAACCACATTGATGCTGAAATACATTTTGTGGTTTAATTTAAAGATATCAAGAAGCATTCCGTTGTAATTTGAACTGATTTTCGTTCGGAAGCCGAATTTACTCATAAAACACAATGCCACAGTTGGGACACGTAGGTAAAGGAGGCTGTTAATAGATAGATAGAATATACTTTATTGTACACCATGAAAATAGTAGTAAACAGGAACAACATATAAATTATGGGTACATGGGCGATCTTATCGCTAAAAACGATATCTTCCAGACAACCTTTGAATGGACAAAGAAGATAATAATAAGAAGATAATAGTCGTAATAGGCCATACAAATCTTAATAATAAGGTAATAGAAATGTTATCAATGTCTTTTAATACCAGAACGCGTGTCGCCGGTTTGCGCTACCAACACATTAATACGCAATTATGCCTACCATGGTTCTAGCATTCAATGGAAAATAAATTTAGCCTTAAGGTGCTGCATTGAATTTGCAACCGTCCCTTACTAACACACGGCAAATTGCGCGTGCGAGAACAGAGCGGAATCGCGCTTTTTTGATGTTTTTTTACATTTTTGCTAATATCTCAGCGAATAAACATGTAAATAAAAATCTGGTACACCATAATCTAGATATGCACAAGATGTATCTTATTCGCAAAAAACAATAGTAAAAACCATTGGGATTTCCAAATATAATGCAAAATAGTGGTAAAACGGACCTTAGTTTGGAAAATAAATCTAACGAGCAAATTTTATTGAATCGTGTTTTTCCTACACCAAAATCTAATAAATCAGATATATAAAAATTATATCTACGTCGTATCCACAAATGAAAATATTTTGATTCTAAAATCCCTTTTTTTTTTCCAATGCCGCCCCTTAAAAGAAATCCGTTGTTAGATATGCAGCAAAGTACAATTTTAGTGACTGCGTCCAAAGCAGCACGGATGATCAAGCAAACGGCTCATTGTACGCGGCGATACTTTCACGCGCCTTTGCCACTTCTATTACCTTATATTATTTAGATTTCTATGTAATAGGCTTTTAGTATTCGTAAATAGTAACTAGAATAATGATTATTTTAATCATCTTTTGGTCGCATTTAATCTATCCTTACTTCTATACTAATATTATAAAGAGGAATGATTTGTATTTTTGTAATGAATAAACTGAAAAAAAACTGTGCCGGTTTAAAAAAAAATTCACCATTAGAAAGCTACATTCACCCTAATTAACATAGGCTATATTTTCATGTCCACCCGTGCGAAGCCGGGACGGGCCGCTAGTCAAATATAAACTAGTTCAATACGTAATTGCTTTTAGTGAAATCTGGTAGTGGAAAAGGCAAATATGGCACATGTTTATAATTATTTAATTTATTCGTGGTTACTCTAATTATAGTGAACTAAAAACACATTATTCAATCAATGTGGTGCATAAAATACAGATTATACAGTGATTATCGTACGTCCCCAAATAATGTAGTTTGTGTTTATTTATCAAAGTATTGACATAATAAATAGGATCAATGATTTTGTAAGGCTTCCACTCCAGCAATATGCATCATCATTCATCATCATCATTTCAGCCGAAAGACGTCCACTGCAGGACATAGGCCTCTCCCAAAAGGGCCTCCCCCTTTATGCTATAATCACCATGCTTGGCAAGCGGGTTGGTCATCGCAGTTAGTTGGTTAAATACTCAGAGAACGATGCTGCCCATGCTATGGTGGATCCCTTAGAGTGTGATCCAGCGTATCCAAAATGCCTGTGCACGGTTTTGTGTTAATATTCCACGTAGGAGTCATGTTACACCATATATAAACCAGATTGAACTGTTAAAAATGGCTGCCAGGCGGAAGCTTCATTTGGCTAATTTGTTGTTTGGCATAATCACTACAGAAAAACCACACTACCTATATGAAAAGTTATCGTGGAAAAAAAACCATTACAAGTACAGTCTTCGCTCCACGGCGAACCCTTTGTATATGCCGAAGTACCGAACCACAGCTTTCAGGGGGTGCTTCAAGTATGCAGCCACACGCTGTTGGAATGATCTTCCACCACCAATGCGAGACCTGAAATCAATTCAAAGTTTTAAATACAAACTCAAGAAGTTTCTGATGCAAGTTCAATTATCACAAAAATAAAAATTTATCAAACTAATCAATTTATAATTATGTATTCAATTACCCAATTAAATTTATTTATCCAATAAATATAAACCAATTATTCAATTTTTATAACACTCACGCGGAGATGGTTACTATAATTTTCCTATATAGTATTTCACGTTAGTTATCATCTTAACTTATGTTGTATTGTCTTGGTCTGTGTAAGACTTCCTGGAAATCAACACTACACAACACTCATCTACCTACACTGTTCATAAAACACAAAAGTAAAAAAAAAAAAAAAAAAAAAAAAAAAAAAATATATATATAATGATCTTACTTATTTATTTTTTATGGTTATTTACCAACATCACGCCTCACTGATCTACATTATTGCATTGTGAATTTGTGTCGACGCCGGCTGTCGCTGAAAACCAGCGCTGTGTCTTTGCTCCGTGCATAAGGCACAGCAATATGCTGAGCGGTGGCCGTTTTGCGCGGATGTGACGCATATCTTACCACACTTCTTGGCTCTGTACCTGTATTTGTTGTGTTCTTGAATTTTTTGGTAATTTTGTGCGTCACTTTTGAAGCAAATAAATATTTTTTCTTTCTTTCTTTCTTCTTTCTTCTTTCTTAGTCGCCTTTTACGGCACCCATGAGAAGATATAGAGTGGTGCAATTCTTTATGTCCGGCACCACACGGAACAATACTGAGTGTCAGGGAAACGCTCCCGAAACTGAAAGGCTTTTATTATACTACCTAAACACATTCGAATACCAATAATCATTAGTCTTATACTCATTGTTTTACTGATTTGGTATTTTGCAATACCGCAATGTAAAGCGTAAAAAACTCGTGATCAAAGCCTAACCGTACCTAACCTGCCTATGCTCGCTACGACACGGACTGCGTATGCGAGCGGTTGTCGTTCACCCCTAGCGCCAGCTGATATTTTATTTAAATTACATTGCGAACTTTAAATAATTAAGTAAATAAATGGGGTTCTTTTGAAAATCAGTTTTATTTAGTTTAGTTTGTTTTAGTTTTTAGTTTTAAAAATGCAAAACAAAATGAAAAAAATCTTAAAAAAAGAATCGCATTTTTTTGTGATTTCGTATCAGTAATCACCAGCACTATCACCTATCTTCGTTTTCGGAAGCGTTTCCCTGACACCCAGTATGCATTACATATTATCATGCCTGTGTTCCATTTCCATTGGTAGGCACAGACTATGGATTTTCACCCGCTACAATCCTGCTTGACGATCATGCATGATCATCGGCTTAGACTGCTATTTACATGGCCTTTTTGAAGTGTCCGCGATTTTGTGCGGTTTGCTTGCACGACTGATCTTAGTAAAGTTTAACTATCTAGTCTATTAATATCGATAACCATTAAAATATCACTCGCAATAGCAATAGGTATTACATAATCTTTAGTATCGGTCTCTATGCTGTTGAGCAACGGCTCGACAATTTCCTATCCAAAATATTTTTTGGTTGTTTTATAATTAATATGATAATGTTGTCTAGCAGTGGACTGCGATAGGCTGAGTTGATGATGATGATAAATATGATATATTGAAATAAAGCTTTTTCATAATAACGTTGGATATTTGTTTTGGTTTAATAACTGATGACAAATTATAATTTATAGGTTAATATCATTGGTTAGTATTGAAAGTAATCGTTGGCGTAGACTTAAATAATTACATCATCAACTCATCATCAACTCAGCCTATCGCAGTCCACTGCTGGACATAGGCCTCTCCCAAGTTGCGCCACAACACTCGGTCCTCTGCCTTCCGCATCCAGTCCCCCCCAGCCACGTAATAATTACATAATGGAATTGTATCCAAAGTATTTATTTGGAAGTACCTGTACAAATAGAGTTACTGAATCATTGTAGATTAAAACTGGATATGAACTCAAAATATAAATAAAAATAACGGAAAGGACAGACCTTATACCTTGGACGAATAAAAAAAGGCGGACGGAATCTCGCTAAACAAAAAGTGAGGCATCCATAGTAAGACGGCTCGCTTAAAAGTACGGGCTGGCACGCACACATGCACACACATAGTAAGACAAAAGCCGCGATTACACAACAAATCTCGTGTGACGGTAGTCATTGTCGTAGTGTCATAAATAAAATAACAATGTAAATCTGGTGTGTCAAAATTATTTCGAAATTATAGTGGGTTTAGGAAAAAACGAAGTGCTTCATTCTTTTCTTAGCGAGATTGCGTCCGCCATTTTTATTCGTCCGAGCCTTATATATTTTAATTAGGCTTGGTAACCAACTTCCTACAGCTGCGACTTTTCTTGCATTGAAGGTACGTTAATTAACGGCCAAAAATAATATCCAATCTATCCACGATTTGCCCTACTAGAGATAGGAATTTGACATAAGCTCCATACAAAATATGTCAAATTTCTATCTCTAGTAGGGTAAATCGTAGATAGATTGGATATTAATTTTGGCCGTAAGAGCATCGTAAATATTGTGGATCAGTAATTTTAGCGTGATCGAGCGATAATATTAACGAAATAGGTACGGATTTCATCCTTAATGAACTGAGGTGAACAAAAAATTTACTACATCAAAGAATCCAGAAAATGCTTACGTAAGACATAGCAATAAAATCGCATTAGATTTGCGCAGGCCTAATGTGAGTAATCACCGAAGCGTTTATAATAAGTAATAGGCAGGTAGGTGGGAGGCATTCTATAAGAAAACGAGAGGAACCATTGGTTCGAAAATATGCTCAATGACACCGTTTTATGTCACTCCTTTGTTAAGATATTGTGAATAATGAGCGTGTTACATAAAAGGCTAAATGTTTAGGGTAATATATTTGATTTGTGTAATGGGTCCCATTTATTATGTAGTATGTATAAGTCCGTGGGAGTTTGTGATTATTTTCTGTTTGTTTCCATTTATAGTGTGCCATCTACGTACTTTTTATTCTATTGTATCTTATATTATATGAGTGACTTGATTCGTCGTTTTTGTGACCGCATAGAATAACGATTCAATGTTGTAGTGTACAAGAAAAATAATATGACACAATTAACACCATAAGAAATTTTATTACTTCTACAATTCTTTTAGACCTGCCTTCTCTTTTCCTTTCATCTACTTTATTCCTTTTTTTTCTTGGGATTATTTCTTAAACAGCTTATTAGATTTAAATACAATCTAATAATATTATTTTTAATTTTAACATTGAAATAATTAAACAATTAAGTAATAAGATTACTCATCAACTCAGCCTATCGCAGTCCACTGCTAGACATAGGCCTCTCCCAAGTTGCGGCACAACGCTCGGTCCTCTGCCTTCCGCATCCAGTCAGATTACTCGTTAGAACCAAATTATCTCACAAGATATTCTTTTTTCTGGATTACTAGTATTTCAGTGATGACTGACTGAATTATTTTATTTGAAATGGAGTTAAGTCTGAGCACAATTTTATTACGACTAACTGAAAAAAAACCAACTAAAACATCAATAGATAAACTATTTTTGTCTACCAGGGTAGGTATCAAACCCTTGACTACCGTTATGGTTACGACTATCAGAAGCCTAACACCAACATTGTGTTCCATACATACATAAATCACGCCTATATTCCCTGAAGGGGTAGTCAGAGGTACCGTTACGCACGGCTACACATCGAGCAGTATAGGCTTTCCGTACAATGCGAGATCAGCTTATACTGGAAATGTACAGCTTGTTGTGTAGCCGTGTGTACACTCACATTTCGCCAGTTATGTTATCAGTCCCATGTAATAGGGGGCGAGCCTATTGCCATTAATCGGGCTCAAATCTAGACTCCGGGCTGCTACTGAGAATTTCCTAATGAAAAAACCCAGTAACTACTGTCTTTGTTTTCGTTGGGTGTATGTACAATAAAGATTAAAATAAATATATAACACTTTGCTCAACCCGCGAATCGAACCCAGAACCCCACGCTCAGCAGTCGAGCTTGCGACCACTAGACCAAAGTGGCAGTTCATACACGGACAAGGAGGTATGTTCCATACAACATGACATATCTGGTATAACCTATAGCCTACAGTCACTATAGTGCTTCTCAGGACACTGGAAATGCTAAGGAATTTATTATTAAGGTGTGGGATTCCTCACGATGCAGTCCTTTGCTTGAAGGTGGAGGCAATTATAATGGAATTATATGTCAGTAACATTGATACAATGTGAATTAGAAGGGAAGGATAGCCTAAATCCTAAACAAAGGTTATCATCGCTATTTCTATTTCTTCTGGGTAATACCAAAATAGACAAGATAAACATTAGTTTAACTCATAACATACATAACATCACGCTTGTATTCTCCGAAGGAGTAGGCAGAGGTATATAGTACGCCCACATTTTGCCAATTATGTTATAAGTTCTATGTAATAGGGACAACATTAATTACTTCAAATTTTGGAAGAGCTATTATGTAGCATGAGATCAGTCCATCCTATCTTTCCATTCTATTTATCCTATCAAGTTTCAAGAATAAAACGGAGAACTCAGTTAAAGAACTATCAGATTGTTATGTGGTTGGTTGGTTAAACCTACTAAATGACGTCATGATATCCTAATCTCATAATTATAGCGCAGCCCACTTCCAACCGGAATGATTAAAAGTAATATGAAATTAGATAGGACAATACCAGTTGGATGTTTAAATAAATTAGGGAAACTGATACTGGTGGCATATAAAGCACTAGTAACCGAGTGATAAAATCGTATATCACCATTTACAAAGTCTTCTACAAAGTCACCGGCCCTCAGAAACCAAATAGAGTTGTAATATAATAAAGATTGTAGAGGTATCTACAATTTATGCAATCGCATGCCATGTTAATTTGCGGTCATCGTGTATGTAAACAACACAGGTGAATTATTTCATAGCTGAGCACGAACGGCTTGACAGATGGTGGACAGGTCGGTATCGTTTTATCTCTTTTTAGGGTGCTTCATCTACGCAAGAATTTAGATATCTACTGATTATATCTTTTGCAAAATCTGATAAGGAGACTTTACGTAAACTCAGTTCACGTCACTTGTATAAAAATAACGTCACGTATTATCCGAAGAGGTTAGCAGAACTGTGTACTAAGTGTTTAGGTAGGTAACTAATATATTAGGAAAACTATTAACAGGAACAATGCTAAGCTCAGAGCATAATAATAGCAAATAAGTTTCCTCACAGATTACAATACAATTAAGTGTTGTTGTGTTTTTTTCTCCGGCCTAGTAACTGTACGCAGGACCCCAATCTACAGCCATGCTTGCAATAGTTTAACCAATAGTATGGTAGGTATGCAACTAAAATCAACTCATCTAAATAAAGCCATACAAATCCCATACACACATTCCCTGCAACATAAACAGGACATGAATGATTCGATTAAAATGGTATGACGGGCGGGCCGTGTACGTGCCGGTCGTCGTAATAGTTCCATACCCTTATCGTTACTGTAATGTGATCAAATTTGTCACCCCCCATAAATCCTGTCACCACTATCTCTTGATGTAAAGTAGGGGAGAACGAGGTTGTTAATTTTATGGTTAGGTATCGTAAATGCATACATCGTCGCTGCGCCTGCCAAGTTCCATATGTGATTTTTGATAGGTTTTGGGAAACAACAAAAAACATATTATTTTCTAAAAAATACATTAAATAAGAAAACTAATAATTCAGTATGAAAAACATTTATTAGAGACACAAGTAAGTAAAATTGTATCAAATTGTATCAAATACTTAGAGAGCAGGAATTTTTTTTTGTCAAAAAGTGCACATAATTTGTTTGGATCCGTCTAAAAAATGAAGTATGTGCAATATCACACATACATTATTTGACAATCCTAAACATTTTCCAATTATTGTATATCATTATGTGAACCTATACCAAACCACACCATTATGGGGGAGGCCTATGTCCAGCAGTGGACCTCTTTTGGCTGAAATGATGATGATGATGATGTGAACCTTTGGTTTTTCAAACTACCGACAAAGTACTATAAAAATATAAGGCGGTAATTACTCAATAACAACAATCTAAGCAGTTTTTCTCGTTATATTATTGAAAAAATAAATGGAATTAAACAATATGACCACTTTAATCACATAACTAGATCGAGGTAAGTACCTACTTAGTTGTAAGAGCTATAGGTATTTTAAGTTGATTGCAACGCGTTTTGAATTTTTAACGTGTTGCACCAAAAATGATGCTTGCATTGCTGTTTCGGCGTGAAGGGTACGGGTGCCATGAAATTACAGTCACATGAGACTATTCATCTTCATGTCTCAGTTTGCCGAACCGACTTGCGGTACCATTTAGGCAACAGCCTAGGTGGTATTGCAGTTGTTGTGGGCAAAGGTAACCGCTTAATATCAGGTGGGCCTTTAGCTCGTTTCGACATAAAAATAGTGAAACGTTTACTTAATAACAAGCTCCTGGCATATCTCGAAGCTAATGACCTCTTGAGTGACCGGCAATACGGTTTCCACCAAAACCGGTTTACCGGGAAATTTTTGCTTATGCCACCCTCATCTGGAGGGAGGCCATCGAGAATCTCTCGACATCTCGAAGGCCTTCGACAGGGTCTGGCACGATAGCTCTATTAGCAACTTTCCCATCATTCGACTTGCCTTCTGCAATGGTCTATGTAATTGAATATAGGACTTCTTGGGGAATCGGTCGATCCGAGTTGTCACGTCCGACTAATTGCTTATAAATTCCAGGATCCCTCAAGAATCAGTGCTTTCCGCAACGCTATTCTTGCTACATATAGAAGATCTGCTAAAGCCTGGTGGTTTTGGGTACGCAAATGACAGCACCGTTGTTGAGAGCTACACATCCAAATAATCCAATGCACGAGCTGGTGGCCCACTAATTCGATCTCAAAGAGATGCCATGCTTGAGTCCGAGAGGTTGATGCTAACTTGGTCACAGACCACCTTGAGCTTCTTTGCATGTTCCTAGCATCCACCCTAAATTTCGGCTTTTACATTGAGTCTAACCGAGTCCAAGGCTCTACTTGCTGCCAAAAAGCTAGGCATTCTCTCTGAGGTGAGACAGTACTTGACACCGGATCAGCTGGTCAAATTGTACTAAGCTTAAGTTTGCTCGTGTATAGAGTACTGTTCTCATCTTTGAGATGGTTCGGCCAAATATCAGCTTGCGGCTCTCGAGGGGAGAAAGAAAGAGACGTGACAAGAGGCTCATTTGAAACGATGCGTAGGTCGACGCAAAACTAAATTAATAATTTTTCTTGTTTTTGATTGCATGTTCTTTTATTTCAAATTGTACTATTATATTTTTGGAAATAAACTGAATTTAATTTAATTTAATTGAGCATCGGCGCAGGGTTGCTATCCTATCGGTTTTTGTCGGATGCATTTCGGTGATAGTGCGTTGGAATTGCACGATCTAATTCCCCCAAGCCCTTTCCATCATTAGACAACCAGACGCACGGCGTTGCGCCACTCTTACATAGTTCATTCTACCCTTATGCACGACGCGATTTGCTAAACGCCTTATCATGATTCAGAAGTAATTGGGTATGTTGGGTCATATCATGTTAGATTCAAAAAAATCTGAAGAGATGCAGTCTGTTTCCTGATTAGTAATATTTGATCTTGTAGCCAAATTCATTATTAATTGTGATAGTGAAGCTGAAGACCTTCGAAGTGCATTCGAGTGAAAATCCATTTTACCTGAAAAATTAAAAACAACTTGGTGGATAAGTAAGGTAAATACCTAATATTTTAGGTACCTAGGACCTAAAATATTAGGTATGTGTTATATTCCTTTTCACACCAAACTATCGTACATTCATAGGTCAATCTTTTACACTACTTGGCCCCCCTTATTACAAAAGTTTAGACAAGTTTTAGACCCTTCTCTAAACCGGTTCTAACGGCAAACTTCATACATAAAAAAGGCTTTTAAGCCCGGCTTAGGCTAAACCTATTGCTAAACCCGATTTTGTAATAAGGTGGGACACGTCTATTTTTTAGGTTAGAGGCCTTATTAATTTTGTTTCAGTATTTTCCGCCAGTTTTCCGCCTTAAAGCTATATTAAGTTATTATTTACGTCACAAAACGCAGATTTCTAACGCGTTTTCCGCACGGCTGTTGAATACACACAAATCGTTTATGTGCATGCATTGCTGCACATAAAGATTTTTTTACACGAAAAAAGACACATCTGGAATTTCTTAAACTCGTTTCTAGTGGGAATATCACAAAAAGGAGTTTACCAACACATAGAGGATAGGATAAGGATCATTTTGATGCAAAAAACGAAAAATCAATAAATGCACATATGGAACTTGGCACGCGCAACGACGACATGTTTATTCTAGCTTGTTGTGTGAAAAGAAGAAGTATATAACTTTGTAAATGAAAACCCGATAATTTTACGTTTTTTACTCAGTTTTTTATTGAACGTAGATGAAGCAAAAGAGATATGTCTGGATTTTTGTAGGTGGAAATCCATACTATCTGCCTACCTCAATGGGAAAAAGGCGTGATATGTATGAAATTTTTAATTGAGTTCATTTTGGTTCGTAAGCGAAATCGAGAAATTGAAAAATATACCAGGCCCCTCAGAAAGTATTGCGAAAAAAAGTTTTTATATATGGGAGACTGGCCAGTTATAATGTTTTTCGAAAATATGATTATTTATAAGTAAAAATAAGTAAGTTCCAATTTCAAAATTTCCCTCCACATTTTTTGCGAGTTAATTCAAAGTATTGTGTCTCACTGAAATATGGATCTGCGCCGGGAACATTTTAGAGCTATGATTTTATACGATTTCAAGTGTCGCCTGAAACCGGATGAATCGTACGATAGACTTCAAATGGCATTCATGGATGAAGGCCCTTCCAAGGCAACCGTGTATCGTTGGTATAACGAATTCAAGCGCGGTCGACCAACTTTGGGGGATGACGAAAGAAGCGGTCGCCCTTTGACGGCTGTTACCGAAGAAAACGTGCTAGCAGTGAAAAATTTAATCCAAGACAATAGGCGAATTACATATCAGGAGATTCAACACATATTGAAGATTGGATCGGGAAGCTTTCACGAGATTCTACACAGCCATCTTCGCGTGAGGAGGATAGTATCACGCTGGGTGCCGCACAACCTCACCGATGCTCAGAAGCAGGCCCGGGTGGAATGGTGCCGTGATATGCTTAACAAATTTGAAGCAGGCTCGTCTCGGCGTGTTTACGACATCGTTACAGGTGATGAGTCCTGGATTTATCAATACGACCCAGAAACCAAGCGCCAGTCGACTGTTTGGGTGTTTCAAAATGAGCCAACGCCTACCAAAGTGAAGCGATCTAGAAGCGGGGGTAAGATTTTGATCGCTAGCTTTTTTAATTTGACTGGCCACTTGGTATCAATTCCCTTACGGGATCAAAGAAGCATTAATGCCGAATGGTATACTACCAAATGTTTGCCAGAAGTTTTCTCTGTTATAAGCAACAAGCGACCAAACACAGGGCTCCGCGGGCTACTGCTCCACCACGACAATGCACCTGCGCACACCGCACTCAAAATGAGGGACTTCCTGGACAGCACGCCAGTCAAACTCCTGGGTCACCCTCCTTACAGCCCTGATCTAGCACCGTGTGACTTCTTTTTATTCCCAAAAATAAAAAATCAGCTCAAAGGGATACAATTTTCGTCGCCGGAAGATGCGCTGGCTGCGTTCGAGCAGGCTGTAAACGAGGTGTCTGCGGCGGACTGGAAAAAGTGTTTTGAAAACTGGTTTAGGCGCATGAATCTTTGTATAGAGGCTGGTGGAAAGTACTTTGAAAAGATTTGATAAAAATATATGTACGTATAGAACAATTTTTTTTAGTTTCGCAAAACTTTCTGAGTGTCCCACGTATGGTATAACTGCCAGCCAAATGAAATAATAAGGTATTACCTACATATTTTATATAACCTAACAAAAAAAAGCATGTTTATTATTTGCAAGAAAAGCAAGAGTTATGGTATTTCTAAGAACATAAATTGCTTTTATATCGGTTCAATATATCAAAGTTAGAGTAATTTTAACATTCTCAGAAACTGTATCCATTTATCAGAACGATTTTCACGTAAATCCTCCACGAACCGGAGTGACCGACATCGCTTGTAAGATCAGTAAGCTGAAGCGGCAGTGGGCTAGCCATGTCTCTCGAAGGACCGATGGCCGCTGGAGCAGACGACTCCTTGAGTGGAGACCGCGAATTGGCAAACGTAGCGTAGGACGCTCCCCAGCCTGGGGGACCTTCGGGATCGTGGGTGCCAAAAGTAGGGGGACTCGAGGCATCTATTAAGCAACCCTGGGGAGGACAGCAGCACGTGGTGGTTGCGTGCTGCTGTTGGGGAAACCTTGTTGTTTCCCCGGGACGTGCCAAAGGCGTAGGACTGGATGGGCACCGACGCGGTCTACTGGAGTTCCCGGAACTCCTCTATTTTGTGTAGAGGATGGCCACCGTGTGGTTTTAGTCGGTAATAGTCCGACATACCCCTCCGCCTTCCCCAGACGGAGACTTGAGTTTTTAAAATATTTTTTTGTTTTAAATGTAAGATGGTATAAAAAACCCCAATAGATTGTCCTGGTAAATAAATAAATAATTTATTTATGAGCAATACAATATACAGTTTGTTAGTAACTCTGAACAAATTAGTTTCTCAAATTGCTGAAACAAAAATTAACGTTGTATTAAAATCTTATGTTTGTAGAAAGCAAGCGATCTTTAACACAAAGTTTAAAAACAAATTCCCTAGGTCAGACCACTTTTGGCGCATCGCTAGGAAATGTGGGAAAGTGATAAATTTGTCAGGTAACACTGCGTGTTCAGAATATGGGAAGGGGACAAATAGCACGAAATATTCCACGAAATTGAATCGTGGTTGTGGGGGAAATTACGCAGTATGTTGTTGGGGCATCCGACGGACGGCTCGTATGACAAACTGTTTATGATTATTAGTTCGTAGTTCGCTGCGTTTTGTTTTACGATGCTTTGCTGTGTTTCATGCTGGCCTGCAAATGGTAGGATGCTATATATATATAGTGTGTATTTGCATTTTATAAGAGGACACATGAGGACACTATTATTACAGTTTGGTTGTTCGAATGTGTCACTATTAACGATATGTTACTACTAGCCTTTTCACGCGGTTTCACCCACGTATAATTCTATTTTTTACGGAAAGACGTTATCGCCCATCCCTCAGAAACTGTGCATTTCCCCGGGGTAGAATGTAGCCTATATGTTAAGCCAGGTTATGGTCTGTGTGCTTATTTCATCCAGATACGTTCAACCGCTTCAGCGTAATTGAAAAATAAACAAACAAACATTTATACAGCGGACGGAATCTCGATAAAAAAAGATTGAAGCACTCCGTTTTTTCCTAAACCCACTATAATTTTGACGGAATTTTAACGCACCAGATTTATATTGTAATTTGACAACCGTCACTCGAGATTTGTTGCATAATCGCGACTTTTTGTCTTACTATGGGTGTGAATGTGTGCGTACCAGCCCATACTTTTAAGCGAGCCGTCTTACTATGGGTGCTTCACTTTTTGTTTAGTGAGATTCCGTCCACCTTTTTTATTCGTCCAAACTGTCGCATTTTTATAATATTAGTATTCAATTCTGTGAGTAGGTTTGTGATTTTAATGACTATCAAAACTGTTGACCCTGCTATGTATATCAACGTCCTTTCCTGCTCTCACTGCATGACAAATAAATAAGTTGTTAATATGAATGTCCCTCTATTTGATCTCGATAGTCCCTTTATAGGTCCCCTTGTTCTTCCTATCACCAAAATTACATTGTGCAGAACAGAGGGGTCGCTACCCTTCCACATGAAGAACTGTTTATTATTATTAGCGATACTTATACTTAACTTTTATTCTATTTCTATTCGACAACTGTCTTACATAAGAGGGTCATGATTTTGGCTTCTATACGACTATTGGCTTTATGAAAATTGTATCAGTTTCGATATAATCACACTCGCCACTTAATAACCTACTATTATTGATGTAAATTTTGCGCTGCAACATTTCGGTGTTGTAGCATATGCTGAGATGGGGGCCTTTTTTAGTATCATCTCATCATATAAATTTTAAGTTTATTGTTAATACACTATTTTTAGATTTTTTTTTTCTCTCGCCTGTACCGAGAGTGAAATAAATATTTTCTTTCTTTCTTTCTTTTCTTTTAAAAGAATTTTCGTCAGTATGTTTGTTACTATCGCTCGAGTTGGATATAAGGAGAAATTTTACTATAACATTAAGATTAATTTTAAAGATTTCCTAAAATTTTAAATATAAACTTAGTTATTTTTATGTGTTTGCACCGCATGTCTTGGTTGTGACGATAAATATTTTTATTTTTTTCATAAACGCCATGGCGGAATCTGAAAACCTGGAAAAATAAATAACGTATTTTTAATGTGGATGGAACCAGAAACTGTATAAATCATTAAGTGCATATGAAACCCAAAAACTGCTGCAAGCGTTGAGTCTATGAAACCATTGTTTTAAAACTTCATAAAAAAACATTTTATTGTCAATACTCAGAACTAAACTTTTCATTCCATGTATCAAAAATGTTTCTTATCGAAACTGAAGTGAATTGCTAGGAACTCAGCTAGGAACAACAAATATATACACGTGCTGCCTGTCTATGTGTGTGTAGAAGCTGTCCAGAGGCGTAACACAATGAAGATTTCCTTAAAGTGCCTTCAGGATATTGTTATCCAGGAGTAGTTAATAGTTAGACGACTGACTTACGGACATGAGATACTGTTTGGAAAAACGACCAATCGAATAAAGATAGCTCCTTGTAGAGGCATTGAGCTTTTTCTACTACCTATTGAGTGTTTGAGATACTTGTAAGGTTCTCACAACGTAAATTCCTCCCGAACGAAACTTCAGTATCTAACTGAATGCAGGTTGACACTTGTCTTGCAAGTTCAGCCAAACACAACGGCCGGTTTTTTAACCGACCAATGCGCGGCTTGCCCTATCACGCGATGTGTGTACTATGCCTTAAGTTATTATAGTGACCGCCACCCGACCGAACAATAGAGGCAGTACACCACGCAGTACACTAGAAGCACTCTCGTCGCGAGCGCGTATTACACCACCTGATCGTCTGTGTTCACAAGAAACTTTTTAGAACGTGTGTGTGCCAGAGATCACCGGCGCCGGTAGAAGATTAACCCTGAGCAGCAGACAGCAGCACCACCAGGTAAGTCGTGCATTGTATTGTGCTTGTTGCGAACGATGCGAACATGCTGTCAACCTGTTCATAACCACGTACAAGTGAAATCATCGTAATTGTCTCTTTTCACTTGACCCCAATGTGCGTAATTTGATTTGCGCACATTTAATGGTGTCGAAACCAGGGAACGTTATCTATTTCGTTCTATTTGTCGTAATCTTCTCACCGTCCGCCTTTTTCAAAACTTCGTAAAATCTCTGGGCACATATTTCATCGATAAAAATCTAAACAGTCATCGTTTTTAACATAAACACAGCGATCTTTAACCTAATACGTACTTGCATCATTTTTTATAACATTTAGAATCATTATCGTGCTTACTTTGCCAAAAAAGGTGGGTCTACCTACCTAGGAAAGTAGCTTCTTAACGTATACCTACTACACTACACGCACCAACCTATTGGCCAAACGCGATAAGGTTAGGATCGTAACAAGAATTGTGTTGTCTTATGATTGTATTGCAAATCAGTACAAATATTCTCTTTAAAATTCGTAATTTGTAGCTACCTATCGGTGCAATATAATCATATATAATCGACCCTTTCTTGTCACCACCAACGAACTATTGTAAACATCGTTAAACACTCCGACAATCGTCCAAGGTTAAACATTGAACAAGGGGATCAGTCATAAGTCACAACGTAAACTAAGTAATAGTATCCATTCGTAAACATTGCTTTGAAATATGAACAACGTATTTATTCTACAACTAATCTAGGTACGAGAACATAACGTTTTATTTATAGTAACGGTTTTCTTTGTTAATAACGGTTATGTCTTATTTAACTAAACGTCGACTTAAACCAAAAAAGTCCACCGACATCGATCAGTGTATCAAAACACCTGAAGACTTACCGAGTTTACGTCGAAAACGTACCTTGGCTTATAATCGTTTAGCTAAAACATTAGAAGTTGCAAAGCTCGCCGAATCTGATGGAAAGCAATTAGATAAATTTCTTTCGTATTTCTCTGAACTAAAACGACACGTGGCTAGTTTCGAAGAGGCTCATGCGTACATACTCAGTCTTATCGATCCCTCCTCGGAAGAATCGGAAGATGAACTTCGAAGCGAATTCGATGAAAATTATTTCGACATTCTTACCATACATCGGCGTCTTACTGAGGATAACGATATCGATAAATCATTTGATAGATCACATAATCAGAGCCAATCTCGTAACGTAAAAGTAAAACTACCTAAAATTAATCTCCCTCAGTTTTCGGGAAATATCAAGACATGGCCAGAGTTCTATGATATTTTCTCGTCGTTAATTCACGAAAATGAATCCCTATCGGACACTGAGCGTATGCATTATTTAGTATCTAGCCTGTCAGGTGACGCATTAGCACTTATTCGTGTATTCCCAGCTACTGCTCAATATTATCAAGAAGCGTATGATGCGCTCTTAGCGAGATACAAAGATAAACGTGAGCTAGCATTTACGTGTTGGAAAGAAATGCAACATATTTCTTTGAAGTCTACCAACGCTCATGAGCTCCGTCGTGTTTTAGATACGTTCAATGAAAACTTGGCTATTCTGAAACGGCTCGAACTACCCACTGACCAATGGGATTTCATCTTGTGCTACCAGTTATTGTCCAAGATGGATTCAGCTACCCGATGCGAGTTCGAACAAGAGCATCCGAATAACGAGTTGCCAACGTTCGCAACACTAAAGCAGTTTCTTTATTCCAAATGCGAAGCTCTTGTCCGTGACGAGCATTTTACATCTAATCCTGTAGATCGAGCCCGGAGTAACCAAAACGTGAAATCAAACGATAGTAAACCGAATCATAATTCATCAACTAAGAAGCCTACTGCTGCGTTTCTATCCAACACGAACGAAAAGTCGCCGTCAGTGGCTGGCTCATCAGTATCTAGCAAACGCGTATATAAATGTTCCTTCTGCAATGAAGAACATTCAATTGGTCACTGCAAGTCCTTTGCACAAAAGTCTGTGCAAGAACGTTTAGATTATGCCAAGAGTCATCATTGGTGTTTCAACTGTCTGAAATCGTCTCATGGACTCCGAGACTGCAAGTCTATCTTCCGTTGTCAGAAATGTCACAAACGACATCATAGTCTTCTACACCGTGATAATGATTTAGATAATTCACAGCGTGATAATGACAATGAAACCATATCAAAACAAGAGACACCGCGGGTTCTAACTACGCTTAATAACAGATCATTAGTGCTTCTTTCAACTGCAAAGATACAAGTAAAAGATCATAAGGACCAATTTCAAACGTTACGTGCATTGATTGACTCGGGCAGTCAATCTCACTTTATTACAGAACAAGCTGCAAAGTTGTTAGGTATAGAACGAACCGAATCGCATCGAAACATAAGTGGATTAGGTCAATCTTCTTTATCCGCATCCAGCGTCGTTACTCTTGATATAGGGGTTGGTGGAAAGGTTCTTTTCAAAGTTGAGGCCCTTACGTTACCTAACATTTGCGGTAAAATCCCTTCCATCAAACTCAACAAAGCGTCATGAAAACACGTACAACACTTGGCGTTGGCCGATCCAGAATGTCATTTGCCTCGAAACATCGATATTCTTCTCGGGGCTGAGATCTTCTCTTCGCTTTTGCTTACTGGAAGTGTCACCGGAGGACCAAATGAACCTTCAGCACTTAATTCTGTATTCGGTTGGCTTCTCATGGGAAACTCCAAATATGTCAACGGTTATCGCGACGAAGTCAATACATTCTTTGTGAGCAATGACGGAGCACACAGCAGCCTCGATGCCCGCCTCGATGACAGTGTCAAGAAATTCTGGGAATTGGAAAATATACCAGCTTGTTCGAAGTTAACACCAGAAGAAGAACTTTGTGAATCTAAATACATGAACGAACATCAGCGTGATGAAACTGGGAACCACATAATAACTTTACCTTTCAAATCCGAACGTAACGAATTTCCAGGGTCACGTGATTTAGCACTTACAAGATTCCACGGCCTTGAACGAAGACTATCAAAGGACCTTGCTTTACGACAGCAATATAACGACTTCATGAGGGATTACATAGACAGCGGTCACATGACTAAAGTACCAACCAAAGACTTAAGTAAAGGTAGATATTACATACCGCACCACAGTATTATACGCCCAGATAGTGCCACAACGAAACTCCGTGTGGTTTTCGATGCGTCCGCGAAGGACGCTAGTGGCTCCTCGTTGAACGAAGCGGTACTTATCGGTCCCAAACTTCAGGCGAATATAGTAGAAGTTTTCATGACATTTCGTTTACATGCTATAGTATTTACCTCAGATGTTCGGCAAATGTACCGTCAAATCCTTTGTTCTGAAGCTGGGTATGGAGCAGTCGTATACTTACGCATCGTTGACAGTGATGACAACACCGAAATCTTCTTTCTTTGCGCAAAGTCCCGCGTGGCCCCTGTTAAGAAAGTATCGTTACCTCGTCTGGAACTTTGTGCAGCAGTCCTTTTGTCTGATCTGTTGAAATTCGTCATAGAAACGTACTCACCGTCACTCCTGGAAACCCACATCTTCGCCTGGTCCGACTCAACCGTTGTTCTTGCATGGCTAAATTCTCCTCCCACCCGCTGGAAAACATTCGTTGCGAACCGCGTTAGCCATGTCCAAGATGCGATACCAAATGCTCAGTGGAATCACGTCCCTACAGAAAACAATCCAGCCGACATCGCATCTCGAGGTTTGCTTCCTGAGGAACTGCTCCACTGTTGCTTATGGTGGGCGGGACCATCCTGGCTTCCACACCTTCCGGAGTTCTGGCCTGTAAATAGAGAATCTAATGAAACTGATGCAAAATCTGAAGAACGTGTACTTACCCTGCTGGTCCACGAAGATCCCCATCCTCTGGATAATCTTATCGAGAAGTTTTCTTCAATCCGTAAAATACAACGTGTCGTAGCATATTGCCTACGCTTCATCAATCGTAGTCGAAAGTCATCAGATCATTCTGATCGATGTCTTAACCGAAAGGAACTTCATGAAGCGTTGATGAGGTTAGTTCAACGTACTCAAGCTGTACATTTCAGCGAAGAGCTCACTCACCTCAAAGAAAGCAAATTACTTTCGAAATCAATGCGTAAGTTTAATCCATTTATTGACGAACGTGGAATTCTCAGGGTAGGCGGCAGGCTATCGCAATCTGGACTAGAATTTGAACTTATGCACCCTGCATTGCTCCCTCGGGATTCTAAACTTACTTACCTCATAATCGACGCGATTCACCGCCAAAACTGTCATCAGGAACTTAATACCATGTTCGTACAAATCAAAGTAATGTTAAACTCGCATCCGTTATGCCCGGTTAGCTCAGATCCCAACGATTTTAACATACTGACGCCGGGACATTTTCTAACATTAGAACCCTTGACAACGATCCCAGAAAGCGATTTAACTGAATTAAAAATACATCGACTGGGTCGTTGGCAGCTTATTCAACGCTTTCAACAATCGTTTTGGAAGCGTTGGAAAGTCGAATATTTGCAATCTTTGACTCAACGTGCCAAATGGACCAAGCATTGCAAGCCTTTGGCCGTAGATTCTGTTGTTTTAATCAAAAGCGAAAATACTATCCCATTACATTGGCCTATTGCTCGAGTAGTTGAATTGCATCCTGGCCCAGACGGAGTGGTGCGTGTAGCTACCGTTCGTATAGCTAATGGCTCGCTATTCAAGCGATCACTAACGAAACTTTGTCCGTTACCCACCAGCATAGATTAAACTCGTTTATATACCAGTTCAATTATTTTAGCAAGTAGGTTATTAGTAAAAATCGTAACATAGGATTATCGCAGTAATCGTTTTATTTATCTTTATTAATCGGAAAATACAAGCATGTATTTTGGTAGGCGGGATGTAAGGTTCTCACAACGTAAATTCCTCCCGAACGAAACTTCAGTATCTAAACTGAATGCAGGTTGACACTTGTCTTGCAAGTTCAGCCAAACACAACGGCCGGTTTTTTAACCGACCAATGCGCGGCTTGCCCTATCACGCGATGTGTGTACTATGCCTTAAGTTATTATAGTGACCGCAACCCAACCGAACAATAGAGGCAGTACACCACGCAGTACACTAGAAGCACTCTCGTCGCGAGCGCGTATTACACCACCTGATCGGCTGTGTTCACAAGAAACTTTTTAGAACGTGTGTGTGCCAGAGATCGCCGGCGCCGGTAGAAGATTAACCCTGAGCAGCAGACAGCAGCACCACCAGGTAAGTCGTGCATTGTATTGTGCTTGTTGCGAACGATGCGAACATGCTGTCAACCTGTTCATAACCACGTACAAGTGAAATCATCGTAATTGTCTCTTTTCACTTGACCCCAATGTGCGTAATTTGATTTGCGCACAATACTGTTGTAGCCTTTATTCATTGTTGTACACATTTTTTTAAATAAATAAAAAATAAGTGTGCGATCAGGAGATCCCCGTCAAGAACGAAGATATTTATTAAATGGCGCATTTGACTGGTTCATTACAATGCAAAATTTCGCAAGTAGGATACAAGCATAGATGGCTGGAAACATTAAGCGTCAGACTGAGATATCATAGGGCCTAAGTTTGGTCCCCAGTAAAAACATGTCTTTTTGTATGTTTTATTTAATAAAAAATAATAAAAAGACTGTTAAAATCTGACGTGAATCACCTACCGCAAGCCGTGATAAGGAACATCGTTCCTAAACACTTATATTAAATACGAAATCTACTCAGTACATTAACGTGCAGTATGTTAATGTGTGGTTCTGTTTTGTTTGTTTTGTTTGTTAATATAATCTTGCTGTACAATAAAGAGGATTTGTATTGTATTGTATTGTACACCCCTGTATAATTAGTACTTAAAGGGTAGGCACCAAAAAAGCATAATTTCCAGTTAATGTTAAACAAAATTACTAGGTACGTAAGGAACAGTTTATCTATTAATCTAGCATAATTATACAGTACAGTTTTAAAGCCGCAAATAACTAGCAAAAAGTAGGTAATTTTACATTTAAAGCGCTTTCTTGTTAGTAGAAAAATAATCAGCGCTTTCCATCCCTAATGGTCGTGTGTCACGAACGGCAGAAGACAAGTTTGCGCTGGACGTACATAATACCGCAAGTGTGCCGTTGACAGCATAACCTAGAGCTTATAACACTGAATAAACAAGTCTAATGGAGGATATTTGAAATTTGACACTAGTTTATGAGTAAATAACTAGTTAACGGCTTGTTTATGGCTAAGAGATGTATACGGAATACGTCTACCTAGGGCAGGCAATTCAGCTTGGTAGACACAACTTCGAGAAAGAAGCCAACAGAAGGATCCGTCTGGGCTGGGCAGCATTTGGCAAACTTCGCCGACTCTTCTCGTCGCCTATACCGCAAAGTTTGAAGACAAAGGTCTTCAACCAGTGCGTCCTGCCAGTCATGACTTACGGTGCCGAGACGTGGACACTGACTGCTGGGCTAGTGCACAAATTCAAAGTCGCTCAACGAGCTATGGAGCGAACTATGCTTGGAGTTTCTTTGAAGGATAAAATCCGTAACGAGATTATCCGGAGAAGAACCGGAGTGACCGACATAGCTTGTAGGATCAGTAAGCTGAAGTGGCAGTGGGCGGGCCATGTCTGTCGAAGGACCGATGGCCGTTGGAGCAGACGAGTCCTTAAGTGGAGACCGCGAATCGGCAAACGCAGCGTAGGGCGCCCCCCTGCCAGGTGGACCGACGACCTAAAGAACGTGGCTGGGGGGGACTGGATGCGGAAGGCAGAGGACCGAGCGTTGTGGCGCAACTTGGGAGAGGCCTATGTCCAGTGGACTGCGATAGGCTGAGTTGATTATGGCTAAGAGATGGGCATTATAACTTATTTTACTGTCTTTAATGTCTTCAAAGGTGACACTAGGATTGCGTTATTGGATGGGCTAATTTTTTACTGCGAATCGTCGTCGTCTTACTATCGAGTAAATGCCTGTTATCACCGATTCAAGCGAATAGGTTGGTAAGGAATAGGCTGGTAGGTGGGTAGGGATAGGTGGCTCAGGAGGTGAGAAGGTACGGTCTGGTGGATTTTAAGACACGAGTGAATAGGTTTTTGCTGGGCACGCGAGCATCATTGTCGGCCGTAAGATCGCTTATCATCAGGAGAGTTAATGGTCAAAGGCAAGACCAATTAGCATAAAAAAAGTGTAAACAGTGAAAATTGGTCCTGAATTTTTCAAATGTGATAACCATGTCCATATTCACTAGTTTCTCGCCTAATTGTAAGTGCCTACACAGGAAACATCAGATTTTTTCATATCAGTCACAAAGAAACCTGCTGCCATTTACTTGAAATTTACATCGTCACTTGAATGAAGTGGTTCTCTTATTTTTTCTAAAACCAAACAGCCAGTGATATTTAAAAGTACAGATATGTTACTTGCACTCGCAACTGAAGACCCGAAAACGTCCTAATTAGGACATTGGACGTTTTTCTATTAATCCGCGTCAAGTTAGGCACCGAACGTGACCGGTGACATAAAAAAATAAAAAAATGCCGACGTGTGTGTGCAGAAAGTGTTCCAATTATGACGCGAAAGTAACTTGAAGTAACCAACTTACTCACTTTGTACTAGTTTATGTGTATTGTGCTGCCGCTGCGTACGGAACATTTTTTCGTTTGTTTTGTTAGGGTATGCCATATCTATACTATTACATATCATTGCAAACAGCACTACAAAACGAATGTATCCGAGATGTCAGTTCTAAAATTACTCGACTATTTCTATCAGGTTCACAATGAAGTAAATGCGAAGTGACATCCAACGAATTCCTGGACTATTTCCCCTTATGTTTCTGTCGGGGAGAAGCTCGTTGCTTGTCGAGTTCAGCATGAAATACTTTCTTGATACATGAAGCAAGATTCATTTACTACCAAGCGTATATTAGGAAGTATGTGACAGTTTAAAAAAACCGGCCAAGTGTGAGTCAGACTCACGCAGTAAGGGTTCCGTACCACCCATCGACCTGATACCCCATAGAAACTGATTTAATTAACGAGAGTTTATCAAAAGACATCAACGATCGTACGTGAAATGTGAATTTTTGCATTTATTTCTTCCATAGGTACCACCACATATGTCTATGTTTGTCCTGTTTTTAGTGTTTGTAGCTAAACTAAATAGTATGCGCAGTTTGACGCTGATATGTATTACTGTTTTGAAAATAGAACCGGAACAAAAACGTTGAAAAAAATCCATGTTTTTCGAGGTTTCTTGTATCGGGACCCCCTTTGGTTTTTGTTTTTTTTTTGTTTTTAGTATTTGTCGTGATAGCCACATGATGCCCCTTAAAGCAACACATATTCTGTGAAAATTTCAACTTGTTATCTTTTACCGTTACAAAGATACAGCCCTGTGCCAGACAGACGGACGGACGGACGGACGTACAGCGTAGCGAGAGTAATAGGGTCCCTTTTGCACCCTTTGGGTACGGAAACCTAAAAAATGGAAGAGTAAAGAAATAAGAATGTTGATAAATAGGTAGGTATCCAAACATGAATTCGAAAAGTCAAAGGTGTGGGCCAGGATGGAACTCACACCCTCCTGCATGGAAGGCAAGCGCTCAACCACTAGGCTAAATTTAAAATTATTACTATTATTATTTTAATGAATGTTTACCAGAAATTATGCATTTACATAATCGCACTTATTGACAAGATAAACAATTTAATTCAATGCGATTGGAGGTAGATCTAAAGATATTAATATTCGGTATAACATCATTCCCAAGGGTCCACCTGTCATCATGTCCAACTAATCCAATTGCCTACAAGTAGTCACTGGCTTATTCAATTGCAATCAATTAATTAGCAATAGCGTTGATAGCATAGTTTGCTATTATAATGGATTCTGACCCCGTTATCTGGCTTACAGCACTGTCAATAAGGCTGAATATAGTCTTGCCATTGCTATATATATATTTATAAGCTACTAAACTTTGCATGAAATCCAATGCAGTAACATTGGATTTTATGCAAAGTTTAGTAGCTTATTTATTTATTCATTTTACGGATTTGGAGTATTTGTCTTTTGGATTGAGCTGCCCGAAATAGAATTGTCGTGATTTGTTGGGTATGAGTGTCTAGAAGTTGATCGGTTGTGGACTGAAAAATGTACCTTTGGTAAACCAGTACACAATGGTCTCTGGAAAAGATAAAAAACCGATTTAGTACCAGGGTGATTTAGCATTGAGAATTATAAAACCCAATTACGCAGTATTTTATTTTTCTAAATCATCTTTCATAACTATTTTGACATGTTTTATGTCAATTCAGTAAGAGAGGTTGGTTGGAATGGAATGTTTGAAAATCGTTGAAATTCGACCGTAATTCATTAGATTTTTTATGATTGAACTATGGCAAAAATATATTTCGTTTTTTTTTTATTGATAACACATAAGCTAGATACTAAACAAAAAAAAGAAAATCGGTTAACTAACAGAGGAGAAAATGGTACTGAACAGGTTTTTTCTTTAACTATTTATATCTTGATATTTTGTTTAGTAGCAATTGACGAGCTTTAGGGTTATCGATAAAAAAAAATGTTTTTTTTGGCACAGTTCAATCATAATTTTTTTATGAAATACGGCCGAATTTCGACCATTGGGCTACCTGTCGTATGCATATGACAGGTACTATTATCAGGTTACAGGTTGTTACAGGTTTATCTACTTAGATAAAACAATAATTGAAACGCAGGTCATGTAACTTAATCCTATTAACCTAAGCAGAAATATTGTATTCTTCCACATTTACAATTCCACTCAAACCACTGCAAAATATGGCAGCGGACCGCGAGCAGAGGCACAATGTAACTTTTGCAAGTGGATAGCGTTTATCGAATGCACTTGGCAGAGCATTTCGCTGACCGCGGCACGGCATGCATAACCGAGTAGTAGTGTCTGTGGTAAACAAGTTCACTGAGACAGAATAAATGTTCCAATGTTGATACATTGCCGACGGACGCAAGTGGAATTGAAATTTATTTGTCCCATAAATGTGCATTTTTCTAGTTCGCGGAGCGCTGAAATGGACAATCGGCGCGGGTTTATTGTGCGTTCTATATTGTATTCCACTTCAAGAATATTGGAGGAAGATTACTTGTAATGTGGGCACTGTATGTAAAACAAGTATTAGACAAGTATAACCGTGAGTATACTTCTTCACCTATAAGCAACGGCTGCCGACTGCTAAGCGAGAGGTCCTGGGTTCAATTCCAGGGTCGCGAATTTTTTTTTATTGGTATTTTGCTATCAGGAATTTTTTTCAGTAGCCGCCCGGA
The DNA here is from genome assembly GCA_949699075.1 of Asteroscopus sphinx. NCBI lineage: Eukaryota > Metazoa > Arthropoda > Insecta > Lepidoptera > Noctuidae > Asteroscopus > Asteroscopus sphinx. The sequence continues at coordinate 22,900,032 of OX453007.1, forward strand.
GTCAGGAAGCTTGCGATGTTCACCCAGTTCCTCCAGAGAGTACGTAAAGCAGTTGGTCCTGCGCCTGACCTCTTTCCTGTCGTGTCGGATTGCCGACCCATCGTATTAAGAGAGTGATGGAATAGAGAGTGCACCTGTGTTTGCGCACACACACTAGTGCACTTATGTCCCGCGCTGATGGATAGTCTCCGTTGAGATGAGCCGCCGTGACCGAAATACGGCCGGAAGGACATTATTATAAACAAAAGTAATCATAAGAGATCATTTAAATTTTTACACCAGAAGAGGGCAGATTTAACGAATTTGGATTTTATAAATAAACGAATTGATACAAAAATAAACATATTTATTCCCAAAAATGACAAGCAGATGTATAAGCACATATCTGAATACATAATCTGATGCATCTACATTTAGCTGAATAATGTAAGTCAACGAATATTAATTTAAAAAAAAATCTGGACAAACAAAATTTATGTGCTGCTCGTTTCGGTAGTACATTTTATCTGATAGGAAAAACGTTATACCAGCATAAAATGTCAAATTAAGTATTCCTACTTTCGGTCTAGACAAAAAAACAGACAGGTAGGGTTCCACGGTATTCAACATGCAATCGGAAAACAGCCAGCCAGTTTTGCACAAAAATGGGGTTTTATCCAATTCGTGGTTGGAAAGAGTTCTTCTGTCTCCATTTAACCGTCCCATTGAAAAATAATAAGGTTAATAATTTTGATGTAAACGTAGATATGGCACGTTTTTTGACTATCTGATCGGTGAAGTGTTTGGAAGCGCATCTGAGAGTGAGGTTCTATCGTTTGGCCAAGGGGTTTCTACGTTAGGAAATTCTCATCAATGTTCAGAAATTGTTCCTCAGAAAAAGCTCGCTCCATCAATGACAAAATGTGGAAATACAAGTGTGCTCTATCCAGGGCTGGATTAACCATGTCGGGGCCCAAAGACAATGCAATTCTCGGGGCCCCTTTTCTGCAGTTTGAATATTATCAGCTCTTTTCAAGTTAATGAAGGGATCACAGTTGCAAAGCTCACAATTCTCAATAACAGAACAACGATTTCAAAACTTTTGTATATCATACAAAACGCTACGCTACGCGTACTGGAAGGCGCAGCGTGGGTAGGCCGACGACCTGGTGAAAGTGGTGAAAGTCGCGGGCATCCGCTGGATGCGGAAGGCGCAGGACCGGCGTTGTGGCGATGCTTGGGGGAGGCCTATGTCTAGCAGTGGACGTCTTTAGGCTGAAATGATGATGATAGAAGTTTTTAAACTCTCGCGAATTTCACTCATATTGAACAGTATTTACGAGACTTGTCGAACTCCATCAGCAAAACTTATAACTTTAACTACACAACTAAACTTAAACAGTATATATATACAACTGAATATACTTATACTCCATCATCATTTCAGCCAAAAGACGTCTACTGCTGGACATAAGCCCATAAAGGGGGATATGCCAAAATCACCACGCTTGGGGTGCTGGCCAGAAAACCTCCACGTGTGCCTGACGGCTGCTTGTCCTTATGGACACGTCTGGAGGGAACGGCAGTTATTTGGTCGGTGCATCCTGGGCACGGGCAATAAAATCCTTTCGAGGGATTAACCTTCCGGGGATTTTATTGCCTGTGGCGAATGTTCTGGCGCGGGAGGGGCCAGTTCTGGGCTAGTAGGGAGTTGCTCCACGTGTCCCTCTGTTGCCAACAGAGGGCACAGTGGAGGAGCAGGGGCGGGCCCGGTGTGCACTCACCCTGCCACTGGGCAGGCAGCGGGGGGACTGTCCTTCCCTGCCCCCGTTGATCTCGTAACCCGAGGAGTGCCCGCTGAGTAGTGTTCTCGCGCCTCTTGGGACCGAGGGTCTTGGCTTCACCGCCCGGACCGCGAGGAAGAAAACCTCTTTAAAAAATTACGGGAGGTAGGGCCTGCGAGCAGCAGACTCGGGGTAGTCTGCTGCCCGACCAGCAGCTGGCGTTGCTGGCACAGCCGGCGTAGTTGGCGCAGCTGGTAAAGGCCAGCCCAAAGGGGTTGTGTGAATACTCACGGGTTCCCACGCCCCCGGCTAAGGTAGTTGAAGGAATAAATACTCAGTCAGTTGGTTGAATAAATACTCAGAGAATGCTGCTGCCCATCCTCTGGTGAACTCCTTAGTTGCCTTTTACGACACCCACGAGAAGAGATAGGGACTTATACTCCATACCTTCAAGCAATATAAATATATTTTTTTAAGTGCTGAGACAGAATTTATTTAGAACTCTGTAAGGAAAAATTACAAAAGAAAGAAAGCCTCCACGAGTGACGATGTTTAATTGACCGTCCGGCGCACCCTGGGCAGTCAGCCCCGCTACCAACCTGCTGACAGAGTAATCTTTTCCCCACGGCATGAATGGCTATCATTATGTAGCTCATGTGGACACGATAGACGAAGAAGGAAAAATTTGTGAGCATATACACTCCATATAATACTATGTAGCTCATACATATAATTTCGTTACAGTGTATGAAATAATTCAATGTTATTTTTTGCTTCGGACCTTTATATTATTATTATTTTTTTGACCACTGATTGTAAGTATGATATGGATGAAAAGGGAGTTTACGATGGGATGACGGCTGATTGACAAAAATGGAAGAAGAAGACATATTTCGCTGACTCCAAGTAATTTGGGATCAGGGCAGGAAGATGATGGTGACCACGGATGAGTAAGTCTCGCTTATATTTTTCTCCACTTCGTTATTCATTGCTAACATCCAACGACGTCAATAAATAAATAGTCACGCGATCTCATATAAGCAGCATGTTCCAAATTCAGTTAACGCAATCGTTTGATAAAATTTACGTGTGTTCGCGAGACAGCTGTCAAGTGAACTAATGACAGATGACAGTGTGGTTCCGGAACCGTAACTCGTGTAACCATGTTGTTCTCCTAAACATCGCATCTAGTACGTACTACATATATATCGTTGCTCACATATTTTAACGACCCAGCGGGACCCCAGCACGATTATTTATTCCGTGAAGTTTAAAAACGCAAACATTTTATCATAGCATTTTACAATATCAAATATTTATAAACATTTGTTCATGTAGGTAATGTTTGCAACTTTTGGTGTAAAATTTTAGTTTTCAACTATCAACACATTTTCAGTTTTCAACAAAACTTAAAAAATTTTTGGCTTGATGAAGCCAGAGAGCAACTTAAAATATTTATAGTGTTTTAGAACTTTTAATGTCTTTATATTTTTGTTTTATACTTTTATATCATAAGCAAGACAGCGTGTGTTACGAAATAATTCTGTAGTTTGAGATATTCTAGACACAATATTCGTTCCGTTCTGTTTTGAAGACGTGCATATAATGCGGTGGATTAGGGCCACAGAATATCTAATAGTACTAACGTACAGAACGGCCGCTCACCGCCCCCCGCTACTTTAAGATTCCTCGCCCACGCCCCGCACGCACCCGCAGTCTGACGGCAATCGGACTGCAAGATTGCAATGGATGTCAATCGCTTTTCGCTATACAAGCACGCCATCTCTGAGAACTACTGAGAAGCGCTTGGAACCCAGTCAGCATTACGAGCGGCGAGCATCCCTAACCTACACGTGTGTGTGCGTTCGTATAAAGACGTAGTCTTGTGTATTAGTGCAGGTGCTAGCATTTATATTGTATTGAGTGGCCGAGGTGGACTAGGGCTGAGTTGAAATCGCAAGGTTTCGTAGAAGCATTCTCAATCGTCTTAAAAAATCAATATTTATTATAGCTGACAGTTAGGTATTACCATCCTACTTCCTACTAATGTTAAACTTTGGATGTTTTTTCGTTTGTTTGTCCTTCAATCATGCTGAAACGGATGAACGAATTTGAATGAAAAGCATACAGATTAGCCATGGCCTGGGTAACACAGGATACTTTCTAACGATATGCCATGAGAGCGGAGCCTCGGGCATCAGCTGGTACTCATGGTATAATAAGATGTTGTACTTAATAATTCAACAATATTATATAATAACGTTTGAATTTTTATAGGACACAACGAGCTATCCGCAGTCTTTACGAGCAGTCACAAAAGTGCAAGAATGTTGTGGACGATTTGATTATGTCCCCGAAAAGTAGATAGGTCCTTAAACTGTATCCAGCTACTTTTTATTTGCAATTCAGTGTCGAAAATGTATAAGCTTTATGCCGCTACAAAATACCTTAGCCGTATCTGCATAAAATTGTGCATACATTTTCGACAGCATCATATCATGCAGCTATCTTACGTCGGCACGATGGCACATAAAAAGTAAAGGTGGGTAGGAACAAAAGCCTTATCGTTTGAATGCACCCTAACAGCGCTTCTACCTTCGGCTTACATTTTAACTAAAGCGCTTTAGTGCTATCAGGTGAATGCACAGAATCCAGCCATTAAATCGCCAACAATTGTAGTCGGCCAGTGCTGAAACGATTTTCAACCACTTACGTTGCGCCCAAAGAAATCTAAATAATAAAGTAATAGAAGTCGTAAAGGCGCGTGAACTTGTTGCCGCGTACAGATGTCTTGTAGGACACCAGTGCGCGAACCGTTAGCTTGATCATCAGTGCTGCACACATGCACGGCAAATACCGATCTGGATCCCTTGCCACCACACATTCTATGTAGTATACATGTTGTGAAGATGACTGTGTGGTCTAGTGGTTCGATTGTTGGACTACTGTACTGATCACGAGGTCGTGCGTTCAATTCCCACAGGACACAAAAAGTATAATTGTTTGTGTTGGGCTGGGTGTTTCTTGTGTATTATAAGTATGTATTTACAAAAAAAAAAGTATATAAGTATTATATCCATTGTCTAGTACCCATATAAGTACTCAGTACAAACTCTGTTCAGTTTGGAACTAGATGGTGCTGTATAAAAATGTCCCAAACATTTATTTATTTAAGTATATTTATTAATTTAAATATATTTATTTATTTGTGTTCTCTGTAATATGTCCTGTTACGTTTTTATGTATATTTTATGTGTGTGTGGTAAAATAAATTGTTTAAATGGTTTAATGCTGTTTTGGACGCGGAGTCACTAAAATTGGATTTTGCAGCATATCTAACAGCGGTTTTTTTTAAAATATCAATTTACTTTGTATAGAATGCTAGAAACATGGTGGGCGTAATAGCGTATTTACGTGTTGGTAGCGGTGAACCGGCGTCCCGTGTTTTGGTATTTAAAAGACAGTCGATAACATTTCTATGACCTTATTATTAAGATTTCGACGGTTGCGCCGGACATTTCAGGCTGGCCACTAACATTTTTCATGCAGACTTGGGATCTGGCACAATTCACAATTTAAGGTGCCTACGGTAAGTAACTGTGAATAATTTATTTCCGAGAGTGGGTCGAGATAGGAGATTCGTAAGTAGATAAATGTCTGTACGTTGAAATATTAGGATTAATGTAGCTTTTGGAGAAAAATGGTGTTCTTTTCCCGCGTTGATGATGATAAACATTATTTTGAGTGTTTGGTTTGACTGTTGGATTAAAATTTCTTAGTCAGTATCGTATTAGGTACTGCTGCCTAATTGCGTAATTCACTCGCGATCGCATTCATCTGGATTTCAATGTTCATTGCTCCGTATGTTTTGACAATCCGTCAAATTGACAACTACGTACCACGCAATGAATATTGCTGTAATTTCAAAATGAAAACTGATGTCAATGTGAATGCATTACACAATTACCCACAGGTCACATAGACGAAGTGCTACGTACAATCATAGTGAAGCCAACGAAACCTTGCTCCTCCGTGTACAAACCAGCGCTCACGCAGGCACATGCAATACAAGCCATGCGGTGAGCATGGCTTGTATTGCATGCTCTCAGTACACATGTCGTGGCATCGTCCAGTAAGCATCGCGAAAACAAATATCCTTCAGGTGCATGTATGTGCGTGAGCGCTGGTTTGTACACGGAGGAGCACGGTTTTTGTTAGCTTCACTATGATTGTTCGCAGCACTTTGTCTATAGTTTTTACTCTGTCTGTGGTACAGGTAAGTCCCTCTGATAAGCTGTTAACATAGTTTGAACTGAATGCTGTTGAAGAGTGTTTTTAGAAGGCCATAAATTTGAAGCATTGTAACTAATTTATGTTACATTAGGTCCAGGTCTAAAGATTTGGCAAATACTTAAGGTACATACCAGCCAAATTGTTAAGTTAATCGGGAACATAGTATATAGTATATAATGTGATGACGAAGGTTACTATACTATAAAGTTACGATTCATACTCGTATAGGTAGGTGACTACCACAAATAATAGGCCCTATTTGACAATTAATGTCAAATAATGCTCCATGTGATGTCAAAATTCAGGAAATTTTATACTACACCTCAAGCGTCTAGTGCGAGTTTGTTACAACCACAGACCAGTGAGGCTTACTGGTCTATGGTTACAACGCATAGGTGGTCAAATGCGTCGATTTTCATTTCTAAGTCAGTAGCGCCCCTAGCGAAAACGAGGAGGTACATTTGATTTATGAATGAAAGTCGACGCATTCCTTTGCGTATGCGTACGTTTCAAAGTCGCGCTCAGGCACTCAGATCTTCAAAGCCTCAGATGGTTTTTTTTTTACATAGATACTATTTTTGACGACCTCTGTGGTCTAGTGGTTCGAGTGTCGGACTGCTGATAGCGAGGTCGTGGGTTCCATTCCCACAGGACACAAATATTTGTGTGATGAACATAAGTGTTTGTGTTAGTCTGGGTGTTGCTTATGTATTATAAGTATGTATTTACAAAAAAAATTAAGATATTTAAGTATTATATCCATTGTCTAGTACCCATAGCACAAGCTCTGCTTAGTTTGGGACTGGATGGTGCTGTGTAAAAATGTCCCAAAGATATTTATTATTTATTTTTGTGCCAGGTATGATTACCGCTTACTTAAGTAATAAGCCCACTCTCATAAATGCACGCGCCAGCGCCGACGTGACGTTGTTACAACAACAAACTAATATACTTACACAGCTAAAGACTTGAACTATACTTATTACTGGGAACGACACCTTTGATATTACACGAATTTATATGAATTTATAGGATTGTCGTTTGTGACGGCTTCAAATAAATTGAAGCTTAAATTTTTTAGGGGCCTTCAGTAACCTACACTTAGACATACTAAAAAAGACGGCAGAGTTATAAAGAATGCAGAATTTGAAATACTTACCGTTGTTACGCAACTTGAGAGAGGTAAACGTCCGGAAGTGGACTGTGATCCGAAACCCCTTACAGCTTACCTTTTTTTTTTTTTTTACGAATGGAAATCCTCATGGATACTTGTCTGGGGAAGGCAAAGGGGTATGTCGGACTCCTACCGACTAAAACCACACGATGGCCAACCTAACAAGTACAAAATAGAGGAGCTCCGGGAACTCCTGTAGACCGCGCCGGTGCCCCTCTGGTGCTATGCCATTTGGCACGACCCGGGAAAGCAGTACTTTCCACACCACAGTAGTACGCGACCACCACGTACTACTGTCCTCCACAGGGTCGTGTAATGGGCGCCTTGAGTCCCCCACTCTTAACGCCCACGATCCCCAAGGGTCCACTGCCAGTACATAACGACAGGGGATGCGGCGGGTAGCCCTATCTGGGCTGTGCGCCAGGACGATCCAATCCTACTATAGAGGAACGAGGTATTATAATCTTCCAGCACAAAGGGAAGATCTTCCAACCAGGCTGGGTCTTTTTGCCTGGTGGACCGCGATCCCACGGTTGAAGTCGGGCGTTGGTATATGCTGAGGCCGTGGTCTGTTACAAACGCCATAGGCCGCGTTTGGCGTAACGCTGTACGCGGCTGACAAATGCTTATTATAGAAATGCACTATAGTGGTCAAGGTCACTCTCAAACGCCTAACGCGACGCCACGCATCACGCCGGACGCGGCCGACGACGTTTGTAACAGACCACGGCCTAGCTGCGGTTTAAACTTTGGTATAATAGCAATTCAGGATTTGGGACTCATCCAATACGACCGTAGTAGTAGTAGTTTTCGTGTAGTGCGTATACTACTAATAGTATGAATGTGAAAGTACTAAGGATGTTGTTCGTTTGTTTGTCATTTAATCATGCTGTAATGGCTTTGGATGAAATTTGACACATAGATAAACCAACACATAGTTCTATCGAATACCCTAGCTAATCACAGCTTTTATTTATTTATTATTTTATGCGCGATATAAAATAATAAAAAATTGCGTAGGTATTAAACGTCATGCTGTATTTGTATACATTGTACGGGAAGTCCAGGATCTATCACTCGTTCCTTTAAATTGCATAAAAAGGATTTTATTACTATTTATATAGGTACGTAAGTACGAACTTTTTGGTGGCGATCAAAGTGTTTATGGTTGAAATTCATAGAGATTAAGGAGTTTTGTTAAAAACAAATCACCAAACATCAATTTGTCAGTTTGAAGTTTGGTCGACCCCAAGAATTTAATCAAAAATAATGTAGCAAAATTCTGAGTATAAATTCGGGAAATCCCGCACAAATTATAAAGTGTATTGTAGTTTTTACAGTAAAAATTATATGTAACATAATGTTAGCCAAAAGAGCTCCCGACGATGAAATCACACAAAAGTTAATATGTTACGCTACAATTATACTACTTCTGGTATATTTCATGAAATTTTTCAAGCATATGACACAGCGACGTTCTCGGAATTGTGCGCCGCCTCCACCACCAGAGCCTCGATGTCAAGAACCATGCCCACACATACCGAAACCATGTCCCCACCAACAACCACCACCATGTAATAAAGAGGACTGTAAGTGTAAGAAGCCAAGAAGAAGACGACATAGGAACATGCCAGAGCAGTGGCTTCCCAGAAGTACTCCAAGTCAAAGTACCACCACTTACGACGATTAACAAAAACATATCACTTGTCAAAGATTCCTCATTTTAAATTGTATTGTGTCATTAAATTTTAGGAAATAATTAGAAGCTTGTTTGTCAACGATGCCCAAGCTAATACATTGTCTATGTGATATTTAGTGTAACTGTAAGCAATTAAAAGTTATGCTTGAAACAGGAACAACGTTTTATGAATATTGAAATGACCCTATTTTTTTGTTGTTAATTCCTTTTACTCTAAACGGGACCCTATTAGTCTCGCAACGCTGTCCGTCCGTCCGTCTGTCACAGAGCTGTATCTTTTGAACGGGAATAGGTAGCCGGTTGAAATTTTCACTGAATATGTGTAGCTACGTTTTTGTTCCTGTTCTATCTTCAAAATGGTAAAACACATCAGCGTTAAACTTGGTATGATTATAGTGCATACTATGTAGTTTAACAATAAATACTAAAAATGGGACAAACACACACGTGTGAGCAGAGACAAGCAGAGAGGCAAAAAAATAAAAAACATAATAAAATATTTTGGGGCATTTTACACAGCACCATCTAGTCCCAAACTAAGCAGAGCTTGTTATTACAAGCTCTACTAACAATGGATGAATGATGCTCTACTTTACTAGACAATGGATATAATACTTATATACTTTACTTTTGTAAATACCTACATAGTTATAATACATAAGAAACACCCAGACCAACACAAACACTTATCTTCATCACACAAATATTTGTGTTCTGTGGGAATCGAACCCACGACCTCGTGGTCAGCAGTCAGACACTCGAACCACTAGACCACAGACGTCGTCAAATTCACAATACAAAAATACTCTGACCAATGCTAGTGTGCTGACTGCGAGTAAAAGACAATAAAATATACCAACACTACCAACCACCATTTTGACTACGAATAAATTTAATCCATTTTACACATACATGGAAATCTTTCTTTTTCTACTATTTCTTTGTGATTTATCCCTAATCCCGTCAGTCACGACTCCAGTGTCGGGACGGTTGGGTAATAACTTTGATTACGGTGCCGCAACGGGCTTATTTGTCAAAATTACGCGAGATCTTGCCGTGACCGGCCTCGCCCTACACGTGTTATTTTGATGTCATTATGTGATAGACCGGGAGACTGATTAATGTCTAAATAAATAAAGTTAATTCAACGGCTATGACAATTCAACGGCGATATTGATATTGAGGCTACTATAACAGTGCGTCAAAAACATCATACTTTTAACAACCATTTACTCAAAACCATTAACTACTCCAAATGTACCTAATCATCTAATAGAAATATGACGATGTAGTGTGTATATTGCTACTTTAACCCAAACTTTAAATTGCATAGATATAATTCTTGTAAACATAGGCAACAATTTATTTATTTAAATTTATTTATTCGAGTAACATAGACTCATAATGTTAGTAACAGATTGCTTAGAAACTATGTTAGTATGTACATTTTTGTTACCGTTCCTGAGAACACTACCGCAAGGTCACAGGTCCAGCTGAAACCTTGCAGCAGTGGTTCAGAAACACACAGTCTAGCCTGCTAGCTAGCGTCATTAGGATGCTGTTGTTGCTGGCCCGAACCCTACGGACCAGGGATGCACATCGCTTCCGCATGACTGCATAGAAGCAGTCTGTGCGAGCAACCGCGAACATCCCTGATGCGCTGCAGTATCGAGGCAACCCCAGCAGCACCCTGAAGGCATTATTGTTCTGTACACGAAGGGCGCTGTATGTTTTTTGAGTGTAATGTGCCCACAGACTGCTTGTGTAAAATGATTAACAGTAAGCTCTAAACAGCGTAAGTTTAACCTCCTTAGAGGTACGCGCGAATCTGCGGGCAATCATGTTTGCTCTTACACACAGCGCCCTCCGCTCCCTGTCAATATCGTCATCGTCTTTGAGGCTAGTGGTCATTACAACAAAACAAACAAATAACAATGAAATTATCAAATCACTTTCAAGTCCAGTTTAATAAAATTTGTAAGTAGGTATCATAGTGAGCCTAGTCTGTGAATTTCTTTATTCCTCTCATAAAACCCATAAAAATCTACAAGTAAGCTTTGAATATTCCAGCAGCATACTAAACGATAGAAAATTAGCACTAACATGAACACAAACACTCTATGATTGCATTGAAACCATTAAAATTGCGACCGCAAAGTAAGATTTAAGTCTGCAAAGTGAGTTCCACAGACGTAGAAACCTTCGTTCTTAATTGGCGCATACTATTTTGCGGCGTGTTACTTAGGTTAATTAACCTAGGCTAAAGAATGAAGACGTGAACATGCCCCACCTAGTTATAACGGGAAAGCTTTGATAATTTCCTTTTCAGTTCTTGTGTGTACGTATGCTGAGCTGCTTTTGTTTTGGATGTATTTTTTTTCGTGTATTTGAAGTTGTTTATTTTTTCGGATTATTTTAAATAGTGTGAAAATGTCTCATTTTTTATTACCAGTTCATTTATAGTGAAGCTATTAATCTTATATTGATACCCAAACTTGAATTTTGTTTAAAAATAATTTAATTACGGCACCTGAACAAACGCTATTGGAATGCCAAAATTGAGGCATTGTATTTATTCCGATCTATTTTCAGAAATATAAACACACTTTTACCGAAGTAATTTGTTTTATTAAAATATTTAATATACCAACCTCTCCATTATCTTACTACCTAAAATTCCCACACCATGTCCTAATTCCGGCTAAGCTAGTTCCAATTGATTGACACCAATTACGTAGATTTATTTCGGATAGCCCAGCTCTCGGACTTTCGTTGGGCTCGCGAGAAGCGCTAATCGTCTGCCTGATGTTGTGAATCACGTTTTCTACTCACGTCCTCCAAGATTCTTTGCCTTTTGTGACATGTTATAATAACATGTTTCGAAATAGCTAGTTATTATTATTAAATAATCTGAGCAGATAAATTAAAGAGGTTTATTGTAATTACAATGTTCTTGTAAAAATCGCTTAGAAGTAGAAATTCAAGCTTCTGACTAAAATGTTTGTGTTTGGACAGCAGATGAATACATCATAACATAAAAACAACATAACATAACATCACGCCTGTATTTCCCCGAAGGAGTAGGCAGAGGTGTAATAGTACACCCACATTTCGCCAGTTATGTTATAAGTCCCATGTAATAGGGGGCGAGCCTATTGCCATCAACCGGGCACAAACCTAGACTTTGGGATGCTCCTGAGAATTTCCTAAAGAAAAAACCCAATAACACTTTGCCCGACCCGGGAATCGAACCCAGGACCTCACGATCAGCAGTCGCGTTTGCGACCGCTAGACCAAAGAGGCAACGATCATAACATAGCTCCGAAATATAAATAATTCCTGATGACAAGGAAAAGAAAAAAAAAAATTGAAGTCGGTTAAAAATATCAAAAGGATTAGTACCGCGACAAATGATAATGTTTATTTCAACAAAGCGTCTAAATTCCAAATCAATTACGAGCTACCCATCAAGCAAATAAAAAAGAAGATTTCAAATATTACAAGATAGATCCGCTCCAATGAAATTGCTAAAGAAAATCTAATAAGTGACGGAGCATTACAGGATGAAAGTCCCGCGTGGCAAAGTTATACAGATGGGGCATTAATCTAGTACAGCGCGAAGCCCGAGGGCTTAATGATTCTCATGATCCGATTTCCCCTTTCCATCAATATTGCGAACCTATAGATACGGCAAATAATTTGTTGAGGAATACGTTTTAGGTAAGTAAGTTCTTGACTTTTTGCTGAGTCGTTTTCCAAAAGTAGGAGCTGCAAAGGTAATTTATTACTTCGTGTTTGTGTGTAGTATGTATATACGTGTGAATTAACACATAAATAATAATAAATAATAATATTTTTGGGACATTTTACACATCACCATCTAGTCCCAAACTAAGCAGAGCTTGTACTATGGGTACTAGACAAAGGATATAATACTTAAATACTTTTTTTTTTTGTAAATACATACTTATAATACATAAGAAACAACCAGACCAACACAAACACTCATGTTCATCACACAAATATTTGTGTCCTGTGGGAATCGAACCCACAGGACTTAATTGAAGGAGTACTCGGAAATGTAAAGTAGTTCTACGACCATATACCTAATCCTGGGTATAATCGTTGTCATCATCATCATTTCAGCCAAAAGACGTCCACTGCTGGACATAGGCCTCCCCCAAGCATCGCCACAATGACCAGTCCTGCGCTTTCCGCATTCAGCGGATCCCGCGACCTTCACCAGGTCGTCAGTCCACCTTGTGGGGGCCCTACCCACAATGCGCCTTCCAGTACGTGGGTGCCACTCTAAAACTTTACAGCCCCATCGGCCATCCATTCTGCGAGCAATGTGCCCCCCGCCCACTGCCACTTAAGTTTGGCAATTCTTCGGGCTATGTCGGTTACCTTTGTTTTCCTGCGAATCTCCTCATTTCTGATTCGATCAAGCAGGGAAATTTCAAGCATAGCCCTCTCCATTTCCCTTTGAGTATAATACTGACTTTTATTCCCTTCACTACGCACACTACCAAACTTCAAGCTTCTTCTGATATATATGCAGAAACGTTAAACTAACTACTTAACCAACTAATCAAGTAAGAAATAATAATCAAGTACCTAAGTATTCCGTAAAAGAAACGACTAAGCTTGACTATGTTATAATTTTACAGTAAAATACAGTTCAAGAAAATCACGAAGTTCCAACCCCGCTGCACTTTACTGCATCTGCATTTGCCGAAACCTTAATGAAGCGATTAATAGAGAAACGTTAGTTACTTTGAAGTCAAACAGTTGCACAGGTATGTCTATCGCGTATGAATAAATAATAATAATAATATAATAAATTTATTTAATTCAAAAACACTGGTACAAATGTTACAGTTTAACAGCGGTTTTCAAACTAGGCAAGCCTGTATCTTGAAAACCTGGGTTGAGTATCACTTACATGAAAAAAACATCATTATAAATAAAAGAGGACAAACATAAAAGCCTTGAGATAATTAATTAAACTTAAACTTAAACTTTGAAACTAAAATCGTATCTATTAAACACAAAAAAAGGAAATTAACATAGCTATCCACTAAATAATTAAAGAAAATGAAATCAAATGGAAATCAATCAAATCAAACATTCAAAGTAAAAACAAAACAATAAAATTAAAAGGAATCAGCGTTATTATAGGTAATCCAATAAAAGAATACAGAAAAATAAAATATATAAAAAAATTATAAGATCAACTCAATAATTCTAAACAAAATCAATTTTAGAGTACCTCTCAATAAAATTAATGGGAAACTAACATTCTTAAACTAGGTAAGTAATTAGTTCAATAAAGTCAAAGTATAAACAAACAAAAGAAAAAAATTATAACAAAATAATAATAAAGAAATATTTGAACTTTGCACTTAATTTTGCACTATGATTACACTCGTATGTTCGTTTGTGTGTCTGGAATATGTATGTGTGGAAGGTGCGTGTTTGTGTGGAGTGTGCGTGTATGGTATTTTGTATGTGTTTGTGTGTGAATATTTTGAAGTTGTGATGGTTATGCTTTATATTGTGAGTATTTTTTCCGATTCGTCGTACGAGAGACTGAGCAACCACTTTTTGACAACCGTTTTGCATGATGAAAAATTGAGATCTTTTATATTAAAAGATATGATGCTGCTGACCTTGTTATAGACAAATATGTGAAGGAAGGATGGGCAACGTCTGGCTAGGAGAGAGGTCGTTCGGGATTGAGGAATTTTGAACACACGTTTTGATCTAATTGTATTGTAGTCAGATCTTTTTTTTAAACTATTGTGAGTATGTAGACAGGCATTAAGGATGAATAACTGTCGGACACGGAGAACAGCAAATTCTTTGTATAATAGATCTGTAGGGTAGAAAAATGGTTTTTTTAGAAGAACTTTAATGACAGCCCTCTGAGCTCGTTCGAGCTCAATCAGGGTCGTTTTGCCAGCTCCACCCCAAATTGATATGCCGTATTGGGTTATGGATTGGCATATTGCGAAATACACCATGCGCAATGTGTCCTTTGGAGTACAGTCTCTCAGCTTCTTCATAACGTAAATAAGCTTTCTCACTCGGCCAGAAAGAAGTTTAATGTGTTCTTTAAACGATAAATTTTCATCTATAAGTAAGCCTAGATATCTAATAGATTTTGTACGGCATATACTTTCGCATGGACAGTCTCCGAGTAAGGTATTGAAATGGTTCTGGCAGGTGTGAAATCTTAATCTAAGGTCATTAGGAGGACGAGATGTGCGTGTTTTGGAAAATGTTATGAGTTTGGTTTTCTTGATGTTAAGTGTCAGTAAGTTCCTGTCGAGTGTCTGTGCTACAGTTGCTAGGTCGTCTTCCGCAAGGCAGTAGACCTGCTCCCAGGTTTTGGCATGAAAAGTGATAACAGTATCGTCTGCATAAGAGATAAGTTCCGCATTAGGAAGGGTGAGGTTTAGGATGTCATTCATATATACAGTAAATAAGGTTGGACCGAGTAAACTACCTTGCGGGATTCCAAAATTAATAGGAAGAAGTCCACTTGAATGGTCACCTGATTTGACATATTGCTTACGATTGGTGAGATAACTGTGCAGCCACTCAAGTGGTTTGCCTCTTATTCCTACGGCTTCTAATTTCTTTAATAAGAGGTCGGTTGAAATTGTGTCGAATGCTTTGGCTAAGTCTAAGAAGACCGCCATGCATCGTTCACCTTTTTCTATTATTGTAGAGACAGAGTTTGTTAACAAGACAGCTGCGTCCTCTGTAGATTTGCCTTTTCTAAAACCGAACTGTCTTTCAGATATCATATTGTTTTTTTCTAGAAAATTTACCAGACGGGTATTTACTACCTTTTCAAGGATTTTGGATAAAATGTTTAGTAGTGCTATTGGTCTGTAGTTTTCAGGTTTATCCGTAGGACCGCTTTTATGAATAGGGCTAACCGCTGCGATCTTCCATTCTTCCGGGAAGATTCCTGTTTCTAGACTTAGGTTGATCAGATGGGTCAAGGGTTTTATTATCGCATTTTGTGATTTCTTTATAAGTCTCACTCCTATTTTATCCGGACCGGGCGAGCTGTCATTTTTTAGTTGGAGTATGAATTCTCTAATTTCTGTTTCATCAGTGGGGTGTAAAAAGAAAGAAATGGGTAACATTTTATGGGGTGTATATTTATTAGTAAGGGTCGTCTGTGTTTCTGATAGTCTTGTTAGTATAGTGTCGGCAAGATTCCTGCCAACATTTGCGAAATAAGAGTTACAGTTATTAAGAGATTCTACTGGATCGAGGGAACTGGTTAGTAATTTTGATTTGCTGCCACTTTGAGAGTTAGGCTCGTATATTGTCTTTAAGACTTTCCAAAGCTTTTTTGGGTCCTTGTTATTTTCGCGTAGCTGTTGGTTATTATACTCATTTTTAAGTTTTCGTAAGAGATCGTTGAAAAAATTTCTATATCTAGTATATATCAATTTTCGCGTCTTGTCTTTGGGGTTGGCCTTTGAGGCTATGTGGAGCTTATCTCGGTGTTTCATGCATTTCATGAGGCCAGGTGTGATCCAAGGCTTGATATTTAGTTTGCTGCGCGTAATTTTAGTTTTATGTGTGTGTGTTTCTATTAATTTGGTGAGGGTTTCAGTAAAAGAAGCTACAGCTGAGTTAATACAATGGAAGTTTGTGGTCTCAGTCCAGTCTAAGAAATAATGCCAATTAAGCTTCAAGCATTGGATATTATGATAGAATATGTCCACATCCACTAACTATGTATAAGATTTACCTAACTTTGTGTAGTCTATCAAAGAGAGTGTCTTCACAAAGAATGATAAAAGGCTTACAGTGGAAAATGGTGTTTGGTTTTTTCCTAAGCTTGTTAGGTGCTCATTTTTGTACTCTTTATTTATTTTAAATACGGTTTACTTTTTAACCGACTTCAAAAAAGGAAGAGGTTCTCAATTCGACTGTATTTTTTTAATACAGTTGAATAATCTGGAAGTATATTATACTTCCAGATTGGCCCCATTTTTATCAAAATCTAGTTTTGATGTTGGGAACCATGTGTAATTGAGGGAACAACTCAAATATTATAGGCATACATACGTGGGACACTCAGAAAGTTTTGCGAAACTAAAAAAAATTGTTCTATACGTACATATATTTTTATCAAATCTTTTCAAAGTACTTTCCACCAGCCTCTATACAAAGATTCATGCGCCTAAACCAGTTTTCAAAACTCTTTTTCCAGTCCGCCGCAGACACCTCGTTTACAGCCTGCTCGAACGCAGCCAGCGCATCTTCCGGCGACGAAAATTGTATCCCTTTGAGCTGATTTTTTATTTTTGGGAATAAAAAGAAGTCACACGGTGCTAGATCAGGGCTGTAAGGAGGGTGACCCAGGAGTTTGACTGGCGTGCTGTCCAGGAAGTCCCTCGTTTTGAGTGCGGTGTGCGCAGGTGCATTGTCGTGGTGGAGCAGTAGCCCGCGGAGCCCTGTGTTTGGTCGCTTGTTGCTTATAACAGAGAAAACTTCTGGCAAACATTTGGTAGTATACCAATCGGCATTAATGCTTCTTTGATCCCGTAAGGGAATTGATACCAAGTGGCCAGTCAAATTAAAAAAGCTAGCGATCAAAATCTTACCCCCGCTTCTAGATCGCTTCACTTTGGTAGGCGTTGGCTCATTTTGAAACACCCAAACAGTCGACTGGCGCTTGGTTTCTGGGTCGTATTGATAAATCCAGGACTCATCACCTGTAACGATGTCGTAAACACGCCGAGACGAGCCTGCTTCAAATTTGTTAAGCATATCACGGCACCATTCCACCCGGGCCTGCTTCTGAGCATCGGTGAGGTTGTGCGGCACCCAGCGTGATACTATCCTCCTCACGCGAAGATGGCTGTGTAGAATCTCGTGAACGCTTCCCGATCCAATCTTCAATATGTGTTGAATCTCCTGATATGTAATTCGCCTATTGTCTTGGATTAAATTTTTCACTGCTAGCACGTTTTCTTCGGTAACAGCCGTCAAAGGGCGACCGCTTCTTTCGTCATCCCCCAAAGTTGGTCGACCGCGCTTGAATTCGTTATACCAACGATACACGGTTGCCTTGGGAGGGCCTTTATCCATGAATGCCATTTGAAGTCTATCGTACGATTCATCCGGTTTCAGGCGACACTTGAAATCGTATAAAATCATAGCTCTAAAATGTTCCCGGCGCAGATCCATATTTCAGTGAGACACAATACTTTGAATTAACTCGCAAAAAATGTGGAGGGAAATTTTGAAATTGGAACTTACTTATTTTTACTTATAAATAATCATATTTTCGAAAAACATTATAACTGGCCAGTCTCCCATATATAAAAACTTTTTTTCGCAATACTTTCTGAGGGGCCTGGTATAGCGATTTTAATATATTAATCAACAATTCAAGCATTTGCATTCAGAAAGTATAATTTAGTAAAGATCTGATGAAGATCTTCGGAGATAAAGAAGATAACTCTTCAATGAATGACAGCCAATCATCCGGGATTGCAGCAATCGTTTGTCTTTCTATTGTTTATGCCACTCAGAATAGAAAAATAAAATAATAAAGAAGAAATAAGGTTTTCACGATCACTACACATATAATAGAACAAAGTTTAACCGGATTAAATCGTGTATAATATTTAAATTGGTTTCCCTGACGTTTCGAAAGCTTTGCAGCATTTCGTGGTCGCAGGTAGACTAAGATGACAATCGTCTTTACAGATATTTCTAAAAAAATATTTTAATCTACCGTACAATATTTATTAATTAAAATCGTTTCGATGCACGCAGTAATCACTCACAATATCATTATCTTTTACAGTGTTGCGTGCTGTTTGGGACTTGATTATTTTTAGGACTGGGTTCTTTGGAACCAAAAGGTTAAGGTTAAGGTTAAGGTTTAGGTGGTAGCAAAACATCCTAATTTTAATAGAGATGGTTTTTTTTTTTTTCCTGTATGTACACCGATTACTCCGAGATTTGTGGGCCGATTTACGTGGTTGTTTTTTTATTTGGTAGAGAAAGTCCGCGCGGTGGTCCCATATAAATTTTATTGACTTAAGTTGAGTAGTTTTTTAACTAGCTTCAATAAATCAGTTTATTTTAGCTTCGCCTATCTAGATGATCTGCTCATTGGTTCGTTTTTCTGAGAATTCTTGGCCGATATGCGTGTTTTAACATGAGCGAGACCTTTGCCCAGCAGTGGGATAGCAAAGGTTAATAAAAAATACATTCTCAAATTGGTTATATAAACATTTATGAATCAACTCTCAACTAAAAAGTATGATTCTGCGACTCCTGGCTCAGTACGCTAGTGCTTTAGCCACTATGCCACCGTGAACACTCATCCTGCTCGTGAGCGATTTCTTCTTTCCACAATTTAAAATCTTTAGATTTCGCTTCGCATGCGTATATGCGTTAAAATAATAAAATAATTAAAAAGTATGAAATAAAAACTTTTTAACAAAAAATAAAACCGACTTCAAAAACCTTAACTAAAAAGTAAAAAATAATCATTGTACCAGGCCCCTCAGAAAGTATTGCGAAAAAAAGTTTTTATATATGGGAGACTGGCCAGTTATAATGTTTTTCGAAAATATGATTATTTATAAGTAAAAATAAGTAAGTTCCAATTTCAAAATTTCCCTCCACAGCGAAATCGAGAAATTGAAAAATACCAGGCCCCTCAGAAAGTATTGCGAAAAAAAGTTTTTATGTATGGGAGACTGGCCAGTTATAATGTTTTTCGAAAATATGATTATTTATAAGTAAAAATAAGTAAGTTCCAATTTCAAAATTTCCCTCCACATTTTTTGCGAGTTAATTCAAAGTATTGTGTCTCACTGAAATATGGATCTGCGCCGGGAACATTTTAGAGCTATGATTTTATACGATTTCAAGTGTCGCCTGAAACCGGATGAATCGTACGATAGACTTCAAATGGCATTCATGGATGAAGGCCCTTCCAAGGCAACCGTGTATCGTTGGTATAACGAATTCAAGCGCGGTCGACCAACTTTGGGGGATGACGAAAGAAGCGGTCGCCCTTTGACGGCTGTTACCGAAGAAAACGTGCTAGCAGTGAAAAATTTAATCCAAGACAATAGGCGAATTACATATCAGGAGATTCAACACATATTGAAGATTGGATCGGGAAGCGTTCACGAGATTCTACACAGCCATCTTCGCGTGAGGAGGATAGTATCACGCTGGGTGCCGCACAACCTCACCGATGCTCAGAAGCAGGCCCGGGTGGAATGGTGCCGTGATATGCTTAACAAATTTGAAGCAGGCTCGTCTCGGCGTGTTTACGACATCGTTACAGGTGATGAGTCCTGGATTTATCAATACGACCCAGAAACCAAGCGCCAGTCGACTGTTTGGGTGTTTCAAAATGAGCCAACGCCTACCAAAGTGAAGCGATCTAGAAGCGGGGGTAAGATTTTGATCGCTAGCTTTTTTAATTTGACTGGCCACTTGGTATCAATTCCCTTACGGGATCAAAGAAGCATTAATGCCGAATGGTATACTACCAAATGTTTGCCAGAAGTTTTCTCTGTTATAAGCAACAAGCGACCAAACACAGGGCTCCGCGGGCTACTGCTCCACCACGACAATGCACCTGCGCACACCGCACTCAAAACGAGGGACTTCCTGGACAGCACGCCAGTCAAACTCCTGGGTCACCCTCCTTACAGCCCTGATCTAGCACCGTGTGACTTCTTTTTATTCCCAAAAATAAAAAATCAGCTCAAAGGGATACAATTTTCGTCGCCGCAGATGCGCTGGCTGCGTTCGAGCAGGCTGTAAACGAGGTGTCTGCGGCGGACTGGAAAAAGTGTTTTGAAAACTGGTTTAGGCGCATGAATCTTTGTATAGAGGCTGGTGGAAAGTACTTTGAAAAGATTTGATAAAAATATATGTACGTATAGAACAATTTTTTTTAGTTTCGCAAAAACATAAACAACATTTTGACGGCGGCGGGTGATTTTCACATAAACTGTTTTTACTATAGATATTGCGCTCGACTGTACATTACATGACGCAAAGGGTCAACCACGCGCCGCCTTAAAAATGTTGTTTATTTTAAGATTTTAAAATACATACAATGATTATTTTTTACTTTTTAGTTAAGGTTTTTGAAGTCGGTTTTATTTTTTGTTAAAAAGTTTTTATTGACATTGGAATTGGATTGAAACATCAATCCACCACCAACTACCCACAGAGGTGTACCAATATCAAAAACTTTGTACTACTGTATGATATAAAGTTATATGTGGTATCTCTGTTACCCTAGATGTCTAGTCTAAGCATTATTTCATTACTCAGAATCAATTGCAACCAAAATGCATAAATTGAACCTAACGTACAAGTCCATGAGTTCGGCTAATTGTTAGTTACCTATGCATATTCTAGTTTAAATTTGTAACATGTGGCGTTTCCCACTAACTGTTAGTAGTAATTTGGGGTATATCTAAAATACTGCTGCACGCTAACGGGCGTATTTTGGATTATAGATTAAGGAGTGGATGTCGATTTCTAGACTCCTGAATTATTTGGATTCTCAAGTACAACTATTGAGTACCCAGCAAGTTTCTTCGAGTGTTTTTGTGTCTGCGAGCGCGCTGTATGTTAAACATTTATCGGAATTAAATCTTCAATATTTGATTCAAACACATTTTTTTATATAATGCAAACCCCAAACCGAAAACGCGGTAGGCCCATAAAGAGATGGCGGGATGAGCTGGACTCCTACTTAAAGAATTGGCCACAAATTGCCATAGACCGCGAAAAGTGAAAGAAAGGAAGGGAGGCCTTTGCCCTGCAGTTGGACGAAACAGGCTCGTAAAAGAAAACCTCAAAGTCTCAAAAAGATTTTCATCAGAACTGCCAGACCTTTTTTATATAAATCACAAAATTACATGCTTTGTGTTACTGTAACTTCCTCAAAAGGAAGCAGATAAAGTGAAGAATGTCGTACAGGGTTAACCTGATGTATGAAAACTCATTGAGTTGAACGTCTTGTGCCATAAGGACTTATTCATGACCAGCAGTGGACGTCTTTCGGCTGAAATGATGATGAACCAAAGACATTAATTGTGGAAAGAAAAAATCGCTCACGAGCAGAATTCGAACCTGCGACTTCTGACTCAGTACGCCAGTGCTTTATCCACTAATCTACCGTGAACACAGCTCGTGATATCAAATTGAGCTTCCACTTTCGGTGATGGTATGGTAACCAAATTAAGATTTTATATTTTTTTTTGGTTTGCATATAACATGGTATAATAACTATCCTAATCGATTCTCCTACTAATTCTGAATAAACTATTTTTAGGTTTGTGCTTATAGGTTTATATTAGTTTATAACAACAACAACATTATAAGCAACTAACTTAATAAAATTAGAAAGCTTGGATTTTTCGGACCTCTGTCAAAATATTTTTTTCTGTTTCAAAAAATAAAATATTTATTATAATAAAACAAGTTTAGCCGGATTACATCGCGTATATTATTAAAATTGGTTTTCCTGACGTTTTAAAAGCTTTGCAGTGTTAAGGGGCATGTATGTAGATAGAAAAAGTTTAAAAAACGGTCACTTTTGGCGCTTCTTCTATCTTTAACTACAGCGAACTATAATTTATAGAGTTAATAGTTTCTGATTAAACTACAGTAGGTACCTTTATTTCAATTGTTAAAAACGAATTTTCGATAAATAATGTATTCAGCGAGTAATAATAATTTACTGATGGGGGCGCCACATGACAACTACATGCACCTTGATCGCAAAAACCTAAGAAATTATTAAAATATTTATTTTCAAACATACAAATCAGTCTTCAATAACATTAATGACATCATCTTATAGCTAGATAATTTTTAAATTTTTCAGTGCTCACAAAGTTTATTTACCGTGGTCCCCACACTAGGTATGCCTGTATCGTGTCAGCCTTGATATATTACATAGATAATTAATTACTTGAAAATGTTACACTGCAATACATTTACTGCAGTGTCCAGACTGGGCAGTGTCACTAGCAGGGTGCGGTTGCGGCGCAACTCCCAACCGCAACTTCTTGCGTTTGACGTTTGACACGAGACGGCGCAACTTGCAAACGCGCTTAGTTTGTAACGAGCCTTGCAGCAAGCAAACTTGCGGGGCTGATGCTTTTGGAAGAAATTTGGGAACTATTTTTGTTATTACGTAAGTGTTAAGTCAGAGGGGTAATTGTGTTACCCCAGAAATCTAAAATATAAGACGATATTAAGATTTCTGTTGGTATACCGCATTCACAATAACATTAGCTTTTAATATTTTTACATTTCAGCTATATTTATTGCGTTGTCGTATATTATGCCTAGCAGCGCTGCCCATGCACAAGGCAGCACTGGCAGGGTCGCCACGTAATTTGGGACGTTAGGTTGCGAATAAAAAAATAACTTCAGGTATTCAATAACTATAACATAATTAGAGACCAACCGAAAATTGATTTTTATTTTCAGCCCAAAACGAAATTGACATTCGGCATAAACTATTCTTTCGGCCAAAAACCGAAACCGAAACTGTAAAAGTCCAAAACAATAAAAACATTTACTACTTCATTTGATACTTCTAGATTTTTGTTGGGTAAAAGTACTACAATAACAAAATACAAGTTGTTGATATGTAACCGTGTAAAATTTCTAGAGCAAATGATAAATAATGTGTTTAGTCATCTAAAAATACTTGAAAAATTCTACGATTATTTTATACCCAAATTTTCTCTTAGAAACCTACCGAGGGTTTGTGAATAAATCCCGAACGACTCAACACGTCGTTTATTACAAAATATCAATATTTTATTCATTTAAGAACATAATTCGTACATATGTATGTTAAAACTTGAAACACGAAAATTAACGTTATTTTTTTTAGATGGTGCTGAGTAAAAAATGCCCCATACATATAAAAAAACAGATTTTTAAGCAAGGAATAGCTATTTTCTTCCTTTACATTACTGCACCGTGCTGCATACATCGTTTTAACAGGCCGAAAACAAATTTTATTTTCGGCCGAAAATGAAAATTTCCGAACATGATTATTTTGCGCGACTGCTGAGCGTGGGGTTCTGGGTTCGATTCCCGGGTCAGGCAAAGTGTTATTGGGTTTGTGCCCGGTCAATGGCAATAGGCTCGCCCCCTATTACATGGGACTATAAAATAACTGGCGAAATGTGGGTGTACTATTACACCTCTGCCTACTCCTTCGGGGAAATACAGGCGTGATGTTATGTTATTTTATAATTATTTTGGCCAAAAACTAAAACTAAATTCGGTCGGTCTCTAAACATTTAATGCATCTCCTTTTTTTTTTTTTCTTTTTTTCCGAATGGACTCTCGCAGAATTGGTACCCAAAATGGATACCCTAACTGCTTAACCGGGCGGGTGGCGGAGAATCCCGTTAGGGACTCCATCCGCCAATGAATCTCCTTGCAAGCTATATACATTTATATAGAAGGGAGGTGCGTCATACACTACATACTCGTAGGTACAGTTGCCGATAAGACGGAATGGACATGATTGTAATTACGAGTGAGTTACGTAATTCGGCAGCTAGGGAAGTCAATTGGTATAACATGTGAAAGTATCCTTATTATTTTCCACGTGCGACTTAGAAATGGAGAAATCGTTAGGCTCACAATAAAGCAATTTTGTACGATAAACCTTTTTTTAGGGTTCCGTAGTCCTACAAGGAACCCTTATAGTTTCGTCATGTCCATCCGTTTGTCCGTCTGTCCGTCTATCCTAATCCTTTACAGCTTAATAACTTCTACAGTTATAAACATAAGTAAATGAAATTTAGTTAAAAAATGGTTTAGATATAGATCTCAATTTTAAAAGAATAAAAAAATCTTGATAACGTATTTTAGGGGTGGCGCCCATACATGTGAAATGGGGATAAAAATATTTTTTTCACTTCATCCCCTGGTGTTGGGTATCATTGAATAGGTCTACTAAAATGAAGGAAATGTTTAATAAATAACTTTTTTATCAGGTATACCATCTGCGAAATACAGTTCGCCAAAGTGACTTGCAATGTGTCCCCCCCCCTGCCATTTCTAAACTGTGCAACGTAGAAACTTATAGTCTTCCACATTGATAGACCTTTATAAAAACTCTCTTTTAAAATTATTTCGAGTATAATCTGATTATAAATTTTTGAGTTATAGTGAGAAAACTGAAAAATACTTAAGACGTCCTAGTTCATAGGTTGACCTTAGAGAAAAATGATTTTAGCAAATAACGCTCCTTTAGTTACCTTCTATTTAAAAAAATCACAAAAAGAAACTTCGTGTTATATTGATATGACACACTTCTTAAATTTAGCGCTAGGTGCCGCTGTTTGCAAAAATTAAAATATCAATGATTAATATTCGATTTGATTCGTTTGTACCTAATACGACCTACTTAAGGAACCCTATAATACTGAGCATGGCCCGACATGCTCTTGGCCGGTTTTTTATTGAGTAGGCACTTTTGATGGGTCTATCCTACTTAATTAGGAAAACGAGTGGCTCTCATTTCGTAACCATTTCTTAGCTTTACTTTACGTAACAAGCTAATGTAATGATAGAGGAAGGTCGTATCACTAATACTTTGACCCTAGAATCGTCCAAGCCAAAACTTCATCTAGCTAGGGCGAGATAAAGTCAATCTTAGTCTTTGAATGAAACGGTCGAGAAAACCGCAAGACGTAGATCTAATTAAGATTGAAGATATGAATGATATATAATTTGTAACATCAACCAATTTGTTAATAGTTTGTTTTGTTAAAAAAAATCTCATAGTGAGCAAATAAGTAGGTAAGTATTTTATTCGTGGCAGATATGGTAGGTAGTTTAGGTACATAGTAAAGTTCTTTAATATATCTATATACTTATTGCTTAACAAGACCACCAATAAAACCGCCAATTCTTTGTTTTGTGCTCATGTTTGGTTTAACTTTTATTTTTATGATGTAAAAACAATAAAGTATACTATTATATTCATCATCATCATCATCATCATCATCATCATCATCATCATCATCATCAGCCTATTACTGTCGCATTACTGCGAACGCGAGCAGCTTTTCTTCCAGCTCTTCTCAGATGATTCTTCTTGAATATTGTGTTGAAACATTTTAATAATCAACTTATGGAAATAAACCAACAATTTGCACATAGGTTTCTGAATTTAGCAGAGGGTACAGTGGAGGATGAGGAATGAGCAAGAAAACCTCTATAAGAAAATTACGAAACGGTAGTGCCTGCGGGCGTCAGACATGGGGTAGTCTACTGCCTGGCGTAGCTGGTGTTGCTGGTGTTGCTGGAATGGCTGGCGTGGCCCCCGTAGCCCCTGTGGCTGGCGAGGCCGGCGTGGTCACCGTGGCTGGCGTGGTTGGCGTTGCAGGAGAGGCTGGCAAGGCTAGCGTGGTTGCCATGGCTGGCGTGGCCATGACATCGGCGTGTCAGCTGCGTCATGGCGGGGCCCTTGAGGTGGCGCGCCATCTGTGTACGCTGCCGGGGTGAGTGCAGCTAACGTTGGAGCTGCCTTGAGGACACGGCGCAGCACACACTGGAGGAGTGCCCAGCTTGGGCCACGCAGCGCCGTGACCTCATTACTGCAGTAGGTGGCAGCGATCTCTCGCTTCCGGACGTGGTTCTGTCTATGGTCAGGAGCGAGAGTGCTTGGGAAGGCGTCGTCTCTTTCTGCGAGGATGTAATGCTCGCTAAGGAGGCGGCGGAGAGGGTTCGAGAGGCAATAACTTCTCTTCCCATCCGCAAGAGACGACCTGGGCATCGTAGGAGGGCGTAAGCCGACCTCCAGCCACCCTAGGTGTGGGCCTGCGGACTCAGGGTGTCTCACCGCCCGACCAATCAAGGCCCGTGACGGTGGCACGTCGTGTTCCGCGCGCGCCAGTCTAGAGGAGGAAAGGGCTTGCCTGCTTGTGGCGGGCCGGGACCTGTCGGGGGTGGTTGTGCGAATACAGAGGGTTCCCACGCCCCTGGTCATAGATAGTTGGAGGAACACCGTCATGGTTTTAGTCGGTAAGAGTCCTACACTGGTGCCGCCATCCCCGGGCGGCGTCCATGAAAATTTCTCCACGGTAAAATAATAAGCAAAGTTATAGGGTCCCATTGGCACCCTTTGGGTTCGAAACCCTAAAAATTTCAACGGCACTTTTTATATTTATCAAAACGCTTCTAACAGGGTAAGCATTTCCTTCGTCAAAAATATACTTTCCTGGTTGCTGCAACCAACATTCAAAGTTCACGCAACGCTATCTGAGACAGGAGCTCAAAATTGTTCAATGGCACGAGCAATAACCGTTCCAGGCTAAGATATGCAAATGAGGTTAAATTGTATGTGGCGGTCGCACGAATACGGCTCGTTTTACGAAGTGCTAGACCGTTTCAGTGCCATTTACCCTGTTGTAATTTACAGTTTTAAAATATTCGCTGAATTATGCTTTAGTATTTAGGGGCGACGTTTTCAAAAATAAATTAGTCTTAATGTTTTATAATGTTACCTACCAAAATTAACACTAGCCTATGTCCACAGCTTTCATCATCATCATCATCATCATCAAGTCAGCCTATCGCAGTTCATTGCTGGAATAGAATAGAACAGAACTTTTATTCGCAGGAACAGTTGTTTTAGAAGGTCTTATAATATTAGTGTCAATAGAATCATGTTCCACCTTATAAAAAGGCAGGTAAATATTTTATTACAATGCATGCAAATCTTGATTACTAATATGTCACATTTTCATTAATATTGGACGTAGGCCTCTTCCAAAATGCACCACAACCCTCGGTTGTCTGCCTTCCGCAACCAGTCCCCCCCAACTGCTTTCATCGGGTCGTCGGACCACCTGGTTTGCCGATTCGCGGTCTGCAATCAAAGACTCGTCTGCTCTAGCGGCCATCGGTCCTTCGACAGACATGGCCAGCTCACTGCCATTTCAGCTTACTGATCCTTCAAGCTATACCCATGGCTTTGCCCGCGTTTGATTAGATCTATTACAGAAATATTTTATCACTCATCATCCAGAAACTGTTTATTTTCTCTTGTGTGTTTTTATCTTTAAACTGTAATCACAGACTATTTTGCCAGCCACAGTATATGTGACTGTATACATTCATTACATATAAAGTACCTAGTAAGAATTAAACACCAGATACCACAGCCACAAGTATACAGGGTTAGGTAACTACAAGTCAATTAGGACGAAAACCTAACGTATGAAAGTCTACCCACATAACGACCCCGGGAGAGAAAATTTCGTGTTTGCGCGGAATGTAATTTTTTAGGATGAGAAAATAGCTACTAACTAGTTATTTGGTGCAAAATAGTACACAGATCTTAATATGCAACGGAGGCGTCAGATTTGCCAATATCAACAAAAAAAAGTTGCTGTTTTTCATACTTTAGTTTTTTTATCCAACGAATAATAATTCATTAATTAAATAGATAAAACATAGAACTGCGTTTTACGAGGCTTTCACTCCCAGGTGACAATAAAAAATAATTATAACTTGGACTTTGACAACTTAACTTAGCAACAAAGAAACAAGTGAGAGTTTTCTCGAGTTTTTTGAGGAAAAGTCTTACATGCTTCTCATGCTAATTTTAATAATAGTGAATGAGTAGACGACCGGTCCTGCGCTTTCTGCATCCAACGGATTTCCGCGACCTTCACCAGGTCGTCGGTCCACCTTGTGAGGGGCCTACCCATGCTGCGCCTTCCAGTATGCGGTTGCCATTCCAGAACTTTATGGCCCCATCGGCCATCCGTTCTGCGAGCAATGTGTAGAACCGGTTGTTGCGGCGATGCTTGGGGGAGGCCTATGTCCAGCAGTGGGCGTCTTTCGGCTGAAATGATGATGATGATGATGATGAATGAGTAGAATTGCAACCACATTTGCGGGTTGATAGAATTTTACTATAAATCAGCTGGTTTTGTGATCGTAGGACTTAAAATTGTTTATTTATTTATTAAATGTATGCACACACAGAGAAATAATACATAGAAAAAATACATAGAAATGAATAGTACAAAGGCACTGCTTATTGTTGTTTTTTGTTGTTTTATGACCACTTCTTTCTATTTCTTATTTAATTTTTGTGTATTAAATATGTTAGGTCAAAACTATACAAAACTGTACTAAGCTGATTGAGCTAACAGATCAATTTGTTTTCCACTACATCATTAGTACTTGTCTAAAGATGTTTCAATTTATGTATCTGTAGCGAAGAGGCTTTGAATGTGTTTCTAGTCGCTTAGTTTACTAATACTAAGATACACCAAAGGTTAGCTAGAAACTAACAATAGAGTATTAGTTCACCGGCTTTACTTCCAAGGATGTACCATTCCCCGAAAACAGATTAATATCGGCTTTATATCAAAGCAAATCTCCTGTTGTATTGCATGACATACTAGGGACGTAGCTTCTACAGTGCGTCTCAAAGCTTAATACTAAAATAGAGCCGAGAGCTGACTAGGACTAATTGAATAAAGGCATGCCTTCACCAAGAATAGCTCAATCTGTTTCCATTAGAGGGGTGCAATAACGTGGCTGGTGGAGAGAATCCATCAATATTGCTCACTCCAAATCCACTGACTGCTCTAAATGTGGTATCCACTATCCTCTATTACTGGATGGCTTCGAAGTTTATTAGAAAGGAAAAGCCATTTTTCTCACAGATACGTGTAGTTGAAAGTTTGTTTGTTTTTATGTGATAAAGAGTTAGTGAGGTGCCAAAAATAATTTATTGGTTCGTTGTTCGCTAAAACTTTAGCTGATATTTTTGTAAGTTTTTGGGGTGCTTAGAAAATGCTTGAAAAAATATGTCAAAGTTAATTACAACCAGTTGCCGAATTGCGTAACTCACTTGCGATCGCAATCAATAGGATTTCAATGTTCATTGCTCCGTGTGTTTTGACAATTCGTCTTATCGGCAACTATGTACCACGCAATGAATATTGTTATCATTTCAAAATGGAAGCTAATGTCAATGTCAATGCATTACACAATTACCCCACAGTTTATAGTTTCATAATTTTATTGCTTGTGATTTGCTGGTTTCTATTTATTTATGTTTTAAGAATATAATTATTCAACCTTATTCTTAGTTTATACTAAACCTCTTAAAGGGTCATTGTACTCATCATTATGAACAACTTTTACTAAGGGAGCAACCTTGAAATCTCAAAAAATCTGCTGATCCCTATATTTGTGTTCCCATAAATCGACAAAATATAGGAAACGGCTGTTTTTTTTTTCGTGATTTCAGTGTATGTTGGTCCCAGAGTAAAAGATGGTAGTAATGATGAGTACAATGACCCCTTAAGAGGTTTAGTATAATTAAGAATATGGTTGTATATTTACCTAACGACAATGGTTTTTTTTTGATACTTTAGATTTTATTCAGTGTTAGCTTGCTGACATCCATACTTATAATAAAACAGTAGAAATCTATACGTTTAGTAAAACGGTAGAAATGTCAAAACTGTGTCTGTTATTTAAACATTATGTTTGTTCCCCAATCACGCAAAAACTACTGAACAGATTTCAATGAAACTTTATATGGTAAATGCCCATAGTCTGATGCTACATATAGGATATACCTTACCTTACCTATCTCAATTATTGGTTTTATTTAGTCTTGCGATGCAACACACACATCGAAATAGGAAGTCATGAAGGATTGAATGTCAAAATTGTTTTTGAGAAAAATATAGAAGTTGCTAGGCGACGAGATTTTGGAATTATGAACTGTTATTTTACCACGTTACGTGCTTGATTCCGTGACCTGGTGGCTTGAAGGGTAGACTTTATAGATAGTTTTGAGATGGAATCTCGCTGCAACCCCAAACTTTTAGAATTTTGAAATATAATTTTTGGTTTTTTAGTCTGTAACACAATAATTGAAAAAGTTACGAGCTATATTCAACATGTTATTATTCTTTTAAATAACTACTAATTAAACTTTGTGTTTATTATCTTAATTTATCAAATAAATGGCATTATTGATGTTTTGTTTACATAATTATCACTTATTTGACGAGCTCTGTGGTCTGGTGGTTCGAGTGACGGACTGCTGATCACGAGGTCGTGGGTTCGATTCCCACAGGACACAAATATTTGTGTGATGTGACATGAGTGTTTGTGTTGGTCTGGGTGTTTCTTATAATTTTTTTTTTTTTTTTTTTTTTTTTTTATAGTATAGGATGGCGAAACTAGCTAAAGGCCCACCTGATGTTAAGCGGTTACCTTTGCCCATGACAACTTCAATACCACCTAGGCTGTTGCCTAAATGGTACCGCAAGTCGGTTCGCCAAACTGAGAAGTATGTATTTACAAAAAAAAAGTATATAAGTATCATATCCATTGTCTAATACCCATATTACAAGCTCTGCTTAGTTTGGGACTAGATGGTGCTGTGTAAATATGTCCCAAAAATATTTATTATTTCATTTATTTAATTACATATACATATTGATTATATTTTTAAATATTTTTACAAAACAGAAAAACAAAAAAACATTTAAAAATATAAAAAATAGTGGCCCACCGGTATTGGGTACAGGGACCATGCTACCGGCGGTCAGGGCTCCAGAGAAAGGAACCGCCTAACAATACGTGCCGTATCTAGGAGAACCGCTTTCTGCATCAAGCCCTTGACCCAGCCGCCTAACGAGAGCCTCATGAGATGGTGGTCGAGGCTCTTTGCTAGAAGGCCATTGGCCGTAACAACTATCGGCACAATGATTGCTGAGTCCACCTCCCGCATGTCGACAACCTCGTGTGCTAGATCAAGATATTTAATTTGCTTGTCTTTTTCAGCTTTCACGAGGTTCCCGTCATGTGGGACACAGATATCAACAATCATTGCGCGGCGCTCAGATCGATCTATCATCACTATATCAGGCTTATTGTGAACAATAGTCCTGTCAGTGATGATAGATCTGTCCCAGTACAAAGTACCCGGTATTTATTATTATTATTATATTTACTATCTGCCTATGATCCAAAACATAAAAAGCAATCAACATTGGTCAATACATTCTTATGTTATTAATTACTATTTAATAATTAGGTATAACTAGCAGGGGTAAGAGATATTAAGCACCAGCGACAATAGTAAAACAGAATATCAAGAAGTATACCAAAGTTTCCGAGGGTTTCGGTAACGTCTTTCTGTGATAAACCGAATTACACGCGTGCGAAGCAGCGGGTAGAAGCTAGTAGTTAATAATTCAGTGGTTAGTCAGTGATTGGTAACAAAACCAATGACAGAATAGGCAATTCAACGAGCAGAGGTAAAGTTAAGCAGGTGACAAATGCACCAATTCGCCTACGAAATTAGCTTTAGGATTGTATGTAATTACATCAGTTAATTAAGTGCAGTCTGAACAGATGTAATTTCTAGTTTATCTTTATTATTGGCATACTCTGTCGTACTTTGAGTGAAAGTTCTTGGTCGGAAATTATTAGCGTGTCATCTTAAAAATAATTCACAATTTACCACAATTTTTTTACACCATCCTTTATTATCTTTGCCCCGGTTCTACTCTAAATTCATATTTACTTATATGTTTCAGAAATGTTGTTTTTTTCATAGGTACACACGGCTACACATCAAGCTGTACAAAACCAGTAAAGGCTGACCTCGCGTTGTAAGGAAAACCTATACAATGCGAGGTCAGCTTATACTGGAAATGTACAGCTTGATGTGTAGCCGTGTGTACAACATGGACAGTGGTTGCAAGAGTGTTGTAATTGCTGAACAAATTGGAAATGTAATGAGTGTTACATTATTTTAAACGGGGCGAAAACTAAATATATAAACTGTGAAATGGAAAATTCGCTCACGGGTAGGATTCGAACCTGCTGATTCAGAACATAAGTCATTTTAACCGCTAAGCTACCAACACAGACATAGTAAAACTCATAGACCAAGTGCTGCGAACAATTATAGTGAAGCAAATAATACCGTGATCCTCCGTGTACAAACCATTGCTTACGCACACACATGCATATCAAACTGTGCTCACCGCTCTCAGAACCCATGTTGCGGGACGTCACCCCGAGTCCGCCGCCCGTAGGCCCACATCTAGGGTGGCTGGAAGTGGCATCCTGCGACGCCCAGGTCGTCTCCTGCGGATGGGGAGAGAGGTCAACGCCTCTCGAACCTTCTCCGCCGCCTCCTTAGCGAGCATCACCTCCTCGCAGGAGGCGACGCCTTCCCAAGCGCTCTCGCTCCGGACCATAGACAGAACCACGGCTAGCGAGAGATCACTGCCACCTAATGCAGTGATGAGGTCAGATATTGCTACCCTAAGACGTATCATCATCATCATTTCAGCCGAAATACGTCCACTGCTCGACATAGGCCACCGCCAAGCATCGCCACAACGACCGATCCTGCGCTTTTCGTATACAGCGGATTCCCGCGACCTTCACCAGGTCGTTGATCCACCTTATGGGGGGCCTATCCACGCTGCGCCTTCCAGTATGCGGTCGCCACTCTAGAACTTTTCGGCCCCTTCGGCCATCCGTTCTGCGAGCAATGTGCCCAGCCCACTATCACTTAAGTTTGGCGATTTTTTGGGCTATCTTAAGACGTATGTGGAAGTTGAACTAAGTTTACGGGACTTGTCGCGCACAATTTAATCAAAATATAATAAACATTTTGACTAACCTCGATGTTTCGTTTCGTTTCGTAGTCTGCTCGTGACCACGGCCAATGCAACTTGACCGAAACGTCGAGGTTAGTCAAAATGTTTGTTATATTTTGATTTAATTGTGCGCGACAAGTCCCGTAAACTTAGTTCAATATGAGTGAAATTCGCGAAAGTTTAAAAACTTCTATGTGGAAGTTAAATTTGGTACCACGAACAGAGTTCACGGTAGTTGAGTGGTTAAAGTGGCTGGTGTACTGTACCAAAAGTCACAGGTTCGAATCCTGCTCGTGAGCGAATTTATCTTTCCACAATTTATCTTTAAGTTGGCTTTTCCAAAATAGCGAGAGAAGCGGCCCTCGGCTGGGGCAGCCGAAAGACTGCCCGTTGCACACGCCGCGCATCGCACACGGCACCCGCACTCGCCCCGACCCGCACACATAGCCGCCAGCAATTTTACGAGCACACATGCTTAAGTGTCGCTTCTTGTCGTTAGTATATATTCTATGGTAATGCTCTGTTTTACAATAGTGATGCGACTCGAGTCCGATTTTACCACTCGATTAATTCGAGTCATTTTACACTTTTACTCGAGTACCTACTACTCGAGTGTTCGAGTCACTCGAGTGGTTCACGAGTCACTCGATCACTCGACTCTATCAAGTCATTCGTCACAATCCTTGAATTAATTATTTTTTAGTTAAGGTTTAATAAAACGAAAAGCATGAAGTTTTATTTCAAAACATCGTCAGTCTTACAAAATCAACTTTTATGTATCTAAATTTATATTAATATGCTAATAAAAATGAATGAATAAGCGAAAACTCATAATTTCGCATGTCTCGGTGAGTGACTCGCGAGTGACTCGAGTCCGAGTGAACTCGAGTCGATATGTTTTTCACTCGAGTGCGTTTTTTTTCAATGTCACTCGAGTCACTCGAGTAAAAGTGGACTCGAGTCGCATCACTATTTTACAATAATTGAAAAAGGACTAAAGAAGTTTGATCTACGCCCAGGAGAAAACGCTTGCGTGAACTCTACCCTCTAGTATAATAGGTATCACATAACAAATTGATGCCTTCGGCTTCGTGGTAACCTGTGAGTGATACCTCGGTTTAGGTATCGATTACCTATACGAATAGCTCAACTAACCTCGTAAATGTTAGGAACCAGATTTACTCGATTCAAGCAATACATTTTGTACGTCGGTATTCGTTAATTTATAACACTATTCGATAACAGTACATTCGAGGAACATATCAGTAATTGATATTACTCGATTTTTCTATTATTGATCAGTAATGTTAACAGTTTTCTACTTATCTACTCGATATAGTGTAATCATACGTATTGATAAACAAATTCAAGACTTTTTACTTAGATATTTACTCTGAATATCTATTCTCCCTTCACAAAGAGATACCTACATTTCCCTTTACAGATATTTTGATCTGCTGCCTAATTGCGTAACTTACTCGCGATCGCATTCATTCGGATTTCAATGTTCATTGCTCTGTGTGTTTTGACAATCTGTCATATTGACAACTACGTACCACGTAATGAATATTGCTGTAATTTCAAAATGACAGCTGATGTCAATGTGAATGCATTACACAATTACCCCACTGTGCAGTACTGCAAAATACATCGGCAAACATCGGAAACACTCGTATTATACATTACAAAAACAATTGACATAAGTAATTTTCGAGTGTTTTTTAGAACCAAATTACTTTTGTCAATTGCTATATTTATTCTGCTTTACTGTATACAATGTTGTATAATTATTATTGTCTGTGCAACATCCCACCGGCTCTTTAACCATCATGTAACAGTCCAGTTAATTAAGTGCGATCCAATATATGGGAATCTGATTCGAGTTTGACGCTGGAACACGGTTATAATTCAGTACCTAATTATGATTAGCTGTTATTTAATAGTCTGTGTGAAAACTGAAATAAAACCTCAGTAACTAATAAGTAATCTGTGCTTAGGATTTATTTAGGATCTACTCGTAAGAACCCAAAAACCATATTATTATTAAAACATGATATTTGACTTGAAAAACGATATCTTGTTTTTGCTGGATAGAAGAGGTGATACGATATTTTTAGTAAAATCAATTAGCTCAAACATAAATCGTTAAGCAATTTGCAACATCAAAGCATAAAAATTGCAGAAAACTGCGTAAAATGAATAAGAATTACTGAAACTGAATACCAAAGCTCAGTCAAATAGAATTTGATTGAAACATATAAAAAAGAATAGCCAATCAAAAACGTCTAGACATCATTCGAAGAATACCTTTAAGTCGAGATTCTCATTGATTAGTTTTTGTTTGTCTAGATTTACAGTATTATTTACATTCGAAGCCAAGCAATATCTTAATCAGAGACCTAAAGTTTACTCGCCTAAATAATACACCGTCAAACATTACGCGCTCCAGTTAATTCTGTCGCCAGCGTAACTCTATATTATATTGGCATACAAATATAAATTGAGCTCCCCTGCCCCCTGAGAGTCGTTGAAGATTGGAGGGTGCGGAAGCAATCAGATGAAGTGGCGGAGATCAAGTTCAACGGTTCGAATTCACAGCGGTGTTTAGGTTGCTAATACGCTTGGCAAACATGCTTCGTGATCCGCTTACGTCTAGTGGGAGTGTGGTCGTATCGATGTGTAATTATTGAAAACAATAAGCATTACTTTTGTTATTACATGTGTGTTTGTACACGTCATGTTAGAAACAAAGAAAGGAAAATGATTTATTGACCACAGTCAGAGGCACACAACAACAATAATATACAATTTTAACACTAAGATACAACTTGAGTAGTAGGTGAGCTCCTTTGTGAAAGAGCTCGTCCGGAGAAGTACTACCACCGTACCTACTTCTCCGCCAAATAGTGATGCTTGCATTGCTGTGTTTCGGTCTGAAGGGTACGGGTGCCGGTGAAAATACAATCAAATGAGACTTTCCATTTTCATGTCTCAGTTTGGCGAACCGACTTGCGGTACCATTAAGGCAACAGCCTAGGTGGTATTGCAGTTGTTATGGGCAAAGGTAATCGCTTAAAATCCGGTGGGCCTTTAGCTCGTTTCGCCATCCTATACTATAAAAAAAAACCTAATCCTAAAGTATCAATATGTGCCCCACGGCTGCACCAAATAGGTTCAGTTCAGAAAAAATTATGTTATGTTAGCATGTTTGGTAAAGATGATTTAGAGCCCACACACACCAACCCCCAAGAGATCGGTAGCCTTTTTGAAGGTTTATTTGTCGCAAAAAAAAAAACTGAATGTCATGTCTTGATTATGAAATGATTAAGAACAAAATTCTTCCCAATTTATTATGTAACACAAAAATATTCAATAATTTCATGACACAGTTATAATGGTTAGTTGATGTTTTTAAACTTTCGCGAATTTCACGCATAAATTGAACTATATTTACGGGACTTGTCGCGTACAATAAAACCAAAACATAACAAACATTTTGACTAACCTCGACGTTTCGGGCAAGTTGCATTGGCTGTGGTCACGAGCAGACTGAAGTATGCGGGTGTCATCGTCTTGAGCGGCGACTGTTTTCTCGAACTACCCGCGGTTGGTTTTTCGTAACTTGTATGTTTTGATTGTATTGTGCGCGACAAGTCCCGTAAATATAGTTCAATATAAAGGTTAGTCACTGAAAAACAATAGTAGGCGTTTGGAATTACAACAAAACATTTTCTTACTCATTATATTATAAGTTTCTCTGGAAATAGCGAAACATAATGATAAAGTCATTATAATAATTTGTTACTACGCACAAAATTATGTAAAGCATAATGTATGAGAGTCTAATTTATGCCTTCATGAACCCAACTTTGGTTGTTATAATATTTGAACGAAATTTCGCGTTGGTATAAAATCAGATTAGGCAAAGAAGAATATATCATTATTTAGAGAATATTCCAGCAACACGTGTTATATGAAGTTAAGGAAACTGTTGGCTCTGACGTTAAATCCATTCTCTTACGTCCAACAGTTGGTATATTGCAGTAATAAATCCTTTCGTGGGAGATAGAAGGGAAGAAAATATAAATAAAATCTACTTGTTTTGACATCTTGCGAAAGCTGCCTCTTCAGAGTTACAGCTGTCTCGTGATATTAAAATGTATGCTAACTTGACTGTCTAATGACCTCAAGATTTAAATCTAAAGGCGGGATACTTTTGTTCCGACGCCCGACTTAAATAAGAAAAGTTTCTTTATTTTCTTTTGTTTCTTGGAAACGAACTTTGAGTAAAACAAAAGCCGATATAGTTTTTTAATTATGGTAAGATAGGGATGGGATGTTACTTTACTTTTTAAAGTTTATTATGTAGAATAGAATAGAATAGAATTTATTTATTTGTAGGTTGGTATATTCCGATTTATTTTTGTCTGTCTGTTCGGTACAAATTTTGCAATCGATTTTAAACCAACTTTCCGATGAGTTAGATACTTGAAACCTTAAACTTAGCTCAGAACTAGACAATCATGCAATATTAATTCACTTTTGTTTATAAAACTTTGTATAAAAAAAATCATCAAATTATTTAGTTTTCAAAGGTAATGTTTTATAAAAGCTTTCGACTAAGAGGCACTTCAATGATGTTTCAATATTCAATACGTAAATAATATAGACCCTAAAATGAGCCTTTACTGAATTATAAGATTTCTAAAGTATAGTCTGGCATACATAAATTTAGATTTTTAAGAACACTTTTTCGTAGTCTTCTAAGTAATTATAATTGTATACAGTAGGCATTTAGGTACTTAATATTTTCTCCATAGTGCTTTCATACATTCACTTTTCCAAAGTATAAAATATTTTGTACTTATAATTAACAAGATTTTAGGAGAAGGCTTTTAACATGGTAAAGAAGGTAAAAATATCGAGGCAACAAAAGCTAATAAAAGAAAAAAAATCGAAAAGCTTTTTAAAATAATAGTCTAGGTACAATATTTTAATAATTTTGAGACGAAATTCAAGATGTAACTTTATACGTGTGTGAAGTACGAAGAAGTAATAAGATATTAACTCAAACGTAGGTAGCTTTACAACTGGTGGCAAGATTTTCTCTGCGAAACTGTCTAGGTACATAAAAGTTTTTTTGCAGAAGTTTAATCTTTATCTTTATCATTATCGTATAATCCAGCCATTCCCAAAGTAGGCGATAACGCCCCCTGTGGCTGCTGCAGGCCTAAAGGGGGGCGGTAAGAGGACCAGAAAAAAATATGGGGGCGTGGTGTAAAGGCTTGGGGGGCGATTTGTAATTTCATCTAGCTTGGAGGAGTCTTAGACACCGACTGAACTCTCGACTTTCAAGTGGACAAAATAAGTTTGGGAACCACTGGTATAATCAGTAAATGGGTCTTCATTAACTGGTGACTTTATTAGTGTTGACCAGAACTTGGCCACGTCGACAGCATTTTTAGTGATCACGCGTATAATGCTGCTGTTATCGCATCTTCTGAAGTGTGTCATGTACTAGTCAATGACGATACTCATTTGACTAAATTACACCTGAAGGTAAACACATGGCTCTAAAAAAAAACATGAAAAACGGTTCATTATCATTAATTTTAGGTTTTTTCGCATGGATCTAGTTTTGTCTTACTGTTTTCCGGAAACAATGCAAAAGTTAATTTTAATATCTTAAGATAATTTAATTTTAACAAAAAAATACCTATTCGTAAACTGCCAAGATTTTGAGATTGGAAGTAGGTAATAAATAATTTCGCCACGCTAACAAAAGAACCTCACTATATCAGGTAAATGAATTTCAGAATATGTCTCGAGATACTTTTAAGATAATTTTCTGCAGCAGGTATGCAAGCCAGGTCTTTTATTCGCAATACTGAAAGTAGAAACTAAAGTATTCATGTTAAGAAATTCACAGTTTCACTAAAGTGCATGTTATGCGCATTACAGTGAAATTGTTCAGATAATTCATACTTAAGAGAATAACTTGTAGTAATTTAAAAGATGTGAAGAACTCAATAAAATTGAAACTCGTTTAAAACGCTTGGCTACCCAAAACTACAAATTTTGAGAGGTTAATTGATTCTTGTACGATAAAATAAATGTCTCGGGACCCGGTGTACCTTAACTTACTTATTTCTGCCACCAATGTGCAATGCTTGCATTATTGTATTTTGGATCTCAAGGTATGGGTGCCAGTGAAATTAAAATCACATGAGACTTTCCATCTTCATGTCTCAGTTTGGTGAACATAATTTGCAATACCATTTAGGCAACAGCAACTATTAAGTAATCTGTGCAACAGTCTAGATAATATTTAAAAAAAAAAAAAAAAATCCTCCCGGC
Organism: Asteroscopus sphinx; assembly: GCA_949699075.1. Lineage (NCBI taxonomy): Eukaryota > Metazoa > Arthropoda > Insecta > Lepidoptera > Noctuidae > Asteroscopus > Asteroscopus sphinx. The sequence goes on from OX453007.1 coordinate 22,940,055, forward strand.
CGAATTTCGGTCACGGCGGCCAATCTCAACAGAGACTAGCCATCTGCGCGGGACATATTATAGTGCACAAGTGTGTGCGCAAACACAGGTGCACTCTCTATTCCCTCACTCTCATTATCCGATGGGACGGCAATTCGACACGACCGGAGAGAGATCAGGCGCAGGACCGACGGCTTTACGTGCTCTCCGAGGCACGAAGGGGTCTCGATGTGTAACGAAACGGTCACCCATCTACAGACTGACCGCGGCTAGTGCAGCTTAACCTCGCAGATCGTATAATCCACACGGTTCTTACTTAGCCACGAGCCCCTTAGCCCCTTATTACAGTTGTTATGGGAATAGGTAAATGAGCAACATCAGGGACCTTTAGCTCGTTTTGCCATCCTAAATCATAAAAAAATCGGCCAAGTGCAAGTCGGACTCACGCAGAAAGCATTCCGTACCACTATTCGAGCTGATACCGCATAGAAACGATTTAATTTACGAGAGTTCTTAAAAATACAACAACGCACTGTGAGTTAATTATGAATTTTTTGTGTCTCTTTCTTACGCAGGCACCACCACATATGTCTATGGTAACCCTAATTTTATTATTTTTTGCTAAACCACACAGTATGCAATATAATCAAACCAAGTTTCACGCTGGTATGTATTACCATTTTGAAGATAGAACAGGAACAAAAACGTTGAAAAAAATGAATTTTCTTTGAGGTTTCTTGTATGGGGACCCCCCTTTGTTTTAGACTTTTTTTATTTTTAGTATTTGTCGTGATAGGAGTCATAGCATAACATAATATGAGTTTTTATTTTTTTATCGTTCACAAGATACAGCCCTGTGACAGACAGACGGACGGACGGTCGGACGGATGAACGGACAGCGTAGAGAGATTAATAGGGTCTGGTTTAGCACCCTTTGTGTACGGAACCCTAAAAAGCTGCCCTTTGGGCTGAATACACAGACCTGCACTTGTTTAAAAAGGCTACAAACAAGCTACATTTCAACGAGGAAATACGAGTACATCGTTGCTTTACGTTTTTACTCTATTTTCAAGTGAACACTGCTCGTTGATTTGTAAAGAGAGCGGACGAACGAAACAATGGAATAGAAAAAACAAAGTAACGTACCAGACCTATATTTGGATTACTAGATCAGCAGCATATTTCAGTGATAACCAGAACTTTATGGGCTGAGGCCGGAGGATTGTATGATCTGCGAGGTTAAGCTATACTTGCCGCGGTCAGGCCGTGGATGGGTGACCATTTCGTTGCTCATCGAGACCCCTCAGTGCCCCGAAGAGCTGTCGGTCCCGGTTGCAGTACAAACATCTATGGCAGTCGTTACGGGTAGATAGAAGCCCGAAAGTTTGGCAACTGGTCTAACCTCCAAATGTTGGTATTACCCAGTAACCAGGTTGCGGAGGTTTGATGGCAGTCGCTCCGTGTAAAATACTGATGTTCAGCCGCATCTGGTTAGACTGGAAGCCGACCCCAAAATAGTTGGGAAAAGGGTCGGAGGATGATGACGATGATGATCAAGGACTCCAAAATTTTCCAATCCGAATGTTGTCGCTTTCAAATTTCGGATAACTTTACTGCGCTGTTAGTACTCAAATCAAAACAAGGTAGCAATCTTTCGTGTTTTTTGCCACTAAAATGCTGCGACGACGTTTTAAGATAAGCTTTCGGATCCCATGAGCTAAAAATTGGATAAGTAAATGTGGCAAATTGTTCACAGCAAAATTATTAATTTAATTTCATTAAAATGTTTTAAAATTTTCTTTAAAGTTACAATGATATATCTATATCTATATTCTATAAAAAATTAAAGGTATGGCTACTAAATAACTGCTTTTATGGTGTAAATGACTTCCTTAATTTTGCATGTTAATGTATGTTAGCAAAATAGAGAGCATTATTATGTTTTTCATAATTGAATAAGATCTTGTAACCAACCTATTTTACGCAAAATAAATACTTTGACTTTGACTATAAAAATAGTTTTTGTTTCATTCCTTTGACGTGGTTTCTGTTTGTGGTTGTGAGCAATTTGCCGAATTTTGCAATAACGTATTAATTTTGATATCCCAAAACATAGGTCGTCATTTTTAATTGTTATTCAAAAAGTTTAAATCGAAACTTAAAATGCAAAACCCTTAATTTAATAACCACCGCATTTTAGTACAAGCGTATGTATAAAGCTACTCTTAACATCAAAATTTCACCCCATATATAAACTTGTAAGACATGAAAGACAAATATGGCTATACAAACCATATCCTTGGCAACGTATGCTTTCTTTTAAAGCAAATTAAATATGAATGAATGAAGATGCGTCGTTTACGACTTAAAAGACGCGATACAGGCTTACGCTTTGATGAGTTCCATAAAATGTTGCCCAGTTAAATTCCTTTATATACTTTTACATACAGGTGTGTGGAGGTACATTTTTGTTTCTGATTGAACAGCTGCCGAATTGCGTAACTCACTCGCGATCGCAATCAATAGGATTTCAATGTACATTGCTCCGTATGTTTTCACAATTCGTCTTATCGGCGACTATGGACCACGCAATGAATATTTTTGTCATTTCAAAATGAAAGCTAGTGTCATTGTGAATGCATTACACAATTACCCCACTGGTTTAAGGCTGAGTTGTTGCTACTTTTTAACACGCTTTTATTTGGTCGACCTGTAACGGCTGTGCTGTAACTATATAATTCTTAGTTCCTTAAACTGAATGTCACTCACTTCTAATTATGTTATCATCATGAACCTTGGCAGTTTTATGTAATATTAATGACAAAACAATAATATGATACCATCGAGCTGGTCTAATGATGAATCTGGAAAGTGGGTAATGGAACTCTTGAATAGCTTCAAGTCAGCCCATTTTTGCGCTCATTTGATTTGTTCTTACGAGTTCTATTAATTTAATTTGATAACGAGGAGCGAATGATATGCCTAGAAGGTGGATAATGGAATCCTTGAATGGCTTAAATTACCAAACCTATCGAGTTTGGACTCATAATTTTTTCATGGGTACCTGGGAGAGGCAATGGTTTATTTTGTACTCTTACCAATTCAAACAACTACGCTGTTCCACTTTCTACCTTTGACCCGCGCAAAATTCACTCGCTTCACTTTGCTGATATAAGAATTAAGTCCTAATTACCATAAGGAGCAAGCTTATCACAGAGTAAATGAATAAATCATACTAATTTGCTAATATTATAAATGCAGGTAGTATGGATGTTTTTCTTGTTTGTTTGTCCTTCAATCACGCTGAAACTGTTGTATGAATTTCAACAAAATTCGTCACACAAATAGACCATAACTAAGATTAACATATAGGTTACATTTTATCCCGGGAAGATAAACAGTTTCCAAGGGATGCGTGATAATTTTTTTCTGTGATAAACTGTATTACATGCGGGCGAAGCTGTGGGCGTAGACTAGTAATTAATAAAGGTATAGAATACATAAAACCGGCCAAGTGCGAGTTAGACTCGCGCAGTAAGGGTTCCGTACTATCCATCGATCTGATACCCCATAGAAACTGATTTAATTTACGAGAGTTCATCATAAGACATCAACGGACAGTGTGTGAAATGTTTATTTTTGCATATCTTTCTTAGGCAGGTACCACCATATACGTCTATGTTTGTCCTATTTTTAGTATTTTTTGCTAAACTACATAATACGCACTATAATCTGACAAAGTTTGACGCTAATATATATCACCGTTTTGAAGACAGAGCAAGAACAAAAACGTTGAAAAATATGCATGTTTTTTGAGGTTTCTAGTATGGGGACCCACTTTGGTTTTAGACTTTTTTTATTTTTATTATTTGTCATAATGCACCTCATAGCAACACATATTCTGAGAAAATTTCAACCGGCTACCTATTACCATTCAAAAGATACAGCCCTGTGACAGACGGACGGACGGACGGACGGACAGCATAGCGAGAGTAATAGGATCCTGTTTGGCACCCTTCGGGTACGGAACCCTAAAAAACGGTATTGATTGTAAATGTTTCTACAATTTGCAAAACAACTATCAATCAATCATTTAACTTTCGATCTAAACAACGAAACATTCAATCTACTTATTAAGCAAACGAGGAAATATACCTAGTATTACAGCTAGGTTTATAGTACACAAGCCAATCCGTTAATATTGTAGCTACCTCCATCGGGTATCTGTATGTTGATTTACCGGACAGATACCAGCCGCTTTCATTACTTAAATGGAACAAATACGACCAGACTAAGGGCAGCCATCAGCAAAATTTGAAGGCGAAATTCTATTAGAAATCTAATTCTGGTATCGTTTCTGATTTGAAGCGCTTATAATTTTACGAGTAAATTGTTCCAGAATTAATTTAGTTTCCATTGGGAAGGAATTATTTGAGGAGGTGTCCTATTTCTGGTTTTACGTTGTAACGTTGTAGAGTTGAAATATGAAGTCGATATTCAAAATGCGAATTTTGCTTATTATAATTTTTGGTGTAGATAATAATAACAGTTCAATTATTACAGTATCCCTAAAAACCTGCTATTTGTGTTCGGAGTTTAATTATGTATAAGAATTGGACTGTGTTAAATGCTAGCCATCAAAACGGGAGAACTTGATTTTGACCCCTCGGCGGATCAGTTTAGGTTATCCTTTGTTTTGATTATTCTACGTTAACGTTTATAAACGTAGTACTTATTTTATATCCAGTAGAATTTACATCATTCATCATCATTTCAGCCGAAAGAGGTCCACTGCTGGACATAGGCCTCCCCTACTAGGGGGGATATACCATAATCGCCACGCTTGGCAAGCGGGTTGGCGATCGCAGTTGGTTGGTCAAATACTCAGAGAACGCTGCTCCCCATCCTCTGGTGAATCCCTTAGTCGCCTTTTACGACACCCATGAGAAGAGATAAGGGTGATACTATTCTTTAGGTCCGGCACCACACGGAACATAATATAGAATTTACATGTAAATAGGCAATGAAAAAACGGTTCAAAACCATTTTCTCCTCTGTTTGTCAACCGATTTTTTTTTTTTGTTTGGTAGCTATTCGTCGCCTCAGTGCTTGAATGTCCAACAGACCATTGGCCAAATTTTACCGGAGACGTTTTGTTTAAATTACATTATTCTTAAATCTTCAAAGTTTAAAAAATGTTTCTCTTAAATCAATAATAAACTAAAAAAATGTCTCCGGTAAAATTCGTTCAATGGTCGTTTGGACATTCAAGCACTGAGGCGACGTATTGGCGAGCGTTAGTGTTATCAATAAAAAAAAATTAAATAGCTTTTTTTTCAGCATACTTCAATCATATTTTTTCATGAATTACAGTCAAATTTCAACCATTGGGAAACCTCCTCTTTGTGTGCAAAGGCATCTTGAGCATTCCAAATGGGGCGCCTATTTCTCCATGGTGTGCATAGTATGCCCAAAACCTCACCAGGCCAGCGTGGTTGATTTTTACTTAAAGAAAATCCTACCTTATATTGTAGACGACAATTAAGACATTAGGAAAAATAATAATCGCGAAGAGAACCACAACACAGTGGGAACATAAATCACAAGCTATGCACTTTGTGCCCGTCAAGTTTTATAGTCGATATAAAATTTTCCAATTCGAATGTTGGCACCCCTCCCCTCACCCGCATTACTTTGTGGGGCTGGTCACAAATCAAGTTTGCCGACGTCGAAGCCGGCCATCTTGGTTTTTCAAGACCGTTTACCCGTGAGAGTTTGAACGACAAACGTGGAGTTGTGCACTCATGCACCGTACTGCAATACAGTTAATCTCGCTTGCCTATTACGCGCCCCATCTGACGCAGATTTTTATTCTGTGTGTTACATTTTATTTTGTTTAAGGCTGTTAAGGACATACGATTGTGCGTTGTTCAAATTGAATAATTAATGTTAGTCTCGTCACAGGCGTTAAAAAAATAATAAAATTAGAAATAACATGCGAACACAAGACCAAAAAAGAAAAAAAAGAAGATGTTTTTATAATAAAACAAAGTTTAACCGGATTAAATCGCGTATATTATTTAAATTGGTTTTCCTGACGTTTCAAAAGCTTTGCAGCATTTCGGGGTCGCAGGTAGACTAAGATGACAATCGTCTTTACAGATATTTCAAAAAAAAAAAAATTTAGTCTACCGTACAATATTATTCATTAAAATCGTTTCGATGGACGATGTTTTTATTATGTTCGTGGATCGCATTTTGAAATCGAATCTTTACGGTCTATCCACACACATCCGTGCCGTGTCCGGAACGTGGTTCGGTGTATGGTGTTTTGTACCAGTGCTGACACTGACGTCACGTGGCTGGCACAAGTTTGTATGTACAAGACCACATGCATTTTTTACATGTAAAAATCCTCATGGACGCACTCTGGCCGGCAAAGCCAGAGACAGTGTAAGACTCCTTCCGACTAAAACCACCACGGTGTTCCTTTACCTTTGGCCGGGGACGTGGAATAGGCTCTGCATGCTCTTACCATTCCCGACAGGTCCCGGGGTCCTGCTATGTCCCGATTTTACCACGGTTTTATTAACCCGCTTTCTTTTCTGTTCGGTATAATTTTGCAATTGATTTTAAATTAACTTCCTGATGAGCTAGAGAGTTGAAACTTTAAACATTGTTCAGACTTGCTGACAATGCAATATTATGGAACTTAATATGATGGAATCGGAACGTGGTCACAGGGTCTCCGCTGTAGGTAACGTACCGTTTGGTTTCGTTAGATTTATCTCAATAAGTAGTTGGCTGAAAGGTGGTTATTTTAGTCCGTTTTAAAAACATGGTATACCAATTATTTTTAATAATTGTTATAATAGTAATAAAGTTGATATTAATAATAATTATGACAGCAAGATGTAAGTTAACTATACATCAGTATTGTTGCCATATTTCAGATATTGTAAGGTCTTAGTAAAAAAAAACTTAGATTGGTATTTTTGTATATTATATAGACATGATATTCCTATCTATCTATCTATAAAATGTCATTACTATTAATCATCTTAGCATGGTCGACTACCGTTCAGATTCATGAGAATAAGTTAATGTTCCAGCTTACATTTATTAATAATAAATAAATATTTGGGACATATTATTACATAGCACCATCTAGTCCCAAACTAAGCAGATCTTGTACTATGGGTACTAAACAATGCAGTCATTCCCAGTTGTCTCCACTATGAACGACCCCACTGGTGGCAACTGGGTATTTGAAAAAATATTCTTTTCATTGCCACCAGTGGTGGCGCCGCCAGTGATGGCAATTGGATATAATACATAATACTTTTTTTTGTTGTAATACATACTTATAATACACAAGAAACACCCAGACCAACACAAACACTTATGTTCATCACACAAATATTTGTGTCCTGTGGGAATCAAACCCACGACCTCGTGATCAGCAGTCCGACATTCGAACCACTAGACCACAGACGTCGTCAATTTATAGACACGTAGAACATAAAGTAAAGCAAATGTATCAAAACTCGGAACTACGTAATCAGGTGTCTGCATGTTCGAGCCGGTCACTCTATCACTCCGTAGTAAATATTCCATTAATGGCGACCACCGGGTCGGGCCTGGAGCAAGGAAATGCACTCCAAACTAACTGGCCGTGACGGTCTAATCTGATCCCTGTCATCTTATATGATGTAACATCGTTAGTGACGCAATACGGATACTCCTCGAGGGGGCGATAACTGTTTGCCATGTTTGATCTGTATAATGTTGGGAACAGTTTCCTAAGATGGGTTTAAGGTTCGTGTTACAAAGTTTTAGAAGCGATGTGTTTAGTTAAAATTGTTGCATGAAGTTTACGGATGATGTATGCTTTCAAGTTTATGCACCCTCAACGTTGTTACATCATTGAAAAGATGGAAAGACTAAACATTCATTTAGTCAATATTATATAGGTTATTAGCTGATCAAAGGATCAAAGCGTAGGACCGATCGTTGTGGCGATACTTGGGGTGGCCTATGTCCAGCAGTGGACGTCTTTCGGCTGAAATGATGATGATGAAGTAGCTGATGCCAGCGTCTTCACTCACAGCGCCACCTACAGAAATAAATAGAATGGTTGTAATCACAATTTTACTTGCGATTCATGCGTGCCAACTTTCGAACAAACTACGCCTCCCCATTGACGTCATTAATTTTTTAAAATTTACTTTAATCAAATGTAGGTTCAAATCAGTAAGAAACAGCACAATAAGGCATTTTTGCGGGTTTTTGTTACAGTATTTACAGAAATAAGTCATAAGGCGTACTGAGAAAGGCTTTGAAATGTGCTGCACTATGGTGCAGAGTATTGGCACGCGTGCCCTGCCCGCTTGGCCATTCTATCTATTCTTGTGGCGCCACCTATCGAGTTCAGAATACGTGATTTTCTTTTTTGGCAAGTTCATCATCATCATCATTATCATCATCATTTCAGCCGAAAGACGTCCACTGCTGGACATAGGCCTCCCCCAAAGAGGGGGAATTGCCATAATCGCCACGCTTGGCAGGCGGGTTGGCGATCGCAGTTAGTTAGTTAAATACTCAGAAAACGCTGCTGCCCATCCTCTGGTGAGTATTTTACGTCACCCATGAGAAGAGATAGGGTGGTGCAATTCTTTGTCTGGCACCACACGGAACAAGTTTGGCAAGTTATCAATATATTATCATTGTATTGTGAATGAGTCATTTTGGTCCATAAATATAGAATTTGTTAATAACTTGACTACAATACCATTTATCGAGACATAGCATAGCTATAAATCATTGTCTTAACTAATACATTGTGTGAATGTGACCTCAATCAGTCAATTAAGTAATTCAGAACGTTACACGAGTACACATCAAGCTGTAAATTTCCAGTATAAGCTGACCTGGCATTGTATAGGTTTTCCTTACAACGCGAGGTCAGCCTATACTGGTTTTGTACAGCTTGTTGTGTAGCCGTGTGTACTAACAATAGATAATGTACGGGTACTCTCGCCAGGTAAGCCGCTGACGAGCCGCTGAAGGTCCGCTGAGGTGTGCCACTGTTCTCGGGAACGCATGAAGACCGCTGAAGGCAGGGGCGCGGGGGTGACGAAATAAAACCCAACTCTTGAATACAGGAATCTTCAGGGAGTGTTCTTCTAGGCTTCTATTTCAGGATTTCTTCTAATATAATACTGGACCGATGACTACGAGTTCCTGAAGGGAACATGGTTACTAACGTTCTACGATACTTTACCGTACCGAGCCCCGCGAGAACACTCACTGTTTTCTTTATTTAAAATCAACAATTTTTACTATTGGTACAGTGGTTACAAGGTGTTTTCTATGGCTATTCTATTAATAATTGTTATGAGCTATATTTTGTTGGAAAGTACATAGAATTCCCTACGTGTTAGTATATAATGTACTATAACTTTATTTATTTATTTTATAAATTTTTCGATGGAAGCGTAAATTCACTCGCGAAACTATGCCTTGTCTAACGTTTCCCGGTCTATTATTCTATGTCTATGTAATTTATCCGGACAAACTATACTATATTGGCTTGAGAGCAATCTGAACTGTTTATTAAAACTATTTTTGTCCGGATAAGGCTGCCAGACAACACACAATTCGCCCTTTCATATGTGCTCCTTAAAACTATACAACACTTATAAAATCTATCAAACTAACACGATAATCGAAACAGGAATTCTATAAAACTATTTTATATATCTATGTTAAGCTATGGTAATTGTATTAATATTACAGTTCAAGAAAAATTACGAAATAAATTTAATTATAAAACTTACGTATCAATACTTACAACTAGACTTATCTATTAAGTACTATGGAAACACTAATAACTGCACTAAAACACTGATTAAGTTAAAGTCTTTCGAATCAAATATCTATTTACACTATCACTCGCGTATGGGGACGCGCTGTCGCGAACAGTGGGCCTAGTACGAGTTTCACACTTACGAATACTTTCATCGTTTTCGTCGACTTTCATTCATAAATCAGTAGCGCCCCTGGCGGATACGAGGAGGAACTACAGATTTATTAATGAAAGTCGACGAATACTTTGAAAGTATTCGTAAGTGTCAAACTCGTACTAGGTACACAGATAAATTGATTTGCAAAGAAAAAAAATACGTAGATAATGTGTTACAAAGAATCATGGCTTTTGTACAAAAATAAGGATTTTTAGAGATGTTGGAATGGTTTTAATATTGGGCCTTGGTCCTTAAAGTATTACTTTCGGCATTAACATACACATGTGCATGTAAACGTTATTTCAATAAATATATTTTATAAGAAAAAAATATGGTCCGTTTTATAAATTCCTGTATTTATGAAATTTTAAATGAAACCCAGTTTAATTTAAACAAGTATCGTTATTAAATCCTTATAGCGAGGTGCTGAAGTGAAACAAGAGCGAGATTGTTTCATCACGGGTGCAAATTTATAAAGTATACGTGAAGAGGTAATGCAATGGAATTCGCGAGAACTAGCACGTTGCTTGTGTGAAGTAATATGAATTGGAGTTACGTAGTTACCACGAATTAATACTTCTCGAGTGTTACGTAAAAAGGTGATTCACTGTTATTTGTTTATTTTATGAATGTGAGCAGTAACCAGGCCTGATTACTGTATTACATGACAATTAATACATCTTGCAAAGTTCAATAAAAAAAATTGCTCAATATGAGAAAATGCGTAAAAAATCTTTTAAAAGATAATCCGAATACCTACTAATATTACAAATGCGAAAGGATGAATGTTTGCTTGTTTGCTTATTTGTTTGTTTGTTTTTCAATCATCGATATTTATGTGATGAACATAAGTGTTTGTGTTGGTCTGGATGTTTCTTATGAATTATAAGTATGTATTTACAAAAAAAAAAAAAAAAATTTTTGGGACATTTTTACACAGCACCAAGTCCCAAACTAAGCAGAGCTTGTAATATGGGTACTAGACAATGGATATGATACTTATAAACTTTTTGTTGTTGTTGTAAATACATACTTATAATATATAAGAAACACCCAGACCAACACAAACACTCATGTCACATCACACAAATATTTGTGTCCTGTGGGAATCGAACCCTTGACCTCGTGATCAGCAGTCCGACAATCGAACCACCAAACCACAGAGGTCGTCGTATAAGTATCATATCCATTGTCGAGTACCCATAGTATAAGCTCTGCTTAGTTTGGAACTAGATGGTACTGTGGAAAAATGTCCCAATTATTTATTATTTATTTTATTCACTCTATAATAGCCCTTTGAACGGTACTACTTAATACAACAAGCTAAAGATAAAAACGTTCCGAGTGGTGCCAGGACACAAAGAATAGCATCACCCCCAGTGGCGTGCAGTGACCTAATTTATTTGAATTTAATTTTGGTCTAAGTTATTGATTTTTGTATGTAGAAAGATTAATTTAGCATTAATAGGTCTATTAAAAGATAAACAATCATTGTACTTTGAAAAAAAGATAATAACTTACACCACTATTGAATTAGAATGAGGAAGGCACTGGGTACTGCCTAATTGCCTATATGGAATGCACGCCACTGATCACCCCATCTCTTCTTGTGGGTGTCGTAAAAGGCGACTATGGGGTTCACCAGAGGATGGGCAGCAGCGTTCTCTTCTGAGTATTTATTCAACCAACTGCGATCACCAACCCGCCTGCCAAGCATGGCGATTATGGCATATCCCCATTTTTGGGGAGGCCTATGTTCAGCAGTGGACGTCTTTCAGCCGAAATGATGATGAAAGATAAAAATATCTTATTTATCTACTACAGAAACCTAAATCTTGTCTTATTATTTTATTTTATTTCTGTGTTGTCATATAAAAGTAGAGCACAATAATTTCCCTTCAGGCAATCGTATATCTGACGTCACGATCCACGTAATGAGATGACGTCACATATCCTTTTGTCGTCCTCCTGATTGTCACAAGTATAAAATAAACAAGGGCTAATTCTGGCGGGAATGTTCAAGACGATGCTTGAACATTTAATGAACGAACTCAAAGAACAATGTTACGTTGATTTGCGAGTCAAAGACGATAAGAATGAAAATGGCCTGAGGCTTAGATTCACAAGGATTCGTGTCATAGATCTCTAGATATAGATAGGTTTGTGTGTTACATACACCCATTGTGTTGATATTACCTAAAAAGGGACACAAAATGCTCGATGGTAAAATAGTGACATACTCCGAGTGAAATGTTTAGAAGAAAATGAAGAGTACAATTTATATCATCTTTACAAAGTTTTTTAGGGCAAGAATCTATTTCAAATGAAATATTTACATTCTACTAATATTATAAATGTGAATGTATGGACGTCTGCTTATTTTTGTTATTTTTTTGTCCTTCAATCACGCTGAAACGGCTGACAAGATTTGGGTGAAATTTGGCACACAGATACAGTGTTCTAGATACTTTTTATCGACATACCACGGGATGCCCCGTATGACAGCTAGTATCAAATATACCATAAGAGAATGAGAATACATTAATAATAGGACAATGAGAGAGGCTTCTATTCTACTTTTGCAACATGCCTTCTGCGCTATGGATCAAAAAATATTTAAATGACCTTCATAACTCGAACGAATAAAATTGGGAGAAGCAATCTCGCTAAGACAAGATTGAAGCACTTCGTTTTTTCCTAAACTCACTACAATTTCGACATAATTTTAACACACCAGATATATATTGTTATTTTATTTATGGCACTACGACAATAACGACGAGATTTGTTGTGTAATCGCGGCTTTTTGTCTTACTTTGTGTGTACATCTGTGCGTGCCAGCCCGTACTTTTAAGCGAGCCGTCTTACTATGGATACCTCACTTTTTGTTTAGCAAAATTCCGTCCGCCTTTTTTTATTCGTCCAAGCTTCATATTCGGGAATATTTGAGTCTGAAAACGTACCTAAAGATACAGGACAAATCCGTATGTAAAAAGTAAAACTTAAAAAAAATATTCACCACTGGCCACTAATAAACCGTGCACACAAAATCCCTTTTAAGAAAAACATTGATTGCATGTTTTACATTCACATCGCTAAACAAAGAGCAATATGAAAGCCTCGCCATTCTATGTAAAGGCAAGAAATGTATGAGAGTATCGCTAAAAGCCAGATCCATCAGCAAAGCGCTTTTTGTGGTCGCTTTTACGCTGAATATACAGTATAACAGATCAAAGATATTTACAAATAGAGCTGGTATTATCATATCTGATTTGAAATGCATGTGTTATTAATTTTCTCTGATATACTGTTAATTAATGGGATTTTAGCTGCTTATTTTCAAAGACAGCTTGTTAGTAAAATATATAGTTCAAATTCAAAGAGTATTTGTAACAACACGAGTAAATGTGGTCGCTATTGTGTATTGAAATCTTAGTTAGAATGGTGCTTCATATAATGTAATAATAAAGCTTTATTTAAGGGGAATGTAGCAGACAAGTAGCGCCCCAATCAGTAAAAAAATATTTCTCGCTGAATACATCATTTATTGAAAATTTTTATCAATTGAAGTACAGGTACTTACGGTAGTTTAATCAGAAAATATTAACTCTGTAAAATATAGTTCGCTGTAGTTATCGATAGAAAAAATGCCAAAAGTGGCCTTTTTCGCGTTTTTTCTATCTACAACTACAGCGAACTATAATTTACAGAGTTATTAATTTCTGATTATACCAGTACCTCCAATAGTTAAAAACGAATTTTCGATAAATGATATATGCCAGTAATAATTTTTTTACTTATTATGGGGGCGCTACTTAGCTACAACATTCCCCTTAAGAAGCTTTCTTAGAATTAAAAACTGTTTTTTTTTTCGGTTGTGTTACTATTTTCTGAAAACTCAAAAAGTTCTTATTAACTTCTTAGGTTTAACTTAAACTCGGTCGGTTGTCGGTTAAACTTTCTTTTATTATAAGTTCTTATTAGACAATGTAATAAGAAATACTGCCTCGTAGGTCTAGTGGTCGCAAGTGCGACTGCTGAGCGTGGGGTCCTGGGTTCGATTCCTGGGTCGGGCAAAATATTATTGAGTTTTTCATTTGGAAATTCTCAGTAGCAGCCTGGAGTCTGGATTTGTGCCCAGTTAATGGCAATAGGCTCGCCCCCTATTACATGGGACTTATAACATAACTGGCGAAATGTGGGTGTACTATACACCTCTGCCTACCCCTTCGGGGAAATACAGGCGTGATGTTATGTAATGTTGTTATGTTAGACAATGTTATTAGATAATTATTGTCAATCAATCGAAAACCGAACATCAAAAACTAGAAGACAGACGGAAACTGATTGATTACTGTTATAAATTCCTGATGAAGTACAAAGAATTTTTTGAAACTGACCTCCATAATATTAGTACGCTATGTACAGTTGACCGCACGTCAGTGGTAACATTTGGATTATAAAAACTGACCATGCTGCTTACGAAATAAAGATGCTGTCAAGGTTAAACTGTTACCACTACCGTGCGGTAACTGTGGACATTGGGGTAATTCCGGACATAGGGTGGGCATTAAATAAATAAACAAATAGTGTGTGACGTCGCTTTATTGTACCCTGAGGGGTACACAAAAAAACCGGCCAAGTACGAGTCGGACTCGCGCAGTAAGGGTTCCGTACCTCTCTACGACCTGATACCCCATAAATACTGATTTAATTTACGAGAGTTTATCAAAAGACATCAACGTATCGTGCGCGAAATATGAATTTTTGCATGTCTTTCTTACGCAGGTACCGCCACATATGTCTATGTTTGTCTTATTTTTAGTATTTGTTGCTAAACTACATAATATGCACTATAATCTGACCAAGTTTGACGCTGGTATATATTACGGTTTTGAAGATAGAGCAAAAACAAAAACGTTGAAAAAAATGCATGTTTTTTGAGGTTTCTTGTATGGGGACCCCCTAGGTTTTTAGACTTTTTTTTGTTTTTAGTATTTGTCGTGATACACCTTATAGCAACACATTTTCTGAGAAAATTTCAACCGGTTACCTATTACCGTTCAAAAGATACAGCCCTGTGACAGACAGACGGACGGACGGACGGACGGACGGACGGACAGCGTAGCGAGAGTAATAGGGTCCCGTCTGTCACCCTTCGGGTACGGAACCCTAAAAACACCATTTTATGATTTTGTGATTTTAGGTTTGGTAAAAGTTGTTTATACTGATGAGTACAATGACCCCTTTTCAGGTTTAGTATACCTAAACTAAAACTAATGTTGTTTATAATACCAATCCACAATGCAGCCGGATTTAATAAACGTGTCTTTTTACATGCAGACACATTTTCCTCGCATTAATTTTCATTAATCACAACTCTGCACATAATATGAACATTTACATTGCAGCCTCTTCCTTATATTTGTCGTGAGGTTAAGTGACTGTTGTTCCAACGGTACTGGCCACGCCATTTCCGTAGCCGCCGGAACTGTGGTCTCCACTGGCTATTGTTGCTGACCGTCCGGAACTGCTAGCTACAGGCTAGCGGTACATCATGTGAAGGTTTAGTTTATAATTATCATTTTGAGGTATATTTCAGCAGGTAGAAGGTAGGTTTTAGTTTGTCTGGTACCTTTTAAGTATTTTTTTTTGAGTGAAAGTCCTCATGGATGTTCTCCATCTGGGGAAGGTGGAGGGATAAGTCAGACTCCTACCGACTAAAACCACACGGTGGCCATCCTCAACACAAGTTAGAGGAGCTCCGGGAATTCCAATGGACC
Organism: Asteroscopus sphinx; assembly: GCA_949699075.1. NCBI lineage: Eukaryota > Metazoa > Arthropoda > Insecta > Lepidoptera > Noctuidae > Asteroscopus > Asteroscopus sphinx. The sequence goes on from OX453007.1 coordinate 22,955,842, forward strand.
GTAGCGGCTCCCTCTATTGCTATGCCCACAAAAATAGATAGAATGGAAAAGTGAGCAGGGCACGCGTGCTAACACTCATAGTGCAGGGCATTTCAAAGCTTTTCTCAGTACGCCTTATGACTTGATTCTATAAATACTGTAACAAAATCTCGCAGAAATGCCTTAGTGTGCTTTTTTAAACTGCAGAAACAAAAGCTGTAAAGTACATAAAAAAAAACGTCAATTTGTAAGGCGTAGTTTGTTCAAAAGTTGCCACGCATGAATCGCTAGTAAAATTGTGATTACAACCATTCTATCTCTATTTCTGTGGCTATCCCTTTGGCACGTCCCAGGGAAAACAACATTGTTTCGCCCACAGCACCACGCGACCACCACGTGCTTCCGTCCTCTCCGGGATCGCTTAATGGACGCCCTTGAGTTCCCCTACTCTTAGCGCCCACGATCCCGAAGGTCTCCCGCCATCATGTGGCGGCGGGGGATGCAGCGTTTCACCCTATCTGGGCCTTGCGCCGTGACGGTTGCCTCTCCGGCCACTTCGTCTGTGAGCAGGATCGGTCCTCTCTCGATCCCAGTTTTCTTGTACCTACATGTACATTAATTTATAGATAATATGTTTATTGTATAGTGCGTGTTTTCACTTTAAAATATTATTTTGGCTGTCCCAAATTTAGAGCATTTAAATCTTTATGTTATGGTCCCAAGAGAAAAACTTGTATAGATAAGTAGTCGTAGCTGTGTTTCACAAGAGTTTCATGTTTAAGTGATAGATGAAGTTACAGGAATTCATGGCGACCCATGGCAGAAGACCATGTCTTTATTATTTTTAATCGTCAACGCAAACAGAAGAGTTTTATGGTTTTAATGTGTGTATCTGTCTTTGGTATCGTAGCTCCAAAACGGAAGAAACTATTTTTAATTTACTTTTTTTTTGTTTGAAAGGTGACTTGGTCAGGAGAGTTTTTAGCTACGATTCAAAAAAATCTGTTGCACCGTTTGAAAATTATCAGCTCATTTCTAGTTGATGAAGGGATGTGATGTGAGTAACTTCCACAATACTGATCGATTCGAAATTTGGTATCCTGTTACTTTTATGATATTTCAAGACCATGGTAACCTTGACTTGATGCTGCAGCATCACCTGAAATCTGCAGGATGCCCAACTTACAGCAGATGTGTCATGTTTGGGCTAATTTGAATGGTTTCAATGAATATGTTATAAATAGATCAGGGTCCAATGATGGTGCAGGAAAGAGAAATGAGGATAAAATGGTTAGAGATTCTAAGCTAATTTCACTCGTTCAATCGATATGAAACTATGGTATACCTACGATGTTGTATCGGTTGCGGCAAATTAGTGTATGAATGTGTAAAGTGAATTAAAGGATAAATGAGTGAATGGGTTGTGTCGGGGATTGTCATTTTTAGGGTTCCGTACCCGAAGGGTTCTAAACGGGACCCTATTACTCTCGCTACGCTGTCCGTCCGTCCGTCCGTCCGTCCGTCCGTCCGTCTGTCTGTCACAGGGTTGTATCTTTTGAACGGTAATAGGTAGCCGGTTGAAATTTTCTCAGAATATGTGTTGCTATGAGGTGTATCACGAAAAATACTAAAAACAAAAAAAAGGCTGAAACCAAAGGGGGTCCCCATACAAGAAGCCTCAAAAAACATGCATTTTTTTCAACGTTTTTATTCCTGCTTTATCTTCAAAACGGTAATACATACCAGCATCAAACTTGGTCAGATTATAGTGCATATTATGTAGTTTCACAACAAATACTAAAAATAGGGCAAACAGACATATGTGGTGGTACCTACGTAAGAAAGGGATACAAAAATTCACATTTCGCGTACGTTGTTGATGTCTTTTGATAAACTCTCGTAAATTAAATCAGTTTATATGGGTTATCAGGTCGATGGGTGGTACGGGACCCTTACTGCGTGAGTCCGACTCACACTTGGCCAGTTTTTTTTTATTTACCCTTGTTAAAATAGTATGCTTCTAAGCTTTGCTTACTTTACCCATAAATTCAATGTTTTACTAAAGCAAAAATAAAAGTTATCAATTAGCCTTCACTTCCCTACATCATTTTATACATGTAATAATAAAATGTAGGTGTAAACAAAAGTAACATTCATAATTTACTTGTCAATCTAAGAAATCAAATGTCAAATCACATACAACAATATAACATTAGATAAAACGTGACTTCCTTTTCAATATCAAGTTACATTAATATTCATTCGATAAAAAATAATCATTTTGATATCAAGTATGTTACTATTGTTATCTCTATAAAGTTGAAAAAACCGGCCAAGTGCGAGTCGGGCTCGCGCAGTAAGGGTTCCGTACCTCTCAACGCCCTGATATCCCATAAAAAGAGTTTATCAAAAGATATCAACGAACGTACGCGAAATGTGAATTTTTGCATCTCTTTCTTTCGTAGGTACCACCACATATGTCTTTGTTTGTCCTGTCCTGCCCTATAATCAGACCAAGTTTGACGCTAATATGTATTACCGTTTTGAAGATAGAACAGGAACAAAATGCATGTTTTTCGAGGTTTCTTGTATGGGGACCCCCTTTGGTTTTAGTCTTTTTTTTGTTTTTAGTATTTGTCGTGATACACCTCATAGCAACTAATTTTCTGTGAAAATTTCAACTGGTTATCTATGACGGTTACAAAGATACAGCCCTGTGACAGACAGACGGACGGACGGACGGACGGACGGACAGCGTAGCGAGAGTAATAGGTTCCGTTTGCACCCTTTGGGTACGGAACCCTAAAAAGTAACAATGCTCGCACTAGCCCGTTGGTGTAGACAAACGTGTTTTCTATTAAGGGGATTGTAGCAGCCAAGTGGTGCCCCATCAGTAAAAAAAAAACGATTTAAATTGTGGAAAGAAAAATTCAAAATTCGAAAAGGATTCGAACCTGCAACTCCTGGCTCAGTGCGCCAGTGCTTTAGCCACTTAGAAACCGTGAACACGTGAGCGATTTTTTCTTTCCACAATTTTCATCGTTAGATTTCGCTTCGCATGCGTAAATGCGTTAAAAGTAATAATAAAAAAATATTATTCGCTGAATACATAATTTAACGAAAATTCGTTGTTAACGATTGAAGTACAAGTACTGTAGTTTAATCAAAAACTATTAACTCTGTAAATTATACTTCGCTGTAGTTGTAGATAGAAAAAGTGCGAAAAATGCCCACTTTTGTTTATATTAGTATTTATTTATTTATTATAGGTATCCACAAAAAAGTATAAATTTAAGTATTATATCCATTGTCTAGTACAAGCTCTGCTTAGTTTGGGACTAGATGGTGCTGTGTAAAATTTTCCAAAATATTTGTTTATCTTTGTTATTTCATATCAATTATAAACAGGTTTTATATAACTATTTGTACTCTTACATCCTTAAATGTGTGAACATCAACGTATGAATCTAATTTTAAAAACCTTAGCACCCCCAAAGAGTTATTATACTCAGTATATACAAAGTCTATGAGCACCCCAGACTTTAGGTTTTACATAACTGTTTGTACACATACATACATGTGTGAAAATCAAAGTGTGAATCCAATATTAAAACCTAAGCACCTCAGAAATAAATTCACTCGAAACTCATGAATCTCACAAAGTATTTTGAGCGTGTACTCCAGCACTATTCAAAACCAGATAACGTGCTACATTCACCCCTTCAGGGGAAATGAGGGTGAAGATAACTTACGTCTATTTATCTACATATCCATTACGAAACATTGTATCCCAAACTGACATAAACTAAAACTAACCACGACCGCATCAACAAAGTTTAGAGTCGACCTTTGGTGACGTCACAAAAACGACGCCATTTAATTCGTAAACTAAGTTAACTACGTCACGTTGGTTTGTCTACTATACAGTAATACTATATATACAATAAGATACGACTGTTATTGCTTGGACGTGCGCCTGTGTCACTCGATCTCAATTTTTGAAATATAACGACTTTTAATTATTTAAAGAGTTTTGTGCTATTGATCCCGCTGGGGATCTCTGCTTACTCACAGTGTCAGTTCGGCTTCGCTGTTGCTACTTCTGCTGATGGACCACACTAGGCTGTTGATTACCGACGCCAGGAGTTGACCAAAGAGTTTAGATCAACGAACCGATATCTCGTTACGTCAGGCCAGTGTACCTTCTTTACTCCTGTATTTACCCAAGTAAAGAAACAAGATTAATGAACCCACTAGCTGTTTAAATTAACTAATTACCTACTACAAATTCACAAGGTTACGGTGGTACTACTACATAGTAATTCAAAGGCAGTAACATCTTTGGCTAGTACCAAAGATGTTACCATCTTAAATAATATCCACAGATAAGAAACAAAAATGGCATTCAATCATTCGTTCATTACCGCCTTCATTTGAAGCAACGTTCTGTTTCTCTAAATATTGATATTATATGATCCTCGAAAGGTCTTCGTTTTTTAACAAACCTGGATCTTTTAGTTCTGGTTTAAACCTAGTACTTAACATAACTGGCGAAATGTGGGTGTACTATTACACCTCTGCCTACCCCTTCGGGGAAATACAGGCGTGATGTTATGTTATGTTATGTAAACCTAGTACTTTCGAGTTTTTTGTAATAATACTGAGGGAGTTAATAGACAGGTAGCATTTTGCCGTCGAAATACCCAATAGTAACTAAAGCCGTTGACCGCCGTCAGCGTCAGGTATTGATTACTGTTGACAAGCCGTAGTGGCGCCACGCCGTCACCTGCATTCATCGGCGTCTCTTAGCCGTCTGTTTGCAACCACCAAAGAATTAGATAGATAGAATGGTTGTAATAACAATTTTACTTGTACGATTCATGCGCGGCAACTTTCGGACAAACCACGCCTCCCATTTTGACGTTTTTTTTTTTAAAAATGTACATAACATAACATTACGACTGTATTTCCCCGAAGGGGTAGGCAGAGGTGTATATTACACCCACATTTCGCCAGTTATGTTATAAATCCCATGTAATAGGTGGCGAGCCTATTGCCATTAACTGGGCACAAATCCAGTCTCCGGGCTACTACTGAGAAGTTCCTAATAAAAAAACCCAATAACACTTTGCCCGACCTAGGATTCGAACCCAGGACCCCATGCTCGGCAGTCGCGTTTGCGACCACTAGACAAACGAGGCAGTTTAAAAATTTACTTTATTCATATTTACTTTACAGCTTTTGTTTCTGCAGTTAGAAATGGCATAATAAGGCATTTTTGCGGGTTTTGGTTACAGTATTTACAGAAACAAGACAAGGCGTTTTGAAATGCCCTGCACTATGGTGCAGTGTTAGCACGTGCGCCCCGCCCACTTTTCCATTCTGTCTATTTCTGTGGCAATCACCCTAATGGTAATGGTATGGCACGGACGATGCATCCATTCGGACGCCATTAACAAATGACGACATCCAAAAAAGCTTGACTTGTTCTAAAAATATCATACGTTTTTATCATTCACGAACAGTTTTTGGAATGCGGGCACGCCATTCGGACTTTTGGATGCATCGTCAGTGGCACCCTAAGTTTTCGTATAAAGTGAGACAGTTATAATTAATAGCCTACCCTAGTTCCTGTCATGTCGTTATAAACACGAGCACGCGAGGGAATTACCGAGAAAACCTGGTGTTTGAAAACTATCGGTACCGTAATATATCTCCGAAACTCCGGTGTAGCTTGTAAGGAAGATATTTCAAGGGCAGATATTATGTTCACGTTCTTTATCTTCATAATACGTATAAGATACGTACGTATAAGATTTAATGTTAGGTATAATGAACACCTTACATTATTTTGTGATATCGAACTCACGCGTTAGCAATGCCAATTGGCTACTCCCATCAACTTCACCAGCGTTATTAATTACTAGCTTTTACCCGCGGCTCCGCTCGCGTTAAATTCTGCTAACCCACGTCAGTCCAGTCCATACCAGTCCATTCCAGTCCAGTCCAGTCCAGTCCAGTCCACTGTCCCACTGTCCCACTGTCCCACTGTCCCACTTTCCTACTGCCCCACTGTCCCACTTACCATGTCCCACTACCCCACTGCCCCACTGTCCCACTGTCCCAAAGTCCCACTGTTCCACTGTCCCACTCTCCCAATGTCCCAATGTCCCACTATCCCATTGTCCCACTGTCCCACTGTCCCACTATCTCACTATATCACTATCGTCCCATGTCCCATGTCCTGTCCCACTGTCCCACTGTCTCACTATCTCACTATATCACTATCATCCCGTCCCATGTCCCATGTCCTGTCCTATGTCTTATGTCCTGTCCCATGTCCTATCCTATGTCCAGTCCTATATCTCGTCCCATGTGCCGTCCCACTGTCCTGTCCCATGTCCCGTCTCATGTCCCGTCCCATTTCCCGTCCCATGTCCCGTCCCATTTCCCGTCCCATGTTCCGTCCCCTGTCCCGTCCCCAGTCCCTTCCCCTGTCCCGTCCCAGTTCCATCCCCTGTCCACTCCACTCCACTCCATTGTACATTACTATCCGCTCGTGCAAATGCATAGAAGCTTCGATCTGTCGGATGAGTACGCAACCCACGAATTATTTTTTTTCTTTTTTTCTTTCTTTCTTTCTTTCTTTCTTTCTTTCTCAAAACCCATACCAGTTTTTAAGTCAGATCATCAGCTTTCAAACAAAAAAAAAAACATCAAAATTGGTCCAGTAGTTTTAGCGTGATGCTGGAACAAACAAACAAACGGACGTTTACAATTTTATAATAGTTAAGATTAGTAGCAGATGGAGAAGACAAACGTCCACCTATTGGTATTGTACGCAGCTGACGGATCGCACAGTATAAGAAAATGCGGATGAAATCATCGGCATTCGAATGTCAATATTAAAATTCCGATTGCTCATAGAAATTCGTCGGCATAATGCGATCCGTATAATGCGTACGATACAGTTAAGTCGACGAGCGCCCACTGGCTCGGTCCATTTCAGTTCCTGGAGCTCCACTATTTTATGATGAAGGCCACCGTGTGGTTTTTAGCGCAAATCACACTCAACGCGGGTGTGGGACGGGCGCGGGACTCATCGGACCCGCGGCGGGTGGAGTGCGGGAGCCACGCGTGTCTCCCGCCACTACAGACAGCACGGGCCGAGCGGGTCGGGAGCTCCGCGCGGCTCCCGCGCTCCTCCTGACGCAGGCCCGACCCGCGCTCTGTGTGGTTTGCGCTCGGTGGGAGTCTTCTCCAGACGGAGGATATTCATGAGGATTTCCACCCGAAAAAAAAAGGTCTTAATGAACGTGGGTGCAACAGTCTTATACAACGATTTCAACGAGATCTAATAAAAGCCCCAAGCTAAACTAATTGAAACTTTAAATTGAGAAACCCTTCCTTTTATCATCAATTTATCTCAGACGAATCTGTAAATGTATTCACAAACAGCGCGATGTTATTTTTAAGAAATCTAGTATAATCTCTTCAGACAGATTCATCGCTTGTGAAAAAGCGCGTTAAACTTTTTCGCTCCCGCGAAGTCCCCAAAAGCCTAGTTTGGAACTGTAATTAATTTTTAATCCGGTATCCTTACTTTGCGGCTTCACATAATAAATTAATTTTCACCAGCGTTCGGATGATAATCAGTTAATTCAGCGTTCCTCTTTTGCAATAAAAAGGATTTCAAAGCGGGAATTGTTCTAATTAATTATTTGGGCTCAGGAATAAGGGATGATACGCCGAAGAAACGTTCTCACGTTTGCGTGTTAACCGCACGACGTAATGTCTATTCATTGTGTCGCATTTCACATAATGTTCAATTATTTTACTAAATGACGAAAAAAAGGAGGAGGTTCTCAATTCGACGCGTATCTTTTTTAAAGGTAAGTCTGATTTATGTTTAGATTTATGTACCACATCATTTCAGCCGAAAGACGTCCACTGCTGCACATATGCCTCCTCCAAGCATCGCCACAACGGCCAGTCCTGCGCTTCCCGCATCCAGTGGATTCCAGCGACTTTCAACAGGTCGTCGGTCCACCTTGTGGGGGGCTTATCCACGCTGCGCCCTCCAGTATGTGGACGGCACTCTAGAACTTTACGGCCCTGTCGACCATCCGTTCTGCCAGCAATATGTGCCCCGCCCACTGCCACATAAGTTTGGCAATTCTTCCGGCTATGTTGGTTACATTCGATCTCCTACGAATCTCTTTTCTGATTTGATCACGCCGAGCATAGCCTTTGAGTGACTTTAAGCCTTCTTATCAGGCCCATTGTGAGCGGAATTATTATTTATGTTCAGTCAACCAAACGGAATCATGACCCACCATAAGCTTAATTTTCTACAAAAATTATAATACAATTAGGTCGAGTTTCGCTCAAAGATATTTCCCTGGCAACAAACTTGTTATCAATTTTATTGTGCAGTGACAGTTAGTTTCTTCTAATTTGATTGATATTCTTCTGGAATTAAAAGAATCCTAATAGGTTTTTGATAAAAAAAAAATTACTTCACTTTTATAGGTAAACTATGCGGAACGACGGTTAATTCGAAATTCAAAACATAATTCTAGCTTTATCAAAAACGTAACTTTTTATCCAATTATTAATCTATTGCATTTAATAACAAAGCTCAAAATTGCATAGACCTCTGACCCGTATTAACGCAGTTTCCTTAATATTCAAAATGTCCTAAGTGCAGCACGATGCTAATAAGAAGAACATTTTTCTGTTTTGACAATATCATACGAATTCTTGGCTGAGTGAGTTATGATTCCGATTTGTTGACTGTACCTATGTATATGATTATGTTATCATTGTTACATAAAACTAAATTGAATTTTTCTTCGAGCCTTTTCCCAATTATATTAGGGCCGGCTTCCAGTCTAACTAGATGCGGCTGAACATTAGCAATTTATACGAGGTGACTGCCATCAGACACAACGCAGTTACTGGATAATACCGACATCTTAAGGTTAGACCAGTTGTCAGACTTTCAGGCTTCTGACTAACCGTAACGACTGCCATAATTATTCATATGGCAATCGGGACCGACAGATTAACGAGTTATCCGAGGCACGGAGTGCAACGAAACCACGGAATCACGGAATAAAAAAAATAGTTCCATGAACGAAACAGTCACCCATCCAAGAACTGACCGCAGCTAGTACAGCTTAACGTCCCAGAACTTGCAATATCTGCGGTTATTACTTAGCCACGAGCGCCTATATAAAACTCAATAAAATTATAAATAATTTTTTTTTTTTATAAATCTTTTAAGTTCATATTTGTTATAAGAAAACAATACTTTTTTCATATTTTATTTCATATTTTTTTTGTTGCGCTTCGTTAACTGTGACAGTAAACCATTTTTCTTTCACTATCACGTTTCTTCATTTGTAAGTACACATTTTTAACATTTTAAATAATTTTGCCTCGTTGTCTAGTGGTTGCAAGCGCGACTGCTGAGCGTGAGGTCCTGGGTTCGATTCCCGGGTCGGGTAAAGTGTTATTGGGTTTTTCATTAGAAAATTCTCAGTAGCAGCCCGGAGTCTGGATTTGTGCCCGGTCAGTGGCAATAGGCTCGCCCCCTATTACATGGGACTATAACATAACTAGCGAAATGTGGGTGTACCATTACACCTCTGCCTACCCCTTCGGGGAAATACAGGCGTGATGTTATGTTATGTTATGTGTTAAATAATTATATGTAAACAAAAACAATATAAAAATATTTAAAAAATTATAAAAAATAGTAAGCCACCGGCATCGGAAAGAAGGTCCAAGCTACCGGCGGCGGCGGCCAGGGTCCCAGAGACAGGAACCATATTATTATTTATTATAGTTCATATTATTGTATCAGAACTTCTTTATTGTATGCACACTTCCAGCCTAATTGGGTAACAGGAGCTTGGCTTAACCTCGTCTTCCAAGATTTGTAGCCAATTTTGAAGCAGATGGACAGACATACCCATACAACAATATAAGCCAAATAAAAGCTTTTAATAATAATAAAAAGGTCTTATTTAGACGTTTTTCCGGTAAAAGTTTACACCATAGTGAGTTTCCTATCGGTTTTTCCCCATAATTGTGTAAATATCTCAACGAAAAACATATTGTGCTGTGGTATGTACACTTATATTTCAGTGTATATCTCTACACAATTGGAATGGTCACTTTTTTCCCCATGATCCATTTCACGATATCGCTGGCGATTGATTGGAAGATTGGAAGGTATGACGCTATGACAGCCGTAAAGGTTGACAAGCCATCTCTGTTTTTTTTTTCAATGAAAATCTTGCATTACAATAATCATTTAGATTGTTCTCTGTTTCTAGTGAAGCCAGACTGTCTGTAACTCACTAAACCATGATTACCGACGACCACAGACTTGTTTTACATTTACAAACGTCGAATTTTTATGTTGACATTAAGTTTGGACATAGGCTTCCCCGAAACATCGCCACAACGACCGGTCTTGCGCTTTCCGCATCCAGCGGATTCCTGCGCCCTTCTCCAGGTCGTCGGTCTAGCAGTGGACGTCTTTCGGCTGAAATGATGATGATTAAGTTTGAAGTTTTTTCAAAGAAAAACGAGCTGTCGTCGGTTGAAGATTTTAGGAATCTATGGAATCGAATGTTTACTACCCTTTTATATTTACCAGGCCCCTTTTTAATGACAGCTGCAAGAGATATTAGTTGAATGTCCATCAATCCTTTTTCCTCATAAATCCTAATTAAAACTCCCATTACTATCCCCCATTTCTACCCGCAGAAAAGTCACCGCAAAACGTATTAATGACTACATTACGAACGGCCACCGGTCAGCGAATTTTACGATGATGGATTGAAAATGGCGCACATGGCAACCAAGTCCCACATGAATAAATTAACGCGCTTATTAAAGTCACACGGATTATGAGGGAATTGACCGTTGACTATTGTACTGTTGAATTATGATTTTAATACGTTCGTCGAGTTGCGTGCTTTACTCGCGTGACAAACGAACGTAGTGTTATTAGTGATCAATTGTAAGGCTTGCCACTTCTGTTTTTTCATTGGTCTGTGGTTATGAGCTGCTTTTGTTTTTCAATTTTCTAATTATAGTAATGTTGTATAATGAAGTTTTTATAATATATTCCGGTCACGCTCTTTGTTGTAACAAGCATTGCTACCTTTGTTATCAAGTATAAGAAATTATAATTTTATTCACAACTTATTTTCTAGTGTGTGTTTTGTCATTTTGTAGTTTGTTAGTGGGGCTAACTCACCAAGATGCGCCGGGTATATCTACTAGAGTATAGTCACTCGTGAAAGTTCTTTTAACACTTACACAAAAAAAAAACCGGGGCCGTCGGGGGTCACTCGACAGAAGCTAAGCTTCTAAACAAGCGCGAATAGTACGTACGCGCGCAGAGTAGTCTGTGTATGTTCAAAACAGTGACGTAGCCGCATACTAATGGAGTAGGTGACAGTAACGGTGACGTTTTTTCTCTGTTTACTCCCGCAACAACGCTAAGATGCTTCGCTTCAAAAAACTAAACTCATCGTCACGTAGCCAGGAATCGGCAGTCTAGGATTTTAGGCTAGTTAAGGGGTAAGGTACATATTTCTGTGAGTTGTGGTGATGTCCCGGACATAGCCGAAGGATTATTTAAGAAAATTGAAGTAACTAGGCCGTAAAGTGGGCCGCGCTCAATGGGTCGCGGACGTCATAACGTAGCAATTTTCATGGCCCGTCTACTCTAGGTAAAAGTAGGCACGTGGCGGAGTCTTTACTGGGTGCGAGCCCCACATAATCACCATCTCGCTGGTGGTGTCGTATGTAACAGGCTTTACATTTGCCTAAAAAAGGGTTATTTATTTCTGCTGCCATGAGTCGGTCTCCAGAAAGCTGTAACATATAAATGCGAATCTTCTTCTATCGTGTCGACATGAGCTACATAATGATAACAGCTCATGCCGTGGGGAAAAGATTAGCCAGTCAGCAGGTTGGTGGCGGGGCTGACTGCCCAGGGTGCACCGGACGATCAATTAAATTTCGTCACTCGTGGAGGCTCTTTTAATGCACCCCAAAAAAAATGAAAAATGCGAATAATATTGCTTTATCACTATTAACTTAAGTCAATCTCTGTACCAATCTACAGGATTTATGTTCGGAAGTGGTCAGCAATTTAAATTATAGCGCAAAAGCAAAATTTAATCACCTTTTGCCTTTCACAGTAACTTAGTTGTATATTATGTCGTATTGACTTTTAAATTATTAATTTAGGTGTGTTGCTTGTCTCGAATAGAGTAACCAGCTTGCCTATAACTAACTTATAGCTTGTTGCCAATATTTGACACTGATCACTAAGATAACTTTCTGTGTTAGCCCTGCACAAGGTAATTAATCGTAGCAATTTATCGTTCTGTGCCCAGCCATTTCGAGTCCACGTGTAGCTAGCGAATATTTTGCATATTTTAGGCTGGTCTAGTTTATAGGTACTTCTGAATTAGCGTACGTAATAGTAGGTAAACTGTTTCAACAAGTCTATAAACTGCCTACGGGAAATTATGCCATTTATATCCATACATCAAGCTTGTGCTTAAACGAATTGTAATCTAGTTATTTAATTAAATCAAAATCAGCCCCCCTAGCCAAGTTGACGTTGTTTTCTATTTGCGTTGACGATTGTAGATTGTAACTTGGCTATGGGGGCAGTACTGATTAGCATACATACATATTATCACGCCTGTTTTCCATTGGGGCAGGCAGAGACTATGGATTCCCACCTGCTACGATCTTGACACTTGACACACCTTTTTCGCTTCATTGCTTTATTAAGTTGCGATTGCATGGGCTTTTACAATTAAATAGACAGTTATTCAATGTAACTAATTTTATGTGTATTCTGTTGATTCTTAACTTAATTATGGACACGATTTTTTGTACGTTATGATTACTGCTGTTGGTGTTAATCAGTTTGTGTAACTTTGGTCATCACAAAATGACCACAAAATATTTATATATGCTGAAATTTTAATGGGTTCTTTCCCAAAACGGAGTCATTGTACTCATCATTATGAACAACTTTTACTATGGGACAAACCCCGAAATCACGAAAAAAAATCAGTTGGTTCACTACATTTGTGTTCACTTAAATCGACAAAATGTAGGGACCAAATTTTTGAATTTTTCGCGATTTCAGGGTTTGTCCCAAAGTAAAAGTTGTTCATAATGTTAGTACAATGACCCCTTTTCGAGAAAGAAGCCATTAAAATTTCAACATGTATTGTTTTTTGTAATTCTCACCACGTTTCGTGATTTAAACAACGGACACATTTTTTTACAAACACTAAGCAATCTCAAGTCATAATTACAGACTTTATAATTATTTATAACATATTAAAATTATAATAGCTGAAATTTTCTATCACACTTCCCAAACCAGGCAGTTAAACCAAGGATTTTGCTTACCTAAGATCCAGCACTCATATTTGCGTTTGTGGCCATTATGCTTCTTCCGTGTGGTGCCGGACGTAAAGAATAGCACCACCCTATATCTTCTCATGGGCGTTGTTGGCGATGATGCACCGCCTGCTCGACTTACCTAAGTAAAGACTAAAATTAAAAAAAATAATAGAATTAAGTACCTACCTATAGCGAATAAGTTATCACTTCTGGTAATCTGTTAGGCAGGGAAACCTAGTACGGATACCAGTCCTTCACAAAGGAATATTAACCTAAGGACTGTTTTAACTTGTAATTATTTTAAGTAACATACATTTGTGAATGAGAAATAAAACTTTTTTTTTTTTTACTTATATTTAAAATACTATGTACGTACCTGATTACTTACCTGATATCGTCCTGAAATGTATTGAAAATACTTACCTTTTGTTCATGTACCTACGTGTGTTATTGGCTTAAATAAAAACGCAGAAATACTGAGGGTGCAAAAGTGGAAAATGATATTCATATTATGTTTATTTGCCTAGTTACCTATAGTTAGGTATAGATTCGAGGCGTCGTCGCTGGACGGCCACCCCTCTCCCGCGCATACGTAGCACGGGCAGTCGCCCGTTAACCTTGAATGCGAACACGCGCATACCAATCTATTTTTGCACCTACGGTACGGCTCCCGATTTTCAAGTAATTTCCTCGTTTTTCTTTCGCAAACCGAACGCCCCACCTACATCGCTCACAGGCGTCGTAAAAGGCGACTAAGATATTCACCACAGGATGGGCAGCAGCGTTCTCTGAGTATTTAACCAACCAACTGCGATCACCAACCGGCCTGCCAAGTGTGGCGATTATGGCATATACCCCCAACATTAGGAGGCCCTTGTCCAGCAGTAGACGTCTTTAGGCTGAAATATGATGATGATGCTTCTTTCAAAAAAGAAAACAAAAGTCGTAGCTAAAAAAAGTCACATCAGTGTACAGCTTTTCGATACGATTCACAATGACAAAACAATCTGTCGTGTATCACCGGCAACGTCATGATTAAGTACTCTAACATATAGTACCTGCTGGTATGTGAACAATTCAGTGACTCCCGTAGCATTTTGTCCAATTATTGCACTTAGATTAATGTCAATTTGTGGCCCTCTAACGATTTGGCATTGATATAAGATGTGATTGTGAGGGCAGTGGTGGAATGTTTGATACTTTGTATTTAAGGCATGAATTTGCGGTTTTCTGTCATCTTATAAATATTTTTTTAAGCAAAACAAAACAAAGAGTAGTAGTAGAGCCCCTTTGTGAAAGAGCTCGTCCGGGGAAGTACTACCACCGTACCTACTTCTTCGCTAAATAGTGATGGTTGCATTGCTGTATTTCGGTCTGAAGGGTACGGGTGCCGGTGAAATTACTATTTCCATCTTCATGTCTCAGTTTGGCGAACTGACTTGCGGTACCATTTAGGCCACAGCCTAGGTGGTATTGCTGTTGTTATGGGCAAAGGTAACCGCTTAACATCAGGTGGGCCTTTAGCTCGTTTCGCCATCCTATACTATAAAAAAAAAGAGTTAACCGAGAAAGAACGTCACCGTTAACTCCATTAGCGCGTGGCTGCGGCTACATTACTGTACTCATAGGACTGCGCGCGCGTTCTATCCGCGCTTGAAAATGCGTAGAAGCTTCGCTTCTGTCGGTCGTCCCCGACACGCGACGTGGCGACGCCACTCGTTTTTTTAATTCATATTTTGACGATATTTAGTTTCAGTATGTATGTGTGTGTATGTGCCACCATCATAATATTAAGTAAAGTCGTAGGTAACTCTTATCATCATCATTTCAGCCGAAAGACGTCCACAGCTGGACATAGGCCTCCTACAAGAATCGCCGCCAGCGGCTACCCGCGACCTTCACCAGGTCGTCGGTCCATATTGTGGGGGGCCTTCCCACGCTGCGCCTTCCAATACGCGGTTGCCACTCCAGAACTTATATTGTTGCACATATATTTATGTTAACGTATCAATGCCTATAAGTTATAATCATTTAATTTTTAATATTTATCATCACTTTTCCTCTAATCTGAATATTACACTCAGCAATTACCAAGTTTACCTAGATAACAAAAAATATACAACCTTTTCTGGCTTGTCATCAATGTATAAGGACGAGTCAAGTAATCACTAATGACAGTGACCTTCTAATATTCAACGCTGATATTTTTTTTTTTATAGTATAGGATGGCGAAACGAGCTAATAAAGGCCCACCTGATTTTAAGCGATTACCTTTGCCCATAACAACTGCAATACCACCTAAGCTGTTGCCTTAATGGTACCGCAAGTCAGATCGCCAAACTGAGACATGAAGATGGAAAGTCTCATGTGATTGTAATTTCACCGGCACCCGTACCCTTCAGACCGAAACACAGCAATGCAAGCATCACTATTTGGCAGAGAAATAGGCACGGTGGTAGTACTTCCCCGGACGAGCTCGTTCACAAAGGAGCTCTACTTTAGAATTAGAAACTTTAATTTAAATCAAAACATGACAGGCTTAAAACAAAACACGACAGATGTACATACAATTAAATAAAGAATATCCAATGTCACAAACATAAAAAAAGAATAATGCATTAGCTTCATCAATTAAATAGCCTTACATTAAAAAGCACATTGTTTGTGCCGGAACACATCATTACATACAGCCCATAGTCCATACATTCAGTCCATAACACATCAAAGCAACGGAGAACTTCGAGCCCATAGTTTTCAATCAATTGTTAACAACTCGCAGAGGTTACAAAGTACATTAATAGCCTTCGGAATGGCCCTATACGTGATCATTGAGTAGATTTACAAGCATTCGGCGAACGATTATGGCGGACATAAAAGGTCATAAATGTTCATTTTATTTTAATGTGTACTGCAAATGCAATTGAGACCATTTTATATTTAGATTCGGTAAAAGAATCTGTGTGTGTATAATTTTGATACTATTTTGCCGTTAAAAGTAGGTACCTATGAATTTATCTACAATCAGTAGATGCTTACACTTTGCCGAGAACTACATACGTACGGTCTGTTTTTTTCTATATTGTCTTATTTTGTAAACAATCTTGGCACGCTTCTTTATTCAAATAACTACTGATAAAATATAATTACTAGTTCTGCACATGTAATAAGGTTAAAAAAAATATTTAGTGTGTGAAATTGTTAATATAATGCCTTTTAATAATTATTTTTGACGAATTGCATAAAAAAGACACGCCACGATTGTTTACTAAATAAGACAAGTAAGGAAAACAGAGTATAGTTCGAAATAGGTACAACAAAGTTTAGTTGCAACCGTAAAAACTACACACGCCATTAAAAAGTACCGGCTATTCATGTAATTTATGTTGTATACAACATAGCAATGTGCGTAGTGCCTGAGTAAAAAGTTTGCATGTTAGCTTTGATACTTAAACTTAAGCTGCCTTGTGTTTACTTAATGTTGCTCTGACATACCACATTTTTTTTCAAAATAATATTTCCTATCTGTTTTTCCGAGGGCTTATAATAAGTGTTCTAATTTGAAATTATAATAAAATCAGTAATATTTATTTTGAAAAATACTGATGTTAGAAATATTCGATAGCCTATTCAGAGTTCGGTTCCTACAGCTCTCAGCCGCAGTTAATTTTATGGCTACCATTGATACAGCCAGGAATGGAATTTTATACATTCAGCAAAAAGCAATGAAGAAATTGTTGTGTAAATTAACCACACGCGAGTAACAACTTGATGTAAGAAAACTAGCAGACTTTGTTAATCACTGCATAAATTAGAATAATAACTTGACTTTTATAAAATAGTTATGCTTTGACTTGAAGCGTGGTTGAGTTCATAAAAAAATTATGTACTTGAGTTTTTTGTTCAGGGTGAAATTCTGAATAAAGTAATTTTTCCACGAATTTGGCTGGACACAATACCATGTGTCTAGAAAACTGTAATTTGAATATAATGTAACGGGTTATTGTTTTGTACAGTAGTGTATAAATGTGTACCTTACTTCGTAAAATAAAATGTCTTGCTGTATTTATTTATCTAAAAGTATTAGGACTTATAAGAAAATTCTGTCAGAAAAAATACTGTGTTCATCCATGATGGTATTAAAAGCCGTTTCTAAAATATGACAACTTTTATTCGAAATGACGTCTAACACTAATGTTATGTCTCATTTTATTTCGCTTGCTAGCGTAAACATTTCTTTTCACATTACTTTTCTCATTTATAGTAGTTATCACGACATTACGCAACGCTGAATACACAAAGATCTTCTCCACTAGCTTTGTAAACGCGGCCGTGTGTTTTCTTTTTAAAGTCGTTTAATAAAAGGGCCAGATGTGTGGATATAATCTCGAGACCGTCTTGAGTCTCCCGTTTAGCTTAGAAATGTGAGAAATTTCCCGTTGAAGTGCACTCTCGTCTTCGCGAGATGCTACGAACGTTCTTTGCACGTGTTCTTCGCACGAAAACTCTTTTAAAACTCTGAATTATTATACCGCCTCGCGTCTCCCGTGGCGTGACTTAGCACTTCGGTAACAAGCTACTTGTCCTTATATTTCGTGCAAATTGTTTATGTATCTAAAAGCTTGGTGCAGGTACGTGTACCTGTATTTCGTGCAAACTGTACGAGTAAATGCGATAATCTAATTCATCCTTCCATTGTTAGTCTAAGGAATTCTAATTCGGACGGGCAAAATGTCAAGTAGGTAGCCCTTCATTTCAAACCTTCAACAATAAGATAGGAGTATTTTATAATCAATTTACCGAACAAAAGGTAGGACGAAAGAGGCTGGTCCACTAAAAATTTTAATGAAATCAAATAAACTTGAAATTTTAGGATCCACTTAGAAAGTTTAGAATTTCCATCCCTAGAGTGTGGACGAAAGAGACGAAAATATTTTATAGCGGAACTTGAGAACTTAGTAGTAATATCAATAGCAGTTACAGTTGCAGGAACTGTAACAGTGATTAGTGATTAGTAATTCGTAATGAGTCGCAGTGAGCCGACGTCATGCTTTTTGCTTCAATTTAGTCTGTTGATACCCCCTAGTTGGGGACCGTGGGATCACAGACGCCAAGTTAAGGAAATCCCAGTTGTAAACATTGGACGTACTATAGACCACGAGTTGCTTTAATTACCGTTTCTTGATTTCCAAAGGTAGATTAAAGGAAATTGTCACCAACAGATATTGGTTTCATTTTCGCATTAAAATTTAACAAAAAGTCAACTGATACGATAAGTTACATGACTTTAGTTCTTATAAAATACATGAATAAAAAAACTATTCATCATCATCATCAGCCTATATTAGTCCACTGCTGGACATAGGCCTCTCCAGTGGCACGCCGCTGACATCGATCCTCAGCCACTCGCATCCAGTTGCTACCAGCCACCTTGCCAATATCATCGCTCCACAGAGCCTGAGGGCGTCCTTTACCAATTCGCGATCTCCATTCAAGAACCCGTCTACTCCAACGGCCATCGGTTCTTCGGCTAATGTGACCGGCCCACTGCCACTTCAGCTTTCTAATCCTGTAGGCTATGTCAACAACTTTCGTGACAGCAAAACTATTAGAATAAACCGGATTATATCACGTATAATATTTAAATTGGTTTTCCTGACGTTTCGAAAGCTTTGCAGCGTTCGTGGTCGCTGGAAGACTAAGATGACAAGCGTCTGTACAGATATTTCAAAAAAATATATTTTAATCTACCGTACAATTTTTATTAATTAAAATAGTTTCGATGCACGTAGTAATCACTCACATAATATAATGAGTGTTATTATAATGTGTAGTGATCGCGAAAACCAAAGAAATTATTAAACAAAACTATTATTGAGACATTATTTTTAAGTAGTGTAGACTACAACTAACCATGGGTCTCGTATGAAATAGAAAGAAATAGCCTATTATAATCAAAGTTCACATAATTTTGTCTAGCCAGAACAAAGTTTTCGTACACACTCGGGATAGGTTTTATTTCGATCACACAAACTAAGCTTCACCTCAACTAGGGTCATAGATTTTACTTTACGCAAAACTTTGGTTTTTACTAAAGATTTTTTCAAGAAGAAAGTCTGCTATCGTAAATCAGTGAGACAGGTACAACTAACAACAGATTTCTAAATGTCAGACAAAAAAACGAATACTTGGGTATTTTGTTTTCGGTCGTTTGCTCTGTTTCCATACTTTCATTTTAAGCACTTTAAGTTTATTCCATACTTTAAAATTATGCTTTTAATGTAATCTAATAAAAAAAATGAACTAGTTAAACCTTTCACGTAGCACGGATTAAATTTCAAGATTACGTCATCGGCCACCTGATCTTGGTGCGGCCACTTTTATTTAAATGCGTTTAAACTACAATTTTCTTCTATGAAACCTACATAAAACTGTTATATTCATAATCTGTATAATATTTCCTATCTATTGATATAACTTTTATGTAGTATAGCAAAAAATACAAAAAGAAAATCAATATCCACAATTTATGTCCTTTGTAAGGTATGCTCTGTCTCTATAATATTTGGTGCAATCTGTAGCGCAAAGCTTTGGATCGATACTGATAAAAGAAAGGAAGTTCATAAAAAAAAATTTTGTTACAAAATATAACATAACACCACGCTTGAATTGCCCGAACGGGTAGGCAGAGGGGCATAGTTCATAATGGCTGGTTCATATCAAGCTATACATTTCAAGCTATACATTTCAAGTTCAAAATTCAAAAAATTATTTCGAATAAGCATTTACATTCACCTTCAAAACGTTAAGAATCTAATTGCAGTATAAATTGACCTTGCATTGTATAGGCTTTCCGTACAATGAGATCTTAGCTTATACAGAAAATTTATAGCTTGATCTTTAGCTGAGCGTTCGTCCACATTTCGCCTGCTATGTTATCGGCCCCATGTAATAGGTGGTGAGCCTATTGCCATTAACCGGGCATAATCCAGACTCCGGGCTGCTACTGAGACAAAAAATCCAATGACATTTTGCCCAACTCGGGAATCGAACCCAGGACCCCACGCTCACCAGTCCCGCTTACGATACTAGACCAACCAGGCAGTTTCTTACACAATATATCCAAAAAACTAAAATCAACATTCCTATTTCTTACACAAACAAAAATGTTCTAACAAAAAATCCTAATGTGCCAGTAAAAAAGAACTGAATCACATTTGATTAGGTCAGTTGCGCTGCGGTGTACCTAATGCGTCATGGCAGGTCCAATCGGACTGACAGTCACGAGTCAAGCTCAAGGTTTGCAGCCTCACCTTAACCCTGGTACCCACTGGCAATGCTCTCGTTATGATTGCATGGAGAGTTATATAGAGCAGCAAGATGTGGTACCTACATTGAGATCAGAATATTTATTTTCTTTGGTGATGTGGTATGTGTCGCGTTTGCTTTTCTTTTCATGGGTGTGATATTAACTTAATAAGAGTTGATATTCTATGCTACATTGCGTCATGCCTTAAATAGTAAGAATCATAAGCTTCCTTCTCTTTTTTCAAGCTATATTCGGGTCAATCAACTTTATTACCTACACTTTGGAACAACCAATTTCCCTGAACTTTGTCGTAGTCTGGGTGGCTCGTCAGTTCATACAAGGCTCACCCAACCAAAATATGACCCACAGAAGCTAGTGACGATAAAAGGCGCCATCTAAGTGTTTTTTGGCGCAACTTGTAAGCGTAACTCAGCGGACAGATTTTCGGGGGTCATTAAAGATTTTTGTTTTCTTCTAGGGTGTTTGGTTTTTTGACATTTTCTGTAAAAAAAACCATGGAAAGTTCCGAAAATTTAAATGTGTGACCATTAAAATTTTCAGAACTTCGTGACAATGGACTACAACACGGACTTTGTGTATGGCAGAAATTTTTGGTGTATTGAGTTACCATTAAAATTGGAATAAATCGATGATTTTCAGGCACGTTTATATGATCCTTGTAGTGCCTAATGATCTAAAATACGTTTGACATATTATTTGTGCATGAAATTATTCCAATTTAGTGTATTTTAATAATTAGATTATTTATTCAGACGACTAGATCCATTACATAAGTTTACTTAATTTTATTGTTAGTAATTTTTTTATTTTTTTTATTTTTTTTGACTGCCTCGTTGGTCTAGTGGTCGCAAACGCGACTGCTGAGCGTAGGGTCCTGGGTTCGATTCCCGGGTCAGGCAAAGTGTTATTGGGTTTTTTCAGTAGGAAATTCTCAGTAGCAGCCCGGAGTCTGGATATGTGCCCGGTTAGTGGCAATAGACTCGCCCCCTATTACATGGGACTTACAACATAACTGGCGAAATGTGGGTGTACTGTTACACCTCTGCCTATCCCTTCGGGGAAATACAGGCGTGATGTTATGTTTTTATGTTAATTTTATTTTCATGAAGAACAATTTTTAAGCAGAATTTTTGTCCATACACATTTTACGAAGGCAATCTGAAAAGAAACAGTAAAATAAACTTATTACGTATTTTTTACGTCTATAAGATTCATTAGATTTTTATGATTATAAAAGAACATTATTAGAAGAAAAACAGTCACATTATATATACCAGGCCCCTCAGAAAGTATTGCGAAAAAAAGTTTTTATATATGGGAGACTGGCCAGTTATAATGTTTTTCGAAAATATGATTATTTATAAGTAAAAATAAGTAAGTTCCAATTTCAAAATTTCCCTCCACATTTTTTGCGAGTTAATTCAAAGTATTGTGTCTCACTGAAATATGGATCTGCGCCGGGAACATTTTAGAGCTATGATTTTATACGATTTCAAGTGTCGCCTGAAACCGGATGAATCGTACGATAGACTTCAAATGGCATTCATGGATGAAGGCCCTTCCAAGGCAACCGTGTATCGTTGGTATAACGAATTCAAGCGCGGTCGACCAACTTTGGGGGATGACGAAAGAAGCGGTCGCCCTTTGACGGCTGTTACCGAAGAAAACGTGCTAGCAGTGAAAAATTTAATCCAAGACAATAGGCGAATTACATATCAGGAGATTCAACACATATTGAAGATTGGATCGGGAAGCGTTCACGAGATTCTACACAGCCATCTTCGCGTGAGGAGGATAGTATCACGCTGGGTGCCGCACAACCTCACCGATGCTCAGAAGCAGGCCCGGGTGGAATGGTGCCGTGATATGCTTAACAAATTTGAAGCAGGCTCGTCTCGGCGTGTTTACGACATCGTTACAGGTGATGAGTCCTGGATTTATCAATACGACCCAGAAACCAAGCGCCAGTCGACTGTTTGGGTGTTTCAAAATGAGCCAACGCCTACCAAAGTGAAGCGATCTAGAAGCGGGGGTAAGATTTTGATCGCTAGCTTTTTTAATTTGACTGGCCACTTGGTATCAATTCCCTTACGGGATCAAAGAAGCATTAATGCCGAATGGTATACTACCAAATGTTTGCCAGAAGTTTTCTCTGTTATAAGCAACAAGCGACCAAACACAGGGCTCCGCGGGCTACTGCTCCACCACGACAATGCACCTGCGCACACCGCACTCAAAACGAGGGACTTCCTGGACAGCACGCCAGTCAAACTCCTGGGTCACCCTCCTTACAGCCCTGATCTAGCACCGTGTGACTTCTTTTTATTCCCAAAAATAAAAAATCAGCTCAAAGGGATACAATTTTCGTCGCCGGAAGATGCGCTGGCTGCGTTCGAGCAGGCTGTAAACGAGGTGTCTGCGGCGAAATGGAAAAAGTGTTTTGAAAACTGGTTTAGGCGCATGAATCTTTGTATAGAGGCTGGTGGAAAGTACTTTGAAAAGATTTGATAAAAATATATGTACGTATAGAACAATTTTTTTTAGTTTCGCAAAACTTTCTGAGTGTCCCACGTATTACAATGAAAACTAAATTATACCATTTGTTATTCTTCAGAGACACATCTAGTTATTTTATATCTTCTAAAACAAAATAACAATGCCTAGATTACAATTGGATTATTCAAATCTAATTCTGTGGGCAGCGATTTATTCTGAATGAATATACAGACATAAAGAATGTAACTTTACATTTATCTAAAAGCCGAATCAGTTTATCGATACATGTGATCTCGATTATCGAAACACTCGTATGAATTATAAATCAATCGGTTAGGTCCAGAGATTACCATTGAAATAATTTGAATCGAATGATTTAAATCGAGTTAAAACAAATTTATTTTAATTCATTTATGCCCTATCGCGATCGTATTTTTCTTTTCACAATGTATATCTTTAAACTAGCAGTGCTCTTGCCGCTTTGCCCGCTTGAGAAGTTTTAACTTGCCCCGCCCGTGTAATGTTTTCCTTCGTAGTTTTGGGAAAAAAAAAATGTTTTTTTTTTATAAATTTTTTTTTGAATATTATTTATTCAAGCAACCCCGCAGGAAGATTTTTCATAGAAAATTCAACACGCCTATCTGCCACCGTTGCGTTAAATTAAAAAAAAACAAATAAAAACACGTAATCATTAATTGCTGTAAAGACTATTTATACCGTTTTCGACTCAATCCAGCCACGTAATAATATTCGCCCATACAAAATGTATAACCCTATTGCACCCTCTTTTAGGAGTTATTTTGGGAAACAAAAGGTAAGGATTTAACCATTT
Source organism: Asteroscopus sphinx (assembly GCA_949699075.1). NCBI lineage: Eukaryota > Metazoa > Arthropoda > Insecta > Lepidoptera > Noctuidae > Asteroscopus > Asteroscopus sphinx. The sequence continues at coordinate 22,979,937 of OX453007.1, forward strand.
ACTTAAGAGATTATTTTTCCTAATTTTGAGTGAATCGATCCAGGAGAAAAATAGAAAATTATTTTTCATAAAAACTCTTACACGCTATTTCACCTCCATAGGGTTAAAATTTTCAAAAAAACCTTTTTTAGTGGGTGTTTGCGTTATAAAATGTTTCTAACTTGTGTAGAATCGGCTCTGCGTTGATGAATCAGTCAGTCAAGACATCTGTCTTATGAGTATAGATTTATTTGATCATAATTGTTGGATATTCAGAATGCAGATGATAAAAGAATTTTTCGAAGCACTGATTTGATATCCGGAAATCCTTGCATTTTGAAGGTTCCATTATTTAAATATTATTATTTATAATTGGTAGTATTGACGATATCTTAATTGTTATTTGATTGATAATCACCAATAAACTGTTAACGATAAATTGATTGATAATAAAATTGATAATTTAAAAAAAAGAACATCCACGAATAGGACTCTTTGTATTTAGTACTGCGACTGAAAAATGCTAAAAAAACATAAGGTGTCTATAAATGTGAAACAGCCATATTTTCTGTACACCTATTAATTTCGATTCCCGGGTCGGGCAAAGTGTTATTGGGTTTTTTCATTAGGAAATTCTCAGTAGCAGCCCGGGGTCTGGATTTGTGTCCGGTTAATGGCAATAGGCTCGCCCCCTATTACATGGGACTTATAACATAACTGGCGAAATGTGGGTGTACTATACACCTCTGCCTTCCCCTTCGGGGAAATACAGGCGTGATGTTACCTACTAATTTTGACGTTCCAAGAAATAAATTGGGTAAAACTAGTAAAACGAAGTGAAAAATAAACGCTTAAAGATTATTAAAAGTTACTTTGTATAACACTATAAAACACTACCAACACCACTAACCACACTGTAAAGATTCTCATAAGAAAAATAAAGTATTAAGATTGAAACAGGGAACTATTATTATAAGTATAGCAGATTGTTCGCTTGTCTTCTACTTATAAACAATAAGGAATTTATAGCGAAACTTACTGCCACGAAGAGCCTTCTTCAACTTACTTATAACTTACCCATAAGTTACTTATCTACCACCAACTTTCACTATCATTCGAGACAAAAAATAGATTTCAAGAGCTTAAACGTTACTTATTAACGTTGGCAAAAAAAAAACTGATAACTCCATTTAATTTTCTACGATTTTACATGCTGTTAAATTGTTATTATCATGATCATCATTTCAGCCGAAAGACCTCCACTGCTGGACTAGGGGGGAAGGATTATGACATATCCCCCCCCAAGGAATATGCCATAATCGCCAGGCTTGGCAGGCGGGTTGGCGATTTTTTTTTTGTTTTTTTTTTTTTTTCGACTGGATTCTCGCAGGTGGGACCGAAGTACCATTTCTGCTTAACCGGGCTTAGTTGGCGGAGAGTCCCATGTGGGACTCCATACGCTGACGGGTTGGCGATCGCAGTTGGTTGTTTAAATACTCGGAGAACGCTGCTGTCCCAGAGGATGGGCGGCAGCGTTCTCTGAGGGATGCATTCCTTAGTCGCCTTTTACGACACCCATGAGAAGAGAGAGGGTTAAATTGTTATACCGTGTTTTATTTTTATTGTAATCATTATAAATGAATAACATGTTTTCAGATAGTAAGTAATATAAGTAATATGATTTTTAAACGGGACTTTTAAAAAACAACGCAGTTTTATTTATGAAATGTAAAAACGTCCGTTACCGTCCGTTACTTGTCAGACGTTATACAAGTTTTTAAATAAAGAACTTAAATCAGCTCAGTTTAATTCTTATGTTCATGTTTACAATTTTTGTTGTCATTTAAAAGGCTCCGATGCTTTCTGTATGATTATTTCTATCCATGGAAAGAAATACATTTTAATGTTCACTTAGGCCGCTATTCCATTATTATATTTATACGATACGTATGAATCATATGTTGCTATTACACTTTCATACATGTCTCATATTTCTATGAACATAAGACACAGAAGTAGGATCATATACAACGTGTTGATCTGTATTCGTGCCATATTTAAGGAGGTGAGTATACTACTGATACTGAACACGAATCAATAAAAAAATCAATACCAATTTTGTTTTGTTTACATGCCTATTTGTAAACAAACAAATTCCCCCCGTGTGTCGCGTGCGACACAAAAAAGATGGGTGCGAAACCACCAAAACAATTTGCAGGTATGGGTGGAACCCTTTGACAATGCCACCGATGACTTATTTTCAGAGTCGTTCGGGATTTATGTTTCGTTTTTTACCCTTGCCATGTTTCTAAGTGAAAATTTGGGTATTAAATAATCGTAGAATTTTTCAAGTATTTTTAGATAACTATTATTATCATATTATTTATTTATCATTTGCACATTATTTATCATTTGCTCTAGAAATATGGCACAGTTACCTACAGATCAACATCTTGTATATCATATATGATAGTGGAATGGCGGCCATACAAGCTTGTTACTCTACTAAAGTCATAGGCAAAATTAGAACCATCTGATGTTAACCTAATCGTGATTTTCCCGCGCGACAGAAGTCACGAATGAACTGTTACTTCTCACGAAGACCTTGTAAACAAGTTTGTTTATGACGTAACAAATGTTTCGAACAGATTATTTTATTAGCTTAGCGAGCTATTGTTAATTCCATTGTTTAACAAAAGAATTTGTGACATACACACGTTTTAACACCGCAGAGTTGATATTTCCTTGAAGATTAAATTTTGCTTCTCACTTTTAATGGCTTTTATTACTTTACAACGTGCGAATCACTTGATGTTTCTGTAGAAGTATTACCTCATTATCGTAAAACTAAGAAGGTTATTATTTCGATTTGACATACACATTAACATTTTGATTTTGATTTGACTTAAAGGATTTCCGGTGTAACCACAGACATAGTAAAAAATATAGACGAAATGCTGCAAACAATCTAATGAAGCCAAAAAAAAATGCTCCTTCGTGTATCAGCGCTCACGTACACTCATGCATCTCAAACCTTGCTCACCCCTCATTACGTTAAACACGAAGGTACATAGTTTTTTTTGGCTTCACTATGATTGTTCGCAGCACTTTGTCTACATTTTTTTGTATGTCTGTGGGTGTAACATACTTCATAGTTACAAAGCGAACCCCTCACTTATTTCTAATCTTATGACATTATAAAGTGCTAAATTTAAAGTGCCAAAATTAATATCCTCTTATCGACAATTTGCTCTATTAGCTTTTTTATCATCATTTGATTTCTATTCCTGTAGGGCAAATCGTGGATATATAGAATATTGACATTGGCCGTTAGTCTACTCATTCTCATCGATTGACATCGTCTTGCTACGATTACCAATTTGAAATCTTATTATGACGATAAGATTGAGAATAATCAGGTTTTCTTATATTAGCTTTCTCTCTTTATTATTTACCTCTGTGTAATTGTAACATGTTTTTACCTTTCTATGCAATTTTATACACACTTTAAATGTCTGATATAGCTGCCTATATTATGTAGGTAATATTAATTCTATGCTGTAGTTAAGTTTAGTTTTACTACCCATATAAACATGGATTAATTGCAATAAAACGTTTACAACTAACTGTTCTAGTCTTTAAGTAGACATCAGGTACTCGAAAAATTACGGAAATAGTATAATTTTATTAAAATGTGACATTATCAATAAAAGTTGTTCCCTTTCCTTTTCACCCCTTCACCTTAGGGAGCAACAAAATAAACCTTGCCATAATGTCATAACATTTAAGAAAAGGGGGGCTCTGAACAAAACAGCGATAAAAACTTCGGCAGCAATACTTTTGTTTACATCCACGAGGGCACCGCCTAATACTCTGTATACTGCATATATTTAGTATATATTTGTAGTATGGGGCTCGTGGTTAAGTAGCAAGCGTGTGGATTGTACGATCTGTAAGGTACACACTGCACTAGCCGCGGTCAGTCTGTGGATGGGTAACCGTTTCGTTACACATCGAGACCCCTTCGTGCCTAGGAGAGCACGTAAAGCCGTCGGTCCTGCGCCTGATCTTTCTCCGGTCATCGGTCGTGTCGAATTGCCGTCCCATCGCATTATGAGAGTGAGGGAATAGAGAATGCACCTGTGTTTGCGCACACACTTGTGCACTATAATATGTCCCGCGCAGATGGCTAGTCTCCATTGAGATTGGCCGCTGTGACCGAAATGCAGCCGGGAGGACATTATTATATGTAGTATAAGGGCAGTTATAAGTGCAGTGGCTCCATCTAAGAGTACCGTAGAAATCTAATTATTATAAGGTAATAGAAGTGGCAAGGGCGCGTGAAAGTGTCGCCGCGTACAGGTACGACAGGACACTAGTGCGCGAACCGTTTGCTCGATCATCAGTGCTGTTTTGGATGGGGCATGACAAAGAAGTCTAGATATTTCCTTTGTACGTCATTTTATCGCCCACCCGATATAACTAAGCAGTGATAACCTAGTAGTTGAACGCTAGCCTCCCATGCAAGTTCCGAGTTCGAACCTAGCCTGCATCTCTGTGTTTTTTGGATTCATGTGCGGATCAGAATTAGTGGTTGAAAATTATAATCACTTGCTTTAACGGTGAAGGAAAACATGAGGAGAACTGCACACCTGATTACTCCATACAGTTTTCAATGGTGTGTGTAGTCCGCCAACCCGCTCTAGGCCAGCGGTGGAATAGCGCCTTAACTTAATCATTCCGAGAAGAGGCCCGTGCCCAGCAGTGGTACATATAATTGGCTTCTTCTATCATGTCAACATAAGATCTATAATGATAATAGCTCACGCCATGGGAAAACGGTTAGCTAGTCAGCAGGTTGGTAGCAGGTCTGACTGCCCAGAGTGCACCGAACGATCAATTAAATATGGCCACGCGTGGAGGGGCACCCACAATTAATTTAATTGGCTGATTATCTTAGTGAAGGGAAAAGTGTATAAAAATTAAAAAGGAAATAGACTTATTACACAAAGAGTGCCACCCAAACAGAATCCGACTAAACAATTGAATTTCCTCTTACGTCTTTATAAAAGGTGCGACGCGTGATATGACAATCATAGCAGTGGTGACAGACAGTTCTATTTGCCATGTCATCGTATGCAGGAAGATGAAGTCGTAGAAATAATTTGTGATGCCAGCAAATGTCAGTTCCTTTCTTGGTCATAAGTAGCAAGGTCGATCATTGTGTGGTTAGAAATGACAATGGCATGTGGGCGTGGTTTATATTTAGGGTTGATTTAATTGGTACCGGTTTATAATTTATTCGGTGTGAATGGATGCATTCTCATGATGTGATGATAGTGGGATGATTTTATTGTTACGAGACAGGTGGTGACAACATGTGAATGCCATTCGAATTGTTGCGAATACTTTCAGGTTTGGTTATTTATGATTTGATTATGACTTGCTTTAACGGTGAAGGAAAACATTGTGAAGAAACCTGCACACCTGAGAGTGCTCGATAGAGTTCTCGATGGCGTGTGTTTCTGCTAACCCGCAGTATGCCAGCATCGTAGACTAAGGCCTTAGCCTTCTCATTCGGAGAAGAGGCCCATGCCCAGCAGTGGAACAATTAGGCTCCTTATACAATATGCAATACATTTGGATTTTGCTTCCTCGATTTAAACACGATTCTTCATTGGTTTTATATTGAATTATGGCAATTTATATATTTGACGACGTCTGTGGTCTAGTGGTTTGTGTGTCGGACTGCTGATGACGAGGTAGTGGGTTCGATTCCCACAGGACACAAATATTTATGTGATGAACTTAAGTGTTTGTGTTGGTCTGGGTATTTCTTATGTATTATAAGTATGTATTTACAAAAAAAAGTACCTATATAAGTATAATATCGATTGCCTAGTACACATGGTACAAGCTCTGCTTAGTTTGGAACTAAAGGGTGATATGTAAAAATGTCCCAAAAATAATAATAAATTATATTGACTGCCTCGTTGGTCTAGTGGTTGCAAGCGCGACTGCTGAACGTGAGGTCCTGGGTTCGATTCCCGGGTCGGGCAAAGTGTTATTGGGTTTTTTCATTAGGAAATTCTCAGTAGCAGCCCGAAGTCTGGATTTGTGCCCGGTTAATGGCAATAGGCTCGCCCCCTATTACATGGGACTTACAACATAACTGGCGAAATGTGGGTGTACTACAGTGGCGTGCATTGGCCTACTTCACTTGAATTTAATTGTGGTGTAAGTTATTGATTTTTTGATGTAGGAAGATTAATTTAGCATTAATTGGTCTATTTTAAGATACATAATCATCGTACTGTGAAAAAAATACAATAACTTACACCACTATTGAATTTGAATGAGGAAGGCAGTAGGTATTGCCTAATTGCCTATATGCAATGCACGCCACTGGTGTACTATACACCTCTGCCTACCCCTTCGGGGAAATACAGGCGTGATGTTATGTTATGTTATGTTATTATTATTATTTCAAAAAAAACAATGAGGATAATGGACGTAGATGAAGCGAAAGAGGTGTGTCAGGATCGTAGCAGGTGGAAATCCATAGTCTCTGCCCACCCCAATGGGAAACAGGCGTGATAATATATATGTATGTATTATTGTTTTCAATATTTAAATCTAATTTTGTAACAATGAATCTGATTTCAACTTCAAAATTAAACCAAATATTTTTCTTTAAAACCACGCAGCCGATGAAGTTGCAAACTTGCAAGCACAATTTATTTTTAATTAAATTAAGACGTGTTATATTCGAAATTAATTCTAAGTACACACTTAAGTAGGTTTAATAAATTTGGAGGCGTCCCAAAAACCAAAGGAAAATTAATTAACTTCTCGTATTCAATAACAATTAGTAAAGTTCCATACCGATCCGTTTTCTAAACATAATGAAGAACATTCAGCTTTGAAACAAAAGGCTTGATCACATCTATTAGTAATTGTTCTGAAACATTCCTAGAATCAAAATAGTTAATTTCTTCTATTTATCTTTTCGTAGAGTTAAATAACAAGTACATATTTCGTGAACGAGGGCGTTTTGTCGAGCGCGCCTAATTTGAAAATGTTTTGTAAATTCTTTGATGTTGGAGTTAACAGAAGATGGTATGTAGTATGTCATGTAGGTAAGATGCAATAAAGGTATGGTAATTTTGTTTAGGTACATCCAAAATTCATTCAGAGGGGCTCGTGGTAAAGTACCAACCGCGTGGATTGTACGATCTGTGAGGTTAAGCTGCACTTGCCGCGGTCAGCCCGTGGATGGGTGACCATTTCGTTACACACCGAGACCCCTCCTTGCCTCGGAGAGCACGTTAAGCTGTCGGTCCCGGTTATCATACGAATATCTATGGTAGTCGTTACGGGTAGTCAGAAGCCTGAAAGTCTGACAACTGGTTTAACCTCCGAATGTCGGTATTACCACAGTATAAAGAGATACATCCTTCCTCTGTGGTATTACCCAGTAACTGGGTTGCGGGGGTCTGATGGCAGTCACTCCGTGTAAAATACTGATATTCAGCCGCATCTGGTTAGACTAGAAAGGCTCGGAGGATGAGGATGATGACATCCAAAATTCATTTGATATTTTATGAACACTAAAATCATAATTGACTACTAAGTTAATCATCACCAATTACACCGTGGCCCAAAATAACGTTGACAAAATTAAAATACTAATATTTCAGAAATAGAATACTTTGCCTCCTCTTTTGTTCCTCTTAATTGTTAACTTATTCTTTGGCGTCATTTCAAAATTATTTGATTGTTAATTTTTTTTTTAAATTAAATATATTTCACTGTGTCAGTGCAACATGATGCCATAATTTCAGAGCATGAGCGTGGAAAAAGGCAGTGTGAAATCGCAAAAAATCTTTGTGTTAGTCGTCAGTTACTTTCTTCGGCAATTAAACGCTATAATGAGCTCGGTAACATCGGAGACCATCCTAGGCGAGGACGCATGATAACTGTAGAACTTCTAGGAACCGACACATTATCAAACAAAGATTAGTTCGTAATCCACAGACCAAGGTGAGGAAAATGTCGCGAGACTTGGGGATTAGTCGCTCCACCATACAGCGTATAGTAAAACGTGATCTACAATTGATATCATATAAACATGGAAAAGAACAATTGCTTACGGACAAAGACAAAAAAGTTTGTCTTGAGAGATGTCGTTTGCGTAAACAACGATCCGCAGCGTTAAATTGAAAAAAACATCGTAATTTCAGACGAAAATTTATTTATGATAGAACAAACCCATAACCACAGGGAAATGTCAGGATCTGGTCTTCTACTTGTCCTGGAGCTGCTGCAATTGTACCACATCGACAAAACGCGGAAACTGTTATGGTTTGAGGTGCGATTTGCGCCACTGGCAAACTCGCGTAGTTTTTGTAGAAAAGGGGATCAAAATCAACCAAGAAAACGACCGACGAGACATTCTTGAAAATGTGCTTCTGCCTTGGAGTTAACTGTACTTTGGTGATCGTCCATGGATATTTCATCAAAACTCTGCTCCAGCTCACAGGACCTAAGTGTTCAACAGTGGTGCAAAGACAATTTCCCTGGTTTCATCAGCTCAAAAGAATGACTAACATACTCACCTGATCTAAATCCGATGGATTACAGTTTATAATCTATATTATAAGCAAGATCCTGTGCTACGCATCATAGAAGTGTTGATGAGCTAAAGGCTACTATTACACGAGAGTGGGACAAAATATCTGTAGAGGAAGTGCGGAAAATTGTAGAAAATTTTACCAAGCGTTTGTATCTGTATATTCGCGCTAAAGGAGGTTATTTTGAAGATAAATAGAGATTCTTATATAAAATTAGGTGTATTTTTATAATTAATAACCTTATTTAATTTACGTATAAAGTTCATAAAATATTTTGTAAAATCTCTTGTCAACGTTATTTTGGGCCACCCTGTATGTAGGTATGTGCATCAAAAAAATAATTAAACACGAATCGCAAACCTCAATTAAGCGCTGATTATTGTCACATTACACAAAATTGTTATTATCTAATGCCGACGTTACTGGTGATGAGTTTTACATAATTTATGGCGGCAATCGAAGTCACCGCCCACGTGCGCAGGACCTCGGTGGCTCAGTCTATTGAGCGCGCAGCCGTGAACCTAAGGCCGTGACATGCGCGCGCGCAAACAATTCTATATATTATATTTATATTTAAGATAATTATGGTGACCCGGTTTTGGATACAAGAATTTGTTGTGGAGATTGTTTTTGTTGTAAAAATGATTTTTTTTGGAATTTTGAGTAATGTGATAAAATTACTAGACTTTACGTTCTTTGAATTAAATTCCTTGTTCCCCTGATGATAATTGTGTTTGTACAATATGTAACAAAAACCCTGTTGTTCCTGTGAGCTACGTTATCAGAATCGATATTCATACGTAAGGACACAACTCATTTGGAAAAACTCTTCAATAAAAATAAATATTAAATACTTATTACAAGTGATTATAACACTTTCAATTCACAATTAATCATGATTTAATATTTAATTTTATTAAATCTTTTCCCCACTGCATGAGCTATTATAATTATGTAGCTTATGTCAAAACGATAGAAAAAGAAGAATAAAAGACGACCGATGTTTTATTGAGGACACAAGTCCTCAACCACACTTTTTACAATGTTTGCCACAGGTATCGTAAAAGGGCGATATAAAGTATTAACTTCGGAAAAAGTCCTCCAAATAAGGAAAAATAAATCTTAAAAAAGTCTATATGTAGTCTATAAAACCGGCCAAGAGCATGTCGGGCCATGCTCAGTATTGTAGGGTTCCTTAAGTAGGTGTTACAAACAAATCAAATCGAATATTAATCATGGCTATTTTAGTTTTTGCAATAGACGGCAGCATTGGTGACTCAGATAGTGTTGTTAGTAGCCGCCGCTAGATGGCGCTATAAAGTGCCAAATGCAATAGACGGCAGCATTGGCAAATCAGAGAGTGTTGTTACTAGCCGCTAGATGGCGCTGTACAGCGCCAAATTTAAGAAGTTTGTCATTTTAATATAACACAAAGTTACTTTATGTGATTTTTTTAAATAGAAAGTAGCTAAAGGAGCATTATTTGCTAACATCATTTTTCTCTAAGGTAAGACCTTTGTACTAGGACGTTTTAAGTATTTTTCAGTTTTCTCTCTATAACTCAAAAGTTTATAATCAAATTATACTCAAAATAATTTTAAAAGAGAGATTTTACAAAGGTCTATCAATGTGCAAGATTATAAGTTTATACGTTGCCTAGTTTATAAATGGCTGGGGGGGGACACATTGCAAGCCACTTTGGCGGGCTATATTTCGCAGATGGTACACCTGATAAAAAAGTGATGTATAAAACATTGCCTTCATTTAAGTAGACCTATTCAATGATACCCCACACGAGGGGGTGCAGCGAAAAAAAAAATGTCATCCCCATTTCACATGTATGGGCGCTACCCCTAAAATACGTAATAACGATTTTTTTATTCCTTTAAAATTGAGATCTATATCTAGACTATTTTTTAACAAAATTTCATTTACTTATGTTTTTAACTGTAGAAGTTATTAAGCTGTAAAGGATTAGGACAGACGGACAGACGGACAGACGGTCGGACGGACAGACGGACGGACATGACGAAACTATAAGGGTTCCTTGTAGGACTACGGAACCCTAAAAACGAAAAAAAGAACTTGAGGTGCCGTCACCGGACAAAAGCAAAACTCTCTCGTGTACTCTGTCTCACTCACACAATGAGCAACAATCATCATCGTCATCATTTTAGACGAAAGACGTCCACTGCTGGACATAGGCCTCCCCCAAGCATCGCCACAACGACCGGTCCTGGGCTTTCCACATCTAGCGGATTCCCGCGACCTTCACCATGTCGTCGGAATGAGCAACGATACGCGCTGTCTACTGTCTGTCCAATGAGATGTTTCATTGCCACGTTCGTGACGTTTAATTTTGTAGGGTTCCGTACCTTAAAGGTACCAATGGATATTACTCCGCCTACCTCGTCTATTCGTCCTCGTCGTCGTCGTCTGTCTGTCTATCACATGGTTGTTTCTTTTTATCCGTAATTGGTAACCAGTTGGGAGATGCAAATTTTTAATCAACGTTCAGTGCTGCACCTTTGAGGAACTCTCATAAATTAGGTACCTAAATCAGTTTCTACGGGGTAAATAAAAATAAATAAAATAAAAATCTTTTATTGTAGGCATACATATATATAGAACATTCACATACAATTTTATTTAACAAACAAAAATTATTGTAACGATTTAAATTGTGGAAAGAAAAAATCAATCACGAGCAGGATTCAAACCTGCGACTCCTGGCTCAGTACGCCAGTGCTTTAGCCACTAAGCTACCGTGAACACTGCTCGTGGTATCGAAATTAACCACCACTTTTTGGTACGTTTTTTGGGTGACGTCAGCGATATCTTATTAAGAAACTGTTTCTTAACCGACTCGACTTACTTTGCAGTTAATTCAAAGTCGTATAGGTATGTCAAACCCTAACTAAAAAAAAAAATACAAGCTTCAAAAAATACAACAAAATCCATTTTCTTTATTTTAACGACTGATAATAATAAAAATTAAGCTTATCCCAGTTATTTTAACGACGTCACACAACACTTCCAGACCTCCATGTCAATTATAGCTCAATAAATTGTAGGACTTGGCAATAAATAGCTATAGTTCCAACCTTTATGTTGACTATCGATGGCATTTGCAGTTGCCATTTTTTCCCATATTTTGTGAGCTTAAATGTTAGCCGAGATCGTTAGTTCGATTGTTTCTGTATATTCCAAATTGGCTCGTTTATTATGCAACTTAGTTTAAGTATCGGAGTTTTAATACTGATTTATAAATGCAATAGAATGGATAAAATTTAAATAAATACTTTACCTTCTACCACTTCCACGTAGTATTTCTCGCAGTAAAAAATTACACATTTTTTTAAAGGTAGGTTCCGATGGCTAAAAACTTACTTAGAAAAGTACTTACGTACTTAGAATTCAAGATGAGTATTCAATTTTATTTAAATGAAATCAAAGTCGTAAACAATTAGAAGCTAAACTATGTACCTACCCTCAATATTTGCAAGTTTCTACGTGTTCGACTGTACGTAGGCACAATTAAACAAATACAGATCGACGATGTGTAATCTTGAGGTATGCCACAAGTATGTCTGTCTTTGTATAAATAATTAATAAACTTGAACAAATTAGCTTAGAGACACAAATTATCTTTCAACAAGATATTCTAAACATAGCCAATTATGAGTTCACGACGTTAAAAATTAAGATATTTAGACATGATCCAATTGTTAAGATAAAATCTCTTCATTCTAATATTCGTCAAAAAAATGATTGACATAAGCGAGTACCATAATAACCGCTGTAACTTAAACATATGTGCTTAAGTATGCAAACAATAGAACAATAGCCGGCATAATTAAGTATGTTTGCTTATTTCCTACAAAGTATGCTTCCGTAATGTATTTGTGTATAAGTGATTTAAACCTTCGATCAAATAAAATATAGGTTCACGATCGCCGCTCAAAAAACGGCTCCATCTAAACTGTGCAATAATCGGTTTCGGTCTCAGCCGCTTCGCGACCGCGCTAGCTGTGGAGAAAAAATATATTAAAATCTACACTCCAAATGTGCAAACAAAGGATGGATTGTCATACTTGTCATTGTCGTAAACATATTTACAAGCATAGTTTATAGCGGAGACGTTTTTTTGGGTTTCATTTAGTATAAGTACAAGTCTCTGCATCTATAGTATATTTGACCGAAGATTTAAATGTAGTAAACAAACTAAACCTTAGAGAGATATTATGTGCCTACCTGTATGATTGAAATGGTAGCATAAGTATACGTTTTATATAATCAGTTGCAATGATTAATATGTATTATATGCTAGTAATAGTATGTGATTTTGTAGTGGGTATTGTTTCCCACGAATTGGAATGGGTTCATAAATAATTGCTGCATGTAATCGCGCCCATACACACTGTTTGTAGTGCTTAGTTAAAATTCGATTTAAAACAATAATGTCCGGTTTCTAGGTTGAGAATTCTTAGACAAGCAGAACTTAAGTATCATTTGAGCATGGTTTTGTGCTCAGAAACCATACTCAAATTATACTAAGGTACTACGCCATTCATATTTAAGTCTATGGGTACAGCTTAACTAAGAATTCTCAGCTCAGAAACCCGCCATAAGTAATTAAGTACCATAAAAAGGTCTATGTCACATACAACAACGATTTGTTTGACGACGTCTGTGGTCTGGTTTGAGTGTCGGACTGCTGGTCGTGGATTCGATTCCCACAGGACACAAATATTTGTGTGATGAATATGAGTGTTTGTGTTGGTCTGGGTGTTTCTTATGTATGATAAGTAAATATATATACAAAAAAATTTGATTTTTTTTTGTATATTTACAAAAAATAATAGTATCTAAGTATTATATCTATTGCCTAGTACCCATAGTACAAGCTCTGCTTTGTTTGGGACTAGAACGGTGATGTGTAAAATGTCCCAAAAATATTTATTGTTTATTATTATTATTATACATAAATGACTAAAAATTTGTTTTTAAATAATAAAACAGAATTAATTTTGAAAAAAAAAAAGCAGACAACTTTCTTTTTATTAATCATGTATTCGTCTTTTAAGGCCTACCACCCTACCCTAATGTGTTGGTATTACTTACCTATTACTTATAAATGCAAAAGTAACTCTGTCTCTTGCGTGTGTTACCGGACGTAAATAATTGCACCACCCTAACATTTCTCATGGGTGTCGTAAAAGGCGACTAAGGGAGCAGCGTTCTCTGAGTATTTAACCAACCAACTGCGATCGCCAACCCACCTACCAAGCGTGGAGATTATGGCATATCCCCCCAACATGACCAGTGTCGTGATGCTTGTGGGAGGCCGATGTCCAGCAGTGGACTTCTTTTGGCTGAAATGATGATGAACTCTCTCCGTCTATTTGTTACCTTTTCACGACTAAAACTCTAAACTGATTGAAATTAAATTCGGCAGAGGTAGCCGGAACCTTGAGAGGAACATAAGCTACTTTTTATCCCGGAAGGATAAACAGTTCCCGAGGGATGCGTAAAAACATATTACTGTGATGAATCAAATTACACTCGTGCGAAGCAGCGGGCAGAAGCTAGTAAATATTATACATAAGTAGATAAATAATAAAAGCTATGAATAAAAGCTACACACGCACGTACACGTATACAAGGGTCTACTAGTGTATATGTAGATTCGAATGACGTTAGTGCGACGCACGCTAGAGCGAAAATCTTTTTGAGTGGTACGCTAGATTGAAAACTCATTAGGACGAAATCCATCGTATCGCATGACACTGCGTTGATTGATGTTGTTGCGAACCATGCTGGAGCATCATTAATCGATCCAGTGTCATTTGATACGATGGATTTCGTCCTAATGAGTTTTCGACCTAGCGTACTAAAAACTAATTTCGCTCTAGCGTGCGGCGTCCCAACGTTATTCTAATCTACATACTAGACCCTTTTATATATGTAATAATAAATAATAATAATAATCCTCTTATTGAACACAAATCACATCTATCTACACACACATCACACACACACACACACACATCACACACACATCACACATATCATCACATGTATCTTATTACATAAATTTATTTAACATAACATAACATAACATCACGCCTTTATTTCCCCGAAGGGATAGGCAGAAGTGTAATGGTACACCCACATTTCGCCAGTTATGTTATAGTCCCATGTAATAGGGGGCGAGCCTATTGCCATTAACCGGGCACAAATCCATACTCCGGGCTGCTACTGTGAATTTACTAATGAAAAAACCCAATAACACTTTGCCTGACCCGGGAATCGAACCCAGGACCCCACGCTCAGCAGTTGCGCTTGCGACCAACGAGATAGTTAAATTTATTTAAAAACTACTTATACTATATGTATATGCCTGTGTAGTTTTTATTCATAGTTTTTAGCGATTAACGATAGCTATGTACTCATTATAACCGTATCCTGTTGCGGTTAATATTTATTACTTGAACAATTTTGACATATGAACCGCGTAATTTTAGTGTTATTAACATAGACGAATAAAAAAAGGGTTATTAATCATCCTTTTAAGTACTTATTACATAAAACTTACACTTACTTACTTACTTGCACTTTATATCTTTACTTATTAACAGTCACATTTTACACCTTGTTTAAGACGATAGTGATAAATGATCTAGATTTAATGATCTGCAGTCCTAATCTTATTCAGATATTTCTTTCGTGTAAATTAAACAGTCATATATTTTAGGCTATTTTTATTTCGTAATTTTTTAAAGAAACGGATCAGACCGGTTCTATTTTATTTTTTTTTTGTTATTTAGATAAAAAAAAGTTCTTTTTTCTTTATATTCAATTCATTCTTTTGAGGCTTAATAATTTGACATAAATAAAGCAGCAGTTGACGTCTTTCGGCTGAAATGATGATGATGATGAATTTTATATTTAATTAATTAATTTAAATAATAATCAATTTGACGTGTAATTTTTTTTATAATTTATAAATAGTAACACTATAAATAAATAAATATTTTTGGGACATTTTTTACACATCACCATCTAGTCCCAAACTAAGCAGAGCTTGTGCTATGGGTACGAGACAATGGATATAATACTTATGTACTTTTTTTTTTTTTGTAAATACGTACTTATAATACATAAGAAACAACCAGACCAACACAAACACTCCTATTCATCACACAAATATTTGTGTCCTGTGGGAATCGAACCCACTACCTCGTGATCAGCAGTCCGACACTCGAACCACTAGACCACAGAGGTCGTCATGTCTATGGATTTTTTTTTTTCTGTTTTAAATGAATTTAATTATTTATTTAATAACTTACAATTATCATTCGTCATTTTTTTGAGACTTGTTTTATAATTGTTCAATGAAATTGCTAATTGACGTAAAATCGAACACACCACACGGTCTCCAACTGACTTATGTGCACCAATATATTAAGTGCAAGCAGCATACGCGTGGCCAATCAACATAATTTACGTGACGATGCATCTGTGCCCTAATATATGGCAAAACACTTGCCGACATAGCACAGAACTTAATGGCATTATAGACATAACTCAGCCCTCCGTGTCAAACGCATACAGACTGCATTCGTGGCTGATTTGCATACGGTGTAAACTTGGCTTAAGTGATCGGAGTAACCAATAAATGTGTAAACTTTTGTAGGCTGTTATATAAAATCTAGTGTTGTTTGGTTTGGTTGCTATAACAAAATGTATTTGTGATTTTTTTTTCTGCCGTTCACAATTTTTTTTTTTAAACTACTACTGTCTAGCTTGATTCCATTTTTTTTTACGTTTTACATGTCTTTTTATTAATATATTAATTAACTTCATATGAATTTACATACATGAAATACGTCTTCTTTGTCCATCCAAAGGTTGTCTGGAAGATATCGTTATTAGTGATAAGACTGCCAATGTAGCCTTAATTGATATGTTATTCCTGAGTTTTGTTAGTGTTAATGGTGTACAATAAAGAATATTCTATGTGTCTAACTATCTACATATTATCCTTACCTAGATAGAGGAGAGTAGCTGTAATTTAAAAAATACTTTGAATGCATTTTTATATAAGACTATCGTGACTTAAATTCATAATTATTATACGGTTTCACTCACATTCCACCCTTACGCACGAACCGATTTGCTAATAGCTTTATCATGCGTACCGCTAAAGAGTAGAATTCTTTGCCGGCGTCTGTGTTTCCCGATAACTATAATCTGATGGCCTTCAAGACTCGAGTGAATAGGTTTTTGCTGGGCAAGCGTGTATCATCGTCGACCGCACCATCGCTTAACATCAGGTGTACCCGACAGGGTGCAGTTTTGGACACAACCAGAGCCCTTAATCATGAGCAGAAACTAGTCAGGAACAACCGATGGAATCACGTGAGTGAAACCGTTTGTATGATTAATTACCTTATACAACGTGTATCAGAAATGCGTGGTCATATTTGAAGAGCTTATTCAGGGGATGCTATCGAACAACCTTTACTATGGGACCAACCCTGAAATCGCAAAAAAAATATCAGCTGATCCTTACATTTTCTCGAGCGACATTGATGATTTAGTTGGGATCAGCTGATATTTTTTCGCGATTCTAGGGTTGGTGCCATAGTAAAAGTTGTTCTATGCGATGCCCTGAATGAGCTCTTAAAATATGACCACGCATTTCTGATACACGTTGTATGTAGTTTAAAATGAAACAAATAACTGACCAGGCAAACATTAACCTCGTATTCGTATTCGTATCGCTGTCAAAAATGAAAAAAAAGTAATTAAAAAAGTGTCACGTTTTTTGACTTCCACTGCCAGAAATCCTTTTAATTTCGACCGGGCATACATCTGTCAGTTCGCATGTTACTCCCTAGGGCTTACAGCTTCATTCAATGCAATAACGGTTAAAACGAAAAAGTCATTCGTTGAGATATGTCATTCCCATACATTTTGATTGTTTTCTATAGCGTTGACGATTGTAGATTTTAAACTTGGCTAGGGGGGGTAGTATTATACAACCTTATTTTTAGTTTATACTAAAACTCTTAAGGGGTCGTTGTGAACCACTTTTACTATGGGACCTACCATGAGTAGGTATAGTTGTATACACAGAAAATATAAGTGCTGCTATGATCTGCCATATTGGCGTGCAATACATTAAAATTTAAAAACATGAAAACCGACATAGATTTCAGTAATAAAACATATAGCGTACTGGAAGGAGCAGCGTGGGTAGGCTCCTCACAAGGTGGACCAACGACCTGGAGAAGGTCGCGGAAATCTGGTGGATGCGGAAAGCGTAGGACCGGTTGTTGTGGCGATACTTAGGGGAGGCCTGTGTTCAGGAGTGGACGTCTTTCGGCTGAAATAATGATGATGATGAATAGAAAAATTTATTTAAAAGTATTTTAACATGCAGTAATACGCCACGGACTGCCCCCATGATCTAGATCTTATGTCTTCTTTGTCCATCCAAAGGTTGTCTTGAAGATATCGCTTTTAGCGTTAGACCACCAATGTACCCATAATTTATACGATGTTCCTGTTTACTACTATTTTTATGGTGTACAATAAATCACATTCTATCTACATATCTATTTTATTATTACCACGTTATTATTAACTCGCTTTCCTTGTTGTCTGTCTGTTGGGTACAACTCTTTTTCCGAATTGACTACTCACAGGAAGCACTAGAGTGCTCTTTCTGCTTAACCGGGCTTTGGGGGCGGAGAGTCCCGTGAGGGACTCCATCCGCCGAGTGTTGGGTACAAATTTTGCAAGTGATTTTAAACTAAATTTCCGATAGAAACTTAAAATTTGAGACATTTGTTCAGAACTGGATGACAATGTAATATTATAGTACCTACTTACGAGCTGACCTGATGATCGAGCCAGTAGAGAGTAGTCTCCGCTGTGGTTAACGTTAACGTAGACACATCGAGTTTGAGTTCGTTGGATTTATATCAATGAGTTGTTGGCTGACAGATGGTGATCAGCCCCCCTAGCCAAGTTGACAATCTACACAATCGTCAACGGTAATAGAAAACGATCAAAATGTATGGGAATGACATATCTCAACGAAAAAATCATTCGTTCAGATATGTCATTCCCATACATTTTGATTGTTTTCTATTAGCGTTGGACGATTGTAGATTGTGTAGATTGTCAACTTGGCTAGGGGGGCAGGGGCTGATGATGAAGCTGGAAGGTGGTCATTTTAGTTCGTCTTAAAAACGTGATATAAAAAATATATTTTTAATTAAAATAATTACATTTACAATATTCTTGAAAATATTTAAATTTGATATTTTAAGAACTAAATTTGGTAAATGGTTGTCGCCATACAAAATATACTGTTATTTAGTAGTGCAGTTCTGTTTTGTTATTTTATTAACGACATGTTTATTTACGACTGACGCTTACTTTAACCTATTGAACGTCATTTCCATTGTCCTATCGACTTGAATTGCATTCACCAAGATTGATGATCATTGTAACATAACTGTTGTATTTGTATACATTGTAGAAACTTCATTAAAAATAAACGTAAGGCATAATTAACAGAAACATGCTTTAAATATTTAATGTATGTATTGATAAATGGTTTCTCACGTTTGATATTAATTATAGAATCGATTGAGTAATTAACAGTAGGTTTGTTTCCTGCCCCGGGCGGGTTTGGGGTACTACAATATATTTTTATGTCGAGCTGTCAAGGTAAGACCATAATGGCCGCCCACACACTAATGTTTGTACAGTTTAATTTAATTGTCAATTGGCATCAGTTGATATATACATGATAAAAAAACTTACATAATTGGCACTACACATTACAAAAAAGAACGCAGAACGCAGAACGAATGGCCGATGGGGCAGTAAAGTCTGGAGTGACGACCGCGTACTGGAAGGCACAGCGTGGGTAGGCCCCCCACAAGGTGGACCGACGACCTGGTGAAGGTCGCGGGAATCTGCTGGATGCGGAAGGCGCAGGACCGGTCGTTGTGGCGAAGCTTGGGGGAGGCCTATGTCCTGCAGTGGACGTCTTTTGGCTGAAATGATGATGATGATGATTACAAAACAATTTTATTGTTACACCACATAATAGTAAATGTATTATTTAAAGTCTTGTGCTCAAGATATAATACCTATTATCTAAATATATACATACCAACCAAAAACATTACCTTCCTTTTTACAGTTAGGTAGAAAATAAAACAACTTCAAACAATAAACTTTGAATATGGCTGAAAAAAATAAATAAAATCAGTAACTGTTTATAATTTTGTCATAAAAAAAATGTTTAGACGAAAAACTTTTTAACAAAAAAAAAACCGACTTCAAAAACCTTAACTAAAAAGTAAAAAATAATCATTGTATGTATTTTAAAATCTTAACATAAACAACATTTTTATGGCGGCGCGTGGTAAACCCTTTGCGTCATGTAATGTACAGTCGAGCGCAATATCTATAGTAAAAACAGTTTATGTGAACGTTGAAAATCACGCGCCGCCTTCAAAATGTTGTTTATGTTAAGATTTTAAAATACATACAATGATTATTTTTTACTTTTTAGTTAAGGTTTTTGAAGTCGGTTTTTTTTTTGTTAAAAAGTTTTTATTTCATACTTTTTAGTTGAGGGTTGATTCATAATTGTTTATATAACCAATTTGAGAATTTATTTTTTATTAACCTTTGCTATCCCACTGCTGGGCAAAGGTCTCGCTCATGTTCTTCCAAACGTCCAATCACTATCTTGAAAAAAAAAACACGCATATCGGCCAAGAATTCTCAGAAAAACGAACCAATGAGCAGATCATCTAGATAGGCGAAGCTAAAATAAACTGATTTATGAAGCTAGTTAAAAACTACTCATCCTAAGTCAATAAAATTTATAATGAACCACCGCGCGGACTTTTTCTACCAAATAAAAAAACAACCACGTAAATCGGCCCACAAATCTCGGAGTAATAAGTACATACATGAAAAAAAAAAAAAAAAACCCGCGGTATACATAACCTCCTCCTTTTTTTGAAGTCGGTTAAAAATGTGTCCTGTTTTCTCTAAGTGCAATCACCAGGGGGTAAAGCCTCTGCTCTGTACTCTGGACTCTCGACTAGATCGAGTTCTGTATCAATCGATTTTGAATTCAAGTTAGTGTCAATTCGTACCTACTGCATTCCTCTAGGAATTGACATTAGCTCGATTTGATTCAGAGCTCAAAACAGTCGGGAGTAAGGCCCATGTTCCATGAAATATTTAACGGTCTTAACTCAGTTCAAGGAAAAACGCCAGAGTGCAAAAAAGATAATCTATTAATTAAAGCAAATCGAAATGGACTTTATAGCAAATATGGATTAACTATTGCCATAAGGATTTGTCATTTAATTAAATAAAGTACTGTTTAGCAAATCAACAATGTCAATTATCTAATACATGAGAAACCCTGTAGCTAAATTAAGTAATGTTTACAACAAGTTTAACTGATTGGCTGTTAAGGAATCCTTTACTGCGTTCTATACATTTTATTATGTAGTATCCATGAACTGTGACCATCTTGAAGTATTCAAGTAAATCTCTTGACATTACCTTAACGCTTGTAACAACATAACTGGCTTTAAAAAGGTTTGTTTCTATTTAAAAAGGGCGCCAAATGACTTATTTTGCGTAAGAATTTCCATTGAAGCTCTTATAGGAGCCACTATTCAGATTAGAATTCATGAATATACATTGCTGATTTCTTCGGCTTATTGAAGGTGAGATAAATTAAAAAGTATATTTGTTTAGTGATATTATTAATGTATTTAGATTCATGCATAGACTTATATAAGTATTACTAAATCATTGGATTCATCAGTATTAAATCGATTCTATGAATAAGTTGAGTGGACTGAATAGGATCAAAATCATATCCATTTCGATACGATTTGATCCTATTTGGACTTAAAAAAACTTATATTATAAAACATGACTGGAGTCGCCCATTCATGCTGTATGTATGGAGGGATATATTCATGAATATGGTAGAATGTGTGTACACATAATGAAAAGATGTGTTGGAAAAAATATTCCACGATAAATAATGCATACAGGAGAAAAAATGATCACGCAAGCTCTGACCGTCTAGGGGTCTGCTGGCTAATACATAAGGTAGAGAGTGTGGAAATAGCGACCGATGGACACTGCCGTGCTAGGTGTATCACCTCACTGCATGAAACTTAGATTTGTAAGCGCGGAATAATGTCCACAGTTATTAATGTAATCGATTGGAAATATGTTAAAAAAATTAAGATTCTTTCATATTTGGAATGATAACCAGGTACTGAACAACCTCCTTCAATAACTTCCTCGTACAACCATTCATCCTGTAGAGATTACAACAACATATTATTTAATAATTATAAAGTTACGATAAATATATATAATACTAAGTTAACATCAAGGTAGGCTCAAACAGAACTACAAAATAGTGTTGCATAAAAATCGACTATCGATCTATCGATAGTCCCCCTCAAAAATCAGTCATACTATGGATAGTATCGATTGGCAGGTATTCAACAATACTATCGATAGTATCTATAGTATCAAACTATTGTTACGATACTATCGATAATTCGAAATCATGCAATACAATATCAATAGTATCGAGCTATCGTTTAGATAGTATTGATATACAAGATTATTAAAGAAATGGTTAAGTAGGTACACCCTAATAGTGTGGTGTGTACTAAAACAGAAGCTAGGAAAATAAACATTCTAAAAAGATAAATTCAATGTAAAAATGACGTCAATGAACACCGATCGTTATATTGCAATACTATCTAAACGATAGCACGATATTATCGATACTATCGATGGTATTGCTTGACTTCAAACAATCGATACTATCGATAGTATGATTGATTGGGGGTTTTACGATACTATCGATAGTCTATCGATTGTCAGGCAACACTACTACAGAAGCTAAGCTGCCAAGTTATCAATAAATCAAAACCCCTTCAAAGCCAACTCCGGAGCATTACATACGTCAATGAGGCGTATGGTTCAATACATACAATCGTATGTCGCTTCCTCCCCGAACTGATATGCGGCAGTGACAGGCAGACAATGCAACCTTCGGTTTCATACGACATACCTAGGCGTGTACATGTTGATGTTATCAATTAGAATATCCAATGATCTTGAGTTGGGAAATATTGGCAAGTTTTCCTGAGGGTGGTTGACAGAAAGAGCGTGATGTATTTATTGTGTCATGTAGTTAGATTAATACAGAGTTGAACAAGTTTGAGGAGATTGCTACCTCAAAGCCCGCGAAATTCACATATTTCACATTGTATATTGAACATAACACGAATAATAATACACTCAAAATACAATAATGGTGTAATTACACTAATAAAATTACAGCGCCCTCCGCGTCCAATACAATAATGCCTTTAGGGTGCTGCTGGGGCTGCCTTGATACTGCAGCACAACAGGGATCTTCGCAGATGCGCGTGCAGATTGCTTCTTTGCAGACATGCGGAAACGATGTGCATCCCTGTAGGTCTACTCGCGTTTTACGAACGCCAAACGAAGTACGAACTTTCGTTCCGACTGATACATAATAAAGATAGGTACATAAAAAAGGCACAATTAAGATAGACTACGGTTCATAGTCGTGTACAATTTACCGGAGATGAGAAAAACAAACGTCAAAACACGATCATCGCATGCGATAAGGGAACGATGGTTGACCGGAGCAGCAAATTGTGCGATGAATCGTACGATTTATCGAATATCGTCGAACGGGAGTAGGCCCGGACTGTAAGGTTCAGGCCAGCAACAACAGCATCCTAATGACGTTAGCTAGAAGGCTAGACTGTGCGTTTCTGAACCACTGCTGCAAGGTTTCAGCTGGACCTGTGACCTTGTGGTAGTGATCTCGGGAACGCAAAATATTCACCTAATTTACATACTAACAGTAATAGAGTCTATTGTTGAGGGGCTCGTAGCTAAGCAACGACTGCGCGGATTGTACGATCTGCAAGGTTAAGCTGCACTTGCCGCGGTCAGTCTGTGGATGGGTGACCGTTTCATTACACCTTGAAACCCCTCCGTGCCTCGGAGAGCACGTTAAGCTGTCGGTCCCGGTTGTCATACGAATATCTATGGCAGTGACGGGTAGTCAGAAGCCTGAAAGTCTGACAACTGGTCTAACCTCCGAATGTCAGAATTACCCAGTAACTGGGTTGCGGGGGTCTGATGGCAGTCGCTCCGTGTAAAATACTGATGTTGAGCCGCATCTGGCTAGACTGGAAGCCGACCCCAATATAATTGGAAATAGGCTCGGAGGATGACTATGAGTCTATTGTTACTTGAATAAATAAATTTAATAATATTAACAATAAATATATTGAATAATTAGCCTATGCCCGTGGTGTCACCTGCTTGGATGTCGTTTATAGCGCATCCCTTCGGAACTATTTATGTTAATCCGGGCAATGTTCTATCAATTTCTTCCGAATCCTTTCAGCTCATACAGCGTGATTGAGAAACAAACATCCAAATATCCAAACTTTCAAAATAATATTAGTAGGGTACGCATAGAAAATATTATCTTAAATCTATAAGCTCGACATTAAATCATTTGATCAACATCATCATCAACTCAGCCTATCGCACTCCACTGCTGGACATAGGTCTCTCCCAAGTTGCGCCACAACACTCGATCCTCTGTCTTCCGCGTCCTGTACCACCATAACCCACCTTCTTCAGGTCGTCATTCCACCTGGCTGGGGGGCACCCTACGCTGAGTTTGCCAATTCGCGGTCTCCACTCAAGGACTCGTCTGCTCCGGCGGCCATCGGTCCTTCGACAGACAGAAGTGTTTCTACTTCTTGTATTTTCCGCGCAGGTAAGTTTTAGGCTGGTTTTTTTTTTGACATATTGTATAGGATGGCGAAACGAGCTAAAGACCCTGAGACCTGATGTTAAGTTAACTTTGCCCATAACGACTTCAATACCACCTAGTCTGTTGCCTAAATGGTACCACAAGTCGGTTTGCCAAACTGAGCCATGAAGAAGGAAAGTTTCATGTGATTGTAATTTCACCGGCACCCGTACCCTTCAGACCGAAACACAGCAATACAAGCATCACTATTTGGTGAAGAGGTAGGTACAGTGGTAGTACTTCCCCTACTATGTCTGTAAAATAAAACCGGCCAAGTGTGAGTCGGACTTACGGTGCGCCGTAAGGGTTCCGTACCTCTCAACAGCCTGATACCCCATAAAAACTGATTTAATTTACGAGAGTTTATCAAAAGACATCAACGCACTGTACGTGAAATATGAATTTTTGCATATCTTTCATACGCAGGTACCACCACATACGTGGGACACTCAGAAAGTTTTGCGAAACTAAAAAAAATTGTTCTATACGTACATATATTTTTATCAAATCTTTTCAAAGTACTTTCCACCAGCCTCTATACAAAGATTCATGCGCCTAAACCAGTTTTCAAAACACTTTTTCCAGTCCGCCGCAGACACCTCGTTTACAGCCTGCTCGAACGCAGCCAGCGCATCTTCCGGCGACGAAAATTGTATCCCTTTGAGCTGATTTTTTATTTTTGGGAATAAAAAGAAGTGACACGGTGCTAGATCAGGGCTGTAAGGAGGGTGACCCAGGAGTTTGACTGGCGTGCTGTCCAGGAAGTCCCTCGTTTTGAGTGCGGTGTGCGCAGGTGCATTGTCGTGGTGGAGCAGTAGCCCGCGGAGCCCTGTGTTTGGTCGCTTGTTGCTTATAACAGAGAAAACTTCTGGCAAACATTTGGTAGTATACCATTCGGCATTAATGCTTCTTTGATCCCGTAAGGGAATTGATACCAAGTGGCCAGTCAAATTAAAAAAGCTAGCGATCAAAATCTTACCCCCGCTTCTAGATCGCTTCACTTTGGTAGGCGTTGGCTCATTTTGAAACACCCAAACAGTCGACTGGCGCTTGGTTTCTGGGTCGTATTGATAAATCCAGGACTCATCACCTGTAACGATGTCGTAAACACGCCGAGACGAGCCTGCTTCAAATTTGTTAAGCATATCACGGCACCATTCCACCCGGGCCTGCTTCTGAGCATCGGTGAGGTTGTGCGGCACCCAGCGTGATACTATCCTCCTCACGCGAAGATGGCTGTGTAGAATCTCGTGAACGCTTCCCGATCCAATCTTCAATATGTGTTGAATCTCCTGATATGTAATTCGCCTATTGTCTTGGATTAAATTTTTCACTGCTAGCACGTTTTCTTCGGTAACATCCGTCAAAGGGCGACCGCTTCTTTCGTCATCCCCCAAAGTTGGTCGACCGCGCTTGAATTCGTTATACCAACGATACACGGTTGCCTTGGAAGGGCCTTCATCCATGAATGCCATTTGAAGTCTATCGTACGATTCATCCGGTTTCAGGCGACACTTGAAATCGTATAAAATCATAGCTCTAAAATGTTCCCGGCGCAGATCCATATTTCAGTGAGACACAATACTTTGAATTAACTCGCAAAAAATGTGGAGGGAAATTTTGAAATTGGAACTTACTTATTTTTACTTATAAATAATCATATTTTCGAAAAACATTATAACTGGCCAGTCTCCCATATATAAAAACTTTTTTTCGCAATACTTTCTGAGGGGCCTGGTATATCTGTGTTTGTCTTATTTTTAGTATTTGTTGCTAAATTACTTAATATGCACTATAATCTGACCAAGTTTGACGCTGGGATATATTACCGTTTTGAAGATAGAGCAGGAACAAAAACGTAGAAAAAAATGCATGTTTTTTTGAGGTTTCTTTTACGGGGACCCCCTTTGCTGTTAGACTTTTTTTTTTGTATTTGTTGTAATACACCTCATAGCAACACATATTCTGAGAAAATTTCAACCGGTTACCTATTACCGTTCAAAAGATACAGCCCTGTGACAGACAGACGAACGGACGGACGGACGGACAGCGTAGCGAGAGTAATAGGGTCCCGTTTGGCACCCTTCGGGTACGGAACCCTAAAAACAGGCAAAAGTAAGACATTTTGGCTACCATAGTAGGTAACGACAATTATGTGGTTGTGTTTTAGTACCTACAATAATAAATATCACAGTTTTTGTGCCCTGTATAATTGTTATCATTAATCAGTAATAAATTAACTTTTTGCTAATTAAAATAATATTATATGCAAATCAAACCATTAACGCATAATACCGCGTGAATGTGATTGATAAACTGTTGATTAAGGATTAAATAACTCAGAATTAACTAGCTGTGACCACAGCTTTACTTATTGGGTCGAACAAAAATATAAAAATATGTATTGTTAAATTATGATTTGTAAATGATAGCATCGCTAAACATTTAAAAATGTTTGCATAATGTTACTGTAATTTTAATTTGGATCCGACACGTTGTTCATCAATCGAATCGGGAAACCCGAATCGTTGTTGATGGCCGATGGGGCCGTAATTTTCTGGAGTGGCGACCGCGTACTGAAAGGCGCAGAGTGGGTAGGCCCCCCACATGGTGGATTGACGACCTGGTGAAGGTTGAGGGAATCTACTGGATGCGGAAGGTGCAGGGCCGGTCGTTGTGGCGATGCTAGGGGGAAGCCTATGTCCAGCAGTGGACGTCTTTCGGCTGAAATGATGATGATGATGATGATGTTGTTCATAACTTAGCTCTGAACTGCGAGTACCTACTTACGTAGACATGTACTAAGGTTGGGTTGGTAGTCGGTGCTAAGGCCCGTATTAATACAGCACTCCATTCATCATCATCATCATCGTCCCATTGCTGCTGCATTCACTGCTGGGCACGGGCCTCTTCTCAGGATAAGAAGGTTAAGGCATTAGTCCACCACGCTGGCCTAGGTTGGGTTGGCGGACTACACACACCGTCGAGAACTGTATGGAGCACTCTTAGGTGTGCAGGTTTCCTCATGTGGTTTTCCTGCACCGTTAAAGCAAGTAATAATCAAATTCTGATCCACATATGAATTCGAAAAGTCAGTTGTGCAGGCCAGGTTCGAACTCAGATCCTCCTGCATGGAAGGCAAGCGCTCAACCACTTGGCTAACATAGCTTAATACACAAATGATAACACTATTTTTGTAGAAAAGGCATTTTAGGTTTTGTATTACTTGAATAGCTGTCGAAATTAAAATGCTATGTTTATAGATAAATTGACATTTATCGATCAAATCATTATCGTTATTTATATAAGTGAGTATTTTTATCGGAACTTTTTCTGCGGAAAGATTTTGGAATGTCTGTTGACACAGAAAAAAATCTTAGCATGATCAAACAAGTACCATTCCGTTTTCCGTCAGAACTAAGACTAGGTTTTTCTGAAAACTATGAGCAAGGCCAATCCCCCATTTTTTCAAAACTTTTGGATTTGTTCTGTCGGAGATAAGGGAGAGGGGAGTGCTCGATTTTCGTATATTTTCTTCAATATCTTATATACTAGGTAATGCAAAATTAAAAAAATATGGATTTGTGTTTCTCAAAACAAGTCCTTTCAATTCAATTTCAATTTCTTTTCTGTCTTTTCAATTTTTTGTTTCAATTTTCTAGTTTGTTCCCCAAAAGTAACCCCAAAAACTTAAATTCGTTTATTTACGCTATACGTCCAAGATTGGCTCATCAAACTCTTTATAATTATGTACCATATTTCAACTTTTTTCGTCCAGTAGATTCGGAGAAAGTAAGCTGTGACAGACGAACGGACAGACAGACAAAGGGGTCCAATAACGGTTCCGTTTTTTTCCTTTTTAAGGTACGGAACCATCAAAAAGTTCTGTAATAATTAACAGAAGTAACTGAATTTTCTTAAATAGGTCATAATAATTATTATAAGGAAATGACCATTATAATTGATAATTAAATAATATAATCATAAAAAATTATAAAGTTCAACGTCAGTTGATCTTCGGTTTGATCGTCAATAGATCTTGATTATGAATTTAAATAATGTATTGCGACGAGATTGATTTTTTGTACTATCTCGATTCAAAAGTTATCAAAGGCTCTAGGTTTGTTTTATAAGAATTATGTTTTTACTACGTTACAATAAAAAAATCAGATACATTTCAATAACAAATTATCATAATGTCATGCGGACATAAATTATAAAAGAGCATGTCAAATTATAATTGGTCGCGTATAAATTAATATTGAAAGTGATTAATGTCTCAATCGAAGAGTAATATGTCATAACATTATTAGAAATTAAAGACTATTAGCATTAATCATATAATCAGAATGCATTGCAGCTTAATGAGTTGCCACCTGTTAACAGATTTAGGTTTTTTTATTAGATTTTTATGTAAGAGTCAAAATTAAATCTAGTCTAGATTAAATTTAAGTATGATTGCAATTGTAACTGTTTGTATTTGTTATGTTGCTGCATTTTTAAACTCTGTAGTTTAGGGATTTTATAATAATGTCCGCACACCACTTTTCTCAATGCAGTGAGAGCGGGGTCTGAGGTGCGGGCGGCAGCGGCGTGACCGCACGGAAGCCCGTCGCGGACGATTAGCGTTGGCGGCAAGCGCTGTGATTGGATTTTTGTATTGTATTTGATAGGTTCACGTGGCGGGATATTTAAATTGTATGCGTCTTAAAAATGAAAATTAGGAAAAAATTACGTAATATAATCAGCCTATTATTTTCACTGCTGGGCAATACTGGGCATAGGCCTCTTCAAAGAATGAAAAGGTTAAGGGAAACAAGTTCGTTAGTTATGCAACCTCATTTACAGTTTATATTAAACCTCTTAAGGATTCATTGTACTCATCATTTACTTTGACTATGGGACAGTCACTGAAATGTATGTTTGTTTTTTACTTTATGACGTACAAGAGCTTTCCGTTCTAAATCTTGAAAAAATAACATCTGTTATTCTCGCAGTGCAGAGAACAACAAGCATGCAACAACATAACTCCGCAGAGCTTCAACATGTGGAGTGAAAGAAAACTTTTCTCTACCAAGAATCGCGAGACGTAGTAAGTCTTATGCTGTCTGCAAATCTCTTAGTAACACACTATTCTAACAGCCACGGAAATAGCGTAGACTGTGTAAAATGAAAACACGCTCTTAAACGGAGCCGTGACAAAGGGGGAAAAATTGTCACATCAACCACAAAGTTAACAAAGGCCAAGCAACCAACCAACACAAACACCAAACCACCAACACTGAAACCGTGAAAAAAAAACAGCTGTTCCATTCGTAGTAATAACCTGCCCCCCTAGCCAAGTTACAATCTACAATCGTCAACGCTAATAGAAAACAATCAAAATGTAAGGGAATGACATATAAAAGTCATTCGTATTTGAGATATACCATTCCCATACATTTTGATCGTTTTCTATTAGCGTATTATTTTACTCACATACATTTTTTTTTACCTGTTACGGTTATGAATATATTTAAATACCATATTTATTTATTTAATTCCTTTCACACTCTTAATATAGGTACCTGCCTACTTATATATATATATATATATATATATATATATATATATTTTGTGGATATTATACTCACATTAAAAATAACACACTAACGCAAAGCAATCATTCTTAATTTTTCTCATGTATCTGGTCTGCTCGACGTCCGTATGTCACTGCAGGGATCCAGCAGAACACCAGCGTCAGGTATAATACCTGGCACATGCTGAGCTGAACACCCATTTGGTACAATATTGAGACACATATCACACTTTCTTATTGTATTTTTACTTGTATGTCCTGTGTCTTGTTTTTGTACTTAATAAACGTTTTATCTATCTATCTATCTATCTATCTATTAGCGTTGACGATTGTAGATTGTCAACTTGGCTAGGGGGGCTGGCCCGATTACAGCGGTGGTAGAGTGGTGGCATGGTGGTGTAGCGTGCATAATATGTGTGCGTTAATTCCGTGTAGTTAATTGAATTGAAAGATAAAGTAGCCTATATGTTAATCCGGTTTATGTTCTACCTATTTGTATGCCAAATTTCATCCAAATCCGTTCAAGCGTGATTGAGTAACAAACATCTAAACATCCAAACAACTTCACATACTTTCACATTTATAATATTAGTAGGCTATAGTAGGATAGGATCAATGATAGCGATAGGATACTATGGTCTTCTTCTTCTATCGTGTCAACATGAGCTACATAATGATAACAGCTCATGCCGTGGGGAAAAGATTAGCCAGTCAGCAGGTTGGTAGCAGGGTGACTGCCCGGGGTGCGCAGGATGATCAATTAAATAGCATAACTCGTGGAGGCTATTTTAATGCACCCCACTACTACGGTAAGCTATAGCCTTGCTGTACGGCTTTGCGGTAGCTGCTATGGTCTTTTACTATGGTAAAAGCTATTATATGAAAAACATAATACGTTTTTGTTTCAGCCAAACACATAATCTAGATTCCATGTCTTAATCCTAAATTACATTTCTAAATATTGTATTGTTGATACAAAATATATTTGCCTATTTACCTGTAGTGCTTATACCTAAACAAGCTTAATCACATAATAAACAAGTTAAGCCCAAGTAAAGCGGGTAGCAACAATAAATAGTGTACAAAATACACGATAGTTTTAGTAATACTAACTCAGAGTGACAAGGCTGTGTACGCTCAGTGGCGCGTACACGATCAAACATCCGAGTACGATGCCACTGGGTAGGTTAAACAGTAAACGAAAGTGAAACTTATGAAGTTTTATTAACCTAGTGTGATACTCCATCATCGATGTGAATATATTCACAGTTCCGTGATAATAGCCAATGCATGGTCTAGAATCCTGAAATGTTGCGCAGAGGAACCTTAACGCAAACAAATATTTTTTCTTTCTTTCTTTCTTTTCTTAAATAGTTCGGGAATTATTATATTGTACAGGAAGGGATTTTGAAAATTCGAATCCGGAACGGATGTAATGCGGATTTAATACGGATGTTTTTGTTTTTTAACCGACGAAAAAAGGAGGAGGTTCTCAATTCGACGCGTATATTTTTTTTTTTTTTTTTTTTTTTTTATGTATGACCACGCATAACTTTTTACAGAGTGGTCCGATTTTGATGATTCTTTTTTTAATGGATAGGGTATATCTCGAAGTTGGTCCCATTTAAATTTCAAAACCAAAATCGACCCCTAAGGGTAGTAAAACAGGGGATGAGTGTTTGTTCACCCACTGAATTCTTACCTGTTAACCGATTCTGTTGAAACTTGACACACATAAATATAGTTCTAGACACTACGACATAATGGAGACCTGGAGTTAGATATTAACCACAAAAAAATGAAAAATAAAACTTTTTAACAGAAAATTGAACCTGAAATTGAATTGATTATAGTTTCTGTTTTTGTCGGTTCAATTTTTTGTTAAAAAGTTTTTCTCATCATCATTCATCATCATCATTTCAGCCGAAAGACGTCCACTGCTGGACATAGGCCTCCCCCAAACATCGCCACAACGACCGGTCCTGTGCCTTCCGCATCCAGCGGATTCCCGCGACCTTCACCAGGTCGTCGGTCCACCTTGTGGGGGGCCTACCCACGCTGCGCCTTCCAGTACGCGGTCGCCACTCCAGAACTTTACTGCCCCATCGGCCATCCGTTCTGCGAGCAATGTGCCCCGCCCACTGCCACTTAAGTTTGGCAATTCTTCGGGCTATGTCGGTTACTTTCGTTCTCCTGCGAATCTCCTCATTTCTGATTCGATCACGCAGGGACACTCCGAGCATAGCCCTCTCCATTGCCCTTTGAGTGACTTTGAGCCTTCTTATCAGGCCCATTGTGAGCGACCACGTTTCAGTACCGTAAGTAATTACTGGCAACACACACTGGTCAAAGACTTTCGTCTTGAGACACGGTATTTTGGACGAGAAGATATTGCGTAGCTTCCCGAACGCTGCCCAACCGAGTCGGATTCGACGATTGACCTCTTTCTCGAAGTTGGACTTACCTAGCTGGACAGTTTGTCCTAGGTATACATAATCGTCAACAACTTCGAGTGTAGATTCTCCGATGTTTACGGGAATGGGTGCTATATGGGAATTCAACATAACCTTTGTCTTGTCCATATTCATTTTAAGACCCACTCTATCAGAAGCTCTACTGAGGTCATCGAGCATTGTACCGAGGTCCTCCATGGTCTCAGCCATGACTACTATGTCGTCGGCAAACCGAAGGTGAGTGATGTACTCGCCGTTTATGTTAATGCCTAGCCCCTTCCAGTCCAGAACCTTGAAGACATCCTCCAATGCAGCAGTGAACAGTTTCGGAGAGATCACATCTCCCTGTCTCACACCTCGCTGCAGAAGGATAGGTTTCGAGGCTTGGTCCTGTAATCGGACTGACATAGTGGCGTTTTCATACAAAGACTTTAACACTTCGATGTACCGATAGTCAATCTGGCACCGTTGAAGAGACTGTAGTACCGCCCAAGTCTCAATCGAATCGAAGGCTTTCTCGTAGTCCACAAACGCTAAACAAAGAGGCAAGTTATACTCTTCGGTCTTCTGTATAACCTGCCGCAGCGTATGTATGTGGTCTACGGTGCTAAAGCCTTTTCGGAAACCGGCTTGTTCGGGAGGCTGGAAGTCGTCAAACCTGCGCGAAAGACGGTTCGTAATGACTCTCGAAAAAGTTTTTCTCATAATAATTTAATATTATGAAAAAAAAAACATCCGCATATATATATAATCTTTTTCTGAAATCTGTCCTTCATAAACATAAAACATAACCAGCCCATTACTGTCCCACTGCTGAGCACGGGCCTCTTCTAAGTAGGAGAAGGCTAAGGCCTTAGTCCACCACGTTGGCCTAGTGTGGATTGGCGGACTACACACACCATTGAGAACTGTATGGAGCACTCTCAGGTGTGCAGGTTTCCTCACGATGTTTTCCTTCACCGTTAAAGCAAGTGATAATCGAATATAAATCCGCACATGAATTCGAAAAGTCAGAGGTGCGGGCCGGGATCAAAACACACACACACACACCCTCTTGCATGTTGGGCAAGCGTTCAACCACTATGCTATCACTGCTTCATAATTGGTCATAAAGGCTCACATGATATTATCGGGTGTGCCCGACTAGTTTATAGTTATTATTTAATAATTTATCCTTAATAATTTCTTAGGTTTAATCCGGTTAAACTTTGTTTTATTATAATTTATCCTTCTTTCAACTTATCTTTAAAGTTACGCAAAAATAATGCTTATCGATTATTCCAAATATTAAACTTCAGCTTGTAACATTTCCACAGGTGTCCAAGCTGTTTTTACATTCTTAAATTTCAATTCGTGGTTTCGGAAATCCTTATTCCCAAAACTGCACATGGGATGAAATCCCACACATAAATCCCAGTTAGGCACTCCTTTGCTGTCTAAGGGAAATTTGTAACCCTTTGAATTTAAAACCTCACTTGATGTTCCCATAGCTTCTGAACAGCATCGAACGGAATTAAAATGGTAAACAACGGTTAACAATTTGAATAAAATTGGGATCAAAATGGGTATTTTCAAGTAAAAGCAATATTATTGTTTCTCAAAATAATAAAGCCTTCGATTACAATGAATAAATTAAGATTAACATAGGTAAACAATTTGTGAAATTTATACCAATTTGACTTACTGTGTTTATATTTTTGTTATTGTAAAGTTGAGTATACTGTATACCCCTTAACTACTAAATGGTGCTTGTACACACGGCTACACATTAAGCTGTACATTTCCAGTATAAGCTGACCTCGCGTTTCAAAGAAAACCTATACAATGCGAGGTCAGCTTATACTGGAAATTTTCAGCTTGATGTGTAGCCGTGTGTACTCTTTTTGTGTACACCTAAAATTTGTTTTAGAAACGTTGGTTTTGTATTAGCTAATGAAAACATTGTTTTTCGTAAATGCCACACACACTTTATTATCAAACCCAGTTATAATAAATGCTACATGCCATGCCAAGTCTCTGAGAGAGAACTCTAATATGTCAACTGGTATTTCACGTTGTTATTTTTACTTCTTACCTATTTTGTGGTCTTGTTTTTTACTCGCCTCTTAATATGGAGATGGCGCAACTTGGGAGAGGCCTATGTCCAGCAATCGATTGCGATAGGTTGAGTTGAGAATAAGAAAATGAAAAAATTCACGCGGCAGAATTATCTAGGTATTACCGTAGGGGATCTAGTCACCCACATCCGTAGGAGAGTACCCCTTTTCCGAATCCCTACACACTTGTAGGGATCACTATCCCTGTGTGGTGCAAATCAGGTGACATACTGGTGGTAGGCCACGGCCGACGGCTTGCGACCTCCCACCGGGCAAAGACGTGCCGCCAAGCGACCTAGTCGTGTTCCGGTACGATCCCCGGTGTAGGCACTTGAGAAGATGGGTTGAAATATTTCACTGTCATCCTGTCACCTTTGCTGGGCAAGCGGGAACCATCGTTTAGTAGTAGTAGAGTTCCTTTGTGAAAGAGCTCGTCCGGGGAAGTACTACCACCGTATCTACTTCTCTGCCAAATAGTGATGCTTGCATTGCTGTGTTTCGGTCTGAAGGGTACGGGTGCCGGTGAAATTACAATCACATGCGACTTTCCATCTTAATGTCTCAGTTTGGCGAACCGACTTGCAGTACCATTTAGGCAACAGCCTAGGTGGTATTGCAGTTGTTATGGGCAAAGGTAACCGCTTAACATCAGGTGGGCCTTTAGCTCGTTTCGCCATCCAATACTATAAAAAAATAAAAAAAAATCGTCGACCACACCATCGCTTAACATCAGGTAGCGGTCAAACGCAAGTCCGTTAAGTATTAAAAAAAATCAAGCCATCTGAAGTTTGAGTGTACTTACGTTGTGGCAAGCAATTACGGAACTGATAATTCTTTTAAAACTTTGTCAACTACGGTGTTAAAGGAAACAAAATCACAACGACACAACAAAATCAAATACGCTAAAGCAATAATAGGAAACAGTAACATAAAACTGAATTGCAGGAATCGAAAACGCAATTAAATATTCCGAGAGTTTATTCAATACTCAACCAAAATCGCAGTATCATTGTTTTCATAGTTAAACACAGTTATTTAACTAACATTCCGCCGTTACAAAAAAACCGTTGACAAAAAGTGTTCCGGTAACCTATATTAGCTGATTATTACTGCTCTAATTAAAATTGAAACAAAAAGCGCTCAATCATGCGAGATAACATCGGGGTGTCAGCGTGGAGGTTTTGACATGCTCAGCTACCGATCTTTATCAGCTGATGGGCGAGATAATAAGTGGAACTTGAGTTTATTTTTTTATAACTGGGTGAACTGACTATCAATCCGCCTGTTTTGTAATTTTGTGAGGTAATAATTTCTTAGGTTTTTGCGATCACTACACATTATAATAAAACAATTTTAGCCGGATTGCATTGCATATATTATTAAAATTGGTTTTCCTGACGTTAGGAAAGCTTTGCAGCGTTCGTGGTCACTGGAAGACTAAGGCTTACATTCAGAGAAAAAACTAAGTGTGAACTCGTGCTTTCAACTCTAAATTGCACTGTATTTTGACAGTTGGAAGCATGAGCTCACGCTTAGATCATGTCTGAATATAAGGCTTATTACGCGATGCAATTCAGTTAGGTTAAATTAGGTCACTAGGTAAGTTCGACTTTTTTGTTTTGCAGTCAGCGTTTTAATAATTTTGATTATTTTAGTTTCTAGATTTGGTATTTTATTATAGTTCGTGCGGCATAATAAAGCAATAGAGGACGTTGACCCCTCATTACCAATGTATTCTGTTATTCTATTATATTAACGATAACCACGCATACAATTGTTTCGCGAAACGTGTAAAAGTATTGTCACTGGCGTATCATGGTGGCGGCCACGTTAACAGCACGGTCTTTGGATATCAACCATTGCATTGATACCTAGATGATACTAAAGACAGATAAGTATATGTAGCGAGTCGTGTCAATGTCCGCTATTGCCATGTTATCCCGTATGAACTATAGCTGTAAGTAATTTGTGATGTTTAATCCTGTGTTTTTAAAGATGATACTATCGGAAGAAAAAAGCATTCCCGTATGGACTGATAACATAGTTACCATGCAGAAGACAATTTTATTGTAGTGTAGTCACTCTATGTTATTCCAGAAAAGCACCATGCTTTGTTTTTAAAAACCGAGACTGCGTTTAAAATTATTAGTTTATTTTCATCTCCTTTAACTACAACAAGAAAACACTAGGATGATGACACTGTGAGTGCGACGTCTGCTACACGGTGAAAAACCAGCCTCCTCACCAAGGTGACCTTGCTGGTTTCCAACCATGTAGACATTGGTTTGTTACCAAATTTTGTTTGACGACGGCTGTCAGCGACCAACCTCCCACCAAGGTCTCCTTGGTGGGGAGGCTGGTTGCTCACCGTGTAGAACACGCTTTTAAGCGTGTAGCAGACGCTTTAAGACCATCAACAGGCGCGAAGCGCGCGGCGCAGTGTCCGAGAAATAATAGAAACTCTGTTGTGTCTCATTAAGACTCTGACAACAGCCAAATACCCCAAATAGGCTTCTTTTACTAACATTTTTAGCTGTATCGATTCAGTTTGTGGCAGTGAAAAAAAAATATGTTAATCTTGATCGTATTTTCTGAAACTGTATTGTGCCCAAAACACGTTTTCTTGAAGTTTTCTTGATAGAATACTAAATATTATAAATAAAATTAAGAAAACATTTGATAAAGACAATAATCTAAACATTTGTTGTTTCTGTTTTTCAATTATACTTTTAGTTTTTTATAAATAAATCAAAAATTGATAATTTTCATTCAATTTGAGCGGCGTATCCGACGTTCCTCGGCTCGATGCCTCTTTTTCAGTTCTGTACGAAACGACAGTGACCGCGGAGGTCTGATTTTTTAGGTGTTGTCAGCCTCTTCGTTATTTGATGAATTATGGAAATGTTACTAATAATGTTTTACTAAGGTAAAACATGTGTAACATGTATACACAGTTATGTTATATAAACTTTACCCATGACCGAGTACACAAGAAGATTTAATTAAACACCATTTTCATGACCTACCATTAACATCAACCGCCGTTTATTACTATGAAACGAAGTCGTTTTTAAGAAAAGAAATCCAGGGTTCCTAAGAAAATGTTAAACGTATTTTAAAACCACGACCAATTTGGGTCACGGATAAGTTTACCTATTTGTTTTTCTTTTTAACTCACAGACGAGACCGTCTTGATACTTGCAAAACACAAAATAAGTAGGTTAAGCGAACTTTAAATAGCGGCTGGGCCACATAAATTGAATAGGCTGTAACTGTAAAGTGTTATTTTTCTTCAAAGTGAGATAAAGAAGTAAGTAAACAATATTAGGTAAAGTTAATTTTTTGTTGACAGATCGGATTGTCCCCCCCAGGCACGTTTTTCAGGTCGTCGGTCCAACTGGCAGTGGGCGCCCTACGCTGCGTTTGCCGATTCGCGGTCTCCACTCAAGGACTCGTCTGCTCCAGCGGCCATCGGTCCTGACGACCTGAAAAACGTGGCTGGGGGGGACTGGATGCGGCAGGCAGAGGACCGAGTGTTGTGGCGCAACTTGGGAGATGCCTATGTCCAGCAGTGGACTGCGATAGGCTGATTTGAGATCGGACTGTCCCATCCAAAGACACTGGGTTGAGGTTGCTATTGGTATATGCAAATAATTCTTCAGTAATTTAAGTACCTACTAATAACACTAAATATACACACTGTAACACAGTATAGGTATGTCTTGTTGTGGCAATAAATATTTTTTCTTTTCTTTTTACTAATATAGTATAACAATCTGTTACTAACTGATCACTAACAACTTATGGGCTTGATGTCTGAAATAAAGATATGTTTATTAATTTTTTCAGTAAATTTTCAGTCTTCTGCTGGTAAAGGCCTCCTTCACGAGGAAAATATGAGTGAACACATCGCCATGGCAAGGAAATTAAACAAAATTATCTATTCTGCAAATTAGATGTTACCTATAATAACTTTGACTGTTTGATATTATCTACGTATAATGACAGTTATTTTAGAATAACATTAAATTTAAAATACCCCAGATACAAAAAAAAGTAGGTAAGTAAAAAGTTCGCATTGAATCCCTCACCAGTTTATCCTTTGATCACCATCTATCGCCAAACACAGATTCCAGGAGATGCTGTAGCATCAGGTCAAGGTTACCATGTTCTTGCAATATCATTGAAGTAACAGGATACCAAATTTCGAATCGATCAAACCTGTGGAATTTGCTAACATCCCTTCATAAACTAGAAAAGAACTGATGATCTTCAAACGGCTGAACAGATTTTCTTGAATAATAGCTAAGAATATAAGTCACCTTACAAACAAAAAAGTCTAAATTAAAAAAATCGGTTTATCCGTTTGGGAGCTACGATGCCTCCGACAGATACCTACACAGGTATACACGTTAAAATTATAACACCCTTCTGTTTGAGTCGGGGGTTATAAACTAGATGGCGTAGCGTCGACATTTCTTGAACCCGATGACGCTATTACACTCCTCCAGGAGTCAGATAAAAGCACAAGCACACTCCGACGCCGTCGTCCAAAATATCGTCCCCGCCGGCGAGGACCGACGCGACACACACACAGAATCCGAGAGTCCGACTCTCGAGAAACAGAAACACATGCCGACGCAGCACCGGCTGCTGGGGGGACCGGTGGCGGGGTCCCCCTGCTGCACCCTGAGTCGAGGTCCGAGCTCCCCCCTGGGGACGCCCTCACGGTGTAAGCAACCGGAGATAATCTCGTCACGCGAGACTGGCCACGGCTACTCTAGAGCATAGGCTCTAGAGTAGTTCCTAGGAGCAGGCTATTGCGTAGCCACAGTTTAGGTTTTAGGTAGATCTTAGCCTCGCCGGCGAGGCTTGCCGCTTAACGGCGTTTAGCACGTCACCCGATAGATAGACCGAAAGTCCGATACTTTCGAGGAAACCAATTCGATGCAGCAACGGCTGCTAGGGGGACATAGGAACGGCGGGGTCCCCCTGCAATGCCCCAGCGAGGTTCGAGCCCCCCCCTTGGGGGACGCCCGCTTGCGCGGTATTATTAATACCGCGTATTAAGTAGGGAAAAAAAAAAAAACCTTCGGCGAATGGAGTCCCACATGGGACTCTCCGCCAACTAAGTCCGGTTAAGCAGAAATGGGACTTCGGTCCCACCTGCGAGAATCCATTCGAAAAAAAAAGCGTCGACATTTCATATTTGACTACCTCTGAGAAGAAATGGCGAAACAAACTCAAATGACCTGTAGGTCAATTAACGTAACTATAGAAATGCTTTTGATCAAAACAAAGCTTTTCGTATTCTCTTATCTTCGGCGATCGCTGTCAGATACGAACTGCAGCGTCACTGCAACTTGATTGGTGCGTCATGAAATTACGTGAATTAGAGCCCTGGTAGTCACAGATCCAGTACTTTGTTCCAGTGAACTTCTGCAGTCCATCACCACCCTGTGTTGAGGCTGTAAAATTAATAAAATCATCAGTCATTTAACATGCTTTTAAAATTGGTATGTTATATAGTGGTGTGTACACAGACAAGGGAAGCCTTGTTTTAAACTCCGTACTTTATATGAAAAATTCATAAAATATCATGCGTCATTGACAAGCATTATTACATGTTATATTTCCGGAATGAATGTCAACGAATCAAACCGATATTTTTGCGGCTTTTAAAAATTTGGTCGCACTACTATTTTTTGCGTCAATGCATTTTTAAAAGGCTTTGACTCGGGACTTTTTAACCAATCCAATCACTATTCGAAATCGTATTCAGTGTTATTTTTATTGTGTTTCATGTAATACATGTTTTGTTAATCTAGTATGTTTTTTGCTTTTTAATTTAAGTGAGGTCCTTGGTCACTAGTGAGAGCTGCAGCTGCTCTAAATAAATCCACCGTCATACAGGTATGGCTAAACTGACCAATCTGGAAAAAAAATTCAAGAACCGAATCCGACGGAAAACCAAAATATGATTAGTCCGAGCACAAGTTTTCTCAATATATTTGTATGATGTGGACACGTAGTGCATTATAGCAGTAAGAGTGATGTCTTTGAGATGTGGTGTTGGCGGAGACTACTCCAAATAATATGGACTGATATGAGAATCAATGAGGTATATACTGGAGGAGCTCAACATCAACAAGCGGCTATCTGCAATATGCCAGTAGGGTGCCCTCAGCCTTTTCTGACGTATTATTGATCAGCTAGGTATTGTCTGGAAAGGCTCATGATAGTACCGGATAGAAGGAAAGCACAGATCACCGGCAAGATGGTCAGACGCGGTCAAGAAAGCTATCAGAGGCAAAATGTACCGAGTGGTCCACACTGCGGAAGACCTCATAGCTTGGAGATGCATCATATGTGATCGCGATCCTCAGCAGTGAGGCAACGACGAAGAAGAATAAGTCAACAAAAGAGGTTGATCAGTAGAAAATGGAAACTTTATAATGTTTTCAGTTGTAGTTCTATTTCGAATTAGGTAGTTTTATTATTAACATGGAATTATCTGCACTGTACGTACAGTCACGATCTTTCCTGGTGATACATTTGGCGACAAAGTCCCTTGAACGAATCCTGCTACATTACGCGTACCTAACAGTTGCCGTTGAACAGTGAGCGCAAGCGATATTAACCTTAGTGGTTGTTCACCGGAAAGTTTGCTGATAGTACATAACATTATCCACACAAGGTCCCTTGCGAAATAATACAACTCAGTAGCATTATTAGCTACGTGTTGTCTCCTACTGCAAACAAAATACGTAATCGTACATTTTACGAACAATCAAAGCACGGATTCACAAAACAATTATATCACGTTCACCGTGTATTCACGACAATGGCGCAGGTTTTGCAACATCAAATGCAGGAGATTCGTGAGTGCGCCTGTAAATAACGATCGGGCCATGAAACTAGATGACGCTATTAGACGGTAGTAAAAAACTATATGGGCGACGCAATTACAAGGTTGTGTTTTGGTTTTTACGTGCCTTTAAGTTGTTACTGGAGGGGTTCCTGGATACTGCGAAGATCGATGGCCCTGTAAAGTTGCACTTCGCTGGTTGCGATCATGCCTTGAATGGGTTCCGTTTGGCTCTTTGCTCTTTGGACATTTAGAACCGTATTTTCCCCAAAAAGTACATTATGGTAACGGTCCTATTTTTTATACGCAGATCATAACAGTAACCAGTGTCTCTGCCTCTTAATTCCAAGTCGGAAGAGTTTGCTAACGGTCAAAATTTATATTCTATCTATCAACGATTTGCCCGTCAAATTTCCATCTCTAGAGATGGAAATTTGACATAAGCTCCATACAAATTATGTGAAATTTTCATTTCTCTAAACTTTGGATATCGATAACATCAAGTTATTAAAAACAGGAGCGCAATCCTGACCGTAATAGCAAACAATATTTGGAATATTATACAAATAACAAAATTTGTGCTTCGCATCTTGTACTAAAATTAATTTAATCGTAAGAATTTTGTAGTTATTTTATTCACTAAACATAGTAAAACGTATGTGAACTTTTTATTATAACATTTTGTTGTTACGTGAATAATTTATTGTTATTCTATTATATTATTATTTAGTTGTAGTTGTTATGTTGTGTTTTATGTGTTGTGTTGTGTAGATTGTGTTGTTATATGTATAGTTGTGTTGTGTATTGTATGAAGTTGTGTATAGTCGTTTTCCAGATTTTATTAACATAAAACATTTTATTTCGTTGAAACTAGGTACTATCTAATATTTACCCATCGCTGATTTCATAGTTCCACTCAAAATTGTGCAACAAATGAACCGCAGCTTTTTAGCAGCTTATCATCTTACACCGCAAGCCAACAACGCATGATATTTGAACAATTTTAGTATTTGCCGTTAGCACCATAGTTCACATAGAATAATGCGTCGCAAGGAATTTCATAATAATGCAACGTTTATGTATGGTATACGCCTACATAGAATTCCC
Organism: Asteroscopus sphinx; assembly: GCA_949699075.1. Classification (NCBI taxonomy): domain Eukaryota; kingdom Metazoa; phylum Arthropoda; class Insecta; order Lepidoptera; family Noctuidae; genus Asteroscopus; species Asteroscopus sphinx. Next base: position 23,022,612 of record OX453007.1, read on the forward strand.
TGTGTGAGAAATAAATAATATTTAATTACTCGTGCCTTAACTTAACTTAACCTCATTCTAAGAAGAGGCCTACATACAGCAGTGGGTAAATTATAGGCTGATTATGTTATGTGCATATTCGAAAGACATCTTTGTAGCTCAACAGTAACCTATAAAGTCATGTGTTTCGTTGTCATAACACGTCAATCAATTTACAGATACAGTATGGGAATCGATCTTGCAACTGACACCGACGCTATAAGTTAATAAAACTAATTCATTTTGGTGTTCAATACAAATACTTACGGAGCCACTTACTAACTTCCTTTTTTTTTTTTTTTTTTTCCGTGGGGAAATCCTCATGGACGCACTCCGCCCGGGGTAGGCGGAGCCAGTGTCGGACTCTTACCGACTAAAACCACCACGGTGTTCCTTCAACTACCTATGCCGGGGGCGTGGGAACCCGTGAGTATTCACACAACCACCCCCGACAGGTCCCGGCCCGCCACAAGCAGGCGAGCCCCTTCTCCCCGTGCGGCCTAACGTTGGCCGCACCCTCCTCAGTGGCGCACACGGAACACTGCACGCCACCTCACCTCATGGGCCTTTACCAGCTGCGCCAACTACGCCAGCTGTGCCAGCTACGCCAGCTGCTGGTTGGGCAGCAGACTACCCCGAGTCTGCTGCTCGCAGGCCATACCTCCCGAAATTTTTTATAGAGGTTTTCTTCCTCGCAGTCCGGGCGGTGAAGCCTAGACCCTCGGTCCCAAGAGGCGCGAGAAAACTACTCAGCAGGTACTCCTGGGATTACGAGACCGACGGGGGCAGGGAAGGACAGTCCCCCGCTGCCTGCCCAGTGGCAGGGTGAGTGCACACCGGGCCCGCCCCTGCTCCTCCACAGTGCCCTCAGAGGGACACGCGGAGCAACTTCCCATTGGCCCACATTGGGCCCCTCCCGTGCCAGAATATTCGCCACAGGCAATAAGGTCCCCCGGTCCTATGGAGACTTATTGCCCGTGCCCAGGGTGCACCGGCCCAACAACTGCCGTTCCCTCTAGACGTGTCCAGAAGGACAAGCAGCTGTCAGACACACGTGGACGTTTCCTGGCCAGCACCCCACTTACTAACTTACTTGCGTCAGGTACTAGTGACCTGACATATGCTGAACTGTATCTATTTGGCGCAGCCGTGGGGCACACAATTTTTTATAAATATATTTTTATGCTCCTTTTGTGTCCCTAGTTTGTGGCAAATAAATTATTTCTTTGTTTCTTTTTACTTATAATTCAGCATCAGCTGATTAGATTGAAAGACGACTCTAATATAGTTTAAGAAAGGCTAAGATGACACTTCATCTTATATTAATCCTCCTTTGTGAAAGAGCTCGTCCGGGGAAGTATTACCACCGTACCTACTTCTCCGCCAACAGTAATGCTTGCATTGCTGTGTTTCGGTCTGGAGGGTACGGATGTCGGTGAAATTACAATCACTTGAGACTCCATCTTCATGTCTCAGTTTGGCGAACCGACTTGCGGTACAATTTAGGCAACAGTCTAGGTGATATTGAAGTTGTTATGGGCAAAGGTAACCACTTAACATCAGGTGGGTCTTTAGCTCGTTTCGCCATCCTATATTATGAAAAAAATAACTAAATCAGAGTTACTATAGGTACGACATAACACGCCTAAACATTCATCCAAATACAATAAGTATTATATACAACGTGTATCAGAAATGCGTGGTCATATTTTAAGAGCTCATTGAGGGCATAGCATAGAACAACTTTCACTACGGGGTCAACCCTGAAATAGCGAAAAAAATATCAGCTATTCCCTACTAAATCATCGATGTCGCGCGACAAAATGTAAGGATCAGCCGATTTTTTTTGCACGATTTCAGGATTGGTCCCATACTAAAAGTTGTTCTATGCTGTGCACTTGATGAGCTCTTAAAATATGACCAGGCATTTCTGATACGAGTTGTATACAATATATATACTAAACGAAAAAAACAGTAATCGACGCAAAATTCTTACACAAGTTACGTGAACGGTCAGGGATTAATAAAACAAATGTTTCTCCAGTTCTTTTTTCTCTTCATCATGCTCTTAATAGACAAACTTGGGATGTTTTTGTTAGCAAAGTTCTTACAAAAGTGGAACATAAGTTTGGCGTATTCAGAGTCCAAACAGTACTGAAACAATACAGTTATTCTTTCGATGTTAGTTACGATAAAATGAACACGAATTTTCGATTTTAGTTTTACAATCCATTGCGTTTTATTGCTACCGTTTCTATAACATTAGTTAATGTAACGTAGAAATATTGTAATAAAATTTGAAATTCTGCTACTGAATTTCCTTGTTTCTCTTTGCGGTAGGTATAATATTAATATACTTATGTGAATAATTTTTCTACTGGATTACATGATTTTATTTCGGTATTTTTCGGATTCATTTTGTTTTATAGCAAATATTATATGAATATTTGCACTACTCGCCTAGATACAGTATACCTGTTCGAATGCAGATTATTAGTAGGTGTGTACAATGTCGGATGATGAATCAAGTAGCTGTGAAGTTTATATTGTAATTTTTAAAATAAATTTGTATGAGCTGCTGTGCCAATACCTTAATTATGTCAACGAGGGATGTCAAACTAATAAAGGGCGGAAAATAACAGAGAAAGAACCTCTTCTAGGGAGCGTCTTTATCGCACTGATTTCATTTAATTAAGAAATAAGTAACATTAACTCAAATCTAAGTCGAGCGTGATGGGCGCTATGCATTGTCATCTAAACATAATTGTATACTTAAGATAAACGTAAGTTTGTCCGTACAAAACTATTATTATTATTTTTAAATATCCAAAAATCTCAAAAGACTTTTTAATCCAAAAACAAATGATGGCAATATTCATAGTATTTAAAAATGTCCCAAAGATATTTATTTATTATTATTTTACTGTTACTGCATTTTTCTTTAGCCACGTTTAAGTGGCGCTTTCTGAATTTATTTTGTTTGCTGAACTCGCAAACACTGTGTACCAGGGACACATGACTGGCCTATATTGGCTGTTGTGAGAATTCGAACTGCCCTGTTCGGATGTGACGTTGCGTTGTTGAAATTCGGATTTTAAAACGGGTCAATGTTGCCGTTTTAGCTTTGCAGTAACAAGTACTCAGACCTCTAAAGCTTCTGCGATCCTGGTTTTAGTGTTTATAATTGGATCAATTCGTAAAAGAAGACTTCAAGTATCTAACATCGTTTTGTAAAAAGAAAATGTGAAAAATTAATTATTTAAAATAACGGTAACAATGTAGAGTGACATCATTATGATTGCCAACCGTAATAAATATAAGTTGTAACAAAAAGGTGTGGTCATATTTGGGAAAGCTTATTTAGGGCATAGCATAGAACAAATCGGGGTGGCTTCTTATATATTAAAATAAATAGTATGGTACCAATATATAACCTCACGAAGAGCATGTGCTGTGCAAGAGGAAAGTAACTGCCTTATTACAGGAATTAAATTACGACGAAACTGAGAAGTTACTTTCCACTATATTGTAATAAAGTTGTTACCACAATGTTTTGTGATACCTATTTGTTTATCTTTTCCATCAAAAAATGTAATATATTATCCAGTTTTGACCCCCCTCCCAACACACCAACACATACTCACCATACTCACTAACACCACTCCACACACATACACTTTCACACACAAAACTAAATAATCACCTAACTAATTCTACCAAATTTATTTATTTTCTTATATTCTACTCTCGAGTCACTAGTCCAATTAAGAAGGCTATATTTTGTTTAAGGCTGTCAGTGTACAAGTATATAGCAAAAGGTCCTGAAATACAGGCCTAGAGCTTAGTTTAGGCACCAGTCTCCCACAGTATTTTTAACTTTTATGACTTACTCTGATACCAAGTAAAACTAATGTAATAACTAATATTGTGGCGAGAAATAAATCATTCATTCATTCATTTATTCATTCATTCATTCATTTTAATTAGAAGCTTGAGCTATTTTCAACTGTGCAATTTTCTTATAACAAAAGCAAGTAAGTAATATAGTTTATCAACTCAGCCTATCGCAGTCCACGGCTACATATAGGCTTCTCCCAAATTGCGCCACAACATTCAGTCCTCTACCTTTCACATTCAGTTCACCCCAGCTACTTTCTTCAGGTCATCGGTCCACTTGACTGGGGGGCGCCCTACGCTCCGTTTTCCAATTGGCGTCTCCACATAAGTATTCGTTTGCTTCAACGGCCATCGGTCTTCGACAGACATCACCAGCTTGCTGATCCTATAAGCTATGTCAGTCACTCCAGTTCTTCTCCGGATAATCTTTTTGCGGATCTTATCCTCCATAGATTTCCATTATATTTTATTAGGTTTTCCTACATATTGCCTCGACTATGACTATGACTGCCTCGATGTTCTATTGGTTGCAAGCGTGACTGCTGAGCGTGGGGTTCTGGATTCGATTCCCGGATCGAGCAAAGTGTTATTGGGTTTTTTCATTAGGAAATTCTCAGTAGCAGCCCGGAGTCTGGATTTGTGCCCGGTCAGTGGCAATAGGCTGGGATTTTTGTTGGAATGGATTGGAATTACAGTATATATCAATAATGGACAACAGATCGCCTGCTGTATCGGGTAAAGGGCCGGGTAATTGTATACGCAGCTTAACAACACGCACGCAATGCCAATATAATAATAATTAAAATCATTAAACTGTTACAATTGTAAATGTAAAAAATCGTCATGGTTGCATAATTGCGTGCTTACGTCTATATTACCAGGCCCCTCAGAAAGTATTGCGAAAAAAAGTTTTTATATATGGGAGACTGGCCAGTTATAATGTTTTTCGAAAATATGATTATTTATAAGTAAAAATAAGTAAGTTCCAATTTCAAAATTTCCCTCCACATTTTTTGCGAGTTAATTCAAAGTATTGTGTCTCACTGAAATATGGATCTGCGCCGGGAACATTTTAGAGCTATGATTTTATACGATTTCAAGTGTCGCCTGAAACCGGATGAATCGTACGATAGACTTCAAATGGCATTCATGGATGAAGGCCCTTCCAAGGCAACCGTGTATCGTTGGTATAACGAATTCAAGCGCGGTCGACCAACTTTGGGGGATGACGAAAGAAGCGGTCGCCCTTTGACGGCTGTTACCGAAGAAAACGTGCTAGCAGTGAAAAATTTAATCCAAGACAATAGGCAAATTACATATCAGGAGATTCAACACATATTGAAGATTGGATCGGGAAGCGTTCACGAGATTCTACACAGCCATCTTCGCGTGAGGAGGATAGTATCACGCTGGGTGCCGCACAACCTCACCGATGCTCAGAAGCAGGCCCGGGTGGAATGGTGCCGTGATATGCTTAACAAATTTGAAGCAGGCTCGTCTCGGCGTGTTTACGACATCGTTACAGGTGATGAGTCCTGGATTTATCAATACGACCCAGAAACCAAGCGCCAGTCGACTGTTTGGGTGTTTCAAAATGAGCCAACGCCTACCAAAGTGAAGCGATCTAGAAGCGGGGGTAAGATTTTGATCGCTAGTTTTTTTAATTTGACTGGCCACTTGGTATCAATTCCCTTACGGGATCAAAGAAGCATTAATGCCGAATGGTATACTACCAAATGTTTGCCAGAAGTTTTCTCTGTTATAAGCAACAAGCGACCAAACACAGGGCTCCGCGGGCTACTGCTCCACCACGACAATGCACCTGCGCACACCGCACTCAAAACGAGGGACTTCCTGGACAGCACGCCAGTCAAACTCCTGGGTCACCTTCCTTACAGCCCTGATCTAGCACCGTGTGACTTCTTTTTATTCCCAAAAATAAAAAATCAGCTCAAAGGGATACAATTTTCGTCGCCGGAAGATGCGCTGGCTGCGTTCGAGCAGGCTGTAAACGAGGTGTCTGCGGCGGACTGGAAAAAGTGTTTTGAAAACTGGTTTAGGCGCATGAATCTTTGTATAGAGGCTGGTGGAAAGTACTTTGAAAAGATTTGATAAAAATATATGTACGTATAGAACAATTTTTTTTAGTTTCGCAAAACTTTCTGAGTGTCCCACGTATTAAAATATATTGATTGATACCGATTTTTATAGGCATATATGATTTATGATTGCTTTTGTGTAATGTTATTTATTAATATTTCAATAACAAACTGACTGCCTAATAGATTCGAATGATTGTAAGAACGGCTGGCACTGGTCTACTGGTTGTATAAGTATTATAAAAGGGTTTTAAGGGTGCATGAAAAGAGCCTCCACGAGTGATGGTATTTAATTGATCGTCCGGCGCAACCTGGGCAGTCAGCCCTGCTACCAAATTGCTGACTGGCTAATCTTTTTCCCACAGTATGAGCTGTTATAATTATGTAGCTCATGTCGATACAATAGAAGTAGAAGTATTACAATTAGAGAGTTTCCCTGAAAGAAAATGATCACCTATGTTTTGAGTTAAAAGGAAATAGCGACATAAACTCAACACTGTTTGTAAATGTGTTCGAAAGTTTTATTGTCAATCTACTTATAATATAATATGTAGGAACATAACGCCTGTATTTCCCCGAAGGGGTAGGCAGTGGTGTGTAGTACACCCACATTTCGCCAGTTATGTTATAGTCCCATGTAATAGGGGGCGAGCCTATTGCCAGTAACCGGGCACAAATCCATACCCCGGGCTGCTACTGAGAATTTCCTAATGAAAAAACCCAATAACACTTTGCCCGACCCGGGAATCGAACCCAGGACCCCACGCTCAGCAGTCGCGCTTGCGACCACTAGACCAACGACGCAGTATACTAAGTGTTAAATTAACAGATTGTGTTTGAAACACTGTACTGCGCTCAAAACACAAATAGCAGACATGGCTCAAAAGGCTTCCAAGCTGTAATGGGACTGGGCAGAACATGTCTGCCGCATACCCGACGTACTGTGGGCCCAAATGGCTCAGAACTGGAACCCCGAGGCAGTTACACGAGGATGGTGGGACGAAATGGATGCATTCCTTAAAAACTGGAAGGAAGAGGTCCGGGATCGGGGAAAATGGAAGAAATGGTGGGAGGCCTTTGCCCAGGAGTGAGACAGCACGGGCTCATAATAAATAAATATTTTTGGGACATTTTACACATCGCCATCTAGTCCCAAACTAAGCAGAGCTTGTACTATGGGTACAAGACATTAGATATAATACTTATATAACACACCCAGACCAACACAAACACTCAAGTTCATCACACAAATATTTGTGTCCTGTGGGAATCGAACCCACGACCTCGTGATCAGCAGTCTGACACTCGAACCACTAGACCACAGACGTCGTCAAATAATGTATGCACATAACCTTCTGTCTACAAACTATATCATAACAAAAATACTTATTTTCTTGCATATGACTGATTATTGGGTGGGGATTCATTAATCACGATTGTATAGTATCTGACTCTTAATGTTGCCCAATTTGATTTAGATCAAATAATGTTATTACGGAAGGAGATAAGAATCTGATATTTAATATATTAGACGTAAAAATTACAGCTCTGGTTAACAAGCCACTGTCAAATTTTAATAAATTATAGTTACAATGACATGCGCTGGCATTGTTTTAGTTTTCTTGCCTAATTTGACCTTAATTACCAACATAATATTTTACCTTCAAACGCTTTTAGGTAATGAACGAATATGGAACAGATTGCACGTTTTGATCTACATAATAAATAATAAATATTTTTGGTACATTTTTAAACAGCCCAAACTAAGCAGAGCTTGTTCTATGGGAACTAGACAATAATACTAGACATAATACTTAGAAATACCTAGACCCACGACCTCGTGATCAACAGTACATAATATTTTGTTGCATTAATTTTATTTATTTATTTATTAAATTTATGTTCACACAGAGAAATTATAATAAATATAGGTACAAAAAAAATAATAGTATACAGACACTACTTTCTTTAACATTTTTCTTTCAGCCGACCTGCAAGACGAAAACTTAAAAGAAAATGGATGTAGACACGGTTTGTAAAGTAATTCTAATAAATATACCTACATAAATAATTATGTATTATTATACACAACTATTATTCTTCAGGTGCCCCGTGAAAGCCCCTTTTAATATTTTTTAGTAGGACTGCGTGCATTTATGCAGCCTAAAATCATCTTTGCCTACCTATTACATAGTTTTATAGCATCTTCATTTATGATATGACATTTTTCAATACTTATAGCAATTTGTAGGAAAAGTGCAAATTCATAACATAATTTCACATGTGACATTTCCTACAATCAAATACTACCACGTAGTAAAATGCGCAGCTATGGCTCGAATAGTCAATCAACTATCGCAGTTTACTGCTGGACATAGGTCACTCCCAAATTTCGCCACAACACTCGCTCCTCCTCCTACTTACGGTACTGAAACGTGATCGCTCACAATGGGCCTGATAAGAAGGCTCAAACTCACTCAAAGGGCAATGGAGAGGGCTATGCTCGGAGTGTCCCTTCCTTCCTTCATTCCTTGGAATCGTCTGCTGCAGCGGCCATCGGTTTTAGACAGACATGGCCAGCCCACTGCCACTTCAGCTTACTAATCTTACAAACTATGTCGGTCACTCCGGTTCTTCTCCGGGTAATCTCGTTACGGATATTATCCTAAAAAGAAACTCCAAGCATGAATCCGCTGGATGCGGAAGGCACAGGACCGGTCGTTGTGGCGATGCTTGGGGGAGGCCTATGTCCAGCAGTGGACGTCTTTCGGCTGAAATGATGATGATGACTCGCTCCTCTGCCTTCCGCATCCAGCTACTTTCATCAGGTCGTCGGTCCACCTGGCTGGGGGATGCCCTACGTTTTCCGTTCCGTATCCGTTTGCCGATTCGCGGTCTTCACTCAAGGAATCGTCTGCTGCAGCGGCCATCGGTTTTAGACAGACATGGCCAGCCCACTGCCACTTCAGCTTACTAATCTTACAAGCTATGTCGGTCACTCCGGTTCTTATCCGGGTAATCTCGTTACGGATATTATCCTAAAAAGAAACTCCAAGCATAACTCGCTCCATAGCTCGCATAGTATTAGACCACAATTATTAATACATGATGAGCTGCCGAATAGTGTAACTCGCGATCGCAGCAATATTCATTGCTAGGTACAGTGCGCGAGGCGTAAGCATAGCTTAGCATTTGTCAGAGTGATAGCTAAGTCGGGTATCAAAAAGCAGTACAAACTGGTTTAAACTGCGTAAATTCATAATCCGAATTTCAATCTATAATAACGGTATGTAGCTCTTATGCAAAGTTATGCTTACGCCTCGCATACTGTATGTTTTTAGAATCAGTCTTATCGACATCTATTCTTATTTTTTATTGTGCACCAGAAAAATAAAGCATTACATCTATCTTCTTCTTTATATACTTATACTATAATAAAACTGTAAAGGTCGAAAAGTCTGTACATTGAGTTTTTTTTCGCGAAAACCGGCTAGGGGGACTAGAAATAAGCTATAGAACACGAATTAATCGTTTAAAAAATTTATGTCTGTCTGTCTGTCTGTCTGTCTGTCTGTCTGTCTGTCTGTCTGTCTGTCTGTCTGTCTGTCTGTCTGTCTGTCTGTCTGTCTGTTTGTTGCCTCATCACGTGAAAACGGCTGAACGGATCATAATGAAACTTAGCATTTGTATTGGTATTAGTCTAACTTAAAATATAGGGTATGTTTTATCTGAATCGGTTGAGTAGATCCAGTAATACAGCTTGACCCCTCTATTGTAATAAGTTGCATACAAAGTAGAGGTCATGATTGTTGGTTGGATGCAGGTTGCAGGTTCCTAAAAATACAACTGGATTCTATTAGTATTATAGAAAATATAGAATAACATAACATAGCCCATCACTGTCCCGCTGCTGGGCATGGCCCTCTTCTTGGAATGAGAAGAGTTAAGGAACTGGATATTGTTAGTGTAATAGATTATCATAACATAATCAGCTCATTACCTACTGCCCCACTGCTGGGCACGGACCTCTTCTCGGAACGAGAAGAGTTAAGAAACTAGAAAATATAGAATAACATAACGTAGTCAACCCATTACTGTCCCAATACTGGGTATGGCCCTCTTCTCAAAATTAGAAGAGTTAATGAACTGGATATTATTAGTATTCTAGAATAACATAACATTACCAGCCCATTACAGTCCCACTGCTGGACACGGGCCTCTTCTCAGCATAAGAAGAGATGTGGTTAGTGTTATAGAATAACATAATCAGCCCAATTACTTCCCACTGCTGGGCACGAGCGTCTTCTCAGAATGAGGGAGTTTAGGGCTAATTCCATGAAATTCCATCACCTTAGCCGGTTGGTTGTAAAAACAAAATATAGTATGGTCGGTAAATAGTGTAATCGTCTGTGTAGGCGCTTATATGTATATATTTGAAGATATTGTGTTCATAATTATGACACGATGTTATTTTCCGACATCCACGCGGACGGAGTCGCGGGCACAGCTATTACAAATAAATAATATAATCACCCATCTCTTCTCGTTGGTATCGTAAAAGGTGACTAAGGGGTTCACCAGAGCAGCATTGTTCTCTGAGTATTTATTCAACCAACTGCGACTGCCAACCCGATTGCCAAGCGTGGTGATTATGGCGTATCCTCCCATTTGGGGGAGGCCTATATCCAGCAGTGGACGTCTTTCAGCTGAAATGATGATGATGATGAAATTACAAATAGGCGAAATTAACTCAAAAATTAGTTTTATACTAGCAAACCTTTGAGCGATAGAGTGAATGGAGAAAAAAGGCTGAGGGTATTAACAATTATAAATATAAATAAATGAATATTTTTGGGACATTTTACATAGCACCATCTAGTCTCATGCTAAGTAGAGCTTGTGCTATTATTATATCCATTGTCTAGTACCCATAGCACAAGCTATAAGTATAATATAGTTATAGTATAGTTATAAGTATGTATTTCCAAAAAAAATTGTATATAATGTATTCATTATTATAGGAACTATTATGACTAACATAGATTTAAAGATAATGACGACGTCTGTGATGTAGTGGTTCAAGGGTTGGACTGCTAATCACGAGGTCGTGGGTTCGATTCCCACAGGACACAAATATTTGTGTGATGAGCCTAAGTGTTTGTGTTGGTCTGGGTGTTTCTTTATGTGTTATAAGTATGTATTTACAAAAAAAAAGTATATAATGAATACATTATAATGGACGTAGATGAAGCGAAAGAGGTGTGTCAGGATCGTAGCAGGTGGAAATCTAAAGACTGTGACTACCCCAATGGGAAACAGGCGTAATAATATGTATGTATGTATGTATGCTCTTTTTCTATATTATACATCTGATCGGTAATGAAAGAGCATCAGTTCCTTACTAGAACACTCTGAAATCGACACTCTAAACTTTCCGTTCCATACAGAAACGGCATCAGTCCTAGACTCATGCCCTTTCTCTATGGAATGCATATAGACTTTTATTAGGGGACACTACTTTTTAGACTGTAACGACTATATTTTACAACGTTATGTCCATTGTTATAACCCATTATGAAAGGAAGGATTTACAATTTTACACTGAGTTCGTAAATCTACATGAAAATGTTTAACTTTATCAGGAGCGTTGTGATGAAAATGTATGAAAAGCTGAAATAAAAGTTTGGTACGTATTCAAAACATGTTACTCAGGCTTTGATACATAACAGCTATTAAAGCTAGAATGTTTATTTCAGAGTTAAGTTGTTGTATGGTGTTTTGTCAAAGGACCGGATAACAAAACCAAACTAGAGTGAAATCGTTTGAGAGCGAACTCACAGATTAAAATACAATTTGACGACGTCTGTGGTCTAGTGGTTCGAATGTCGGACTGCTGATCACTAGGTCGTGAACATAAGTGTTTGTGTTGGTCTGGGTGTTTCTTATGTACTATAACTACGTATTTACGAAAAAAAAACAAATCCACCTTGAAATCAGGAAAAAATTATCAGCTGGTGCCTACATTTCATCATAATCTCAGCCGAAAAACGTCCACTACTGGACAAAGGCCTCCCCCAAAGGGGGGAGATATGCCATAATCGCCACGCTTGGCATGCCTACATTTGTGTTCACATAAATCGTCAAAATGTAGGGAACAGCTGATTTTTATTTCGCGATTTCTGGGTTGGTCCCATAATAAAAGTTGTTCTTAATGATGAGTACAATGACCCTTTTAAGAGGTTTTCAGTTATTTCAATAACATGTTGTATAAGTATTATATCCATTGACTAGTACCTACCCATAGTACTAGTTCTGCTTGGTTTGGGACTAGATGGTGTTGGGTAAAATGTCCCAAAAAGTTTTTTTTTTTAAACCCCTCCTCGTCTAACCTATATCGCGGTTTATTTATTTTTATTTTATTTAATTTTGTAATGCATTGACATTGACATTTGCTTCCATTTTGAAATGATAACAATATTCATTGCGTGGTACATAGTTGCCGATAAGACGAATTGTCAAAACACACGGAGCAATGGACATTGAAATCCTATTGATTGCGATCGCGAGTGAGTTACGTAATTTGGCAGCAGTTTAAATAGCATGTGTAACAAAAATAGGAATGACATGGATTTCAATGTACAATCCACGTTTCTAACAGATTACTTATGCAACATTGTAAAACCTACATTATTAATCAAATTTCAATTTCGTAAGGAACTAAAGTTTATTAAATAATTTCAAGATTACCTTACTAATTAAATACTTACATAGATTATTTTCGTGCATAAAAACACAATAGGCACTGGTAATGTAGTCATCAGCATCGTCGATCGTTTCCTGATGTTTCGGGAAATGAAACAAGTAGATAATTGAGCTATTAATAGAATTAAATCTATTAATATTTTATAAGCAATTATCTCCAACTAAATTAAATAATATTACCAATATTTGGGTACTCCCGGAAGAAATAAAGAGGACATCTTCATAACGGAGATATCAATTTATTTATTTAATCCTTTATGGACAACTGGGTATGACTACGTACAAGTATGATATGACTACATACAAGTATGATATGACTACATACAAGTATGACAAGACTACTTACAAGTATGACATGACTACAAACAAGTATGATATGACTACATACAAGTCTGGTGGGTTGGGTTTCTATGGCCTACTTCAATAACCGCTGGTAGTAATATTGTGCGTCGGTTCATTGAGCTCGCTAAGTCAGGGTTGAGCTACACAATGGCAGATGGATCCTGGCACCTGGCACTTTCTTCAAAAGAACAGTCCAGGTGTTGCCCTGCAGTATTTCTGGACTTTAAAAGAGACTTTTACCCCTGGGTCTGTTACGGCATTTCTTCTCAAAAAGTACGAACAAGAATACGAGAGCACCATTGATGACGTGTGGACAGGCAAACAATACACGAAAAAATTGTACTAACATTATTAACCGTAGAAGAAAAAAAGAAAACTAAAATATTACAAAAAAATTACATGAAATCTCATGGTGTCACTAATGCCAAATTGTTACTTCCAACATATTTTAATTTACATGGTAGGAAAACGTTAAAACATTATACCCTACCTAATAAATCAACTACCAACATCTTTAAGGGATAAAATAACAAAAAAAAAAAAAAAAATTAAATTAAAACAACATTTCTTGCAAGTTACAAATACTCAATAATAAAAATAACAAGTTAATACAATTAATGACATTATTAATGTAAGTATAATAAATTCTCAAGAAGTTTGCTGCATTTGTAGGAACAACCAGTATCAACACAAATAGTACCCTCCACCATTTTGTTTTTAAAGACGGCTCGCGCAGTCACCGGTGTTCGCTCCTTCATAATGTAGCTAAATATTATCTGGTATCTACCCTCATTGTACTTATTTAATATCCTACCTTGTTAACTATAATTTTTGTTAACCCGTTTGTATAGTCGATGATACTGATGTACGGTAAAACTCTAATGAGTTTATGTTTACATCTTTAGAATGTTTTTGTTATGTATACCACTGAACAAATAAATTCATAAAAAATAAAAATAAAACAGGTGCGGGCGCTGGTCACGCGTCGTCAATGAGCTCCTTTATATGTCTTTAATATTATAGGTATAAGGATCATTTTAAATTTAAATCGTTGCGCCCACCCCTTGCCCGTCCCCTCCTAATGTATTGTGCCAATATTTGGGTTAGATGTTCGGTTGCAAATAAAGCAGTAAAATTTCCCGCTGTATGAAAATACTATATATTATTGTATTGAACTTATGTAGCTTGTATGCTTGTGGAGACTAATTAAATGTATCTCGTTAGCAAGCATAATATGCACATAATAATTATTGTTCACAGAACGAGCCACTGCTCGAATTTACTCAGTAGAGGATGCAGCCATTAAACCGTTAATATTATTCGGTGTGATCTAATCTCAGCCTATAAATCGATGGTCGTTCAACATAATTGATTATGATGGTGCTGGATTGGATTGCTTGACATTGGTTTGTACGTAGTCTAGGTAACCATTGTCAGCGTGGGAAGTTGATGGTGGAATCGAAGGAAGAGTAATTAGAATATTATGTGCCTTCTATTATATTTAAGAACTAGCTTTTGCCCGCGGCTTTGCCCGCGTGGATTAGTGATGTGCCGAGTCAGGTAGAATCGAGTACTTACTCGAGTACCTTGTAAGTACTCATGTACTCGAGTTCTCGAAATAAAGTACTCGGATACTCAAACTCGAGTAAAGATCTCGAGTATTCATAGTACTCGAATACCTAACCGAGTACTAAAATCGCGACTTTTTGTTATTGAGTACAAAGCCAACATGTGCGCTGCAGCCAGGCAGGATTTAGTAAAAAAAATAACCTTTTATAATTGGTTTAAGCCTAGCGGGCTTGCTACATTTGCCTTTTTGTTTACAATTATCCGTAAACGAAGAAAGTGACCATGAGACAAGTAGGTATATACAAACTGTGAATATGTAAGTGATATGGACGTATATTTCTATTCGTCGTGTAGGTATATTGTTTATAAAGTAAACAATAGTACTAAAACGAGTAATTTGTGGTAGGCACAAATACGGGTTAACGTTTAAAAAAAAATCACTTTTTGAATGATTCTTTAAACCGACTGTAAGACGCAAGCGGGCCTAAAAGTTACTGGTGGTTAATTAATCATAATAATAGAAAAAAGTCCGTGATTGTGTAGAACTCGTAAAACGTAAATATTATTTTGACCAATAGTGAAGTCACTACAATAACTATACACGTTAAAATTTTATTTAAAATTGGTTTTGATAACAAGCTGTCACTAAAATAACCAAGGTGAAAACGTAAGAAACCAGCCAAATCCAAGTTTTAGATCTTTTCGCAAATTGAGCTCTCTTCAGATCGTAAAAACTAATAATATTTGGCTTTTTATTTTTTCTAGATAATTTCATCAACAGTCCTAATTTTTTTTTACTATTAGTCTGTGTTTATATAATATATCGCAAACTTGACTGTAAGTTTTCTATTTAGATCTCATTAAATTTTCCTACTAATTAGTAACATAATTATGTTTAATTTTAGGAAGATTATTTAGTAGTAGTAATTAATATATACTTACTTAAAATATATATTATATTTTTTATTTTGAAATTGACTGATCAATAAACAATATTGTTATTTTATGACAATTTTTTTTATTGCCTGTGTTATTGGAATTGAGAATCATTGAGGTATTCGAATCTAATGAAATACTCGAGTACCGGATCTGGTACTCTGGCCTACCTGACAAGCACACATTGGTTATAATTGTAACAATACTCAATTACATAATAACCAGGGTATGTGCTCTAACATACATGCCCACTCCCAAATCCAGGACAACGTAACTGTAAGCCATACAAATTTTGTACCCAGGCGTTCTAATCGATCTGTGCCTACGTCAATAACATAATGCTTCATACACCGCCTTTTCTATTATGAAAATTGATGGATTTCACAATACGAACCGCTGTGTGCCGTCACATCAACCCGCACACATTCTGAATATCAACGTGTTTACTACCATTTTCTATTATGAATAAAGCCCGCAAACCTGCGTGATGGTATTATCGAATTTCCCATCATTGATAAACCCTTTTACCTAAATAGCATATTGAGTAGGTATTCAACTTCGCCCGTACATAGCGTCAACGGATCGTTTTGCCTGGCGCAACGGTTAAATGTTCAAGATCAGGTAGCCTTATTAGGTTCACTATAAGGGACTCAGATGTTCTTTGAAAGTTATAACGTCATAATAGATTTCAGGTATCAGCTGTGCGCCTCAAAGGGTTGCGTGCGATAGCGAGAACCCTATTCATTTGGTAGCACAATGGAAAGGTTTCTAATAACATCATTGAAGGATTCTTGTGTTGAAGTTTAGATACTTTGTATTATACTGAAATGGAGTAATGCATTATCTGAATGTTACTCGTATATTTTTACTTCTGTGTTCCGTACCGTGTAGTGCCGGACACAAAGAATAGCACCACCCCATCTCATCTCGTGGGTGTCGTAAAAGGCGACTAAGGGGTTCACCAGAGGATGGGCACCGGCGTTCTCTGAGTATTTATTCCACCAACTGTGATTGCCAACCCATTTTCCAAGCGTGGCGATTATGGCAAATCCCCCCCCTTTTGAAGGAGCCTTACGTCCAGCAGTTGACGTCTTTAAGCGGAAATTATGATGAGATGACAGTTTTACTTGAGCCGTATTGAAAAATTAATAAAAATACATACCTACATGTATAAGCTGTAGTTGCAATAACTGAAAACCTCTTAAGGGCTCATTGTACTCATCAGCATGAACAACTTTTACTATGGGACCAACCCTGATATCGCGAAAAATCAGCTGTTCCCTACATTTTGTCGATTTATGTGAACACACACTTAGGGAACAGCTGTTTATTTCGCGATTTCAGCGTTGATTGCATGTTAAAAGTTGTTCAAATTCACTAGTACAATCATCCCTTAAAGGGTTACTAACGAATTCAAAATCCCTGTATTTGTGTTTTGTATGTGTGTTTAAGCTCAATGGTTTTATGTTTCTAAAAATAAAACAATAGTAGTAAGGTAGTATAAATCACTTTTCTTCTCATTTCGGTTCTGTTAGTTACAAGGAGGATTCACCCGAAACATGGTGGACAGCGGACAGTTACATCTTACATCATATGGGATTCATAGATTAATAAAATGTCAGAAAAGACAGGTGATTAGTTCGTAAAATCACTTCTCTATTGTAGAAGAAGCAAAATGGGATCTAGTTGAAAAAAGTAGGTACCTATAGTGGCAATATGTATGGTAGGTAGGTACCTGAATTGTTTCTGTATATCATTTGTACGAGTACGCTCGACAATTATAATTATATGCAGACGTACGCAATACTTACACATAATTTGAACCAAATGTAATTTAGTTAAGTACAATAAAACTGCTCAGTGTAAACAGATATAGGTGTATTTTTCCACATTACACATAAGAATTCCCGGTACACAGACACAGCTACAGAACCCAAAATCATTAAAAGGCACTTAAGTAGCAAAGATACAGTAAAATTATACCAATTTAGAGTAGAGATTTAACCATACTGCTATTTCCGAAGCAAGCAATCTGCAAATGTTCCCAGTTTCCACATTTGCCGTGTTCAGATAACTGCATTGTTTCAACTGCAGTGAAATCAAATTGTTTTCTGATCTCTGCGAAATGTGCAATTATCTGGGGAGACAACACAACACCTAACACGTGTGCATTTGCTTACGTAGCTATGCAGAAATAGCGTTACACAGAACTGAACGCTAACGCTAAAATGCAACTATTTACTATGACACCAAAGATTATGAATGTTTAATGAAAGATGTGACATTTTACTCGCGTATATTACGCTGGCAAATGATAATGTGAATAATGATATTAAATTCGGTTCTGTACGTTTTACATCTTATCAATACGATAATATCGTTGACGCTTTTTTGGGGATACGTTTCATATTCATACTTATACAACGTGTTATTGAAATAACTGAAAACCTCTTAAGGGGTCATTGTACTCATCAGTTTGAACAATTTTTACTACGGGACCAAAACCAAAAAAACCAAAACATATCAGCTGATCTTTAAATTTTTTCGATTTATGTGTACACAAAAGTAGTGAATATTTGTTGTTTTTTATTCGCAATTTCAGGGTTGGTCCCATAGTAAAAGTTGTTCGTACTATCTTATGAGTACTACGACCTCTTAAGAGGTTTTCAATTATTTCAATAGCACGTTGGTACAATTATTTAAAAAAAATGCACTCCAAAATAGATGTTTGTTATTTTTTATTAGCTAGTCACAATTATAGACCATACATAACATCACGCCTCTATCCCCGAAAAGGTTAGCAGCGGTGTATAGTACAAGCACATTTTGCCAGATAAGTTATAAGTTCTACGTAATACGGGGCGAGCCTATTGCCAATAACCGGGCAGAAATCCAGACTCCAGGCTGCTAGTGAGAATTTCCTTATGAATAAACCCAATAACTCTGTGCCCAACCCGGGAATTGAACCCAGGGTATCATGTTTAGCAGTCACGCTTGCGACCACTAGACTAACGAGGCAGTTATACCCCTTAAAAGCCATTCGGTATATAGAACTCAAGGCGTCTATTAAGCGACCCTGGGGAGAACAGCAGTACGTGGTGTTCGCGTGCTACTCTGGGGAAACAATATTGCTTTCCCGGGACGTAAGACGCCAAAGGCATAACATCAGAGGGGCACCGGCGTGGTCCAATGGAGTTCCCGGAGCTCCTCTATTTTGTGCAGAGGATGGCCACCGTGTGGTTTTAGTCAGTAGGAGTCCGACATACCCCTCCGCCGTCCCCAGACGGAGGGTATCCATGAGGATTTCCACCCGAAAACAAAAAAAAGGGAAATATAATGTATATTTTAGACAAAATTCTACTGTCTCATCTGTAACAATTTTGCATTTAATCTTTGTATGTGGTGCTGACCATTTACAGACTGTTCTCAAGAGAGTCGTGAATACGTAATGTGATAAAACGATGCATAGTTAAGGGAAATTGAAGTGGCACATCGCAGACTCGGAATATTCACCCCTAACTATGGTTATTCCCAACAACCCAACATTGATTGCATCGATAAGAAACTTTGGTAACTCGAAGATGGAACCTATAATTCCTTTAAAATCTCAGATAATACGTAAAACTTTAGGCCAGAGCCGGAATTGATATTTAAAATTACTAGAAAATAAAATTCGGGTGGCATTCTTGACTCAACAACTGGTACATACAATATTGTGGTACGACGTACCAATATTTTTTATAGGTACTTACATTTCCTCGGTTTAAAGGTAAAATTCAGTATGTTACATTATTAGAAATTTTACTTTTTTATTTTTCAAATAATCAACTCAATCAACTCAGCCTATCGCAGTCCACTGCTGGACATAGGCCTCAAATAAGGTTTTTCATTTATTACTGCCGAAAATGAAAAAAAGACATAAAAAGAAACAGTGTATTTTTTAGCAAAAATGGCTTTTTTTTCATTTTTGGCAGTAATAAATGAAAATAAAGAAATATAAAAAAATAAAACTTTTTAACAAAAAATTGAACCGACGAAAACAGAAACTGAAAAGCGAAAAATAACTAATTATGAGTCGGCGCCAAACGAACTTTTAACAAGCAAAGTGCGTGTAAGTTGCAAGTGGCCGAGCGGAGAACGCATTTTTGGAAAATTATTGTTTATCGTTGAAAATTTCACGTTGTATTTGATGTGACGTTGTTTTTATTATTTATTTAAAGTAATTTAATGGTATTCGTTGATTGGTTGTTTGGCGCCGACTCATAATTAGTTATTTTTCGCTTTTCAGTTTCTGTTTTCGTCGGTTCAATTTTTTGTTAAAAAGTTTTATTTTTCATTTTTTTGTGGTTAAAATCTAACTCCAGGTCTCCATTATGTCGTAGTGTCTAGAACTATATTTATGTGTGTCAAGTTTCAACAGAATCGGTTAACAGGTAAGAATTCAGTGGGTGAACAAACACTCATCCCCTGTTTTACTACCCTTAGGGGTGGATTTTGATTTTGAAATTTAAATGGGACCAACTTCGAGATATACCCTATCTAATAAAAAAAGAATCATCAAAATCGGACCACTCTGTAAAAAGTCATGCGTGGTCATACAGAAAAAATATATATATATATATATATATATATACGCGTCGAATTGAGAACCTCCTCCTTCTTTTCGTCGGTTAAAAAGTGATTTTTGCTGATAATGTCACTTGGAGAATTTATCTTTAAACCGACGATTTAATAATTTATGATCATAAGTAAGATCTCCGTGTATCTTAAATGAAGTTCCTGTCAACTTGCACTCTTAATAAGACTGTGATGCTCAACATTGGCGCTAAAGTAGAGGCAAGTTGTACGATATTGTGTGCAACTAACTTGACTTATTTCAAATAACCCACAGCCGGTGTGTCGCCATATTCCTTTGCGAACTTGACTGACACACTACCGTGTGCCTAGATCGCAGCTAAATGTCGAAGTTTTGAATCCGTGACACCCCTTGTTATTAATGGGAATGTATGGAGGTAGGTTTATGTTGTTTATGACGTAAGTAATGCATTATTTTGAATTTTTATGAGGATTTCTATCAAGCTTAAGCCGCATTAACACGATCAAAGTCCGTTTTGATAAAGTGCGCTTCGATTATTGTTGCCACGATCAAAGTAACGTCCGAGTAGTCATCAAAGTTCACTTTGTCAAAAGGAACTTTGATCGTGTCAACGGGTCTTCAACAATGAACGAATTGAAATAAAAGCAGCATATTATGTGTGTTATTTATTTGAGCACACTTGTTTTTAGAGTGAACACAGCAAGTACCGTAAAATGCCCTAACTACGCCCACGAGCCCTACTTTGTTCTTTTTGAGTAAACTATAACATAATAGCTATGATATCCGTACTTGGGGAGATTTTAAAACGGTGACAACTCTAACTTTTAGTTCAGTTATAAAGTGTCAAGCGTGTAAAAATTAAGTTTAAGCCTTAGGTAAAGTACGGTATGTAAGCATATTACGGTATTAAGAACATTGAAAAGGTAATTTTGTGAACAATTTACTATTCATAATCTTAGAAGTATTTTCAACGTTATTTTTAAATATAAGTAAATAAGACATAACATATCCATGGCATGGCATATCCCCATTGGGGGAGGCCTTTGTCCAGCAGTGGACGTTTTTCAGCTGAAATGATGAAGACATAACATCTGTTTACCAATACGGAGGGAAATATATTACTATCCACGATCGGTTCCCATTCTTCTAGTCCATCCAAAGGTTGTCTGGAAGAGATTGCCTTGTGCGATAAGACCGCCCATTGTACTTACTTAATCTTTCTGTAAACTATTGTCTTATTTTTCGTTTGGTGTAATGTATAATAAAGAATATAATAAATAAATAATAAATATATTTCTGACATTCATAATTTCGTAAAGCAAACTCAGAATGTCGGACTTTTCTCTTTATATCAACTCAGCCTATAGCAGTACAGGGCTAGACACAGGCCTCTCCCAAGTTGCGCCACAATACCTGGTCCTCTGCCTTCAGCATCCAGTCCCCCCCAGCTACTATTTTCAGGTCATCTGTCTACCTGATGGCTGGCCCTACGCTGCGTTTGCTTGCCGATTCGCGGTCTTCACTCAAGGACTCGTCTGCTCCAGCGGCCATCGGTCCTTCGACAGACATGGCCAGCCCACTGCCACTTCAGCTTACTGATGCTACAAGCTATGTCAATCACTCCATTTCTGGATGGATTTTATCAGACTGACTTTTCTCTGCTTACGGTCAATGCTACTAAAAATATGAACAAAGAAAAAAAAAACTGAAGAACCTCCCACACGTTTGAATAATAGGACGGTCACTTAGTTAATAGCCGACATCATTATGTTACAGACGGCCCCTGTGGATGATGTATGTGGTATTAAAATAAAACATCTAGCAGCTGGCTGGGCGCCATTTTAATAACTTCGCTGTTCTCAGAATATGGTGCTCATATTATTATTCCTTGATATTGCAGACAAAACTCATTATGTTATTTTTATTTCAACATACTACGGTAAAATTATTATAAGGAAACATGTCTGTTTCTGAGATAAAATTAATAACTTTTCATGAATACATGGAAAAAAGTGCAATAGATAGATAGATAGATAGATACAATACTCTTTGATTGCAGTATCAAAAAAAAAGTTGAAAGTGAAAGTTGAAAAGATTGCATGCCATAAGATCAGTTCCCATCAAAGTTTAGGAAGTAGGTTCCTTCGATTCGGTTTAATTGAAGAAAAAAAAAAGGCACCGACGTCCTAAACTGTTTTACAAAAAATATGTTATACTTTATGAAGTCGGTGATTACATTCAGTCCTATAGTTATTAGGTCTAATAGAAATGCGATGTCGTGACAAACAAGAGCTTGCGAAGGCAAACATCACGTCTAATCTCGAGGTTTCCTCATTCCTACGTAATTATATTCAACGAGTTCAAATTCAACAAAAGGTAATGAAACAATCATGCAATCTGTCTCCTACGCTTCACAATATATGAAGAATTCGTAATAATTGCAAAAATATTGAAAAGCAAAGAATTACCATTATTAAAAACGAAGGTCTTCAACCAGTGCCGTGAGTTAGGGTGCCGAGACGTGGACACTAACAGTTGAGCTAGTCAACAAATTCATGGTCGCTCAGCTAGATACAGAGCGAGCTGTGCTTGGAGTTTCTTTGAAGTGTAAAATTCATCACGAGATTATCGGGAGAAGAACCGGAGTGATCAACATAGCTTGTAGGATCAGTAAGCTGATGTGACAGTGAGCTGGATATGTCTGTTGAAGGCCCTTGGAGCAGAAGACCGCGAATCGTCGTCGTAACACAGCGTAAGGCGCCCCCCCATCCTGGTGTACCGACAACCTGAAGAAGATAGCTGGAGGGGACTGGATATGGAAGATAGAAGACCGAGTGTTGTGGCCGCAACAAAACTACTGTAAGTATAAACTAACTAGAGGTAGCCTATTGCTCGCACCTGCGTGGATGTAGTTTATCGCGTATCTCGCAGGAACCCTTTCGGTTTTAGGGAAAAAGTTGCTTATGTCCTTTTGCGGGTTCCAGACTGTGCCAATATTCATCAAAATCAGTTTTGTTTTGTCGTAAATAGGTGAGAAACAGACAGACAGATTTACTGTTACATTTATTAAGAGGAAATGCGGGCAGAGAGACTTTTGAAGATTAGGTATTTGAAGAAACTATCGCTGCAGCTTTGCCTCAAGAAAGTGCGATAAGGACAACTGCAGTTTCAACTGAATAGCCTTAGTAAAAAAGTCGTAATTCGAGGTTTGGCACTCGACTATCTTTTCCTGCGAAACTGGACCAATTTGAAAGTTATTTCATAAACTAAATAAGAAAAATGTGTACTGTTCTGCTATGTTTTTCCTTTTAAATTAAAAGTTGTCAAATTAATACACTAGACCTTTGTAGACAGCGGACTAAATAGGCAATTTAAAGATTTTTAGAGGACTTCTAGAAATAATTTATCAACAAAAACGAAACATAGAAAGCATAGAAAAACCTGACATCTAAAAAATCATTGGCCCTGGGATTATAAATTAGAAAAAAAACAGTCGAGAGCGTTTTTATGGAGAAAAGACCACCCGCATTTCCTTTTAAGTGTGGATAATCTCATGTTAACTATGTCTAGGCCACATAATAAGTGGAGACCTGGGACTTTAATTTATAAATTTATATAATTGTTGATTCAATGTTAATCTGTTCTGCTCTTTAAACACCTAGGATGGTTTCGCCATTTGAAGGGTACAGGAAAAGAACAAGAAATGTCACAATTTTTTATTTTTTCTATACATTGTTTATGAAACTTTCATTTGCAATTGCCAGATTTTTTATTATGAACCGGTTTGTCATAAGAAACAGTTTCTACATCCATTGTTCTAAATAATGAACTAGCAACATTCCAATTTTTAAATGCATTTTTCTCTTGATTGTCTCCTGTGGACATACCCTGTTCTTTGCCTCCTTATTTACACTCAAAGAACAAACGTTAATCAAGCAAACCAATGATTAGAAAATCAAACCCTAGTTATTCATCCTAATATTATTCCATTATACACGAATCCACAGTTATAAAATTATTATCTGATCTCGATCCCAAGAAACTATTCAGGCATGAAAATAATTAAATTATGGCAGGCTGCCTACGTATTTAGATTCAGACTGGGCCATAATACCAATATTAAATAATATTATTAGGAGAAAGGACCTTTGTCCGTAATTATTATTAGCCCGTAAACCAAGTAATAAGGGAAATCTTGACATAATAATATTTAGTAGACTTCAACATTTACATAATAGAATCCTTTACATAAATTTATAGGTAATGTAGGTGTTTAATAACACCGCGTACTAACCCTCTCCTTACTTACTTATTGCCCATCCTAAGCTTGTCTGGTATTAATGTAAAAAAAGTACCTATGTCGCTTGTTTGATTTTTGAGTAGGTACCTACAGTAATGAGTATTTGCATTGTAACGTAATGTAGGTACCATACACAGCCCATTATTGACCCACTCTTAGTCACGGGCCTGTTCTGTGAGGAAAAAAAAAAGATTATATTCCACCATACAGCCTGGCCGGGTTCGGGTTGGCAAGCTACAACAAATCGGGAAATTTTTGGAGTATTTTCAGGCGTGTAACGATGTCATCTTCATAATTATCAGCTTATGTTAGTTCACTGCGGGACAGGCATCTCCAATAGCACGCCACTGACATCGATCCTCAGCCACTCGCATCCAGCTGCTACCAGCCACCTTGCCAATATCATCATTCAACCGAGCCTGAGGGCGTCCTACCGTACGTTTGCTGATTCTTGGCCTCCACTCAAGAACACGTCTACCCCAACGGTTATTGGTTCTTCAATAATTTGGCCGACCCACTGCCACTTCAGCTTTCTGATCCTATGAGCTATATCGATAACTTTGGTTCTGTGTCGGATAACGAAAATAATAATAACCAAATTCTTATGCGCACATGAATTTGAAAAGTTAGAGATGTAAGCCGGGATCGAAATAAGACACTCCTGAATTAAAGGCAAGTGGTGAGTGTGTTTAGACCTACACCTTTTACCTAATTATATAATTATGTTTTCATTAATTCATAGAAATTAAACATGTAGTTTTACGCGTGCCTGTTTATAATCTTGTAGCCCTTGTAATTAACTAAATTCTACGTTAATTAAGAGAACTAGATGTAGGTCTTCATTATCTCTCTCGTAGATCTTATTATGATTTTATGTGTCGTATTTTTCTTCCTTGAACATGATTAAATATTACATACATAAACATAGCATCATGCCTCTTTCTAACGGAGCCTATCATTTCATTAATTTTTCTTTAAGATTACAGCATATTTCCATTAAAAGCTGCCTAGTGTGTAAGTTACTAGGCGTTTTTATTTTATAAGAACATCATAAATTATTTTATTATTTTGAACGCATTTACACATGCGAAGCGAAAATCTAAAGATTTTAAATTGTGGAATGAAAAAATCGCTTACGAGCAGAATTCGAACCTGCGACTCTTGGCTCAGAACGCCAGTGCTTTAGCCACTAGGCTACCGTGAACACTGCTTTTCATCATCATCATCATTTCAGCCGAAAGACGTCCACTGCTGGACATAGGCCTCCCCCAAGCATCGCCACAACGACCGGTCCTGTGCCTTCCGCATCCAGCGGATTCCCGCGACCTTCACCAGGTCGTCGGTCCACCTTGTGGGGGGCCTACCCACGCTATGCCTTCCTGTACGCGGTTGCCACTCCAGAACTTTACTGCCCCAACACTGCTTGTGGTATCGATATTATCCTCCACTATTCTACGACTTTGGGTAACGTCAGCGATATCTTATTAAGAAACAGTGTTTCATAACCGACTCGACTAACTTTGCAGTTAATTTGAAGTCGTATAGAGCCAGGAGTCGCAGGTTCGAATCCTGCTCATGAGCGATTTTTTCTTTCCACAATTTAAAATCTTTACATCATAAATGCTTATGGAAAATCTGTTTTATTATTAAAACAGGCCTAATGTTATAAAGGGAACGCTGGAAGTGAACTATGGTGTGCGAGTTCTCCTGAACCTGGGCGTAGGTGAAATAATGCAGTAACACGAAGCTTCAAGACATTGTTTATTCGGAGTTTCACAGCAAACAGAACGCGAAACGACAGTTACACGTTATTTTATAATTTCTAGCAATGTGTGTTGCCTACAATGTTAATTAAATATTACTGCTCAAATCGATACATGGCTAAGTAAATCGATACTTAGGCTAAAATTGTATATTATGATCAAATGGGCTAGTGACGAGATTTATTAAACAATCATAATCTATAATAAAACAAAGTTTAACCGGATTAAATCGCGTATATTATTTAAATTGGTTTCCCTGACGTTTCGAAAGCTTTGCAGCATTTCGTGGTCGCAGGTAGACTAAGATGACAAGCGTCTTTACAAATATTTCTAAAAAAATTATTTTAATCTACCGTACAATATTATTAATTAAAATCGTTTCGATGCACGCAGTAATCACTCACAATATCATTATCTTTTACAGTGTTGCGTGCTGTTTGGGACTTGATTATTTTTAGGACTGGTTTCCAAACAGGTGGTAGCTGCCAACCATCTTCTCTGTTAAAATTAGGATGTTTTTTAATTTCAATAGCCTCACGGAGCATTCTAGGTACATATCGGTTTTCCTTCGCCAGAACTTGTGGTTTATCAAATCGAAGAAAATGGTTGGGTTTGTCTAGGGCATGTTCACACACTGCAGACTTTGTGGAGCGTCTGTTCTTGACGTCTGCTATATGTTCTTTAATTCTAGTGGCTATACTACGCTTTGTTTGTTTGTTTTCCGGTTAAACTTTGTTTTATTATAATGTGTAGTGATCGCGAAAACCTAAGAAGTTATTATAATCATAATCTAATTGACTCTGAATATAAATAAGATGAATTGAAAGTGTAATCGATTCTAAATACAAGACATAGTGACTTCATTCGTTTCTCCCGCTGATAAGAAGTTGCCTCTGGGTTGGCAGATCTACGAGTTTGTAACACTAACCCCCAGTTTCCGAAAGGCTGGTCAACGCAAAAATTTACTAATCAGCTGTCAAATCTCAGGTCAAGCGTTGTGATCGGTTGTTAACATTTTTGCCAAACATTTTGGTCAATCACAGGAGCTGACATGAGATTTGACAACAGATCAAATTGACCAACCTTCCAGAAAATGGGGGTATATCTTCTAACATTGAACCTTGCCAAAACTACCGATATACTTCATCATCACACTTGGCAGACCGAGTGGTGATCGATATCATCACAATGCCACATGGAGGAAAAGTACTATAAATATTTGTATATATAAAATTTATTTCATTTTTGAAAATAAGAAAGTAAAGTGAAAAATAAAATAAAAGAAAGAAAAAATATGTATTTGCTTCAAAAGTGACGCACAAAATTCAAGAACACAGAACAAATACAGGTACAGAGCCAACTACTGCTGCTGCTTTCCCTCCATGTAGCACTGTGATGGGTCCATAGAAATCAAAATAATATATGGTAATAGAAGTGTAACGGCCCGTGAATTTGTTGCCACTTACAGGTGTCTCATAGGACACCAGTGCGCGAATCGTTTGCTTGTTCATCAGTGCTGTTTTGGACGCAGAGTCACTAAAGTTGTATTTTGCAGCATATCGAGCAGCGGATTTTTTGGCTTAATTTATTTTGTATTGAATGCTAGAAACATGGTGGGCGTGATTGCGTATTTATGTGTTGGTAACGGAAATCCGATGACATGCGTTCCGATATTAAAAGACAGTACATAACATTTCTATTATAATTGTTTGTGTTGGTCTGGGTTTCTTATGTATTATAACTATTATAAGTATTTTATTTATTTTCTCAGTAGCAGCCCGGAGTCTGGATTTGTGCCCGGTCAATGGCAATAGGCTCGCCCCCTATTACATGGGACTATAACATAACTGGCGAAATGTGGGTGTACTATTACACCTCTGCCTACCCCTTCGGGGAAATACAGGCGTGATGTTATGTTATTTTATGTTGTTATAAGTATTTACAAAGAAAAAAGTATATAAGTATTATATCCATTGTCTAGTACCCATAGCACAAGCTCTGCTTAGTTTGGGCCTAGATGGTGCTGTGTAAAAATGTCCCAAAAATATATATATATTTATTTATTTATTACCTTATTTTTTAAACTTCTATGGATGGGACACTCTGTATTATTGCATAAAGATAGATATAGTATAGCCGATTCTTTAGTCAAAAGCCATGTTAAAACATCCGTGGATGGTAAATTCTCACTTTGTCATAAACACATGTCAGCCATTTTATTGAGTCAGGGACTGATCCCATGACCCTATAAGTAGCAAGAGCTTAGGGCCCTCAGTCAGCAATTCAGATCGCTGGCGCCGATCGTCAAATCGACAGCTAATATTTACGACGCCCGCACTCTTCATATTTCTTTTACTTTCACAGTTCTATTCATGGAAGCTTTGCGATTCTCGAGACCCTACCCCTTACTTTCGGGAACCCGTATTTGCTTATGAACGTTGCACATATCTATATGAATATGTGACTCCTCGTTTTTAGGGTTCCGTACCCGAAGGGTGCCAAACGGGACCCTATTACTCTCGCTACGCTGTCCGTCCGTCCGTCCGTCCGTCTGTCTGTCACAGGGCTGTATCTTTTGAACGGTAATAGGTAACCAGTTGAAATTTTCTCAGAAATTGTGTTTTTATGATGTGTATCACGACAAATACTAAAAACAAAAACAAAAACCAAGGGGGGTCCTAACTTAATAATAAATATAAAAACTAAGGGATCACCCAATTCCGGATAAAAGCCTCCTCCATCTCTTACCAGTATCTTTTTCCTGGTCCAAGCTTTCCAGTCACTGCAAAGATAAGATATCGTCTCGCCATCATTGTAGTGTTCTGCCATGAAGTCTCTATGGTCGTCCTCAACTCAGCCTATCACAGTCCACTGCTGGACATAGCTCTCTCCCAAGAAGTTGCGCCTCAACACTCGGTACTCTGCTTCTAGGTCCTCACAGAGACCAATAATTGGCATTTGCTACGATGTCACTAGAAATGGAAACATCCCTACAGAATCCAAAGACAAAAGGGTTCTAGGACCCACTAGAAATGCTTTAGAGATGAAGGTAGTTAGTGTACATTCATGCGCACGATTGTATCAGCTCAAAAACTTGGAAAATAGCAACAACAACGTTTTTCTTATAGGGCCATACGTAGAAAGGTACGTACATTATGAATTATTAGTTTATGCTCGCGGCTTCGCCCGCGGACAATTCGGTTTATCACAGAATTATAATTCGCTATCGCACTTCCCTCTGGAATTGTTCATATTCCCGGATTAAAAAGTAACACACAACATAACATAACATAACATCATGCCTGTATTTCCCGAAGGGGTACGCAGAGGTGTATAGTACACCCACATTTCGCCATTTATGTTATAAGTCGAGCGGTAAGGGTAATAGGCTCACTATTGCCATTAACCGGGCTCAAATCCAGACTCCGGGCTGCTACTGAGAATTTCCTAATGAAAAAACCCAATAACATTTGTCCGACCCGGGAATCGAACCCAGGACCCCATGCTCAGCAGTCGCGCTTGCGACCACTAGACCAACGAGACAGTGAAAAAAAAGAAATAAAAAAAAGTCGATAAGTTGATAAGTCGATTAAAAAGTAGCCTGATGTTAATCCGAGTTATGGTCTATCTATGTGTTTCATCTAAATCCGTTCAGCTGTTTTAGCGTGATTGGAGGACAAACAAACAAACATCCATACTTTCGCATTTATGTTAGTAGGATTATATTCCATATGTCTCTATAGAATGATATGAACATAAATACACACATTAGAGCAGCCATTCTCGCTAATATCGTGCTCCACTGACAACTACCGGCATGGAACGATCACGACATTAGACACAATAGGATTCCGTAATGTGATCTCATTTATATCACGTCTAGTCTAATAATTCAACGGCAGTTCTATATTCAAGGTTATTTATGTATTTGGTTTGAGCAAATAATAATCTTTGAAAAAAAATGTGGTTTTTGTTGGTTACGTCTAGATTTCTGGTGGAACGTAACATTTTCGCTCCTTCACTGTAAATGTAATTTGAAAGTTTATAGCTTGCAGATAGTATAGCCAGGCCTACGACATTATTTACCTACACTACTACAGAAGCCTATCCATACGTGTGTATCCATAATTGTGTGTATCCGAACTCAGAACAGCGTACTGCCAGCCTACTGCCAGTGTAGGTCTGCTTTGCGGGAGACGCTAAACTGACGGTGGGAAGTAAGTCTTGCTTCTTTACATAGAAATAGTTAGTATACTTTGTTATGGCTATCAACTTGAAGTTTAATCACAACCAACATGTACTTGACTACCTCGTTGGTCTAATGGTTGCAAGCGCGACTGCTTAGCGTGGGGTCCTGGGTTTGATTCCCGGGTCGGGCAAAGTGTTATTGGGTTTTTTCATTAGGAAATTCTTAGTAGCAGCCCGGAGTCTGAATTTGTGCCCGGTCAATGGCAATAGGCTCGCCCCTATTACATGGGACTATAACATAACTGGCAAAATGTGGGTGTACTATTACATCTCTGCCTACCCCTTCGGGGAAATACAGGCGTGATGTTATGTTATGTTGTTAACATGTACTTGTACCTACCTATTAGAAAGCCTTCTTATAATCCTAACTAGAGGTAATCAAAATAAATTAATTTCTTTACTTTTCTTTCTTTCTCTCTCAAATGTAATAATAATGAATAGATAGATATAATGGATAGGAGAAACTACGGTTTTTACAAATAAATTAAAATAATAATAAATATTTCCTGCCATTTACAATTTATTCCTTGTAATTTTACTATAATGAGTAATGTTTGACGAAATGAAAGAGTTATATAAACTCAACATCAAGATTTTTTTATTCAAACGTACAAAATGAACGGCATGAAGTTATGTAAGCAAAACCATTATGAAATTAAGCAAAACAAAGTTCCCGGGAACATTTTAAGTAAAGATAAATTTAATCAAAACTAAATAGAATAACAACAGCCGAAGGGCTCGCCTCAATTTTCTTGTAATAAGAATATGCAAAGATAGGGTTTAGGTGTGGTGCTGGAGAACTCAGAAAAGACCACCGAACATAAGAGAGTTATTTTTATTTGGGTTTTATATTAGCCCATCACTTGCCACTGCTGAACAGTGAACAAGGGCCAATGATCAGCCTAGAAAAATGCCAAAGAAAAAAAAGAGTTAAAAATAATAAGATATTTTTGCTACTCTTTTGTAGCTCTATATCTACAGTCAGCCGCAAAAAAAGGTATAATTTCTACACTTTTAAAACGTTAATTTAAGAAAAAGTAGTATTCTTCTATCGTGTCAACATGAGCTACATAATGATAATAATAGTTTATGGCGTGGGGAACAGATTAGCCAGTCAGCAGGTTGGTAGCGGGGCTGACTGCCCAGGGTGCGCCGGACGATCAATTAAAATAAATATCGTCACTCGTGGAGGGTCTTTTGATGCACCTCAGAAAAGTAGTGATTAAAATATGAAAATATTGTTCTTATAATACATACAAATTGTGCAAACTGCCAAATTGTGTAACTCACTCGAGATCGGAATCATCTTGAATTCTGTTTTCATTGCTTCGTATGTTTTAATAATCCATCTTATCTACAATATTGCACTCAAAGACATTTCTATACTGACGTCAGTATAATACCTTTATGATTGCACTACGGTTGCTACGCAATGAATTTTGCTGTATTGTCAGAATGAAAGATATTATCATTGTGAGTTTATTACAAAATTACCCCACTGGTTTGAGAAACTTAAAGAATAACAAAAACAAAAAACCCGACTGCGTGTAAAAATAACAGAAAAGATATAAACAAGACTTATCAACACGCAGGCGGAGGCTACGTATGTTTTTGGTCATGAATTACATAATAGTTCATAGGTAGCCTCCGCCTGCGTGTTGATAAGTCTTGTTTATATCTTTTCTGTTATTTTTACACGCAGTCGGGTTTTTTGTTTTTGTTAATTAATTTTTTATTTTAATTTTTTTAGTTTTATCATGTTTTATTTATCATACTATTAATGTTTTTTTAATCGTACGATAGACTTCAAATGGCATTCATGGATGAAGGCCCTTCCAAGGCAACCGTGTATCGTTGGTATAACGAATTCAAGCGCGGTCGACCAACTTTGGGGGATGACGAAAGAAGCGGTCGCCCTTTGACGGCTGTTACCGAAGAAAACGTGCTAGCAGTGAAAAATTTAATCCAAGACAATAGGCGAATTACATATCAGGAGATTCAACACATATTGAAGATTGGATCGGGAAGCGTTCACGAGATTCTACACAGCCATCTTCGCGTGAGGAGGATAGTATCACGCTGGGTGCCGCACAACCTCACCGATGCTCAGAAGCAGGCCCGGGTGGAATGGTACCGTGATATGCTTAACAAATTTGAAGCAGGCTCGTCTCGGCGTGTTTACGACATCGTTACAGGTGATGAGTCCTGGATTTATCAATACGACCCAGAAACCAAGCGCCAGTCGACTGTTTGGGTGTTTCAAAATGAGCCAACGCCTACCAAAGTGAAGCGATCTAGAAGCGGGGGTAAGATTTTGATCGCTAGCTTTTTTAATTTGACTGGCCACTTGGTATCAATTCCCTTACGGGATCAAAGAAGCATTAATGCCGAATGGTATACTACCAAATGTTTGCCAGAAGTTTTCTCTGTTATAAGCAACAAGCGACCAAACACAGGGCTCCGCGGGCTACTGCTCCACCACGACAATGCACCTGCGCACACCGCACTCAAAACGAGGGACTTCCTGGACAGCACGCCAGTCAAACTCCTGGGTCACCCTCCTTACAGCCCTGATCTAGCACCGTGTGACTTCTTTTTATTCCCAAAAATAAAAAATCAGCTCAAAGGGATACAATTTTCGTCGCCGGAAGATGCGCTGGCTGCGTTCGAGCAGGCTGTAAACGAGGTGTCTGCGGCGGACTGGAAAAAGTGTTTTGAAAACTGGTTTAGGCGCATGAATCTTTGTATAGAGGCTGGTGGAAAGTACTTTGAAAAGATTTGATAAAAATATATGTACGTATAGAACAATTTTTTTTAGTTTCGCAAAACTTTCTGAGTGTCCCACGTATAAGGAGGATTCACACGAAACATGGTGGACGGCGGACAGTTACATCTTACATCATATGGGATTCAAAGATTAATAAAATGTCAGAAGAGACAGGTGATTAGTTGTTAAAATCACTACTCTATTGTAGTAGAAGCAAAATGGGATATAGTTAAAAAAAGTAGGTACCTATACTGGCAATATGTGCGGTAGGTAGGTACCTGTATTGTTTATGTATATAATTTGTACGAGCACGCTCGACAATTTTATGCAGAGGCACGCAATACTTATTACTTACTCACAATTTGAACTAAATGTAATTTAGTTAAGTACAATAAAACTGCTCGGTGTAAACAGACAGGTGTATTTTTCCACATTACAAAAGAATTCCCGGTACACAGACAAAGCTACATCATTAAAAGACACTTAAGTTGCAAAGATACAGTAAAATTATACCAATTTAGAGTAGAGATTTAACCTTAACTGCCATTTCCGAAGCAAGCAATCTGCAAATGTTCCCAGTTCCCACATTTGCCGTTTTCAGATAACTGCATTGTTTCAACTGCAGTGAAATCAAATTGTTTTCTGATCTCTGCAAAATGTGCAATTATCTGGGGAGACAACACAACACCTAACACATGTGCATTTGCTTACGTAGCTATGCAGAAATAGCGTTACACAGAACTGAACGCGAACGCTAAAATGCAACTATTTACTATGACACCAAAGATTATGAATGTTTAATGAAAGATGTGACATTTTACTCGCGTATATTAAGCTGGCAAATGATAATGTGAATAATGATAGTAAATTCGGTTCTGTACGTTTTACATCTTTTCAATATGTGCTTTACACGATAATATCGTTGACGCTTTTTTGGGGACACGTTTCATATTCATATTTATACAACGTGTTATTGAAATAACTGAAAACCTCTTAAGGGGTCATTGTACTCATCAGTATGAACAACTTTTACTACTGGTCCAAAACCAAAAAAATCCAAAAAAAAACAGCTGATCTCTACATTTTTTCGATTTATGTGTCCACAAATGTAAAGAATATCTGTTTTTTTTTTTTCGCAATTTCAGGGTTGGTCCCATAGTAAAAGTTGTTTATACTGTTTTATGAGTACTACGACCACTTAAGAGGTTTTCAATTATTTCAATAACACGTTGGTATTATTAAATGTTATAAGATGGTTGTAATTTTTTATTAGGGTTCCGTACCCGAAGGGTGCCAAACGGGACCCTATTACTCTCGCTACACTGTCCGTCCGTCCGTCCGTCTGTCTGTCTGTCACAGGGCTGTATCTTTTGAACAGTAATAAGTAACCGGTTTCCAATAACTGGGCACAAATCCAGACTCCAGGCTGCTACTGAGAATTTCCTAATGAAAAAACCCAAAAACAGTTTGCCCCACCACCAGCAGTCACGCTTGCGACCACTAGACCAACGAGGCAGTTATACCCTTTAAAAGCCATTAGGTATATAGAACTCGAGGCGTCTATTAAGCGACCCTGGGGAGGACAGCAGTACGTGTTGTTCGCGTGCAACTGTGTGGAAAAAATATTGTTTTTCCGGGAAGTGCCAAAGGCACTAGAGACGAACCGGCGCGGTCCAATAGAGCTCCTTGAGCTCCTCTATTTTGTGCAGAGGATGGCCACCGTGTGGTTTTAGTCGGTAAGAGTCCGACATACCCCTCCGCCGTCACCAGACGGAGGGTATCCATGAGGATTTCCACGCGAAAAAAAAGGTATATAGAATGTATATTTTAGAGAAAATTCTACTGTCTCATCTGTAACAATTTCGCATTAAATCTTTGTATGTGGTGCTGACCATTTACAGACTGTTCTCAAGAGAGTCGTGAATACGTAATGTGATAAAACGATGCATAGTTAAGGGAAATTGAAGTGGCACATTGCAGACTCGGAATATTCACCCCTAACTATGGTTATTCCCAACAATCCAACATTGATTGCATCGATAAGAAACTTTGGTAACTCGAAGATGGAACCTATAATTCCTTTAAAATCTCAGATAATACGTAAAACTTTAGGCCAGAGCCGGTATTGATATTTAAAATTACTAGAAAATAAAATTCGGGTGGCATTCTTGACTCAACAACTGGTAAACACAATATTGTGGTACGACGTACACACGGCTACACATCAAGCTGTACAAAACCAGTAAAGGCTGACCTCGCGTTGGAAGGAAAACCTATACAATGCGAGGTCAGCTTATACTGGAAATGTACAGCTTGATGTGTAGCCGTGTGTACCAATATTTTTTATAGGTACTTACATTTCCTCGGTTTAAAGGTAAAATTCAGTATGTTACATTATTAGAAATTTTACTTTTTTATTTTTCAAATAATCAACTCAATCAACTCAGCCTATCGCAGTCCACTGCTGGACATAGGCCTCAAATAAGGTTTTTCATTTATTACTGCCGAAAATGAAAAAAAGACATAAAAAGAAACAGTGTATTTTTTAGCAAAAATGGCTTTTTTTCATTTTTGGCAGTAATAAATGAAAATAAAGAAAAATAAAAAAGTGATTTTTGCTGATAATGTCACTTGGAGAATTTACCTTTAAACCGACGATTTAATAATTTATGATCATAAGTAAGATCTCCGTGTATCTTAAATGAAGTTCCTGTCAACTTGCACTCTTAATAAGACTGTGATGCTCAACATTGGCGCTAAAGTAGAGGCAAGTTGTACGATATTGTGTGCAACTAACTTGACTTATTTCAAATAACCCACAGCCGGTGTGTCGCCATATTCCTTTGCGAACTTGACTGACATACTACCGTGTGCCTAGATCGCAGCTAAATGTCGAAGTTTTGAATCCGTGACACCCCTTGTTATTAATGGGAATGTATGGAGGTAGGTTTATGTTGTTTATGACGTAAGTAATGCATTATTTTGAATTTTTATGAGGATTTCTATCAAGCTTAAGCCGCATTAA
Organism: Asteroscopus sphinx; assembly: GCA_949699075.1. NCBI lineage: Eukaryota > Metazoa > Arthropoda > Insecta > Lepidoptera > Noctuidae > Asteroscopus > Asteroscopus sphinx. The sequence goes on from OX453007.1 coordinate 23,058,935, forward strand.
CACGATCAAAGTCCGTTTTGATAAAGTGCGCTTCGATTATTGTTGCCACGATCAAAGTAACGTCCGAGTAGTCATCATAGTTCACTTTGTCAAAAGGAACTTTGATCGTGTCAACGGGTCTTCAACAATGAACGAATTGAAATAAAAGCAGCATATTATGTGTGTTATTTATTTGAGCACACTTGTTTTTAGAGTGAACACAGCAAGTACCGTAAAATGCCCTAACTACTCCCACGAGCCCTACTTTGTTATTTTTGAGTAAACTATAACAGCTATGATATCCGTACTTGGGGAGATTTTAAAACGGTGACAACTCTAACTTTTAGTTCAGTTATAAAGTGTCAAGCGTGTAAAAATTAAGTTTAAGCCTTAGGTAAAGTACGGTATGTAAGCATATTACGGTATTAAGAACATTGAAAAGGTAATTTTGTGAACAATTTACTATTCATAATCTTAGAAGTATTTTCAACGTTATTTTTAAATATAAGTAAATAAGACATAACATATCCATGGCATGGCATATCCCCATTGGGGGAGGCCTTTGTCCAGCAGTGGACGTTTTTCAGCTGAAATGATGAAGACATAACATCTGTTTACCAATACGGAGGGAAATATATTACTATCCACGATCGGTTCCCATTCTTCTAGTCCATCCAAAGGTTGTCTGGAAGAGATTGCCTTGTGCGATAAGACCGCCCATTGTACTTACTTAATCTTTCTGTAAACTATTGTCTTATTTTTCGTTTGGTGTAATGTATAATAAAGAATATAATAAATAAATAATAAATATATTTCTGACATTCATAATTTCGTAAAGCAAACTCAGAATGTCGGACTTTTCTCTTTATATCAACTCAGCCTATAGCAGTACAGGGCTAGACACAGGCCTCTCCCAAGTTGCGCCACAATACCTGGTCCTCTGCCTTCAGCATCCAGTCCCCCCCAGCTACTATTTTCAGGTCATCTGTCTACCTGATGGCTGGCCCTACGCTGCGTTTGCTTGCCGATTCGCGGTCTTCACTCAAGGACTCGTCTGCTCCAGCGGCCATCGGTCCTTCGACAGACATGGCCAGCCCACTGCCACTTCAGCTTACTGATGCTACAAGCTATGTCAATCACTCCATTTCTGGATGGATTTTATCAGACTGACTTTTCTCTGCTTACGGTCAATGCTACTAAAAATATGAACAAAGAAAAAAAAAACTGAAGAACCTCCCACACGTTTGAATAATAGGACGGTCACTTAGTTAATAGCCGACATCATTATGTTACAGACGGCCCCTGTGGATGATGTATGTGGTATTAAAATAAAACATCTAGCAGCTGGCTGGGCGCCATTTTAATAACTTCGCTGTTCTCAGAATATGGTGCTCATATTATTATTCCTTGATATTGCAGACAAAACTCATTATGTTATTTTTATTTCAACATACTACGGTAAAATTATTATAAGGAAACATGTCTGTTTCTGAGATAAAATTAATAACTTTTCATGAATACATGGAAAAAAGTGCAATAGATAGATAGATAGATAGATACAATACTCTTTGATTGCAGTATCAAAAAAAAAGTTGAAAGTGAAAGTTGAAAAGATTGCATGCCATAAGATCAGTTCCCATCAAAGTTTAGGAAGTAGGTTCCTTCGATTCGGTTTAATTGAAGAAAAAAAAAAGGCACCGACGTCCTAAACTGTTTTACAAAAAATATGTTATACTTTATGAAGTCGGTGATTACATTCAGTCCTATAGTTATTAGGTCTAATAGAAATGCGATGTCGTGACAAACAAGAGCTTGCGAAGGCAAACATCACGTCTAATCTCGAGGTTTCCTCATTCCTACGTAATTATATTCAACGAGTTCAAATTCAACAAAAGGTAATGAAACAATCATGCAATCTGTCTCCTACGCTTCACAATATATGAAGAATTCGTAATAATTGCAAAAATATTGAAAAGCAAAGAATTACCATTATTAAAAACGAAGGTCTTCAACCAGTGCCGTGAGTTAGGGTGCCGAGACGTGGACACTAACAGTTGAGCTAGTCAACAAATTCATGGTCGCTCAGCTAGATACAGAGCGAGCTGTGCTTGGAGTTTCTTTGAAGTGTAAAATTCATCACGAGATTATCGGGAGAAGAACCGGAGTGATCAACATAGCTTGTAGGATCAGTAAGCTGATGTGACAGTGAGCTGGATATGTCTGTTGAAGGCCCTTGGAGCAGAAGACCGCGAATCGTCGTCGTAACACAGCGTAAGGCGCCCCCCCATCCTGGTGTACCGACAACCTGAAGAAGATAGCTGGAGGGGACTGGATATGGAAGATAGAAGACCGAGTGTTGTGGCCGCAACAAAACTACTGTAAGTATAAACTAACTAGAGGTAGCCTATTGCTCGCACCTGCGTGGATGTAGTTTATCGCGTATCTCGCAGGAACCCTTTCGGTTTTAGGGAAAAAGTTGCTTATGTCCTTTTGCGGGTTCCAGACTGTGCCAATATTCATCAAAATCAGTTTTGTTTTGTCGTAAATAGGTGAGAAACAGACAGACAGATTTACTGTTACATTTATTAAGAGGAAATGCGGGCAGAGAGACTTTTGAAGATTAGGTATTTGAAGAAACTATCGCTGCAGCTTTGCCTCAAGAAAGTGCGATAAGGACAACTGCAGTTTCAACTGAATAGCCTTAGTAAAAAAGTCGTAATTCGAGGTTTGGCACTCGACTATCTTTTCCTGCGAAACTGGACCAATTTGAAAGTTATTTCATAAACTAAATAAGAAAAATGTGTACTGTTCTGCTATGTTTTTCCTTTTAAATTAAAAGTTGTCAAATTAATACACTAGACCTTTGTAGACAGCGGACTAAATAGGCAATTTAAAGATTTTTAGAGGACTTCTAGAAATAATTTATCAACAAAAACGAAACATAGAAAGCATAGAAAAACCTGACATCTAAAAAATCATTGGCCCTGGGATTATAAATTAGAAAAAAAACAGTCGAGAGCGTTTTTATGGAGAAAAGACCACCCGCATTTCCTTTTAAGTGTGGATAATCTCATGTTAACTATGTCTAGGCCACATAATAAGTGGAGACCTGGGACTTTAATTTATAAATTTATATAATTGTTGATTCAATGTTAATCTGTTCTGCTCTTTAAACACCTAGGATGGTTTCGCCATTTGAAGGGTACAGGAAAAGAACAAGAAATGTCACAATTTTTTATTTTTTCTATACATTGTTTATGAAACTTTCATTTGCAATTGCCAGATTTTTTATTATGAACCGGTTTGTCATAAGAAACAGTTTCTACATCCATTGTTCTAAATAATGAACTAGCAACATTCCAATTTTTAAATGCATTTTTCTCTTGATTGTCTCCTGTGGACATACCCTGTTCTTTGCCTCCTTATTTACACTCAAAGAACAAACGTTAATCAAGCAAACCAATGATTAGAAAATCAAACCCTAGTTATTCATCCTAATATTATTCCATTATACACGAATCCACAGTTATAAAATTATTATCTGATCTCGATCCCAAGAAACTATTCAGGCATGAAAATAATTAAATTATGGCAGGCTGCCTACGTATTTAGATTCAGACTGGGCCATAATACCAATATTAAATAATATTATTAGGAGAAAGGACCTTTGTCCGTAATTATTATTAGCCCGTAAACCAAGTAATAAGGGAAATCTTGACATAATAATATTTAGTAGACTTCAACATTTACATAATAGAATCCTTTACATAAATTTATAGGTAATGTAGGTGTTTAATAACACCGCGTACTAACCCTCTCCTTACTTACTTATTGCCCATCCTAAGCTTGTCTGGTATTAATGTAAAAAAAGTACCTATGTCACTTGTTTGATTTTTGAGTAGGTACCTACAGTAATGAGTATTTGCATTGTAACGTAATGTAGGTACCATACACAGCCCATTATTGACCCACTCTTAGTCACGGGCCTGTTCTGTGAGGAAAAAAAAAAGATTATATTCCACCATACAGCCTGGCCGGGTTCGGGTTGGCAAGCTACAACAAATCGGGAAATTTTTGGAGTATTTTCAGGCGTGTAACGATGTCATCTTCATAATTATCAGCTTATGTTAGTTCACTGCGGGACAGGCATCTCCAATAGCACGCCACTGACATCGATCCTCAGCCACTCGCATCCAGCTGCTACCAGCCACCTTGCCAATATCATCATTCAACCGAGCCTGAGGGCATCCTACCGTACGTTTGCTGATTCTTGGCCTCCACTCAAGAACACGTCTACCCCAACGGTTATTGGTTCTTCAATAATTTGGCCGACCCACTGCCACTTCAGCTTTCTGATCCTATGAGCTATATCGATAACTTTGGTTCTGTGTCGGATAACGAAAATAATAATAACCAAATTCTTATGCGCACATGAATTTGAAAAGTTAGAGATGTAAGCCGGGATCGAAATAAGACACTCCTGAATTAAAGGCAAGTGGTGAGTGTGTTTAGACCTACACCTTTTACCTAATTATATAATTATGTTTTCATTAATTCATAGAAATTAAACATGTAGTTTTACGCGTGCCTGTTTATAATCTTGTAGCCCTTGTAATTAACTAAATTCTACGTTAATTAAGAGAACTAGATGTAGGTCTTCATTATCTCTCTCGTAGATCTTATTATGATTTTATGTGTCGTATTTTTCTTCCTTGAACATGATTAAATATTACATACATAAACATAGCATCATGCCTCTTTCTAACGGAGCCTATCATTTCATTAATTTTTCTTTAAGATTACAGCATATTTCCATTAAAAGCTGCCTAGTGTGTAAGTTACTAGGCGTTTTTATTTTATAAGAACATCATAAATTATTTTATTATTTTGAACGCATTTACACATGCGAAGCGAAAATCTAAAGATTTTAAATTGTGGAATGAAAAAATCGCTTACGAGCAGAATTCGAACCTGCGACTCTTGGCTCAGAACGCCAGTGCTTTAGCCACTAGGCTACCGTGAACACTGCTTTTCATCATCATCATCATTTCAGCCGAAAGACGTCCACTGCTGGACATAGGCCTCCCCCAAGCATCGCCACAACGACCGGTCCTGTGCCTTCCGCATCCAGCGGATTCCCGCGACCTTCACCAGGTCGTCGGTCCACCTTGTGGGGGGCCTACCCACGCTATGCCTTCCTGTACGCGGTTGCCACTCCAGAACTTTACTGCCCCAACACTGCTTGTGGTATCGATATTATCCTCCACTATTCTACGACTTTGGGTAACGTCAGCGATATCTTATTAAGAAACAGTGTTTCATAACCGACTCGACTAACTTTGCAGTTAATTTGAAGTCGTATAGAGCCAGGAGTCGCAGGTTCGAATCCTGCTCATGAGCGATTTTTTCTTTCCACAATTTAAAATCTTTACATCATAAATGCTTATGGAAAATCTGTTTTATTATTAAAACAGGCCTAATGTTATAAAGGGAACGCTGGAAGTGAACTATGGTGTGCGAGTTCTCCTGAACCTGGGCGTAGGTGAAATAATGCAGTAACACGAAGCTTCAAGACATTGTTTATTCGGAGTTTCACAGCAAACAGAACGCGAAACGACAGTTACACGTTATTTTATAATTTCTAGCAATGTGTGTTGCCTACAATGTTAATTAAATATTACTGCTCAAATCGATACATGGCTAAGTAAATCGATACTTAGGCTAAAATTGTATATTATGATCAAATGGGCTAGTGACGAGATTTATTAAACAATCATAATCTATAATAAAACAAAGTTTAACCGGATTAAATCGCGTATATTATTTAAATTGGTTTCCCTGACGTTTCGAAAGCTTTGCAGCATTTCGTGGTCGCAGGTAGACTAAGATGACAAGCGTCTTTACAAATATTTCTAAAAAAATTATTTTAATCTACCGTACAATATTATTAATTAAAATCGTTTCGATGCACGCAGTAATCACTCACAATATCATTATCTTTTACAGTGTTGCGTGCTGTTTGGGACTTGATTATTTTTAGGACTGGTTTCCAAACAGGTGGTAGCTGCCAACCATCTTCTCTGTTAAAATTAGGATGTTTTTTAATTTCAATAGCCTCACGGAGCATTCTAGGTACATATCGGTTTTCCTTCGCCAGAACTTGTGGTTTATCAAATCGAAGAAAATGGTTGGGTTTGTCTAGGGCATGTTCACACACTGCAGACTTTGTGGAGCGTCTGTTCTTGACGTCTGCTATATGTTCTTTAATTCTAGTGGCTATACTACGCTTTGTTTGTTTGTTTTCCGGTTAAACTTTGTTTTATTATAATGTGTAGTGATCGCGAAAACCTAAGAAGTTATTATAATCATAATCTAATTGACTCTGAATATAAATAAGATGAATTGAAAGTGTAATCGATTCTAAATACAAGACATAGTGACTTCATTCGTTTCTCCCGCTGATAAGAAGTTGCCTCTGGGTTGGCAGATCTACGAGTTTGTAACACTAACCCCCAGTTTCCGAAAGGCTGGTCAACGCAAAAATTTACTAATCAGCTGTCAAATCTCAGGTCAAGCGTTGTGATCGGTTGTTAACATTTTTGCCAAACATTTTGGTCAATCACAGGAGCTGACATGAGATTTGACAACAGATCAAATTGACCAACCTTCCAGAAAATGGGGGTATATCTTCTAACATTGAACCTTGCCAAAACTACCGATATACTTCATCATCACACTTGGCAGACCGAGTGGTGATCGATATCATCACAATGCCACATGGAGGAAAAGTACTATAAATATTTGTATATATAAAATTTATTTCATTTTTGAAAATAAGAAAGTAAAGTGAAAAATAAAATAAAAGAAAGAAAAAATATGTATTTGCTTCAAAAGTGACGCACAAAATTCAAGAACACAGAACAAATACAGGTACAGAGCCAACTACTGCTGCTGCTTTCCCTCCATGTAGCACTGTGATGGGTCCATAGAAATCAAAATAATATATGGTAATAGAAGTGTAACGGCCCGTGAATTTGTTGCCACTTACAGGTGTCTCATAGGACACCAGTGCGCGAATCGTTTGCTTGTTCATCAGTGCTGTTTTGGACGCAGAGTCACTAAAGTTGTATTTTGCAGCATATCGAGCAGCGGATTTTTTGGCTTAATTTATTTTGTATTGAATGCTAGAAACATGGTGGGCGTGATTGCGTATTTATGTGTTGGTAACGGAAATCCGATGACATGCGTTCCGATATTAAAAGACAGTACATAACATTTCTATTATAATTGTTTGTGTTGGTCTGGGTTTCTTATGTATTATAACTATTATAAGTATTTTATTTATTTTCTCAGTAGCAGCCCGGAGTCTGGATTTGTGCCCGGTCAATGGCAATAGGCTCGCCCCCTATTACATGGGACTATAACATAACTGGCGAAATGTGGGTGTACTATTACACCTCTGCCTACCCCTTCGGGGAAATACAGGCGTGATGTTATGTTATTTTATGTTGTTATAAGTATTTAAAAAGAAAAAAGTATATAAGTATTATATCCATTGTCTAGTACCCATAGCACAAGCTCTGCTTAGTTTGGGCCTAGATGGTGCTGTGTAAAAATGTCCCAAAAATATATATATATTTATTTATTTATTACCTTATTTTTTAAACTTCTATGGATGGGACACTCTGTATTATTGCATAAAGATAGATATAGTATAGCCGATTCTTTAGTCAAAAGCCATGTTAAAACATCCGTGGATGGTAAATTCTCACTTTGTCATAAACACATGTCAGCCATTTTATTGAGTCAGGGACTGATCCCATGACCCTATAAGTAGCAAGAGCTTAGGGCCCTCAGTCAGCAATTCAGATCGCTGGCGCCGATCGTCAAATCGACAGCTAATATTTACGACGCCCGCACTCTTCATATTTCTTTTACTTTCACAGTTCTATTCATGGAAGCTTTGCGATTCTCGAGACCCTACCCCTTACTTTCGGGAACCCGTATTTGCTTATGAACGTTGCACATATCTATATGAATATGTGACTCCTCGTTTTTAGGGTTCCGTACCCGAAGGGTGCCAAACGGGACCCTATTACTCTCGCTACGCTGTCCGTCCGTCCGTCCGTCCGTCTGTCTGTCACAGGGCTGTATCTTTTGAACGGTAATAGGTAACCAGTTGAAATTTTCTCAGAAATTGTGTTTTTATGATGTGTATCACGACAAATACTAAAAACAAAAACAAAAACCAAGGGGGGTCCTAACTTAATAATAAATATAAAAACTAAGGGATCACCCAATTCCGGATAAAAGCCTCCTCCATCTCTTACCAGTATCTTTTTCCTGGTCCAAGCTTTCCAGTCACTGCAAAGATAAGATATCGTCTCGCCATCATTGTAGTGTTCTGCCATGAAGTCTCTATGGTCGTCCTCAACTCAGCCTATCACAGTCCACTGCTGGACATAGCTCTCTCCCAAGAAGTTGCGCCTCAACACTCGGTACTCTGCTTCTAGGTCCTCACAGAGACCAATAATTGGCATTTGCTACGATGTCACTAGAAATGGAAACATCCCTACAGAATCCAAAGACAAAAGGGTTCTAGGACCCACTAGAAATGCTTTAGAGATGAAGGTAGTTAGTGTACATTCATGCGCACGATTGTATCAGCTCAAAAACTTGGAAAATAGCAACAACAACGTTTTTCTTATAGGGCCATACGTAGAAAGGTACGTACATTATGAATTATTAGTTTATGCTCGCGGCTTCGCCCGCGGACAATTCGGTTTATCACAGAATTATAATTCGCTATCGCACTTCCCTCTGGAATTGTTCATATTCCCGGATTAAAAAGTAACACACAACATAACATAACATAACATCATGCCTGTATTTCCCGAAGGGGTACGCAGAGGTGTATAGTACACCCACATTTCGCCATTTATGTTATAAGTCGAGCGGTAAGGGTAATAGGCTCACTATTGCCATTAACCGGGCTCAAATCCAGACTCCGGGCTGCTACTGAGAATTTCCTAATGAAAAAACCCAATAACATTTGTCCGACCCGGGAATCGAACCCAGGACCCCATGCTCAGCAGTCGCGCTTGCGACCACTAGACCAACGAGACAGTGAAAAAAAAGAAATAAAAAAAAGTCGATAAGTTGATAAGTCGATTAAAAAGTAGCCTGATGTTAATCCGAGTTATGGTCTATCTATGTGTTTCATCTAAATCCGTTCAGCTGTTTTAGCGTGATTGGAGGACAAACAAACAAACATCCATACTTTCGCATTTATGTTAGTAGGATTATATTCCATATGTCTCTATAGAATGATATGAACATAAATACACACATTAGAGCAGCCATTCTCGCTAATATCGTGCTCCACTGACAACTACCGGCATGGAACGATCACGACATTAGACACAATAGGATTCCGTAATGTGATCTCATTTATATCACGTCTAGTCTAATAATTCAACGGCAGTTCTATATTCAAGGTTATTTATGTATTTGGTTTGAGCAAATAATAATCTTTGAAAAAAAATGTGGTTTTTGTTGGTTACGTCTAGATTTCTGGTGGAACGTAACATTTTCGCTCCTTCACTGTAAATGTAATTTGAAAGTTTATAGCTTGCAGATAGTATAGCCAGGCCTACGACATTATTTACCTACACTACTACAGAAGCCTATCCATACGTGTGTATCCATAATTGTGTGTATCCGAACTCAGAACAGCGTACTGCCAGCCTACTGCCAGTGTAGGTCTGCTTTGCGGGAGACGCTAAACTGACGGTGGGAAGTAAGTCTTGCTTCTTTACATAGAAATAGTTAGTATACTTTGTTATGGCTATCAACTTGAAGTTTAATCACAACCAACATGTACTTGACTACCTCGTTGGTCTAATGGTTGCAAGCGCGACTGCTTAGCGTGGGGTCCTGGGTTTGATTCCCGGGTCGGGCAAAGTGTTATTGGGTTTTTTCATTAGGAAATTCTTAGTAGCAGCCCGGAGTCTGAATTTGTGCCCGGTCAATGGCAATAGGCTCGCCCCTATTACATGGGACTATAACATAACTGGCAAAATGTGGGTGTACTATTACATCTCTGCCTACCCCTTCGGGGAAATACAGGCGTGATGTTATGTTATGTTGTTAACATGTACTTGTACCTACCTATTAGAAAGCCTTCTTATAATCCTAACTAGAGGTAATCAAAATAAATTAATTTCTTTACTTTTCTTTCTTTCTCTCTCAAATGTAATAATAATGAATAGATAGATATAATGGATAGGAGAAACTACGGTTTTTACAAATAAATTAAAATAATAATAAATATTTCCTGCCATTTACAATTTATTCCTTGTAATTTTACTATAATGAGTAATGTTTGACGAAATGAAAGAGTTATATAAACTCAACATCAAGATTTTTTTATTCAAACGTACAAAATGAACGGCATGAAGTTATGTAAGCAAAACCATTATGAAATTAAGCAAAACAAAGTTCCCGGGAACATTTTAAGTAAAGATAAATTTAATCAAAACTAAATAGAATAACAACAGCCGAAGGGCTCGCCTCAATTTTCTTGTAATAAGAATATGCAAAGATAGGGTTTAGGTGTGGTGCTGGAGAACTCAGAAAAGACCACCGAACATAAGAGAGTTATTTTTATTTGGGTTTTATATTAGCCCATCACTTGCCACTGCTGAACAGTGAACAAGGGCCAATGATCAGCCTAGAAAAATGCCAAAGAAAAAAAAGAGTTAAAAATAATAAGATATTTTTGCTACTCTTTTGTAGCTCTATATCTACAGTCAGCCGCAAAAAAAGGTATAATTTCTACACTTTTAAAACGTTAATTTAAGAAAAAGTAGTATTCTTCTATCGTGTCAACATGAGCTACATAATGATAATAATAGTTTATGGCGTGGGGAACAGATTAGCCAGTCAGCAGGTTGGTAGCGGGGCTGACTGCCCAGGGTGCGCCGGACGATCAATTAAAATAAATATCGTCACTCGTGGAGGGTCTTTTGATGCACCTCAGAAAAGTAGTGATTAAAATATGAAAATATTGTTCTTATAATACATACAAATTGTGCAAACTGCCAAATTGTGTAACTCACTCGAGATCGGAATCATCTTGAATTCTGTTTTCATTGCTTCGTATGTTTTAATAATCCATCTTATCTACAATATTGCACTCAAAGACATTTCTATACTGACGTCAGTATAATACCTTTATGATTGCACTACGGTTGCTACGCAATGAATTTTGCTGTATTGTCAGAATGAAAGATATTATCATTGTGAGTTTATTACAAAATTACCCCACTGGTTTGAGAAACTTAAAGAATAACAAAAACAAAAAACCCGACTGCGTGTAAAAATAACAGAAAAGATATAAACAAGACTTATCAACACGCAGGCGGAGGCTACGTATGTTTTTGGTCATGAATTACATAATAGTTCATAGGTAGCCTCCGCCTGCGTGTTGATAAGTCTTGTTTATATCTTTTCTGTTATTTTTACACGCAGTCGGGTTTTTTGTTTTTGTTAATTAATTTTTTATTTTAATTTTTTTAGTTTTATCATGTTTTATTTATCATACTATTAATGTTTTTTTTGAAAAGTCAAATTCATTTTTAACGTTGAATATTTTGTTGTTTTTTTAGCATTTTTCATTCCAAATTACATTTAAACATATAAGTTGTATATATTTTTGTAAAGCATTTATAAAACCCTTTATTTTGATACCCCACTCGATAGGTTTTGACGGAAAAAAAAATTTTTTGAAGAGGTAATATGGCGCCAAAAAGCGGCCATTTTAATTTTTTAAATTTTGATGTACCCAGTGTCACTCTCAGAATTAAGACGAATCTAACGACACCTCTCAATCTCAAATCCATCAAGCCGTTTAGGCCACAGAGCGTGCCAAAGAAATATACATACATACATACATACATACATACATACATACACTCGAAAAACATAACCCTCCTTCTGGCGCAGTCGGGTAAAAACAACTTTATTTTAAATTCACGTTTTAATTTTATGGAGCGTATTTTTTTTTTCAGCTGTCTACTATACTGTATTGTACACCTATACATGGCGGTTTTCCAACTTCTCGTCATATGAGGTTACCACTGAAAACCAGCGCTGTATTGTGAAAAAAAAACCTCTTTGACACTGTGTATGTACACGTTTTAATCTCAAATCAAATCATCAAAAATCAAATCAAGGCTTTCATTGTAATATTGTAATGTTTTTGTGTCATATTTTTTTCTGTATGTTTCTTACTATGCATTAGAAGTTTTTAAACTTTCGCGAATTTCACTCATATTGAACTATGTTTACGGGACTTGCAGACTGCTCGTGACCACGGCCAATGCAACTTGACCGAAACGTCGAGGTTAGTCAAAATGTTCGTTATATTTTGATTTAATTGTGTGTGACAAGTCCCGTAAACATACTATGCATTATTTTAGTACCTAACAGAAAACTCATCCGCAAATGCTTTCAACCAAAAATATGTTTAAGTACATAAAATACGTCACCGAATCACCGAATTTAAGGACCAATTAAAGTTTTCCCAAGTATTTTCAACGTCTAAATCTTTGGAATAATGTATCTTTTGCAAAAGGAACAAATTGACTAGACGACGCAAATCACTCTTTTAAGGTGATTCGGGTGGAAGGGAAATGAAGCGAAGAATTGGGCCTCGCAAAGATATCCTCTTTGAATCATCCCTTTACAGCCCTTTGTGTTAGGAACTAAAAGAAAGAGCCATGAACTTGAACAAACTTTCGAAAAGATTTTCTGCACCAAAATATCAGGAAAAACATTTTCTAGTAGTTACCTACAACAAAAATACTTTTGAAAAACTAAATCAAAATAACTGAGTTTTGCAGTCAGTATTTTTCCTTATACTGTAAAAAATGTATTTTCAGACGAGAAATTTATTTCTTGTTACGTCAATTTTCTGACGAAAACAATTTGAAATTTGATTTGAATTTTCAACTAAGCTTCTTCGAAAAATATTTTTCACAAACTACCATGTTTCCATGATGACATGACAGCGGTTTCGATAAAAAAAGTACTTTCGTCTAATTGTAACAGGTTTTAAAAAAACTGTTTCTCTTTTTGTTTTTTTTTTAATAATGGCAACTCGTTATAAAATTACTGCCAGTGCAGCGTCTAGCTTAGAGAAATCTATGCTTTTTTTTTTAAGTAAAAAAAGGAAAATGTAGGTAGAAAAAATAAAGAGAATAAAAAACAGAGTTAAGAGTTATTTTACACCTGCAAAGCTACCAGCCAAGTTATATTTAACACGAATCTGTTAAACCACCTAAAATTCCCGCCTTTAGTTTCAAATTAAAACCGTAATATCATTAAACTGGGACAAATTAAACGCTGCTAATGAAAAATATATTTAAAATGTGCTCAAATCTCATAAAAGCTTTCGTAATTCACGTTGCAAAGAGCGTTGCTATTATTAAATTGTCATTTAGATTGGCGAAGCGGCGAACCCTTTTTGCACTTGTGCAGTGGCCTGCATAAACACTAACGACTTGAATATTGCCGCAGGATCTTCCGAGGATTGCGGCATTTGCATGCTAACAAGCGCAGCCACGCTTTCTTTATTAATTGCTCCAGCTACACTCAGTGGGTGTATTTAAAGTTGGTAATGATGTGACACGAGGGAGTCGAAGTAGGTTTTATGTATGAGAGGAATTAATTATTGTGAAAACTTTACATTGACTTCAACGTTACAATGTTTTCAGAAAAATACTCACAAGTGTCAATAAGCGTTCTCTCTGTTATTTGTCACGCAGTATACCGCGACGTTTTACTCAAAGTGAAAATTATATCCTACCAATGTTATAAATGTAAATGTTCCGTGTGGTACCGGAAATAAATAATAGCATTACTCTTAACTCTTCTCATGGGTGTCGTAAAAGGCGACTAAGGGATTCATCAGAGGATGGGCAGCAGCGTTCTCTGAGTATTTAACCAACCAACTGCGATCGCCAACGCACTCGCCTGCCAAGCGTGGCGATTATGGCATATTCCCCCTTGGGAGAGGCCTATGTCCAGCAGTGGACATTTTTTGGCTGAAATTATGATGATGATGAAATGTTTGTGAAGACGTTTGATGTTTGTTAATCACGCTGTAAGGGCTGATCGGATTTGGTTGAAATTTGGCATACTGGTAGAACATAACCCAGATTAATATATAAGCTACTCTTTGAGGTGCGATAAACGACATACATGCGGGCGAAGTCACGAGCATCGGCTAGTAATTATAATAAAACAAAGTTTAACAGGATTACATCGTGTAGGTATACGTGGCCGTATCTAATGTTTATTGACCCTTCTAGTTTGAAGGCAGCAATACAACATAGATTGTGATTATCTAGTATCGTTTATTTTTTTATTAGGCGCTAGTTTCGCACATTCCGAAGCTATTGGTTTGTATTCTTGATTTCTTTAAAATAAATATACATATTTTGTAATTGATACGCGTTAGATTTTGAGCCAATACTCGGTTTAAAGCACATACGACAATTTGAGGTCAATAGTAATAGTAGGTAAGTAACGTGTTAGTTTTTTACCCTAAGTGTTCTGTGCCCTAACCTAACTGCTGAGTTAACACTCGTTAATTGATCAAACCAGCTAATGAAAACTAAGTAACTAGTAACACAGAAAACTCAATACAGTGGATGATGCCAGTACTACCTACTACTGAAGTTCATAAGCACAAAAATGCATTAAAAACTAAATAAGACTATAAAAAAAAAAGACATCCTGAGCTAAGTAACACAAAACCATTTAAAGGTAAAAGTAAAAGCCAATATACATCTCCAAGTCTTACAAAAGATGTTTAATGGCATCCGCAAGTTGTATATACAACGTGTATCAGAAATGCGTGGTCATATTTTGAGAGCTCATTTAGGGCATAGCATAGAGCAACTTTTATTAGGGGACCAACCTTGAAATCGCGAAAAAATATCAGCTGTTCCCTACTAAATCATCGATGTCGCTCGACAAAATGTAAGGATCAGCTGATATTTTTTTCGCGATTTCAGGGTTGGTCCCATAGTAAAAGTTGTTCCATAGCATCCCCTAAATAAGCTCTTCAAATATGACCACGCATTTCTGATACACGTTGTACCAGGCCCCTCAGAAAGTATTGCGAAAAAAAGTTTTTATATATGGGAGACTGGCCAGTTATAATGTTTTTCGAAAATATGATTATTTATAAGTAAAAATAAGTAAGTTCCAATTTCAAAATTTCCCTCCACATTTTTTGCGAGTTAATTCAAAGTATTGTGTCTCACTGAAATATGGATCTGCGCCGGGAACATTTTAGAGCTATGATTTTATACGATTTCAAGTGTCGCCTGAAACCGGATGAATCGTACGATAGACTTCAAATGGCATTCATGGATGAAGGCCCTTCCAAGGCAACCGTGTATCGTTGGTATAACGAATTCAAGCGCGGTCGACCAACTTTGGGGGATGACGAAAGAAGCGGTCGCCCTTTGACGGCTGTTACCGAAGAAAACGTGCTAGCAGTGAAAAATTTAATCCAAGACAATAGGCGAATTACATATCAGGAGATTCAACACATATTGAAGATTGGATCGGGAAGCGTTCACGAGATTCTACACAGCCATCTTCGCGTGAGGAGGATAGTATCACGCTGGGTGCCGCACAACCTCACCGATGCTCAGAAGCAGGCCCGGGTGGAATGGTGCCGTGATATGCTTAACAAATTTGAAGCAGGCTCGTCTCGGCGTGTTTACGACATCGTTACAGGTGATGAGTCCTGGATTTATCAATACGACCCAGAAACCAAGCGCCAGTCGACTGTTTGGGTGTTTCAAAATGAGCCAACGCCTACCAAAGTGAAGCGATCTAGAAGCGGGGGTAAGATTTTGATCGCTAGCTTTTTTAATTTGACTGGCCACTTGGTATCAATTCACTTACGGGATCAAAGAAGCATTAATGCCGAATGGTATACTACCAAATGTTTGCCAGAAGTTTTCTCTGTTATAAGCAACAAGCGACCAAACACAGGGCTCCGCGGGCTACTGCTCCACCACGACAATGCACCTGCGCACACCGCACTCAAAACGAGGGACTTCCTGGACAGCACGCCAGTCAAACTCCTGGGTCACCCTCCTTACAGCCCTGATCTAGCACCGTGTGACTTCTTTTTATTCCCAAAAATAAAAAATCAGCTCAAAGGGATACAATTTTCGTCGCCGGAAGATGCGCTGGCTGCGTTCGAGCAGGCTGTAAACGAGGTGTCTGCGGCGGACTGGAAAAAGTGTTTTGAAAACTGGTTTAGGCGCATGAATCTTTGTATAGAGGCTGGTGGAAAGTACTTTGAAAAGATTTGATAAAAATATATGTACGTATAGAACAATTTTTTTTAGTTTCGCAAATCTTTCTGAGTGTCCCACGTATATAACTTGAAGTATTGAGAAAATCTTTAGTACAGAATAAATTTTAATAAACATTTCATTTCATCAAATTATTTATATTTGTCCATCGATTTAAATGTACTACGTACTAGATACGCTGATTAGAAGAACAATATGGTTACACGAGTTATGGTTCCGGAACCATACTGTCATCTGTCATTAGTTCACTTGACAGCTGTCTCGCGAACACACGTAAATTTTATCAACAGTTGCGGTAACTAAATTTTAATATGCTGCTTATATGAGATCGCGTGTCTATTTATTGACGTCGTTGTTTTTGTCAACAAAATTAACATTGATTTGTGTTACAAATAAAAAAAACTATTTACAATTTTTTTTTTATATTAAGCTGTTTGGCGGTTTCCTTTCACCACCTGAGCTGTACGTCACCGTGCAATTACAGTAATTCACGCACCATTTTTCAAAAATTCAATATTTGTCTAAAATATGTTTATATGTTTTTTTCTCGCAAGTCTGTTGAAAAACGTCATATGACATGCGAGAGTATTAACCATTATACTCTCGGCTAAATTACGCCATTGCCTTCGGCTTGTGCTGCAATCCAGCCTCGAGTATAATAGCCAACTTAACTCACTTGTATGATTATGTACTATTGTTAGATTTGGAGATGTATATTGGCTTTAACATTTACCTAGCAAATTTAAACGGTTTTTGTGTTACTTGGGATTAATTTGAGTACTTGCAGGTGTGAAAAGTTATTTTGTAAGAGGAATTGTTAGTTGTGTTAAATTTGGGAAATAAAGGCTTAATTATTATTCCATTTATTAATTAAAGTACACATTTTTTTACATTTTTAAACATTTTTACAAAAAAAGAAATAAAAGCATTTAAAAATATATAAAAACAGTAGCCCACCGGCATCAGGAACAGGGTCCAAGCTACCGGTGGTCAGGGCCTCAGAGAGAGGAACTTCCTAACAATACGTGCCGTGTCCAGAAGTACCGCTTTCTGTATCAAGCCCTTGACCCAGCTGCCTAATGAGAGCCTCTGCAGGTGTTGGTCGAGACTCTTTGCGATTATCCCATTGGCCGTAACGACAATCGGCACGATGACTGCTGAGTCAACATCCCACATGTCGACAACCTCGTGTGCCAAGTCAAGATATTTTATTTCTTTATCTTTTTCGGCCTTCACGAGATTCCCGTCATGCGGGACGATGACATCAACAATCATCGTGCGGCGTTCCAATCGATCTATCATCACTATATCAGGCTTATTGTGTACAATAGTCCTATCAGTGATGATAGACCGATCCCAGTATAACGTGACATGACCATTTTCGAGAACTGGGTCGGGCACATACCTGTAGTATGGTACTTCAGTATCCACAAGGCTGTATTTCAAGGCAAGTTGCTGGTGGATAATCCTGGCCACCAGGTTGTGTCTGTGCAAATACTCGCCGTTAGCAAGACGAGAACAACCAGAAATAATATGTCGGATGGATTCCCCGGGACAGTGGCATGCCCGACATATGTCAACTGTGCCGTCCTTTACAATATATTTCCGGTAGTTGTTCGTCATGATAACTTCGTCCATAATCGCACAGACAAAGCCTTCGGTCTCCCCGAAGAGGTCACCGAAACGCAGCCAGGATATGGACGCTTTAAAATCTACATCGGGGCCATGAAGAGCCCGGTAGAAGCGTCCGTGAAGCTCCTTACCCTGCCATACCTCCTTGCGGTCATTGGTATCCAGTACCACAGGTTTGCGCCAGTTCTCTTTAGCCAAAGAGAGCGGGGTGAGTCCTTTGTCCACTGCAACAACATCTCGGTGCATACCCACGTCCAAGTGAAGGAAATATTCCCTTAGACTGCACACCTCACGGTTGTGGAGGGTCTTTGCATTTAAAAAGCCACGACCCCCACACTTCCGCGGGATGTACAGCCTCATCACCGATGACCGTGGGTGATGCATACGATATGCCGTCAGTAGTGTGCGGACTTTCCGATCCAGGGCGTCAAGACCCGTCTGAGTCCACTTGAGTATACCGAAGGAGTACATCAAGACCGGCATGACCCAACCGTTAAAGGCGCGCACCTTGTTTCCGCCTGATAAAAGACTATTGAAAACCTTTTTCAGGCGGCCAAAGAAGCGCTCCTGCAACGATTGCATCATATCGGCCTGGTTGATGCCTAACGCCTCCGCCATACCCAAGTATTTGTAGGTGTCGGTTGGGGAGAGGGACCCAAGATGTGTAGAATCCGAGAGTTGAACACCCTCGGATTCCACAATCTCACCATGCTTTACATGCATGACTGCACATTTATCAACACCGAATTCCATCCTAATAGAATTACTAAAGTTTTCAGTTACCCTTAGTAGCTCCATCAGTTGCAAGTCGGTGGGGGCAAACAATTTAAGGTCATCCATATAGAGCAGGTGAGATATTACTTGACCTCCTCTTCTCAACCGGTAGCCAAGCCCCGACTCCTCCAGCAAAGTACTAAGAGGATTCAGGGCCAAGCAAAACCAGAAGGGACTCAGACTGTCACCCTGGAATATTCCCCGCTCGATCTTTATTGGTTCTCCGTTACCTTGAGGCTGCCGACACGCTGGATAGCGAAGGACTGTTCTCCATTGCCCCATACACGACCTCAGGAAGGCGCGTAGAGTTGTATTAACTTTGTACAACTCCAGCACCCTCATGAGCCATGTATGTGGCACTGAGTCGTAGGCCTTCTTGTAATCTATCCAACATGTCGACAGATCCCTTCGGGATCGACGAACCTGTTGGCTAATGGCCATGTCAATGAGAAGTAGCTCTTTGGTACCACGAGACCCGTTCTTACATCCATTTTGAGTAGCAGACATGATGGAATTACTATCAATGTGATGACTAAGTTTTTCCCTCAAAATGGACGTAAGAAGTTTATAGACCGTTGGCAAACACGTGATCGGTCTATAATTTTTGTGTTCCGTGGTACTACCCGATTTATAGAGCAGGTGGGTTACTCCTGTAGTTAAGAATTGTGGTAACGACCCAGACTCTAAAGATGACTGGAATTGTGAGGCCAAGCAGGCATGTGAGCTGCGCAACCATTTCAACCAGAAGTTGTGCAGTCCGTCCGGGCCCGGGGATTTCCAATTGGGCATTGGTCGGACTGCACTGGCTACGTCTTGGGGAGTGATGACAATCTCCTCCATATCACTTATTGGCTCACATGCCTGCTGGATCTCCTGCATCCAGCCACCCTCGGTATGAGCAACAGGCACCGACCAGATATTGCGCCAGAATGCACTCATGGCATCATTATCCGGTAGATGCACGTCACCCACACCTTGGTCAGGTCGTTCCCAGGTTCTATAAACCCACCTTTGGTCGCTTTGGAGTTCGTTCGCAGTTCTGAGTATAATGATCCACACGTCGTCTGTATCTACGGATACGACTAGCCCATGCACAAACTTTCTGCTTCAGGAAGTCGATGCGCTCTGTGACACGAGATAAGTATTCTCCAGGACTGACATCAGTCCCAGAGAACGCTCGTCTCACAAAGCGCATCACTCTTGGTCGTCTATTGCCCTCCCTGAAGCAGATGAGCTTACCGATAAGCACCCTGGCTTCGCTAATACGCTGCTCAATCCTGCACTGCCAAGCTGGTACAGCTGATTTAGGTCGTGCAGCTCTGTCAGTATTTGGGAATTTGACATGAGCTACACGACATGCCGCGGCAGCCGCACAGTACAGAATTGAGTGCGTATCTTGAAGATCTTCACTATTTTCAAATAAATTTGATAATTGCGAATCCAGGGCACATACCAGCGCTCTATTACGGTTGTGCATAGGCAAACGCGGCAACCGTGGCCTATCGGTAGGTGGTATCGATCGATATTCCCGAAGTGCATCCTCCAAAGCACTTCTCAATATTTCATTATACTGGGTGTCTGCAGATATAGCTGTGTCCCCCTCCTCTTCGTCAACTTGATTAGACCCCAACGCATTTATAGGGGTTACACGTGGCCGCGTCGATGGCTGCGGCGTGGGAGGGATGACATGGCTACTCTGCATTTCAGAGCGTAGCCGATCAAGTGCAGTGTCATCCAACCTATGATCCCGTTGAATGACACGCACCTGATCCGACAATCGTTGCGCCGAGACATTAACAGCTGGTTCAAGAGCCTGAAACAAAGCGAGCATTCGGCCACGGTACGCGGTCAGATTAGTTCCTCCCTCTGTAGCCCCAAAGTATGCGCGCATGACGTTTTCGTTCATTGCATACGTCCATCGCATGCGCTGTACACTTCCACCGGGAGCGGGGACCCCGTCAGAGGCTGGTGGGCCTCGAGGTCCTAGGCTGGCCGGCGGTCGGCGCCCTCCTCGCCGTCGTGCAGGTGTTGGTGACGACGGTGGGGAGAAATACTCGTCGCTCGAGCTCGACGCAACTGCAGCGGCCAGCGTCACAGCACTCACTATGGGGCTGGATTCCGGCGGCTGCGGGGCGGAGCTGAGCGACGAGGCCGAGGGTGGTGGACGTGTGGATAGTATTCTGGCCTTACTTCTCGTAATCATGTTCCATTCGTTGCTTATTTTCTTAGTATGAGGCTCTTGATTTGTATGTCAGCTGTCATGTTTCTAGTCGATGAATTTTTCGTTATAATTTTATTGTTTTTAATGAGGTTTTTATATTTTCTTCAATCGATCTAGTCACCATTGTTGTTTATTTTATAACGTGGATGTAGTAATATATAAAAATTGTTGGAAAAACGATTTATTTGAGATCAAGAGAAAATCTGTGTTGACACTTTCGAGTGTTGCCAGTTATTATTAATAATTATTATTATTATAAATTAATAATAATTATTATTATTATTAATTATTACTTGCAGGTGTATCGTTCTATCATTATTATTAGTAAATCTTGTGGATTTCGTTTTAGTGTAATTGAAGTTGTGCGTAGAGTAATGATTAGGTTGACGGCTAATAATAACAGCCCATCAGCTATGAGCAAACTTTAATAAATAAATCCCAAACATTTCACGGAACTATATCAGTGTATTTTCAGTAAGTTGCCTTTCAATTAAAATGCATGATGTACCCAATAAATGTATCAGTTCCGGATTGAAATAACAAGGTGTGTTGTGTTCGGGCCGCTTTTGTTATCATTCGCTCGTTTCCAACCTCGTATGGACCACTGGACAAAGAAGATTATTTTTATTGCACTCCAAAAGGTGCAACGGACCGAATATGTGCGGAATTGAGAGTAAAATCGATATGGCAGAGCTTGTATTTTCACATTGGTTAGCGGATCTAGAAAAATGGATCGCGGGCCAGATATACGTGCTATTGATGAGGATTAAAATTTTAGTTTTAGTGCAAATCTCTGCGGATTCCGGATTTATGATGGATGCTGTTGCAATACCAATTTATTGAGGCGTGCTTTTGAATAGATTGACGTTATTTTAATTACAGGGAATCCAAAAGTAACAACAGAAAAGCTATCTCGGATGCCAGTTCATTCAGTCATATATGTTATTGCGCTTGCAATCTAAAGACTTGAAAATGTCCTAATTATTTAAGGACTGTTATTATAGGACATTTTCTATTACTCCGCTTCAAGTAAGGCGCCGAGCGTGACCGGTGAAAAATAATAAACAAAATGCCGTCGTGACTCGTGTGTGTATACAGAAAATGTTTCAATTATGACGCGCAAGTAACTTGAAGTATCCAACTTACTTACTTTGTACTAGTTTATGTGTATTGTGCTGCCGCTGCGTACGAAAAATTTTTTCGTTTGTTTTGTTAGGGTATGACTTATCTATACTTTTAAATATTAGTAATTATTATGAATGTTTTGTGTCGTATTGCGAGTTCACTCAAAGTAACACAGTACCCAATTATTTAAGTCGTCAGTTGGATTTGGTCCTGAGTACAGGTTTTAGCGAAAAAGTGTCGGTAGTGGCAGCGGACGAGCCACTCGTGCCCGTAGACCGCAACCACCCGCCGCTCGCCGTGAGCGTGCGCCTCGCCCCCGCCCCCGCCCCCGCGCCGCCGACACCCGCTGCCGACGCCGTCAGTAGCAGCGCGCGCAGTATTAGACCGCGGTGGAATTTTTATAAGGCCAATTTTCAGTTATTGTATTCTATGCTAACTTCTACTGATTGGAGTACAATGTATAACATGCACGATTTGGAAGAGACGTTGAATATCTTTTATGATAATCTTAACCATATATTAGATAAATGTGTACCTCGGAAAAAGCTTAATCGTGAAAATTCGCACTACGTATACCCCGAATGGTACACGGGAGATATTATTAAAGACATAAAGATTAAAGCCAGACTTCATAAGAATTTTAAAAAATCGAAGCTCGATATTGATTATAATGAATTTGCTAAGTGCAGAGCCCGAATTAAAAAGTCAATAGAAATTGCGCACAAAGAACACAAAAGTAAAATTCAGTTTCAGTTTGCGAAAGATCCAAAATCATTCTGGCAATATATTAGGTCGAAAAGAAGTAGAGTAAACAGGCAGGTTATCATGAAGGATGGTCAACATCTTACGAATGATGAGTGTGCTGGGGAATTCGCGGTTTTTTTCGAGTCCGTGTACAATAAGGAACCACCGCGACTTGATGCACGGGCGGCGGCGGCGGAGGTCGACGCGACCAGTGCACGGGTGCATATAGAGATTCTGACTCTTCAAGACGTAAAGGAAGCGCTTGCAAATCTTAAGCCAAAACGTTCAGCAGGCCCGGACGGTATACCAGCGTTTGTATTCAGAGACTGTTGCAGGGTGCTAGCAGAACCGCTACATCATATCTTTAACATCTGTTTGAAACAAGCGACGTTCCCGGCTAGGTGGAAAATCACGCGAGTTATTCCGGTTCCCAAAGGAAAGTCAGGTCCCGATGTCTGTGGCTATAGACCAGTGGCTGTGCTGTCAACGCCAGCAAAAGTGTTTGAGTCCGCCATCCAGCGCTGCGTGCAGGAACAGGTGCGCGCGCAGCTATCGGATGCGCAGCACGGGTTCCGGCCGGGACGCAGCACTGCCACCAATCTACTCAACTTCATGGTGCAGGTGGTACCGGCGGTAGATGCTGGCGTCCAGGTAGACGCTGCGTACTTTGATTTTAAAAAGGCATTCGACACCGTCGACAATGACGTCTTATTAAGGAAGCTTGCGAAAATTGGATGTACACCACACCTGTTACATTTTTTTGTCAGCTATATGAAAGACCGGCAACAGTATGTTGACTACAATGGGTATGAGTCCGAACCATATTACACCAGGTCCGGCGTGAGCCAGGGCAGTAATTTGGGGCCCCTGGAATTTATTATAATGATAAACGACTTACCGGAGGTCGTCCGGCATAGTTCATGTTTATTGTTTGCAGATGACCTTAAATTACTGCTGGAGGTTAAGGATAAGCCGGATTGTTACCGCCTGCAGGAGGATATTAACAGAGTGGTCGAGTGGAGCCATGAGAATAAACTCTGCTTCAATGTCTCCAAATGCTCGGTGATAACATTCAGTCGCGCGCGGACCCCTATGCTCTACGAGTACAAGGTAGAAGCGGCACCGATGCAACGAGTATCAGAGGTACGTGATCTAGGGATATTTCTCACTCCACACCTAACTTTTCGTGAACATATAATTAAGATTTGCAAGAAGGCGTACAGAAACCTAGGTTTTGTACTGAGGCAGTCACAGGGGTTCACAAACATTACCACGCTCAAGGTGTTGTATGACGCTCTAGTCAGGAGTCATCTTGAACACAGTGCAGTCATATGGGCTCCGCATGAAGAGAAATATAGTGTCATGCTGGAGCGTGTCCAAAATAAATTTACACGACACTTGTATTTCAAACTTTACGGGGTATATCCATTCTACCCGTTGATGTACCCTACACTGTTTGTACTGGGTATGGTCGGGTACAATGAGCTCAGGGTGCGACGGGACTTCACACTCGCCGCGTATGTAGTCAAGCTACTGCGTGGAGTAGCGCATAACCCGGGAGTGCTGCGTCACCTGAGGCTTTGCGTGCCGGACCGATACGTGTGGAGGCGGCGGCGCCCGCTACTGCTGGACGTGCCAGTAGCCAGGACCAATCTATTGGCGAAAGCACCCCTTATAAGAACAATCCGCATAATAAACGAAGTTCATGAGAGACTCGATATATTTTCGTGCAATTTGAGTGAATTCGCAAAAGTTCTATTAAACTTAGTTAGTTATAATGTAAGTTAAATGTATACATTGGTTTTTTGTTGTTGTTAGTTGTTAAGTTAGTATGGTAAGTAGCATGTAAGTAGCATGTAACTTTTTATAATAATTCTAGGATAATTAATTATTATAGTTGATAGCCACACTATCGCATTAGGTTAAAGACCTGTAATGATAGATGTAAGGAGGAATAATAAATAAATAAATAAAAAAAAAATTTCATTGATTTCATTCCATTTCCATTCACGGATACACGTACTCACGGAATAGCGTCATTTCAAAAGTTGCAGTAGTAGTACTTTTCTATTATTACTGCATCTTTGGTCTAGTGGTCGTAAGCGAGACTGATAAGCATGGGGTTCTAGGTTCCATTCCCGGCTCTGGAAAAGTTTTATTGAGTTTTTTCGTTAGAAAATTCTCAGTAGCAGCCCGTTTTCTGAATTTGTGACCGGTTATTAAATAACAATAACTGGTGAAATTTGGGTGTGGGTGTAGACCAGTGGTTCCCAAACTTATTTTGTCTACTCGAGAGTTTAGAGTTTCGACTTCAGTCGGTGTCCAAGAGTCCTCCTAGCTAGATGAAATTACAAATCGCCCCCCAAGCCTTTACACAACGCCCCCATTTTTTTCTGGGTCTCTTACCGCCTGCCCTTTAGGCCTGCAGCGGCCACAGGGGGGCGTTATCGCCCACTTTGGGAATGGCTGGTGTAGAGGTTGTACCTACCTACCTCTTTGGGAAAATATAGGCGTGATGTTATGTAATGTGTGAGTTTGTTTTCTTTTTTTGAAATGAATTACAAAGGTATCCTTATTCAAAGATAGTTAAAGTATTACTCGTTAAGCAACAACTAATTATCTTACTAAGAACACAGATAATATAATACTATACCTAATAATAATAATTTAATCTATAAAAGTCCAAATTACTCACTTTGAATAATAATAAAACCGTGACCCTCAGATATAATTGTCGACACCGTCCTATTTATCACATCCTCCAAACAGTTTGCTGAACTGACAAATTACGAAACATTAAAATTAATTTATGTAGGTACAAATATTAATTTGTGACACTAACACCCTTGTCAGAGGCACACAACCTTGGGTCCTTTCCGTAAGGATGAACGCCTTGTGGTGGACAAAGCTGGGGTAAGGAAGGGGCTAGAATACCATTCACACGAATTTCTCACAAATCCCCTCTGTCACATAAAGTGCACTATTATTCATACAGTGGGTACTAGCCTAGTTCAACTGACGTAGATCTCTAGTATGATAAATTGAGAATTTCTAGAGCTACGCTTATTAAATTGGATGAATCCCGAAAGAGACATTCTGAAAAAAATGACATTTAACCAGGGACTAGCTTTTGACCACGGCTTCGCACGCTGCACTTCGGAAAGATTTCCCGTGATGTAGATACATCACGTTGTTGATAACATGCAATAATGACCAGCGGCTTTATTAAGAACGTGTTAGGTATAGATGGGTCAAGTTGTGTCTCCAAATAAAAGAACCCATAGGCTTGCCGCATATTGCATCCAGCCCAACTCAGCCGAGTACCAGGCCGCGCGCTCTTGTCTTTTGTTCGCAAATCTTTCTTGCATGGAGTGCCATTCATTCATTGCCATAAAAAGATTCACTATAACACTACCATTCCGATGCAGCAAATAACTTGTCACTTAAGTCTTGTGTTAATGTGTGTAACATTTTATAATTTCATGATAAATTAGCCAACGGCTCCCAGCAAGCGTGCTTTCAGCCGCCATCCTCATGCTCCGCAGACAGCGCACTTCAAGGGAGCAGAACGAACGCTTCGAGCGAGCAGACCGCGCACTTCAAGCGGGCAGACCACGCATTTTTAATTTTATTTTTTCTTCACTTGTTTTAAATTTTTCAACTGAAAAGTCAAATACAATTTTTTATGGATTTATCTTAAATAAATAGGTTTTCCATACAAACTCACTATCTATTTTGCCCCCTTTAAGGGCTAATTTTGCAAAAACAGTGAAACGTAATCCTTTTTTACAAACCAAAAATCCAAATACTAATTTTCATAGATCTAATTTCAAAAATGACGGAGGTATGAAACTTTCAAACCCTATTTAATTTAAGGGAATAATTTAAAAAAATACTTTCTTAGTGCTCACTTACGTTATAAATAAAGTAAGGAACTCTTTCATGCTTCTAGACTCTGCCTGTCAGTCAGCTCGTTATATTTTTCTGTTGTGTTTGTCATAAATTGGTAATTTTCAAATTATCACTCCATTTTTTTTTCTTTTTGTTTAGTGGATATGATAATTCGTTTTTTAAATAAAAATTCTAATTACGTCAGGCAAGTAAATAAAACTGACTTGACCTATAAACTTATAACGATCTTATTACAACGATATAAAAACTTTTAGCAAAAGCTTTACGTAACTAACTATGAACGTAACTTATTGCGTAAGTAAAAAGTATCGCCGTTTGCAAATGTTAATATGATATAATATAAAATGAAAATAATGGCTTTTCGAGAATAATAGGTCTCATTTGTATTTAGAATCCTGGTTTTTGTTCTACCGTATCATTTGAGACATGGCAAAGGGCCGGAGCTTACATCACTAAAATTTTTACTCTTCATTTCCCTTTGTTAAAACATAATGGTATACAAACATAAAACTTTGGGTATAACTATAACAATTTGTTTGTGGTTTTCGGTCACCGGTTCCACTTAGGCATATGTAAAAAGGGATTGGTAAATATACAGAGATGTATACGTAAATGTGTATAAATAAAATATTTAGTTTCAGTTTTTCAGACGAATAGTTAGAGATCCCATTTACCCTTTGGACAAAGCCAAAGTCTACCTAAATTTTTGCTCTTATCTTCGAATAAGTCTGAAATAATCTGAGACTGTTATTTATGGTCTGTGGTCGGCCAAAATCGAAAACAGAATTAAACACAATAGATGTCAAGCTGGTTACAACGGGTTCCCTGCATAAATAGAAAGCGTTGAAGGGCGGGCCTTTTGGGGGCTGTCTTTTTTTGTCGAAGTTCAATGTCGTCGTTGCGCGTGCCAAGTTCCACGTGTGTTCGTTATGTGCATTTTTTTGATTTTTCGTTTTTTGCATCAAAATGATCCTTGTCCTATCCTCTATGTGTTGGTAAACTCCTTTTTGTGATATTCCCACTAGAAACGAGTTTAAGAAATTCCAGATGTGTTTTTTCCGTGTAAAAAAATCTTTATGTGCAGAAATGCATGCACATAAAGGATTTGTGTGTATTCAACAGCCGTGCGGAAAACGCGTTAGAAATCTGCGTTTTGTGACGTAAATTATAACTTAATATAGTTTTAAGGCGGAAAACCGGCGGAAAATACTGAAACAAAATTAATTTGGCCTCTAACCTAAAAAATAGACGTGTCCCACCTTATTACAAAATCGGGTTTAACAATAGGTTTAGCTTAGGCTAAACCTATTGCTAAACCTTTATAATGTATGAAGTTTGACGTTGGAACCGGTTCAATGAAGGGTCTAAAACTTGTCTAAACTTTTGTAATAAGGGGGGCCAAGTGTAAAAGGTTGACCTATGAATGTACGGTAGTTTGGTGTGAAAAGTAATATAACACCTAGGTACCTAAAATATTAGGTACTTACCTAACTTATCTACCAAGTTGTTTTTAATGTTTCAGGTAAAATGGATTTTCACTCGAATGCACTTCGAAGGTTTTCAGCTTCACTATCACAATTAATAATGAATTTGGCTACAAGATCAAATATTACTAATCAGGAAACAGACTGCATCTCTTCAGATTTTTTTGAATCTAACATGATATGACCCAACATACCCAATTACTTCTGAAGTTCTGAATCATGATAAGGCGTTTAGCAAATCGCGTCGTGGATAAGGGTAGAATGAACTATGTAAGAGTGGCGCATCGCCGTGCGTCTGGTCGTCCAATGATGGAAAGGGCTTGGGGGAATTAGATCGTGCAATTCCAACGCACTATCACCGAAATGCATCCGACAAAAACCGAAAGGATAGCAACCCTGCGGCGATGATCAATTAAATTAAATTAAATTCAGTTTATTTCCAAAAATATAATAGTACAATTCGAGATAAAAGAACATGCAATCAAAAACAAGAAAAAAAAGCTCAAGGTTTTTTAGGTTTGCGTCGACCAACGCATCGTTTCAAATGAGCCTTTTGACACGTCTCTTTCTTTTTCCCCCCGAGAGCCGCAAGCTGATATTTGGCCGAACTATCTCAAAGATGAGAACAGTACTCCATACACGACCAAACTTAAGCTTAGTACAATTTGACCAGCTGATCCGGAGTGAAGTACTGTCTCACCTCGGAGAGAATGCCTAGCTTTTTGGCAGCAAGTAGAGCCTTGGACTCGGTTAGACTCAATGTAAAAGCCAAAGTTTAGGGTGGATGCTAGGGACGTGCCAAGAAGCTCAAGGTGGTCTGTGACCAAGTTAGCATCAACCTCTCGGACTCAAGCATGGTCTCTCTTTGAGATCGAATTACTGGGCCACCAGCTCCTGCATTGGATTATTTGGATGTGTAGCTCTCAACAACGGTGCTGTCGTCTGTGTACCCAAAACCACCAGGCTTTAGCAAATCTTCTATATGTAGCAAGAACAGCGTTGCGGAAAGCACTGATTTTTGAGGGACCCTGGAATTTATAACCAATTAGTCGGACGAGCAGCCGTTAATGACAACTCGGATTGACCGATTACTCAAGAAGTCCTATATTCAATTACATAAACCATTGCAGAAGGCAAGTCGAATGATGGGAAAGTTGCTAATAGAGCCATCGTGCCAGACCCTGTCGAAGGCCTTCGAGATGTCGAGAGATTCTCGATGGCCTCGCTCCAGATGAGGGCGGCATAAGCAAAAATATCCCCGGTAAACCGGTTTTGGTGGAAACCGTATTGCCGGTCACTCAAGAGGTAATTAGCTTCGAGATATGCCAGGAGCTTGTTATTAAGTAAACGTTTCACTTTTTTTTATGTCGAAACGAGCTAAAAGCCCACCTGATGTTAAGTTAAGGTTACCTTTGCCCACAACAACTGCAATACCACCTAGGCTGTTGCCTAAATGGTAATGCAAGTCGGTTCGGCAAACTGAGACATGAAGATGAAAAGTCTCATGTGACTGTAATTTTATGGCACCTGTCCTGGTCCTGGCCCTTCACGCCGAAACAGCAATGCTAGCATCATTTTTGGTGCAACACGTTAAAAATTCAAAACGCGTTGCAATCAACTCAAAATACCTATAGCTCTTACAACTAAGTAGGTACTTACCTCGATCTAGTTACGTGATTAAAGTGGATATTGTTTAATTCCATTTATTTTTTCAATAATATAACGAGAAAAACTGCTTAGATTGTTGTTATTGAGTAATTACCGCCTTATATTTTTATAGTACTTTGTCGGTAGTTTGAAAAACCAAAGGTTCACATCGTCATCATCATCATTTCAGCCGAAAGACGTCCACTGCTGGACATAGGCCTCCCCCATAATGGTGTGGTATGGTATAGGTTCACATAATGATGTACAATAATAGGAAATTTTTTTTGTTTTATGTGTGATATTGCACGTACTTCATTTTTTAGACGGATCCAAACAAGTTATGTGCACTTTTTGACAAAAAAAAAATCCTGCTCTCTAAGTATTTGATACAATTTGATAAAATTTTACTTACTTGTGTCTCTAATAAATGTTTTTCATACTGCATTATTAGTTTTCTTATTTAATGTACGTGGGACACTCAGAAAGTTTTGCGAAACTAAAAAAAATTGTTCTATACGTACATATATTTTTATCAAATCTTTTCAAAGTACTTTCCACCAGCCTCTATACAAAGATTCATGCGCCTAAACCAGTTTTCAAAACACTTTTTCCAGTCCGCCGCAGACACCTCGTTTACAGCCTGCTCGAACGCAGCCAGCACATCTTCCGGCGACGAAAATTGTATCCCTTTGAGCTGATTTTTTATTTTTGGGAATAAAAAGAAGTCACACGGTGCTAGATCAGGGCCGTAAGGAGGGTGACCCAGGAGTTTGACTGGCGTGCTGTCCAGGAAGTCCCTCGTTTTGAGTGCGGTGTGCGCAGGTGCATTGTCGTGGTGGAGCAGTAGCCCGCGGAGCCCTGTGTTTGGTCGCTTGTTGCTTATAACAGAGAAAACTTCTGGCAAACATTTGGTAGTATACCATTCGGCATTAATGCTTCTTTGATCCCGTAAGGGAATTGATACCAAGTGGCCAGTCAAATTAAAAAAGCTAGCGATCAAAATCTTACCCCCGCTTCTAGATCGCTTCACTTTGATAGGCGTTGGCTCATTTTGAAACACCCAAACAGTCGACTGGCGCTTGGTTTCTGGGTCGTATTGATAAATCCAGGACTCATCACCTGTAACGATGTCGTAAACACGCCGAGACGAGCCTGCTTCAAATTTGTTAAGCATATCACGGCACCATTCCACCCGGGCCTGCTTCTGAGCATCGGTGAGGTTGTGCGGCACCCAGCGTGATACTATCCTCCTCACGCGAAGATGGCTGTGTAGAATCTCGTGAACGCTTCCCGATCCAATCTTCAATATGTGTTGAATCTCCTGATATGTAATTCGCCTATTGTCTTGGATTAAATTTTTCACTGCTAGCACGTTTTCTTCGGTAACAGCCGTCAAAGGGCGACCGCTTCTTTCGTCATCCCCCAAAGTTGGTCGACCGCGCTTGAATTCGTTATACCAACGATACACGGTTGCCTTGGAAGGGCCTTCATCCATGAATGCCATTTGAAGTCTATCGTACGATTCATCCGGTTTCAGGCGACACTTGAAATCGTATAAAATCATAGCTCTAAAATGTTCCCGGCGCAGATCCATATTTCAGTGAGACACAATACTTTGAATTAACTCGCAAAAAATGTGGAGGGAAATTTTGAAATTGGAACTTACTTATTTTTACTTATAAATAATCATATTTTCGAAAAACATTATAACTGGCCAGTCTCCCATATATAAAAACTTTTTTTCGCAATACTTTCTGAGGGGCCTGGTATTGTTTATAAAATATTATGTTTTTTGTTGTTTCCCAAAACCTATCAAAAATCACATATGGAACTTGCCAGGCGAAGCGACGATGTGCTAATTGGCTTTGAAATCTACATTGCAGTTATGGGCAAAGGTATTAACCGCTCAGCATCAGTTGGGCCTTTAGCTCGTTTCGCCATCCAATATACAGAGTGCCCGATAAAATGACGTCCAAAGAAAATATCTGGTTATATAGATTATATAATAGATTGTGGTCAAGAGCAGATCTATACATCATAAAAAAAAAATAAAAAAAATAAAGACTTTGAAGACGTCTGTGGTCTGGTGGTTCGTTCCCACAGGACACAAATATTTGTGTGATGAACATATTTGTTTGTGTTGGTCTGGGTGTGTTTCCTAAGTATTATAAGTATGTATTTACAAAAAAAAGTATAACAGTATTATATCCATTGTCCATTGTTTGTATGTCTATAAACGAGGCCTAACACACTTTTTTACCTATTACAAGCATTTCGCATGTGCTATCTTAACTTGAAGACATACCATGCAAAGTTTATCAAGTAATCGTATTATGCTCGTCAATTCATAAAGAGTTTATTATTGTTATTATGTTATTGGTCGTGTGCTTTATTCATCTACACATTAGGTAATCATTATCCCAATATCCGCTTAAATTTACCGCATAATGCATATTTGTCACTTAAACACAATGTATCATAAATTGAACGGTACATAGGTACATACCATAATTGAGTTTTCGCGTTAATTACATCCAGAGCTTTCGATTAGAGCTCAATGCTATTGTTTTCAGTAGTTCTATTAATTTATATATTAGCCCATATCATATTATGGTATACATTACCGAATCTAATTAGTATACAAATAATCTGTAAAATCACTTTACGTTTAATTAATAGTCATTTCAATTTTATATGCAGTAACGTGGGTAGAATTATATGCAATAACATGTGTACTTACAATATTGCAATATTGTTATCCCACTAATAACATTAGCTGGTTTTTTCATTAGAAAATCTTCATTATAACAGCTTTAATATGTTGTGTATTATTCAGTCCAGCAGTCTAGATTTAGTATACAAGTAATTAGTGAGAAAATCGCTTGATCCAATCATAGAATTTCTTATCAATTCATTTTCTCGTATTGGTAAGTACTTACATAAATATTTTAAAACAGCAACCAGTCGATTAAGCTGTTTCTTTGCTGTTATAAAGGTTTACATATCGTTGTCCACTTCAGGACACCGGTTTCGTCTTAACAAAAAACAACTAACGTAATTAAAAACCTTAAAATAAAATTTACGGATATTGTAAACCATCATTGTCTTTGCCATCAGTAATAACCAGCGATCGGATAATCGGATGCATATTTATCTAAAGTTGAGGTATTGGCTATTATGGAATGCACTTTTGTATCGAAAAAATCCTGCAATTCCGGGATTGAAAAATATAGTGAACTGATTATAGAATCGCATCTATATTTACTTATGTTCTTTTTCCAAAATACTTATGTTCAGGTGTTGGCTAATATCATGATATCGAATGCACTTTTGTATCGATCGTGCTATAAATTCCGCGATTCCGGAATCGTCAAATTCTGTGTTTTTTCTGACTATAGAATCAGATGCATATCTACCTTTACCCTACATACCATATTTGCTTTAAAGCATGCATTAGCTATAAGTGAATATGCATCCGAATATTTATGCAATTCCGGAATCCGGTTTCTTTATCTATTTTAGATAATACTAGCTTTTACCCGCGGCTCCGCTCGCGTTAAATTCTGCTAAACCACGTCAGTCCAGTCCAGTCCAGTCCATTCCAGTCCAGTCCACTGTCCCACTGTCCCGCTGTCC
Organism: Asteroscopus sphinx; assembly: GCA_949699075.1. Taxonomy (NCBI): domain Eukaryota; kingdom Metazoa; phylum Arthropoda; class Insecta; order Lepidoptera; family Noctuidae; genus Asteroscopus; species Asteroscopus sphinx. The sequence continues at coordinate 23,092,495 of OX453007.1, forward strand.
CGCTGTCCCGCTGCCCTCTGCCCCACTGCCCCACTGCCCCAATGCCCCGCTGCCCCACTGCCCCGCTGCCCCACTGCCCCACTATCCCACTGCCCCGCTGCCTCACTGCCCCACTGCCCCGCTGCCCAGCTGCCCAGCTGCCCCGCTGCCCCACTGCCCCGCTACCCCACTGCCCCGCTGCCCTACTACCCCGCTGCCCCACTCCCCACTGCCCCGCTGCCCAGCTGCCCCACTGGCCCGCTACCCCACTGGCCCACTGCCCCGCTGCCCCCAGTGCCCCGCTAACCCACTGCCCCACTGCCCCGCTGCCCCGCTGCCCCACTACCCCGCTGCCCCGCTGCCCCACTGCCCCGCTGCCCAGCTGCCCCGCTGCCCAGCTGCACCACTGCACCGCTACCCCACTGGCCCACTGCCCCGCTGCCCCCAGTGCCCCGCTACCCCACTGCCCCGCTGCCCCACTGCCCCGCTGCTCCGCTACCCCACTGCCCCACTGCCCCGCTGCCTCACCATCCCACTGCCCCACTGCCTGCCCCGCTGCCTCCCACAGCCCCGCTGCACCACTGCCCCGCTACCCCAATGCCCCGCTGCCCCACTATCACACTGCCCCGCTGCCCCATTGCCCCACTATCCCAATGCCCCACAGCCTGCCCCGCTACCCCACTGCCCCGATTCCCCACTGCACCGCTACCCCACTGGCCCACTGCCCCGCTGCCCCCTGTGCCCCGCTACCCCACTGCCCCGCTGCCCCACTGCCCCGCTGCTCCGCTACCCCACTGCCCCACTACCCCGCTGCCCCACCATCCCATTGCCCCACTGCCTGCCCCGCTGCCTCCCACTGCCCCGCTGCACCACTGCCCCGCTGCCCCAATGCCCCGCTGCCCCACTATCACACTGCCCCGCTACCCCACTGCCCCACTATCCCAATGCCCCACAGCCTGCCCTGCTACCCCACTGCCCAGATTCCCCACGGTCCCACTGCCCCGCTGCCCCACTGCCCCGCTGCCCCACTATCCCACTACCCCACTGCCCCGCTGCCCCGGTAACCAACTGCCCCGCTGCGCAATGCCCCGACGCCCAGCTGCCCCACTACCCCAGTGCCCCACTGCGCCGCTGCCCCACTATCCCACTTTCCCACTGCCTGCACCGCTGCCCCACTCCCCTACTGCCCCGCTGCCCCGCTAACCCTCTGCTCCGCTGCCCCACTGCCCCGCTGCCCCGCTGCCCCGCTACCCCACTGCCCCGATGCCCCACTATCCCACTGCCCCACTGCCCCGGTAACCCACTACCCCGCTGCCCCACTGCCTCGCTGACCCGCTGCCCCGCCCCGCTGCCCCGCCCCGCTGCCCCGCCCCGCTGCCCCGCCCCGCTGCCCCGCTGCCCCACTGTCACGCTGCCCCGCTGCCCCACAACCCCACCGCCCCACTGCCCCAATGCCCCGCTACCCCACTGTCCCACTGGCCCACTGCCCCGCTGCCCCACTACCCCGCTGCCCCGTTGCCCCACTGCCCCGCTGCCCCGCTGCCCAGCGGTCCAGGTGCCCCACTGCCCCGCTGCCCCGCTGCCCCACTATCTCACTGCCCCGCTGCCCCGCAACCCCACTGCCCCACTATCCCAATGCCCCACAGCCTGCCCCGCTACCCCACTGCCCCGATTCCCCACTGCCCCGCTAACCCTCTGCCCCACTGCCCCGCTAACCCTCTGCCCCGCTGCCCCGCTGCCCCACTGCCCCGCTGCCCAGCTGCCCCGCCACCCCGCTACCCCACTGCCCCGCTGCCCCACTATCCCACTGCCCCACTGCCCCGGTAACCCACTGCCCCGCTGCCCCACTGCCTCGCTGCCCCGCCCCGCTGCCCCACTGTCACGCTGCCTCGCTGCTCCGCTGCCCCACAACCCCACTACCCCACTGCCCCAATGACCCGCTACCCCGCCACCCCACTGTCCCACTGGCCCACTGCCCCGCTACCCCACTGCCCCGCTGCCCCACTAACCCGCTGCCCCACTAACCCGCTGCCCCACTGCCCCGCTGCCCAGCGGTCCAGGTGCCCCACTGCCCCGCTACCCCACTGGCCCACTGCCCCGCTGCCCCGCTACCCCACTGCCCCACTGGCCCGCTGCCCCGCTGCCCAGCTGCCCCAATGCCCCACTGCCCCGCTGCCCCACAATCCCACTGCCTGCCCCGCTGCCCCCCACTGCCCCGCTGCCCCGCTACCCTACTGCCCCGCTGCCCCGCTGCCCCACTATCCCACTGCCCCGCTGCCCCGCAACCCCACTGCCCCACCCACTATCCCAAAACCCCACAGCCTGCCCCGCTACCCCACTGCCCCGCTTCCCCACTGTCCCGCTACCCCACTGTCCCGCTGCCCCAATTCCCAGCTGCCCCACTGCCCCGCTGCCCCACTATCCCGCTGCCCCGCTGCCCTGGTAACCAACTGCCCCGCTGCCCCACTACCCCGACGCCCAGCAGCCCCGCTACCCCGCTAACCCACTGCCCCACTGCGCCGCTGCCTCACTATCCCACTTTCCCACTGCCTGCCCCGCTGCCCCACTCCCCTTCTGCCCCGCTGCCCCGCTAACCCACTGCCCCGCTGCCCCACTGCCCCGCTAACCCACTGCCCCACTGCCCCGCTGCCCCACTATCCCACTGCCCCGCTGCCCCGATACCCCACTGCCCCGCTGTCCCACTGCCTCGCTGCCCCGCCTCGCTGCCCCGCCCCGCTGCCCCACAATCCCGCTGCCCCACTGCCCCAATGCCCCGCTACCTCACTATCCCACTGCCCCACTGGCCCTCTGCCCCGCTGCCCCGGTGCCCCGCTGCCCCACTACCCCACTGCACCACTGCCCCACTGTCCCACCGTCCCACTGCCACTGTCCTACTGTCCCACTGTCCCACTATCCCACTGTCCCACTGTCCCACTATCTCACTATATCACTATCGTCCCGTCCCATGTCCCATGTCCTGTCCCATGTCCCATCCTATGTCCAGTCCCATGTGCCGTCCAATTGTCCTGTCCCATGTCCCGTCTCATGTCCCGTCCCATTTCCCGTCCCATGTTCCGTCCCCTGTCCCGTCCACTGTCCCGTCCCCAGTCCCGTCCCCTGTCCCGTCCCCAGGCCCATCCCCAGTCCCATCTCCTGTCCACTCCACTCCACTCCATCGAACATTACTATCCGCTCGTGCAAATGCATAGAAGCTTCGATCTGTCGGGTGAGTACGCAACCCACGAATTAATTATTTTCTTTTTTTCTTTCTCTCTTTCTTTCTCAAAACCCATACCAGTTTTTAAGTCAGATCATCAGCTTTCAAACAAAAAAAAAATCATCAAAATCGGTCCAGTAGTTTTAGCGTGATGCTGGAACAAACAAACAAACAGACGTTTACAATTTTATAATAGTTAAGATTAAGAAGTCGCTTCTATACTATTCATCCGATTTCCGGCTTAACTTAAAAAAAAAACACAGAGAAAAATTACTTTAGGTAAATATGCATCCAAATATCCGATCTTTAGATCTCTACCTTTGCCATCAAAACATCACCAAATGCATCTTTATCTGTTTGTCTTACTGTCAAGATAGCGTCCCGCTGAGGTTATCACGGTGACAGATGACCGTGGATGATCTACAGTCTAAAGCCGAACGTGTAGGCATGCAGTCACCCTATAGGGGACGAGGTCAAATACCATGGCGACCCTTGAGGATACACAGGATATCATAGTTCAACCCTCTTACAACGCTCTGGTAGGACAAAAAAATGTGTGTGTGTTTATTTTTGCTGTACTAGTTGACACTGACGCCCGCAGTTTTGCTCGCATCAAGCTATTTTGATGAAAAGTAACTTATGTGATTTGATTATTGTCTACTTGTCTGGATAGACAAATGCGAGCGAAAACACGAAGAAAATACACGCTAACTGTTAAGACACACTGATTCTGGCCTGTTATTGCAAATGTATGTAATCACAGCGTGGTGTGGTATCGAAACAAGTAGGTATAATAATCAAAGCTTATAGGACATCACTCCGGTTCTTCTCCGGATAATCTCGTTACGGATTTTATCTTTCAAAGAAACTCCAAGCATAGCTCGCTCCATAGCTCGCTGAGCGACTTTGAATTTGTGGACTAGCCCAATTGTCAGTGTCCACGACATAGCTTGTAGGATCAGTAAGCTGATGTGGCAGTGGGCTGGCCATGTCTGTCGAAAGACCGATAGCCGCTGGAGCAGACGCGTCCTTGAGTGGAGACCACGAATCGGCAAACGCAGCGTAGGGCGCCTCCCCGCCAGGTGGACCGACGACCTAAAGAACGTGGCTGGGGGGGACTGGATGCGGAAGGCAGAGGACCGAGCGTTGTGGCGCAACTTGGGAGAGGCCTATGTCCAGCAGTGGACTGCGATAGCACAGAATATCTAATAGTACTAAGCGATAGGCTGAGTTGATTGATAGGACATCGTCTGTGTACAATCCAAATCTATTCAACTATACATGTATATTATGTGAATATGTGATCGAGTAACATCCAATTGTCTTTAAAACTTTTACCATTTACAGAGAATTGGTCTTACAATATTAACAGACATGGCTAACCATACCATAATTACCAGGCTAATAAACCTTGAATACTATAACATGCTTGTATGGCAAACGCAGGCGCCTTCGTTTCCTCCTAGGCAGGCGTGGATTAACGGGGTTGGGGGAAATGGGGGCAATTAACCCCCCCTGAGCTTGTCACAGTCACATCAGTACAAGTACCATAGTACTATTAGTAGTGGATTAAGGGGCGGGGATGATCATTCTGTACCATTTCACTTTTTCTAAATATCGCTTAGAACGGGGGCGCACCAAATGAGTAAAATTTATTAAATTCAATTTTATATTATTAATTTGTGATAATAATTCAAATCAAGTTTATAAATAAATTCATGTAGGTAATTTTGTATGCCAGCTGGCTGGCGGAACATTTAGAACTATTATTTATGTAACACCAGTATGTACCATATTTCGTAAAAATAAACATTTCATTTCATTTCATTTCATGAGTATGAGTAAATCCACCACTGACCAGTTTAAAGAAATCGATAAAAAATTGCCTCATACCCTCACTCTGAGCAAAATCCTGGAGCCGCGTCTGGACAAAAGTGGTTCCAAAAAGAACTATTACAATAAACACCTCAACCTAACACTTCTAAATCATATAGCATTATTATAACGTCTCTAGTGTGACAAAGAGTTAAAGTATGACGTATTACTAGCACGGAAAAGAACATGTCTCTAATCTGATTCAGGTAAAATACATCCCGCAGACTGTTCTCGTTTTATAATTCAGGCGAGCGTGCGGTGAGGCACAATCCGTTCCGTTTTTATCAGCGAAGCTTTGACATGTGAGAAATTTCCATCGAGATATTTGTGAAAACTTGGCACGGTAATTCCACAACGGTGAATGCAATTTGCTTAGTAGTAACCTCTTTACCACCGCCCTAACTGTCGGGGGGGCGAACGAGGGAATTTCTCGCGGGATTTCTCATTTCAAGCTCAATTTAAAAATTTGTCTAGTATCGCTATATTATTTACTTTAATATTTTCCACAGACATTCTGTAAACATACTTGGGTACCATTAACCTTTATTACGCTGTAATGTTTTTGACTTACATCGTACTTGCAAATGGTTTTTATACACAACCAGCCTATGTGCGCGACTTCGCTCACGTGACTGAAAAAAAATAAGTTTTGTATCGAGTAGAAATGAGAGCTTTGAGAAGTATGTGCGGTGTAACTTTGAGAGATAAAGTAAGGAATAACATGATAAGGGAGCGTTGTGGAGTGAAAGAAGATGTAGTGACAAAGATTGAGAAAGGTATGTTAAGATGGTTTGGACATATAGAGAGGATGGACGAGAAGAGATTGACGAAACAAGTATACGAAGCGAGTGTGGATGGAAGAGTTGGAAGGGGACGACCTCGGCGCACGTATCGCGATCAAATCGCGGATGTTCTCAAAAAATGTCAGGTTAAGAGTTCTCTAAACCGACGAGCATGCATGACGAGGTTAATGGACGTAGATGAAGCGAAAGAGGTGTGTCAGGATCGTAGCAGGTGGAAATCCATAGTCTCTGCCTACCCCAATGGGAAACAGGCGTGATAATATGTATGTATGTATGTATCGAGTAGCACAAATTTTAGCTCTAGTAACATAAAAAACCAGTCAAGTGTGAGTCGGCTCACGCAGTAAGGGTTCCGTACTACACATCGACTGTTACGAGAGTTAATCAAAAGACATCAACGTACCGTGCGCGAAATATGAATGTTTGCATTTATTTCTTACGCAGGTACGGTCGACCGCACGTCAGTGGTAACAGTTCGACATTGACAGCGCCTTTATTTCGTAAGCAGTAAGGGCTGTTTTCTAATTCAAGTGTTACCACTGTCATGCAGTCGACTATACTACCACATATGTCTGTTTGCCCAATTTTTAGTATTTGTTGCTAAACAAAATAGTATGCACTATAATCTAATCAAGTTCAACGCTAGTATGTATTACCGTTTTGAAGATAGAGCAGGAACAAAAACGTTGAAAATGACAGACAGACGGACAAACGGACAGCGTAGCGAGAGTAATAGGGTCCCGTTTGGCACCCTTCGGGTACGGAATCCTAAAAAGGCGACTAATAAACTGACGCTACTATAGTAGCTAATTAGTTTGAGATGTGGCAGCAAACCAGTAAAAAAAAAATTGCTTTCAACTAAATAATATTTGGCAATTTTGGAAGTAGCTAAAGTAGTCAGCTATTATTTTTTTCAGTGTGGTACGAAAAGTAAAAATAAAAGTATTCTATATTTTAATCCAGGATCTATCTGTGCATCTTTCAAATCGGTCCAGTAGTTTTTGCGTGATGCTCGAATAAACAGACATACAACCAAACAGATAATTACAGTTTTTAATAGTTAGGATTAGGGCTACCTTCTGCCCTCTGCTTCGCACGCGTGTAATTTGACGACCTCTGTGGTCTAGTGGTTCGAGTGTCGGACTGCTGATCACGAGGTCGTGGGTTTGATTCCCACAGGACACAAATATTTGTGTGATGAACATGAGTGTTTATGTTAGTCTGGTTGTTTCTTATGTATTATAAGTATGTATTTACGAAAAAAAAAGTTTATAAGTATTATATCCAATGTCTAGTACCCATAGCACAAGCTCTGCTTAGTTTGGGACTAGGGTGATGTGTAAAATGTCCCAAAAATATTTATTTATTATTATTCGATTTATCATAGTAAGACGTTATCACGCATCCCTCGCAAACTGTTTATCTTTCCATGATAAAAAGCAGCCTGTATCCTTTCTAGGTCCCAGGTTACAGTTTTTTAGGGTTCCGAAGTCCTACAAGGAACCCTTATAGTTTCGTCATGTCCGTCCGTCTGTCCGTCTGTCCGTCTATCCGTCTGTCCGTCTGTCCGTCTGTCCGTCTGTCCGTCTGTCCGTCTGTCCTAATCCTTTACAGCTTAATAACTTCTACAGTTATAAACATAAGTAAATGAAATTTTGTTAAAAAATAGTCTACATATAGATCTCAATTTTAAAAGAATAAAAAAATAGTTTTTACGTTCTTTAGGGGTGGCGCCCATACATGTGAAATGGGGAAAAAATAATTTTTTTCGCTGCACCCCATCGTGTGGGATATCATTGAATAGGTCTACTAAAATGAAGGTAATGTTTCATACACCACTTTTTTATCAGGTGTACCATCTGCGAAATATAGCCCGCCAAAGTGGCTTGCAATGTGTGTCCCCCCCTGCCATTTCTAAACTATGCAACGTAGAAACTTATAATCTTCCACATTGATAGACCTTTGTGAAAACTCTCTTTTAAAATTATTTCGAGTATAATGTGATTATAATTTTTTGAGTTATAGACAGAAAACCGAAAAATACTTAAAACGTCCTAGTTCAAAGGTCATTGACCTTAGAGAAAAATTATCACGGCAAATAATGCTCCTTTAGCTACTTTCTATTTGAAAAAATCACAAAAAGTAACTTTGACATCAATCAGACTTCTTAAATTTGGCTTCTTGAATTTATCGCTAGATGGCGCTACTAACAACACGCTCTGAGTCGCGAATGCTGCCGATTATTGCAAAAACTAAAATAGCCATGATTAATATTCGAATTGATTCGTTTGTACACCTACTTAAGGAACCCTATAATACTGAGCATGGCCCGACATGCTCTTGGCCGGTTTTTTCAAATTTCATTACGATTGGTTTTTACTCGTGAAAAGGTTACAAACAGACAAACAGAGTCAGTAATCCTACTTCCTACTAATATTATATACGTGAAAGTTTGTGAAAATGTATGGATGTTTGTTACTCTTTCACGCAAAAACTACTGCATAGATTTCGATGAAATTTTGCATACTGGTAGAACATTACCCGAATTAATATAAAAACTATTTTTATCCCGGTGATGATAAACAGTTTCCGAGGGATGCGTGATAAACCACATCTATGCGGGTGAAGTCGCGGGCCTAGGCTTGTAATAATAATATTTGTGTGAATTTATTTTTACTAGCCTATGCCCACGACTTTGCCCACGTGAATGTCGTTTATCGCGCACCCTTCAGGAACTGTTCATCTTCCCGGGATAAAAAGTAATCTATATGTTAATCCGGGGTTATGTTCTATCTATGGCCAGCAGTGGACGTCTTTTGGCTGAAATTAACACATAACATCACGCCTGTATTTCCCCGAAGGGGTAGGCAGAGGTGTAATAGTACACCCACATTTCGCCAGTTATGTTATAGTCCCATGTAATAGGGGGCGAGCCTATTGCCACTAACCGGGCATGAATCCAGACTCTGGGCTGCTACTGAGAATTTCTTAATGAAAAAACCCAACAAAAATTATGAAAAAAAAAAAAAAAACTATCTGTATGCCAAATTTCATTAAAAACCATACAGTAGTATTTGCGTGAAAGAGTAACAAACATCCACACATCCACACATCCATACATCCTCACAAACTTTCACGTTTATAATATGAGTATGGTAGTAGGAAGTAGGATAGTAGGAAGTCATTGGTGTAGACATCATAAATCTTAAATTAACAATATCGGCAGTGTTGGATACTGAACAGGATGTCCGCACGAGTTAACTTCAGATATCAGAAGGCAGGAAAATATTTTATTAAAGTCCTTCACAAGAAATATAGGAAATGCTTACGTGAAATCAGAAATGCTGAATGCCACACGCCCCATAGGTATCATAATGAAGAGCAATAAAGTTGGCAATAATTCTCCTAAATGTCATAGACCACACGTGCTCCACTCTATTTGGAAGGTTTAAAAGGTCCACTAAGGGAAACCTTTGTGTAGCAGTTCGTAAGCGCCATTCATTTTTCTGTCATTGTAAGAAATGTATGATTTGTGGGGCGAATATCGAAAAGTGGGGAAAAAGTAATATTTTATTTACTTCTAGACTAAGTAAAAAGAAAATTAATATCACGTAAGAGCCTTGATAAGTAAGAGCAGACAATTTGGAAATTTCGTGGAGCAGCAATTTCATGTCTGGCCTAGTAAATTAAGAGGGCGCTGAGTACCCAGGTACATTATGATTACTTATAGTGATGTTCTAGATTATATTCTTGTTTGGAGATTGAGTTATAAATTCTATAAATATACATAAGTGTTGTGTGTGACGCAACTTAGAACGATGAGCTGGGTTGAATGAAATCAATTTAAATCCTTTAAAAATATTTAGCATAATGTTAAGACGATGACGTTGACGCGCTTTTGTCCTGGAAGATAATAGTAGGTACCTACCTAAAATAGGGAACCACATCTAAGAGAAAATAGTGTAAAAAACTGGCCAAGTAAGAGTCGTAAGTAAGAGTTATGTACCACCCATCAACCTGATCCTGATACCCCGTAGAAACTGATCTAATTTATGAGAGTTAATCAAAAGACAACACGCCCATGTGCAATCAACGTGAAATATGAATATTTGCATCTCTTTCTAAAGCCGGCGCCAGAATTAGCGTATTTGTCCAAATATTTGCATTGTTTGGCCTATACAAAATGTACTGCATTTTTTTTTAATAAAGTTAATTTTGTGTCGGCGAGATAGCACCAGTATTTGCGCAAACACGCTAAGTCTAGCGCCGGATTTACGCAAATACCACCACGCATGTCTGTGTTTGCCTTATTTTTACTATAAATACACCAAATTTGACGTAAGTAGTGAGGTGACGTAGACGTGAGTAGTGTGGTTGAGTAGCTTAATGAAAAATTAAATTTACGTTTACATTTTATAATAGGTTTTGACATCACGATAATGCACTTTCAATTATTTACATTTGACATGCTTTCATATTCACTTTGACATTAAGATATTGTATTATTCTTGACGTATGTAATGTATTATGTTTTATTGCTTTAGACGCTTCAGTTAATAGCTTGGCGTAGAACTCTGTATTTCCTGTTGCATGCTAAATGGCAGAATATAGCTGCACAAAGATTATTAAGCTATTGCATAGCTTCTGTCGCGGGCCATGAGCGTGGAGACCGAATCCAGAAATTCCGTATCGAAAATAACCTAACACCCCCCACTCCGACCGGCACAGCGGTGATACTTTTTAGTTTTGCCATCTATCGATGAATAGCAGAACTTTTAATGACTTTTTGAAATATCACGCTTGTCTCTTTAGTTCTGCAAATCGCCTATAGGTGGCATTGGTTGTATCGGCGTTACTGCGCATGCGTGATCCCCCTCTTCGCCCCGCAATCTGGTGACTCATGCCTGCTTAGAGTTTCGGCGTTAGGGCACCTCCTCTTTGTATTTACATAAAAAATGCTATGCAATAGCTTTACCGCGGCAGTCTCCGAGTGCCACACGTCTTTTTTTTAATGATAATATTCATGTAACACCTACCTTACCTATATTCGCAATAAACTATTGAATTGAATTGAATTGAAGCTTGAATGTAATACCGTTTTAAAAATAGAGCAATAATAAAAACTTCTAAAAAAATGTAAGTTTTCCTTTGGTTTCCTTCAGGACTTTGTTTTTTTTAGTAGGTATATGTCGTGAATTCGTGCTAGAGGCCATTGTGAAGCTCTGATATTCTGTGTAAATTTCAACTGGCTATGTTTTACCGTTACAAACGATGGACGACGTAAGCAGATAACAGTTGGGCATCTTTTGGATACGGTACCCTTAAAATCAATAACTTTTGGATCTAGAAACTATTAAGACTACCGATGTGCGCATCGTTTTCAAAATCCGCTCTGTCCACCACTTTTCAAAGACAACATAACATCACGCCTGTATTTCCCCGAAGGGGTAGGCAGAGGTGTATTGTACACCCACATTTCGCCAGTTATGTATAGTCACATGTAATAAGGGGCGAGAAAAACAAAGACAAACATACTTAAAAAGACAAAATCCTCGACGGTGTTACTTTAAACACGTACTCTTGAGGTACCATGTTATCTCTTCTAAGGATAGAGGTCGTGGCTTTCGTTGAAGTAAGAACTAACTTTAAAGATTTGCTATAAAGCTTTTATCTTCCTTAGGGCTTCACGCCATGAACATGATCAGATGAGATTTATTTATTGTAATATTCTTTATTGTACATACACTAAACGAAAACAAACGACAGTAGTTTACGGAAAGATTAAGTAAGTACAATGGGCGGTCTTATTGCACAAGACAATCTCTTCCAGACAACCTTTGGATGGACTAGAAGAATGGGAATTCATCGTGGGTAGTTATGGTGTACAAGTAGGTAGATTTCGTACATAATATATTTAAATATAATAATATTAAATTACATAGCATTTACATAAATAAGTATGAGAAATACATATCATAAAATGTACTAATCATTCATTCATTCATCATTAATTTCAGCCGAAAGACGTCCACTGCTGGACATAGGCCTCCCCCAAGCATCGCCACAACGTACTAATAAATACAAATAATGAAATAATAGTATAGTTGTTGAACAATTTCTAGAAGTAGTGAAAGAGATTGACTAGTATTCCTTTTGTTTTTAAATCTGTAGTGATTGTGCACGCCTCACATTTAATGGCAAATTAGTGGCATTCCACATGCGAGCAGATTGTATAGTGAAGGATACAACTAATAGACCAATGAAAAATAAAAAAATATATTCAGACGTCAAGCTTCGTCAAAACTACGAGTAGATAAAACAAAATATTTGTGTACGAATCGATCTTGCAACTTCAAGTACAAAAGACAGATATTCTACCATTTCACCGTTTGGATCCTTCAGAAATAGACACATGAGTCACAAATACGGCCACTCTCGCCTTCCATTAGGCGATAGACAGCTAGCCTTGTTATGGAACAATATCACCCCCCTCCTGCGAGTTAGCTCAGCAGCCCTAGTGATCCGTGAAAACGAACATCGATAACCTTTCACTGTCACACAAAGGACGCATTCAGCCGCGAACGGACGAAATTGATTTTTGCTCATATTGGACTGAAGACTAGCACGGGACACTACACCGTAAAATTTCAACTACAAAACAAAGTTATCAATGGAACCATTCCGGACCGACAAAACTGACAGATTTTGTTGCGACAACGGTTTTGACAGGAGACAACGCCACTTTTAATAAAGGTCGGTTTTCCATTTACGTGCAGACGCGGTATTGACATGACGTCGCCTCAGTGCTTGAATGTCCAACCGACCAGTGACCAAATTTTACCGGAGATATTTTGTTTAGTTTATTATTGATTTAAGAGAAATATTTTAAAATCTTTGATGATTTAAGAATAATGTATAGTATATATTACATTATTCTTAAAACTTCAAAGTTTTAAAAATGTTTCTCTTAAATCTATAATAAACTTAAAAAAACGTCTCCGGTAAAATTCGGTCAATGGTCGGTTGGACATTCAAGCACTGAGGCGACGATGAGTAGAAGTCGATCCCGATTTTGTAAATATATGTGTTAGTGACAAAGAGTTAAATGAAAAGCTTTATTATGTAACCAATTATGTTTTTGTAGCTTCAAGAGCATAAGGTAAGCAGGACGTTATTAAGAGGCTCCCCACAACTAAATGGCGCCCCGATCAGTAAAAAATAATTACTTGCTGTGTACACCATTTAACAAAAATCGGGTTGTACAGAATTGAAGTAAATGTAACGTAGTTTTATCAGAAACTCTGTAAAATAGAGTTCGTTGAAGTTTTAGATAGAAAAAAATGAACTTTTAGCACTTTTTCCTGCATACCATTGATTCTGTTTGTCTACGAAAGTATTTTTGTAGAAGGTATAAGAGTCCTAAGCTCCGGACAACCTCGTATACAACTAGCAAAACTCGACATTAAGCCTTCCTAAAATTCCCACAACGGAGATAGTTTCCCAATAATTAACATTAAAACAAAGCAAATATGTTACGAAATTAAAGTGACTTATTAACAAAAAGTCAACATATTATTCTCATGTTTAATAACCCGATGTTTTTATCACCACGCATATGTTTGGGGATGTAAATTAAGTTCAATGAACGAATATTGATTACCAAATGAATGAGCAATCAAGCGCGAGAAGCAATTTTGTGCGATACAGTTCAGTTGAATCTGATTTCTGGGTGTTACCAACTAGTTGATTATAGCGTACTATACTATACTATTTATAATCACCGTTCTATTCCATATTATTATGACAAGTTTATCACAATTTAGGTAATTTTTGAATTTTTCATTATGTCAAGTTTTTCAGATAAGTGGTTTTAAGTAAAGCGTTACATATGGCGATAGGATGTCATCCCAATAGTTTTCTGTACATCTGAGTCTTGATAAAAAACAGACTTAAACTCGAGATCGCTCTAAGAAGAAGCCTTTAAAGAGAAGAAAATATTTTCATCTGATCATTTATATACCTATTGGCCTATCTTGTTACCAGCTTGACGTTGAGTTTTGGGACTTCCTGTATATAGAAACTGTGTTATTATAGAAAACTATATTATCGTTCATTATTAAAGACAGAAATAATGATATAATTTTTAATAGAAAATGAATTTCTCAAAAAAATATATCTGAAAAGCATCGAATATCTTGTCAACAAAATATATTAAACTTATAATATAAGGGTTATTAAAGATCCGAAGTTTTCCGTCAAGAAAACCATCCGAGTGGAACGGAATGGGTGAGTGCCTTTTGAAGCCTGAAATCTTTACTTTGTATTTAATAATAATCTGAAAATCTGAAGCAATGGCGTCAGGACTCAGATAAATTATTATTACTAAATATTGTAGCTGACGTAGTTTTAGCCTATTTAAATTTTCAAAAAAAGTCATGATCCCTCTGACATAGATTTTGAACTGGTGGTCCTTTGGGTCAGTAGCTCAGCAGTTATCATAATCACAAGTCTAGCTTCTCAAAGGATCGTATTATTTTAAAATTAGGTCTTGGTTAACCCTAGAGATGTAACGAGGTCAGGTTTTACCGAGCAACCGAATACCGAGTTTCACTCGGTTTTGTTTTTACTGAGTCGAGTACTTGACCGAGTTATTCGGTTCCGAGTTTAGGGTTAGGTTTATGCATGTTTGGTGAACAAACACGTTTATGTACGTGATCGTGAAGACAGCGAATGCTGCGAGCGAGAGGTACCTCCGCGCCTACCTCCAGCCTCGCTGACGACGATGCCCGCCCGTCAGTCGCTTAGTTAGTATTTGACCACAAATAATATATGCAAGGTGTTTAATTGCATTCAATTATCTTTAAATTTAAAAACCTGGCAATTACTAGTTAGATTGTGTTCAGTGACTGTTCGAACAATGAAAGGACGTGAAGGATCACTTTGTTTTACATTATTGTTACTAACCGAATACTCTGCATTTGAACCGAGTTATTCGGCCGAGTACGAGTAGTCCAATAATTGCCAAGTATGCCGAGTACCCAGTAATAAACGAGTACTCGGCACATCTCTAGTTAACCCTTAAATTTTATTCCTACAGGCTCCAATCCTATTAAAAATACTTCATACTTAGACGTAGGTAGTTATTTCATGTGACGGTGGCGAGTTGTGTTCCGCGCGCGCCAGTCAAGAGAAAGGTGCGGTCGATGTTGATGCTGCACGGGGAGACGCACCTGCCGGGGATGGCTGTGCGAATACAAAATATAATAGATAGAAAACGTGCCAAAAGTGGCCGTTTTTTGCACTTTTTCTATCTATTTATTTATTTATATATGATTTATTGTACACCATAAAAAACATTACATTGAATATGCATTTAAACTATTCTACAAATGGCGGCCTTATTGCTACATGCTACAACTACAGCAAACTATAATATAATATTTTTGGGACATTTTTACACAGCACCATCTAGTCCCAATCTAAGTAGAGCTTATGCTATGGGTACTAGACAATGGATATAATACTTATATCTTTTTTTTTGTAAATACATACTTATAATACATAAGAATCACCCAGACCTACACAAACACTTATGTTCATAACAAAAATATTTGTGTCCTGTGGGAATCGAACCCATGACCTCGTGATCAGCAGTCTGACACTCGAACCACTACAGAGTAGTTTTTGATTAAACTACAGTACCTGTACTTCAATTGTTAAAAACGAAATTTCGATTAATGTTGAATTCAGCGAGTAATAATTATTTTACTGATGGGCCACTTGGCTGCTACATGTGCCTTAAGGCTGGTTTTCCACTAAAGATGTGCGAGGTAGCTAGGTGGCAAGAGTATATGTATAGCGGCGCTGTTTCGGCGAATGGAGTTCCACATTGGACTCTCCGCCAACCAGCCCGGATAAGCAGAAATGGTACCACGGTACCACCTGCGAGAGCCAATTCGAAAAAAAAAAAATATATGGCGTGATAGTTTCCACCAAACCTGTGCGGGGAGATTGCGCGGTGCGAGGATGCGTAGCAAAGCTGTGAAACGGTGTGTAACTGAATGGTAAGAGGATGCGTAGCTGCGTATTTTCACGCACAAGATCGAAGAGGCTGGCAAAAACTATAGGAAGCCTATACCCAGCAGTGGGTGATACCGGGCTAGAATGATGATGATTATGATGATATTTTCAGCTGTTGCACACTTGACTCGCCCTCGCCCACATCCCTCGCACACATTCCTCGCCCGCATCCCTCACACACATCTCTGGCTTTTTTGTTTGCATAAATACCTAGCTCCGCTAGCCCTTTTCCACCACGCGAGGAGTGAAGCAGTAAATGAATTACATAATACTATTGGTGTTTTTTTTCCTCGCACACCTCGCACATCTCTGGTGGATACGCAGCCTAAAGAGCTAGGTTAGTGTTTTCTGTGAGTGAGAGATTATTATCGTATATCATAATAATATTCAGATCAATACAACTTGCAGCAGAGCAACTATTTGCAGAACCGCAAGAAATTTAGAATTTCACGGGCAACTGCGTAGCAATTACTTTAAAAGACTTTCGTATAATTTAAAAATAATAATGCCAAGGTTACTTCAAGGTCCTAGTACCGATCGCAAAACTTATAGTTATTACCCTTACGAGTTTTGACCCTTTTCCATTTCAATTTACAGATGTGTCTTCGATACTCCAGGGGGCAATGCGACGGCCCCTTTGAAAAAAGCAATAACCCGAAAAGGCTTTAAGTTCTGACGCTTTCAAAATAAACTTTAGGGATGGGGCCATTGTCGGTGATAAAAGAAATAAAAAGTTTAATGTAAAGGTAGAATGCACTTTATTACAGAAGATTAGCTTGAAGATTGATTTCAAAAATGTTGGCTCGAAGGAGTATTTGTAATTTCAATGTTTGCTAGTGTCTATTTGCTTTGACGTATTCAGAACAAGACCGCAAATTATAAATCAAAGAAATTGATTTATTGTATGTATAGGGCATAAAAATCTGAATAATAGAAAACTCTACGGCAAATAAATGTTTGAACGTTATTTCACAGCTGGGTTAAAGTACTTAATCTTGAAGAATTGAATTGATTTCAATTTTTTTTTTACTGTTGGAATGATTGAAATAGATTTACATTTCCATACAAATAGATATTTTAACACATAAAATCTTATTGTTACTCATAAGTCTCTCAACTCGATAAGGCACTTGATAGGATTCAGCACCATTGGACAACTAGTTTATTTCTATTTATTTTATGTATTTTATTTGAACTTGTTTTTAATAATAAAATCGAAAGTGAACAGAAGCTATGTACAGTAAAGTTTGCACGTAGCGTCTGCCATACATTCTTTCACGCATGGTATGCAACCACTGACAAGGAGCCGACTGAAACATGCCCAGATTTTTGAAATTAATAAAATCTAACCTCAATAGTTACACTAAAGTTTGCAATGTTTGCATGAAGCGTACGCCTCACATTCTTCCACGCATGGTATGCAACCCCTGACTTGGGAGCCGACTCAAACTTGCCCAGATTTTTTAAATTAATAAAATCTAACCTCAATGGGTAGGTACACTAAAGTATGCAATGTTGCATGAAGCGTACGCCTCACATTCTTCCACGCATGGTATGCAACCCCTGACTTAGGAGGCGACTCAAACTTGCCCAGATTTTTTAAATTAATAAAATCTAACCTCAATAGGTAGATACACTAAAGTATGCAATGTTTGCATGAAGCGTACGCCTCACATTCTTCCACGCATGGTATGCAACCCCTGACTTAGGATTCGACTCAAACTTGCCGAGATTTATTTTTACTCAACAAATAAATGTTTTATTGCTACCATTAAAGTTAGCAACAATTCGTGATTCGGATATCTATTCAATTTCTTATCAAAAGTAAAATTTGAATAACGGCATTTGGGCCGAGTTTGAGAGGGGACTATTGTAAAAGTTCTTGATGAAACTTCTCTAATATTCGAAGTGGAAATTTATTCTTTGGCTGCCATCGAGAAATAAACTGGGCTCTCAGTGAGATTGAAGCAAATTTATTGGGAAATCGAAATAAAGTATCGCCAGTGTAACGGGAAGGATCGACAAGTGAACATTGATGAATTGGGTCGCGGTAATAACTCGACTAATATTATTATTCTGTAGGAATAGTATCTATTTCGCCGTTTCCTTTATTTCCTTTCTAAACATGATTACTTATTGCTTGTTAGAGACGTAATTCCATCTCGTTACGCTCAAAGAAACCTCATGTTTCAATGTAGACAGATATCTAGATATTATGTAGAAATATACATCCACGTCTTTTTAACGGATTACAAGCGTTCAGAAATGTATCTACATTGATTTTTATATCCTTAGGTATACTATAATTTTTTTTCTTATTTATTATTCTTCAATCAGCGAGGTTAAGCTACACTTACTGCGGTCCGTCTGTGGATGGGTGACCATTTATGTACACACCGAGCCTTGGAGAGCACGTTGAGTTTTCGGTCCCAGTTGTCATACGAAAATCTATATGGCAGTCGTTACGGGTAGTCAGAAGCCTGAAAGTCTGACAACTGGTCTAAATGTCGGTATTACCCAGTAACTGGGTTGCGGGGGTCTGATGGCAGTCGCTCCGTGTAAAATGTTCAGCCGCATCTGGTTAGACTTAAAACCGACCCAACATAATCGGGACAAGGCAAGGAGGATGACGAGGTACAATAAATGATTTAAGACCTATGTTTTTTTTATAGTATAGGATGGCAAAACGTGCTAAAGGCCCACCTGATGTTAAGCGGTTACCTTTGCTAATGACAACTGCAATAGCACCTAGGCTGTTGCCTAAATGGTACCGCAAGTCGGTTCGCCAAACTGTGACATGAAGATGGAAATATGATCTCTGGCTCATGTGATTAATTTCACCGGCACCCGTACCCTTCACAGCAATGCAAGCATCACTATTTGGCGGAGAAGTAGGTACGGTGGTAGTACTTCCCCGGACTGTGTTTTAAGGTTTTCTCTTTAGTTTACGGGGAGTGAAAATGATTTTTCTAAAATAGATATCTTGTATCCTGTAGCAGTCTATTATTGGACATAGTCCTCATCAGTTGCACGCCATTGGCTCAACCTTGCTCAATTGCTCATCCATGCTGCTACAAGCCTTCTTGTGAATATCTTTACTCCACCTAGCCTAGAATATGTGCAGACAGTGTGAATATGCATAGACTCCGTATAAAACCGGTCAATGGCAATAGGCTCGCCCCCTATTACATGGGACTATAACATAACTGGCGAAATGTGGGTGTATTATCACACCTCTGCCTACCCCTTCGGGGAAATACAGGCGTGATGTTATGTTATGTTACGTATAAAACACGAACAAATTAAGCTATTCTATTTTTTTGTTTAATACGACAAATTGACACTTAAATTAAATAATAATAATAATTTACAATTTAATTCAATTTATGACCAATTTTAATACACGGTTGTGGCTTGGACACTAACACTTAAGGAGGAGGACAAGCTTTTGGTTACAGAAAGGAAAGTACTCCGTGAAATCATGGGGCCGACAAAAACACAGCATGGTACGCTGAGAGTCCGGAAGAATGCCGAAATCGAAGAGGTAGTGGACGAGCCTAATATCATTGGCGTAATCAAAGCACAACGTTTGCGATGGCTCGGCCACATTGAACGCATGGGGGAAGATCGAGGAGCAAGAAAGCGTATCTGGGCCAACCAACCGGACGTAGACTAGTAGGTCGCCCCAGATATCGCTGGGGAGATGCTGTGGAGGCTGATCTACGTGAGCTCCAAGCTACCAACTGGCGAGATATCGCGCAAGATCGAGAAAAGTAGAGAGTTCTCGTTTCGGAGGTCATGACTCACTTTGGGTCGCTGAGCCAGAGGAGTAAGTAGAAAGTAATACGAACTGGAAAATATACGTCATTTAATATTATGCAGATAATTTTGTAAAGTACTTACTTACCCGCATACTGGCTTAATTGTGAATTTCCCACACACGAACTAAGAGTGTTTTGTTAAACAAATTTTATAGAGCTTAACAGGTGCAAAGTTTGAGGAAAACTGCATACAGCTTGCATAAGTTTACGTATATTAAAACTACTAAATTAAGGAAAGAGTTTTATGTAGAATACAGAATTTTAGTTCAACAATGATTAAACATGCAAGCCACGTAGCGTAAAATATTATGTTATGTTTTTTCGACTAAAATACGAAGCATACGTATTTTTCAAAATATACAGGAGATATCTACTTTACCTCGGCTTCGCTCCCGTGATATATCAATAAAATGTATTCTATGTGTTCATCCAAAGTTCTGGAGTGGTGACCACGTTCTGGAACGCGCGTGGGTAGGCCCTCCACAAGGTGGACCGACGACCTGGTGAAGGTCGCGGGAATTCGCTGGATGCGGGAAGTGCGGTCGTTGTGGCGATGATCGGGAGAGGCCTTGTCTAGCAACGGACGTTCTAATATCCTACTAATATTAGTATGCGAAAGTCTCAGACCTTAAAATCTTAGGATATTGGGTTTTTTTTTTTGCATGCGGAGTGAAATCTAAAGATATTTATTCAATCCTGCTCGTGAGCGAATTTTCTTTCATCAATTTATATCTACTGGTTGTCAGGGAAACGCTTCTGAAACTGAAATGCTATTATTATACTACCTAAACACAATATAACAATTAGCCTTATACTCATTGTTTTAGTGATTTGGTATTTTGCAAAACTCTGGATCAATGCCGCGCGTACCTAACCTATTTAAGCTCACTACGACACGGACTGCGTATGCGAGCGGATGTCGTTCACCCCTAGCGCCAGCTGATATTATTTGAATTACATTGCGACCTTTAAAAAATTGAGTAAATAAATGGGGTTTTTTTGCTAATCAGTTTTATTTAACTGCCCAAAGCTGGTTATGTATGAAAAATGCTAAAAAAATATGAATAAATCTAAAAAAAGAATCGCATTTATTTTTGTGGTTTCGTATCACCAGCCTTATCACCTATCTTCGTTTTCGGAATCGTTTCCCTGACACCCAGTATAGTGGGATAAGTTAGCCACATTTGCATTTACAGAACATTGCATTGGGTCTATTTATGATATTTTATTTACTTTAGAGGCTTAAAATAGTTGCCAAATTGCCGCACAAAACTCAAATTCCAACACATCTCCCCCGTGAAACATTTTGAAAGATTGAAAATCATTAACTGTCGAATTCGATTTAAAATATCTCGCATCGCGAACTTGAATGAATAAAAGTCACATTTCTAGTGGTCTGATGTGGCAACAGTAACTTCCTTCCTTTACTGGTATTTTATATTGAAATTTTAAGCAAATGGTGCATTTGGACGAAATAACGGGTTTGCAAGTGGTTTGAATAGCTCGTTTGAATGTAAATGCATTGGATGTGTGTGTGGGGGATGGACGGATTGAGCTACATCTGCCTATTGAACGAAAGCCATGCTATATTGAGCGACTCATTCACATTTTAATCACGGCATGCGACACTGCACTTACGAGTAATGATTGTGTTCGAGTAAATACGGTGCAGGATGAACGGTGTTCAGGGATGTCAGTTTAAATAGTTCTGTTTTATTATTTTCAATTTACCTTTGTAACCTGTTTGGTTCTGATTGGAAGGTAACGTACGAGTTCTGTTAAATTGGGCATATTCACTTGCATTGCTTATTATTCAACCGAATTCAATTGTTAAAAACTAATTTTCGATAATTGATGTGTAGCGTGTAGCGTATTAATATAATACGTCTACTAACGCGTTACATACGTTTTATTACTCCTAAATATCGCTTTACATCATCATCATCATAATCATTGGTCATCTTTTACACACTATCATTGTCATTACAGATACTATGGTAAACCTTGGTGCATTCCAATAGGTTCTAAACACCCTCTAATCATTTTTCCAAAATAGATTACTGCATTTCGTTTGGTATTTATATTGTTATCATCAATTTTTTGTAAATTTTAACATATTTTTCATATTTCGTTACTTCGTCGCTATGACAACATTTTATTCTTTTCTCGACGGCCAGTCCAATGCCCTTCTTTTATTATCAAACCTTCACCTAACTATCAAATAAAGTCCAGGCAACCTGCCTCTGCACTGTTCCTTTTATAAATATTCAAAATTATTTTGTGCTCCAATTTCAATCTGTCAGTCCGGTATAAAAACGGGAAGCTCGCCTGTCTCTGGATGATTCTTTTGGCTACAGTCAGCCAAGTTACAACTAAAGGTCTTGTCCCGGGGCCGCCTGCCCCGGGACTCTTCAAGAAAGACCTCTGAGCCTCCTCTGTGCCTCCTGCCGCCGCCAGTGCCTCCCGTCGCTGGCCGCTGTCTGTGCCTCCTGTCGCTGGCCGCCACCTGTGCCTCCTGCTGCTGGCTGCCGCCTGTGCCTCCTGTCGCTGGCCGCCGCCTGTGCTTCCTGCCACTGCCTGAGCCTCCTGACGCCGCCTGAGCCCGCTGTCACGGCTGGCACCCCTGCTGCTAGCGCTGCAGGCACCTCCAAGCGCCTGCCGGCGTCTCTGCTTCTGACGCTGCAGGCGCCTCTTGTGCTAGTGCTGCTTGCGCCACTAAGCGCCTGCCGGCGCTCCTGGTGCTGTCGCCACTCGCGCCACTTAGCGCCTACCGGCGCTACTACTGCTGCTGCTGGCTGCGCTTCTTAGCGCTGCTTGCACCGCCCGTGCCTCTGAGCGCGCGCTGGTGCCTCCACACACTACTTACCTGCGCGGCCGCCTACGCCGCCCGTGCCTTTGAGCGCCCGCTGGCGCCTCCACGCACCACTTACGTACGCGGCCACTGGCGTCGCCCTCCTGCGGTCCTCCGAATACGCCGCCCGTGCCTCTGAGCGCCCGCTGGCACCTCCACGCACCACTTACCTACGCGGCCACTGGCGTCGCCCTCCTGCTGTCCTCCGAAGCTTATAAATTCATTATAATTGATTTTCACTCATCATATCATTCTTTTATGTACTGTGTAGAAAATAAATAAATATCTTGTTCTTCTTATATTCACTTCTTTTTCTTTTTCTTTAACAACTTGTCGCTACACTACAGATGTACTCAGCGAGTAATTATCTTTTTACTGATGGGGCGCCACTTGGCATTAAGTAGTTTCATAAGTAAATATTACCAAAACAATTACATACCAATAATTAATTAAATCCAATTAATAAAATCCAAAAATAAAATATAAAATAATAATTCGAAAAAAAAACTATTTTCCATGATACTTCTGACAATCCGATTTTCTAAATACTTATGTTATTAGGATACAGTTGGATTCTGATCTAGATTTATTTGTTTTATTAAAAACTGTCCCCAAAAATTAATGGCTTTCCCACTCATATATACGAATGTAATTACAGCGGTGGCTGGCTTCTGGTTCTACACAACAATTTGAAACGTTAAAAATAGGCAAAAACGTACCCTGATTTATGACTCGGTTACATTCGCTTTGATTTACGGTACCGGCGCGCGAATATTAAAGATTCGTATTGATATATTATTCCTTTATCCCCATTCTCCCCCACTGCTATTTACGAGATTTTCCCTACCCTCATAACTTTCATCGTCCTTTTTACGGTGAGACTTGTAAAAGCAGCTCGGGGTTTTCATATAGAATAAATATTACCACGGTATGTTCAGCTAAAATCAAAAATGGTGATTAAATATTTGGTCGTTGTAAGGGATATTTTCATTGTTCATACGTCTTCGGGATATTCGTTTTTTGTTTACTTAATCGTTGTGTTCCAATATAAGGAAATTCATTGCCGCAAATAAAAATGCAATTTAGTATTAGAACTAAAACATAATATTATGATCAGTTTTTTAACGGAACCATAACTTAAAAACATGCATTGTAGAATGCAATACTTAGCTTCTCCCTTAATAAAAGCTTGTCCAGAGAAGCTAATTTCTGCCACCAAACAGTAATGCCTGCATTGCTGTGTTCAGGTGAGAAGGGTACGGGTGCCGAATCATATGAAATTTTCCATCTTTAGATCTCAGTTTGACGAAAGAGAGACATTTAGGCAACAATCTAGCCTAGGTGGTATTGCAGTTGTTATGGGCAAAGGTAACCACTTAACATCAGGTGGGCCTTTAGTTCGTTTCACCATCCTATGCCATAAAAACGAAACCTGCTTTTTAGTTTCTACGCGCGAATTCAATATTAATATCACCTTGGACACGAAACATACACATATAGGTACCTTCTTATGGGATAGACATCACCATCATCATCATCATTTCAGCCGAAAGACGTCCACTGCTGGACATAGGCCTCCCCAAGCATCGCCAAAACGACCGGTCCTTCCGTCGCTGGATGGATAGACATGTATTACTCTAAATGAAAATTGATTAAGCCACTAAACTAAAGTAACTAAAATGAGCTACATGCAAGTCTCGCTAGACTAAAAATCACCGTCTTGATACACCGTCTCAACATCGTGTCCCAGGATTTAATCAACATATAATATAGGTCAATATACCTATTAAGGAAAGTGCAAAAACATCAAGACTTGTGCGTATCCAATGCTTAGTCATCAAGCTCGTAATAATAGAGCACGATTGGGATCTTTTCATTTGCACCAAGCCATGATCAATTCCGTCCTCCCGCGATAGACTTATAACGAACACGAAAATTATATTATATTTCTGATTACTCTATTGTTCCAGGGATTTTGATTAAACGGGGTTCCGCCATTTCTGAATTTGTACTTAAAGCCGAGACAAATCATTTCGGATTAACAAGATTTCTTGTATAATGCTGATTAAAAAGTTTAATTGGCGCTTATTAAACCCTCGGAATAATTAAAATACTTCGTGAAGGAGTGAATGTTTTGTAAATAGAGTTGTTTGTTATGAACAATGAAGATATTATTTATACCGTTTCAGCTGCGACTGTGTAACTTGGAACTTATTCAAAGTCGTCTATTAAGTGATTAGTTTTCGTTTGTAATGGCTTTTAGTTTTGTATGTTATAATTATTAAAAGCTTAGATACCTACCTATCTTCTTATGTAAAAATGTTTTTTTGTATGTCTGTCCCCTATGCGTTCCTAAACCATTCATCCGATTCTGATGAAACTTTGGCGAGTTGTTCGTTGTTGCAAATAATCCTGGCCTAAAAAAAAAGATAGCATTGCAACGCACGGCACAGCTAGTTGTATAAATGATTTCAGATTATCATAAACGCGTTTCAAACACGCGTTATCCGGCTGAAAACTTCATTAAGGGCCCCTACACACTAATGTTTCTCCAACGTAGGCGTTCGATAAACGTATGGGCAGCGCAGACGCCGAGAGAGAGTTAAAAGAAAATAGAAAAATAGAAAGGCGCCGGAAGACCGAATATCATATTAGAATATAATTTCACCTAAAAAAGAAAAATAAAAACCGCGACCAGAACAAAACGGCCACCAGTTTTTGTTCAGTGATCATCATCATCCTCCGAGCCTTTTCCCAATTATATTGGGGTCGGCTTCCAGTTTAGCCAGATGCGGCTGAACATCAGTATTTTACACGGAGCGACTGCCATCAGACCCCCGCAACCCAATTACTGGGTAATACTGACATTCGGAGGTTAGACCAGTTGTCAGACTTTTCAGGCTTCTGACTACCCGTAACGACTGTCATATTCGTATGACAACCGGGACCGACAGCTTAACGTGCTCTCCGAGGCACGGAGGGGTCTCGATGTGTAACGAAACGGTCACCCATCCACAGACTGACCGCGGCAAGTGCAGCTTAACCTTGCAGATCGTACAATCCGCGCAGTCGTTGCATCGCTGTTCAGTGATATATGAAAAAAAACGAATTAGAATGCAGGAAAACCAACCACTCAAATTTAGTCAAGACGCGCGAGCAAAGTGAGCACGAAATTTTTCTAGGGTGTTCGAAAACATGGCAGCATTTTATGTGCACATAAGGAGTTTTACTAAATTTAATTTTAAAGTTAGTTATAAGGTTAAAAAGATCAATTAGTTACCACAACTAAAATTATCTAAATATTTTATTAAACTCTAGCCCCGAACCTAATGAACTCGTACGCAGAATTATATTTATTTTAAATTAATTATCATTATAATAGGTGGGTAAGTTGATGACGAATGGCTTACTGGACCACCTGTGAAGCCTTTGCGGACCACCGGTTAAGAACCACTGCTGTATAGGTATGTCCATAGAATAAAACAGTCTAGACAGCAGTATAAAATAATGTGTTTTCGTTTTTTACGGGCATTAGTTTATAATTAGCAAAAAGTCGTCTTGATTAACCAATGTTGTGTTTACCCGTAATCGGCATACATATATGGTCAAAACTGTACTGCATTATTTGGTAATAGTGATAATTATGTATGCTGTGGGCGAAACTTATGCAATAATAAATAAAAACCTAAAGTCTAGCAGTAACCTCCATTCCTTATAGTATCGGTACTACAGTAAAAATTATAATTATAAGTATCTCATACACAGTTCAAGCCCTAAAAATCCTGGTATAATAA
Source organism: Asteroscopus sphinx (assembly GCA_949699075.1). Lineage (NCBI taxonomy): Eukaryota > Metazoa > Arthropoda > Insecta > Lepidoptera > Noctuidae > Asteroscopus > Asteroscopus sphinx. The sequence goes on from OX453007.1 coordinate 23,118,915, forward strand.
ACACGTGAAATAAACGCCAACTTTTTTACCTCCCCTTAAAATGTTTATGAGCACATCTAGGATTCCATTTTTTGTATAAGTACGTCGTCTGCGGAAAAAATGGCTACGGTTGTGCCGTTTTACGATTCACAAATGTTTTAATTAAAAGAAAATAGACCTTTGGGAGGATCTATTAAGAAACCCCCTCTGTTTAAATCACGGCATAAATAACGTGGGAACCCTAATACCTGTCCGTTTTTGTAGATCTACGGATCTTTATTTGGAATCGTTGCGTCAATTTCGATAGGGTTTTCACAAATCAAACGCGTTTCAGTTATTTACTTTATTTTTACCAGCTGTGTCTGGCGTTGCAATACCTGAAATGCCATCTTTTTTTTGGCCAGTAACCTTAGTTCGTAAAACAACTCTTCAAAGTTTCATCACAATCGGATGAATGGTTTAGGACCGCATAGAGGACACACATACAAAGAAACATTCACTTATAAATGTACAGATAGATGATGGCAACTTTACTTTTTATTTGAATACTGTCACAACCAGTATTTTTTTTTAAGTGACATGAAAAAGTAATGTAGGTATAGCTGCTAACGAATTGCCTCCTTCCGAAACCCGAAGGTGTTACTAGTTGCCTTATTTAAGTTAACAGGCACTTTATATTGATTTATTGTTTCATACATAATACATGTTGTCTGACTGAGTGTTGGGGAAGAAAATATGGCCATTATAGTTTGTACTCACGTAACTACGGACATAATATTTATATTTTTGGTAAAACTCTGAGCAACATTTTTTGGGAAATACTAGACAGAACAATATGTACTTATTTGAAAATTCAATTGTTGCAGGATGTTATTTGTAGGTGTAACTATGACGTAAGATGGGTTTTTTATTTTTTACAGTATTAATTTAAGTGGATTAAGATGAAATTTATGTATTATATGATTTTATTTATATCATATATAATATATTTTAAAATTTATTATTGTATTTTTTTAATACATACCCACAATTATATATTCATGGAACTGAATTACATCCGTCACAGTCACTACTCACATAGGTTCAGTTGAAAACCAGCGTCAGGTAACCTGCAAAGGTGACCTGACATCTGCTGAACTGGACCTATTTGGCACAGCCGTAGGGCACGCAATGTTATGTAAATCTACATTTTTTTTTGTGTCCCTAGTTTGTGGCAAATAAATAATTTATTTCTATTACATATATTTTATTAAAGCACATTTGCATAGTGATTTTTGATTTGCATGTGACATCTAACTACAGACTAAATATACTGATAAAAAAATTTGTAGCAAACTTTATCCCACGAATTACTTAATAGATGGTAATATCTTCAAGCAATCGCACTATTTACTCGCAGAATCTTAGTCTGAAAATTGTTACGGAGAGTTCTTCATGTCAAGTTGTGCTGTCAATTACAGAGAAACGGCTTTCCTAACTAGTTTTACTAGCATAACTGCAGCGAATGAATTATTTAGTTAAAGGAAGATTGCTTTAGCACCGCACTGCTACAGTGATGACATAAACGTAGTTTAAAGTACAAGTGTTCTGTTGTTGTTGGACAAGTGTTCTGTTGTTGTTGGTTATTGATTATTGTTATAGTCAACCGCAGATCATGAGGTCCTGGTTTTGATTCCCGGGTTGGCCAAAAGTGTTATTGGGATTTTTCTGTCAAGAAAATTTCTCAGTAGGAGCTAGGAGTCAGGAAATTGGCAGTGCCACACTCCCGTGCCGCAGAGAGCACAAGTCTGAATGGCGTGGCCGCATTCCAAAATCCGTCCTTGAATATTAAAAATGTATGTTATTTTTAGAACAAGACAAGCTTTTTTGGTTGTAATTATTAAAACGGAAGGGTCGGCACTCGAAGTTGTAACGGAATACGTCTACCTAGGGCAGGCAATTCAGCTTGGTAGACACAACTTCGAGAAAGAAGCCAACAGAAGGATCCGTCTGGGCTGGGCAGCATTTGGCAAACTTCGCCGAGTCTTCTCGTCGCCTATACCGCAAAGTTTGAAGACAAAGGTCTTCAACCAGTGCGTCCTGCCAGTCATGACTTACGGTGCCGAGACGTGGACACTGACAGTTGGGCTAGTCCACAAATTCAAAGTCGCTCAGCGAGCTATGGAGCGAGCTATGCTTGGAGTTTCTTTGAAGGATAAAATCCGTAACGAGATTATCCGGAGAAGAACCGGAGTGACCGACATAGCTTGTAGGATCAGTAAGCTGAAGTGGCAGTGGGCTGGCCATGTCTGTCGAAGGACCGATGGCCGTTGGAGCAGACGAGTCCTTGAGTGGAGACCGCGAATCGGCAAACGCAGCGTAGGGCGCCCCCCTGCCAGGTGGACCAACGACCTAAAGAACGTGGCTGGGGGGGACTGGATACGGAAGGCAGAGGACCGAGCGTTGTGGCGCAGCTTGGGAGAGGCCTATGTCTGGCAGTGGACTGCGACAGGCTGAGTTGATATTAAAACGGCGTCCGAATAGAAGCATCGTCAGGGCCGCCCACCTTAAAACCCTCGCTGCGTCTGACCTCTCTCCGGTCGTGTCGAATTGCCGTCCCATTAGATTATGAGAGTGAGAAAATAGAGAGTGTTTGTGCACACACTTATGCACTATAATATGTCTCGCGCAGATGGCTATGTCTCCGATCAGATTGGATCTGTGACCGAAATTCAACTATAAGAACATTATTATTTATACATTGTTATCCTCATAAGAATTATGGTGATGATGGGCTGGTGGGTAAGTAATGACTATGTTTAAAAAAATCTGCAAGGTAAAGTTGCGCTAGTCGTAGTAATTCCCTACTTCTCCGCCAAATAGTGATGCTTGCATTGCTGTGTTTCGGTCTGAAGGGTACGGGTGCCGGTGAAATTACAATCACATGAGACTTTCCATCTTCATGTCTCAGTTTGGCGAACCGACTTGCGGTACCATTTAGGCAACAGCCTAGGTGGTATCGAAGTTGTCATGGGCAAAGGTATCCGCTTAACATCAGGTGGGCCTTTAGCTCGTTTCGCCATCCTATACTATAAAATGAAAAAAAAGATGGGTGACCGTTTCGATACACATCGAGAGACCACCGTGCCTCGGAGGTCGATCACAGTTGCCATACGAAGATTAATGACAGTCGTTATGGGTAGTCAGAAACTCTAAAGTTTGACAGGGCCTATCCTAAGAATGTCGGTATTGCCCAGTAACTGGGTGGCGGGGGTCTGGGGGCAGTCGCTTCGTGTAAAATACTGATATTCAATCACAAATACAAACATCGTTAAAATCACACTATCACACACACATAAACATCTAAGTACACAAACACATACATAATACTCTATATACAATTTTTATTATTGTAATTTTTGTTTTTCTTTTTAAATTAATAATTGTTAGTCTGATGAAAGAGACTAGACTCCACGACACAGGGAATCCTAGTGTGGAGGCTAGTGTACAAGTATTGTAACTCTGCTTTTGATCAATAAAGATTTTATTTATTTATTTGTTTAGATTGGAAGCCGACCCCAACATCGTTCGGAAAGGTTTAGGAGAAAGAGTGATGGTGATATGGTTGATAATGATATTACCCATAGCTATTATTATTATTCTAGAGGACGCAGATTTTAATGTAACATTGCAAGCCATTTACTGACTGCCTCGTTGGTCCAGTGGTTGCAAGCGCGACTGCTGAGCGTGGGGTCCTGGGTTCGATTCCTGGGTCGGGCAAAGTGTTATTGGGTTTTTCCATTAGGAAATTCTCAGTAGCAGTCCGGAGTCTGGATTCTGTGCCCGGTCAATGGCAATAGGCTCACCCCCTATTACATGGAACTATAACATAACTGGCGAAATGTGGGTGTACTATACACCTCTGCCCACCCCTTCGGGGAAATACAGGCGTGATGTTATGTTATGTTATGCAAGCCATTTACAGCGATATATACTCTAAAGTTTAGCGTCTAAAACATTAACAATATTAACAAAATTCACAACATTTTAATGCAAAGGAGACTTAGTAAAAGATTTTTGAAATCCTATAATTTTTTTATCTCTAACTTCACCTCAATTTTAGTATAGTATGCAACAAACTTTATGGCGGCTGTGAAAACGAGTCGTATGCCTACTACGCAGCAAAGTTTAGAGTGCGCGGGTGTCAATCGGGGTGTGGGACGCGGACGCTGTGCAGCACTAACTTCACAGCCGCGCTTTATAGGTAGATAGGTATTAGTAAATAATGATCAAGGTTACGTTTTTCAAGGTATAACTCATAGCATCTATGCGTATAAGATAAAGGCATATGTATCAGAAGGCTTTAGGGATGGTCTCCTCATTGAGAAGCACCATTATAATGATTTATAAGCCAAAGTGTTTTGATGGTGCCCATTAACCGAGTGCGACTAATGCTTGATTTTACCAACGTTAATTCTCTGGTTAATCGACCGTTTACCCATAATTCCAGTAATTTTTTCGAGTAAACGGCCGTTTAATCAGAGAATTAACGTAGATGGACACCGGCCTAAACCACGTCGAACTCGTTACATCAATAAACGTGATTTTGGTGTTGTTAGTAAAGCACTTAATTTTGATTATTTTGTAAAATTATGCATACAGTACCTATTACAGTTTTGTTTTTTTTTTCTGTTATTTGATTTTCACTGACATGTTGGCAGCAGACACCTTCTACTAGGGTAATATATTATACATTTATATTATATATACATATTATACATTTCACCAGTTATATTACAAGTCCAGTCCAGTGACATAACAGGGGGGGAGCTTATTGCTATACATGCTAATAATAAATCTCTATATTGTTTTACATTTAAAGTAGAAAATTAAATATACCTAATAGCACCACCAGCTCAAAAACCATAAGTACCTATAGCGTGTACAGTAAAATAAAAATTTAGAACAATCAAGGGAGCGAATGTTATCCGAATAAAAAGTCGTTGGTAGGTACAAAGCTTGCTATATCCAAATTTCCATCCACACTGGCTTGTTTCTTTCATTTCCCACACCAACGCCAGGAAATAAAATCGCCATAAAGCCAGTGTTGTTAATTTAAAAATAATACTGCAAAAATACGTAGGAATGCGAATTTGGAGGCGTGGAGGCAAATTGCGGTGCGGCTAGATCAGGCGCCTGATGGCACGGGATGACGCGACACTGCGAAGGATGTTATGATATTATACCGAATACTGTATTAGATTAACTTGGCTGATGGGCTCATGATGATGTTTATAAAAATGTATTGGACACACTTTCTTTCGTTCTTATTATCTGTTGTAGGTAACTACGTGTCTTTTAAATTCTAGTTGTAACCGACTTAATAGACAAAATAGTTAGGTATAAAAATCTAAACTTATTATTAATCTTTAAAACTTGTAATATAAAGATTTGGCTCAAAAATAATTATTGCATTATTTCTTATACGCATGCGTAACGTTACAAAAAACGATTACGAATAACTTGCCTAAATGCAGGAACTAAGCATAGGTACCTGTGAGACTAATAGAGATTGTCGGCATTAGCAATATCTAAGAGAATAGCTCATGCCGTGATAAAAATATGTGAACATTGACCATACACCACATAGACGCCTCATTACAGGTGACCGATGTCTGTCAACACATCATTCTAATAGGACTGATGTAGGATTTGAAAACTTCAAATCAGTTTCGACCACTTATGTGAGCCGTCAAAATTTCCGCGTTAGTGATTAGCCACACAAACAAACAAAACACAAGGCTGAATCTAGTTTGTGGCAGATCTTCGTAGAACAAGACATAAGGGTGAATCAGGTTTGTGGCGCATTTTCGTAGAACAAGACACAATGGTGAATTAAGTTTGTGGCGCGTCTTCGTAGAACAAAAACACGGGTGAATCAGATTTGTGGCGTCTTCGTAGAATAAAACACAAGGGTGAATCAGGTCTGTGGCGCATCCTCGTAGAACAAAACACAAGGGTGAATGATGTTTGTGGCGCATCCTCGTAGAACAAAACACAAGGCTGAATCAGGTTTGTTGCGCATCCTCATAGAACAAAACACAAGGGTGAATGATGTTTGTGGCGCATCTTCGTAGAACAAAACACAAGGGTGAATGATGTTTGTGGCGCATCCTCGTAGAACAAAACACAAGGCTGAATCAGGTTTGTTGCGCATCCTCATAGAACAAAACACAAAGGTGAATTAGGTTTGTGGCGCATCTTCGTAGAACAAAAACACGGGTGAATCAGGTTTGTGGCATCTTCGTAGAATAAAACAGAAGGGTGAATCAGGTTTGTGGCGCATCTTCATTGAATAAAACACAAGGGTGAATCAGGTTTGTGGCGCATCTTCATAGAATAAAACACAAGGGTGAATCAGGTTTGTGGCGCATCCTCGTAGAACAAAACACAAGGGTGAATGATGTTTGTGGCGCATCCTCGTAGAACAAAACACAAGGCTGAATCAGGTTTGTTGCGCATCCTCATAGAACAAAACACAAGGGTGAATGATGTTTGTGGCGCATCTTCGTAGAAAAAAACACAAGGGTGAATCAGGTTCGTGGCATCTTCGTAGAATAAAACACAAGAGTGAATCAGGTTCGTGGCGTCTTCGTAGAATAAAACACAAGAGTGAATCAGGTTTGTGGCGCATCTTCATAGAATAAAACACAAGGGTGAATCAGGTTTGTGGCGCATCCTCGTAGAACAAAACACAAGGGTGAATGATGTTTGTGGCGCACCTCGTAGAACAAAACACAAGGCTGAATCAGGTTTGTGGCGCATCCTCATAGAACAAAACACAAGGGTGAATCAGGTTTGTGGCGCATCTTCATAGAATAAAACACAAGGCTGAATCAGGTTTGTGGCGCATCCTCATAGAACAAAACACAAGGGTGAATGATGTTTGTGGCGCATCTTCGTAGAAAAAAACACAAGGGTGAATTAGGTTTGTGGCGCATCTTCGTAGAACAAAGACACGGGTGAATCAGGTTTGTGGCATCTTCGTAGAACAAGACGCAAGGGTGAATCAGGTTTGTGGCGCATCGTCGTAGAACAAAAAATTATTAAACAACTCAGCCTGTCAGTCTCCTGCTGGAAATGACAAAGATTGTTAGGATGGAACAAGCAAACCAAAAGAAATATCTTACTACCATAAATTCCACTATAACATTTATCTGGAAATAGTGTTCACCTAGAATCTGAGATATAATTCGTCCCGACATATACATCCATTCTCCCTTGTCGTTACGTCCTGCTCACAAATCATTGGACGCGACAACACGGGACAATGTCGAGACATTTTCTTACAAAACTCCGTTTTATTGGACCAGGGTATCATATTATGTAAACAATAAATTATAGTGTGAGTCTGTGAGTCACAAAATAATCTTTGTAGCTAAAAATATAACGTGAGAGTGACATTTTTTTGTTTATTTTTTTCCGTGTCAGAACATTTCAGTTTTTTTATAGTATGGGATGGCAAAATAAGCTAAAGGCCCATAAAAACTGCAATACCACTTAGGCTGTTGCCTAAATGGCACTTCAAGTGGATTCGCCAAACTGAGACATGAAGTTGGAAAGTCTCACGTGATTGTAAGTTCGCCGATACCCGTACCCTTGGTACCAGAACTTGGCAGCAGTGTAAGCATCACTGTTTGGCGGCAAGTAAATACGGTGGACTACCACCGTATCACAATTACTCCATCGATTACATCGTCTACAGTGATTGAATATACCATTTAAAAACTATTCATTATTATTAATTATCTTGGAATAAAAATTAACCTTTAAGTTAATCCAGGTTATGTATGGTCTATCTGTGTGCCAAATTTCATTGAAATCAATATAGTATTTTTTGCGTGAAAGAGTAACAAATATTCATACATCCATACATCCTCACAAACTTTCACGTTTATTATATTAAGTAGGATAGGATTAAGTAGGATTTCTAAATTCTAAAAATTAATTAAATCTCGTTCTTAGACAATCAAATGTTAAACAAAAAGAGAGACTTTACAACTACACAGGCGTCAAAAACTAAAAATAATGACAAATAAAATAGCAATGCTGATTACACAAAACAACAAAATAATTCAAAGTTTCTCCGTTTTTTGTCGCGTCCAAATTACACAAAGCTACACAGACGCAAACAAACATAAAGAAAGTAGCTTCGACGTCAGATCTCTAAGCGGTTATAATCTTGCTGGAGCAAATTTCGAGGGAGGATAATCAGTATTCTTCAACACAGCAGAGCTAAAGTAAGCAATGATTTATTATATTAAAAATCCTGCGTTATCCCTTAGATGGGACGGGCTGACTCCGCTGGTCATAAAGAGTTCCCGGATTTAATAAAATTTATTCAGCTCCGTACTATGGGGACCGACAAATCATAATTCTACCGAAATACATACTTATTTAGTCGGGACGGGAAGTTTTAGAGCTAGTAAAGTTTATTTACGCTGGAACTCGAGAGAATACGGTGAATGGACGAGCCAAAACTGAGTTTTGGAATATTTGACCTATATTTTGTCCCTTATACTGTTAGAGCAATTTTCTGTTTGGCTGCTTTTATTGCCATGGAAATACCAATTAGCGTTAAAATTATTGCTTGCACTCCATGCAGAAGCGTCAGAGTTCGAACCGCCCTACACCTCTGACTTTTCGAAATCATGTCCAGATCTGAATTTGATTATCACTTGCTTTAACGGTGAAGGAAAAATCGTGTGGAAGTCTGCACACCTGAGAGTGCTCCATACAGTTTCCGATGGTGTGATGATTAAAAGTATGTATGGCGGTGGAGATAGTCAAATGGATCGCAGCGCACGCTGTGGCAGAAATATGAAACATAATCGGGACTGTATTTTGTATTTCCACGCTAAATTCGCTGTATTTTCGAGCTAAAGAAGGAAATAGATGGACTTGTGTGAACTGCACAAATAATGAGAACAATCGTTTGTGTAAATTTTACAAGTTTCCTTGGAATTAGAGCAAAGAAAGAAATAGGTACTTAACTGCTATATAAAGGAAAAAGCAAGTAAATTATCCATGATATAATTATTACGATTTCACTGGTTAGTTATAATAATTAAAAATAATAATGTTAAAACAAAGTAACTTCACTGGAAATTACATAGATTTAAAGATGGTTTATATAGAGTGTGAATGTCAATGAAGTTTGCCTAATAATATTATTATTTTGGCTCATAATAAATAACTTTGGCCTTTATTTCATATTTTTTTATTTTTCTCACATGTTCTGCTATAACTGATGTTCTTCCTTTTGTCACAGCTTGAGGTTGCTTGTTGTTAACATTTATGTATGTGTTTTAAAAGGAAAATATATTTTCCACAAATTATTTTCATCGGAAAAAATATTTCGTGTAATAAGATCAAAAATCTCATTAAATAATGAATATGCATATAATTGTTACAGTATTCAGTGTTTTAAACATGTTCAATTAAAATTAAGTCGGCCAAGCACATTGCAGTAAGCTGATTAATTTCCCCGGTGGAGGTTCGAATGACGCAATTTCTTTCTCCACCCTTTAGAGCGGCTTAAATTCTCCAATTTGGCTCAAAATTAATTTAGTCCATTGTGAAGTAATAAAATTGCTTATTAGTGTTAGCTCTGCTTTGACCAATTTTAGTCTAGAATCTTTAGAGATCAAAGGAAAAAAAAATTGTTCCATTTTCAAGTATAGTCTTTGACCCCTTTATCTTATCAATTGACATACCGCTTCGTAGTTAAACTGATTTGAAAATAGAAGAAAAATGTCTGTTTTAGTTTTCTAAAAGCAAAAAGTTTATTTCAAAAGAGGCTAGTCTTGCCATTAGTGAGGTAGAAACACGCCATCGAATGCAATATTGCAATGGAAAATGGAATTGACTAACCTTTATAGTCATTTAGCGGGAATGAAATACTGCAGGAGAGTGGTGATGATGTGCTATCAACAACCATTATCACGTCAGTGCTGCTATCATTGTAATGGTAAGCTATGTTGTAGTTTGGTTTTATTATTAACGAAGTCCAATTTATTATTGTGGTTGGTGCTATGCTTAACTTCACCCAACATAACTAGTTGCTACTTTTTACTTAGTTTCGTGTCGTCAGTTGTATATAGGTATACGTTTTAAGGTCAGACTCGGAACCACAAATTGTAGGGCAAACAAATAGTATTATAATAAAAAGCCACACAACTAACAATTTTAAATGATAATTTCTCTGTATTATAACTTCTTAGGTATTCGCGATCACTACACATTATAATAAAACAAAGTTTAACCGGATTAAATCGCGTATATTATTTAAATTGGATTTCCTGACGTTTCGAAAGCTTTGCAGCATTTCGTGGTCGCAGGTAGACTAAGATGACAATCGTCTTCGTTCGTTCGTTCGTTCGTTCGTTTTCTGTATTATATCGGATAGTCCGTTTTTTATTAAGTTATATTTTCCAGTAACATTCACCTCAATTTGATTAGTGTATGTGAATGTCACTGAAAAAAGTTTGAAAAAATAGGACTTAGGTTAGTTTACCTCCGGTATACAGACCTATAATATTGTCTGTCGATACGTTCATGCGATACCAATATGAATGATTCCCACATAGACTTTTTTTATGACCTCGAGCTATATATTTTGCTAGAGACTTAAAAACGTAACAAACGCGAACGATTTCACTGAGCTTTTCAAAAAGCTATCATTTTTATCTGAAAAATAATCCTGTTTTGAATATCCGCATAGTTTTAGATTATTTTGAGGATTCCGTGAAAATGGTAAAACTGTGATGGAAAACTTTTGACGCCTCACTGTAAAAAGCATAGCTGAGCGATTGTATTGCTTAGCCATACAATATTATACATAGTTCACGAAAATCTATTCAAAGCAGAAAAATTCTCTGTTATTAGTTCACGTTGCAATGTTTTATTTTATCAGAATTCAGAGGTGTACAGCCAATGTGCCGTTGAAAAAAAAAATTGCTTTTTATTTTAAACTTTTTAGAGAATTCCTACGTTTCTAACTAAATATTAAAATTCGGCCAAGAGCGAGTGATTACTGTTATCAGTCAATACAACGTAATTATTGTATTTTCTGGGATGTGATGACGTAATTTTAAATGCATTCGGTCGTTTGCTTAGAATATTTTTATAAAGAATGCGACAACGTAGATCACCGAACTCACGACATGTTGCGAGAAATCTCAAGCACTACATAAAAGCCACATCAGTGCCCCGTGGCGGTTTGTCACTATCAAATTATCTCAGAACAATTACAAATAAATCTCAAGAACTTTACAAAAAACTGTATCTAAATCGGTCAGCCATCTCGGGGAAAATGCGTTAAAACTCATTTTAACGTTCGAAAAATATTGATTGCGGCGCCCCCTGGCGAGTTAACATGATATTACCTAAGTAAGAACCATACCCGATGAATCACAAACCCTTTACAGAAAACCGTATCCAAATCAGTCAAACCTCATTTTAACTTTCGAAAAATATTGATTGCAGCGCCCCCTGGCGAGTTAACACGATAACACATATCTAAAAACCATCACCGATGGTTTTCGTCTTGTTGTGGCAATAAATCATTTTTCTTTTTTCTTTTCTTTTGTTCTTTTTTTATAGAAAACCGTATCCAAATCGGTCAAACCGTTTTGGTGATAAATGGGAACATTCGTTTGCACTAAAATATTGATTGCAGCGCCCCCTGGCGAGTAAACACCATAACACCTATATCGAACTATGTTTACGGGACTTGTTGCGCTCAATTAAATCAAAATATAACGAACATTTTGCCTAACACAATAACCATAACACCTATCTAAGAACCATTGCCGATGAATCACAAACCCTTTCCAGAAAACCGTATCCAAATCGGACAAACCGTTTTGGAGATAAATGGGAACATTCGTTTGCACACACAAACAAACAAACAACCTCCCACCCTAAACGCATATACCTTCTCCGTTCCGTCGTGGGTAAAAATTAAGGAAATCATTTACATCATAAAAACAGTTATTTAGTAGATGGCTACTAAATAAAAACCTATACCTACCTACCTTTACCTTTCGCCAGTTATAACATAACTGGCGAAATGTGGGTGTACTATTACACCTCTGCCTACCCCTTCGGGAAAATACAGGCGTGATGTTATGTGTGTTATGTTACCTACCTTAAATTTTTTGCTCATTAGCTGCATGGGGCCTTCTTTAAATTTAATTGGAATCTTATTAAAAACTTTTACACACATGGCATAGCAGCTCTTTTGAAACAAAGAAGTCTTTGGACAAAATCCTATAACAAGGCTTTTAGACGACCTTGTGTTTCTAGGATACACATCAGCGGCAGTTTTAAATAGATGAGGAAACAAACAAACAAACAAACGTAAATACTATACTGTTTTACAAACATAAATATTTTGAGGATATACATTCCTATTCATCACACAAATATTTGTGTCATGTGGGATTCGAACCCACGACCTCTGATCAGCAGTCCGACCCTCGAACCACTAGACCACAGACGTCGTCAAGATTGTATGTCCAGCAGTGGACGTCTTTCGGCAGAAATGATGATGATGATGATATTTCCAATACTATTCTATGCTTATTTTTTATTCTGTGATTCTATTCTGTCCAGCAAATAACGTACACAAAATGATGTCAAGTTGATTTGCAATCACAATAAAAAGGGGGCAATTTGCTTTTTATTATTACAACAAATCACCTTGGCAGGAGAGTCGTGACCGCAAAGATTCCTTGATTCCACCATCTGAGCCTACAATTAACCTCAAACGAACGGTTATAACGAATGATTTCATAAATCACCTAAATTGCCCTTTATTACGCATCTTACATCACTTTAATTGAGACGACCGACGCAATGAGAGGCGAATTTTCGGCAATTTCCTTTAGTAGTGTGAGCATTTCATTTTGTATGTCCCTATTTAATTACTTGCTATATTAGTACGTAATTACTACTTTGTTACTTAAGAGACTTGAGACGTTTCTTGTCGACTTCTTGGAATTGGGGTTGATCGACAATCTTATTGCTGGAAATTCTAATGGTCAACTAAAACATTTTCATTAAATTACTCTGTTTGGATAACCATTTTGATAATTTCAAGATATCAGGCTTAGAAATAATGGATTCTGCTAATAAAGACGGATGAATGAGCCGATCCTCTTAATTTTAATCTCTATAGAACTTAATTTTCACGGCAAACATTTTAATTTCATAGTAAAATCTTCGTGAAAATGGTTAGTCATCTTAGACAATTAGGTCACTTATACTTGAAAATGCCTTCATCCTTACTTATAAATACATTGCTCGCAGAACAGATGGCCGATGGGGCAGTAAAGTTCTGGAGTGGCGACCGCGTACTGGAAGGCGCAGCGTGGGTAGGCCCCCCACAAGGTGGACCGACGACCCGGTGAAGGTCGCGGGAATCCGCTGGATGCGGAAGGCGCAGGACCGGTCGTTATGCCGATGTTTGGGGGAGGCCTATGTCCAGCAGTGGACGTCTTTCGGCTGAAATGATGAATGATGATGATGATACTTATAAAGATAGATTTCCTGACTGACTGATTGACTGACGGATGAAATAGGGTGATAGAGTTTGTTTGAAAAATCTTTTCTCTTGGATCGATTCACTCAAAACTAGGAAAAAAAATCTCTAAAGTAAATAATGAAACACATATGTTTTCTTTTTACAAAATTATTCCTGATAGAGGTTGCAATAGGGTTATATACATTTTGTATGGGAGAACATTTTATTTATTTACTTATTTATTTATTTATTTACTAAAAGGCACACCAACAACCTATTCACAATTCTTTTTATAGAAGGTTAGCATACATAATACAAAATGTATTCATAAAGTGGTCCTGTGCAAATAGGTCACTTACAGGCATGCACGACTTTCACAGTGGAACGAGTAGCTAGCTGATAACCTACTAAAATAATATTATCATTAATTAATTCACATCAAGTTGTATCTATACTTGTTATTCGAAACTTATTATTAATAATTAATTTATTTAAAACTGATACAGATATTATTAAAACATTATTATTGCGTGGCACGATTGAGTCGAAACTCGGTATAAATAATCTTGTCTTTTAGAATTTTTGAAAATTTAACTCAGCGAGGGTAAAAAGGTGTGTTAAACTTTCAATTAAAATTCTTCCTGGGGTCAAGCTTGACACAAATACTCTTCAAATTAAAAAATAATAAAGAAATAGGTTTTTTTTTCCAAAACTACGACAGGAAACATTATATGGGTCAAGTTAAAACTTTTTACGCGGGCAAAGCCGCAAGAGTACTGCTAGTTTTGGATATAATTCCTATATTTGTATCGTTTGCTTAACTTAGGTAGGTAATAGGTATTGCCAGAACAAATAATAATAGGTAGGAGCACACGTCAGAAACTTCGATACATACAGTTTAAATGTCAAATTATTCACGGATGTTAATACACACATGTATATTCATGACATCCATCCCTCCATACCAAAACCCACAAATTTTGATAGAAAATGATACTACACATATTCAATGTAAATTTTAGGTCAGCATGTTAATTATGGTGGCTTTGCAAGCTCTAATTAACGTTTAATTGCTTTATTTAGAAATGATCACGTCGCGTTAAAATATGGCAACATTACAGACAGATGTTCAAATGAAAAACACATCATTATGTGGCGTTCCAAAATGTGGGCAACCCTTTTATGAATGAAATATAAAATGTATGAGCTTGTGATCAAGCTAACATTGTTTTATTTGAAAGAACATAATTTATTTACAGGTGCGGTGCCCTTGTAAATGTCACCTTTGATGTTAAAATGGAATACGGTAATATTTTCGAGTGTTGGAAGGGTTAGACTTGAAAGCGTTCTTAGAAATGATCTTTCAAAGTGAAGAAAAAGTAAAACATGTAGAAACCGTCGGAAAAAATAATAAAATGTGTTCATTAAATCAATCAATCAATCAATCAACTCGGCCTATCGCAGTCCACTGCTGGACATAGGCCTCTCCCAAATTACGCCACAACGCTCGGTCCTCTGCCTTCCGCATCCAGTCCCCCCCAGCCACGTTCTTTAGGTCGTCGGTCCACCTGGCAGGGGGGCGCTCTACGCTGCGTTTGCCGATACGCGGTCTCCACTCAAGGACTCGTCTGCTCCAACGGCCATCGGTCCTTCGACAGACATGGCCAGCCCACTGCCACTTTAGCTTACTGTTCCTACAAGCTATGTCAGTCACTCCGGTTCTTCTCCGGATAATCTCGTTACGGATTTTATCCTTCAAAGAAACTCCAAGCATAGCTCGCTCCATAGCTCGCTGAGCGACTTTAAATTTGTGGACTAGCCCAACTGTCAGTGTCCACGTCTCGGCACTGTAAGTCATGACTGGCAGGACGCACTGGTTGAAGACCTTTGTCTTCAAACTTTGCGGTATAGGCGACGAGAAGACTCGGCGAAGTTTGCCAAATGCTGCCCAGCCCAGACGGATCCTTCTGTTGGCTTCTTTCTCGAAGTTGTGTCTACCAAGCTGAATTGCCTGCCCTAGGTAGACGTATTCCGTTACAACTTCGAGTGCCGACCCTTCGACGAATATTGGCCTCGGCATGACATGCATATTGAACATGACTTTAGTCTTGTCCAGATTCATGCCGAGACCGACACGTCGAGAGGCTCCGTTTAAGCTGTGCAGCATTTCGCCCAGTTGTTCCAGCGACTCAGCCATTACAACGATGTCATCGGCAAAACGGAGATGTGAGATGTTCTCGCCGTTAACGTTGATACCCTGTCCAGTCCAGTCCAGCGTCTTGAAGACGTCCTCCAACGCGTTAGTGAACAATTTCGGGGATATTACATCCCCTTGTCTCACCCCTCTGCGCAGTTGGATTGGCTTCGTCTTTTGGTCCTGAAGCTGAACAGTCATGGTAGCAGCGTTGTATAGGCATCTCAGCATCTCTATATACCGCTCATCAATGTGACATCGCTGAAGAGCATCCAGAACTGCCCAAGTTTCGATAGAGTCGAAGGCCTTCTCGTAGTCCACGAATGCCATACACAGCGGCTGATTGTACTCTTCAGACTTCTGTATGATCTGCCGAACAGTATGGATGTGGTCTACGGTGCTATAGCCTTTTCGAAACCCAGCTTGCTCTGGTGGCTGGAATTCGTCGAGTCTTCCGGCGAGACGATTCGTGATGACCCTCGAGAACAGCTTGTACACATGACTCAGGAGTGAGATGGGTCTGTAGTTCTTCAGAAGGGTTTTATCCCCTTTTTTGAAGAACAGTACCACCGCACTCCCGCTCCATGCCTCCGGTGTAGAGCCTTGTTGGATGACGGAATTAAACAGACTCTGTAGCTCCTTCAGGACCGGAGCCCCGCCTGCTTTTAGGAGTTCAGTAGTAATGCCGTCATCGCCCGGAGCTTTGTTGTTCTTAAGCTGCTCGAGGGCCGCCCCAATCTCGCCCTGGTCAACGTCCGGAAGATCCTCGGTGTAATGGCGCGTGAGCTGGGCTCTTTTGTCGTCATTGCTAGGAACCGCTGGTCTCGCCGTTTTCGTGGAATACAAATGCCCATAGAAGTTTTCGACCTCATCAAGCATCTCGATCTTAGAGGTGACAATTTTGCCATCCGCGGCTTTCAGTTTCATCAGATGGGTCCTCCCTAGCTGCTGAGCGAAAACTTTCGACCCCCTATTTTGCTCAATCGCAGCCTCAACGGCGCGGGTGTTGGAGCGGCGGAGGTCACGTCGCATCAGCTTCCTAATCTGTAGGTTTAACGACCTATTATCTGATGAAAACGAATGCGCGGCTGACATTTCCCGTCTTTTCCTCATCAGATCGAGAGTCTCAGTCGAAAGCTTCGGCATCTTGCTTCCACGCTGCGGCGGAAAGAATTTTCGAGACAGTTCCTGCAATGTTTTGACTATGGTGTTGGTTTTCTCCTCAATATTGCCAGTGGTTTCCAGCGAGTCGAATCGATTTTGAAGTTCCGCTTGGAACCTTTCGGAGCCCAAACTGGTTTGGAGCGGCGAAGGTCGGAGAGTAGACTTAATCATGCGCGTTCTTTCAGCTCTAAAATTGATATTTAGAGTGCCTCGGATAAGTCGGTGATCGCTTCCGGTGTTGAACCTATTGATCACAGAGACATCTCTAAATATGTGCTTCTTATCCGTCATGATAAAGTCTATCTCGTTCCTTGTCACCTTATCGGGGCTTTTCCAGGTCCATCTTCTTTGGGGCTTCTTCTTAAAGAAAGAGTTCATTAAGAAGAGCCCCTGGGACTCCAAGAAGTTGACCAACATTTGGCCCCTGTGGTTTCTGCGCCCCAAACCGTAAGGTCCGATTTTCGATTCGCCGCGTTCTTGTACTCCCACTTTAGCGTTGTGCGTCCCCCATAACAACGTTGTAGTGAGCCTTAGCGGTACTATTCATAGCCTTAGCTATGTCTTCGTACATCGCTTCGGCTATATCGTCAGAGTGTGTCGAGGTCGGCGCATATACCTGCACTATTTTCAGCTTGTACCTATCATTTAGCTTTACTACAAGGTACGCTACCCGTGTCGACACACTACCGATTTCCACAACGTTGTTCACGAGGGCCTTATTGACAAGAAAACCAGTGGTGTTGGTTTTGGGAGAGCTGATCACCTTCACGGAAGTAGAGTAAGTGTCCTGACTCCAGGGTTATAGTGTCCTCTCCCTCTCTACG
The DNA here is from genome assembly GCA_949699075.1 of Asteroscopus sphinx. Taxonomy (NCBI): domain Eukaryota; kingdom Metazoa; phylum Arthropoda; class Insecta; order Lepidoptera; family Noctuidae; genus Asteroscopus; species Asteroscopus sphinx. The sequence goes on from OX453007.1 coordinate 23,136,643, forward strand.
GACTTCGGATAACCCCAGTATATGCCATTTTATATGACATAACTCTACTTCAAGCTCGGCGAGGTGATGGTCCAGTCTCAACGTTTGTCCATTATACGCTGCCAGATAGAGTCGTCGGTTTTGGTAGCCTGCCGTAACCCGGGGATTCTTCGCACCCCCCGTCCCACCGTTACCACGACCGCTACCGTAGTCGGGAATAGAGGGACCACCGGGAACTGGGGGCCGTATTTTTAGTTGTGCGTGCATTGAGATGTATGCCCATAGTCACCACGCTGGGCAGGCGGGTTGGTGACCGCAGTGGGTGATGTTGCACGATGTTAGTGCACAGGAGGACGCTGCTGCCCATCCTCCTGATTTCAACCCTTAGTCGCCTTTTACGACACCCATGGGTAGAGGGGTGGTCTATTCTTTTTATTTGCCGGATACCACACGGCTATATAAAAATATTATATAGAATATCTCAGAACCATTTACGATGTTACAGATTGAAAAACCGAAAAAAAAGGAATTGATACAGTAGACCCCAAGAGAAGTTGGGGGTGTTTCTCCGGAAAAAATATAATTCAATAAAAATATCACTCCCAACTCCACTCCAAAAGTTACAATGAATTTACATTTACTACAATGATTGACTTTTCGCTTGATTTTTGTAATCTAGTTGCATAATATTATTATATTCATAATCATAATCAAACAAAAAAAAAACATAACACATAACACAGTTTCTAAAGCATCCATTATTATTTTTGGTGTGACATTAATAATATTTTTACTGAACGACTTTATTATTCGGAGAAACACCCTGGGATTGTTAACCAAACCCTAGACCGAAGGAAAGTTTCAAAAAAACTGTAATTCTATCATAAGTAAGGATTTTTATCTAAAACTACGAATAGGCAAAATACAAAAAGGCCATATACTAACTTTAGATATCGTAATCGACATGAAACTGGTATCAACAATCACAACTTTATAACTTCTCTAGTCACTAAAACGTAACTTGTTAAGTACTCAACTGATGATATCATATATATAGGCCTGATTGTATCATAATTAAGGATTTATCTAAAACTACAAAAAAGCACAATATAAAAAGTCTTACCTTAGGTACTTTAATAATTAATTTAGATAAGTACGTAAAACTGGTCTTAACAATCTCAACTTTATTACTGTAGTCACTAAACCATTATTTGTTAAGCACTCAACTGTTAAAGAGATGGACAAAACAGTCACAGAATCAACAGTAGAAATAGTTTCTCGCTATCACGCTCTAATATGGACCATTAAGCCTTTGATTATGGGTCACTAAATTGTTATTGTTATTTATTGTTATCTAAAACTACAAAAAAGCACAATATAAAAAGGCCATAGCCTTACTTTAGGAACATTAATGATTAATGTAGATGAGTAAAGTCTGTTTCATCTCTCTTGTCTTATAAAGTAAACAATCTTGGCACGTCTCTTTATTCAAATAACTATTGATAAAATATAATTAGATAGATAGATAGATAGATAGAGTATACTTTATTGTACACCATGAAAATAGTAGTAAACAGGAACAGCGTATAAATTATAGGTACATTGGCGGTTTTATCGCTAAAAGCGATATCTTCCAGACAACCTTTGTGGATGGATGGTGAAGACGTAAGATCTAGATAATGGGGCAGTCCGTGGCGTACTACTGCATGTTTATTTATAACTTGTTCTGCACGTGTAATTATTTAAAAAAAAAAACATTTTATGTGAGAAATTGTTAACATAATGTCTTTTAATAATTAAATAATTATTATTGACGAATTGCATTAAAAATACATGCCAAGATGGTTTAATAAATAAGACATGTAAGAAAAAACAGAGTGTACGTAACTGGTCTTAACAATCTCAACTTTATTACTCCTCTAGTCACTAAAACGTAACTTGTTGAGCACTAAACTGTTAAAGAGATGGACAAAACAGTCATAGAATTAACAGTAGAAATAGTTTCTCGCTATCACGCTCTAATATGGGCCATTAAGCCTTTGATAATGGGTCACAGGTGGCCCAGCCTCCGACGCTGCCGGATCCACGCCCGGTATGTTAATATGTTTTTAATTGCTTTTCTATCTCCAAACTAAGGCAGTTTCCGAATGCGCGTTTGCCGTAAATCACGGTGCCGCTGATTGGGATAGTTATAATTTTAATATTGGGTTTGTTATGATGGAAAACGAAAATAGATAAAACAGGTGGCTCTTAGTTACAGCTTGACAAAAAAGAGTACAAAATAAATCAATTAAAGTCATAGCATTTTAACTAAAAATAATTTCGCTGGTAACTTTCTTCCCATTTTGACATAGGTAATCATCATCATTTCAGCCGAAAGACGTCCACTGCTGGACATAGGCCTCTCCCAAGCATTTTGGGGGGATATGCCACCCATGAGAAATTATAGGGTGGTGCAATTGTTACGTCCAGCACCACACGGAACCGTCCGGCACCACACGGAACTTCGCATGCGTAAATGCGTTAAAAATATTAAAATAACAATAAAATGTAAACAAATCACCTCACGTCTCTATCAAGTCTCACACTTCATCATCAATTTTCATGAACTTTTTTGACTGAACATTGTACCATACTATACCCATAGATATATATGTACTACCAGATGCGCTGTTTAGAAGAAAAACATGGTTACACGAGTTAAGGTTCCTGAACCACACTGTCACTGTCATTAGTTCACTTGACAGCTGTCTCGCGAACACACGTAATTTTTTTCAACGGTTGCGTTAACTGAATTTCGAACATGCTGCATAAATGAGATCGCTTGTCTATTTATTGACGTCATTGACTATACCATAGGGTATGGTACCTTTGTGTGTATGTTACATATTGAGTCTCAGCTGCTTCTTATCCCTTGTAAGTTGTAATAGGCAATTCAGGAAAATGGGTCATAGTGGTACTTGGAGGCGATCGCATCTACGTCGTTGCGGTATCTGTTACTGCCTGCCTATGCACTATGTTGTACCATACATAATTATATGAAGTGTAATATTATTAGCTGAGGTATTTTTGAGACGTGAATATTCTTATCATAAAGAACAACTTTTTCTATGGAAGCAACCATGAAATCCTTAAAAAAAAGCTGTTCCATAATTTTTTTCGAGCGACTGTGCGACGACTTTCTAGGAAACAGCTCTTAATTACTTTATATTAACTAATTATGAAGATATTTGATTGTGTGTATTAATTTGCAAAAAATTACAGTCATTATTCAAAAATCTTATGTAATCGAGTTTATATAGAAATATTTTAGATTAATTTGCAAATTAATCTAAAAACTGACTGCCTCGTTGGTCTAGTGGTTCCAAGCGCGACTGCTGAGCGTGGGGTCCTGGGTTCGATTCCCGGGTCGGGTAAAGTGTTATTGGGTTTTTTCATTAGGAAATTCTCAGTAGTAGCCCGGAGTCTGGATTTGTGCCCGGTCAATGGCAATAGGCTCGCCCCTTTTTACATGGGACTATAACATAACTGGTGAAATGTGGGTGTACTATTACACCTCTGCCTACCCCTTCGGGGAAATACAGGCGTGATGTTATGTTATGTTAATTTGCAAATTATGATAAAAAAACTTTTTAAAAACAAGCTTTTATTAATTTCTACTAAAATTCAAGAAATAAAACTATATTTGAAGTGGTGGATCCTGATAAAAGTAGTATACATTTATAGCTGAAATTGATGTAATTTACTATTTTGAATTAATCCAAAAAATCTTGTCGCGTATAAGTGAGCAGTCTATGCAGGAAATATTAATGCGTCACGCTTTTGTTGGATAACCAATTCAAAATAGTAAATTACATCAATTTCAGCGATAATTTGGTACTACTTTTATCAGGATCCATCACTTCAAATATAGTTTTATTTATGTCATTTTAGTAGAACTAAATAAGAGCTTGTTTTTTAAAAGGTTTTTTATGATTCAATTTTAATATTGTAGTTATTATGTTTAATCTATCTCACCAAACCAATAGTACAACCATCCGTCAGCCAATTACTCATTGAGACAAAAGTAACAATCCAAAACTCGGTGTGCCTACGTTAACCACAGCGGAGATCCTGTGACCACTTTCTAACTCTATCATCAGACCCTGATCACCAGTTCTCAGCCAACTACTCATTGAGACAAATCTAACGATTCCAAACTCGGTGTGCTTACGTTAACCACAGTGGAGATCCTGTGACCACCTTCCAACTCCATTATCAGACCATGATCATCATATCTCAGCTAACTACTCATTGAGACGAATGTAACGAGCCCAAACTCGGTGAATTTACGTTAACTACAACGGAGATCCTGTGACCACTTTCCGGCTCCATCATCAGATCAGCTCCTAATTTACCATAATATTGCATTGTCATCGGGTTTATATGTGTACCAAATTTCAGCCAATTCTGATAACGGGAACTGGTTTAAAAGTTACTTGCATGATTTGTCTACATACTAACATAGTGAGTTCAATAAAAGCTTTTACAAGCTGATTTGATTACTCATCATAATCATCATAATTTCAGCCGAAATACATCCACTGCTGGACTTGGGCCTCCCCCAAGCAGCGCCACAATGAAAGCTAGCAAAAATAAAATAAAATTAAAAAAATTCACTTACCTATAAGATAATGAACATTCCATTCATCATTCATTTCAGCCGAAAGACGTCCACTGCTGGACATAGCCCCCCAAGCAGTTTGGATTATATGCCATAATCACCACGCTTGGCAGGCGGGTTGGCGATCGCAGTTGGTTGGTTAAATACTCAGAAAACGCTGCTGCCCATTCTCTGGTGAATCCCTTAGTCGCCTTTTACGACACCCATGAGAAGATATAGGGTGGTGCAATTCTTTACGTCCGGCACCACACGGAACATAAGATAATTATTTGTTTATTATTATTTTAGTAAAAGAAAAAAAAATCAAATTATCTAGTTACTTTAATTGTTGATTCTACTTTGTCATGAAATCGATCTGTAAATTACAAATACCATTTGATACGAGTAGTCTTCCAATCGCATCACAACCGCACACTTTTCAGACACGTAATTGGATGTCGTCACCGACAATTGCGTAAGAGCAGAATTCACTCGTTTTTGTATTAGTTCTGTTCTAAGTATAATTAAACGTGTTTTTTCCAATTTTCTAATTCAATTCCCCTTTCATTTTGGCCTTGTTCGAGCGTAACGAAGCCACGTTAGTCTCAGAGACTCGGGGATTCGGATCGAGCGAGTTGCGACCGCGAACCGCGACAGAACTCAGCACTCTGAACTTTGTTCGTTTCGTGCGTACTCATGAAAGAACTTAATTTGTTTGACACATACGTTTTAATGCCGCACAAAATGACACAACTTCAAATAAAATGGTTTTTGTGTTTACTTTTATTTAGGATTCATCTCGGTTTTTTTGGAAAGCGTATTGTTTTGTAAATGTGTTTTTTTTCCTTTTATTTGGGTGAAATTTACCATAAATTTCTTCTATCGTGACAACATGAGCTCCATAATGATAACAGCTCATGCCATGGGGAAAAGATTAGCCAGTCAGCAGGTTGGTACCGGGGCTGACTGTCCAGGGTGCGCCGGACAATCAAGTAAATATCGTCACTCGTGGAGCCCCACAATAAAATGATCTTGACTTAATAAATTATTAGGTTTTCACGATCACTACACATTATAATAAAACAAGTTTAACCGGATTAAATCGCGTATATTATTTAAATTGGTTTGCCTGACGTTTCGAAAGCTTTGCAGCGTTCATCTTGACTTGATGTCCTGACTTGGCACTAACCGATATTTTTTTAATTATGATTAAGCAAATCATGATCAAAAAAGTAATCGTAATCATGATTAATGACACTAATTATTAAACATTAATTGATTAACGTGATTAGGTAAATTAAATGACCTAGTGAGTATAGAAACTTTTTTAACCGGGTTAATAATATTAACGATTATGATTACTAATCTGAATCATTTACAAATGGATAATTAAATCTTAATCTTTTTTTTAACTATGATTTTAATCATTCATTTTTAAGTGTTAATCTGAACAACTTTAAACCTGTGTTAAGCTCGCCTTTGTACATGTTATTTCTATGTGTAACTTAATACTGTATTTTTCTGGTGTACAATAAAGAATAAGAACTTTTGGCATACTCTGCAACAGATACATTCATCGATGACGTTTAAGAAACTGCAAAGAGCAGAAAAACATATTATAATGGTGATAATGTCACAGAAATATAGACCTAATTTCTAACAAAACAAACAAAGTCATCTTCAAACATTACTGACGCAATAAATTACATGTAGGTACGGAACATAACATAATTATCAAAGGGAAGTACTAACTTTCTGAGAATGAGCCTTCAAATCAAGAGAGTAAAATGTAAGCTTTAGGTAGTAAAATTCAGTATCATAGCACCAAGAACCAGTCGAGACTCTCAGGGACATATTAGCAGCAGTAATTTAGGGATAATGTTCCCGTAATTCCACCCGGGCAACCCACGAAATCTATGGCCTTTAATAAACGCGAACGAACTCTATGGAAACAATTATTTAACGAAATTACTGCTTTACATGATACCCTTAATGAAATTACAAACAACACACTGTGTACGAAGATTTAATTTGATAATATAATTAATAATTATGTTTTCATTATGTCGGTTTTGTTGAAATACGGTCGCAGTGGCCGTATTTTGTGTAGCATCTTAAGTTTAATTTGAAAACTCAGAATTATTTTGAGGTTATTTGCGTTTCTAAATAAAGTTGTGGAAAGAAATCTCAAGCGGATTTAAAATTAAGTATATCAAACTTTCAAGTTTTTTCTCAAAATGAAATACCTAGTGACATTTTAAAAGAAAACTCGTTTAAACTGTTTAAAAATTCTTGATTTTTTATATGAAAACTACAAAACACAAAACAAAACTGAAAAGCCAGCGACACACTTAGCTCAAAGCGTATTCCATCAATAATTACAATAGAATACCATTAAAATGGAATGGTGAGAGGGTCTTCGGAGAATTTAAGCAAATCCGGTTTTGTGTCCCGGAATTGTTGAGCGAGACACGATCCGCGTTCAAATAGTACGGGCCCGGTGAGCCCACGTTAATACGTGCGTTAATTGGCGACCCCCAACCCGCCCCGTCCTCGCCTCCAATTCGTAAGGGTTCGTCTCCCGTTAGTAAGAATCTGACACTAACAATTTATCAGAATTGATTAAATTTACTTTACGCTATCTGCTTTCATTGTATTAGAGAGTTTGGGGAGATTTCGCCTTTCGGATAAGTGTACTATTTCCATCTTGTTACGTTGTTTTGACAGCCCTAATCCTATAGAGTGACGCGGTGACGTCAACACAACGCGTTGAATAAAAAGCCAAAAATGGCGTTCACGTCTGCAATTTGTTCACACATACGGACATCCATTAAGCCAACGTTTTGATGAAGTAGACGAAATCTAAACAGAACTGACCGAGCAAGTGACAAAAAACGGCATAGCTGTGATAAAGCCATCAGTCTTGATCCATCCTGTCTGCCTGTGTGTGTTGCCGCAAGGGCTGACAGATCGCGTATTGTCAGCGGTCGTGGACATTTTTCGCGTCACCCTGACAAATGAAATAAGAGGATTGCTGTGACACCCAGCCCCCCCGAGTGCTCGGAAAATCATATGCCGTCGTGAGAAGAATATGGGATTCGTGTTTGCGTTAGTTTAGACGATAAGAAGAAATATTTTAACGGCTTTGTCTATAAATAACTCAGTAAAAGAAATGTAGAATTACTTTTAGCATTTTTACTCTTACAAATAGGATGGGATTTATTATACCTTCGTATTTTACACCGATTTTTATTAACTTGCTTTTAGTCTTGTCTGTGGGGTGTATTAAAAGAGCCTCCAAAAGAGACGATATTTAATTGATCGTCCGGCGCACCCTGGACAGTTAGCCCCGCTACCAACCTGCTGACTGGCTAACCTTTTTGTCACGGCATGGCTATTATCATTATGTAGCTCATGTTCACATGATTGAAGAAGACGTCTTGGCTGTCTGTTCGGTACAAATTTTGCAATATATTTTACCACTTTTAACCGACTACAAAAAAAGGAGGAGGTTATGTATTCGACAGGTTTTTTTTTAGCTCGCTTTTATTGTTGCCTGTCTGTTCGGTACAAATTGCAATCGATTTTAAACTAACTTCCTGATGAGCTAAAGACTAAATTTACTTTAAATATAGCTTAGAATCGGATGACAATACAATATTAACTCGGTTTCGTTTTAAAAACGTGGTATTAAAAAAATCTCTTCCATCAAATTACTTCTTCAATATTTCGCCATAATAGCAAGATATTTTTTATTTTTTATTTATATTTTAACGCCCTGCATAAATCACAGGACCATCTCTGTGATTTATGCAGGGCGTTACACATTATTACAACGAGAATTCATACTACGAATCTTTTCATAATTACTTCTTTAGATCTAAAGCCGAGAAAGAGGGTCCTTTTCAAATTAACTTAATTGTAAGCCTTATGAATATGTTAGTTTTAAACACGGCTTAATCTGACAATGTTATTATACCTTCTACCTAAACGATGCTAGTTAATTGCGGTCTTAGTGTTTATATATATTTTGTTGGGTTTTGTACAATCATATGAAGTGCATACAAATATTATAAATAAATAAAAATCTGAGTGTATATGTATGTTTGTTTGTTTTTATTTGCCTCTCGACGTGTCAGTCTCGGCATGAATCTGGACAAGACTAAAGTCATGTTCAATATACATGTCATGCCGAGGCCAATATTCATCGAAGGGTCGGCACTCGAAGTTGTAACGGAATACGTCTACCTAGGGCAGGCAATTCAGCTTGGTAGACACAACTTCGAGAAAGAAGCCAACAGAAGGATCCGTCTTGGCTGGGCAGCACTTGGCAAACTTCGCCGAGTCTTCTCGTCGCCTATACCGCAAAGTTTGAAGACAAAGGACTTCAACCAGTGCGTTCCGCCTGTCATGACTTACGGTGCCGAGACGTGGACACTGACAGTTGGGCTAGTCCACAAGTTCAAAGTCTCTCAGCGAGCTATGGAGCGAGCTATGCTTGGAGTTTCTTTGAAGGATAAAATCCGTAACGAGATTATCCGGAGAAGAACCAGAGTGACCGACATAGCTTGTAGGATCAGTAAGCTGAAGTGGCAGTGGGCTGGCCACGTCTGTCGAAGGACCGATGGCCGTTGGAGCAGACGAGTCCTTGAGTGGAGACCGCGAATCGGCAAACGCAGCGTAGGGTGCCCCCCTGCCAGGTGGACCGACGACCTAAAGAACGTGGCTGGGGGGGACTGGATGCGGAAGGCAGAGGATCGAGTGTTGTGGCGCAACTTGGGAGAGGCCTATGTCCAGCAGTGAACTGCGATAGGCTGAGTTGATGAGTTGATGTATGTTTGTTACTTTTGCACGCTGTGACGGCTGAACGGATTTGGTTGAAATTTGGCTCACAGATGCACTATGTCTTGGATTAGTACATAGTGATACTTTTTATCCCGGAAAAATAGCTAAATGGTTTCCAAGGGATGCGCGATAAGTTTTTCTGTGATAAGCCGAATTATACGCGGGCAAAGCCGCAGGCAAATAATCTATTTACCATGCGAAAGTCTTTGATACTATACCAAAATTCTATACAACGTGTATCAGGAATGCGTGGTCATATTTTAAGAGCTTATTCAGGGCATAGCATAGAACAAATTTTGCTATGCAACCAACCCTGAAATTGCGAAAAAAAATCAGCTGATCCTTACATTTTGTTGAGGGACACCGGTGATTTAGTAGGGAACAGCTGATATTTTTTTCGCGATTTTAGTGTTGGTCCTATAGTAAAAATTGTTCTATGCTATGCCCTGAATGAGCTCTTAAATTATGACCACTCATTTCTGACACACGTTGTATAAATAAATTACCACAAACGCAATACTTCATTTGTATTTTAGATGCATTAGGAAAATATTTTGTATTTCTATTTTCGAAATTCTTTTCCTTTTTTCGCGGCAGTATTCAGTGTACTAATCTAAGCCTCAGAAATGGAAGCAGACTGATAGTTTTTTAATAAAGTGCCTGTCGGCTTGGACTAATCCTGAAACTAGTATCAGATAGGTCTCGTTTCGGTTTCCATTAATATGCGGTGCAGTTTTAATAGAAGTATGAAAATTTTTTAGGTTTTCGCGATCACTACACATTATAATAAAACAAAGTTTAACCGGATTAAATCGCATATATTATTTAAATTGGTTTCCCTGACGTTTCGAAAGCTTTGCAGCATTTCGTGGTCGCAGGTAGACTAAGATGACAAGCGTCTTTACAAATATTTCTAAAAAATTATTTTAATCTACCGTACAATATTATTAATTAAAATCGTTTCGATGCACGCAGTAATCACTCACAATATCATTATCTTTTACAGTATTGCGTGCTGTTTGGGACTTGATTTTTTCCCAAAGAAAGATCAGCCAACTCCTCAGACCGGTGAAGTGTCACATTCCCTTACAAGATGCAGGGGTCTACAAGATTGATTGTGGGTTATCATACATAGGGCAAACAAAGCGTAGTATAGCCACTAGAATTAAAGAACATATAGCTGACGTCAAGAACAGACGCTCCACAAAGTCTGCAGTGTGTGAACATGCCCTAGACAAACCCAACCATTTTCTTCGATTTGATAAACCACAAGTTCTGGCGAAGGAAAACCGATATGTACCTAGAATGCTCCGTGAGGCTATTGAAATTAAAAAACATCCTAATTTTAATAAAGAAGATGGTTGGCAGCTACCACCTGTTTGGAACCCAGTCCTAAAAATAATCAAGTCCCAAACATCACGCAACACTGTAAAAGATAATGATATTGTGAGTGATTACTGCGTGCATCGAAACGATTTTAATTAATAATATTGTACGGTAGATTAAAATATTTTTTTAGAAATATTTGTAAAGACGCTTGTCATCTTAGTCTACCTGCGACCACGAAATGCTGCAAAGCTTTCGAAACGTCAGGGAAACCAATTTAAATAATATACGCGATTTAATCCGGTTAAACTTTGTTTTATTATAATGTAGAAGTATGAAAGTTTAACAACCCAATTCTAGCATAGTCGTGTTCCCAATATTTTTACAGACCCATATAGTTTTTGTCAGCCCTATAAAATAGTAGCACGTAGTACGAAGTACGATTAAACAAGACAGTTCATGAACCTGTGCTCAAACCGTGTAATAAAAAATTAATAGTTTAAAAAACTAAAAACCACGCTTTTAGAAGTACTGTAGTCCAGTACCAAATTATTGTATTGTCATCCGGGTTACATATATTTGCAAAGTTTCAAATCGATACGACAAATTAGAAGTAGATTAAAATCGACTACCTAGATTTGCTTACATAGTTACAAGTGAAGCTAATAACTACATAGTAAAAATATAGGCGGAGTGCTGCGAACAATCTAGTGAAGCCAAAAAAAAATATGGTCTTTCGTGTACAACCAGCGCTAACGCATACACATGCTCCTCAAACCGTGCTCAACCCTCGCAGTTCACATGTCGCGGCATCGTTGAAGTATCGCGAAAGCAAATATCCTTCAGGTGCATGGTGTGTGCGTGAGCGCTGGTTTTACACGAAGGAGCCTAGTTTTATTTGGCTTCACTATGATTGTTCACAGCACTTCGTGTATATTTTTTACTGTTTGTGAGTTTGTTCTCTTTAAAACATGTTTTTTTGTATGTTTTATTGAATAGTTAGCTGTAACTTTGACGTTACCCACCAGATGGCGCTTAAAGGTGAAGTCAGCTATTAACTCTATTCTTATTCTTATTCTTTATTGTACACCAGAAAAAATACAGTATTAAACTTACAAATAGAAATTACATGCACAAAGGCGAGCTTAACTCAAAAATGAGTTGTCTTAACTCTATGTCCGTACATTCAATGTACTTTTATAGGTATAACGCAAATCTTAGCGTGACGTGACGCTACATTTTCGCCCGAATCCAAGCAAGCCCCTGTAAGGAACTTCGTTCCAAAACGTGGTAATAATAATAAAATGAAAGAAAGTTGCGCATTCCAGTTTTTAATCACACAAGGTAAGTAGTAATAGCGGGATTAGTTGGGATAAAATTATCCAAAGCCGAGCCTCGCCTGGCCAGCAGTGAAATAATTTTTTAGGGTTCCCTGTGGGGGATCATTTACTTTAGGTGTTATTTTGGGTAAACACAAATCTTTTAATTACTATTTTTACTTTGTGAGTGAATACAGTTCACTTCGGCACTTGCTTGCATGTACGGTTGCGCTACTTTGCGGTGGTACATTTTATCAACAAAGTCAACAAAATCCCTTGAACGAATCCTTCTACATTACACGTACCTCCATCGAACATTGACTGCAAGTGATTTTAGCTTTAGTGGTGGTTCACGGGAAAGATTTCTGATTGTACCTAGGTCATTTAAGTTAATTCTGTGTTTCTCAGACAAATGTATGTATGTTCATAAGAGAAATAAATGTCTTAAACCAGAATGTAGAAGCCAAGTGGCGCACTCATCAGTAAAAAAATTATTGCTCGCTGAATAAATTTTTTTATCGAAAATTATAGTTCGCTGTAGTTGTAGATACAAAATATGGGAAAAACTGTAACTTTTGGCAATTTTTGTATCTACAACTATAGTTAACTATTAGGTATTTACTGAGTTGATAGTTTTTAATTAAACTACAGTACCTGGGGGCCTAGTACGAGTTTGACACTTACGAATACTTAAATAGTTTTCGTCGACTTTCATTCATAAATCAGTAGCGCCCCTGGCGGATACAAGGAAGAACTACTGATTTATGAATGAAAGTCGACGAAAACTATGAAAGTATTCGTTCGTAAGCGTCAAACTCGTACTAGGCCCCCTGTACTTTAATCTTTAAAAAAGAACTTTTGTTGAATGATGTATTCAGCTAGTAATATTTTTTTGCCGATGGGGGCGCCACTAAACTTGGCTACTACATTCCCCTTAAGTACTGACACTGTATTTCATTTAAGATTATATTATAAACGTGCTTTTTAGACAAAAAATAAAATATCTCATTAGGCTTAGATGTTGCAAGTACGTCTGCTACAGTTTTAAAACCTTTTGATAAATTAACAGAACACCTCTTTTTCTTCGAGTTGATGATGGTATAATTCTACTTTGGTACGCTCCATAACAATATGTTGCCACATCTATGATAATACCAGTAGTAGCCAAAAACTTCTGATATACACGCTGAAAGTTGGTCCCTACATTTGTGTTCATTTAAATCAATAAAATGTAGGGACCACTTGATATTTTTTTCGCGATTTCAGGGTTGGTCCCATAGTAAAAGTTGTTCATAATGATTAGTACAATGACCCCTTTTTGGGAAATAAGCGACTCAAATTTCAGCGTGTATAATATCTATAACATTAATTTCTCTATAATACTATAATTCACACAGCATAGCATTTATACAGCATTCCTCTGTAACAACTGTTGGTAAACCATAAGTAACAATTCACATGTTTTATACATAAAACCGTTTTGAGATTTTGGACAAGCATCACATCACAGAAAGACTTATCATGCATCATCATCATCATCATTACAGCCGAAAGACGTCCACTACTGGACATAGGCCTCCCCCAATTAAGGGGGGGATATGCCATAATCGCCACGCTTGGCAGGCGGGTTGGCGATCGCAGTTGGTTGGTTAAATACTCAGAGAACGCTGCTGCCCATCCTCTGGTGAATCCCTTAGTCGCCTTTTACGACACCCATGAGAAGAGATAAGGGTGGTGCTATTCTTTAAGTCCGGCACCACACGGACCATACATCATTATCATGCATACCTCGGAACTATTTATTTCTCCGGGATAAAAAGTTGCCTAAATTTTAATCTGGGTATAATAGTCTATACAGTATGTAATAAAAACCCTGATGTTCCTGTGAGCTACGTTATCAAAATCGATATTCATACGTAAGGTCACAACTCATTTGGAAAAAATTTCAGTATAAATAATCAAATTAAATATAAAATCATTATTAAAAATGTTTTTGTCACTTTTAATTCAAAATTAATGATGGTCTAATATTAATTTGATTATTTTTACTGAAGAGTTTTTCCAAATGAGTTGTGTCCTTGTGTATGAATATCGATTCTGATAAGGAACAGCAGGGTTTTTGTTACATACTGTATGTGTGTCAAATTTCTTCCAAATCCGTTCAGCCGTTTCAGGTTGATTGAGTAACAAACATCCAAACATCTTCACAAACTTTCACATTTAAAATATAGGGAGTAGGATGTCGGCTACATACCGTTTTCGACAGAGTCTGACACTGTATACGTATATAAAATAACAAGTTGTAATTCACAAAACACATAATTCCTTATAATATAATTCTGTAGAATATTTTAATTAAAGCTAAGGAACACTAGACGGTGTTGTGTACGTTTATAAATTCTGCAATTTATTAAAACGCTAGATATTTTGCCTTAAGCACTTGTATACAATTTAATATTCGCAGACTAAATAATACGATTAAAAAACAGACTAAATCAGATTTGAATAACGAGTTGCAGAAACTCATTAAAACTAAATTCTATTTAGTAAGATTCTGAATAATTAAAAGCATTAGTCTAAACTGTAAATCTGCTGAAGTAAATTACGTAAATAAATTATAGTAATTTTTTTAGTAAATAGTTTAGCAATTTCTTTGTTCTAAGTCCCTCAGTTGTGCCTTTGCACTAAGCGAGGAGAGACAGTTTTTTTTTATCTTTGCGATAATAATTATATACAGACTGGTTGAAAATGGGATTTGTTCAATACTTGATTCTCGTTTCAAATATTTATAAAAAATGACACTTTAATTTTTTAAATGTTTTTCCAATCGATTTCATCAATAACTGTAGACACTATTCCGCGCTGACAAATCAAAGTTTAATACACTGAGGTGATGCACCTCCCACGGTAGTGTCCATCGCTCGCTATTTCCATCCTCTCTGCCTTTTGTACTAGCCAGAAGACCCATAGACAGTTAAGGCTTGCGCGAGCATTTTTTCTCCAGTACGCGTGATTTATCGTGGATTTTTTATTTATTTAATTATGTGTTCTACCATATTCTTGAATATGTCCCTCATTCACCCAGTCATGCCGTAAACATTATGATCACCCATATGTCGAGCAAAAGTTTTCGTTTGACTACGATACCATACATCACTGAGTATAATGACTGAGCAGGAAATAAAAGCTGGCTGATTTTCAACGATAAAAAAAACCTAAAAGAACCACACTAACAAAGATCGAGGGTAACGTATAAAAAAGTCTCCTTTAAAAAAAGGGGTAAAATATACTAGGCATAAAATACATGAAGTCAATTTGGAATGTGAAAGAAAGGAAATCCTTAGTCTAACAGTTTTTACAACTTCTAGACATAAAATCATTATTACAAGATGTCCGCATTTGTTGTGATTACAAACTCTGTCTTAGATTTGGTATAGACGGGCTACAAAATACTAATATTCACAAGGAATAAGAATAGAACAGAAATCATTTATTTGCATATAATTTTGGGTAAAGTACATAAGATGGATTCCCCAACTCCGATGGACATACAACCTGGGCCCCAAGTCTGCTAATTACACTAAAAAACCAACCATCGCCATTCCACCGACACCCTACTGACACTCATAAACAACTGTGACAAAATGGGTAGTCTGCTAAAACTTAAATCTCGACGGAATGGCAATAGAATGGTAATGTCAAATCGATGTTGCCAATTAAAATCTACCATTAGTTGTATTGTTTTTTATCAACCTTTTTTTTAGTTTTTATCAATGAAATATTTAAATTAAGGATTTTATTGATATTACCTACCTCTTTATGGGTCATTATACTCATCCGTATGAACAACTTTAACATTTACGTTTTTAGCGTACTAAGCGGCAATACTATCGACATACGTGTTATTGAAAACCTCTTAAGGGGTCATTATACTCATCTGTATGAACAACTTATACGTTTACGTTTTTAGCGTACTACGCGGTAATACTATCCGACATACGACGTGTTATTGAAAACCTCTTAAGGGGTCATTGTACTCATCCGTATGAACAACTTTTACGTTTACGTTTTTAGCGTACTACGCGGCAATACTATCGACATACGTGTTATTGAAAACCTCTTAAGGGGTCATTATACTCATCTGTATGAACAACTTTTACTATGGGACCAATCCTGAAATCACAAAAAACGCAAACGTAAAATTTGTTTATAAGAATGAGTACAATGTACCCCTTAAGAGGTTTTCAATAACACGTCGTATCTCGATAGTATTACCGCGTAGTAAGCTATTGATATACGTGTTATTGAAAACCTCTTAAGGGGTCATTGTACTCATCCGAATCATCATCATCATCATCATCATCATCATCAGAATAATAGTTATTTTTAGAGACCAATGGCTATCCAATGACTTTCCACTGAACTACAATAAAATTAAAAACCATAAAATCAAAATCAAAATTAAAATCAAAATAATTTATTTGTGAAACATAGGTAAAAGTTAAAAACTTTGTGGAAAATTAAAATATTAAGTCACACTATATTTAACCTTGAAAGGCATACAAATTACATAGTATAGAACACAGCATACATAGCATTTTCATTTTTATTCCATTCGTTTCTACCATTCAACTGCCATTGGACTATTTGCTATTCTGTAAACCAATAGTGTATCAATGTCTTCTCGATAGCTTAAGTTTCGGTAGTCTACTCGTTATTTGACGTTTCTGACAATCGTCTCTCAATGATTTTTTGCCATCGAACTACAACTGAGAGGACATTTTGCAAACATACCTTTTTTGCAGTTATTGTTATAACAATTGAACTTTTTTTTTGTAAAATAAAGTTGAATTGTGTATTGTAGTAATTTATTTCGACGATAATATTCAATTTTAGACTATAAATGCGACCTTGAGAATCAGTTACACAATCGATGGGCATGTACTATTGACTATTGACACATTATAGCAATACTATCGTTAGTGTCTATATAGTATTTGACACTAATAGTGCTATGAATAGTATTGCATAAAAATCTATCAATACGGTCGATAGCAACGATCGCTTCGATAGTATCTAAAGCTAACCTTGAGTATCAGTTACTCTATCGATAGTATCGATAGCATGGCACCTGCCAATATTATCGACGTATATATTATCGTCAGTATAAACAACTTTTACTATGAACACAACCCTGAAATCGCGAAAAAAAACAGCTTATCCCTACATTTTCCTGATTTCGCGGCCCTACATTTGTGTTCACATAAATCGACGAAATGTAGAGAACAGCAGTTTTTTTTACGTTTGAAATGTTTCAATTATTTTTCAACACACTTACTCGTTAAGTGGCTCTTATTGCACCACTTTTAGGTTCATAATGTAGCTTAT
This sequence comes from Asteroscopus sphinx, assembly GCA_949699075.1. NCBI lineage: Eukaryota > Metazoa > Arthropoda > Insecta > Lepidoptera > Noctuidae > Asteroscopus > Asteroscopus sphinx. Next base: position 23,154,142 of record OX453007.1, read on the forward strand.
AATAACGCCCGCGTGGTTTTTACTTTATATTATCGCACTAGTGCTTTTTAGTTTTTACTTTAGGTACTTACAGTTTATTTTTTAATTTTATAAAAGCAGCAAAATATTTTGATGTCTACACAAAATTAAAAAAAATTGTGAACAAATCAACTATTTAATTTGTGTTAAACATTTAATTTCATTAAATTATTTATGTTTGTCAACAAATTAACATTAATTTGTGTTATAAATAATAAATTATATTTTTAATATTAGGTTGTTTGGCGGTTTCCTTCTACCAACTGCGCGCGCATACCAATACATCACCGTGCGATTACAGTGATCCGCTCGCCATTATTCACAAATTCAATATTTGCTTAAAATATGTTCATATGTTTTTTCCTCGCAAGTGTGTTGAAAAACGTCGTATGACACGCGTGAGCATTATAATAAATAATAATAAATAGCCAACTTAGCTTAAGTTACTTGAAGCGAAGTTCGCTACGTCGCCGCGTCGTTTACGTAACTATTGGAACATGAAGCAACTACGTGAATCCTTAATTGATAAAAACCAACCATCGCCATTCCACCGACATCCTACTGACACTCCTATACAACTGTGACAAAATGGGTATTCTGCTAAAACTTAAATGTCAATCTCGTCGGAATGGCAATAGAATGGTAATGGGATATCAATTGTTTTCAAATCGATGTTGCCCATTTAAATCTACCATTAGTAGTTGTATTGTTTTTTATCAAACTTTTTTTAAGTTATTATCAATGAAATATTTAAATTAAGGATTTTATTGATATTACCTACAAAATTTTCATGTCTATAAAATAATTAAAACACATCAAACGTAAAAAACAGCTGTTTCCTACATTTTGTCGATTTATGTGAACACAAATGTAGGGAAGAGCTGATATTTTTTTGGCGATTTTAGGTTTGGTCCCATAGTAAAAGTTGTTCACACGGATGAGTACAATGACCCCTTAAGAGGTTTTCAATAATACGTATATCGATAGCGTACTACTCTACGCGGTTATACATCGACACACGTGTTATTGAAAACTTCTTAAGGGGTCATTGTACTCATCCGTATGAAAAACATTTACGTTTACGTTTTTAGGGTACTACGCGGCAATACTATCCACATAAGACGTGTTATTGAAAACCTCTTAAGGGGTCATTATACTCATCCGTAAGAGCAACTTTTGGTACTTTTACGTTTACGTTTTTAGCGTACTACGAGGCAATACTATCGACATATGACGTGTTAATGAAACCTCTTAAGGGGTCATTATACTCATCCGTCATTGTACTCATCTGTATGATCAACTTTTACTAAGGGACCAATCCTGAAATCGCAAAAAAAACGAATATGTACAATGACCCTTTAAGGGGTCATTGTACACATTCGATGTATGAAAAACATTTATTAGGGGCCAAAGTTGAAATCACCAAAAAAAAATTATTTAAAAAAAATATGATGGCAAAAAAATCATCGTAAGACGATTGTGGGAAACGTCAAATAACAGCAGAATAGCAAATAGTCCAATGGCAGTTGAATTGTAGTCAATGGCAGTTCAGTGGAAAGTCATTGGAAAGCCATTGGTCTCAAAATAACTAGTAGAATACCAAATGGCTAAAACTATTCCACCGACACTCTACCGACACCCAACTGAAGCGTTTGTCAATTAGCAGACTCGGGGCCCTGTACGCTTCCCCTGTGTGTTCGTGAAAAGGGGTAAACATAACAAATTAATGATTATACTTACTTATTTTAGAACTTATATGTAAGTCTATACAATCTAAACTGTCTCGACATTTTTTTTCTTAATTTTTCTTCAATCTGACATTTATGATTTTTTATTAAATTTTTTGGTACCAATTTTTTTTTTAAATCATTTTCGACATTTACATGTTTTTTCATACATCCCCTCGTTTGCCAAACCATCTTTTATAGGTCGACATCCATTTTTTAACTATTGTGTTTTTTTACCTGGCAGTTCAGCTCTCCTGACATTATATTTCAAGACCATTCAGTATATTTGATCACTGTAAAATGTGGCATAGATTAACGAATCGTTGAGGTTACTAAATACTAACCAAGTTTTCCGGAATTGCTTTTGAAGTAAAAGTATTTTGGAATTCGAATATGTTCATATACGCTACATGCTTCGGCGAAGTTGGAATGCAGTAGTTATAAATTAATTAACGTCTTAATTAACTCTACAGAATAATATACTCTTGTTAACTGTATTGTGGGTCATTGGATGGAATTGCAGTTCCACAAATAATAATTAACAAGTATATAGTAATTTTTATGGGGCTCGTAGCATTACAACGACTGCGTGGATTGTACGATCTGCAAGGTTAAGCTAGACTTGCCGCGGTCAGTCTGTGGATGGGTGACCGTTTCATTACACATCGAGACCCCTCTGTGCCTCGGAGAGCACGTTAAGCTGTCGGTCCCGGTTGTCATACGAATATCTATGGCAGTCGTTACAGGTAATCAGAATCCTGAAAGACTGACAACTTTTTTTTTTTTCCCTTGGGGAAATCCTCATGGACGCACTCCGCCCGGGGTAGGCGGAGCCAGTGTCGGACTCTTACCGACTAAAACCACCACGGTGTTCCTTCAACTACCTTAGCTGGGGGCGTGGGAACCCATGAGTATTCACACGACCACCCCCGACAGGTACCGGCCCGCCACAAGCAGGTGAGCCCCTTCTCCCCGTGCGGCCTCACGGCCGCACCCTCCTTGGTCGCGCACACGGTACCCTGTACGCCACCTCACTTCATGAGCCTTTACCAGCTGCGCCAAGTACGCCGGCTGTGCCAGCTACGCCAGCTGCTGGTCGGGCAGCAGACTACCCCGAGTCTGCTGCTCGCAGGCCCTACCTCCCGTACTACTTTTTTATAGAGGTTTTCTTCCTCGCGGTCCGGGCGGTGAAGACAAGACCCTCGGTCCCAAGAGGCGCGAGAACACTACTCAGCGGGCACTCCTGGGGTTACGAGATCGACGGGGGCAGGGAAAGACAGTCCCCCCGCTGCCTGCCCAGTGGCAGGGTGAGTGCACACCGGGCCCGCCCCTGCTCCTCCACTGTGCCCTGTGTTGGCAACAGAGGGACACGTGGAGCAACCCCACACTGGTCCAGAACGGGCCCCTCCCGCGCCAGAATATGGTCTAACCTCCGAATGTCAGTATTACCTGGGTCTGATGGCAGTCGCTCCGTGTAAAATACTGATGTTCAGCCGCATCTGGCTAGACTGGAAGCCGACCCCAATATAATTGGGAAAAGGCGAGGAGGATGATGATGATGATGATGATAGTAATTTTTATGCAAGTCTGATAATTATCGTAGAATTCCCTCACGAGTCTCACGACCGTCCATTAAAGAAGTCTCTAGTAATTATTGCTTAGCAGTAGATTTTTTTTTGCAACTTATTGTGGCTTCGCTGTTGTTCTAAAGTCGCTTGTCTAAACTCACAGTAAGGTGTTCAAATGACCGCGGTGGCGCGCCCGTCACCGATATTTTTTGAGAAATCGCGTTCTTACATCTCTCTTTTTATGATTGTTCTTCTTTTATTAGAGTACTTTTGTTTCTTAAGTGAAATTTTCTAAGTTAGAAAGGCGGGGCTTTCGCTGTAAATCCTTACTTACTCTTTGTGTCGTAAAAGTTAGGCGATTGAAAAAATTGTTTCTTTTGTGCGACCAAATCGTTGTTAGAGTTTACCTTTGATTTGCTATTGATCTTATTGTATGGCTTTGTATAGGTTAATGGCAGGGAAAAATGCAGGCTTTGAATAATGAAACTAAACTTAAGCTGTATAAACTCAAATAGTATAATGCTCACGATAATGGCATAGCTAATTACGGCTTAGCTTTTGAAGTAAAGAAAGTGGAGCAGTTATATAATATGTATGTTACAGTCAAAACCCTTAATCAGTCAAAAGTACTTTGAACTGCAAAAAAATACGAAAGTACTTTTGACTGAAATTCCGGTCAAAAGTATTTCTGACTATTTGTATCGGTTAAAACTCGTAAAAAATGATTTTGACCCCAAGCATTATAATACTTGACTAAACTTATAATATAGATCGAAATGTGTTAAACAGATCAAGCGCACCCGAGGGCATGTGGTCAGACTCCGTCCTATCCCTAGTGTTTTTTAAAAGCGTGGAGTTAGAATCTCGCGAAGGAGTTCCCGAGTTTAACGAGTGCACGAGGCCGTAGCGCTAGTCGAGTGTGGGAGTAAAACGAGGGGGCGACGAAATGAGTCTTCTGGCAGAGCAAACTCAGAAACACTTGCATGCTTATGATCAAGGTTAATGACCCATGACCCCTGTATTCAAAAGTGGTTTTGACTAACACTTTTGATTATAACCAGTTTTGAGAGATACTTTTCAGACAAAAGTAGTTTTGATTGATTTTTTTTTCAGTCAAATTTACTTTTGACTGCAGTTTAAAGTACTCTTTTAACCGGTTAAGGATTTTGACTATAACATGGTTGGAACGGATGGCCAATGGGGCAATAAAGTTCTGTAGTGACAACCGTGTACTGGGGGCCTACCCACACTGGGTAGACCCCCCACAAGGTGGACCGAAAACCTGGTGAAGGTCGCGGGAATCCGCTGGATGTGGAAGGCGCAGGACCGGTCGTTGTGGCGATGCTTGGGGAGGTCTATGTCCAGCAGTTGACGTCTTTCGGCTCAAATGATGATGATGATGATGGTTGGTTAAAAGCATTTTTTACTGTTTTTTTGCAGTTAAAAGTATTTTTGGCCGGTTAAGGATTTTGACTGTAACATGGTTGGTCAAAAGCACTTTTGACTGTTTTTTGCAGTTATAAGTACTTATGACCGGTCAGGAATTTTGACTGTAACATACATAATGCAGAGCTTGTGCAGAAACATAAAAGTGCAAGGCGAAGTGGATTGACTAATAAGATTAGCATAATTACACGCGGCGACTGCACGCGAACCCATAGCTTTTCATAATTAGCACCCGTTGTTATAACATTCGTGAGTTGTGTGGAGCAAAATATAAGTGCAGCTAGGGTTATAAAAGCCATTTGCCACATTTTAAGGCTGGTGTGGCTCGCAGTACAGATAGCCGATGGGGCAGTAAAGTTCTGGAGTGGCGACCGCGTACTGGAAGGCGCAGCGTGGGTAGGCCCCCCACAAGGTGGACCGACGACCTGGTAAAGGTCTCGGGAATCCGTTGGACGCGGAAGGCGCAGGACCGGTCGTTGTGGCGATGCTTGGGGGAGGCCTATGTCCAGCAGTGGATGTCTTTTGGCTAAAATGATGATGATAATGAAGGCTGGCGTGCGGCCGCCATTGATCTAAGACAGGATTTTTTAGGGAACATACTGTATTTATTTCTAATCCTACTAAATGCGAAAATTATGTTTATCCTTCAATCACGCTGAAACGGCTAAACGGATTTAGAAGATATTTGGCGTTCAGATAGACCATGTCCTGGATTAACACTTATGATACTTTTATCGATCGACATACCAAGGGAGCGATGCCGCGGGCATGAGCTAGTATTAAATAAGCTACAAACAAAAGGTTTTTTCATTTCTGCGTTTTTCCAAGTTCTTTTTGAGATAGTCCTTTTTTAGGGTTCCGTACCCGAAGGGTGCCAAACGGGACCCTATTACTCTCGCTACGCTGTCCGTCCGTCCGTCCGACCGTCCGTCCATCCGTCCGTCCGTCCGACCGTCCGTCCGTCCGTCCGTCCGTCTGTCTGTCACAGGGCTGTATCTTTTGTACAGTAATAGATAACCGGTTCAAATTTCTCAGAAATTGTATTGCTATGAGGTGTATCACGACAAATATTAAAAACTAAAAAAGTCTAAAAGCCATACAAGAAACCTCAAAAAACATGCTTTTTTTTCAACGTTTTTGTTCCTTCTCTATCTTCAAAACGGTTATATATACCAGCGTCAAACTTGGTCAGATTATAGTGCATATTATGTTATTTAGCAACAAATACTAAAAATAAGACAAACACAGATATATGTGGTGGTACCTGCGTATGAAAGACATGCAAAAATTCATATTTCGCGCGCTGTACGTTGATGTCTTTTGATAAACTCTCGTAAATTAAATCAGTTTTTATGGGGTATGAGGTCGTTGAGAGGTACGGAACCCTTACTGCGCGAGTCCAACTCGCACTTGGCTGGTTTTTCTGAAAAATCGACATTGTACTCTTTTTGAACTCTAAAAAGGTATTCCTCCATTTTGAAATGGTAACCCCTAGAACACTCACGTAAGTAAATCTAATAATAACTCGGATGGAATGCAAATGTAGCTGGTTTTTCCTTTAAGAGCTCTGAGCGAGTAAATCCTACATTTCCTTTCCGTTTGAAATATGTACAGTCGCTAATCTTGGTAGCGTTATTTCGATCGCAACATCGGTTAGGTCCGTCTCTGGCTTTGATAAATTTATTTAACCTCAACGCCAGCCAACCGAATATGCGAAATGGAATTGCAGTTCCGTATTAATCTGTACATTTCCTAAACTTGTCACATCAGATTGCAATTAAAATCCCGGACTCAGCATAACTGGACTTTAATGGTATTTCAGGTACATTATAAAAGTATTTTGAACCATTTAACACACCATCAAAAAAATAGTTTTTATCTACACTGACCTACATGAACAGCGCAGAACGGATTGCCAATGGGGCCGTAAATTTCTGGAGTGGTGACCGCGTACTCCAGGCACAGCGTTAGTAGGCCCCCCCAAGGTGGACCGACGACCGGAGGACCGGTCATTGTGGCGATGCTTGGGGGAGGCCCATGTCCAGCAGTAGACGTCTTTCGGTTGAAATGATGATGGTGATGATGATGATGATGATGTAGGTATGTATAATATATACATATATATAGTTCTATTATACACCCCAAATGTATTTGCACGTCATACGTGACAGGATATGTTACAACATAAAATTTCTGTAACTTGTTATGAAAATAAGTAATTTGAATTGAATTATTTATCACATCCTCCTCGCCTTTATCCAACTTGATTGGGGTCTACTCAGAAGCCGACTGGACTGGGGTCTAACCAGATGTGGCTGAACATCAGTATTTGACACGGATCGACTGCCATCAGACCCCCGCAACCCAGTTACTGGGTAATACCGACATTCATAGGTTAGACCACTTGTCAGACTTTTGGACTTCTGAGTTATAGCAACCGCGACCGACACAACAGCATAATAATGTACTCTCCGTGGCACGGAGGGATCTCGATGTGCAACGAAATGGTCACCATCCACGGACTGACCGCGGCAAGTGAAGCTTAACCTCACAGATGATCCGCGCAGTTGCTATTATGCCCTTTCTATAGAAATTTATAAAAATAAATAATTACTTGCCATATCAATTTATTACAAGAAAAAATTGTTATCGTTGTCTGAGGTTTTGAAATATTGAAATAATATATGACATCGTATAAAAAACGTCGCTAATGCACATGATTTTCAATTGCATAACAAAAACATAAAATCACGCCTGTATTTCCCCGAAGGGGTAGGCAGAGGTGTATAGTACACCCACATTTCGCCAGTTATGTTATAGTCCCATGTAATAGGGGGCGAGCCTATTGCATTAACCGGGCACAAATCCAGACTCCGGGCTGCTACTGAGAATTTCCTAAAGAAAAAACCCAATAACACTTTGCCCGACCTGGGAATCGAACCCAGGATCCCACGATCAGCAATCGCGCTTGCGACCACTAGACCAACGAGGCAGGTCAATTGCATAATTAACCAATTAAACCATCATCAAAATTATTGCATAACCAATTATTGCGTTAACAAAATTAATCAATGTAAATAAAGCGGCATTCACAAGTAATAATTAATTGAGCCCTTTAAATAATCATTGAAAAATACATGCGATATAAATGCTGCTACGATACAACGAATTGTGGTTGGCCGCTGAACAAATATTCAATAAGGGGGACCCGTGTATTGTATTGCACCCGCGATTCAGTTTGCTCACTCTTCAATATACCGATATTGTTTTGGTCGTATTGAAAACGGAATCAAACAGTACAAATTGCGGAGCCATATTGTCGCGTATGTGTGTGTCTAGCTTCTATTTGGTTCTAGTGTTTGGTTAGACGGATCACGAAGTTAACTTAAGTGTAGTTCTGCTATCCTGTTTTGATTAGTTTGATGTGATTTTATGTATTGAATATTTTTGGTTTGTTGAATTCCGTTGTGACAAACATAAAAACATAGAAAGATAGAACGAGCTCCATTTCATTTTTTCGAAACTATAATAATAATAAATACTTTTGGGACATTTTTACACAATACCATGCTAGTCCCAAACTAAGCAGAGCTTTTACTATGGGTACTAGACAGTGGATATAATACTTATATACTTTATTTTAGCTTAACGTGCCTCGGAGAGCACGTTAAGCTGTCGGTCCCGGTTGTCATACGAATATCTATGGCAGTCGTTACGGGTAGTCAGAAGCCTGAAAGTCTGACAACTGGTCTAACCTCCGAATGTCAGTATTACCCAGTAACTGGGTTGCGGGGGTATGATGGCAGTCGCTCCGTGTAAAATACTGATGTTCAGCCGCATCTGGCTAGACTGGAAGCCGACCCCAATATAATTGGGAAAAGGCTCGGAGGATGATGATACTTTATTTTTGTAAATGCATATTTATAATTACATAAGAAACACCCAGCCCAACACAAACACTTATGTTCATCACATGAATATTTGTGTCCTGTGGGAATCGAACCCACGAACTCGTGATCAGCAGTCCGACCCTCAAACTACTAGACCACAGAGGTCGTCAATATGAATTCCATTGTGAGAAACATAAAAACATAGAAAGATAGAACAAGCTCCATTTATTTTTTTCGAAATTAAACCTTTTCCCAAACAAATACAACAACCTGTTTCAACTTAAAAAGCAACTAAAACATGTTGGAACTAACTTTAATAATAGTACAGTTCTCGAAATTATCGGCAGGGGGCAGCACTAGAATTTTATGGACGGGACAGATGGAAACGTCACTACGGCAGCAAGGTCTCCGCGGTATAACATTTGGATTTATTCAGTCGTGAAATTAAACAAGCCCCCGAGCGCCCCCTATCACAATTTATGTTCGCACTAGATTGTAAAGGTCCAACGGCAAGATCTGACTGTACCCTCATTAATTGGTGGAGTCATGACTGGCTTGTGTTTTGTACTTGATTTAAGGACTGGATCATTTGAGCCTACGAGTACGTCTAGTTTGAATTGCGGGGTCTTCGTCAAATGAGATGATTCAATTGTGGAATTCCAAGATGGCTACCCTATTTACCAGCGTCCGTTCTGAAAAGGATTTGCCCAGTTAGGGATTTCATTTTACTAATGACATTCCTTTATGTAACACATTCCTTTATGTCTTATCGGAGAAATAAAGGACAGTTCATAATAGTTTATTTATTTATTTAAACTTCATGCAATGCATGTACATAGGCGGACTTAATGCCTTTAGGCTATCTCTCCCAGTCAACCTTAGGGTGATGCAGAGATGACACGACAGGTGCAATATTGATTCACGATACAAAACAAGATGAGATATAAATTACAACTAAAACAATGGATAAACCTAGGTATAAATATATAACATACAAAAAATAGTTTATACATTGTATATATAATATATAGAATTATTAGGCCAAAAGTATTAGATATTGAAATAAGTATCAATGTTATATTTTTTCAAGCAAACTTAACTTACTTTTATTTTAAGTTTATTTTTTCTCTGTAAGTGAATTTGTATTTCTTTTGAGAAAATAAAGATCTTTAACTGTTATTTATAATTCCTCTTATATGTAATTTGTATGTAATATGTTATTCCTCTAATGAAAAACTTAAAGAATAAGTAGGTAAATTATTTATTGTACACAGTCATAGGTACACAATAACAATAACATATTCTTATTCTTTATTGTACACACTTAAATAAATTTATATAACAGTAAGAAAGTTTATGTACATCGGCGAGCTTAACTCAGAAATGAGGTTTCTAACAGCAAACTTGAACACTAACTAATATACAATTTTAACACTAACTTAATCCTTAAGTATCATTATTTGCTCCCGGCTGCACCAAATAGGTTTAGTTCAGCAAAATGCCAGACAACTAGTTTTGTGATTGGGTTTCGACGGGACCTTATTGTGATATGTTTATATTCTCCATCTTCTGCAAAGAATTCATGACAAAAAGGAAGTCTTTATGCACCAATGCCAGGGATGCCAAGGATTTTGTAATCTTTCGGTCAAGTGATTATTGACAGCACTGTGAGTAGCTCTTTGGCATATTTACTTAACTTGTGACTTTTTGTGATCGTATGGCACTCGTAGGTCACATCTGTAAATCAGCTTTGGGTAGTAAGTGCCTGTACCTAGTTCTATCAGGCACCAACATGCTGAGCTGATGGCCCTTTTGATTTGAATGTACTTTTGTTTCCATTTTATTGTGTGTGTGCCAATGTATACATTTTCATTCATTCTTTGGGGAAGCTGGATGTTGTTCCCTTTCCCCGTACGTACACCCCTGGCAGCAAGTACCCACAGTCTATTTAATTTTTATGTCTCTTAAAAAAATACCCTTCAAAGAACTTCAACTAGGTACTGTATTCTTACATTTAAAATTTAACGAGGCTCTTACTCGTACATTGTCCTATCGCCCTTCAGCCCTGTATCTCACTCATGCCCTAATATCGCCCTCCGTGCATCTTGATAAGGGCGCGTAACTTCGGGGTTGCGAGGGTGTCGTAAATATTCATTATCCTGGCAACATTGAACTCTTGTTTAAGAATAACACGGCATCTTCTTTCCAACTTTATTAAAGGGAGCGTAATTTCCATTACTTAAAAAGTTTTCTCCAAATATGGTTAATTTTGAGGGCAGTTAAAAAGAAATGTGTGTGTGTGTAATGTTTTTTAAATACATCTCAAATCAGATTATGTTTCTTTACGTACAGTCGACTGTATGACAATGTAACACTTAAATTAGAAAACCATACTGCTTACGAAATAAAGACGCTGTCAATGTCAAACTGTTACCACTGAAGTGCGGTCGGCCGTACGAAGTCAATAATAATAATAAGATCACCATAAAAATTGAGATTTGATTTGTGTCGGTTAATAAAATTGTACCCCTAACCCCATCAATACAACTCAGCTTATCGCAGTCCACTGCTGGACTTAGGTCTCTCCCAAGTTGCACCACAACTTTCGGTCCTTCGTCTTCCGCATCCAGTCTATCTACCTTCAGGTCATCGGTCCATCTGGCTGGAGGGCGCTCTACACTGCACTGCGTTTGCCGATTCGCGGCAATCAAGGATTCTTAGAAGCGTGATGCATTGGTATAGTTTACGCGAATTACCCACATAATTAAGAATGTCAGATTGTGTTGATGAAATTTTTATTATGATTATTTTATGCAAAAACTGTATCTGTACAATTCTGCGTCTAGGTGCACTACCTTTAGTCGGTAAGTCATATTGTAATGCATTCGAAGTCAGTGCCAAGACATTATGCATTTAGATATTGAGTGTTTTGTTGATGTCTATCAGTTATTATAAAGTATTAAACACTAGAGTTAAAACGTTCATAAAGGTGAGTTAGCCTAAGAATTACTTGTTAAAATTACTGTAAACAATTAGAATGAGATCTTTTTGTATAGGTATCTACTTTTTATTATAATTAATAAAGACTTTTCAAAATCAATCAAGAACTTGCCTGCTCCAACGACTATCGGCCCTTCGAAAGACGTAGCCAGCCCACTGCAACTTCAGTTTGTTGATCTTACAAGCTATATGTCATTCGCTTCAGTTCTTCAAATTCAAAAGTTTTTGTTTCGAATAAGCATTTATATGCACTTTCAAAACGTTAATTATGAATCTAGTTGCACGGTACTAAAAAGTTGGACCTATGGAGAAGAGCCGGCAAGAAACTTCATGGATGCATGCTTGTTACATATTTTGATATAGTGTGAGAAAAATGTAGTTAATGAGACAAATTCACTGAAGTAGAATAATTAATGATTTGATTGATGATTTTTCTTTATTTTTATGTTTAGGCTCGACCTTAATAGGTTTGATACTTTATGCTATTTATGGCTACATTGTGCTCACATTTTACGGTGATCAAAAATACTGAGTGGTCTTGAAAAATAATGTCAAAATAGTGTAAAGTAACAAAGATAATTGTCAAAAAAAGTAAAGAAAATCACAGTGTAAAAAAAAAAAAAATCTTCTCCGAATAACCAGTTACAGTTACTGAGAGAATAGTGTTCAGTCAAAATGTATCCAGTCCGGTTATCAACTTTTAATTTTGATATGACTATAATTTGTATTGTCACAACTGACAATCACCACAAAATGTCTTGAGTCAATTACGTAATATTAAATTTTTATCCCATTATAAGAAAAATCACACCACATTATTATTAAGAAAACAGAAGCAAATCTAAAGTGAACTCCGCGGCCCCGGCCAATACTAGCCAAAGAAATCTCCACACCATTTTAGTTTGAACAGATTTCATTAAACTAAAACCCCGAACGTATCTTCAAATCCGTTCCAGACAAAGCTTTAGTATCAATAGGTATCACTATTTTACTGTTCCCATAACTTCTCAAACAAGGGTCTGTAGTTATCCTAACACGGGAAATAAACAAATCCCATAGATATGGTGGCGTGCCAAGTATTTTCTTTGCCTTTATCCGTGCCGTATGCCTTTTTGTAGAGGATTCGGTCGTTAAATTCGATGTCGTTTGATAGTATCAGCTACCCTTTTTGGTTTTAGGTTAATTGAACTTTGTATGTGGTGAGGAGAATTATGATACTACTCTATGGTATAGATAGTATACGTATATAAGTTACTCTATCAACTGGAGTAATAGATAATGTGTCCATAGTATGTAAAGTCTGTTTTTTCTCGTTGGCTTTACATAGTTAGCAATCTTGGCATATCTCTTTCTGCAAATAACTACTGATAAAATATAATTACTAGTTCTGCACATGTAATTATTAAAAAAAAAATTACCTTGTGTGCGAGATAGTTAACATAATGTCTTTTAATATTTATTATTGACAAATTGCATTAAAAATACATGCCAAGATTGTTTACTAAATAAGACAAGTAAGAAAAAATGTTGTCAAACCAATATCTGCTATGTGCAAAAAGCAGCAAGCACATAGTTGTTCTTTTATACGAAAGTTTGGTTAGTGAACAAGACGTAATGTGATAGTCAAAATTATATCTTAAAATTTACACAATCCATATTACGTGGGACACTCAGAAAGTTTTGCGAAACTAAAAAAAATTGTTCTATACGTACATATATTTTTATCAAATCTTTTCAAAGTACTTTCCACCAGCCTCTATACAAAGATTCATGCGCCTAAACCAGTTTTCAAAACACTTTTTCCAGTCCGCCGCAGACACCTCGTTTACAGCCTGCTCGAACGCAGCCAGCGCATCTTCCGGCAACGAAAATTGTATCCCTTTGAGCTGATTTTTTATTTTTGGGAATAAAAAGAAGTCACACGGTGCTAGATCAGGGCTGTAAGGAGGGTGACCCAGGAGTTTGACTGGCGTGCTGTCCAGGAAGTCCCTCGTTTTGAGTGCGGTGTGCGCAGGTGCATTGTCGTAGTGGAGCAGTAGCCCGCGGAGCCCTGTGTTTGGTCGCTTGTTGCTTATAACAGAGAAAACTTCTGGCAAACATTTGGTAGTATACCATTCGGCATTAATGCTTCTTTGATCCCGTAAGGGAATTGATACCAAGTGGCCAGTCAAATTAAAAAAGCTAGCGATCAAAATCTTACCCCCGCTTCTAGATCGCTTCACTTTGGTAGGCGTTGGCTCATTTTGAAACACCCAAACAGTCGACTGGCGCTTGGTTTCTGGGTCGTATTGATAAATCCAGGACTCATCACCTGTAACGATGTCGTAAACACGCCGAGACGAGCCTGCTTCAAATTTGTTAAGCATATCACGGCACCATTCCACCCGGGCCTGCTTCTGAGCATCGGTGAGGTTGTGCGGCACCCAGCGTGATACTATCCTCCTCACGCGAAGATGGCTGTGTAGAATCTCGTGAACGCTTCCCGATCCAATCTTCAATATGTGTTGAATCTCCTGATATGTAATTCGCCTATTGTCTTGGATTAAATTTTTCACTGCTAGCACGTTTTCTTCGGTAACAGCCGTCAAAGGGCGACCGCTTCTTTCGTCATCCCCCAAAGTTGGTCGACCGCGCTTGAATTCGTTATACCAACGATACACGGTTGCCTTGGAAGGGCCTTCATCCATGAATGCCATTTGAAGTCTATCGTACGATTCATCCGGTTTCAGGCGACACTTGAAATCGTATAAAATCATAGCTCTAAAATGTTCCCGGCGCAGATCCATATTTCAGTGAGACACAATACTTTGAATTAACTCGCAAAAAATGTGGAGGGAAATTTTGAAATTGGAACTTACTTATTTTTACTTATAAATAATCATATTTTCGAAAAACATTATAACTGGCCAGTCTCCCATATATAAAAACTTTTTTTCGCAATACTTTCTGAGGGGCCTGGTATATGAAAATCTCTCTCATACACTAAACTAAACCAGTAATATTTATTGCGCTCTTCAATCGCAATCTCTCTAATAACAGAGCACATAGGGCCCAACAATCCCGACTCAGGATAAAGTACACAACTACGATAAAAAGTTCTCCTCGTTCGGCATAATAGTGCTGCGATTGGCATAAATAACATCAATTGTGATGTTTTCTTTGCTAATGTCGTCGCCGGGAGCAGTGTGCGGGTAATGTGCGATGCCATTAAAAGTACATAAATACACGATCGTCTCAATAAACGTCACGGTCCTGGGTAGTTTGTTGTTGTAAATAAACTGCACCATGCAATCTACAATGTTGCTTTTTTATAACTTCTGCGAGTTCATTTATAGATATAAAGTTTAGAATCGTTTTACTTTGAACGGTTTTCTTAAAGAATCAATAGGTATTGATGCAAGTTTGTTTAGTGTTTTGTTGAGCAATGAATTAGGTATCAATTCAGTGATGTGATTCTGTAACGTCATGACTATGTGTACATTATACGTAATGTACGTGTCAGTCGTGTTATATAATGTCCATCCTAAGGTTGCCTGGAAGAAATAACCTTAAGCGATAAGACTGTCCGTTGTACATATTAATGTATTCTATATAAACAATGTATGTTGCGTGTTTTGTGTACAATAAGGAATTTATTTGTATAAAGTACGTGTAGTAAATACGCTCCTAGAATTATGTTACTGTAAAACTAGGTTCGGTTAAAATTATGAGAAGAGAAGATGATGCATGTATTGATAACAAACCTTTTGAGCCCCAATTCTCACTTTTTGAGTATTTTGGGGCCTAAAGCATCCATAACTCCGATGAGTTTAAGCATAATGTCAAATTATATGAAAAGATCATAAATGTTTATGTTATAGGTTTGAAAGCGTTTCTAACATGTCCATATTTATTAATGTCCAAAAGCCAATCCTTTATTTATGAAATAATAAATTAAACTGATTAACAAGCCCGTATCCCGTTTCCTAACAAGTATTTCTACAAATGTGTTTTTTAAAATAACATAGGCAAACATTTGATTTTGAAAACACTGGTTTAAATCAAATAAAACGAATACATAGTCCCAAGTGATAGCAATAAAAGAATTAACATGTTTCTTATACCAATAGATATTACCTTAGCACAAAGGAGATAAATACAAAAGGTTAAATGAAAAGTTCATAAATATCGAAGATAAGTAACGCGAGAATATAATGACAGTGTTCTTTGGAATTAAGTGTATCTAAATTTCAAAAAAATTGACTGCTACGTTACTAATCCAAAGTTAAGATACAAACATGTTGCTCATGATTAAACATGCATTTTGCTCCAGAGTAAAAAAACTTTTTTTTTTTTTTTAGTTTATATTATAAAGCATGACTGGATAAACGAAGGATACATTATAATAAAACAAAGTTTAACCGGAATAAATCGCGTATATTATTTAAATTGGTTTCCCTGACGTTTCGAAAGCTTTGCAGCATTTCGTGGTCGCAGGTAGACTAAGATGACAAGCGTCTTTACAAATATTTCTAAAAAAAAAAAACCAACACCACCTGCCACCGCCACTACCGTTACTACCTGTTTGGAACCCAGTCCTAAAAATAATCAAGTCCCAAACAGCACGCAACACTGTAAAAGATAATGATATTGTGAGTGATTACTGCGTGCATCGAAACGATTTTAATTAATAATATTGTACGGTAGTTTTTTTTTTTTTTTTTGAAATATTTGTAAAGACGCTTGTCATCTTAGTCTATCTGCGACCACGAAATGCTGCAAAGCTTTCGAAACGTCAGGGAAACCAATTTAAATAATATACGCGATTTAATCCGGTTAAACTTTGTTTTATTATAATGTGTAGTGATCGCGAAAACCTAAGAAGTTACTATGAAGGATACATTATTTCGAAATGTGGTAGAATGTACGTACACAAAATTACAACAAAATGCTTGTTTAATCATGATCTTGTTTATAACTTAATTTTAGATCAGTAACTTAGTACTACATTTTTAAAACTTAAAAACACTGATAACCCAAGAATACTGTATTTATGTTCTCGCGTTACTATATACCTAAGCCCTTATACGTCCGTGGTGATAAGAGAAGGGAATAGGTACCGGTCTTGTCGAGACATACGCGTCTCGCAAGACTGGGCCTTCGTAAACTTCTTACCTTATGATCCTTGAAATTTCCAACGGTTAGCAACGTGGTCACACAGTAATAAAAATAAAACATGAAATTAAACCCGAGCGCGATGAAAGCTATAAAACCTTACATATTACGAACTATAGGCAAAATGCCAGGGTTTTCATTTGAAAACTGGGCAGGGTAACATACTAATGTATATTTTTAGTATTCTCCTTAACTGTTACACCGTTCTTAAGTGTAAACTTTGTCATTTTAATGTGACAGCAGTGTGGTGTAAATAAGAGGTTGGGATAGTTGCAGAAAGATAGTATTCAGTATGCCTTCATGAGAAGTACGAAGATAGTTTATTGAGATAATATCATAACTCTTCCTCCGAGCCTTTTCTCAACTATGTTGGGGTTGGCCTCCAGTCTAACCAGATGCGGCTGAAAATCAGTTTTTTACACAGAGCGACTGCCATCAGACCCTAAACGCGATGACAGCTCGTTGCAGACAAATGAAATACTTAACTGTATAAAGAGACTATACTGATGAATACTGTTCCGTACATCTCTGCCAACCCATTCGGGGAATACAGGCATGATGTTGTATGTATATAACAAGGTAAATGAAAATAATGTCAATACATCTGTAACCTAAAAAAATTAACAAATGCAAGAAACGTTACCAATTATCTAGCCTATAGTTTTAGGTCTTGTGGCTCTATTCCTTGCAACATTTAAGACACTTTAAGATAATGAACTAAATACTGAAGAAATTACAGACAAGTCATTTCAGCACGCATGGCATCGATGTCAGATATCAGCACTAAAGTTTAGTGTGAATTATGCCTAAAGTTTCACTAAGCACATCAAAGAACTTAACCACGCAATTGGTCATAGCTAATTCGTATACACTTTAATTTCAAGATAAATAGCTGTAATCAAATAACAGCACACATAGCGATAATACAGCAATATAAATTAAATAAGATTTATCGTAGCAGCTCTACGTAGCGCCGTAGTACCGTAGCGCGGTGCCGTAGCGTTATGTCTACGAGTCACGTTTCGCTTTTAAAAGCTGAAAATGTACTAAATATGTTTTCTTTTATTTTAAAAACTGATTTATATTGTAATTTGGTGCGTCAAGGGTGAGCGATAACGTTGCGTGTCATAAAACAATATTTCGAGTTTTCAAAGGTTTTGCAGCAAATAGTTTTTTTGACGCCGAGTTGTAAATGTCAGTAATTTTTCTTTGAGTATAAGTATTTAAATTGGGCGAAGCTAGTATAGCGTCGTTGCGCGCTCGGCTGCCGGGGATTCAACCGAGAAAAAACGACACTGTAACTTCTCCCTTCATTATCGCGTGGCTACATTACTACATAATAATAATAACTGTATTGATACAAAAACCTAAGAGATTTCTGAAGACTACAATACATTGATTTCTATAGTAAAGGTCACACAAATAGAGTAAACCTTGACTCCTAAGCTAGGTGATCCTGTGACTTGGGAGTCGAAATTACTAAATTATTTACTGTCTCAAACACAAACACACACACAGCTTTGTGGGCATGTTCTATCCACTATACTTGCGTAGAAGCTTCGCTTCTGTCGGGCAACCCCCGACGCCACCATTTTTGTTTTCGCACAGAATCACAAATCACCCACACCGCCTCTGCTCGACCGAAACAAACGAAAAAACTTTTTAATCTTAACCATTCATAATTTCGTACCCTACTAATATTATGAATGCGCAAAGTACGGATGTTTGTTCGTTTATCCATCAATCACGGTTCAGCGGATTTGAATGAAATTTGGCACACAAAGAGAACATAACTTCAGTTAACATAGATACTACTTTTATCTCGTAAAGATAAACAGTCCCCAATGGATGCGTGATGACATATTTCTGTGATAAATCGAATTACATGCGGGTGAAACCGTGAGCATAGGGTAGTTCATAATCATAATGTTAATACGATTAATATTTTCGACTGCCTCGTTGGTCTAGTGGTCGCAAGCGCGACTGCTGAACGTGGGGTCCTGGGTTCGATTCCCGGGTCGGGCAAAGTTTTATCGGGTTTTTTCATTAGGAAATTGTCAGTAGCAGTCCGGAATATAGATTTGTGCCCGGTTAATGGCAATAGGCTCGCCCCCTATTACATGGGACTATAACATAACTGGCGAAATGTAGATGTACTATACACCTCTGCCTACCCCTTGGGGGAAATACAGGCGTGATGTTATGTTATGTTAATATTTAAAAAAAAAACACGAATTTTCAATGCAACCGGATTATTTTTTAATTATTCAGCTTTTCAACTTTCACCTTCAGAATTAAGCGCGCAGGGATGTTTAGTATTTTTACATGAAAACACAATAATTTTACACCTCTTTTAATATTTCGAGAGTACATTAGTAACGGCTGAGCACGGACCCACGTAACTTTTTAATTGTTACGTGTAATTTATCACTTAAACTAGGAGGGTCCTAACGACCGCGGCCAAACAAAAGGCCCCGTTATATCGCGTGATTCTAACTCTCACGAAAATGTAACGAAATCCAACTAATTAAATGTTTACTACGTACAGCGTATACCCTTGTTACTACCGCCGCATTATACCACAACATTGTTATTAAAAATACGATGGGCGAAACACGAGTTAAACAAAATGACAAACGACTCCTTTTTACCGAATCGTACACGTTAGCCGGTGTTTTAACAAGCAACTCAATGCTTCGTGTACGTTTTCACAAAACGTCTCGTTTGGGGTAGCGTGAATCCACACTACTATAAATGTGAAAGTTTGTAAAGATGTTTGGATGTTTTTTTATACTACTTTCAGGGACAGTTGTTTGAAAGATTTGAAAGAGAGTGAAAATGGTTTAGAAATGAATGGGTTACTTGTCAAATGTCTCCTCTATGCCGATGATCAAGTTATCCTTGCATCGTCGGAGGGGGAGTTATAGAAGATGGGTACAATTATGGATGGTGCTTTGAAGAGTAAAGGAATGAAAGTTAATGTCAGTAAGACAAGTTTATGGTTTTGAAAAGGAAGAAGTTATGACAGAGTGCAATATTTTGATAGATGACGAAAAGGTGGAACAAGTGAAAGAGTTTGTATAACTGAGTTCCATGTTTACGAGAGATGGCAAGCATGTGAAGGACATTGAAAGGAGAGTGAGTGCTGGTAATCAGGTGAATGGGGCACTACACACCTTCATGAACAGCCGCAAAGTGTCGGAAAAGGCACGGCTGGCTGTTCATGGGCGAGTGTTAGTGCCTACACTTATGTATGGTAGTGAAAGTTGGGTATGGCAGAAAAAACATGAAAGCAGAATAAATGCAGTAGAAATGAGAGCTTTGAGAAGTATGTGTAGTGTAACTTTGAGAGATAAAGTAAGGAATAACGTGACAAGGGAGCATTGTGAAGTGAAAGAAGATGTAAGATGTGACTGCAAGTACCATATGTATGCTGATGACATTCAGCTGTACATATCATTTAAAGCAAATGACACGGCATCCGCGGTGCAGAAGATGAATGAGGATTTAGATAGAGTGGTCACTTGGTCCGAGAGCAACTCACTGGTTCTGAACCCGCTCAAATCTAAATTTATGGTGTTAGGTACTAGACAACAGATTAATGGAATCCTATTAGCTAAGCCTGAGATAGTCATCAGGGGAGAGAAAATTGAGAGAGTGGAAATGGCACGTAATTTGGGCCTGATTATCGATCCTGAGCTTCATTTTGCAACCCATATAAGTAATATTAGAAGAAACTGTTTTTACCGGTTAAAGGTCTTATATGGGATACGAAATTATCTAAGCCAGCGGTTCTCAAACTTTTTTGGTCACGGAACCCTTTTGACAAGCAAAATACTTGACGGAACCCTACAATAAAACAATAGTTTTTAAAAGTGTATTCTTTATTATATAAGCATAATAAAAGTACAATGTAACAGTTACTAATTATTACTTACTTTAACCACATGGCAAGTACAATAATAGAAGATATTAAAAATGAAAAAATCTTAACTAATGGGAGGTATGAAACTGTTTTTTATTTTTCATCAATTGGTTGATATCAGGTTTGATAGAAGACATTTGAAGTCTCATATCAGGTTCGGCGTCCAGTCTATTGCGATATTTTGTTTTCGTGGCTGCATAGGTTGAGAATCCTGTTTCGCACAAATATGTTGTTGGGAACGGGAGAAGAATATTCAGAGCCATTCTGCCAAGCATTGGATATTCATCACGGATTCTGCACCAAAAATCGTTGAGAGGCGTCGTTTTGAACAGTGACTCCATACTTGTGTCTGATGACATTTCTAAAAGAGATTCATATATCTCGTTTGACATACTTTCGGGCTTTTGCAAGTTGGGTAAAAAAGGATTATGAATCCATGAATTCAGCTTCATTTTTGTATTATGTTCTTCGGGAAAATACTTTACAAAAGATGCGCGCATCGAAGTGAGATATTGGAGCAATTCTTCAAACACATCATCTTGAAACATTTCCGAGTCATTATCGCTAACAAACTCACTGAGTGACGTAAAGCTTTCTATTTCTCTCTTACCAACGCAAATAATCCAAAAATCTAATTTTCTTTTGAAGGCAGTTATTTTGTTATAGGCCTGGAACACTGTTGTCTGTTTACCTTGCAATGATAAATTCAATTCGTTCAGTTTTTGAAAGATATCCGCCATAAAAGAAAATCGGAACAACCAAGTTTTATCATACAAACGGTCTTTCAAATTAAAAGAAACTGTATCTGCTGAAAGAAACATTTGTAACTCGGCTCTAAGTTCAAATAGCCTTGTTAAAGTTTTACCCCGAGACAGCCATCGCACTTCTGTATGGAGCAGCAGTGTTTTATGTTTGCTGCCATAATCTTCACACAATAATGAGAACAATCGGGATTGTAGTGGTCGTGATTTGATAAAATTAATTATTTTTACCGCTTCATCCATAACTAATTTTAGATTTGACGGCATTTGCTTCATCGCAAGTGCTTGTCTATGCAGAATACAATGGCTGGAACTACAATTAGGCGCTTTACTTTTTATTCGTGATACTGCTCCTGCTGTTTTACCTGTCATCGCCTTGGCCCCATCTGTATAAATGTCAATGCAATCGTTCCAACTAAGATTATTTTCTTTAAAAAATATGTTTATTTTATTAAAAATTTCTTCCCCGGTAGTGTTTGTGGGCAGCGGTGAACACATAAGCTTGTCTTCTTCAAAAGAACGTTCATATGGATATCTCACGA
Organism: Asteroscopus sphinx; assembly: GCA_949699075.1. Taxonomy (NCBI): domain Eukaryota; kingdom Metazoa; phylum Arthropoda; class Insecta; order Lepidoptera; family Noctuidae; genus Asteroscopus; species Asteroscopus sphinx. Next base: position 23,176,173 of record OX453007.1, read on the forward strand.
TAACCAGCAAGATAGCCAGACCAGTGACATCAGTTGACTCATCCATTTGCAAGGCGAATCGTGTTTTTTGTAGACGTGCAACTAGTTCTTGTTTGACGTAGCTTGCCAGATCATGGATTCGCCGTGAAACAGTATCGTTTGATAGCGGTACAGTAGAAAGATGCTTTGCAGATTTTTCATCGAGCATACATTTTGTTATGTCTAACACACATGGCTTTATTAAATTCTCAGCGATAGTGTGCGCTTCACCTGCTTGTGCAATGTGATAGCTAACTAAATATGATGCCTCCGTGGCCTTTTCATTGATAGTTTGTGTTACATGCATCATATTTTTTTGACTTTCCAATAACTGTTCTTTTTTACGAACAAAAAATTCTTTATTCTTGTCTTTAGACTCGGGGTGTACAGTTTCTAAATGTCTGCGTAATTTGGCAGGTGCCATGGAACTATTAGGAAGCAGTTTACTACATAACATGCAGAGAGGTGAGCCGTTGGAATCAACAAATCCGAAACTGATATATGATTCATCATACTTCCTTTTTTTCGTCTTTGAAACCGTGGAGCTTGACGTCGTGGCATCATCGTCTGGATCGGTAATTGCTGTATTCTCCGCGCGTACTGCTATTGAACATTCAGCGTCATTAGAAGATGTCGTTGCAACACGTTTAACACCTTTAAGCCAACGTTCCATTCTTCTTTATTAATAATGTTACACGTCAGGATGGTAGGGTCAAAATAATGCACAATCGTTACTGCGTTTATGAGACAAAGTTTAGTCCAAAGAAGAAATGTACAAAACTGATACAATCAGAATACAGCGGGCAGTAGAACTTACAAGAAGGCAGCAGGCTGGCCAGCTTGTAAGTAGGTAGGTACGAACTTATCGCTCCGAACGCTAATCGTCAACTGACTGACGAGGCGCGACTTTTTTTATATAATAGCGCTTTTATACTTAGTCCTAGACTCGAACTCGAACATTCTCAAAAATACTCGAGTCGGCGCCTTTGATAAACAAAAAGCGGAAATAAAAATATAAATACAAAAAAATGCGTTGTAAACAATCTCGACTTTATGCTTTGGAAGATAGAGCCGAAAGTCGCTTGTTCACAACTATAGCGTCTAATTCAGAGGCGGCTTTTATCAAAGGGACTGCGCGCTCACAAGTATACGCGCGGCGGGCGGATTCAAAACGTTCGACCAGTGACCAGAGAGAGGTGTTTTGTTTTTTTTTTCTAAATTCTTGCGGAACCCCTACAGGGGTATCGCGGAACCCTAGGGTTCCGCGGAACACACTTAGAGTACCGCTGATCTAAGCATACCACTACGCAAACAACTTGTGGACAGTCTCATACTGTCAAGACTGTGACATTGTTTATGGGCCATGTCTGCTTAAGAGAACAGAGAGTGTGATCCAGCGTATCCAAAATGCCTGTGCACGGTTTTGTGTTAATATTCCACGTAGGAGTCATGTTACACCATATATAAACCAGATTGAACTATTAAAAATGGCTGCCAGGCGGAAGCTTCATTTGGCTAATTTGTTGTTTGGCATAATCACTACAGAAAAACCACACTACCTGTATGAAAAGTTATCGTGGAAAAAAAACCATTACAAGTACAGCCTTCGCTCCACGGCGAACCCTTTGTATATGCCGAAATACCGAACCACAGCTTTCAGGGGGTGCTTCAAGTATGCAGCCACACGCTGTTGGAATGATCTTCCACCACCAATGCGAGACCTGAAATCAATTCAAAGTTTTAAATACAAACTCAAGAAGTTTCTAATGCAAGTTCAATTATCACAAAAATAACAATTTATCAAATTTATCAATTTATAATTATGTATTCAATTACCCAATTTAATTTATTTATCCAATAAATATAAACCAATTATTCAATTTTTATAACACTTACGCGGAGATGGTTACTATAATTTTCCTATATAGTATTTCACGTTAGTTATCATCTTAACTTATGTTGTATTGTTTTGGCCTGTGTAAGACTTCCTGGAAATCAACACTACACAACACTCATCTACCTACACTGTTCATAAAATACATAAGTAAAAATAAAATAAAAATTTTATATAATAATCTTACTTATTTATTTTTTATCGTTATTTACCAACATCACGCCTCACTGATCTACGTTATTGCATTGTGAATTTGTGTCGACGCCGGCTGTCGCTGAAAACCAGCGCTGTGTCTTTGCTCCGTGCATGAGGCACAGCAATATGCTGAGCGGTGGCCGTTTTGCGTGGATGTGACGCATATCTTACCACACTTCTTGGCTCTGTACCTGTATTTGTTCTGTGTTCTTGAATTTTTTGGTAATTTTGTGCGTCACTTTTGAAGCAAATAATTTTTTTTCTTTCTTTCTTTCTTTCATGTAGTGACAAAGATTGAGAAAGGTATGTTAAGATGGTTTGGACATATAGAGAGGATGGATGAGAGGAGATTGACGAAACAAGTATATGAAGCGAGTGTGGATGGAAGAGTTGGAAGGAGACGATCTCGGCGAACGTATCACGATCAAATCGCGGACGTTCTCAAAAAATGCCTGGTTAAGAGTTCTCTAAACCAACGTGCATGCATGACGAGGTTAATGGACGTAGATGAAGCGAAAGAGGTGTGTCAGGATCGTAGCAGGTGGAAATCCATAGTCTCTGCCTACCCCAATGGGAAACAGGCGTGACAATTTGTATGAATGTATGTATCAGAAATGAGTGGTCATACTTGAACAGTATATTCAGGGATTGCTATCCAACAACTTTTACTCAGGGGCCAACCCTGTAATCACGAAAAAATATATATGCTGATCCTTACATTTTGTCGAGCGACATCGATGATGTAAAAAAAATAAAAAAAAATCGGACATTTTTATACAGCACCATCTAGTCCCAAACTAAACAGACCTTGTACTATGGGTACTAGACAATGGATATAATACTTATATACTTTTTGTTTGTAAATACATACTTATAATACACAAAATAATTAATATTTAGTAGTAAACAGCTGTTATTTTTTTCGAGTTTTCAAGGTTGTTCCCATAGTAAAAAAAATCTATGTTATGACCGAATGAGCTCAAATATGACCACGTGTTTCTGATACACGTTGTATACTTAACGGGCTTGCGTTTGACCGCCACCTTACCTGATGTTAAGCGATGGTGCGGTCGACGATGGTTCACACTTGCACAGCAAAGATGAGAGGATGCAAGTGAAATATTTGGACCAATCCTCTCAAGTGGCTACACTGGGCATCGTACCGGAACACGACAAGGTCGCTTGGTGGCACATCTCTGCCCGGTGGGTGGTCGCAAGCCGTCGGCCGTGGCTTAGCACCAGTATGTTCCAATCTCTATTCTAAATTGTAAGATTATTTATATATATATTATATATATTTATGATACCTATATGTGTAATATATTTTGTGCTATTTATTTATTTTAGTTTAGTAGTACGCCACGGACTGCCCCCATTATCTAGATCTTACGTCTTCTTTGTCCATCCAAAGGTTGTCTGGAAGATATCGCTTTTAGCGATAAGACCGCCCATGTACCCATAATTTGTACGTTGTTCCTGTTTACTACTATTTTCATGGTGTACAATAAAGTATATTCTATCTATCTATCTATGTTACTCAATCACATGGCTGAACGGATTTGGTATAAAAATAAACAGTTTTCAAGGCATGCGCGATAACTATGATAAGCCGAATTATACACGAGCGAAGCCGCGGGCATAGTCTAGTTATATTATAATACTATATTTTTCCCACGTCTTCGCTCACGTATAAGTCGGCTGATCACAGAAAAAATATCATGCATCCCTTGAGAATTGTTTATATTTAACCTGTATAAAATGTAGCTAATATTTGAATCCGGGTTACGGTTTTAGCTGTGTGTTAAATTTCATCCAAATGCATTCAGCCGTTTCAGCGTGATTGAGTAATACACATCAAAATATCCAAACAATTTCAGAAACTTTTACATCCTACCTATTTAATATTATGCCCGCGACTTCGCCCGCGTGAATATCGTTTATCGCACATCCTTTGGGAACTGTTCATCTTCTCGGGATAAAAAGTAGCCTTGATGTTAATTTAGGTTACGTTCTATCTGTATGCCAAATTTAATTAAAATCAGTCCAGCCGTTCTTGAGTTATAAATGATGTAACTAGCCCGACTTTGTTTTATATATTAAGAAGATGTGAAGGTTTGTGAAGATGTTTGGATGTTTTTTATTCATTCACGCGTAAACTATTTATTTATTTATTATTCCTCCTTACTTCTATCTTTACAGGTTTAAACCTAATGCGATAGTGTGGCTATCAACTATAATAATATATTACAAACAATCCTAAAATTATAATAAAAAGTACTCACATGCTACTTACTATACTAACTTAACAACTAACAACAAAAAATACCAATGTACACATTTAACTTACATTATAACTAACTAAGTTTAATAGAACTTTTGCGAATGCACTCAAATTGCACGAAAATATATCGAGTCTCTCATGAACTTCGTTTACTACGCGGATTGTTCGTGTAAGGGGTGCTTTCGCCAATAAATTGGTCCTGGCTACTGGCACGTCTAGCAGTTGTGGGCGCCGCCGCCTCCACACGTATCGGTCCGGTACGCAAAGCTTCAGGTGACGCAGCACTCCCGGGTTATGCGCTACCCCACGCAGTAGCTGTACTACATACGCGGCGAGTGTGAAGTCCCGTCGCACCCTCAGCTCATTGTACCCAACCATACCCAGTACAAACAGTGTTGGGTACATCAACGGGTAGAATGGATATACCCCGTAAAGTTTGAAATACAAGTGTCGTAACGGATCGTATTAAACGGATTTAGATGAAACTTAGCACACAGATAGACCATAACACAGATTAACAAACAGACTACGTTTTATTCCAAGAAAATAGTGCCAAAAGGATGCGCGGGAAGTCTACCGGTGATAAACCGAATCATATGTGGACAAAGCCACGGGCAAATTCTAGTTATGTTATAATTACCTGTCGACTATCACGTTTGAAAACAAACAGGGCAATGTCGCGTGCACTCCAATACGCTCCCTTCCGACTATTGTTATCACATACCAAAGCCCTCGAGTCCGTTCTCTAAATAAACTACATTAACGCAAACTGACGCGTTACGTAACATGAAAACAATGGCTAAACCCAAACGCGCAGCATTATAGAGTCGCGAATTTCTTCGGCGAAAGGGGAAAGAAAATGAGTCGATAAGGGGTTTATTTGATGGGCAATTTAGCAGTTACATTCCGAAGATGTCGATTTTTAAATTCTTTCAAATAGAATTTTATTTAAATGAAATTGAAACGAAAAAGGGTTGGATTTTAATAAACGTTTGGGAAAAGAGAAAACATGTATTAAATACTAGACTTGCCCGCGGCTTCGCTCGTATTTATTTCAGCTTATCACATAAAAAATATCGCGCATCCTTCTCAACTCAGCCTATCGCAGTCCACTGCTGGACATAGGCCTCTCCCAAATTGCGCCACAACGCTCGGTCCTCTGCCTTCCGCATCCAGTCCCCCCCAGCCACGTTCTTTAGGTCGTCGGTCCACCTGGCAGGGGGGCGCCCTACGCTGCGTTTGCCGATACGCGGTCTCCACTCAAGGACTCGTCTGCTCCAACGGCCATCGGTCCTTCGACAGACATGGCCAGCCCACTGCCACTTCAGCTTACTGATCCTACAAGCTATGTCGGTCACTCCGGTTCTTCTCCGGATAATCTCGTTACGGATTTTATCCTTCAAAGAAACTCCAAGCATAGCTCGCTCCGTAGCTCGCTGAGCGACTTTAAATTTGTGGACTAGCCCAACTGTCAGTGTCCACGTCTCGGCACCGTAAGTCATGACTGGCAGGACGCACTGGTTGAAGACCTTTGTCTTCAAACTTTGCGGTATAGGCGACGAGAAGACTCGGCGAAGTTTGCCAAATGCTGCCCAGCCCAGACGGATCCTTCTGTTGGCTTCTTTCTCGAAGTTGTGTCTACCAAGCTGAATTGCCTGCCCTAGGTAGACGTATTCCGTTACAACTTCGAGTGCCGACCCTTCGACGAATATTGGCCTCGGCATGACATGCATATTGAACATGACTTTAGTCTTGTCCAGATTCATGCCGAGACCGACACGTCGAGAGGCTCCGTTTAAGCTGTGCAGCATTTCGCCCAGTTGTTCCAGCGACTCAGCCATTACAACGATGTCATCGGCAAAACGGAGATGTGAGATGTTCTCGCCGTTAACGTTGATACCCTGTCCAGTCCAGTCCAGCGTCTTGAAGACGTCCTCCAACGCGTTAGTGAACAATTTCGGGGATATTACATCCCCTTGTCTCACCCCTCTGCGCAGTTGGATTGGCTTCGTCTTTTGGTCCTGAAGCTGAACAGTCATGGTAGCAGCGTTGTATAGGCATCTCAGCATCTCTATATACCGCTCATCAATGTGACATCGCTGAAGAGCATCCAGAACTGCCCAAGTTTCGATAGAGTCGAAGGCCTTCTCGTAGTCCACGAATGCCATACACAGCGGCTGATTGTACTCTTCAGACTTCTGTATGATCTGCCGAACAGTATGGATGTGGTCTACGGTGCTATAGCCTTTTCGAAACCCAGCTTGCTCTGGTGGCTGGAATTCGTCGAGTCTTCCGGCGAGACGATTCGTGATGACCCTCGAGAACAGCTTGTACACATGACTCAGGAGTGAGATGGGTCTGTAGTTCTTCAGAAGGGTTTTATCCCCTTTTTTGAAGAACAGTACCACCGCACTCCCGCTCCATGCCTCCGGTGTAGAGCCTTGTTGGATGACGGAATTAAACAGACTCTGTAGCTCCTTCAGGACCGGAGCCCCGCCTGCTTTTAGGAGTTCAGTAGTAATGCCGTCATCGCCCGGAGCTTTGTTGTTCTTAAGCTGCTCGAGGGCCGCCCTAATCTCGCCCTGGTCAACGTCCGGAAGATCCTCGGTGTAATGGCGCGTGAGCTGGGCTCTTTTGTCGTCATTGCTAGGAACCGCTGGTCTCGCCGTTTTCGTGGAATACAAATGCCCATAGAAGTTTTCGACCTCATCAAGCATCTCGATCTTAGAGGTGACAATTTTGCCATCCGCGGCTTTCAGTTTCATTAGATGGGTCCTCCCTAGCTGCTGAGCGAAAACTTTCGACCCCCTATTTTGCTCAATCGCAGCCTCAACGGCGCGGGTGTTCGCATCCTTCGGGAACTGTTTATTTTCCTGGGATTTATTTATTTATATTCATCATCATCATCATCATTTCAGCCGAAAGACGTCCACTGCTGGACATAGGCCATTTATTAGGGTTCCGTACCCGAAGGGTGCCAAACGGGACCCTATTACTCTCGCTACGCTGTCCGTCCGTCCGTCCGTCCGTCCGTCTGTCTGTCACAGGGCTGTATCTTTTGAACGGTTATAGGTAACTGGTCGAAATTTTCTCAGAAATTGTGTTGCTATGAGGTGTATCATGACAAATACTAAAAACAAAAAAAAGTCTAAAACCAAAGGGGGTCCCCATACAAGAAACCTCACAAAACATGCATTTTTTTCAATGTTTTTGTTCCTGCTCTATCTTCAAAACGGTAATATATACCAGCGTCAAACTTGGTCAGATTATAGTGCATATTATGTAGTTTAGCAACAAATGCTAAAAAAAAGACAAACATAGACATATGTGGTGGTATCTGCGTAAGAAAGACATGCAAAAATTCATATTTCACGCACTCTGCGTTGATGTCTTTTAATAAACTCTCGTAAATTAAATCAGTTTTCATGGGGTATCAGTGGGGTAATTGTGTAATGCATTGACATTGATATTAGCTTTCATTTTGAAATGATGACAATATTCATTGCATGATACATAGTTGCCGATAAGACGAATTGTCAAAACACACTGAGCAATGAACATTGAAATCCTATTGATTGCGATCGCGAGTGAGTTACGCAATTTGGCAGCGGGTCGTTGAGAGGTACGGAACCTTTACTGCGCGAGTCCGACTCGCACTTGGCCGTTTTTTTTAATATTATTTTACTTTATTTGGCTAACAAACAAATAGTAACAAACATAAGTATATACTTAAAGGTAAAACAATATCCAGAAACAATTTCCTCAGTAAATAACAATAGACGTAAGACTTAGATTGACTCAAATTATTTAAATTTAGATTTTTTTAAACATTAAATTACCTCCTTAAATGATACCAAAATGACTTTTAACACCAATTTTGAATTAAAGAAGAGAAAGGTGAAAAATATCTAAATATGGTAGATATTCCACCCTTACGCACGAACCGGTTTGCTAATACCAGGCCCCTCAGAAAGTATTGCGAAAAAAAGTTTTTATATATGGGAGACTGGCCAGTTATAATGTTTTTCGAAAATATGATTATTTATAAGTAAAAATAAGTAAGTTCCAATTTCAAAATTTCCCTCCACATTTTTTGCGAGTTAATTCAAAGTATTGTGTCTCACTGAAATATGGATCTGCGCCGGGAACATTTTAGAGCTATGATTTTATACGATTTCAAGTGTCGCCTGAAACCGGATGAATCGTACGATAGACTTCAAATGGCATTCATGGATGAAGGCCCTTCCAAGGCAACCGTGTATCGTTGGTATAACGAATTCAAGCGCGGTCGACCAACTTTGGGGGATGACGAAAGAAGCGGTCGCCCTTTGACGGCTGTTACCGAAGAAAACGTGCTAGCAGTGAAAAATTTAATCCAAGACAATAGGCGAATTACATATCAGGAGATTCAACACATATTGAAGATTGGATCGGGAAGCGTTCACGAGATTCTACACAGCCATCTTCGCGTGAGGAGGATAGTATCACGCTGGGTGCCGCACAACCTCACCGATGCTCAGAAGCAGGCCCGGGTGGAATGGTGCCGTGATATGCTTAACAAATTTGAAGCAGGCTCGTCTCGGCGTGTTTACGACATCGTTACAGGTGATGAGTCCTGGATTTATCAATACGACCCAGAAACCAAGCGCCAGTCGACTGTTTGGGTGTTTCAAAATGAGTCAATGCCTACCAAAGTGAAGCGATCTAGAAGCGGGGGTAAGATTTTGATCGCTAGCTTTTTTAATTTGACTGGCCACTTGGTATAAATTCCCTTACGGGATCAAAGAAGCATTAATGCCGAATGGTATACTACCAAATGTTTGCCAGAAGTTTTCTCTGTTATAAGCAACAAGCGACCAAACACAGGGCTCCGCGGGCTACTGCTCCACCACGACAATGCACCTGCGCACACCGCACTCAAAACGAGGGACTTCCTGGACAGCACGCCAGTCAAACTCCTGGGTCACCCTCCTTACAGCCCTGATCTAGCACCGTGTGACTTCTTTTTATTCCCAAAAATAAAAAATCAGCTCAAAGGGATACAATTTTCGTCGCCGGAAGATGCGCTGGCTGCGTTCGAGCAGGCTGTAAACGAGGTGTCTGCGGCGGACTGGAAAAAGTGTTTTGAAAACTGGTTTAGGCGCATGAATCTTTGTATAGAGGCTGGTGGAAAGTACTTTGAAAAGATTTGATAAAAATATATGTACGTATAGAACAATTTTTTTTAGTTTCGCAAAACTTTCTGAGTGTCCCACGTAGCTTTATCATGCGTACCGCCAAAGAGGGGAATTCCTTGCCCGGCGTCAGTGTTTCCCGAGAAATATAATCTGGTGGTCTTCAAGACTCGAGTGAATAGGTTTTTGCTGGGCAAGCGTGTACCATCGTCGACCGCACCATCGCTTAAAAAAAAAAAAAAAAAACATGAGTTACAGATTCATGCACAAAGAGCATGCCTCTTTTTATAAATATATTCTAAACTCTCATTTTTTTTTTCTCCCAACTATGTTCAGCAGTTTCAGCGTGATTTTTAATACAAATTTTGGATTTAAGAGGATAAAGGTGAAAAATATCGAAATTTTCATCATCATCATTACAGCCGAAAAACGTCCATTGCTGGACATAGGCCTCTCCCAAGTGGCCCCCCCCAATTACAACTTACAGTATGCCGTATCTTGCTCTACTTTTTTTTAAATGCCATCAACTATAGCCATTTACGGATACAGACCAGAGCGAGCTGCATCTTTGACTTATAAATTCTTGGACGGAAAACGCTTGAACCCAACTTTGTGCTACTCTTACTGACACTGCATTAGGTCCATCATCATTCATCATTTCAGCCGAAAAATGTCTACTGCTGGACATAGGCCTCCCCCAAGCGGGGAGGATTTTCCATAATCGCCACACTTGGCAGGCGGGTTGGCGATCGCAGTTGGTTGGTTAAATACTCAGAAAAGACTGCTGCCTATTTTTTGGTGAATCCCTTAGTCGCCTTTTACGACACCCATGGGAAGATATAGGTATGAAATAATGATTTATGTTTATTGGGATAAAAAATAGTAGGTATAAATAATTCGGGCTATAGTCTACCTGTGTCTTCATCCAAATCCGTTCAGCAGTTTTAGCATGATTATGTAACAAACATCGAAACATCCAAACATCTTGAAAGTAGTAGGATGTTGATTGATTTATAAGGTGTGTCAAAAAGCCACAGGTTTGAACACGGAATAAAGAAAAAAAGTGGAAGTGCTTTTACGATTACTTAGTACGGGAAGAAGTGTCGCCAAAATCACACATTGACAATTGAAATATTACATTAAAATACACAAGAAACAATTATGTCATATGGTCTATTTAAAATACAAATGGGGGCAAAAATTTAATAGAAAGAGATGCAAAAATTCATGTTTCGCGCACTGTGCGTTGATGTCTTTTGATGAACTCTCGTAAATTTGATTTTCTCGTAAATTCTTTGGGGTATCAGGTCAATGGGGTATGGAACCTTTACTGCGCGAGTCCAACTCGCACTTGGCCGGTAATTTTGTTCTGCTATCATTTTTACTCGTTAAAATTACACAATAAGGTATAATCTAGTATTTCACGTAAGCATTTTAAATGCCGCCGTCTTGTCGCAATGGGAAATAAAGCGCTATTAAGTAAGTGTTACGGATCTCCGCTTAATTGTTCCACGCGTGTGGTAGCCGTGTGGCACTTCCACCTTATTTTCTATATTCCGTGGGTTTGAATGATGGTGCTTTTTCGCTGAATGAAACAGGGAGACGTGATTAAAGAGCTTCAGTCATGTAAGCCGGGAAACCGCACCTCGGGACGCTCCCGCGCAAAATTAATAAGCAGAATTACTCTTCTTTAACGTCTCATAAATTACATTAATGTTGGCTGGTAACACTTACAGAAGCCATAAAGACGGTTTATTAAAATCAAACAACAGGTAAAACCCAAAATAATATCGCTACACTTCAAATTTTTTATTGAAAGCACTCGATGAAAGACAATAAATTGAAATAGAATATCGAAATTAAAAGAAACAGCCAACAATAAACGTCAGAAGAAAATCATATCTTCATTTTCATTCAATTGTATTGTCTTGTTCATTTTTATTGTGAGCATTTTCTAAGCTATCGGAGTATTGTCGGAACGTAAGAGGGATCCCATTGTGTACTTAAATCAACGAGGGGCGGACGGGGGGTTAGCAGAAACAAAGGCCTTTCTAAAATCAACGTCGACGCCTTCAAAAGTGTCACTTCACTGGATTTTCTTTTCGTTATTTTTGCATGAAATTGTTGTTATTTTTTTTGTCAAATTTTCGGCTTACCTAAATTATGAAATGTTGTTTTTCTTTGTTTTGATCTTAGATGTTTTACTTTTTGAAGCTAAGCTTCTATAACGTCTTAGCACACTCGTCTGCCGGGGAGCAAAAAAAGAAAAAACGTCATCAATAACGAGCGCGCGCGTTCTATCCCTGCTTACAAATGCGTAGATGCATTGCTTCTGTCGGGCGTTCCCAGATGTCACCTGTTTTTTTATTACAAATTAATATACATATTCTACACAAAAAAATTTGATGTCGATAGAACTTTTGTCAGCGGTTTTCCCTAACAAATTCGACATGGGAGCCTTCAAGCAAAGAGCATATTATTATGTCTTTTTAAAAGGTTGGCAATATATCGGCTACTCTCTTGGTGTTGAAGATGGGCTACAGTCTATAGATAGAATAAGTGCCGAAAGTGTGGCCGTTTTTCGCATTTTTTCTATCTACAACTACATCGAACTATATTTTACAGAGTTAATAATTTCAGGATTGGCCCCAGAAGGCAAAAGACAGGGACAAGTGGAAAAGGGGAAGGGAGGCCTTTGCCCTGCAGTGGGACACTACAGGCTGTGACTAATCTAATGTCACTATTATTCCTGTAAAAACAACAAACAACAACAAAGACGTGTTAAAGAGCATTACCTTTCCTTTTAATTTGTTATTGCATAATATTTATATCATATTTACCTATACCTATATAATTTATATGTATTTATTTAAGTATCTATTGCTTTATTAGAACTAATTTTAAGTTTCCTATCTTTTTACACACTGTTGTCTACATTTCTTACTTATTTCTCCTCTCGCAGGTCTGCTGGTAGAAATTTCTTTGAAATAAGCAGTACCTTTGTACTAGATAATTTTAATGCTGTCTCCTTTCATATGTCATTGTGTGTACATAAATTATAAATAAATAAATAAATAAACTACGGGTGTCGTTCCTAAACAACTGCACAGATCTTTAAGAACACTAGACCTAGCACCGTATACCTACCAAAAACTACAAAAAAGACTACAATTCTAAATACGTGCAGAATAGTCAGAAAATTCTTGCAGGACGACAATGAGGCACAAATCATCACATCAAACTCACAAACAGCAGTCACCACACAAACACAACCACACGATCACACATACACATCACTATAATTTCTGATTAAACTACAGTAAATTTACTTTAATTGATAAAACCGAACTTTCGATAAATAAAATAAAATAAATAAATAAGTGAAAAAATGATGTACTGATCGAGTAATTATTTTTTTACTGACGGGAGCGCCACTTGGCCGCTAGAAGCGCTTTACAAAACTATAACACACCAATTTACTAAATTCAAAACATGACGAAAGAAAAAATAAAATGACAAATATTTTTCACTCGGGCAATAAAAAAAGCAAACTGACGAAACTTTCACCAAGATTCTCCGCCATAACTTTAGAGTCAGCCTTCGCGCGATCAAACAAATGTTTCGTGGCCAACTGTAATTAAGATAATGTTTATTTTTTAAACAGGGAAGGCACGTGACGTAATCGCTATAAAATGGCCCTGCGATGGAGCCTCTAATTAATGTACCAGCCAATTATGACACTGAAATTTGAAAGTGCTACATCGCGTGTCACACGAGTAGTCCCAAATTAGGCGATTGTGGATTCAATTTCCTTATCGATGAAGACAAGATAAAATGAGTACTTTCTGAATGTTATTCGGGATCACTATACATTATAATAAAAGAAGTTTTACCGGATTACATCGTGTGTATATTTAAATTGGTTTTCCTGTCGTTTTGAAAGCTTTACAGCGTTCGTGGTCGCAGGAGGACTAAGGTGACAAGGGTTTTTACTGATATTTTAAAAAAATATTTTAATCTACCGTAGACTTTTTATTAATTAAAATCGTTTCGATGCACGCAGTAGTCACTCACAATATCATTATCTTTTACAGTGTTGCGTGCTGTTTGGGTCTTGATTATTTTTAAAACCGGGTTCCAAACAAGTGGTATCTGCCAACTATCTTCTCTATTAAAATTAAGATTTATTTAAATTTCAATAGGCTCACGGAGCATTCTAGGTACGTATCGGTTTTCCTTCGCCAGGACTCGTGGTTTATAATATATGCGATGTAATCCGGTTCATCATCATCATCATTTCAGCCGAAAGACGTCCACTGCTGGACAAAGGCCTCCCCCAAAGGGAGGGGATATGCCATAATCGCCACGCTTGGCAGGTGGGTTGGCGATCGCAGTTGGTTGTTTAAATACTTAGAGAACGCTGCTGCCCATCCTTTGGTGAGTCCCTTAGTCGCTTTTTACGACACCCATGAGTAGAAAGAGGGTCACAGAGGGTGGTGCAATTCTTTACGTCCGGCACCACACGGACTAATTAATCCGGTTAAACTTGTTTTATTATAATGTTTTACTAGCCTATGCCCGCGGGTTCGCCCGAGTGGATGTCGTTTATCGCGCATCCGTCGGGAACTGTTCATCTTCCCGGGCTGAAAAGTATTTACAGGGGGTCCAATCGCTTTGCATCACTGGATAGCGACATACCTACATCATACATCCATACATGGATATGTATGGTGGGAAAGTACTTTAAATATTAATATAGGAAATTTTACATGAAGAAGACTCCATTACATTTTTTTAAAGAAGTAATACATCATTCAATAAAAATTCAAAACAGTCTGTTAACTCCGGGAACTGAACCAGTGGGGCAATTGTGTAATGCATTTGCTTTGACATTAGCTTTCATTTTGAAATTATAGCAATATTCATTGCGTGGTACGTAGTTACCGATAACACGGATTGTCAAAACACACAGAGCAATGATCATTGACATCCAGATGATTGCGATCGCGAGTGAGTTACGCATTTCGGCAGCAGCATGAACGGAATAAAAATATCAGCCTGTATTTTAATGCCACCAAAAATAAGGTCAGTAATGAGAATCAAGTTCTCTACAACAAATATTTTGTCTTAGACTGAAAAAACCATGAAATATAACATTAGCTGTCCAATAAAATGACACCGCCTAGGTGCTAGCTTTACTCAAAAACACCTTATTTTTTGTTAGTTCTTATTTCATGGACTTCCTGTAATTTAAGATGCTATGTATGTTGGCATTTGGTCCTCTTTATTGACCCTATCTTTATCTTAACAGAAGCCATAAAATACAGGATAGTACTTCTTCGCAATTATGTTACTTCGATTCCTGCTGGCTTAATAGTGTGAGATTTTTTAATAATCTATAAAAGCAGAATCACTTCTTCTTCTTCTTCTTCTTCTTCCTTCCCTGGTCCCATTATTTGGGGTCGGGTCTCCTCACATTTCTGCGCCAAGATACTCTGTCTTGGGTTGTCGGTAAAAGCAGAATCACTTATTTAAAAAAAAAAACTATATTTAAAGTACTTTTCTTCCATGAAACACTGCAATGAGTCACTCTGTATTTGTCGGTTTTTAAATAAAACACTTTTAGCATTTAATTTAAGATATGTAGTATGTCACATAGGTATTTAACTGTTAAAGGTTTTATTTGTAGTTGCTATGAAAATTTCAAATGTACAAACGACTCACTTCCGACATTTTGTAGAATTGCAAACATTACAAAACAACGTTAAAAATTATTATCTCGCCCCTCACTTTAGCCAATTACATTTGTCGTATCTCTGCCGCGTGAATCGCACCGAACCATGACACCGATGAAAACGTTATTTTTTTAGAAACGTGTTTTTTCATTTTGTTAGTGAGTTATTAAAGATGTGTGCGTTGTAAACTGGAATGAATAAAAACTCGGCCACTCCTCCAGTGATGTAGGCGCTGCATGCAATGCGAGGAAGTTGACAAATGAGACTGGCTTTCACTGTATTTTTTTATTATTTTTTCCTCGGAATCCCTTTTTAGGGTTCCGTAGTCCTACAAGGAACCCTTATAGTTTCGTCATGTCCGTCCGTCTGTCCGTCTGTCTGTCTGTCCTAATCCTTTACAACTTAATAACTTCTACAGTTATAAACATAAGTAAATGAAATTTTGTGAAAAAATAGTCTACATATAGATCTCAATTTAAAAAAATTAAAAAATCGTTATTACGTATTTTTGGGGTGGCGCCGATACATGTAAAAAGGGGATGATATTTTTTTTTTTCGCTGCAACCTCTCGTGTGGGGTATCATTTTATCAGGTGTACCATCTGCGAAATATAGCCCGTCAAAGTGGCTTGCAATGTGCTCCCCCCCCTGCCATTTCTAAACTATGCAATGTAGAAACTTATAATCTTTCTAATTGATAGACCTTTATAAAAACTCTCTTTTAAAATTATTTCGAGTATAATGTGATTAGAAATTTTCGAGTTATAGTGAGAAAACTGCAAAATACTTTAGACGACCTAGTTCAAAGGTCATTGACATTAGAGAAAAATGGTCTTAGCAAATAATGCTCCTTTATTTACTTTCTGTTTAAAAAAATCACAAAAAGTAACTTTGTGTTATAATGATATGACACACTTCTTAAATTTAGCTTCGTAAATTTATTCGATTTAATTCGTTTGTAACACCTACTTAAGGAACCCTATAATACTGAGCATGACCCGACATGCTCTTGGCCGGTTTTTCATTTTTTAATGAGGGCGCGCTGAATGCCTTATCTATTGCGATTCATAATCCGCGATGATAAAGTCTCGCGCCATTTTTCAGAAGTTGCCGTTGAACGCGGCTTTCAACACTTTTCCGCTGTTTTGAAATGCAGAATATAATTATAAGACTATGAATCAACGAAACAAGGTAATTGTGTGGCCAACACTCCAACGCAGGATATTGCGAAGACAATAAGAATAAAAGACAATAAACTAACTCAATATTTCATTCAGACAATAGAAATTGAGCTCTTATCTTGCGATGACTTCTAATAAATAGAATGCCTATATTATTGGACCAAAAGTTGGTTTACCATGATTTGGGGGGGCCAACTACATAAGACAATTTATATTTTGTAAGGACTGATATGAAACTTTAATGAAACTGTTTTTTATTATTTCCTTTGTTTAGTCACTAACTTATTAAATACATTTTTAAATATTTTTTACAAAAAGAAAAAAAAAACATTTAAAAATATAAAAAATAGTGTTCCACCGGCATCGGTAGCAGGGTCCAAGCTACCGGCGGTTAGGGCCCCAGAGACAGGAACCTCCTCACAATACGTGCCGTGTCGAGGAGAACCGCCTTCTGAATCTGGCCCTTGACCCAGCCACCTAACGAGAGCCTCTTAAGCTGTTGGTCGAGGCTCTTATTATTTTATTATTAATACTGTCTCCATTAAATATTCGTCCAATTGTGTAAATTTTATAATAATTATATTGGCTTAGAAAAATTGGCACGTGTAACTGTATACTTGAAAATGTGTACTACAAAATCAAAATATATGCTATGGATCAGGTCATTAAAATACATTTCATATTTCGATATTTTCACGAAGGGACTATTTTAATAATAACTTAATATTTCATTGTCTTCTTATATAAAGAGAAAATTTCCTAATTAAAGGACTGCGACATTTCGTTCATTCTGAACAAAAACTTGATTTCTTTCGTGCTAAACCAAAAACTTGTTGTGTCATTTATCAATTTATTTATTGGAAGACCAACAGCAATTATCCTTTGATTAACAATGATATATAAGACACAATCTGCCAATAAAACGTCTTCACGAATAGCGACTGAGTACAGAAAGCCGTCGTTTTGTTTAGCAAAACAAAAGTTTTGCTGAAGATTTATTTTTATTTAAAATAACAATGGAAAACGATCCCACAATATGCTTCATCAAAGAGGAAACGCTATGCCTGTTAGTCTTTAATTTTCTTACCCAGACTATATGACTGATGTATTTGTATTTTTATTGCAGAGAAAACTAAAGAGTAATATTAAACAACTGAAAAATAAATCTAGTTTAGAAACATCATTTGGATATTGCTGCGCTGAAACATGATAGATTTTCAAGCACGTTGAAAACTTTCTGTTCAATATTTATGATCCACTTCTGTCTCACAAAGCGTTGTGTTCATACTCTAGTGTTTGCCATTTTTCCATTTCTGCTTCATATTTAACGCTGAATCCATATATATGTATAATCAGAATAATAAATACAACGTTGATTTTAAAAACTCTAGTTCCACTTTTTTTGGTATTCCGGAAAACATTGGAGAGCTGATTGAGGATCGGGTTTTTTTTAAGCTACTGACTAGTAAGTCATTGCAATATCTTTTGATTGCAAGATATGCAAGTTGAAGCTGCGCTAGCAGCAGTCAATCCTTGGACATCCAATTTGAGGGTTCTCAATGTGCAACGAAACGGTCACCCATGTGACCGTTTCGTTGCACATTGAGAACCCTTCGTGCCTCGGAGATTACGTTAAGCTGTCGGTCTCGGTTGCTATACGATACGATATGCTTACGATATGATTTGACGACGTCTGTGGTCTAGTGGTTCGAGTGTCGGACTGCTGATCACGAGGTCGTGGGTTCGATTCCCACAGAACACAAATATTTGTGTGATGAACATGAGTTTGGGACTAGATGGTGATGTGTAAAAAAAATAACTGCGTAAAAGAGTAACAAACATCCATACACAAACACACACTCACAAACTTACACTTTCATAATTTTAGTAGGAATTTCAGTAAGTTTCAGAGTCTATCGATTACAAACCAATCTTTTCTCTTTATAATATTAATTTAAATAAGAAACACCCAAACCAACACAAACACTTATGTTCATTACATAAATATTGTTATCCTGTGGGAATCGACCCACGATCTCGTGATCTGCAGGGCAATTACGTTGCTCATTTCTCAGTTTCATTTTGATGTAAAATTGAAGACAATGTTGATAACATCGCAATCAAACATTGGAATTGTGTAACGACA
This sequence comes from Asteroscopus sphinx, assembly GCA_949699075.1. Classification (NCBI taxonomy): domain Eukaryota; kingdom Metazoa; phylum Arthropoda; class Insecta; order Lepidoptera; family Noctuidae; genus Asteroscopus; species Asteroscopus sphinx. Next base: position 23,194,796 of record OX453007.1, read on the forward strand.
TAAAGGGACTTCGTTATGAAGTAAATGACGTCAGGAGGGAAATCCTTTGCAATATAAATGACGTCATGCATGTTAGATCACGTTTCGTTATGCTAGAAAGCTACCGCAAGTATGCGTTTTAAGCTTTATCATTCATTAAATTTCATGATGAATCCCTCCGACATCGTAATCAACAGTTTTGTAGTTACGCAATTCGAATTGTATCATTTTTCCGGATTCAAACGTCAAAATTGACATTTTGTTGATTGCGATGCAGTTACGCAATTGCCCTGCAGCAGTCCGAACTCGTCAATAAGATGTGCGATTATGACTGTGATCTTTAAGACAATGATGGGCTTAATATCCACCCACACTTGGGTTTTATACCCACAGCTCGCTGAAAACCAGCGATGTGGCTCTGCTCCGTGCATGTGTTCAAGCAATTTGCTGAGCGATGTGACGCATATCTTAACACACTTTTTTATTATATTCCTGTATTTATTACTGAAATGTACTTGCGTTTGACCACTACCACAGAATATCTAATAGTTCTACACACAAGTGGGGGCGATTTAATATATTTTTCCCATTTTTCGTCTCTGGAGGCAACTGGGAACAGAAAGAACGATCATTCCCAATTGCCACCACTGGCGGCGCCACCACTGGTAGCAAATGGGAAAAATATTTTTTTAATGTCCAATTTGCCACCAGTGAGGTGAGGAGTGAGCTCGTTCATACTGGAGACAACTGGGAATGACCGATCTCACCTGATGCTAAGCGATCGTGCAGTCGACAACAATATTTTTTTTTTTTTCATTTTTGGTGATTTTGTGCGTCACTATCGACACAAATATATAGTTTTCTTTAGTTCTTTCTTTCTACCACTGCTGGGAGTTTCTTCTCCCTCTTTTTCCATCAGTGTTGCCTTAGTCTTGGTCTAAAATGCCAGATCGCAAGACTGCAAGATTAAGACTTTGAGCTACACTATGTGTCATCTGTGTGGGGGAGTGTGTGTGTGTGTGTGTGTGGTATCCGCCTACCCGCACTAGGCTAGCTGGGTGGACTAAGGCCTTAACCTTCTCAATCTAAGAAGAGGCCCGTTCTCAGCAGTGGGACAGTAATGGGCTGATGATGATGATGTGTCATCCTTGCCTTGTGGAGTGATTCCTAAGTTCATCATCATCATAATCATTTCAGCCGAAAGACGTCCACTGCTGGATATAGACCTCCCCCAGGCATCGCCACAACGACCGGCAGTTATTGTTCTGGAGTGGTGACCGCGTACTGGAAAGCGCAGCGTGGGTAGGCCCCCCACAAGGTGGACCGACGACCTGGTAAAGGTCACGGGAATCCGCTGGATGCGGAAAGCGCAGGATTCTTACGTTACTTTAAATCTTTTCATAAAATGTTACCTACAGTCTACAGTAGAAATAAAGTTTGGTAAGGTAAGGTTATATTTGAACAGAAGTGAAAATATTGTCACAAAAAATTAAGTAGGTTAGATAAGGTAAGAAAATATTTTATTTATAAAGTTCGGTAAGGTAAGGTTATATTTGAACTGAAGTGAACATATTGTCGCAAAAAATTAAGTAGGTTAGATAAGGTAAGAAAATATTTTATTTATAAATTTCTACTTTGTATCCTACACTTCTTGTTTGAGGTTAATTAACACGTGTCACTTATTTTAGCTTTTAATATAAAATAACTTTGTCACGAGATGAATTGCCAAAAAAAGCAGATGGCGTCGGAGGTCGCGAAACAGAAGCTAAGCTAAGAAAACGTGGATAAAACGAGCGCAGAGTTGTGTGTGTGTCTGTGTGTTCGAGACAGTAGTGTAGCCGCGCGCTTATGAAAGGATAAGTTAACGGTGAATACGCGCGCTACGACGCTATAGAAGCTTCGCTTTAAAAGATAAAAAAATACTCAGGCTTACGCGGTGAATTCGAAGTTCGTCAGTACCATGTTTACTTAGCTTCAAGATGGTGTAAATAAATTACGTTTTATTAGCATTATAAAATATGTTTCCTAAAAGACAGTAATTATGTGAGTTAAATTCTGTTGGTAAAGGAATAATGAAAGCTCAACAAGACAGCGTTTTTTTATATTTAATGTTTTCTTACGAGAACAATTCTATATGGATAGACGTAGGATGGTGTACTTAAAATACGTTTGATTAGCAGTATAAAATATGTTTCCTAAAATAATGTAATTATGTTAGTTAAATTTGTATTGGTAAAGGAATAATGAAAGCTCAACATGACAACGCTTTTTTATATTTAAAATGTTTTCTTACGAGAGCAATTCCGTATAATGAAAGCATAATATGAAAAAGATGCGATCTTCACAGTCAAAGTAGGCAGTATAAACGACAATCAGTCAAAAAAACATATGACTGCCTCGACAGACAATAGCGCTTACACAAGCAAAACACGGACTCTTACTTTATTCGGCACTCCAGACGCCGTAAGATTTTTATTATTATACTTACCCTTTTTGTAGTAACACACCGCGCGGGAATATTCGTTGTAAGGAGCGGTAATGACGCGCCGAGCGTGAAATACGCGAACATTTCGGTACCCTGGAAATGGAATGCACCTGCCTCCTTAGGTTTTATGTGAAGTTTCCTCACCTTCTTACGATGCCTAGTAAGGACTGCCAATATCGCCGTCCTCACTTTGTGACCCCTCATAATACGAGTAATACTTCTTGAGAGGGTATTGAACGCAGGGCCTGCTTCGCCCGTAATTTTATGAGCCGACTTGTACTACAGTTTGTTCCTTGTTGATGTTATAAGAATGTTTGGCATTAACATTTTTATGACGTACCAACTTGTTATTAAGACTAGGAAAGTTGATTTGGTAGTTTCGCATAAAGACTATCCCTTTTTATGTGAGTTCTTTTGTGCGGAATTTGTTAATAATAGATTCTTTGAGCAGTTTTATGTTGTAGTGGAATAATTTGTTTTGTATCTTTTCTTGTATAGTTAGGACGCCCTGTTAACAAAACTAAATAACATAACACACATAACATAACATCACGCCTGTATTTTCCCGAAGGGGTAGGCAGAGGTGTATAGTACACCCACATTTCGCCAGTTATGTTATAGTCCCATGTAATAGGGGGCGAGCCTATTGCCATTGACCGGGCATAAATCCAGACTCCGAGCTGCTACTGAGAATTTCTTAATGAAAAAACCTAATAACACTTTGCCCGACCCGGGAATCGAACCCACGCTCAGCAGTCGCCAAACACCTAAACCCAATAACGCCCCCTAACTAAATACCTTTTATTATTTATCAGCTTACTTGCCAATATATGTTGGAGCAAGGGGATTTTCACGATAAAAACCATTTTCGTTACACTTTGTATTTTATTAATTTAGACCAGAAAATATTATAATCAAATATCACATCAATAATTATTAAAAATATATTCAAATTAAGACAAAATAATCTAAACACAAAATAATACAACAGGTTCTTCCACCTCGGTGGGCAACGATCGAATGCGCCCCGTGGCCGCTGCGCACGCCTTTTTATTAACAACGTGCCAACAGTGAAAGGCTCTAGTAGTGGGGAGTCAGGTGTGCGCGGGGCGGAGTTTCCGTCGCGCGTTGTTTACTTGATAATTCACCCGTTGAGTCAAGTTCTACACGTGTTTAATATTTGCGCCGATATATACCATACGAAAAAACACATGAAACAACTGATAAAAGGTAGGTGCATAACCTTATCACATGCAACTACAGTAGAAAACAGTAGGTATCCACCGAAATGAGTGAAATACATTTTTTTATACATATGAAACAAGAATCAAGTACTGAAAATTCTCCTTCAATACTTAAGTCCCTCGTTCAACCAATCACCCTGTATATTCGGACCCATTAATAGATTTAATATCAGAAAATTATTAATACCTAAATAATATTAGACCCTAATGAAGCCAATCTCTTTTACGAAGATGTTAAGTAACGACGTAAATAGAAAGTTAAATCAAATTAGTTAAAAGTTACAACTAACAAAATATAAGCTATAAAGAGGTAACGTAACAACGTATCAAAGTAGTACTTACACCTAAATCATAAACGCTTACCTAACTATGTTGTTTAACTAGTAAAACTACGTGAAACTCTTACGGTTCAGTACAATGTATTTTTGTATAAAGACCGGGAAAATTATAGGTTTGAATTTTTTTAGTTATGTAGAGAAGGTTAGGTACTAGGTTTTTTTCATATATTTTTTAATCAAATCAAATCAATCAAATGTGGGTATACTATACACCTCTGCCTACAACATCGGGCAACACAGGCGTGAAGTTATTTTATGTGTAACACTAACTTTATACTAACCAATTGCAATGTAAGTATAAGTACATCGTTCAATTGCATATTTTTTTCTAAGTGTCAATGTAACCTAGAATCAAAAGTATTTGTACGCCCCTAGTGGCAAAACAATGTAGCTGCTACACCTAATATTTAAACACCTTACATGCATATGCTTTCACATTGTATTGTATACTCATGTTTTAAGCAAATACATTTTTCATTTTATTATAATAAGAGCCTCCACGAGTGACGATATTTAATTGATCGTCCGGCACACCCTGGGCAGTCAGCCTCGCTAACAACCTGCTGACTGGCTAATCTTTTCACCACATTATGAGCTATTATCATTATGTAGCTCATGTCGACACGATAGAAGAAGATTTCATATAATTTCATTTCAAGTCTTCATTATGTAGACTGCCTGTTTATGTCCAAAAAGAACATAAACTTCCTTCTTCTAGATGGTTTTGCCCCCTACTTTAACTCTACTTCTTACTTCACAGCTGCAGAGACCCTTCAGCTGGGTCCAATTGAGTGACAAATAGCGGAACAACTTTGCGTATTCATGAACAACTTTACACTTTTCACGTTTTACTGCTTCGCGCTTTAGTGCAGGACTGTACTTGAATTAATGATAATGGTACAATAAAAGCGACTTGTTGTTAAAAGTCCATAGTAACTTCATTAAGCCTTGTTGAAAACTCAAGACGTTACTTATTACGTATTTCTTGCAAAACTTAGTTTGTCAGTGATATGCATCATCGTCATTTCTGCCGAAAGACGTCCACTGCTGGAAATAGGCCTCTCCCAAGCTTGTCATGTTGGGGGGATATGCCATTATCGCCACGCTTGGCAGGCGGGTTGGTGATCGCAGTTGGTTGGTTAAATACTCAGAGAACGCTGCTGCCCATCCTCTGGTGAATACTTTTACGACCGACACCCATGAGAAGAAATTTCGGTGGTGCAATTCTTTACGTCCGGTACCACACAGCCTATGCAAATGGTACCAAAAACCCTTTGCGTATGAGACTATGAGACCCCATATCACTAAGCGTACGCCTATCTGCGTTCCTATCTGAAAAATAATGAAAAGTCTAAGCCCGAAGAAAGGTGGCATACAAGAACGGTGGTACGGAACACTAAGTGCGCAAGCCCAACTTGCACTTAGCCAATTTTTATTTTATAATGTTGTCCTACACTAGAATTTCTCCTGTATAGTTGGTGTATTTATAAACACAAATAGATACATGCAAACATACTCGGACCCAGAATACCTGGTGAGTGAAAGGCGGGAACTATGAAACGCCAGGCACTACAATCTGAACATAATTGGTACCAGCAATCAACTTTTTTTAAACCAAACAAATAAATTTATAACTTCCATCCTTCGATCAAACATATTTGATCGAAGCTTTCATCATTGTTCGGAGTTATTGGTTGTTAACATATTGAATTATTGATATTCAAATGCAATAGTATCTCTTCCCGTTTGGGAAGAAGATCGGGATCGGATCGGGTCGGGGATCGGGAGGGGGTTCGATTCCCGGGTCGGGCAAAGTATTATCGGGTTTTTCCATTAGGAAATTCTCAGTAGCAGCCCGGAGTCTGGATTAGTACCCGGTCAATGGCAATATGCTCGCAATATTACATGGGACTATAACATCACTGGCGAAATGTGAGTGTACTATAAACCTTTGCCTACCCCTTCGGGGAAATACAGGCGTGATGTTATGTTATGTGTTGTTGTATCTCTTCCTGGATGACAATATTGTTACTCCTGTGTGGAATTATTCACAATCATCATCATCATCATCATCATCATCATCATCATCAACATCATCATCAGCCTATATTAGTCCACTGCTGGACACAGGCCTCTCCAATGGCACACCACTGACATCGATCCTCGGCCACTCGCATCCAGTTGCTACCAGCCACCTTGCCAATATCATCGCTCCACCGAGCCTGAGGGCATCCTACCCTACGTTTGCCGATTTGCGGTCTCCACTCAAGAATCCGTCTACTCCAATGGCCATCGGTTCTTCAGCTAATGTGGCCAGCCCACTGCCACTTCAGCTTGCTAATCCTGTAGGCTATATCGACAACTTTGGTTTTCTGTCGGATAACCTCATTTCGGATTCGATTCTGTTTCAGATTATTCACAATATAGTTCTTTTATTTATGGTATTGATGATGAAAAGAGTTAAAGGCCCACCAAATATTAAGCAGTTAAATTTGCCCTGAACAATATCACCTAGGCTGTTGCCTAGGTATTCCAAATCACGTTCGCCAAACAAACATGAAGATGGAAAGTCTCATGTAAAATTGTAATTTCACAGGCACCCGTACCCTGCGCACTGGAACTCAGCAATACAAGCATCACTGTTTGGCGGCAGAAATAGGTACTCTAGTAGTTCTTCCCCGGACGAGCTCCTTCATAAGGAGCCCTTCTTCTACTGATAGTGCCACATAAGTATATTAAAACGCCATAATAACGCTACCAACACCCCATGTTCATATAATTTACTCCAACGTAAGCGTCGGAGCATGAACAGTAAACACGTACTAAGAGATTTACACATACTTCACACACCCACACTCCATGAAGGCAATGAGGATAATAAGCAAAAAAACAGTTTTTTGTTCACTGAACACAAATCTTGCCTAACAATCCCCCCCCGATGTCCACAAAAACTGGGAACTAGTTCACGTAGAACCGCGAAACAAAAACAAAACGTTAGTCTAAAACCACAACATGTTTCCTCCGATATCTTTTGTTCAGTTCGCCTTTTGTTCTTTGAATAGCAATTGGGATAATCCAATTTTACGTGAACATTATTGCGACACAGGATGTGTTTATATGGAACTTTATTTATTGCAAATATATAGTTTTGGAATACCTTATAAAAATAAAAACTTTTTAACAAAAAAAATATAACTGACTTCAAAAACCTTAACTAAAAAGTAAAAAATAATCATTGTATGTATTTTAAAATCTTAACATAAACCAAAAATTTGAAGGCGGCGCGTGATTTACCCTTTGCGTCATGTAATGTACAGTCGAGCGCAATATCTATAGTAAGAAGTCGGTTAAAAACAGGTTTATGTGAACGTACATGAAAAACACGTGCCACCTTCAAATTTAAAAAAAATAAAAACATCCGAGGAATATATAACCTCCTCCTTTTTTTGAAGTCGGTTAAAAATCAAGAACAACAATAAAATTACAAATCACAACAATCCTGTGATTTCTATACTAGATGGTAGCAGGTAGGTACTTTAACAATAAACGATTTTTTATTAAAACTTTTGTGATAGGTATTATGCGGTTGTTTGAGCCTGATTCACACTGACCTCCGTACTAGTGAATACTGTTTCACGGTAGGTCAGTCCTCCTCGTTTCCAAATAATCGCATGCATTCCACAATTTGACAATATGTTGATCTAACGGATGTACGAAACATTTAGCGGAAATTATTTAATAAAACAATTTGATGACATTGTTAATGTTGGTACTTCTTTAATTTAGAGTGTATACGCAAAAAATTCAGACAAATACATGTATATGACAATGTATATATTGATTATGTTGTGTTGATTATGAGGCAGCAAAACGAATACATCGTGTATGCATGCTATTTTGAATGCACACAATATCTGACAGTAATAATGTAAATTAGACAAAAACAAAATATAAAACAAAAAATGTATTGGATATATTAATATTTTCCGTGTGGTGCCGGACGTAAAGAATAGCACCACCCTTATCTCTTCTCATGGGTGTCGTAAAAGGCGACTTAGGGATTCACCAGAGGATGGGTAGCAGCGTTCTCTGAGTATTTATCCAACTAACTGCGATCGCCAACCCGCCTGCCAAGCGTGGCGATTATGGCATATACCTATTGGGGGAGGCCTATGTCCAGCAGTGGACGTCTTTCGGCTGAAATGACGATGATGCATATCACTGACAAACTAAGTTTTGCAAGAAATACGTAATAAGTAACGTCTTGAGTTTTCTAGAGATATATTAATTAAAATAGTAATTGAAAAGTTCGTGCTGATGAAAATTATTAGTATTTGCCACCAAGTTATGTATGACTAAATCATCACGCCCAGCATATACTGAGTTGGTGACCCTTTTGTCATGGCATGCCCGACCACAACTACATGCTTATTTTATTTTATGCTTTACCAAAAATGCCCCAAAAAAAAAAATGCTTTACTAGCCTATGCCCGCGACTTCGCCCGCGTGAATGTCGTTTATCGCGCATCCCTCCGGAACTGTTCATCTTCGGATAAAAAGTAGCCTATATAATTATGTTAATCCGAGTTATGTTCTATCTGTATGCCAAATTTAATTAAAATCCATACAGTAGTTTTTGCGTGAAACAGTAACAAATATCCAAATATCCATACATCCATACATCCTCACATACTTTCACATCTATGATATTATAAGGAAGTAGGATTTTCATATCTTTTCCTGTACTACTGATATTAAATAAAATCCATACAGTAGTTTTTGCGTGAAAGAGTCACAAACATCCATACATCCTCACAAACTATCACGTCTATGATATTAGAAGGAAGTAGGATTTTCTAATTTTTTCCGTTACTACTGATATTGAAAGAGGAAAGAAAGAAAGAGTGGCTTAAAGATAATCCATAATCATGGTTTACATCAAAATATTGTTTGTAAATCATTGTGCACTATTCAATTGATGTATTCCACACCCACAGATAAATATTTATCGCACATCTGATATTGTTATTCTATTTGTGCTCCTACATCAATTTATAATTGCGATAACAATGCGGTTTGTATTATTAATTTATTTAAATTGTAAATGGGTATTTAATTAATAGTATTTTATTTTAGAAAATATTTCACAATATGTAGGTATCTAGATATGTAACTTTCTTCACAGACAAATAAAAAAAGGTGGACAGAAACTCGCTAAGAAAAAATTGAAGCATTTTTTTTTTCTTAATAACTCTATAATTTTGACAATATTTTTACACACAGGAAAATACAGGTGTGATGTTATGTTAATGTGTTCATGTTATTTTATCTACACTCGTATCGTAAAATTCGAATTATGAACTCGAAAGTAATGTCATAATGACATACTTTACGCACATGCACCTGTAATGAATTTATAAAGTTTCATTGCGATACAGTTTGCTGAACAAAACAATGCGGTAATTTAATTTTTTTTCCATAACCGCACACTTCAGCCCAACTAAGGAGTTTTTAATGCCACTTCGACCTAACCAAGGAGTTTTCAAACCTTTTTTTTAGCAGTCGTACAGTTTGGCACCAATGAGTACACAATATTCAGGGTGGCGCCACTTGTCATACATTGAAAATTTTTATCGTTTAAAATCGCGTTTTTGGCAGAACTTTTGATTGTCATATTGCTTTTAATTATATTTAAGTGTTTACAGGCATATTTTTTGTATGATAAAACAGAGATTGACGGAATCCTGACAAGGATAGAAAATTAGTTCCGATTATAATGTTTTCGCCAGACTATATTTTATTATCTGTGTAGGCGCGCGCCAGCGCGCGTGCGCGGCCGCGCGCCACGGCCTACTGGATTTGGTTATCGTTACTTGTAAATTTATTGTTACTGTTTACGTTATTATTATGGTTTTGTGTGTCAAAAGTTTTATCCTGGGAAAAAATATCTGACTACAGCAGTGATACTGAACTGAGGAGAATATGACCCCGTCTGAATTTCAGGATGCAGCAACGTAAATGACGAACAATCTTTTACCAGAGAAATCAAGAAAAACAACGACAATGTTACCAAGATTTTGACTTTGGTATTTTATTTAAAATTGTATGAGTGTAGATAAAATAGTGTATGAAACTGACATAATTAGGTATTAAAACACTCGTGTGATACTATTAAAAACCTCGCCTACGGCTCGGTTTTTAAACTCACACTCGTGTTTTAATAACCCCTATTATGCAACAGTTTCATAAACTACTATTTACACACCAGGTGGCAAATTTTATTTTATTTGTGATACTACGACAACGATTTCCGTAACACGAGATTTGTTGCGTAATAGCGGCTGTTAGACTTACTATGGGTGTGAATGTGTGCGTGCCAGCCCGTATTTCAAGCGAGCCAACTTACTATTGGTGCTTCACTTATAGTTTAGCGAGATTCCGTCCGCCTTTTTTTATTCGTCGCTGCTTCCCTTACTGAATTGGAGTAATCTTTACTAATATTACAAATACGAATGTAACTCTGTCTGTTTGTTTGTTACCTTTTCACGATTAAACTTCTGAACCAAATGTAATGAAATTTAGCAAAGCTGTAGCCTGTGACCTGAAGAAGGATATAGGCTATATTTTATCCCGGGAAGATAAAGAGTTTCCGAGGGATGTGCGATAACATATTTTTGTGCGATAAACCGAATTATACGCGTGCGAAGCAGCGTGCAGAAGCTACCAATGAATATAATATATTCATATCAGTAGTACTTTTTACTGGATGACTTTATTTACCATCTGGACGAAATAGGGTGCGATCAGTTATTGTTACAGAAAAAGCAAAAAAAAAATGAAAAAAATATTGCAGTTGCATTTGATATTGAACGAATATGATAATATTTTATTATTCGTTAATTTTAATAACAACAGAAAGAACACTCGCCGTGCCCTTTTGAGTAAAACCCACTAATATTATAAAATTACTTATACTAAATTACTACTTATTCTTAATTAAGTACTTACCAAATAATTTTTACGTGTAATTACCTATACGAAGGTATGGTTTTTTTTTGTCCTGCATTCTGGCTGAAGCTGCTGAACATATTTCGATAAACTTTGGCACACGGATAGACCATATACTTGATTAACACATAGGATATACCAAGGGAACGAACCCACATGCGTCATCTAGTCAATTTATAAACACTAATAATGCATTTAATTTTAACTAACAATTATTGCCCTAGTAAATTTTTGCCAGCAATGTTATCCTACTAATACTATAAAATATGTGAAGATGTTTGGAAGTTTTTTAATAAACGGCTGAACGGATTCTGATGAAATTTGCACACAGATCAACCATTACTCGGAATAAATCAATAACAATAAAAATAAATTTAGTAACACTTTTACTATTTCGGAATTATACAATTTATTTACACTTTTTTTTCTAATATTGCATTCTTTTCTGTCATAGAACTGCAACGTGTATGAGATGCTTCATCATCATCATCATCATTTCAGCCGAAAGACGTCCACTGCTGGACATGGGCCTCCCCCAAGCATCGCCACAACGACCGGTCCTGTGCCTTCCGCATCCAGCGGATTCCCGCGACCTTCACCAGGTCGTCGGTCCACCTGAGACCTGGTCATGAGATGCTTACAATTTTTTAATAGGTGATTAAAATTTAAAATGTAAGTATGATGTGGCCATTAATGTTTTTACAGTAATTCTATATATTCCTGCCTATTTGTTGTCTAGCAGTATGAGTCTGTCATGCTCACTTAAATGTCATGCTGATGGTGGCGTTAGTGTCGGGTCGTTAAGTTCCCTTCAATATGGTTGAGTTAAGCGATGGCTGATGCTCACGTCATGCTCGTGAACGGGCGCCGTCTGTCTGGACAGGTCAGCTCCTACATACTATGGCAACTCTTTTTACGTTTATTTCTAAAGGTAGTATTCTCCCTTTTAAACTCTTGTTTATTTCTGACATTAACCTACACTATACTCACATTATTTGAATAAATTTGATGTCATCATCATTCATCATCATTTCAGCCGAAAGATGTCCACTACTGGGCATGGGCCTCCCCCAAGCATCGCCACAACGACCGGTCCTGTGCCTTCCGCATCCAGCGGATTCCCGCGACCTTCATCAGGTCGTCGGTCCAACTTGTGGGGGGCCTACCCACGCTGCGCCTTCCAGTACGCGGTCACCACTCCAGAACTTTACTGCCCCATCGGCCATCCGTTCTGCGAGCAATGTGCCCCACCCACTGCCACTTAAGTTTGGCAATTTTTCGGGCTATGTCGGTTACTTTCGTTCTTTAAATTTGATGTAATAAACAATAACCTATTTTAAAAAGAGCATATCCATGGAGTTTCTTGCCGGTTCTTCTCCATAGGACCCACAATTTGGCACCGTGCAACTAGAGCCTGACGTTTCAAAAGTGCCTGTAACTAGGTTTATTTAAAATAAAAAAAATTGAATTTGAATAAATAGGCTACTTTTTATCCTGGGAAAATATATTATTCCGGCTGAATTTCAGTCACGGCGGCCAATCTCATCGGAGACTAGCCATCTGCGCGGGACATATTATAGTGCACAAGTGTATGCGCAAACACAGGTGCACTCTCTATCCCGTCACTCTCATGATCTGATGGGATGGCAATCCGACACGACAGGAGAGAGATCAGGTGCAAGACCGATCGCCTTACGTGCTCTCCGAGGCACAAACAGTTCTAGAAGGATGCGCGATATGTCTTTCTGTAATAACACGGACAAAGCCGCGGGCAAATTTTAGTTTAATCATATCATTCTCATCCTGCTGCCCTTATCCCAATTTATTTGGGGTCGGCGCAGCATGCATTTTTCTTCCATAAATCTCTATCAGTCATGTCCGTGTTCACTTTCTTTATATTCATATGAATCATCTTTCACACAATCCTCTGCCTCTTTTCTTATAGCCATCCACATTCATACTTAAAACTTTCCTCGTAACATGCTCCTCATTCCTCCTCATCGTATGTCCATACCATGACAGTCTGTTGCTACTTAACTTTTCTGTCACTAGCGCTACTTTCAAACTCCCTCTGACATACTCATATATATATATAAACATTATAAAAATAACTATTTATGTGTATAATATTTCGACGAGTCCTTGTATGCGTCCCTTTTTGCTTGTAAAAGTAGGATTACGAAATTTGCCTCCGAGCTGTATTTGTTTTGGACTGGTTTATCTTTGTGAAGCATTTTTTGTCTTTATTTACCGAAAACAAAATATACATAATATGTTTCATACTACATTTTACCCGCGGCTAAATCCGTAATCCTGAAAAATAAGCATGTTTGAGAGTCTAGAAGCAAATAAAGATACTAATTACCTAATTACCTGACTAGAGCAAAGCCAAAAGGAGGGTTATCTATGTACATATGTACGCCATGACTAGTGAATCATGAATATACCTAATGTAGTGTGAGTACAGCTATACGAAAACCGATATTTATCTAAATTATTGCTTGTCATTCATTATAAGAAATCGACATTATATTTACCTTTTTAGTGGGCGTTTTTGTCGTAGTTGGGTTTTGTTTGCCGGAAGTCCTTTCAAAAGGACATGAGCTTTATGCTCGTGTGAATGTGCACCAACTTAAATAACTAGTATCTGCCACTCATGATTCAACACAAACCAGTTGTTGTTGAATACAGTGCGATCCGTCCGATGCGTACGATGCCGATAGGTGGACGCGTGCCTTAAGGGTTCCGTTTTTAATTTTATGGTTCGGAAATCTAAAAAGCGTATTGCCATGCACTCACACATACGCAAAGTTCTTGTTTCATTGCGAGAAACTGTACTTACCTACCAAGTCAAATAAGGTTAGTATATTATTTATAATTCACATAGGTGTCTAATGGATAGTGCAATAAGCTTTAAAGTAAAATAGCAATAGGTTTCACTAAAATTCTGTCTAGACGGAATTTAAGTGAAACCTATTAGTGAGACAGATATGTCTTAACATCAGAAACGAGACTGCCTCCATGACGAACGTAAATTTAATAGTTGAAATTCAAAGTTCATATCCATTTTACTGCAAAAGATATCGAGTTGGTAAGTTCTAAAATAAATGAGCAAAAGTTTCGATGGAATAATAATTTAAGATAGCAGACGATTTATTTGTCAACGACCTTTTTGTTGGGACTCTTTAGGAATATTAATAGAAGAAATAGAGAGTAGGTACCTTTAGTACGAGTATTAATAGTACTTACCTTGAATGCCTACTGATATGAAAACCCTAATAAATTTAAACACTCTGAAATGACCATGATCTGATCACAAAGCAAATTAAAAATCTTCATATGTAAGAAAAATCAACAGTAGGCTCAATACCTACGTCCTAGATTTGGAATTAATACATCCAAAGATCAATTAAAGCAAAGCTAAAATCCTTTGTTGATGCCACATTTCCTCAACATTCCTGACGATTGAATGAAAGTTTATTGCTCTAGCTTTCTGTACGATAAAACTACACCCAAATTACAAAGGACCATTGACTAACAACTTAAGTAACAATTACCGAAACGTGAAGACTACTTCCAACTAACACTGCGCCCTAAAAAGGCGAAACTACTTCTAAGTGGTAATAAAAATCCTTCGGCACACCATTAACGAAAGTTGGAGCCCAAACCGGCACTACATCATTAAAGGTGCTGTAATTGCTCACACGTAACGGTAAAGGGAAAGTATTTCCAAATTTCGGCAAAGGGCTCCCGTAAATTGTGATTATCTTTAGTATAACGTTGCTACCAACAGAACCACTCGTAGTATTTTATGAGGAAAGCCATCTGGGTCCTCGTCTGCTACAATAAATTCAACGCACACTGTTATGTCTTTTTCATGGACACCGAAGATATAAAGAAAGAATTTTATTGCGTTCAAAATAATATTTTTGGGACGTAAAAGTAACAGCTACTTAGGAGTAATATACCCATTTCGGACGGCATCGGTAGCAATACGGACGATACAAACAAGTGCGATATAAACGTTTCGTGATTATTTTCTAAAAGTGAGGAAAAGAGGTTGTTTTGTTCCGATTTTGTCTTCACACTAGAAATATGTTTTTGAGAGAGTGCCGAGGGAAGCACTCCTCAGCTAGACAATGGACGTTTATGACTTGACGCGGAGCAACGTTGATATTCACGCGGCAAAGCTACATGTCTCCCAGAACAATGTTATTCTTAAGTCACCCTGAGGCAAAAAATGTGTGGGTTTGTAACAGAAACAGATTGCTACTCGACCTTTTCGACATTAATTACAAAGGAAGAAGAATCGAGCTACATTTCTGTCATCTTTTGTCAGCGATACGAAAACATGGAGAATAGGTAGCACACATCAAAGGAAGAACCATTATTCACGCGTTTGGCAAATATGTCTCCGGGCGACCGCCCCACTCGGCAAATACAAAAGGAATTACTTTTATTTTTCGTCTCAACCGCAGCATGTTGCCTTATGATAAATCACTTTCGCGCTACTGCAGGAGCGTTCAACAAAAACATTTGAAACGATCTAGTTCGCAGCAAAAAGGTACACATTCGTGAAAATGATGCTCGCTTTATCAAAGTTAAATCTGTGCTCTTTTTCTATACGTATAATTTCCATACGTGGTATGTAAAAACGTGGAAAGTCTACTGTAAGCTGGATATTCTGATGAGTTATAGAGATAAATTTTTGTACTTCAAATACTACCTATTTATAATAAAACAAGTTTAACCGGATTATATCAGCTACCATCTGTTTGGAACCCAGTTCTAAAAATAATCAAGTCCCAAACAGCACGCTATACTGTAAAACATAATGTAATGACATTGTGACTGATTACTGCGTGCATTGAAACGATTCTTATTCTTATTCTTTATTATACACAATATACATTGATGTTACAGTAGGAACTATTTTAATTAATTGAAAAATTGTACGGTAGTTTTTTTTTTTTTAATTATCTGTAACGAACGACGCTTATCATCTGCTTAGTCTTCCTGAGACCACGAACGCTGCAAAGCTTTTAAAACGTTAGGAAAACCAATTTAAATAATGATGACTATTTATTCCTCCTAGGATGATGATGATAATTTAAAGTCACTGTGTTTTCTTCGGTGTTTGTATTGTATTTTTACTTGTATGTCTTGTGTCCTGTTTTGTATTAAATAAAAATTGTATCTATCTATCTATCCGGTTAAACTTGTTTTATTATAATGTGTAGTGATCGCGAAAACCTAAGAAATTATTATCACATTTTTGATCACTAAATTGTCCACGTGAAACTTACTTTCATAAACGTAGAATGGTAAAAGAGTTCATTTTAAAATCACCTAAACTCCTCAAAGAGAAGCCACGTTAATAAATAAAACAAAAAAGTGTTGAACATATTACGCGAAGCCAGAGGCGCCACCTAGTTAGTTTATTACAAAGGAAATACTTTACTAAAACAGTATACTTCCTGACTAAGCAGGGCTGCGGCAAAGTTTACATATAGCTTACAGTAATACAAGCAATTTCATTTAACGGCAGAATGCAAAAGACAGGCTTTGCGGTTATTGCAATACATTGCCTTTGGTTCCCGTCATAGAAATCTAAATAAACGTAATAGAAGTGGCAAAGGCACCTGAACATGTCGCTACGTACAGGTGTCTTTTAGGAAACCAGTGCGCGAATAGTTTTCTTGATCATCAGTGCTGTTTTGGACGCAGAGTCACTAAAATTGTATTTTGCAGCATATCTAGCAGGGGATTTTTTTCAGGCTTAATTTGTGTTGCATTGAATGCTAGAAACATGGTGGGCGTGATTGCGTATTTATGTGATGGTGACGGAAAACCGGCGACATGCGTTGCCGTAGTAAAAGACAGTAGATGCTGAGCAATGAGCTATATTTTTTCGCACATGTGACGCACAAATATCACGGCAGTATTCATAATTCCTAGCATTATTTATTATTGTTTTTGTTTTGACTTACTGTAAATGACAGACTAATTATAGATATATCATTATGTTGTCTACAGTCTAGTTGTCGTTGCTTAAATCACAGATAATGTTAAATGTAGAATATAAACCAGTTGAGTGCGTCAAATCGAGCGCAAAAATAAAATATTTTTCTTTCTTTCTTTTAGATAACATTTCTTTTACACACATATTATTTTTTTTGTTTTTTTTTCACGTTTGACGACTTGATACAATGTTGCCATTTTGTGTGGTTTTGTGTTATGGTCTATGGAATTTCCAATCTTGCGTATTTATTAAATATTACACATTTTATCTCGTATTGTATTTAATCTTACTTATTTATTTCTTATCGTTATTTACCAACATCACGCCTCACTGATCTACGTTATTGCATTGTGAATTTGTGTCGACGCCGGCTGTCGCTGAAAACCAACGCTGTGTCTTTGCTACGTGCATGAGGCACAGCAATATGCTGAGCGGTGGCCGTTTTGCGCGGATGTGACGCATATCCTACCACACTTCTTGGCTCTGTACCTGTATTTGTTCTGTGTTTTTGAATTTTTTGGTAATTTTGTGCGTCACTTTTGAAGCAAATAAATATTTTTTCTTTCTTTTCTTTTCTTTCTTTTATACCTTATTATTTAGATTTCTATGGTCCCCGTAGATTCCATGTGATAAAAACGACATCGCACACAGTGTGTTATCTTCTGTTATTGTGTCCAATGGGAGTACTAATCATACTGTGATATTGTAAGATGAAGTATTTTATAAAATAAAACCTGAGACCGTAACAGGAAGATCATTAAAATATCATCTTTCAGTACGCTTACTCCAAAATACACGGTGAAATAGAAATTTTCGCAACATTTTCTAAAAGGTTTTATTTGCATGCATCAACAACCTCTTCCAGTATCGAGCTAAAAATTAATTTAAACAAACTGCCCATATCCCGAAAAACGGCCTACATCACACCAAATAGAATGGCTCAATTACGACAAAAACACATAGCGAAGACACTTGCAAAGTTAGTTATTCAGCAAAACATATTAAGGGCAACATGTCGGGACGTCCCACAGAAATAGATAGAATGGAAAAGCGGCCCGGGCGCGCGTGCCAACACTCTGCATCATAGTGCAGGGCATTTCAAAGCCTTTCTCAGTACGCCTTATGACTTGTTTCTGTAAATACTGTAACAAAAACCCACAAAAATACCTTATTGTGCTGTTTTTAACTGCAGAAACAAAAGCTGTAAAGAACATTTGATTAATAGTACATTACTGTCGAGGCCTGAAATGAAGCAATTTAAGGCCGAGTAATAGATAAATAAGTAAATTTTTAAAGTTTTTTAAAGTAAATTTTAAACTAAACGAGGCCGTTAATTGCTATTTCGGCCAAGACTTGTATAGTACTTTTCTCTCATTTGCGAGGAAACACAACACAAATTAATTCAACAGAATCTCATTTTCATTCACACCAATTCGCACGCGCGCGGATCTTGTTCTATTTTCAAAGTTTTGAAAAAAAAATGCGCATTCAGCCTGTATAATGATAAATATTTTGTACCTAAAAACACCTAATTTATGTAAGTGTGTACTTAAAAACCTCGGTAGCATAATTTAAAAAATAAAAAGTGTCCAGCAATTTATATTATTGTCCTGTTGGATATTACCGGCCTGTTATTTCATTGCGTACGGAAAAGAGCCGATTGTTGTATTCTTTTTTTTGAATAATGAACCAATTTCCGAGCAAGTGGGAGAAAATTTAATTATTATAAATTTATGACGTCAATATGGGAGGCGTAGTTTGTTCGAAAGTTGCCACGCATGAATCGCAAGTAAAATTGTGATTATAACCATTCTATCTATCTATTTCTGTGGGACGTCCCAAGTTCGTTGCTCCACGAAATATGTTGAAGTCCGCACACGAAAACGGGGGGAGCATACTTCAGTAGTCGTTGTGTTACATTCGTGTCAATTATCCGGGAGGTTCGTCGGCGACGATTGCGAGTAACGGCCATCATTTAGCCGGTCGGGCGCCGATCTTGTAACTCTGTACATTTCGACTCCCATCAGTAATGTATGCGCGTTATTAAAGACCCGTTCAAGCGATCCCACGCTTAATGTCTCAATTAGAAAACAGATGCTGCGCGCTGGATTGCAAATTAAAGCTTTTTAGGGTTCCGTACCCAAAGGGTGCCAATGTGACCCTATTACTCGCTACTCTGTCCGTCCGTCAGTCCGTCCGTCCGCCCGTGTCTGTCACAGAGCTGTATCTTTGTAACGGTAATAGATAACCTGTAGAAAGTTTCACAGAATATGTGTTATGATGGTGCCTTTCACCACGACAAATATAAAAAAAGTTTTAAATCAAAGGAATAAACCCTTTTTATAAGAAATTCATTTTTTCAATACTTTTTCTTCATGCTCTATCTTCAAAACGGTAATACATACCAGCGTCAAACTTGGTTTGATTACAGTGCATACTATGAAGTTTAGCAAAAAATACTAAAAGTAGGGTACACATAGACATATGTGGTGGTACCTGCGTAAGAAAGAGATGTAAAATGTTTGTTGATGTCTGAAGCGGCGAAGCGTGGCGGGGCGCGAATGCCCAACAAATTGAGAGTGTGCAACCTATGCGCGGAGTGGACTGTAGATTTGAGCGCTGGATTTAAACTGACGCCGCAGTTGACGTATGAAAATTGCACGAGCGATCTAAAGAGGGCGAATGCACGTACCTTGAGAGCCGCCTGGATAGACGGCCACTGCCAGCGACGCGCACCGGCTCCTCCGGAACTTCTCGTGCGCGGACGGTCTCACACACTAGTTTTGTGGGGCTTTTATGTAATGCGGGTGATGTATGGAAGCGGATGATATATGGAGCGGAGCGGATGAGTTTTAAATTAATTTATATAATATTGCGGCGGATCGCACTGATCTTAGAGCGGAATTATCTTAAACAATTGTTTTTTCACATTATATTTTTCTATGTGTCAGTAATCGCTGACAGCGGTGCGGCGGCCAGCAGGGAACAGATCGCTCATGAGGTTTTGCTAGCAAGGAGGATGTAAATTAGATTTAAATCACCTCAAGTGAGAGGGTGGCGCCACCATTTCCCCCCGGCCTTAAAGGGTTGCCTTTAAAATGAGATGTAAAAATAAGGACTTTGGCTTATAATAGGCCATGCGAATGCGGGAATGCGAATTAAGAATGACGAGATAAGAGTTAATTTTGAGCGAAAAGTTATTATAATGCGAATTACTTAGCTAATTACCTAAAGCTAAGTAGCCCAACCATCAAGTCAGGCTTTACTGAGTCGGTAGCGGACATAAGCGTATAACAGGGCGCACATAGCTACCCTTGGCGGTTTTGACAGTAACCACGCGGGTTATACCATCCTTCGAAGTATGCAACTTTTCAACGACGCCTAATGGCCATGACAGAGGCGGAGCATTATCTGTCATAATAATGACCACAGTCCCCTCCTGAATTGGAGAGGAAGGCGTATTCCACTTGGACCTAATCTGAAGTTGGTGTAAGTAGTCAGCACGCCAGCGCTTCCAGAACGACTGCACCAGTTTGTCGAGCAAAGAATGTCGCTGAAGCAAGCGGACAGAGTCTGTTTCAGGAGCGGGGAGGGACGAAAGTGGCACCGTGTGCAAGAAATGCGCCGGAGTGAGTGCGGAAGGTTCAGTGGGGTCAAAACTCATAGTTGTGAGTGGGCGCGAAATAACCAATGCCTCGACTTGAGCGAGGACAGTTACGAGCTCCTCATAAGAGAGGATTTGCTGCCCAATAACTTTGAATAAGTGCGACTTCACTACTTTAACCATGCTTTCCAAGCACCCACCAAAGTGCGGGAAAGCAGGCGGTATAAATTTTCGACTTATTCGGTTTTCAGTAAGCTCGTCCTGAAGATGCGGACGATATTCTTTATCGAGAAATTTGTAGAGATCGCGTAAATAAGAACTTGCACCAACATAACAAGTTCCGTTGTCAGTGTATAAACACTTAATAGGGCCGCGTCGAGAAAGAAAGCGTTTAAGCGCAGCAATAAAACTCACTGTGCTTAAATCTGACGCTACTTCAATATGCGTGGCTCGAGTTGTTAAGCACGTGAAAATACAAAGCCAAGCCTTACGACTCCTTACACCTCGACCACGGATAGGCGTATACTGCAGCGGACCAGCATAGTCACATCCGGTGTGTGTGAAAGCCTTATCAACTTGGTTGACGCGTTGGCTAGGGAGGTCGGCCATTAGCGGGAATACCGGACGTTGTCGAAATTTGAAACAAATGTTACACTTGTGGATTCTGTGCCGAATTATTCTCCGAGCAGACAAAATCCAATACTTATGCCTGAGTAAGGACATAAGCAGCTCCGGGCCAGCATGTAGATGTTTTCTATGGTATAAATCTACAAGCCGGTCAACTACGCGATCATGACGTGGTAGAATACAAGGATGCTTATATTCAAAGTCCTCGTTAGAATTTGAGAGGGGACCACCAACGCGTATGAGGCCGTTCTCATCAAGAAGCGGTTTGTGAATATGAATCACAGAAGAGCAAGGTTCACCATTTTTCAAATCGACAGCACTCACATAGCCCTTGTTTATGTTATCCAATATGACGTCATTACAGGCATCACGCGGTTTCAGCGATTTCTCAGACTTCCGTTCAAGGCAACGAAAACGCCTGAGTGACGCAGCATTTGAGTCGCCCAGCAAATAAGGATCGACGCAGAGCGGCAATGCTATGGTATATTTACCACTGTCTTTACGGGCAGTGGTAGAGCGGAGATGTTTTTCACACTCAAGGTTGACGAGACCTTGAGTGGGCGGCGCGGTAACCTTCTCAAGCTCTAAGGATCGCTTGGGAAGCGAATCTAAATTATTTTCTTGAAGAATCGAACAACAAGACGTAGTATAATTTGAAGCGCATGATGCAGGTACAGTACCCATAATCACGTAGCCAAATAGCGTTTCAATAGCGGGAGGTATAGAAGAATGATTGCTACGCACTACATTAGGCAATAGCAAATGCGGAAAAATTGATGCACCTATCAAAACGTCAATATTGCCTGGCTGAGCAAATGCGGCGTCCGCCAATGGCAACGTTTTGATGTGTGTTAGCGCGGAGACGTCAACACAAGCGGTAGGCAGCGTCTCCGTTATACGTTCTACAATAAGCGCAGAAACGTCAAAGCTTATGTCATTGTTATGACGCGAATGTAATTTTAAATTAGCGGAACCCTTAACAGGTTTTTCAGAACCAGCGATCCCCTTCACAATCAAATTCGAATTCTTAAACGTGTTCCATAACTCGAGACGTTTGAAGCAATCTAAAGAAACGAAATTACTTTGCGAAGCGCTGTCTAGCAAGCAACGAACCACGTGTGGATTATTACTCGCGTCGTAGATGACTACTTGTGCAGTAGCGAGCAAGACCGTAGTAGCCACTGCACATTGCCGACTACTTTGAGGTACGGTCGCATCGGGCAGTGCGAGAGTCGATCGCGACGTGGCAATTGATGTTGTGCACAAAGATATTTCAGGCACAACGGTGCTGACAGCCTGAACTTGTGGCGGTGACGTCACGGCTGGAGATTGGTTGACCACGTCAGCAGAATCCGATGATGAGGGCATCTTATCAAAGTGTAACAATGTGTGATGACGTTTATTGCAAGTGCGGCATTTGGAATAGGAAGAGCAGGTGCTCGACCTATGTTTTAAACTTAAACAATTGACACATGCATTGTTATCTTTCACACATTGAAAGCGAGCGGGAGGGGAGAGGTTATTAAATGATGAACATTTATAAAAGTGATCATGTGTGATATTATCACACAGACACTTGCGAGCGTTTTGGGACTCCAAACACGCTACGTAAGTCTGCGGATTAGGCGCAGACTTGATCGTCTTAACCTTTTCGTAATTTTTGCTGGTGCTAGACGAACTAGAAGCACTAGGCTGCGTGTTGCGGAAGATTCGACACTGATGACTGATGAAAGAGATAAAACTGTCAAGAGTAGGAATTTTAGTTTCCCGCTCTGACATTTCAAAGGCGCGGACAGTATCAGTGTCGAACTTCTTTAATGCGAGTTGTAAGAGAATAAAATCAGAGAGGCTATCTAATTTTAAATTCTTTAGGGAATTGACTGCGGTCACGAATTTATCAATAAACAATTGAAAGTTCGAAGCGGATGCGGGACCGGACAACTTCAGATTTAACGCCTGATCAAAGTATGTCGTTGCGAGGATGCGCGTATCTTGATACCTATCCAGTAAAGCCTGGAATATAATTTGATAATTTTCAGCGCTAGGTGTGACGCCTGCGAATACACTTTGCGCCTTTGTAGACAGCTTTCCTATGAGATAGTACAACCTGTCTGCATCTGTCAGCGACTTATTTTCGTGCACTGTTGACTTGAAACTGGCATAAAACAACGGCCAGTTTCTAATGTCCCCATCGAAGGACATTAGCTCGATTGCCGGTAGCTTGGGCTTTCGAGCTGCGGAGCCAGTGCAACTGTGCGTGGCAGACGAGGAGCCTGCAAACTGTGACGTCACACGCTTAATGGAACAAAATAAGTCTTCGAACGAGGCATATGCTTGATAGTTGGGCTTAGCTAAAGGATCTACAGCCAGCAACTTAGCGTTATAATCATCCAGCAGTTTATGGAATTCCGTCCGAGAATTATCAATCGTCATAGTGATATTAAGGAAGTGTTCCTTATTGTACTCGGAAGTGTTAGCGATTTTGGAATGTTCATATATATTCTGAACGCGCTCAAACAAGGCGTTGCGTTTTGCTTCCAAAATCGCCAACGCTTGCTCTTCCGATGAAGGACGCTCTTCCCGCGGCATGTTTGTATAAATATATATTATCCAAACAAAAAAGTATATAAGTAAATTATTTACAATAAAGAGGTGGGTGAAAGTATTCAACTTTACACCTACCTTATCGCTTATAGGTACCTATGCGGGGCGATATGAGTAAAGGCAACTATAAGGGCGGCGGTGAAAATAATGCGCTTGAAGTAAGTATTTGCTAGACTTGGGGAGTTGTGTGGTGGAACCACGAACTATACCAAGTCTGGAGGGCAGGTATGTACGAATACGAAGTACCTGTGCGGATAAATATCCGGCTCGAAGGACCAAAAAATGAAGCGGCGAAGCGTGGCGGGGCGCGAATGCCCAACAAATTGAGAGTGTGCAACCTATGCGCGGAGTGGACTGTAGATTTGAGCGCTGGATTTAAACTGACGCCGCAGTTGACGTATGAAAATTGCACGAGCGATCTAAAGAGGGCGAATGCACGTACCTTGAGAGCCGCCTGGATAGACGGCCACTGCCAGCGACGCGCACCGGCTCCTCCGGAACTTCTCGTGCGCGGACGGTCTCACACACTAGTTTTGTGGGGCTTTTATGTAATGCGGGTGATGTATGGAAGCGGATGATATATGGAGCGGAGCGGATGAGTTTTAAATTAATTTATATAATATTGCGGCGGATCGCACTGATCTTAGAGCGGAATTATCTTAAACAATTGTTTTTTCACATTATATTTTTCTATGTGTCAGTAATCGCTGACAGCGGTGCGGCGGCCAGCAGGGAACAGATCGCTCATGAGGTTTTGCTAGCAAGGAGGATGTAAATTAGATTTAAATCACCTCAAGTGAGAGGGTGGCGCCACCAATGTCTTTTGATGAACTATCGTAAATTAAATCAGTTTCTATGGGGTACAAGGTCGATGGGTGGTGCGAAACCCTTACTGCGTGAGTCCTAATCGCACTTGGCCGGTTTTTTATTTACGCTCAGTTTTAATCGCTCCGCTCCACTAATTTAAACATGTTGCTCGTTATACCCAGATATTACTAAGACGGTACTTTTTTGGAACGGCATATTTTTTTTTTTTTTTTTTTTTTTTTCGAATGGGCTCTCGCAGGTGGGACCGAAGTCCCATTTCTGCTTAACCGGACTTAGTTGGCGGAGAGTCCCATGTGGGACTCCATTCGCCGAAGGTTTTTTCCCTACATACTTACAAACTAGATGCGCGCGGCATCAATACCGCGCGTAATCGGGCGGGCGCCCCCCAAGGGGGGGGCTCGAACCTCGCTAGGGCATTGCAGGGGGACCCCGCAGTTCCTATGTCCCCCTAGCAGCCGTTGCTGCATCGAATTGGTTACCTCGAAAGTAGCGGACTTTCGGTCCCTATCGGGTGACGTGCTAAACGCCGTGAAGCGGCAAGCCTCGCCGGCGAGGCTAAGACCTACCTAGAAAACCTAACCAGTGGCTACGCAATAGCCTGCTCCTAGGAACTACTCTAGAGCATAGGGCCGGTCTCGCGTGACGAGATTATCTCCGGTTGCTTACACCGTGAGGGCGTCCCCAGGGGGGAGCTCGGACCTCGACTCAGGGTGCAGCAGGGGGACCCCGCCACTGATCCCCCCAGCAGCCGGTGCTGCGTCGGCATGTGTTTCTGTTTCTCGAGAGTCGGACTCTCGGATTCTGTGTGTGTGTCGCGTCGGTCCTCGCCGGCGGGGACGATATTTTGGACGACGGCGTCGGAGTGTGCTTGTACTTTTATCTGACTCCTGGAGGAGTGTAATAGCGTCATCGGGCTCAATGAGTGTGTGTCTGGGACGTCGGGTTTTGCTAATAGCAGATGGCTGGTAGACGGTGGCCGCCACGACCAAGGGGTTGGGGTGCTTGGGAGCGGAATCGAAATAGCGTTTTGAGACACGCTTGAAAAACTGCTTGATGGTCGGCAGTTTGAGGTCTAGGTGGAGGTCGACATTGCGTACGTACCAGGGGGCGCCTACGGCCCTTCGCATGAAACGGTTTTGGAGGGTTTGGAGTATGTGAATTCTCACCGGCTTAACGTGTGCGAACACAACGCTAGCATAGGCGAGTATGGGGCGGATACAGGTGGTGTATATCCTTACTTTGAGAGGAGTGGGCAACTTACTGTGCGCATTGAGTAGGGGGTGGAGACGTCCGAGGACGAAGGCGGCACGGTTTTTCACCTTGCGGATATGCGGTCTGAAAGTCAGTCTACGGTCAAGGATCACGCCAAGGTATTTGGCTTCTCGTTGCCATGGGATCTGTTTTCCGAACATTGAGACTGGTACGCTTAATTCTTTACGATACTGTGACAGGGGTCTCTTATCGAAGAGGACCGCTGCACTTTTTTCGGGATTGACTTCGATTCTCCATTTCCGGAACCAGTCACCTAGGGTGTTGGCCGCGGATTGGAGGGTACGAGAAATAGCGACATGGCTCCTGCCGGAGTAATAGATTGCCGTGTCGTCGGCGAAAAGGGCAATACGGGCTGCACCGCATTTTGGAATATCGCTGGTGTACAGCGTGAACAGTAGGGGGGAGAGCACGGAGCCTTGTGGCACACCGGCGTGAATGGGATGGGGGGAGGAGAGAGCCCCTTCTATGCGATAGCAAAAGGTACGATTCGATAAGTAGTCTCGGATGATGAGCACGAGACGATGTGGCACATTCATAGTGTACAGCTTATATAATAAGCCGTTGTGCCACACTTTATCGAAAGCCTTTGCTACGTCGAAAAAGAGAGTACCGGTCATTTGACCGCGTACGAAGCCTGCACTGATGTGTTCTACAATGCGGTGCAGTTGATTAACGCAGCAGTGCTTTGTACGAAAGCCAAACTGCTCGTCGGGAAGGAGTTTATTTGAGTCGGCGAAATCTTTGAGTCGCTTATAAATAAGCTTCTCGTAGATTTTACCGAAGACATTGAGGAGACTAATCGGCCGGTAACTACTCGGCTCGGCTTTTGGTTTGCCCGGTTTTGAAATACCGATTACCGTAGCCTGTTTCCAAGCCTGGGGAAAGATGTTGTTTTTAAATGCCGCATTGAAGATGACGGTCATTAGAGCGATTAGGGTGGCAGGGAAACGTTTCAACACCTTATTGGTGATGCCGTCTGCGCCGGGGGCTTTTTTGGGCTTAAGATCCTTGACTATAGAGAGAACTTCGTCAGGGGTGATCGGTGGGAGCGGGTCATCAGGGTCATCTATTGGGGGGGGAGGGAGGGCTGACCTACGCTCTACTTCTGAATTAACCTTGTCAAGGTGGGTTTGGCTTACGGGAAGCGTACTGAGAGTGCACTGAGACTCCAAGCTGTCGGCTAAGCATTCGGCTTTTTCGTCATCATCAAAGGCCGGCCTTTGATTGGGTCGATTTAGGGGGGGCATAGCTGCCGTGGTCTCGCATTTGAGTTTGCGTTGAAGTGCCCAGAAGGCTAAATGAGACGGTTGGATTTCGCTGACTTCCTTGTCCCAGCGATCCTCCCGTACCTGAGCTACACGTCTTTTTACAGTATTCTGCAAAGAGCGCATATGGGCACGGTTGGCTTCGTTGGGAAAAGCGTCATAGGCACGGATGGCCGCGTTCCTCTCGGTCCTCAACTCATTTACATCGTCCGGCAGTTTCAGACGCTGGTCATCCAGCATCGGAACCTGCCGTGAGCATTCGCCCACTACGGACTGCACATGGTTGGTGAGCGAGGTGATCGCGGCCACCGTATCCGCGACTGTCTCGATGGAGTCAGGGATTGAATCTAGTTGGGGGGATGAGGTAGATTTGAGGCGGTCCTCTAGTCTCCTCCAATCGGTTATTGTTTTAGTTAAGGGTGGAGTACCGGGATCCGAGGGACCACCTCGGGGACCCAGTTGAATGATCACAGGTCGGTGATCTGAGTCTAATTCTTGAATTACCTCGATAGAGCGAATACCGAGGTTTACGCGCTTTAAGAGGGCTATATCTAGGATGTCGGGCCGTTGCCCTACTGTGTCGGGAAAGTGAGTGGGACGCATCGGGGCGATGACGTCAAAGGAAAGTCTGTCGCTAAGTGCTTCTAATTGAACACCAGCGGTGTTATTGGAGACACAGCTCCATGAGCAATGTTTGGCGTTTAGATCGCCTGCTATAATTACAGAATTACTAAGATCGAGTAAGGATTTTAGGTCGTCCTCGAGCAGACTCGCGGGTTTGTTTGAGGACCTATAGGCCGAGACTATGGTGATGGGCTGGTGCCCTGTCATGCCTAGGCGACAGATTGAAGCCTCCAGGCATGCTAGCTCTGGGGGATCAATGGGGATGCAATATAAAGAATTGCGGTAATAGATTAGCGTTCCGCCTAGTGCGGTGTACGTTCTGTCGTTTCTAATCAGCCTATAATTGGCTATGTTGGGATTACGACAGTGGGGCTTGAGAAAGGACTCTTGAACGAGTAATATGTCAAGTTGGTGCTCACGCAAGAAGACAGCTATGTCATCGCGTTGACCACTAATGCCTCGGGCATTAAAGAAGCCTAAATTTAGGGAACGGGGTTTGAATCTTTTGGGTGGGGCCGTATTATACATTATAATTGGAATTAAGTATTCTATAGATGTCTTGGTACTTGGTAAGTACCTGAAGGCGCTGCTCGTGGATGCCTTGGGTAAAGGCCCAGAGTCTAGAGTAGGCGTCAATACGGGTTTCCCCTGACTGGGGTTCGAGGTATTCTCTCGGCAGAAGGCCGGGGTAGTTTACCGGAGGGGGGGTTCTCATAGGGGGGGGGGCTTTAGCTGCTGGTGCAGTTTTGGGCCTGAGAGAAGGTGCGGGGATGGGTAAGTTCATCAGCGCGGGGGGCTCTGAGGCCGGGGGCGCGAGACGAGAGGTCGGAAGAGGTGGGTATTGGGGCTTTTGATTACCCTTAAACCAGGGGTTGGGCCCGAGTGGGCCGTGGAAATTAGGGGAGGGCCCGAGTGGGCCTCTAGGGTTGGGTGGTTGGTAATGGAGGGGGGCTGCGTAGGAGGGGGCTTCCCTCGCAACGCGGTCGGAGGCGCGTTTTGCCATTTTGGCGTTGCGCATTTTGGGGGCTTTGGGGCATCCGCGATAGTTTGCTGGATGCCCAGCTTTGCGGCAAAGGACACAGCTAGGGGGCTCCGTGCACTGGTCCCTCTCCTTGGGACGCTCGCACTCGGTAGTCCCGTGATCGCCTAGGCACTTAACGCACCTGGGCTTTGCGTAGCAGTTACGCTGGGAGTGACCATACAGCTGGCAACGGTGGCATTGACCAGGCTGGTTCGACTTGTGGGGGCGCTCGACCGTGATGCCTGATAAATTGCATACGGTCTTTATATTATAGATGTTTTTGGCGTTTTCGCCAGGGTGGCAAATGACAAGGACCATGTTATAGGGTTCCCCGTGCTTACCACGGAACATACGGTGGGTTATTGCAACCGGGATCCCTTGACGATCGAGGTCGGCGTGCACTTCCGTGCAGCTGACTTCGGACGGAATCCCTCGGATCACAACTCTAAGGAGTCGGTCCTCTGGGAGTGCGTAGGTGTGAAAAGACACACCACGCTCGCGTAGCAACCTGGTAAGGTTGCGGTAATCAGTGGGGGTGGGGACAACTACTTTAATGCCCTGCTGTGTGGGGCGGGCACTAGTGAAATTTATCTTATTTTGATTGCACCAGTCGGATATCCTGGTCCAATATTCCTTATCCTGGATGAATAAGGGAGGCGGGATGGGCACCTTCTTCTGGGAAGGTGAGGTATGTTCCTGAGGGGAGGGGGGCCTGTTATCCTGCGAGGAGGAGTGAGAGGCGGGACGGGGGGTAGGGGCCGGGGCAGGGTTTGCCTCGGAGAGTTTTAAAGATTTTGAGGCGAGAGCCTCGGCCTTGTTTGTTTTTCGGCCGCGTTTTTTACCTTTGCCCACTACCGTGGTAAAGGCACCGGCCTCGTCTGAGTTGACCTCACTGTCCGAAGACATCTCTTGGTCTGATGGGATTGGGGAGCGATCAGGATATTGAGTGGGGGCTGGGGTGGGGAGAGGTGAGGGGGTACGGTCCTTATGGTCCAGGCTGGCTGAACGCCTAGGCGGACCACGCGGAGACCTCGGCCTCTCCTCATCACTGTCGGAACGGGCGGGGCGCCTATTCCTCCTTAGGGGCGGGGGGGTATCGGGCGACTCTGGAGAGTCGGGGACGTCAGGTTGTTTGGCGGCAAAAGCGCTGCCAAACAAGTCGCCATAGTTGGCGATAAAGGTGGGGTCCTTGAAGAGGACGTTTTTTAGGATGCTGAGAAACTCGGCATCAGACACCATCATATAGATGGTGACTAAGCCAAGCCTAGCAACAACGAGAGGGGGAGAAAATTAGTGGCGTACTAACATGGGGGTTTGCTCCTCGGGTGGGTGTTCCCGGGAGTGTGTTCAAACCCTCCCCGTCGGGTATAGACGGGGAGGTTGTGTGCCTACTGGTGAGCCCTAAGCTTGCACTCCTGATTGCCAGTCTTAATGTGCAACCAGGTCCCTAAGTCTCTAGTGTGCAATGGGTGTAAACCCCTAGAGAATGCTAGATAGGACGAAACGGGGGTAAGCTAGGGAAGACTAGGAGATCCCCCAAGGCCTTCTGGCCCTAGCTTCTTCCAATTTTGCTTTGCCCTTAAGGAGCGCAGCTGGCGTGTCGGGTCAACGCCCCTCGGTTTGTTATCACCGTTAGGTATCCACCGAGAACCACAGTAAATAAGTGGGTTTTTTCCTGAAGGGACACTACGTTTTTGACGAAACTCTGTCTAAAGAGACAAAAGCGCGCCCGCTGTCTTGAAAAAGACAGCGAATGTGCTTATCGGGCTGCAGTCGGCGGGGCGACTGCGGAGGGCGCTACGGTGAGCCGTAGCGAAAAATATTCGAGCACTTAATTCGTCACGAGAGGACGGAGCGGAGCAGCACGACCTCTCGGGGCGAGTGTCAGAGCGTGAAATGAAGGAACGGCATAAAAGGCACATTACCTTTTATTGGCGACTCGTATATAAAGTAGTAGGGTTATCCCCCGGTCACTTTTTCAAGCATCCGATTTAGAGAAAACTGTACGTGGTAGCAATTTATGATAGCGATAATATCTGGATATAAATTCAAAGGATAACAATAAGACCCTTTATTGCCCCCGTTGTTTTCACAAAAACGATTCAGCGAACGATGTGGAGTTTTTTTTGCGAACATAAAAATTGGGTTATGTCGCGTTCCTTGATATACATCAGGATTTTTTTACTACTTTAGGATGTACTGCTAAGTGATTTGTACCTAGGATTAAGCCAACGAGTATGTTGGCGCTTGAAATGTTAATTTCCATGAAAAAAAAAACCTTGTGCGCACATATTAATAAATAATAATAATAAATATTTTGGGTAATTTTTTTACACAACACCATCTAGTCCCAAACCAAGCAGAGATTGTACTATGGG
This sequence comes from Asteroscopus sphinx, assembly GCA_949699075.1. NCBI lineage: Eukaryota > Metazoa > Arthropoda > Insecta > Lepidoptera > Noctuidae > Asteroscopus > Asteroscopus sphinx. The sequence goes on from OX453007.1 coordinate 23,226,095, forward strand.
TACTAAACAATGGATATAATACTAATATACTTTTTTTTTGTAAATCATCATCATCCTCCGCGCCTTTTCCCAACTATGTTGAGGTCGGCTTCCAATCTAACCGGATACGGCTGAACATCAATATTTTACACGGAGCGACTGCCATCAGATCCCCGCAACCCAGTTACTGGCTAATGCCGACATTCGGAGGTTAGACCAGTTGTCAGACTTTTAGGCTTCTGACTACCCGTAACGACTATCATAGATATTTGTATGACAACCGGGACCGAGAGCTTATCGTGCTCTCCAAGGCAAATACATACTTATAATACATAAGAAACACCCAGACCAACACAAACACTTATAGAAGTTTTTAAACTTTCGCGAATTTCACTCATATTGAACTAAGTTTACGGGACTTGTCGCGCACAATTAAATCACGAGCACGTGACCACGGCCAATGCAACTTGACCGAAACGTCGAGGTTAGTCAAAATGCTTGTTATATTTTGATTTAATTGTGCGCGACAAGTCCCGTAAACTTAGTTCAATACAAACACTTATGTTCATCACATAACTTTGTTCTCTCGCTTCCGTTTTAAAAGATCGCAAGGCGCTTTGTGAGTTTAATTAGAAAATCTACATGAAGTACATTATTTAACAAGAGTGACGGGGCTTTTGTTGTTACAGAGAGCTTTTTAGCAAAAAAAAAAACATTTAAATTCTGACATCTGTGGTCTAGTAGATCTAGTGTCGGACTGCTGATCACGAGGTCGTGGATTTGATCCCTAGAGGACACAAATGTGATAAACATAAATGTTTGTATTGGTCTGGGTGTTTCTTATGTATTATAAATATACATAAACATAACATCACGCCTGTATTTCCCCGAAGGGGTAGGCAGAGGTGTAATAGTACACCCTCATTTCGCCAGCTATGTTATAGTCCCATGTAATAGGGGGCGAGCCTATTGCCATTGACCGGGCACAAATCCAGACTCCAGGCTGCTACTGAGACTTTCCTACTGAGAATACCCAATAACACTTTGCCCGACCCGGGAATCGAACCCAGGACCCCACGCTCAACAGTCGCGCTTGCAACCACTAGACCAACGAGGCAGTCTTATGTATTATAAGTATGTATTTACATACAAAAAATTAAATCAGTATTATATCCATTGTCTAGTACCCATAGTACAAGCTCTGCTTAGTTAGGGACTAGATGGAGCTGTTTAAAAATGTCGCAAACTATAAAAAAAATGAAATTATCAAGACTGAATTTGTATAACTGAAAATTGAAACTTAAGCGGAAGGACCCAAATATTTGGACACGATCATAATTTAGCAGATTGTAAATTCTACTCGTTTCCAAATAAATTATTCTCGAAGGTGCCCGCGTCATATATAAAGAGCACATGGATATAATGAATTCGCTTACGAAGCGTTACGGTCCTCGGATCATTGAATATAGATGAGGGATCAAAGGAAATTACGACTCCTCGATAAAATTTGTGCTGCGCAAAGAAATTCCACTTACTTCCTGTAGGCACACTCGTTTGCATACCTTAGAGTGCTTAGACTATCATTTTGGAACCTAATTGATCATTCAACAACAAAATAAAAGAATCAATTACAACATAGAAGCGAATTTGAAAAGGATGAAACGAAATAAGTCTTGGAAGACAAGAACACGGATTAACCAGTAACACCCGGAGATGCGGTGCCGCAGATTCAAATTTATAAATTAACATATAAATCGAAAAGATTTACCCTAAACAAGATCAAAGGAATTTGTCCGATGCTTGGGAAGGCTGGCGTCTGATGACTGTTTATGGTGGGGCGTCGAGCCGAGTGCGTCAGAGGTCGAGCTCTACAATTTTCCATTTACATTTTTGTACCTTTTTGATGGAAAAACTTGATCTCTCCATATTACGTGAGGGAATATTGATGGAATATATGAATTTGCATTCAAACTGCGTTAGAAAATTATTCAGTATAGACTTTTCCTGTGACTTCACCCGCGTATAGTTTGGATTATCACAGAAACACTAATCGCGCACCCCTCAGTAACTATTTAGAAGAACTTATATGTTATTCCGGGTTTTGGTCTATCTGTGAGCCGACTAAGGGATACGTAAGAATACGGGAAATCGCAAGAGGCGACTAAGGGATTCACCAGAGGATGGGCAGAAGCGTTCTCTGAATATTTGAACAACCAACTGCGATCGCCAACCCGCTTGCCAAGCGTGGCGATTATGGCATATTCTCCCCCCTTTGGGGAGGTTTTTGTCCAGCAGTGGACGTCTTTCGGTTGAAATGATCATGAAATGAGGATTATAGAGGACTGAGGGTTGGGCGCAACTTGGGAGAGGTCTATATCCAGCAGTGGACTGCAATAGGCTGAGTTGATTAGGATATCAGTAATGTAAGGTTTTATTATTTTGAATAGAAATTGATACGCTTAAAGTTCTTGCCCTGGCCACACAGACGGCGGAAATAGATAATAATTAAAATATACGGTTTAGATGGATTGCACTGGCAACACTGGTGGCGCGAGTGACGGTAACTCGGCAGAGCGGGCACTTTCGGTTGGGCGTTGGCGCCGAGCAAACATAGACGCTTGCGTTAGGTTATCTGGAAATTGTGGTAGTTGTATTATAATAAGTTTTGGTATTAAATAAGTTTTGAAAGTATATGCTGGTTTATTCTGAGATACCTTTCATCTCAGAAGCGGGATCAAGAAAATTTCCGTAAGTACACGCCTACATTATATTTTTCGTTGTAACCTACATCTTTAGTAAAATAATTATTGATTATTAGGTGTTTATCTAGATTACAATTTTAACCAATTTCATATGAAATAGTTTTAATCACATTTTTCGGTATATATTGTGCCTGAATTTATTACAAATTATTACAGTGTAATAGTTTTAATCATATTTTTCGGTATATATTGTGCCTAAATATTATAAATTATTACAATGTGATTTTAAATCCCAACGGTTTTGCATCGCGAGACTACAAAGGTTATTCAACGTTGGTACCGTTGAATTTTGAAATTTAAAAACTAACGGTTTTACACCACGTGGCTGTACAGGTTATATCTGCAGGTAATTACATTTATTGATTGATGGTAGGCAGTTTCTTTATCCTTATAATTTAGCATTTTTATTTTATTACTCATAAACCATAGAAATTCTTTTTGTATCTATTTTGCTGTGCTCCTATTTAACACATCGGTCGACTGGTACAGAATACAATGTGGCATTATGTCTGCCTTATGTACCTCTGTTTATGTATGTTGAAGCCTAAATAATTAATTACTGATCCTTAATATAAAAATAAAACTAATGATTTAGTTTTGTATTATTAGTAATTTTTTTAATTTATATAGACGATAAACTGATGCATGATGGGCATCTTAGGACCTCATGGAATTTTGTGTTTTATGGTTTCATCCTATAAGGCAGACATGGGTTACGGGGTTATACAGGGGGGTAGAAAATTTCGTCCGTTTTGCTCTAGGACGCACCGTTTTCGAGATTTTTGATGATCTCTTTACTACATTAATATTAATACTTCTTTGCTTTTGGTGGTGAGTTTCAGGAAATGGTGGATGGAGATAACGGAACTCTTCGGAGCCTGGATACTCCTCGACGAGACTGCTCGCGCTCCAGGCGCATCCAGATTAGTGGCCACCAGAGAAGCCGCAGCCACAGCCGTCGCCTGCTGGAGCGAGAACAAGCACTGATATGCGGAAACGGGAGCGGGTTCGTCGGATGGAGATGGATCTACAGAAGGAACGTGACAGCGAGCAACGGCGACCGAGTGATCGACGAGGCTCACCGGACGCTGGGATGAGCTGCGAACGTCGCAGTCGCAGTGGGCTGCCGGAGGTCGCAACGAGAAGCATCAAGTCTCCACGAGCGCGGATCATCGCATCAAAAGGTCATGTAGTCCTACCTTTTCTTTTAGAGATTTAATACAAATAATCCAATCTATTAAAGAGGTCTTGCCATCACAGCCTTCAAACCAGTGAACAACATTAAATAATAGGTAGGGTTAAAAAAAAAAAAAAAACTATTATTATTCCCGAATTCAATCATTCTGAAAAGAATTAACGTATAGACATATGGCTCAAGAAGGCCCATGAATGTGCGAAGGTTTACGGCTGGGATGAGAAGACCATTGTTCATTTTGCTATGCAAAAGCTTACCGGTCTACATAAGACTTGGTACGAGATCCTCAATACATACTATTTACTGGGCAGAATGGCAAGTAATGCTAACGGATGCATTCCCTTCCGAACAAAATTATGGTCAGATTTTAGAGGACATTCATTCATTTAATTCATTTTGGCATTCCAGATGCGCAAACCTTAAAAGTAGGGCATAAACTTGAGGTTTGTAGACAAATAGGATACAGGGACAACGAAAGCTGACACAGTAGAAAAAACATATATTGTATAATGTACATAGGTATTTATCTATTTTTATTATAAGTCCGTAGTACGAAACATATTTTACTACTTTACTGGTGCATCTACCTTATTCTTTGTCTCTGCATTACCCTAAGATTGTCTGGTAGAGAACGCCTATGGCGTTAAGACCGCCTTTGTACCCAGTTGTGCATAAAGAATCAAATAAATAAATAAATAAAAACCATGCGTATATCAAGTTCTTGTTCATCTGAAAAATTTCTTAAAATAGTCAACGTTAATGGTTTGTTTCTGGAAGCTTTCGTTGATCTTGGCAGTGAGGTTACGCCTATACGACATTTGAATTTTACAAATCTTGGACTTGGTTATGACCACACTCCGTCTACGATTAAGGGTTTTGGCAATCGTCTTGTAAAATCCTTAGGTTCTGCATAGTTGATATTGATGATCGATGGCATAGCTGCTACTGTTTCATGTAGGTTTGTTGATGATATTTAGCTGGAGAAGCCAATGTTAGTGGGACAGACTTACTCAGAGCAGCCGCATATTGTTCTTTATAAAGACACGAATAATTTTTAATTTTTATTTTTTTTATTTAAAGCTACCTAATTTACATGAGCATAGCGAACACTTGGAAAGAGTCAGGGTCATGGTAAAAATTTTGGAGTTGCAAGTATAACGGCTGCAATAGGTACGTTGTTTACTGGTAGCGTAGTATTAGGTACAAAAATTGTAGGGAAGCCGAACGAACAATACTTAGTGTGTGGCGGTGTTTATGAGGTGAAGCATGGATCACTCTTTGTTTCTGTGACACCGTGCTCGGTACCATGTCGGTTTCATGACAATTTTATATTCTCCCGAGCCAAAAGGTCCGTCATAAAATTGGGTGAATTAGAGCCCTGGTTGTATGCAGCCATGAGGACATTGAAGTTACTTCAGTTTTGAATAAACAAACTGAAGTGACTTTAGCTAAGCGATTTGACGAGTCAAATACGATTAAGCGATACTGTATCTGACAGTGGTAGGGCCAAACTCATAGAACTTCTTCGACATCATGAGGATTGTTCTGCACTCGATAAATTACTTGGGCTTCGAAATTAGTTTAGTTGATATGCCGCCAGGTAGTGCAAAAATCTATTGTAGTTTATTTTCTTTGTCCAGATAATGTGCACGGTGCATGGCAATTTCTAGGACTCGTTAGCTATTTTAGAAAGTTCGTACAAGGGTTTGTCCAAGTCGCTCGCCCTATCACTAAGTTCATCATCATCATCATTTCAGCCGAAAAACGTCCACTACTGCTAAGTTAGCCTATCACTAAGTTGCTTAAAAATAATGCAGTGTGGGAGTAATATTATCAGTAACGATCTGGACCCTCAAGGTGTAGAAATATATCAAGGATAACTACGTTTTGAGAGACGAGCTCTTTAGATGTATGTGAGGTGAAAGGGAATTTGCGAGATGGGTGGTCCCAAAGGGTACGAGGTAGCAGTTGTGCAAGAGAAACCACGCAGGTCATGTCGGTTTTGAGAAAACCTTAGAACGAATAAAAATAAATTAATGGTATGCAAAAAAGAGTCGATTGAGAGGCGTGCCAAGAGGCTCGTTGGCAACGATGCGCTGGTCGATGCCAAACTACAAAGTCTCGAGCATCGGCGCAGAGTTGCTAGCCTATCGGTTTTTTATCAAATGCATTTCGGCAAGTGTGCGTTGGAATTGCACAATTTAATTCCCCCAAGCCCTTTCCATCATCGGACGACCAGACGCACGGCAATGCGCCACCGTTATATGGTAGATATTCCACCCTTAATCACGAACCGGTTTGCTAATAGCTTTATCATGCGTACTGCCAAAGAGTGGAATTCCTTGCCGGCGTCAGTGTTTCCCGAGAAGTATAATCTGGTGGTCTTCAAGACTCGAGTGAGGTTTTTGCTGGGCAAGCGTGCATCATCGTCGACCGCACCATCGCTTAACATCAGGTGAGGTGGCGGTCAAAGGCAAGCCCGTTATGAATAAAAATAAAAAAACGGCTACGCGTGAAGGGTTATTATACCCCATAGAAAAGATTGAAAGGCCCTTTCACACATTGCACATCGACCACCTTGGGCCCTTTGTAAAGTCCAAAATAGGCTATACTCACATCTTGACCGTTGTAGATTCCTTTATCAAGTTTTTTATTTATCAAACCGATCAGGAATACAAATACACAAAATGTGAGTCTTGCAGTAGACACATTTAGATCTCCTGACAGAGTTGTAAGTAATCAAGGTTCTTGTTTTACTTTCCACGCCTTCAGAAGATTCTTGTTACACGGTTGAACGGTGAAACGGTTTCACTCACGTTATGAATTTTACTCGCGATAGTTATTATATAAAAAGAGTACAAAACTCATGCCCTCTTATGAAGGTCCTTTTAAAGTCGTAAAAATATTAGGTAACGATCTGTATAAAGTGGCTCCAATAGCAGGGTTTGAAGCAGGTTTGAAGGAATGAGGAATAAGCGAAAGACTACCATCACCGCAGTCCGAATGCGACCATGGATCCATGTTGTCTCTTTAGAAGTCGATAACCCTCTTCTATCGTGTCGACATGAGATACATGGTTGTCTGGAAGAGATTGCCTTGTGCGATAAGACCGCCCATTGTACTTATATAATCTTTCTATAAACTACTGTTTTTGTTGTCGTATGGTGTATGTACAATAAAGAAGATAATAAATAAATAAATACATGAAGTTAATAAGTAGCTCATACCGTTGGAAAAAGATTAGCCAGTCAACAGGTTGGTAGCAGGGCTGACTGCCCAGGGTGCGCCTGACGAACAATCAAATATCGTCACTCGTGGAGGCTCTTTTAATGCACCCCAAATATATAGTCGATAATGATACGGATAATGATGAAAACGATGAGGATAGTAATATGTCAGAATGATAATTAAATTATTTAGTGTGCTACACCATATTGCAATACGAGTAGTGACACTAGTTTATCTATTGATGCTGTGTTGATAAAATTGTTGTTTTAAAATGTATTTACATGCTTGTTATTTGTATTGTTTCAGGTCAAGCGCAAGAAAACGTAAAAGAGGTTTCGCGTCCTGACCTGAAACAAGTAAAACGCATCATGGTTGATCTGGCAAGCCGTAATCCTGAAAAAGGGATTGGTTTACAGATTTGGTTGATCTGGCAAGCCGTACATCCTGAAAAAGGGATTGGTTTACAGATTTATGGTTGGTTGATCTGGCAAGCCGTAACATCCTAAGAAACGGATTGGTTTACAGATTTTTGGTTAAATTTGGTTGGATTTATCCATTTATGGATAGATCTTGGTTAATTGGTTATCTATAGATTGGATACCAATGGATAGATAAATGGATAGATAAATGGATAGATAAATGGATAGATTTTGGTTAATTGGTTATCTTTGGATGGATACCAATGGATATTTAGTTCATAAGACTATATTAGTTTTGATTGACAATTGGTTATAAGGATGACTGATTATGGGGATAACTGGCTATAGGGATAACTGGTTATAAGGATAGCTGGTTATACGGATTGCTGGTTGTAACGATAATTAGTTACAAGGATTGGTTATAAGGATAATTGGGTATAAGAACATTAGTTATACGGATTTTTGTTTGACAAATAATAGATAGATTAGTGTTCGTAATCGTTGGATTGTCAAAAGTTTAATAGTTTACTGTGACAATATTTTCATTTATTTTTAATATTAATGAACTTGATGTTATATAGATTAATTCTTATAATTTTTATTTAAAAAAAAAAACTCTCTTTTGTACACTTATATAAAAGAGCCCGATTTGCCGAGTGTAAGGTTTCACCAGATACGTGTATGAGGACATACACGTCGTCAGGATGGTCGAGTGTAAGGTTTTATTATTTTGAATAGAAATTGATACGCTTAAAGTTCTTGCCCTGGCCACACAGACGGCGGAAATAGATAATAATTAAAATATACGGTTTAGATGGATTGCACTGGCAACACTGGTGGCGCGAGTGACGGTAACTCGGCAGAGCGGGCACTTTCGGTTGGGCGTTGGCGCCGAGCAAACATAGACGCTTGCGTTAGGTTATCTGGAAATTGTGGTAGTTGTATTATAATAAGTTTTGGTATTAAATAAGTTTTGAAAGTATATGCTGGTTTATTCTGAGATACCTTTCAGTAATATATACCTACTATGTCTGCTCGTGACCACGGCCAATGCAACTTGACCGAAACGTCGAGGTTAGTCAAAATGCTTGTTATATTTTGATTTAATTGTGCGCGACAAGTCCCGTAAACTTAGTTCAATATGAGTGAAATTCGCGAAAGTTTAAAAACTTCTATATACCTACTAATATAGTAGGATTCATTGTCTGTCTATTCCGTGTACCGTTTGTTTGCACTGTGGGACATTGTGTACTGAAAGCAAAGCCATGTCATAGTTCAAACATGGATTTGTAATCATTTCAACATAACCTTTGATGATGATCAGCCAAATGACATTTTATGTGTGCATATGCGAGTTTGTCTAACGTCGGTAATATTTGCAGTCTAAGCATAAAATCGATGTCAAAGCCATTCAACCATGAAATATTAAAGCAGAAAGCTAATTACAATTCAGTCAACTCAGCGATTTTCCTATTCGTATCTACTGCATAACAACTTACATAACGTGGAATATTTTTGCTAGAACTTTACTGAAATAGTTTTATGGATTTCTCTCTAAATACAGGCTAATTCGTTTCGATGGGTCAGTGGAGACAAATCTTAAACTTTGAAAGCTAGAGAAATTAGTTATAAGGAACCAAAACGTCGATTTGAGAGTAACGAAAAACTGTACTCGATCTATTTCCAAGCTTTGTATCAATTTTTTTTAATCGTTAATGCAGTTTTTATTGCTCGAAAATCGATGTCAAAATGTATCACCTATAATTATAGTTCTTACGTTCGTTCGTTCGGGACATAAAAAATGGCACCACCCTATCTGATCTCATGGATGTAGTAAAAGGCGACTAAGGGATTCACCAGAGGATGGGCAGCAGCGTTCTCTGAGTATTTAAGCAACCAACTGCGATCGCCAAACCCGCCTGCCAAGCATGGCGATTATGGCATATCTCCTTTGGGTGGCTCATGTCCAGCAGTGGACATTATTCGGCTGAAATGATGACGATGATGATAGTTCTTACAGCGAAATAAAATTTAATAAAAACATCAAGATATAACTATAATATAATCCTATAATAATATTTTTGACCTCATGGCTTCTTACATAATTATCACCAACTAAATACATATACCACATATATCAACTCAATAACCAGTTAAATAAAATCGAACGCCCAACAAAACAATCAGTAGTCCATATCTTAACCATAAAAGGGTTACTGGGGCCATGTTTGTACATTACAGTAGCAAACAATCAATGAAAGCGATCCAATTAACGGGATACCACTTGGCTTTCTTGGCCAAATGGTTGCCATAATCATTACGCCCAAGTAGGTATTACGTCTTGGAACCGTATCGAATGCCTACGTGGAATCCATTTTCTTCAATTGGATTGCTACTAAAGAAGATATTTCTGCATATAAATAGACCTTATTGTGCCATGATTTATTTATGTTATATTTTGTGAGTCACCCTTTAATATTAATGTGTGTTTACAAAAAGTTCGACTTTTACATAACATCGTTATATTGCGCTGAATCAAGATTTAGTTTTTATTCGCATTTTGAGTGAGACCTAAATACTATTACTTGCTTAGAATTAATGAGTCCTTTGAAGACTTAAATTTAAACACTTAAATTTAAACACTCGCAGATTACTCAGCATTTTATTCTGAAAAATAAAGAATAATAAGACAACATTTTCACACTGCAAAGTAATTTTATATGACAACGTTCAACGTGTTATTATTTTTTGAGTTATCTTGACATCTCGGCTCTTAGATCCAGTGGAAATATTCTGAATAACTCATACCTTACACACATCATATCCAGGATTTTCTTGCGGGAAATAAAGCTCGAGTATGAATACTGGAATAAATAAACCATTCCTTACAACACACCAAGTTTCACCATAAAAACGTGCAAAATAAAGGGAATAAACGAAGAAAGAGGCGTTTTATCCGTATCTATGATTTACGATTAAGGCGAATAGATATTTGCTGTTATTTTCTTGAGTTATAGACGGGTTCGCTCATAATACACAATAGAGATACCTATTCGCGTCCACATGAAGACGTGTCTAATTCTGAATATCTTTAGCTCGAGGCAGTATATCTATTTTCACTTTTAGCACTCAATTAGGTATAGTAACTTTCAAGCGTCCTTATTAGAAGGACATCAAAAACAAGTCTAGACACACATGACATAGCTGTTTCGAGTTTTTTATAGAACTATAAGCAAGCCCTGCTTATTCGTCATTAAAAAAAATGGAAGTGAGTTGTGAAAACCATCAGCCCTACTTTTAGGTTGAAGCGAATATAGTCGCTAGTATTTTTTTTTCTCTATGACTTAACTATGAAGATATTGTGATCAACACAAAAATTTGTCACAAGACCCTCAAAAGAAATTAATAAAGTTGAATGGTAGTTTCTGTTTCTAACGAGCAAAACCTCCAATGAGGTATGCCCGCATTCTGAATTTAAATTATAAATAATAATAAGACTATACAACCGAATTAATAAAATTTCTTATGTTTACCCCTTGTCAAGAAGAGAATGTAAAAAAGTGGTTCAAGGTCTGTTACAAAAACTCGATTACAATGAGACGGAAAATTTACTTAAGGTAATATGTTGAGTTTACGCAATACCCACACAATACACATATATACAGAAATATACAGAAACCACACACACATACATATACTCACATAGGTATATCCCCACACTCTATCACACACCATACTCAAACATGTACACATACCATTACACTCCCGACTCGCTTACTATACACGTTACATAAACACAAACGTGCCCCACGGGGCTCCATGCATGTTATTTTTTAGTTTTTTCTTATTTATCTATTTTCTTTTCATTAGTCTCGTACTCAAATAAAACAATTTTGATGTAGGTATCTAGTCACAATATAAATGTTCAACTAAATGCAATAAACTGTACCACTCTAGTGGAAGGCGCTGGTATCTGTGATACAATGTTCTACATTAGTACAGGTACCAACGTTACACTAATTTCTGTAATATTCCAAAAATTTGTTTCCATAATTTGTGAGCCAACATTGTTAACCTTACTTATGAATAAAAAAATTACTAAATTACTAAAATTACTTAATTATTTACTTAACTATTTATTAGTGCCTACACTTCTTTCTTCTTATTATAAATGTCTGTTTGTTTGTTTGTTCGAGCATGACGCAAAAACTGCTAGACCAATTTTAGTCAAACTTTTTATTTATTTTTTATATAAAATTGGCTTGCATTTGACCGCCACCTAACCTGATATTAAGTTACTTCTTGTGTTTAACAGCTTATCATAATCATTATTTCAGCCGAAAGGCGTCTACTGCTGCATATAGCCCTCCCCCAAAAGGCCATGATAAGGAAATATGCCATGATCGCCACGCTTGGCGAGCGGGATGCCGATCGCAGTTGGTTGAATAAATACTCAGAGAACGCTCCTGCCCATCCTCTGGTGAACCCCTTAGTCGCCTTTTACGATAGGTTTTTGCTGGGTAAGCGTGTACCATCGTCGACCGCATCATCGCTTAACACCAGGTGAGGTGGCGGTCAAACGCAAGCCCGTTAAGTATATATAAAAAAAAACCACGAGAAAAGATCGGATGGTGATTCTTTGTATCTGGCACCACACGGAACCGCAGCTAATGGTTAGCCTTAAAAACTCTAAGTGCGTATCATATGAAAAAGATAGTTTCCGTGGGAAGTGAGGGATGAACCGAAGAATCACGGGAGCGAAGCCGAGGGTATTATCTAGTTACTTCTTCTATTTATTCTTTGAAAAACACCAACAAAAAAGGTTAATTTTATCTGAGGCCCTTAATCATAACCAACTTTTTGTTTTAATGTAAGTATAATGTTTAAGGGCTCCTCTTGGGTAGATGCGACCTCTTATGTAGGGGACTGCGACAGATTGTATGCATTAGCAAATGACATGAACGATGCTCCGAAAAAGCTTCTTAACCTTGACAACGTGCTTGATGAGTTGAATATTTATTTATTTATTTAAACTTCATGCAACATGTGTACATAGGCGGACTTAATGCCTTAGGCATTCTCTCCCAGTCAACCTTAGGGTGATACAGAGATGACAAGGCAGGTGCAATATTGATTCACGACACAAAACAAGAGAGCATATCATATCAATGTTGAGAGCTTCTATTAACGCGTCTTTTCTTTTATATTGAGTTCAGGATATGGCTACAGAGAGGGTGGACTTGAATTTTCACTACCTAAAGTGTTGAATTTCATTAAATCCTTTCGTAGTATGCCTCCACACTACATGTACTATCAGCAAACATTCCGGTGAACCACCACTAAGGCTAAAATCGCTTGCACTTAATGTTCGATGGCAGCCGTAGGTACGTGTGATGTAGCAAGATGCGTTCAAGGAATTTTGTCGGCAAAATGTACCACCGGGAAGGATCGTGACCGTACAAGGAAGCTACGATCTAAAGATTAATAGCGTATTTTGTTAAAAAAATGCAAATTTGGAATATTTATAGAACCACGAAAAAAATATCATCATTTCAGCCGTAAGACGTCCACTGCTGGACACAGGCCTCTCCCAAGCATATATTGGAGGGATATGCCACAATCGCCACGCTTGGCAGGCGGGTTGGCGATCGCAGTTGGTTGGTTAAATAACCAAAATATAATACCTACCTATATCAACGTGACGTGCTACCCTAGCTGTAGCCTAGCTGTCAATTTAGTCATGTAAAAAATTTGCTCAATGATAACAATGAAATGATAAATTATAAGCATTATATTTTTATTGCGGGGCTTAAAGAATATTTTAAATACCGAAAATTATTATAGACTCAAGAGTTGATTTTATCTCTGTTAGTCAGAAGGTCAGGCTATGTACCGCAATGTCTAGGACTTGTCGTAGATTTGCGGAATTACCACAACGCGTTGTAGTTAAAATCTTGAAAGCCACAAGACGCATTTCGCTTTGTGGCTTTTTTGCATTATTTGTAATGCGTTGTGGTTGTTTTATCAAGTGCCATGACCCAAATTTCACGCAATTAAAATTTTGAATATTAGTGCCACAATGCAAGCGATTTCGGCCTTTGAGAAAGATTAGGAAACTATCAGTGAGTGTCAGCCTCATATCATGTTCGTTTGTGTCCAATAATTTGTTTATATTATATGACAATAGTTGGCTCCTATTGGAACTACATACCACCATAATAAACTTTTACCATATACTTATGAATGTCCAACTTACGTATACCTCTACAACCCTCTCGTAAAAAGTTCAATCACCTCGTAAAAGTTTGGTAGCGGTCAAATAAATACAACATTTCCAACTTTGATCAAGGAAAACCCGCGTATTAAGAGACTTCAATTTGTGAAAGTAATTTTTACATAACACAATACTCAATATTCATATGTGAGGCTTTCTAGTCTCGCTTCAGTTCCTTAGGAAATTTCATTTCATTCCTATGTAAATACACCCTCTTCCTGTGTGAAATTGGTTTCTATTGGCCCTGTGATCTTAGTCTTATTGAAACGAATAAACAGTCTACATTGAAAAGGTAACACAATTTCGAAGGCTGTCGTTCTTTTGTTTAAAAATATTATACATTTTAAGGCTTTCTTTTATTTTTGTATGATTCTAGAAATTGTTGTTTTTGGTTAACAATAGCGAGTGTTTATGACTGTATAAGGTATAAGGTTTCAGTTATTAGAAAATATTGTTAGGATTTTTGTTAAATAAAGGTCTATTATATTAATAATATATTATGTTATTTGGTTGTCTTATTAAAAAAAAATATTAAGGCCCAGAACGCCGCGGAAATAGAGTGAGCGCGATGCAAAATACGAGGCTTGCCGGGAAGGAGTAGTGCGGCATGAAGTTGACGCCATTCCGAATGAAAGTGCATTTAAGCGAAAAAAAACATATTACTCAAAAAATATGTGTATTTTCGATAAAATGGCTTAGTAAAATTATTTCAAAATAATAAAACAATATTTAGGTAAAATATCATACCAAAATACCAATATATGTTGGATATATTTAGGAAACTGTTTGAAAATAAACAGTTTTCGAGGTATGTTTGGATTTTTTTATGATCGAGCCAAATAAGTGCATTCATGTTTTGGACTTAATAATATTGTCACGCCTATCCTTGAGTAACACGTATTTTAATTTCAGTACCATAGAGCGAGTAGTTTTTGAGCGGGATTCGCATTAGTTTGTTGAATTACGGGATTCGGCCTCTTAAACCATGCAACTAGAAACTGAAATTTCAAAAGTGCCTGTAATTAGGTTTGTTTGAAATAAAAAAACATTTGAATTTTGATTAGACTTATAATATGGGTTTATATTATTCTATAAGCGGAAATAATTTAAAACCGGCCAAGTGTGAGTCGGACTCACGCAGGAAGGGTTCCGTACTACCCATCAACCTGATACCCCATAGAAACTGATTTAATTTGGTGCTGTGTAAAAATGTCCAAGAAATATTTATTCATTATTTATTTATTTTATTAATTTACTAGAGTTCATCAAAATACATCATTGAACGTATGCGAAATGTTAATTTTAACATCTATTTCTTAAGTAGGTACCACCACATACATATGTCTACGTTTGCCCTGTTTTTAGTATTTGTTGCCAAACTAAATAGTAAGCATTATAATCAGACCAAGTTTGACGCTGGTATGTATTACCGTTTTGAAGACAGAGCAGGAACAAAAACGTTGAAAAAAATGCATGTTATTCGAGGTTTCTTGTATGGGGACCCCCATTGGTTATAGACTTTATTTATTTTAGTATTTGTCTTGATAGGCACCATAGTAACACATATTCTGTGAGACGGACGCACGGATGGACAGCGTAGCGAGAGTAATAGGGTTCCGTACCCAAAGGGCAATATTATTATGTTCTTTATATCATTGAATGATTTATATAACACTAAACATAAACAAAGTTCTATAGCCAAGGGTGGAAGATGTGTAACTATAGAAAACAATATTTCTGATCCAATATAAATTTATATGAATCGGAAAGTAACGTTAGGGATTGTTGATTGACGTATCACTGATACCTTTCCGTAAATATGTTTCAAAATTCTCCTCTATTATCATCATTATCATCATACTCAAGTCGATCTTGCCAACGATGACCATTGCTGTGTTAGATTCATCGGATTTGGTCTTGTGCCCTTATGTGGCATATGTAGCCTATCTTAGCACTAACTGAGCGTGCACAGTGAAGTCATGTTAGGATACCATTGACTTGGTAGTAGTTTATGTCAGTAGGTGGTTTTTTTACCATTTAACATGCTCTCGTCGAATAATTACATCTCTCTTTCTTTAAGATTAAAAAAATATAAAGTTTTGACCACAAGTTGCCTCCACTTAGTTTTATTTAGTGCCAAATCCTCACAGTGAGAGGGATCTTTGTTGCGTCTCTTCAAGTGTCTTTTCCAAACATCTTTGTATCTGTGAAACTGCCTGCTCCAGATTCCGCTTGCCATCCTTGAGTTTTGAAAAGAAGTTTTTCTATTATTATAACACTCCTTTATACTGACCCTATTATATCAGCTACATAATCCAACTACGAAAAAGTAAGTAGTATCCGATGATATGAAAGTCATTCATCAAGAGTAGCCTAAAGTTGGATAAGCATTGTATACATAATTCGGAAAATGAAGATACCCCGTCATAGAATAAAGATGAGAGCTCATAGGGTAGGATATTGTCCGTCTCGAGGAATATCGATCTACCTCTTACAGGCCTTTATCTCCGTCAAATAAGATGGCTCAAGCCATGATTGGATGATCGTGTGCAACCGTTTTAGGTCCAAACGACTTTATAAGCGAGAATCTGTAGCATCATTTTTGAACGGGATAAGAAAAATAGGGGACATCAAATATGCTGTTACTGAACGTAAAATGAAGCGTAAATATTTTGAATATACATGAGAGTCATTTTTTAATAAAAATAGTGCAGGCATAGATGCAGCATCTATCACTTCACTTGTCGTTTAACTGTATTGAGTGACAATACCTTAAAATAATGATTTAAAAAACATTTAAAGACTTTTCTTATCAGACTTGTAAATATACATCTTAACAAAGCTGTCTAGATTGCGGTAAAGAGCAGATCAACATCGCATAAAAAATGTGTATAAATTCATAGGTTCATAATTTAAGAAGCCATCATGTTTCTAAAATTAATCTATCCTTTATACTATTATTTGTGTTAAAGCAGAACACATAGGTGCTTAAGTTCATTTAATAATGCTTTTGAGATTGACCATAAAATATTGCGAATTAAGATAAGCAAAGATGCTGATGTTGATCTTCCTGTACAAACTAAAAGAGAACCCAAATTTAGACTCACTCGATATTCTGACACTGATCGTCTCTCTATTGTCTTAAGATTTCAAAGGAAACATAATAGATCTCATTATTTCTCATTGCATTAGTACAGTCTAACAAAGCAGTTGGTATACAGGGTATTGAGATATGAATGAAGTTTTCTCAGAAGATTATGGATGTTTTCGAGTGAAATATCATTTTAATAACTGTATTGATACAAAACCCCTAATCAAATCATTCTATAAAAACTTACTGAGAAATCTTCATCTATATCTGGCGACCCTGTATACTAATTGTTTTGTTAGACTGTACTAGCAGAAGCCTTACCCTAAACTTAGGGTTTTAAAAATTCACCATCAGGGTACAACGCAGGTATTATTTATTTACAAAGGAGGTAGAATATTTACGACTATATACACATCTATGCATCTGACACATAGGACTTAACCCCTGTAACTCTGCAGAGATATAAACATGATGGCGCTCGTACCAAAGGATACCATTCGACCCTCAAGATGATAAACAAGTATGGAGGCCAGTCATAAAGTGAAAGTGACATTAGCGGGAATGAAAACGTTACACGTGATAGTGCGACCCACATGAGTCAAGAATTATGATAGAGTTAATAAACAGGTTGGATGTAGAAGTACCGTCAATCGGGTATCTTTAACCTCTTAAGGCACTCGTCCACCTATTGGTATCATATACATCGGACGGACCGCATTCTATTCAAAAATGCGGATGACGTCATTGGCATCCGAATGACAATATTGAAAATCTGATTAATTCAATTGATAAACGGTAGACCGTACTCTTAAGGATTTGCTACAGTATAATTATTAGCACATACCGATTTACAGAAGTAGTGTTGTCAAAAGTCTTGCATTTTCGCAAGACCAGTGTCGGGATCTTGCATTTTCGCAAAACCAGTGTTGCGGTCTTGTATTTTCGCAAGACCAATCTTGTGGTCTTGCATTTTTGCAAGACCAGTGTTACGGTCTTGCATTATCGCAAGACCAAAATCTAGTTTTTGGGCTCTTGCAGTCTTATAATTATTTTCGCAAGACTGGTTTTGCAGTCAGTTAAAAGTTCACCTTCTGTCTCCATCTACTAGTAGTTATAAATAACAGCCTAGGCGGCAATGTCGCGTGACAATTTTCAATTAAACATGTTTCTACGCCGCACCCAACACGTCACATTGCCGTAAGCACGTATATTAAATAGCGTGAGGGTTTTAATTATTATTTAACTTAATAAAATTATTTCCCTCATGTGTGCGTTGCCCTGATTTAAGTGACCTCGGTTTGTTGTCAATAATGTGCGCGGTACATAAAGCAATCTAATGTAGTATCCTAGCTAGGCCCATGATTTTAGTGCATCGTGTTACAAAATATTTATTTATCCAGGCTAAAGGTGGTTTCAAACCGGCGAGGCGAGGATTGGATGAGATGGGCGTGAATTGAAATCTCGCTGATCCTTTCACACCAAAAGACGTACAGTCAACAAATCGGAATCATGACCATGACGATAAGCTTAATATCCTACAGACATTTAATACAATTAGGTTGAATTTTGCTTAAACAGATATTTCCCTGGCAACAGACTTGTTATCAATTTTTTTAGCAAGTGACAGTGACAGTTTACCAATAAAATATTTTAAATGTCCTAAGTGCAGCATGGAAGAAAACCTTATTGTTTTGACGATTTGAAACGAATTATCAGCTGAGTGCGTCATGATTCCGATTTGTTGACTGTACATCGCGAGCTCGCGCCGTCTCGCGCCAACAAACGTGCAACGTCGGCTCGCGCAGGCACGCGCCGGCTCGCGCTGGCCGGCGCCGGCTCGCGATGTACAGTTAGCTGCATACATTGGTTACCCCACTTACGAACATAAAAACAGTTAATAATAAATCTCGAATATAAAAAACAGTTAATAATAAATACTTTTGGGACATTTTTTACACAACACCATCTAGTCCTATCCGCGAGACATCACGAGGCAGAGCGCGGCCGTGCGCGGCCGATCGAGACCGCGCAAGACCTCGATCGCCGCGCCGGTGCGAGATTTTTGTATCCGTTTTGCAATGTAATAAATACTTTATTCATGCAGCAACAAAATTTAATGTTATACCAACAAATATTTCAATTCTCGCCGCGCACATCCTCGCCTATCAATCAAGCAGACTATAGCACTGTTCCTAAATCACCAATTTTATATCTGGTAGGTACCACCTGTATTCTAAGCAAATATATTATTCTTTCTTTCTTTCTTTATCCAGACCTTTCACACCAAAGATGGGCGTGACGTGAATTAAAATTTTGCTATACAAATCTCAATTCTCGCTCGGTCCATCCACGCCACGCCTCGCTGGTGTGAAAGACCCATGCCTTCCACCCTACCGATTTTAGGGCCACCACAACGCAACCACGCGTAATTTGTGGCGGCGACAACGCAAGTTTAGGCAACTGCAGTGGGACCATTCATACACGACATCGCGAAAAATAAATCAGCTGTTCCCTACACATGTTCACATAAATCAAAAAAATTTAGGGATCTGCTGATTTTGTTTTCACGATTTCAGGGTTGGCCCTATAGTAAAAGTTGCTCATACTGATGAGAACAGTAACCTCGTAAGAGGTTATGAGTTATTTCAATAACTAACACGTTGTATACCTATGTGGAAAAACATTTAACACATATTTAAAAAAATTGGTTCAGTTTTTTTTGCCCATTCTTAACCCTAAAATGAATTAAAACATCAAATCAAAAATTGACAAATAAAATCACCACATTAAAAAATAAGACCAGTCAGATAAAAACTCAGCAGCGAATTTCTATTATTTCAATGTATTTACCAATGTTCCATCCAATGAAAAATAACAACCGTAACTGTAAAAGACTGCGTATCTATTCAAGCAAACATTTTATAACGACACCCATCCAATCGGCGGAAAATACATTTTTTTTCTCTGGCAACACCCTCGTTAAAGCTGTCGTTACGTTGTTTCTACGCACCCTGAAGATATTTCCGATTCGATGATTACAGGGGAGTCAATTTTTAAACAATGTCAGTAACATTGCTTTGTACTGAAAGAGATACTTGTGACACATACAATAAAAAACGATTTGTGTTATATCTATAAACACTTTTTCCTAGTATTTGTGTGAGATTTAAGAAAAAATGTACTTGTACTATTGACTGCCTCGTTGGTCTAGTGGTTGCAAGCGCGACTGCTGAGCGTGGGGTCCTGGGTTCGATTCCCGGGTCGGGCAAAGTGTTATTGGGTTTTTTCATTAGGAAATTCTCAGTAGCAGCCCGGAGTCTGGATTTGTGCCCAATCAATGGCAATAGGCTCGCCCCCTATTACATGGGACTATAGCATAACTGGCGAAATGTGGGTGTACTATTACACCTTTGCCTACCCCTTCGGGGAAATACAGGCGTGATGTTATGTTATGTTATGTTCTATTTGGTTTTCAGTGAGAAATTGGTATTTTAATTTTATTTCATTACTAGCTTTTATTAGTAGTAGAGCTCCTTTATGAAAGAGCTCGTCCGGGGAAGTACTACCACCGTACCTACTTATTCTTATTCTTTATTGTACACCAGAAAAATACAGTATTAACTTACAAATAGAAATTACATGTACGGTCGACCGCACGTCGGTGGTAACACTTTGACATTAGCAGCAACTTTATTTCGTAAGCAGTATGGGCGGTTTTCGAACTGAAGTGATACCACTGTCATGCAGTCGACTGTACAAAGGCGAGCTTAACTCAAAAATGAGTTTTCTACCAGCAAACCTTTGAGCGATAGAGTGAGTGTAGAAAAGAGGCTGAGGGTAAACTTAGTGCACAACTGTTTAGGTCTAGGTCTGTTTAGGTTTACTTCTCCACAAAAGTGATGCTTGCATTGCTGTGTTTCGGTCTGAAGGGTACGGGTGCCGGTGAAATTACAATCACATGAGACTTTCCGTCTTCATGTCTCAGTTTGCGAACCGACTTGCGTTACCAACAGCCTAGGTGGTATTGAAGTTGTTATGGGCAATGGTAACCGCTTAATATCAGGTGGGCATTTGGCTCGTTTCGCCATCCTATACTACAAAAATAATATTTTTTTTGTTTTTGTTTTTTTGTCTAAAAAGGCATTGTTTTTCTCAATCAGTAACGAAAGGAACAACATAACATAACATAACATTACGCCTGTATTTCCCCGAAAGAACATTGAAGGAACATTGGATAAAATTCGTGCGCCAATAACGACCAATGTGTACACTATACAGGCCACTTTCTATACGTACGTAGGGCTGTTACGTGTTGAACGTAATTTGTTCATTTAACTTTCAGGGAAATTGATCCCATAATTTTTCCTTTTCAGTTCGTCCCTATTCAAGCGTCGAGATTAGGATCGCGGGATACCCGACTCACATGAAACTACAACTTTAAGTACGAACCTTCGAATATTAGTGGCGACGACAAAATACCTACATATGTACTGATTAAAAGTTTAAATAAAAGGTTGCAAACGTTCACCATATCGATAAAAAAGTCACAAAAAGAAAAATATATCTACTGGCTCGGACGAATAAAAATGTCAGACGGAATCTCGCTAAGAAAAGATTGAAGCACTTCATTTTCCCCTAAACCCACTATAGCGATAGTTGAGCGATCAGCTTCTACGCTAAGGGTCGTGGGTGCCATTTCTGTACGGAAAACATATATTTGTGTTATCCACAGATAGTTGATAAACACACCCATGACTCAAAATAAATGCTAGTGTGGGGCAACGTTTAAGAAAAGAGAAAAAAATTGTTAAGTGATAGTAACAAAGGCCATAAGATAATTTAAGCGTGGCCTCAAACTAACCTCACGTCAAGAATAATCGATGCCTTTTTATTGTTCAACGTCCCGCTCAAGTTGAAAGACTCTTTAATCTCATCGCTGCAGCATTACCGTTTAGGCCACGGCCTGTGACTAATGGCCCACCTGCCTATCTTTATGTCATTGCTGAACGTCACTACACGGGTCGTGTGAGTAATAAAAATCAAACATAAAATATTTATCCTTTACGTGTTCTTATTGATAGCACGTTATAAAATTTATGAAGTTGTTAACTTTTATATTTTCGATATCGAGTAGTCGGTACGCATGTGGACGTTTACCTTAATGGTCTCCATAAAAATGTTTCTTGAGAAATATGTGATTGCATATAATAGTAGTAGGTGATATATTTTTGATTGCCTTGTTGGTCTAGTGGTTGCAAGCGCGACTGCTGAGCGTGAGGTCCTGGGTTCGATTCCCGGGTCGGGCAAAGTGTTATTGGGTTTTTTCATTAGGAAATTCTCAGTAGCAGCCCGGAGTCTGGATTTGTGCCCGGTTAATGGTAATAGGCTAGCCCCCTATTACATGGGACTTACAACATAACTGGCGAAATGTGGGTGTACTACACACCTCTGCCTACCTCGTCGGGGAAATACAGGCGTGATGTTATGTTATGTTATGTTGATATATTTTTCAAAGTCGTAAAAAAGTTGGTATGGCGCTCTCGCGCTTTTTTTTTCTATAAATATTGAACCTTACAGGTTCTACCTGGAGTTTCAGTTAACATAAATATTCATAAAAAAAACACGTATTCATAGCTCACTCATATATTTTTTAACTCTTTTAACTAACATAAATGTACAAGTGTAGTGTCTAAAATAATAAAAAAGGTTTTCGCGATCACTACACATTATAATAAAACAAAATTATCCGGAACGTCAGGAAAACCAATTTATATAATATACGCGATGTAATCCAGTTAAACTTGTTTTATCATAGTAATACAAAATGTCATATAAAATAACAATACTAAAATACATATAGGTAACAAAGAAATAATATTAAAGGGAGACTCTCCCGTTATCAGCCGGTGAGCAAAATCTAATTTCCATTTTTCGCAAATTAGATTGTACCATTATCTGAAAATAGGACCAATCTAATACGGTATCGCTTAAAAGTCGCTATACATAAATCTGTGTGGGCAGCCCTAGCGATGCGCGATAGTGAGATGTTAAAGCTGACTTGTTCAAACATCTCGATGATTCTCGATGGTTTTCTCTCGGACTCGATAGTCTCGAGTAGGTACATGGCGAATTAAAGATCGCCGGTTCGCGCACGATCAAAAGAGATCAGTACTGGAAGTTTTTAAACTTTCGCGAACTTCACTCATATTGAACTATATTCACGCGACTTTTGGCGCACAATTAAATCAAAACAAAACGAACATTTTGACTAACCTCGACGTTTCGTCCAAGTTGCATTGCCCGTGTTCACGAGCAGACTGCAGTATGCGGGTGTCATCGTCTTGAGCGGCGGGTGTTTTCTCGAACTAGGTACCCGCGGTTGGTTTTTCACAACGTGAAAATTTCTCGATTACTGGATTCCACGAGGAGAACAACCTGTATCCATCTTCCCGATTGAAATCCAGTAATTCCTCGTAATCGAGTAATCGAGAAATGTTCGCATCGTTGTTTGTCTACATTTATGTCCGCCGAAACTGTCAGTATTGTGTGTCGTGATTCAGCATACCGTGTTACGGACATCGACGTTACGAAAAACTAACCGCGGGTAGTTCGAGAAAACACCCGCCGCTCAAGACGGTGACATCCGCATACTTAAGTCTGCTCGTGACCAGGGGGTCTACTCGCGTTTTACGAACGACAAACGAAGTACGAACTTTCGTTCCGACTGATACCTACACAATAAAGATAGGCACATAAAAAAGGCACAATTAAGATAGACTACAGATAATAGTCTTATACAATTTACCGGAGATCAGAGAAACAAACGTCAAAACGCGATCATCGCATGCGATGAGGGAACGATGGTTGACCGGAGTAGCAAATTGTGCGATGAATCGTACGATTTATCAAATATCGGCAAACGGGAGTAGACCCCCAGGGCCAATGCAACTTGGCCGAAACGTCGAGGTTAGTCAAAATATTTGTTTTGTTTTGATTTAATTGTGCGTGAAAATTCGCGTAAATATATTTCAATCTGAGTACTGATTCCGAGTTTGAAACGTACACTATCGCTATCAAAAATGCTACCGAATGCGTCGACTTTCATTCATAAATCAGTAGTACTTCCTTGTTTCCGCCACTTATTTACGAATAAAAGTCGACGCAATCGATCGTGCATACATAAGTTTCAAACTCGCACTAGCACTCAGTTGTCGAAGACAATCGAGAATTATCGACGCCGATTGAGCGAGTACGAGCGAGCACATATCGTCGAGCGAGTCCGTTGACTCGAATAAATCGAAAACTATCTTGATTATTTCGTCGGAGAGCGAGTCGATTTTTGATTCGATTGAAAATGTCTACGACTAAATATCTCGGAATTGGCCATCGCTAGGCCGCTTTACCTAGCGGCCGTGATATACTATTAGTTTACGACTTTTACCTCACGACCTACGCGTTCATTACAGTTATAACGAGACTAATTTATCACTTTTGTTTATTACCTTGTTTTACCTTATAAAGTGAGGCGTATGGAGGATACACCTGGACACTAATAACTTCATAATGAAACCTGGTTTCCTCAAGTTTGCGGTGGATAGGTAGCATGTGTTTGGCGTAAATTGAAACTTGACATACTATGTACATCAAAGATTTTGACGTGTGTTTGTTATTAGTTAAACTCCACTCCACTATTAATAGTCAGCTAACTCTTTTTAAAGAAGCCTTCTTTTTTCGAGCCTTTTTTCAGTTATATTAGGGTCGGCGTTAGTCTAACCAGATGCGGCTGAACATCTGCATTTTATACGGAGTGACTGCTATCAGACCCTTGCAATCCAGTTACTGGAGTGGGTAATATCGACACCCGACATACAGTTGTTGTCAGACTTTCAGGCTTCTGACTAACTGTAACGACTTCATATTCGTATGGAAAATGGAACTGACAGCTTAACGTGGTCCCTGAGGTACAGAGGGTCTCGATGTGCAACGAAATGGTCACCCATCCAAGGACTGGTGTATAGCGCAGCTTAACCTCGCAGATTGAAATGCACGTGGTTATCACTTATTCATGAGCCCCTCACTATTTTACCTTACTATTTTCATCTCCACAGTCTTCAAAACGGATAAAATCTGAATCAGAATTAGAGAATTGCATAAACGCAATCATCTAAATGATACTGCTCACATTATTCAGTCTCTCGTATAAATTGCTGTTCATGCATTAAACATTCAGGTCCTCTTAAATAATAAGAAAAGTTCTACAAAGGTACTATTGTTTATTCTATTCTTTTTAGAGGTTCAGATTGGAAAGGCTTTTTACACCCATCCCATTTACTGGGTCTAGAGAATACATTCTCCGTATTAGGGTGAAAAAAGTAGGAAAACGCTTTATCTTCAAATGCCTGTTATTTTCTTGAAAGGTACTATAAAAAATGTACGTAAAACATTTACGCTCCATAAATTTTAACATTGAATGTTATTTGTGGCCATTAATGAAATTACTGAAAGAAATATATTGGACGTTTGGACCCAACTGTTGTCGATATATGTGGTCTCGTGGCGTTTACAAGGAAGTTGCGTGTGAAATTTCAATTTAAATAAGACGAGGTAACATTTAGATTTGGTTAGCAAGTTGCTTTGGAACATCAAATGTATTAGGCAAAATTGGGTACAAAGGTATCGATTTTAATATACGGTGATAAAAAATTGTAACTAAGATAACGAGTTGGTAAGTGTAAAATAATTGTACATACAAATAATAATGATAAAAAACATATAATTACCACGTTTTTAAAACGAAAGTAAAATAATATTGTATTGTCATCCAGTTCTGATCTTTAAAGTTTCAAGTCTCTATCTCGTCTAGAACTTAGTTTAAAATCGATTGCAAAATTTTGTACCGAACAGTCAAACAAACAAACCGACAGACAAGAAAGTATGTTAATCAAAACGTAGTAATAAAAAAAAGTTAATTAACAAAACCAAAAAACCCAACTGCGTATATATAACTGAAAAGATGTAAACAAGACTTGTATAGGTACATGTAGGTATATGTAAAACTATAAAATCAACACGCAGGCGGAGGCTACGTATGAACTACTTTATGTAATTCAATTAATCAACTTTTGATTTTATAGTTTAACATATACCTACATGTACCTATACAAGTCTTGTTTACATCTTTTCAGTTATATATACGCAGTCGGGTTTTTTGGTTTTGTTAATTAACTTTTTTATTTTACAATTTTTAGTTCTGTCTGTAATTCATTTTTAACGATGAATATTTTGTTGTTTTTAAGCATTTCTCATTCCAAATTACATTTAAATATATAAGTTGTATATATTTTTGCAAAGCATTTATAAAGCCCTTTATTTTGATACCCCACTCGATAGGTTATGAGGGAAAAAAAATGTTTAAGACTTAAAATGGCGCCAAAAAGCGGCCATTTTTTTTTTTTTAATTTTGATATACCCAGTGTCACTCTCACAATTAAGACGAATCTAACGACACATCTCAAGCTAAAATCCATCAAGCCGTTTAGGCTACAGAGCGTGCCAAAGAAATATACATACATACATACATACATACACTTGAAAAACATAACCCTCCTTCTGGCGCAGTCGGGTAATAAATGATGATCATAAGTCCCCTTTATAGGATATAAGATATTATCAATAAGTGTAATAACTTAATTCAATAAAAATTAAATGGAAATTACCTTAATGTCTTTAACTTACGCCATTACAATAATAATAACACGCTTTTATAACTATTATACAGGAAGCCAACAAAGCAATACAAACAACAAAGTATCAATAAAAACAAGAAAAACAAAGAAATCTGGTGGTTTATTACTGAAGTAATAAACATAAATGAGATTCGGGAAGAAGTGATTGAAACACCAATCAAATGGACGAACATAAATTATTGTGATCTAAAATTCTAATTTCATGGACGACTAGAATCGAAAAATGACTTGACTCCAGAGGCAGATCAATCTATTGAGAAGATTGGCTAAAAAGATGAAGATTATCTAACTCTAAAAACAAAAAAAGACTACTCAGGTTTATTGTGTCCTTCTTCAAGAGATTATTT
This sequence comes from Asteroscopus sphinx, assembly GCA_949699075.1. Taxonomy (NCBI): domain Eukaryota; kingdom Metazoa; phylum Arthropoda; class Insecta; order Lepidoptera; family Noctuidae; genus Asteroscopus; species Asteroscopus sphinx. The sequence goes on from OX453007.1 coordinate 23,253,136, forward strand.
TTAATCAGAAGGATATAATAACAGTTTAAAAATTAAACAAGATAAGCTGGTGAATCTATTAAATAAGATAAAATGCCTAGTTACACATTTTTTATTGTTTCGAGAAACATTAACAAAATAAAAATATTTTTAAAACTAGAACTAGCTCCCCGATTCAGAACCACACGGTTCGGTTTGTTATCTCGTGTCCTCTATGATTCATGCAACGAGAGAAAAAGAGATAACAAACCAAATCGGTCGACAACTGGTTACCGTGTGGTGACTAACAAAATGTGTTAGTATTTGACGATTGAATACTGCTTTGATATTAATTTAATCAAGCTATTGTAGTAGTGAGAAGCCCAAAATTCTTACAAGTTCTAACTTCAGGATGTCGGTATAACTCACTGACTAGGTTACGGGAGTCTGATGGCAGTCGCTCCTTGTAAAATACTGATGTTCAGCCGCATCTGGTTAGACTGGAAGCCGACCCGAACATAATTAGAAAAAGGCTCGGAAAATGAAAAGAAGAAGAAGCATTACAATTATACCTATTACCTAAAATTCTAAACACCATTTCGGTAATAAAACGACCTTGAAGTTAAATCTTATCAAGCTTAAGGGTATCAAAAAGTTGTGAGGTATGGTCCTAATCGCTTAATAACTCTTCAAACTTATCTTGAAGAATTAAAATACCATCTCTAATTTTAAACGCGTATTTCATAAATTTAGAATTAAATTTCTAAGCTGCATGATTATAATAAGTATCAAAATAATTAACGCTCGAAGTCTCAAACAGTCTGGTAAAGACAATAAAACATAATATTTCCAAAGAATAATTGAAATAAAACAAATAACTTGTCCCACGACATTGTACGTGGGACACTCAGAAAGTTTTGCGAAACTAAAAAAAATTGTTCTATACGTACATATATTTTTATCAAATCTTTTCAAAGTACTTTCCACCAGCCTCTATACAAAGATTCATGCGCCTAAACCAGTTTTCAAAACACTTTTTCCAGTCCGCCGCAGAAACCTCGTTTACAGCCTGCTCGAACGCAGCCAGCGCATCTTCCGGCGACGAAAATTGTATCCCTTTGAGCTGATTTTTTATTTTTGGGAATAAAAAGAAGTCACACGGTGCTAAATCAGGGCTGTAAGGAGGGTGACCCAGGAGTTTGACTGGCGTGCTGTCCAGGAAGTCCCTCGTTTTGAGTGCGGTGTGCGCAGGTGCATTGTCGTGGTGGAGCAGTAGCCCGCGGAGCCCTGTGTTTGGTCGCTTGTTGCTTATAACAGAGAAGACTTCTGGCAAACATTTGGTAGTATACCATTCGGCATTAATGCTTCTTTGATCCCGTAAGGGAATTGATACCAAGTGGCCAGTCAAATTAAAAAAGCTAGCGATCAAAATCTTACCCCCGCTTCTAGATCGCTTCACTTTGGTAGGCGTTGGCTCATTTTGAAACACCCAAACAGTCGACTGGCGCTTGGTTTCTAGGTCGTATTGATAAATCCAGGACTCATCACCTGTAACGATGTCGTAAACACGCCGAGACGAGCCTGCTTCAAATTTGTTAAGCATATCACGGCACCATTCCACCCGGGCCTGCTTCTGAGCATCGGTGAGGTTGTGCGGCACCCAGCGTGATACTATCCTCCTCACGCGAAGATGGCTGTGTAGAATCTCGTGAACGCTTCCCGATCCAATCTTCAATATGTGTTGAATCTCCTGATATGTAATTCGCCTATTGTCTTGGATTAAATTTTTCACTGCTAGCACGTTTTCTTCGGTAACAGCCGTCAAAGGGCGACCGCTTCTTTCGTCATCCCCCAAAGTTGGTCGACCGCGCTTGAATTCGTTATACCAACGATACACGGTTGCCTTGGAAGGGCCTTCATCCATGAATGCCATTTGAAGTCTATCGTACGATTCATCCGGTTTCAGGCGACACTTGAAATCGTATAAAATCATAGCTCTAAAATGTTCCCGGCGCAGATCCATATTTCAGTGAGACACAATACTTTGAATTAACTCGCAAAAAATGTGGAGGGAAATTTTGAAATTGGAACTTACTTATTTTTACTTATAAATAATCATATTTTCGAAAAACATTATAACTGGCCAGTCTCCCATATATAAAAACTTTTTTTCGCAATACTTTCTGAGGGGCCTGGTATTTCGACATCAGAATCTAAACTTCTAAACCGAATTCGTTTTCAGTATGTAATATTACAATATATTGTCGACAAACAAACAGAATATACTACTAACTTAGGATAATTTAAGCAATTAAAACACTACAATAACACAGACATAGGTACTCCTTATTAAGTAAATAAGGAGTACCTATACTGACCTTTCAGTTATTTTTAGGATTCCGTACCTCAAAAGGAAAAAACGGCCCCCTTATTGGATCGCTTTGTTGTCCGTCTGTCTGTCAAGATTTTTATATGAGCAACAGGTAGAACTATGAAGTTCAAATTAATATAATTTATTATTAGTCAACCTGGGACCGAGTAGTTCAAAAAAAGTCAAGCTTCTAAGTCAACGCAATCAATATATACGGCCATTTATATCACAAATTTTGATACTCGCAAACTCACTCATCAAAACCTATAGGGTACTTTTCGTTGACCTAGAATCATGTTTGGCAAGAAGCAACGTCTCATGTCTCATAGTACAAGTATAGGAAAACATCTGAAAATCATGAATTTCTGGTTATATCATAGGAAAAATATTATAAATCAGTTTCTTCGGGGTATCAGGTCGATGGGTGGGACAGAACCCTTAGTGTGTGAGTCCGACTCGCACTTGGCTGGTTTTTTTTTCGGAAGATTCACCACCACCACCAATAAAAAAAAATAAAAAAAAACTATTGTATAATAAATAGCTGTAGCGTTTACATGCCGCCTAATTTGCAGATAAATCTGTTTATTTTTTTGCGTACGCCTATTAGGCGTACGCAAAAAGTGGCTTAGTAAAGCAAACAAAATTTGCCCCAAGCTCTCACTGAAAACCCTGAACAAAGACTTGTTTAGATAACGAATAGGTATATACACAAAAACAAATAAAACTCATTTCTATGTGACTATTGTTTGTTAGCTATGTTTTTATACTGTGACTCTATGTGACGTCAAATGACTTTTTTTAACTGACCGCTTACGTTTTATCTGTATTTACAAGCGTATTAATTTGGGTCGCAACGTAATGACATGTTTCCTGTGTTTTGGATTTTATTTTTTAATTGTTCCAAAGATAAGGGGTGTTATTTGTAAATGTATTTTTTTATTGTGAGGGTTGGCTGACACAAAAGCTCTTTAAGCCTCCTGATTACATATTTTATTTAATAACCTAAAAATGTGCTGTTTGAAATGTATAAAATATACATATTTTACGTATATTGAACTTCTTCTTCTTCTTGCGTGTCAATGGTTCACACTTTTTTTATATAATATTTGGCCAATATATTATATATATATACATATATATTTAATAGGTATATTGAACTATATTTACGGGACTTTCAGCACACAACGAAATCAAAACAAAACAAAAATGCGCGAAAAGTCACGTAAATATAGTTCAATATGAGTGAAATTCGCGAAAGTTTAATTTACACAAAATAATATTCGAAACGTAATATGAATACACTATTAAAATAGCAATTGCCTTGTTGACCTATTAAATAAGATCCATAACTAGAGCATCAAATGCTTGCTGACGCCAAACACTGGGGAAACCCTATTATTCGGAGCCCTAATCCAATAATCAGAGTGTTCCAAGCCCGTTTCTGCCTTATACTGTTTGTACACAAACATAACTGTTCTACTAATTGAAAAAAGAATAGGTATTGCCTTGTATAGATTAATAACTTAATATTAAATAACATAAATTTTGAATTTAAAAAGTACCGTCAAAATTTTTTTATAAGACCACATCTGCAACGATTTGTGCAATAACGTCTATTTGTTTTAAAAATTGTTTTAAAAATTGACTTTAATATATAAAATTATAAAACACAAACAAACGTCCGATTCCCACATTTTAATTACGATTTGATCCAATACCGCAATGATTGGGACAGTAAAATTATCAAACTGATATTTTAGAAATCAATTTAAAATTGGGTCATTTTCGACTCAATCAAAAATTCTGTTTTGTTATATTATTTGACTTGCTTGCTTTGAAATACAAAAATTAAAATTAAATGTACTTAACATGTAGTTTACGCTTCAAGAAATACAAGTTCATTACAAGTACTTTTAAATTCAAATTCTGTAATAATATGTTGTTAATGATCACCCTTTGCTAGTAATTTTGAACTGAATCTCAAAGTACACATTATAATTATATAAAACTGGATGTACCTATACTCAAATATTTACTTTTGATATACTTAAAGATATCTAATAAAAATGTTAAATAGGGATGATTTATCTACTTTAAATGGTATAGTTAAAGGTAAGTTAAGGTTTTGTAAACGTCTATTTGTTTTAAAAATTGTTTTAAAAATTGACTTTAATATATAAAATTATAAAACACAAACAAACGTCCGATTCCCACATTTTAATTACGATTTGATCCAATACCGCAATGATTGGGACAGTAAAATTATCAAACATTTTAAAATTGGGTCATTTTCGACTCAATCAAAAATTCTGTTTTGTTATATTATTTGACTTGCTACTCGTAAATTGTTACTGTAAGCTCACTCACTCAATGATGATTTTTGCGTCTATTATGCACAGTGTCTGAAAAACAACGTTTTTGAAAATTGGCCAATTGCGAGTCGGACTCGCGCACTAAAGGTTCCATACCATGCCTGTGGTTGCTTTCATTTTTATTATTTGTTGTTAATCTAATGAGTACTATAATCACACCCGTTTTGACGCTTGTATGTATCACCATTTTTAAGATAGAGCAGGAACAAAAAAAAGTTGAACAAATTCATTTTTATCGAGGTTTCTTGGATGGAACGACGGACCCTTTATGTTTTGTCTTTTTTTGTTTTTTCATAACACATGCCGTAGTAACACATACTCTGTTTAATTATTGAAAAGTTAATTTCTGGCTACCTATTAGGGTTAAAAAGGTGTAACAGACGGACAGACAATGCTGGCAAAGTAATATAGGGTCCCGTTAACGCCCTTTGGGTGCAGATCCCGAAAAACTATCACGTTGAATATTATTATGCTGTTTTCCAAAGTAAAAAACACCGTGCAAAATTCTCGATTTTGAATCTGTATGTACCTAATAAAGTTTTTCTATTTTAATATACACAATAATTCTCATATAAGCTCCCAAGCAAGCCACAAACACCTGTTTATTCTGAGCCCTTTCCCTAATACGGATTGACACGAAAATTTCAAAGTTCATGCATAAACAATACGAAGGGCTTCAATTAGCGAACTTAAGACATGAGTAAAATGTTTAATATGTAGATGGGTGGAGGTTTACGTCTACACGGATGTCAGAACTGGTTTAATTACTTTAAGAATTGTAATGGTTCAACAGTTTTCGATAGGTAGTAAATAAACTGTCAACATCAACTCAGCCTATCGCAGTCCACTGCTGAACATAGGCCTCTCCCAAGTTGCGACAAAACACTCGGACCTCTGCCTTAAATAAACAATAACAACTAATAATTTAATAACGTTATACTAAAACAAGTTTAACCGGATTACATCGCGTATATTATTTAAATTGGTTTTCCTGACATTTCGAAAGCTTTGCAGCGTTCGTGGTCGCAGGAAGACTAGGTGTTAGTGATTATGAGTGATATCAAACACAATACTTGTTGTATTCAAAAAAGGTTTTTTTGGTATTTTTTTCTTAACAATAAAACGTTGCTTCGTTGCCATGAATATTTTCATATTGTGAGTCCATTTATAGATACAATTCTTTAAATTCACAAATACCCAGACTAACAAAGTAAATAGTTGCAGATAGCTGCAGGCCAAAAAAATACATGTTCCGTGCGGGAATCGAACCCCTGTTACCCAGCAGCCAAGCGCTCAGTCACTGCACCTATTATAGTGTCACCAAATTAACAATATGTCGCATTGTCATTTCAACTGCACATGGTTTTGTTTTGTTTTCTTAGGGACGGTTCACACCAAACTTAGAGTCAGCCGCTGAATATACGCTGCGTTGTAGCGTACGTAAGGTCAAAAATTATGAATAACATATTTGCATGAGATAATGGTGTGTGCCTCAACACAAAAAATCAGAGCTGAGGTTGCTCACGCGAACGTGTTAACTTTGAAATACAAACATTAAAATTAAATGTACTTAACATGTGGTTTACGCTTCAAGAAATACAAGTTCATTACAAGTACTTTTATATTCAAATTCTGTAATAATATGTTGTTAATGATCACCCTTTGCTAGTAATTTTGAACTTAATCTCAAAGTACACGTTATAATTATATAAAACTGGATGTACCTATACTCAAATATTTACTTTTGAGATACTTAAAGATCTCTAATAAAAATGTTAAAGAAGGATTATTAATCTACTTTAAAAGGTACGGTTAAAGGTATGGTAAGGTTTTGTACGGTAGATTAAAATATTTTTTAGAAATATCTGTAAAGACGCTTGTCATCTTAGTCTACCTGCGACCACGAAATGCTGCAAAGCTTTCGAAACGTCAGGAAAACCAATTTAAATAATATACACTATTTAATCCGGTTAAACTTTGTTTTATTACCCACGACGGAACGGAGAAGGTATATGCGTTTAGGGTGAGAGGTTGTTTGTTTGTTTGTTTTTTTGTTTGTGTGTGCAAACGAATGTTCCCATTTATCTCCAAAACGGTTTGTCCGAATTGGATACGGTTTTCTGAAAAGGGTTTGTGATTCATCGGCAATGGTTCTTAGATAGGTGTTACGGTGTTTACTCACCAGGGGGCGCTGCAATCAATATTTTTAGTGCAAACGAATGTTTCCATTTATCACCAAAACGGTTTGACCGATATGGACACGGTTTTCTGTAAAGGATTTGTGATTCATCGGTGATGGTTCTTAGATAGGTGTTGTCGTGTTACCTCACCAGGGGGCGCTGCAATCAATATTTTTCGAACGTTAAAATGAGTTTTAACGCATTTTCCCCGAGATGGCTTGACCGATTTAGATACAGTTTTTTGTAAAGTTCTTGAGATTTATTACCCGACTGCGGCGGAGCCCAAAAGGAGGGTAATGTTTTTGCTTGGTATGTATGTATGTATGTATGTATGTCTGTGTCTATGTTCCCTCCTAGAGGATAAACTGGTGAACCGATTTTAATAATGAGGTATCCTTAGATTCGTCTTAAAGGCGCGAGTAACATAGGCTATAAAATTTTACAAAATAAGTCAAAATGGCGGATTTAAAGCGTCATTATGTAAAGTAATAAAAAAAAACAAGTCCCATAACATTGTGGGGTGTCAAAATAAAGGGCTCGAGGAGACCATTCTAAAGAATTAACTCATTAAAGGTTATATATAACTAACTTGTATAAATTTAATAAATAATGTTTTCTCTGATTTAGTAATGTGTTGTGAAATTCGTTCAATTAATGTCTCGCTGTTTCAAAGTACGTGGGACACTCAGAAAGTTTTGCGAAACTAAAAAAAATTGTTCTATACGTACATATATTTTTATCAAATCTTTTCAAAGTACTTTCCACCAGCCTCTGTACAAAGATTCATGCGCCTAAACCAGTTTTCAAAACACTTTTTCCAGTCCGCCGCAGACACCTCGTTTACAGCCTGCTCGAACGCAGCCAGCGCATCTTCCGGCGACGAAAATTGTATCCCTTTGAGCTGATTTTTTATTTTTGGGAATAAAAAGAAGTCACACGGTGCTAGATCAGGGCTATAAGGAGGGTGACCCAGGAGTTTGACTGGCGTGCTGTCCAGGAAGTCCCTCGTTTTGAGTGCGGTGTGCGCAGGTGCATTGTCGTGGTGGAGCAGTAGCCCGCGGAGCCCTGTGTTTGGTCGCTTGTTGCTTATAACAGAGAAAACTTCTGGCAAACATTTGGTAGTATACCATTCGGCATTAATGCTTCTTTGATCCCGTAAGGGAATTGATACCAAGTGGCCAGTCAAATTAAAAAAGCTAGCGATCAAAATCTTACCCCCGCTTCTAGATCGCTTCACTTTGGTAGGCGTTGGCTCATTTTGAAACACCCAAACAGTCGACTGGCGCTTGGTTTCTGGGTCGTATTGATAAATCCAGGACTCATCACCTGTAACGATGTCGTAAACACGCCGAGACGAGCCTGCTTCAAATTTGTTAAGCATATCACGGCACCATTCCACCCGGGCCTGCTTCTGAGCATCGGTGAGGTTGTGCGGCACCCAGCGTGATACTATCCTCCTCACGCGAAGATGGCTGTGTAGAATCTCGTGAACGCTTCCCGATCCAATCTTCAATATGTGTTGAATCTCCTGATATGTAATTTGCCTATTGTCTTGGATTAAATTTTTCACTGCTAGCACGTTTTCTTCGGTAACAGCCGTCAAAGGGCGACCGCTTCTTTCGTCATCCCCCAAAGTTGGTCGACCGCGCTTGAATTCGTTATACCAACGATACACGGTTGCCTTGGAAGGGCCTTCATCCATGAATGCCATTTGAAGTCTATCGTACGATTCATCCGGTTTCAGGCGACACTTGAAATCGTATAAAATCATAGCTCTAAAATGTTCCCGGCGCAGACCCATATTTCAGTGAGACACAATACTTTGAATTAACTCGCAAAAAATGTGGAGGGAAATTTTGAAATTGGAACTTACTTATTTTTACTTATAAATAATCATATTTTCGAAAAACATTATAACTGGCCAGTCTCCCATATATAAAAACTTTTTTTCGCAATACTTTCTGAGGGGCCTGGTATTGTTTTTTATTCCTATTGGTCTTGCGTCTGACCGCCACCTCACCTCAAGTTAAGCGATGGAGTGGCCCGACGGAGACGGACATTTATGTAATGTCGCTTACAACAAAAGCCAGGATAGTGGAAAAAAAAAAATCGCGCTCGCGTCGCTCGCGCTTGCGTTCTACTTTTTTTTTCCACTTTCTTGGCTTTTGTTGTAAGCGACATTACATAAATGTTGTTATAGTTTGTTTGTTGGTTTATATGTTTGTTTGTTTGTATGTCTGTTTGTTTGTTTGTTCGACCATATTGATAAAAAAAATATCGCGCTTGCGTTCAACTTTTTTCCGCTTTCCTGGCTTGTGTTGTCAGCGACATTACATAAATGTTGTTCAAGTTTGTTTGTTGGTTTGTATGTTTGTTTGTTTGTTCGACCTATCAGAAAAAAATTTCGCGCTCGCTTTGCTCGCGCTTGCGTTATATTTTTTTCCACTTTCCTGGCTTATGTTGTAAGCGACATTACATAAATGTTGTTAAAGTTTGTTTGTTGCTTTGTATGTTTGGTTGTACGTTTTTATGTTTGTTTGTTCGACCATACTCGAAAAATTTCACGCTCGCTTCGCTCACGCTAGCATTCTACTTTTATTTCCACTTTTCCAACTTATGTAGTAAGCAACATTACATAAATGTTGTTAAAGTTTGTGTCTGAAAACGCTTCCCAGTGTTTCTCGATGGTCTCGCTCCAAATTATTCGTTCAGATTCTTCTCAAAACGGAACATCACTAGCCAAAGCCAGCGCTCTTTCCGTATTGATTTTAGAAACGCAGGAATTCTCTAAAAAGTTTAAAATAAAACGCAAAATTGAAAATTTTGAAAAAACCCACGACGTATGTAAACGCAATCGAAAAAGGATTAAATAAAAAATTTGAAAAACCCCCGACTAAAATAAAGTAAGTAACGGAATATATAATTACAAATCAAAGAAAATCCGTCAGGGGCTACCATTCTCTGCCTTAAAATGAACTAATATGCTGCAATTTAAGACTTAGTGACTAAATTCTTTGCCACAGCTACGACATGCAAAGTAGGTCTTGGTATGATATTACAACTACGTAGGTATCTGTACTGTGGGGTGCTGTTGGCCAGAAAACCTCCACGTGTGCCTGACGGCTGCTTGTCCTTCTGGACACGTCTGGAGGGAACGGCAGTTGTTTGGCCGGTGCATCCTGGGCACGGGCAATAAAATCCTTTCGAGGGATTAACCTTCGGGGGATTTTATTGCCTGTGGCGAATATTCTGGCGCGGGAGGGGCCCGTTCTGGGCCAGTGGGGAGTTGCTCCACGTGTACCTCTGTTGCCAACAGAGGGCACAGTGGAGGAGCAGGGGCGGGCCCGGTGTGCACTAACCCTGCCACTGGGCAGGCAGCGGGGGGACTGTCCTTTCCTGCCCCCGTCGATCTCGTAACCCCAGGAGTACCCGCTGAGTAGTGTTCTCGCGCCTCTTGGGACCGAGGGTCTTGGCTTCACCGCCCGGACTGCGAGGAAGAAAACCTCTATAAAAAATTACGGGAGGTAGGGCCTGCGAGCAGCAGACTCGGGGTAGTCTGCTGCCCAACCAGCAGCTGGCGTAGCTGGCACAGCCGGCGTAGTTTGCGCAGCTGGTAAAGGCCCATGAGGTGAGGTGTCGTACAGTGTTCCGTGTGCGCCGCCTAGAGGAGGGTGCGGCCAACATAAGGCCGCACGGGGAGAAGGGGCTCGCCTGCTTGTGGCGGGCCAGGACCTGTCGGGGGTGGTTGTGTGAATACTCACGGGTTCCCACGCCCCCGGCTAAGGTAGTTGAAGGAACACCGTGGTGGTTTTAGTCGGTAAGAGTCCGATACTGGCTCCACCTACCCCGAGCGGAGTGCGTCCATGAGGATTTCCCCACGGTAAAAAAAAAAAAAAAAAAAAAGTATCTGTACTGTAATTCCTAAAATGTACCATGTAATGAACTTATTTTAATGTGTACCTACCGCATGTCGTCTTGTTGTGGCAATAAATCATTTTTCTTTCTTTCTAAATAAAATTACGGTGGGTACGTAAATAATTGTATCTTTAATTGATATTGCTGCATATCTAAGAGATACATAATAGATGATACATTTTAATTGTAATCGCGAACAGATGTGCAATGGCAGCCCCCGACGGATTTTCTTTGGTTTGTAATTATATCTTCCGTTACTTACTTTATTTTAGTCGGGGGTTTTTCAAATTTTTTATTTAATCCTTTTTCGATTGCGTTTACATACGTCGTGGGTTTTTTCAAAATTTTCAATTTTGCGTTTTATTATAATGTGTAGTGATCGCGAAAACCTAAGAAATTATTACTTTAAAAGGTTTTCAGAATGCTAAAATATTTAATGAACATCATAAATATGTAGTTTTTTTGCTAATTAACTAGTAATTATAAATTGTACATTACTGTCGAGGCTTGAAATGAAGCAATTGACGGGCCGAGCAATATTAGAAGTTCGAGGCGAAGCTGAATCCTCTCGAAGCGATTTTAAAATGACGAGGCGCCAGCCGAGTCCTTTTTAACTAAACGAGGCCATTAATTGCTATTTCGGCCGAGACTTGTATAGTAATTTTCTCTCATTTGCGAGGAAACGATGCACAAATTAATTCAACAGTATCTATTCCCATTCGTGCCAATTCATCCACGCATGGTTTTTGTTCTATTTTCAAATTTAAAAAAAAAAATGCGCATTCTACCTTTATAAATATTTTGTACCTAAAACCACCAAATTTATGTGTACTTAAAAACCTCATTGGCATAATTTAAAAAACACAACCTGTCCAACAATTTCTATTATTGTCGTGTTGGATATTGGTGGCGTATTATTTCGTTGCGTACAGAAAAGAGCCGGTTGATGTATTATTTTTTTAAATAATGAACCACTTTCCGAGCAAGTGGGACAAAAATACATTAATAATTACGCACGAACAAAACGAGGCGAAAAAATCTGCTATAACAATTTTTTTAAACAGAGCTTGAACTAAGATTGAGACAGCTGCATTTAATGGAAATTTCAGAGACGAAGAGTAAAACCTCATTAGGTACAGTGACAATACGTCGGCAGTAATACTTGAATTATGAAAACCACCCTTACTGTTTTTTTTAATGAGATATAGATCTGCTCTTGACCGCAATCTAGACAGCTTTGTCAAAATATGGTCGACGATGGAGCGAGCAAACCTATTAGGTGCCGATTCACTCCAGCTTTAAAGGCGTTAGGGTTGCAAGTGCCCGGAAATACAGATGCAGTGAATTTCACAACTTGGCTGTGCGCATTATGAAAGAGTTCTCAAACCGCTTCGTCCTTATAGTAGGGATTTCTACCAAATGTGTTTACGAAATAAAGACGCTGACAAAGTCAAAGTCGATTGTAATTTTGTAACCACCAAATTATTCAAAGAAAAAGATAAAAAAATATTTATTACTTGCACAGATTTTATACAATAATAATAATAAAAAAAATGTATAATTTAATTACAACAAAATTAAAACAAACAATAACAATGCATCAATCTGTTGTAAAAAGGACATCTTTTTCAAAATCAAAATCAAATGTTTTTTTATTTCAAATAAACCTGGAAATAAATAATACAGGCACTTTTGAAAGGTCAGGCTCTAGTTGCACGGTTCCAAATTGTGGGTCCTATGGAGAAGAACCGGCAAGAAACTCCATGGATAAACTCTTTTTAAAATAGGTTATTGTTTATTACATCAAATTTATTCAAATAATTTGAGTATAATGTAGGTTGTTGCCAGAAATAAACAAGAGTTTCAAAGTGAGAATATTGCCTTTAGAAATAAACTTAAAAAGAGTTGCTATAGTATGTAGGAGCTGACCTGTCCCGACAGACGGCACCCGTTCACGAGCATGACGCGAGCATCAGCCATCGCTTAACTCAACCATATTGAAGGGAACTTAACGACCCGACACTAACGCCACCATCAGCATGACATTTAAGTGAGCATGACTTTCGTGGTTACCACTGAAACCTCTATTAATTTTCGATTATTTTTAAACAAATGTTTTATTAAACTAGAAATAAACAACCCGTTTATTTTCATAAACAAAAAAAAAGCTTTTGATGTCTTTATCCGAATCGCCATCTCGAGTCTGGTTAGTCTTGGCTTTCGTTCGAGTCCCCTTCGCGAGAGAAGCAAGTTTAAAGATAAACCATAATTGAAATGTCAAGAGCATTCTTTCTGTAACTGTTCAGTATTACTGGGAGTTGCCAAGCTACGATACTGTACGTGTACAATCTCTCGACTCTTGTTACATTATTGTTAAAGAACCGATACCTATTTTAAAATGAAAATAAGGCCACACAGAATACATAATAAGTTAATATCAACATCTCTCTATCGCTCTAAGGTTTGCTGTTAGAGAACTCGTTTCTGATCTATGTACAGTCATAAACTTTCCTACTGTAAAATCAATGTATATACCAGGCCCCTCAGAAAGTATTGCGAAAAAAAGTTTTTATATATGGGAGACTGGCCAGTTATAATGTTTTTCGAAAATATGATTATTTATAAGTAAAAATAAGTAAGTTCCAATTTCAAAATTTCCCTCCACATTTTTTGCGAGTTAATTCAAAGTATTGTGTCTCACTGAAATATGGATCTGCGCCGGGAACATTTTAGAGCTATGATTTTATACGATTTCAAGTGTCGCCTGAAACCGGATGAATCGTACGATAGACTTCAAATGGCATTCATGGATGAAGGCCCTTCCAAGGCAACCGTGTATCGTTGGTATAACGAATTCAAGCGCGGTCGACCAACTTTGGGGGATGACGAAAGAAGCGGTCGCCCTTTGACGGCTGTTACCGAAGAAAACGTGCTAGCAGTGAAAAATTTAATCCAAGACAATAGGCGAATTACATATCAGGAGATTCAACACATATTGAAGATTGGATCGGGAAGCGTTCACGAGATTCTACACAGCCATCTTCGCGTGAGGAGGATAGTATCACGCTGGGTGCCGCACAACCTCACCGATGCTCAGAAGCAGGCCCGGGTGGAATGGTGCCGTGATATGCTTAACAAATTTGAAGCAGGCTCGTCTCGGCGTGTTTACGACATCGTTACAGGTGATGAGTCCTGGATTTATCAATACGACCCAGAAACCAAGCGCCAGTCGACTGTTTGGGTGTTTCAAAATGAGCCAACGCCTACCAAAGTGAAGCGATCTAGAAGCGGGGGTAAGATTTTGATCGCTAGCTTTTTTAATTTGACTGGCCACTTGGTATCAATTCCCTTACGGGATCAAAGAAGCATTAATGCCGAATGGTATACTACCAAATGTTTGCCAGAAGTTTTCTCTGTTATAAGCAACAAGCGACCAAACACAGGGCTCCGCGGGCTACTGCTCCACCACGACAATGCACCTGCGCACACCGCACTCAAAACGAGGGACTTCCTGGACAGCACGCCAGTCAAACTCCTGGGTCACCCTCCTTACAGCCCTGATCTAGCACCGTGTGACTTCTTTTTATTCCCAAATATAAAAAATCAGCTCAAAGGGATACAATTTTCGTCGCCGGAAGATGCGCTGGCTGCGTTCGAGCAGGCTGTAAACGAGGTGTCTGCGGCGGACTGGAAAAAGTGTTTTGAAAACTGGTTTAGGCGCATGAATCTTTGTATAGAGGCTGGTGGAAAGTACTTTGAAAAGATTTGATAAAAATATATGTACGTATAGAACATTTTTTTTTAGTTTCGCAAAACTTTCTGAGTGTCCCACGTATGTGTGTACAATAAAGAATAAGAACAAGTTTAGTTAGCTCAAATTTCGCTTCTCCTTCTTCCATAGTCAAACAAGGAAACCTTATAGTTTCGCCATGTCGGTCCATCAGTTTGTCCATCCGACTGGCTGTTACAGCCATTTCACTCGAAGACTGCGAGTTGCGAGTGCTATGGTGCTATGTTTAAATTTGTCGTTTAACATTCTCATGACGTCTACAAAGTTATGAATAAGAATCTGCAAAAAAAGTTTTTGGGGTACCTCCCCTAGATATAAGCGGGGTGATTTTTTCATTTCACGTATCTCATCGTGTAGGGTATCATTGAATAGGTAATAAAAAATATTAAGGTTTGACTTGTTTCTTTTACAGGATTCCATTTACGAAATATAAAGGTGTGTGTTTACATGCACCTGGCCGGTTTTGTATTTAAACATTGAGTTGTCTTCATCATAAATCTATACTATAATAAAACTGTAAAGGTCGAAAAGTCTGTACATTGAGTTTTTTTTCGCGAAAACCGGCTAGGGGGACTAGAAATAAGCTATAGAACACGAATCAATCGTTTAAAAAATTTATGTCTGTCTGTCTGTTTGTTACCTCATCACGTGAAAACGGCTGAACGGATCGTAATGAAACTTAGCATTTGTATTGGTATTAGTCTAACTTAAAATATAGGGTATGTTTTATCTCAATCGGTTGAGTAGATCCAACGATACAGCTTGACCCCTCTATTGTATTAAGTTGCATACAAAGTAGAGGTCATGATTGTTGGTTGTATGCAGGTTGCAGGTTCCTAAAAATACAACTGGATTCTATTAGTATTATAGAAAATATAGAATAACATAACATAGCCCACCACTGTCCCGCTGCTGGGCATGGCCCTCTTCTTGGAATGAGAAGAGTTAAGGAACTGGATATTGTTAGTGTAATAGATTATCATAACATAATCAGCTCATTACCTACTGCCCCACTGCTGGGCACGGACTTCTTCTCGGAACGAGAAGAGTTAAGAAACTAGAAAATATAGAATAACATAACGTAGTCAACCCATGAGAAGAGTTAATGAACTGGATATTGTTAGTGTAATAGATTATCATAACATAATCAGCTCATTACCTACTGCCCCACTGCTGGGCACGAACCTCTTCTCGGAACGAGAAAAGTTAAGAAACTAGAAAATATAGAATAACATAACGTAGTCAACCCATTACTGTCCCACTACTGGGTATGGCCCTCTTCTCAAAATGAGAAGAGATAATGAACTGGATATTATTAGTATTCTAGAATAACATAACATTACCAGCCCATTACAGTCCCACTGCTGGACACGGGCCTCTTCTCAGCATAAGAAGAGATGTGGTTAGTGTTATAGAATAACATAATCAGCCCAATTACTTCTGCTGGGCACGAGCGTCTTCTCAGAATGAGGGAGTTTAGGGCTAATTCCATGAAATTCCATCAACTTAGCCGGTTGGTTGTAAAAACAAAATATAGTATGGTTGGTAAATATTGTAATCGTCTGTGTAGGCGCCTATATGTATATATTTGAAGATATTGTGTTCATAATTTTGACACGATGTTATTTTCCGACATCCACGCGGACGGAGTCGCGGGCACAGCTAGTATAAAATAATAAGAGACTTTATTTATTATAATAAAACAAAGATAATAGCATGTAGTGATCGCGAAAACCTAAGAAGTTATTAGACTTTATTTATTTCAGGGATAAATCATCCCTTTGATATTATTTCTGTCTGTATCCTCTACATTGATGATATTATTCATGAGATCCAATACCAAAAAGGACCCTAATTTTTGTCTCAGCGTACTGAAACATAAAGGTTCATTGATTACAAAATAACACGTCACGTATATTTTTTCTGTAAATGGAAAATAACAGAGATATACAATGGTTTTCTCCTGCAATTTCCTGTTTATCTGAAGACTGAAACGAAATATGATCAACCGGAGGCCGTCCGAGTCGTGCCAACCGTATTTATTTGTCTTGTTAGTGCAAATCTATTGGAAAAACGACAATAGCACAACACACAAAGCTACATAAACAACTGACAGATAAAGATTTATATTTTTACGTTTTATTTGTAGCAATTTGTTGCTGGCTGGCATTCGAAACTAGCAATACCTTTTATTGGATGATAAGTTTGTATTTCATAAAAAATAATGAATTTCTTTTTGTTTCTGTTTCATAGGTAATAATTTATACATTTTCAATAAATTTACCACGTCTGTAACTTTGACAGTAAACACAGACATAACAATAGCGATAAAAACAATAATACTTTTTATGGTTTCATTCAAATATTTTCATGTTTACTTCAAGTAGAATCATATTATTAGTACTTTATATAGGTACTCAAAACATGAATAAAGGAGTGGTTATTTTTTGTCCACTATGTAGGTGGATCCCACTTCTGAACTGAAAGATCTATCTCATCATCATCATCATCATTTCAGCCGAAAGACGTCCACTGCTGGACATAGGCCTCCCCCAAACATCGCCACAACGACCGGTCCTGTGCCTTCCGATCTATCTCAGTCCTGCTATTATTTAACAGTCACTCCACTACGTATTCGCAATAAAAGATAATTGTTCTCAGCATTCTATTTAATATTTTTCACAACTTCAATTAAGCATATAAGTATGGGTCACGCGTCTGCCCTTTCGATCGAGTCCCGTACGAATGATGGACCCCCGCTGACCTCAGGTCTCCGAGATTTGTTTACATTAAGCATAGCTTACATATGTAAGTATAATATAAATGATAAAGAAAGACGAATTCCTATATTATATTGTGCCTATTAATAGCCCATAATACCAGGCCCCTCAGAAAGTATTGCGAAAAAAAGTTTTTATATATGGGAGACTGGCCAGTTATAATGTTTTTCGAAAATATGATTATTTATAAGTAAAAATAAGTAAGTTCCAATTTCAAAATTTCCCTCCACATTTTTTGCGAGTTAATTCAAAGTATTGTGTCTCACTGAAATATGGATCTGCGCCGGGAACATTTTAGAGCTATGATTTTATACGATTTCAAGTGTCGCCTGAAACCGGATGAATCGTACGATAGACTTCAAATGGCATTCATGGATGAAGGCCCTTCCAAGGCAACCGTGTATCGTTGGTATAACGAATTCAAGCGCGGTCGACCAACTTTGGGGGATGACGAAAGAAGCGGTCGCCCTTTGACGGCTGTTACCGAAGAAAACGTGCTAGCAGTGAAAAATTTAATCCAAGACAATAGGCGAATTACATATCAGGAGAATCAACACATATTGAAGATTGGATCGGGAAGCGTTCACGAGATTCTACACAGCCATCTTCGCGTGAGGAGGATAGTATCACGCTGGGTGCCGCACAACCTCACCGATGCTCAGAAGCAGGCCCGGGTGGAATGGTGCCGTGATATGCTTAACAAATTTGAAGCAGGCTCGTCTCGGCGTGTTTACGACATCGTTACAGGTGATGAGTCCTGGATTTATCAATACGACCCAGAAACCAAGCGCCAGTCGACTGTTTGGGTGTTTCAAAATGAGCCAACGCCTACCAAAGTGAAGCGATCTAGAAGCGGGGGTAAGATTTTGATCGCTAGCTTTTTTAATTTGACTGGCCACTTGGTATCAATTCCCTTACGGGATCAAAGAAGCATTAATGCCGAATGGTATACTACCAAATGTTTGCCAGAAGTTTTCTCTGTTACAAGCAACAAGCGACCAAACACAGGGCTCCGCGGGCTACTGCTCCACCACGACAATGCACCTGCGTACACCGCACTCAAAACGAGGGACTTCCTGGACAGCACGCCAGTCAAACTCCTGGGTCACCCTCCTTACAGCCCTGATCTAGCACCGTGTGACTTCTTTTTATTCCCAAAAATAAAAAATCAGCTCAAAGGGATACAATTTTCGTCGCCGGAAGATGCGCTGGCTGCGTTCGAGCAGGCTGTAAACGAGGTGTCTGCGGCGGACTGGAAAAAGTGTTTTGAAAACTGGTTTAGGCGCATGAATCTTTGTATAGAGGCTGGTGGAAAGTACTTTGAAAAGATTTGATAAAAATATATGTACGTATAGAACAATTTTTTTTAGTTTCGCAAAACTTTCTGAGTGTCCCACGTATGTATAGTGTTGCATGTTGCAAATAACCCAGACATAGAAACTAAACATCAGTGAATTCACATAGAAAACAGCAAGCATCGACAAAGCTCGGATATAATGTGGGAAAAAAGCAAAGACATTTCTATACTATAATACCTTTATGGAAAAAAGTGAATAGATAGTCAAAGCAGGTGTAATTAGTACGTATCAGTGGCGTCCATATAACTACATATAACACGATTTCCGCCGGCTTCCCTTTAGGAATTGCTTAAATACAGATCAACGACATTTTTATGCTAATTCATTGTTTTAAAGTACAAAAAAAGAATGTAAAATTAAATTAAAATTGTTAAATTATTTTTTTCATTTTATTAAAGTGCGATCTTAGCTATTTTAGGATTTTTAGGTAGCAACGGCTTCGCTTCTAAAAATATTCACCCTTCGCCACTGGTACGTATTTTAATATATTATACATAATTCTTAAGTATGCATGATGATTGGTTTGTAAATTAGATACCACATTCTGTATAAGTACTCATCATGATCATGCTTTACAGGGTAATTTATTGAACTGGGACAGTACTAGCAAGTTCTAAACCAAAAGAGGTTTTCATTGGAAACATTAGGTAGCAAATTTTTGTAAAAATTATATTGGCGTAATTAGATTTTTGGTCAAGCGCGAACTTTTCTTGAAACACAATTAAGTTTTTTTTTTTTTTGTAATTGACTCAATTTCGTGTAAAGAAAAGCGACATTCATTTTTATAAACAAAAAAAACAGTTCGTAGTAGCATGATATGGATGCATGGAGGACGAGAACAGTATCTTTATACATATATCACGACAGTCTACCGTCACAATATATACACGACCTCTGTGGTCGAGTGGTTCGAGTGTCGGACTGCTGATCACGAGGTCGTGGGTTCGATTCCCACAGGACACATATATTTGTGTGATGAACATGAGTATTTGTGTTGGTCTGGTTGTTTCTTATGTATTATAAGTATGTATTTACAAAAAAAATAAAAAAGTACATAAGTATTGTATCCATTGTCTAGTACCCATAGCACAAGCTCTGCTTAGTTTGAGACTAGATGGTGCTGTGTAAAAATGTCCCAAAGATATTTATTATTATTTATTTATTATTTATACAGGATAAGTTTCGATAATAGTGCTGGAGGGCCAAATCTAAAATTATAAAGTCTAGTGAAAATTCTTCAAGAGTTGTGAGCTCGATGTTAGAGAAAACAAAACTGCATTTTTAGATTTTGGAAAAAGAAGCTGGTTCGGCCACGGATCAAAAACCAATCTTTTTTGCAAAAAATATCACCCTATATTATTGCATCAATTGATAAGGTTGCAATACGGACAAAAACTTAAATTCTAAACTTTATCGCTGAACAAAGTACATTTAATACACACAAGATGTTGAGTGAATGTGCAGTTCACTTTTTTCTACCAAAATTATCATTTTTGAAAAAGATTTTCTACTGGAGTTAAACTCGGTGATACTCCTTACTCCCGCCCCGAGACCCTCAGGGAAAAGGAGGTTCGGATTCCCCGTTAAGTTTTTGTTAGAAAAACTGTATGGGGTAATACTTTTCTAGTATTGTTACTGTGTGTATTGCTGCTTTTTTTCTGTAATATATGTATGTTTATGCTTGCGTCTAATTTATCACAATATCTATGTATGCTTTTTGCTACTATAGTTCCTATCACTATAGAAAGAAAGAAAAATATTTTATTCTTGCGCTCCATTTGACGCACACAATAACCAAACACTACAATACTTATACATAATACTTTATAATTTTATAACAAACTAGTACATTTACTATTACATCGGTATTATCTCTCTGGATCTGTTCCATAACCTCGTTATTTCTGTTTTTAGTACATGATACTACCAAAATTATATTATAGTAGACGAATTATAATGACTAAGGATGAATATAATATTATTATTATTGAGTGTCGAACGTTATGTCAACACTTTAAAAATAATAAAAACAAATCGGACCTCGACAGCATTCACCTCAATGTCAAAAAAAAACTATCTGGCAGGTCATCATCATCATCATTTCAGCCGAAAGACGTCCACTGCTGGACATAGATAAAAATTAAAATTTAATTTAATTTGTTAAGAATGTTGTGTGGTAATTGTCAACATAACAAGTCTGAAAATGATCGTTCATTATTTAAGCTAAATAAATAGTAATAATAAAGTATAATTATAAATTATGTTATATAAATAATATTGATGATGGCTCGTCTGTCGCTTTGAGGTTCATTAATTTATAGGAAACATTGGATGGGAATGGGACAAAATTCCATTACATTTACCAAAAGATTGGCGTACACTGCTGTGATGTAAAAATCATAAGAGAAAGCTCCCAATTTATTCTATCATCATAATATAGTGTGTATTTAACAAATGCTTAAGGACTTCATTGGTTTTTTCATATCCTAGAAACATATTAAAATAGGTCATTTTATATTCCAAAAGGTGGACCGACGACCTGGTGAAGGTCGCGGGAATCCGCTGGATGCGGAAGGCACAGGACTGGTCGTTGTGGCGATGCTTGGGGGAGGCCTATGTCTAGCAGTGGACGTCTTTCGGCTGAAATGATGAATATTCCAAAAAAACTACCAGATTTAATTTTTATCCTTAAAAGGACATAAATCAAATTGTATGGGGCTTCGGGCCCAGTAAAATTCGCGAGTTGTAACTAAATAAAACCTAGGTTAATTTAAAGTATAAAATTATGACGTCAATTAATTACATCGTAGTACTTTGATATCTAGAAGGGTTTAAAAAATATTGAATTCAAAAAGCGATGAATCGAAACAGCAACAGCGTCATCTAACGAATCTCGGTAGCAATTTTTTTCATCATTTTTTTATTTTATTATATCACAATTCTTTATTATTACTTATAGGTAAGTACATGGTTCTGAGCGGTTTTCTAAAAAGTCATTAGCAATTACCTTGGAAGAGTAAGAGGAGTGCGTGAACCGTGGCAGCTCTAACTAAACCCCCAACTTAAGTAAATAATACTAGATTCTCTTAAAAAAAAAAACTATAGCAAAAACATTTTAGTTTTTTTATTATGTCAATTAGGAATCAACACACAAGTAACAGTGATATTTAATTTTACATGTGGGCCCATTTAGTTCAGTCTCCTTTTAAGAAATTATAAAAAAAACTTAACTTTTACCAACAACAAACTATCAATCCAAAAACCAAGACCCGCAATACTACAACGTTAAATAATATCGAAAATATCGCAACTTAACTTCACCATACCGATTTCTTAACCCCGTCACGTGCCGATCCGGACCTGTCCAGTTCGATGTAACCGCACACGGTACAAGTCTCCAACGTTTACTGTCGTCACCCTGATATGGAGAAAAGAAAATTCCATTTATACTTTGTACGACCGAAAGTGCATTTTCAATTCTGTACAAATTCGGTAGTAGGCTACAGAATTTTCGGACTAAGTCGATTTAATAGTGAAATCTCACTGGTCTCAACTTCTTTACACTAGTTTTGTTCCTAAACAGACCATAATAATATATTGTTCAAAATTACAACTACTACTACTCATCAAATCTATATCTGTAAACTACTAGTTACTCATAAAATTCTAATTGAAAAAAAAAAACTATTTCTAATGTCTGAAGTCATGCGTTAATTCTGTTACATGTTGTTTATATCTTATATAAGCGGTGATAGCCTAGTGGTTGAAGGCTTGCCTTCCATGCAGGAGGGTCTGAGTTCAATCCCGGCCCGCACCTCTGACTTTTCGAATTAATGTGCGGATTTATATTCGATTATCACTTGCTTTAACGGTGAAGGAAAACATCGTGAGGAAACCTGCACACCTGAGAGTGCTCCATACAGTTCTCAATGGTGTGTGTAGTCCGCCAACCCGCACTAGGCCAGCGTGGTGGACTAAAGCCTTCGCCTTCTAGTACTGAGAAGAGGTCCGTGCCCAGCAGTGGGCCAGTAATGGGCTGGTTACGTACGTACGTACTCATAAAATTCTAATTGAAAAAAATAAACTATTTCTAATGTCTGAAGTCATGCGTTAATTCTGTTACATGTTGTTTATATCATATTATATTATAGATAATCCTGCAATAAGTTTCGGAAACTTCCATGATTGACTTCCAAATACGTCCAGTGTACGCACACCATCACTCGGTGCTCGACGCGATAAATCAATCCGGGTACGGCTTTCAACCTCAATACTATTGATACTATGCTATTGATAATTAATAGACCCCGTTATTTAACGAAACCCGGTGAATAAGAAACCGCTTCATTGAAATCAAACTGGAATTGATGAAGCCGGGTAATGCTAAGTTCCGCCCACACCTCACTTTGTATTGTAAATAATGTTACGTAAGATTGCTTTGCTTCTAAATTAACTTTGAGAGCTTCAAATTCAAATTAATTTTATTATTAAATATACCTAATTAGGTACACATGTTTTGTTTAGGTTGCGAATAGTGGTTCTAGTTTCAAATGGTGAGTCCTATGGAAAATAACCGGCAAGAATCTTTTCTTCCACTTGCTTGGAAATTGGTTCATTATTTTAAAAAAAAGAATACATCAATCGCCTCTTTTCCGTACACAACGAAATACGAAATAATATAAATTACTGGTCTTTTTTTAAGTACACACGTACATAAATTAGGTGTTTTTAGGTACAAAATATTTTATAATAAAACAAGTTTAACCGGATGTGTAATGGTCGCGAAAACCTAAGAAATTATTATACAAAATGCGCATTTTTTATCAAAACTCTGAAAATAGAACAAGAACCGCGCGCGTACAAATTGGCGCGAATGAAAATAAATAAATAAAAATAAAATAAAATAAGCCTTTATTCTGCTGTGAATGAAAATTAGATACTGTTGAATTGATTTGTATATTGTTTCCTCGCAAATGAGAGAAAAGTACTATACAAGTCTCGGCCGAAATAGCAATTAACGGCCTCGTTTAGTTAAAAAGGACTCGGCCGTCAATTGCTTCATTTCAGGCCTCGACAGTAATGTACTATTTTTAGGGTTATCAATCTAAACCAGGAAATAAAGTCGTATATCAAAATATCTAAATAATTTTACACCCGCAAAGCAAGTCAATCAAACACGAATAAACGAACTTGTAATAGTAGTTTATGAAACTGTTGCATAATAGGGGTTATTAAAACACGAGTGTGAGTTTAAAAACCGAGCCGTAGGCGAGGTTTTTAATAGTATCACACGAGTGTTTTAATACCTAATTATGTCAGTTTCATACACTATTTTATCTAAACTCGTACAATTTTAAATAAAATACCAAAGTCAAAATCTTGGTAACATTGTCGTTGTTTTTCTTGATTTCTCTGGTAAAAGATTGTTCGTCATTTACGTTGCTGCATCCAGAAATTCAGTATCACTGCTGTAGTCAGATATTTTTTCCCAGAATAAAACTTTCGACATACAAAACCATAATAATAACGTAAACAATAACAATAAAACAAGTAACGATGACCAAATCCAGTAGGCCGTGGCCATAGATTACTATATATTGGCCGTGGCGCGCGGCCGCGCACGCGCGCTGGCGCGCGCCTACACAGATAATAAAATATAGTCTGGCGAAAACATTATAATCAGAACTAATTTTCTATCCTTGTCAGGATTCCGTCAATCTCTGTTTTATCATACAAAAAATATGCCTGTAAACACTTAAATATAATTAAAAGCAATATGACAATCAAAAGTTCTGCCAAAAAACGGGATTTTAAACGATAAAAATTTTCAATGTATGACAAGTGGCGCCACCCTGAATTTTGTGTACTCATTGGTGCCAAACTGTATGACTGCTAAAAAAAAGGTTTGAAAACTCCTTGGTTGGGTCGAAGTGGCATTAAAAACTCCTTAGTTGGGCTGAAGTGTGCGGTTATGGAAAAAAAAAAAAATTACCGCATTGTTTTGTTCAGCAAACTGTATCGTAATGAAACTTTTTAAATTCATTACAGGTGCATGTGCGTAAAGTATGTCATTATGACATTACTTTCGAGTTCATAATTCGAATTTTACGATACAAGTGTAGATAAAATAATATAACCTCTTAAACATTGTCAGTCCTATTTGTTAGGTAAAAAAATATGGTAAAATATGAAGCCGTAAACATACCAAAATATACTCCCTAATTTAATGTGGCGCCTTCAAAACATATCTCAATAAACATGAAGGGCTCGAACCCCAATACTACTCGCTCGTAAAAACGTATAGGTGACAACACATCCCAACGCATAAAGCATCAAATTTATTCCCGATATAAATGTCGCGACGGGAAACAAAAACAAAGAGGTTCCGAACACTGTACGCGTTATATCTGAAAGGACATCTTCATGAAAATCGTCCGCGGATACTAAGCTAACTTAGGGACTTTACTCATGACGCGACGCGACGCAGAATTGCATCGATTGTCGATATCGGTCAGATATCGCAACAACATGGTATTCGAAGAAAATGTATTGAAAATCGCAAATGTCTTCAGACAAGATCGCATGGATTGACGATATCGCTCACAGATCTGCTCGATATCGAATTGCATGTACGTTCTAATGTTCTAACGACCTGCGATCCTATTTTAAATAAATGTACGGGGTCGTGCGACCTTTTGAAAATTAAGTTTTTGAAGAAACTATCGCTGTTGCTTTGCAAGCCCTTGGCCTCAAATAAGTGCGATAAGGACAACTGCAGCTCCAACTGAATAGCCTATGTAAGAAAATCATAATTCGAGGTTTGGCTCTCGACTATTTTCTCTCCCGAAACTGGACCAATTTAAAATATATTTCATAAACTGAATAAGAAGAATATTTACTGTGTCGCTATGTTTTTCCTTTACCATTAATAGTTGTTAAATTTATAAGTCGTAAAATAGGTAATTTTGAGAATTTTCAAGGCTTCTAGAAATAATTCATCAACAAAAACAACAATGTCAAAACAACAATGTAAAAACAATGTCACAAAAAAATGTTTTGCGAAATGAATTGTAAACTCCTTTTTCAAATTATGCATAATTATGCAAGTTTTGTATACCTACTTTAACTTTCGCTCATAATTAGATATAAGTACATTAATTCTGTCTGCAAAAGTGCTTGCTGTATTTGTAAAATTGTATGTATTATTTTGTGGATAACGGTGCTGGTTGCGTGATTACCTAAGTTTTGTATATCTTTTTGTTTGTATTATGCATTATTGCGCAATTGTTTGTTGTCCTGAAGAATAAAAAAAAAAAAAAAAAAAAAAAAAAAAAAAACGAAAACATAGTGACATAGAAATGTTGATATTTATTTTACTGCACAAAACATTGCTCTAGGGTTATAAACCAGAAAGAAAACAGTCGAGAGCGTTTGTATGGAGAAATGAACACCCGCATTTCCTCTAAACCGCGCGACGCGACACACCACACACCGGGTCTCCATAAACGAGATCTAAGATCGTATCTTGTCTAATATGCGTGGAGCTACAAAGAACCAATTCCATTAGGGAATCATCCCTTTTCTGCAAGCTCGAACCAAAGATATTTTGATCCGCTAAAGCATATTGTGCTGAAATGCATCGAAAATTCTTTGACGTTGCAATTCTTATCGTTGCACCGGTTCACTTTTAATTTGTGAGAGAATATTTTTCGTCATTTTGTGAAGTCGATTTTGTTAAAGTATGATGTCAAAGAAGCACTTACTGCATTTTATAAGGGGTTCCACGATTTATTTACAGAGATTTTACAATGAAAAAATCTTTCAACGTGTTCAAATGCGTTTGCTAAATGTTAAAATTATTTCATAGAATTGTTTGAAAACTAAACATCAGTTCTTAAAATACAGCAGAATTAATAAAATGTGTTGTTTTTACCCATTCATCGAAAAAAAAATCTTGTGATAATTTTTATCGCTGATTTATTTTTGATTAATTGCGGAACCATTATCATCTGATATTTTAAGCTCTTTGACAATGTGGAAATAGGAATCTTATCATTTGTATTTATTCATTTATTTCAAAATAAACATGTGATAGCAAGTATTAAATATGCCTCTTTTTAAAGCAAGCACAACACAACAGGACAGTATGCAGTGTATAAATTATGATGATTAAACATAGTTCATTCGACATTTACACGAATAAAATCTTTATAATTTCCCTGTTAATTAAACGAACAAGCCGAATCCAGTTCAAAAAGAGCCACAGAAAGGCTAGACTGTTTGATTGGTTGTTTATCACGCTGGGTTTAGCGAAAGGCATTCGGTGCAAATACCACTGGATTCGTAGACACCGGTATTGGGTTTTAGTTTCTAGTCAACGGCTCTGCCAACAATGGCCGACTTCAATCCATTTCCGAACACAAATCTCGCACCGTCGGCGTCGACGTTGACTTTACTAGAGTATCGAACTGGATCTCTACGAATCGTGTTTACGGTATTATTCCTGGTCCGTGTCCATTGCGGTTTGAATTGATATTTGGTTTTGGTTTTAATGTTTGCCTTTATTGGTTTTCTGTTTCGGTACCCGGAAATTGTTTGTTTACACGCATGGCTATGTATCATCATGTATTGATATCATTTGTTCCAGAAACTACAGAACTACTTTTACTCATTTTATCTAGGTCTCGTTTTATTTTGACATTTTACCTGGAGTATTTTTTTTTTTGTGGATTTGTAGCACAGAATATCTAATAGTACTAACGTACAGAACGGCCACTCACCGCTCCCCGCCAATTCAAGATTCCTCGCCCACGCCCCGCACGCGCCCATAGTTTGACGGCACTTGGACTGCAATCGTGCAATGGATGTCAATTGCCAGTCGCTATACAAGCACGCAGTCTCTGAGAACTACTGAGAAGCGCTTGGAACCTAGTCGGTATTACGAGCGGCGAGCATCCTTAACCTATACGTATATGTGCGTTCGTATACAGACGTAATCTTGTGTATGTAGGTGACGCTAGCATTCATATTGTATAGAGTGGCCGAGGTGTGGTAGTAAAGCTCCTTGTGAAAGAACTCTTCCGGGGTAGTACTACGTCCATACCTACTTCTGCCACCAAGCAGCGATGCTTCCATTGCTGTGCGAAGGGTACCGGTGCCGGGGAAATTACAATAACATGAGACTTTCCAACTTTAGGTTTGAGTTTAATAGTTTGAGGTAGATTAAAAGAGCATCCACGAGTGCTGATCTTTAATTGATCGTCCGGCGTACCCTGCATGGGCAGTCAGCTCCTCTACCAACCTGCTGACTGGCTATTATTTTTCCTATGGCATGAGATATGTCGTTTACTTGAGCTATGTCATTATGTAGCTCATGTCGGCACGATAGAAGTTTGGTGAACGCGATTCATCATCATCATCATTTCAGCCGAAAGACGCCCACTGCTGGACATAGGCCTCCCCCAAGTATCGCCACAACGACCGGTCCTGCGCCTTCCGCATCCAGCGGATTCCCGCGACCTTCACCAGGTCGTCGGTCTACCTTGTGGGGGGCCTACCCACGCTGCGCCTTCCAGTACGCGGTCGCCACTCCAGAACTTTACTGCCCCATCGGCCATCATTTCTGCGAGCAATGTGCCCCGCCCACTGCCACTTAAGCTTGGCAATTCTTCGGGCTATGTCGGTCACTTTCGTTCTCCTGCGAATCTCCTCATTTCTGATTCGATCACGCAGGGACACTCCGAGCATAGCCCTCTCCATTGACCTTTAAGTGACTTTGAGCCTTCTTATCAGGCCCATTGTGAGCGACCACGTTACAGTGCCGTAAGTAATTACTGGCAACACACACTGGTCAAAGACCAGAACGCGATTACTGCAATACTATTTAGGCAACAGCCTAGGTGGATTTGCAGTTGTTATGGGAAAAAGTAACCGCTTAACTTCAGGTGAATCTTTAGTACAATTACAAACTACACTTAAAACCTAAATCAAACGAAATTCATGTAGGTTAGGGCTCATAAATCTGTTTTTAAAAACTGCAGCATTGCGTTTACTAATGCTGAATGTTCAATATGAAAAATTATAAATGATTTCGAAAACTATTTCAAGCCACATACTCACTCAACGAAATCATCCCGGCTTTTAACTGAATCAGAAAACAATTACGTAATTAAAGCCAATTAGGGCAAAGCAGTAAAACGATACATGTCTGTTAGAACAAAACACCCACCATTGTTCTCACGAAAAACTGTCTGTCTAATGAAATTGGACTGGACACGGGACGAACGCCCCTAAATAGATAACATCTCCAGTACTTTGGGAGAGACTTAGACGAGGATAATTAGTTTAATGAACGCCCCGTATTCCGAATAAAAGGGGATTGTTTCTTTTGCTAGGGATTTATCGCCAGAAACGTTGAAAAACAAACGTGCTTCTATTTCGGCTGATTGTGATTTTATCTGATGTGTACACGAATGTTTTGTAATTGCAGCCTTTGGAGAGACAAAGAAATACTTACTCATTTATTCTCGTTTCCGAAATGAAATTACTCGAGTAGTTTTATCTTAATATCAAATTAGTGGGCCGATCGATACAAAATGGCAAAACGTATATACACAAGTAGATAAATAAATAAATATCTTTGGAACATTATTACACAGCACCATCTAGTCCCAAACTAAGCAAAGCTTTTCCTATGAATAGTAGACAATGGATATAATACTTATACACTTTTTTTTGTAAATACATGCTTATAATACTTAGGAAACAACCAGACCAACACAAACACTCATGTTCATCACACAAATATTTGTGTCCTGTGGGAATCGAACCCACGACTTCATTATCAGCAGTCCGACACTCGAACCACTAGACCACAGATGTCGTCATTCATATGACTCTTTATTCTTCCGCAATCCATAACTGGATGCTAAGTTGCAGTCTTACGGTCTTCATTCATCTTTCGCAAGCCCAATGCAAGACCACAAGACTGTAAGACCAAGATTTTGGGAACACTAATAGCCATTAATGCCACTAATGGCAGTAGGCTCGCCCCCTATTACATGGGACTTATTAACATAACTGGCGAAATGTGGGTGTACCTACTATACACCTCTGCCTACCCCTTCGGGGAAATACAGGCGTGATGTTATGTTTTGTTATGTTAATAGCCATCATGGTGCAATAAACAGTCAAGGGGGTAATAGGACATGCTCTGCGTTCGCCAACCATTTTTCTGTAATAAATACGGGTAGTGTATTGTTGGTCTTGCAGTCCGTCTGGGCCTTACATTGGTCTTGTGACAATAATAGAATACCGTAAGATCAAGACTTTGGGCAACACAAAATGAAAAGCTCATTTTCTTTATGATCATGAAAGACTAATTACTTGTGATTTAATAATAAGACATTTTTTATTTAAAAAAATCTTATTTTATTTCCTACTGCTTTCAATTTAAAAGCTACTCTATCTATGAAGCTTAAGTAATTAAAAAATGATGATGTTTGTTTACTATAAGAATTCACTTTGATCCGCCATCTTTGATGTCGCAAAATAAATATTTAGCGGATCAGGCCCATTCGTAATCGTTTCCGTTCCCTCAAAATGTTATAAATAAAGATGTCAATGGATGGATGGCTGTTTCGGATTTTTTTTTGTGAAGGATCTAATTATTATTCACGTCCGTTCAGAATTTTAATTACTTCATGATTTTTACTTACGCTTATGCTTGTTGTGGCCGGAATAAACATGTCTGCGAAATGGATAAGTAGCTTGCATGCCAGCTACAAGTAACTGGCACCATGAGCATGTAACTGGAACGCTGTGGATACATTTTCAAGTAAACTTGCATGTAACTTGCTTACTTGCATGCCTGTAACTTGCAAAACGTATGTCACGTGCCAGTACGTCACGCTACCGACGTCATGACAGCATATTTTCTAGTTTTTGCATAAATGGAAAACATTCGAATTGAATTAAATAGCGTCATAATGTTACTAACAGCAGAATGTGTAGCTAAAATAATGAAACATAAAAGAAGAGAAGAAGAAGACAGATTTGAGTGACACTGGCATGCCCATAGCTGTCGCGTACGTTCACATATCCCGGTTTTGAAGGCCCGCGTTCCCTCCTTCATATTGCATGCCAGTAAATTAAATGTTGTGCCAGCTACTTGTTTGCCAGTTACAGGCATGCCAGTAACTTATTGTTGGCACGTGCAAGGAGCTGGTCCTTTGGTGCCACGTGCAAGCGTGCAAGTTACAGGCATGTGTATTAGAGGCTTTATAAAGGTTTTGTATCAAATAATAAACGGTCTTTCTCAATATAAGGATTATTGTAAAGTCCAATTGTCATGATTTGTAAGATTTTCAACCACCGCAACCGAATCTCAGACGTTATTAAAAAAGCCCAGGTTAAGAGAGCCCAGTACGCATGACGAGGTAAATGAATGTAGATGATGTGAAAGAGGTGTGTCAGGACCATAGCAGGTGGAAATTTATTGTATCTGCCCACCCCAATGAGAAACACGTGATGATAATAATATGCATAAGATGCGGTCAAGGGAGTAAATGGCCAGACAACCGCAGAGGTTATTTAAATATATATAACAGTAATTTATTACTCATTCTAATAAACGATTTAATAGATGGATTGAATTGAATTCAAGTATCTGAGCCACTGAGTTTCTGAGGACCTTAAGGACAACACGGGCGTGGAAAGGGCACGTAGAGTGTTGGCTGTCCGGTGTAACATGATGGCACGCAGGTTCGCACATTACAGCAATCAAGTAAAAATTATGCTTTTTAAATTTTACTACCAAACATTATATATATGCAGCCTGTGGGGAAACTACATACTGGGGACATATAACGCCTTGCTTGTTCAATACAATAACGCGTTTAGGGTGCTGCTCGGGCTGCTACGATTTTGTAGTGCCTCGAACATGTTCGCGGAAGCGCGTATAGGTAGATGGCTTTCAGGCCCTTATAAAGAAACAATGTGCGTCGGATAGGTGGGACTCTCTACTGCTGCAGCACTTCTTCTTCTATCGTGTCGACATGAGCTACATAATGATAAAAGCTCATGCCGTGGGGAAAAGATTAGCCAGTCAGCAGGTTGGTTGGTTGGTTGGCTGCGGCACTGGATTCGCTTAAATACTGTACTGTGATCAGTGGGTAGTTCCTCCTTGACCTATTTGTTTATTATTAATTTGTTAAGTTATTTGTATCTTGAGTTTACTTTCGTGTGTCACCAAATTTGTTTTGGTTGTGTGTTGTATTGTACCCATGGAATAACGTCTGAAATAAAGATTATATTATTATTATATTATTGAAGCAGCTTTCCCAAAATTAAAATATAATTTTATTGTGATTAAGATTTCTTGAAACGAAACGAAACTTATAAAGAACTTATTACTATAAACCGATATCTATACATGAAAAGTGTTCAGTTGTTTTAAGTGATAGAGTTTTTTTACTATGGACCACTTAATAATATCAAATAAGCTTGTTACTGAAACATAATAGAAAATTCCAGATGTCGTATCTGAGATTCGACCTCCTGAAATACGAATTTAAATTGTTATTTTGAAGCACCTCTCCTACATTATCGGATTATCTAGGTACCTTTTAGGCCACAGCTGTTATGCTCCACGCTAAAATTACGGGGGCTCTTAACTGGGAAGCTTATTACCCGACTTAGGAGAGGTGCTGTGTTAACGGCTTTCTCGTGATTTGTTTGTACAATTCTACTATATTACCTATAAATAGTTATGTTATATCTGCATGAAGTAGTTCAGCTTGTAGTACTAGGTTGGCAATCAGTAGTTTTGACTTATTATATCCTTTTAGGGACCTTTTTTTCAATGTTGGGGCTGTAACCCCGTCCCGGTTGATGTGTGTAAGGTTTCGTGTGCGAGGATAAATGACGATGACGATCTCTAATTTTGAACGCTTGTAATTTCCTAAACTGATAGATGTATACAATGAGGGGTCTACAACGCGACAATACCATATGATACGTGTACGACATCCGCGCGGCGCGGCTCTTCGGATCGAAGAGTTTGGTTCGGAAGCGGACCCGAGCGCCCCGAGCTTTGCTGCTCGGGCCAGACGTATGATTTTGGTCGTAAATGGAAGCACCTTCCACAATCTGAAATGTTAAGCTCAAAGGCACAACTATAACCAATATCCTCATCAAATCAAGGACTCTCTTACAACTGAGAGCAATATATTCCAAGGTTAGTTTGTCAATAAGTCACTTGAACACAGCAATTAATAATTATAATAAATTAGCACATATGAAAAGATCAACTACAATAGAGTAGAATGGGGTAGAAACCCTCGGGTCGTGGGGTCCGAGTGCCCACCTTTTATTTAGAAATATTTCTAGGCGGTTAGCCGACACTTCACGTGACCAGAAGGCTGGCCTTTACTTTGGTCAAAGATTAAGCATTGCCATACAACGCGGCAATGCTGCCAGTCTTCTGGGCACGTTACCAGTTGAAAGCGTCGCGGAGGGATATTTTGATACTCCTTTTTAGTTTTTAGCTTTAGGCATTATAATAAAAACAAGTTTAACCGGATTACATCGCGTAAATTGCATCGGTTGTATTTGACGATGTAATCCAGTAAAATTTATTTTATTGTAATGTGTAGTGATCGCGAAAACCTAATAAATTATTAAATAAATTATATATTACACACACTGAAAAATTTACGCCTATACGATTTAAATTAGCGGTTATTGAACCGTATGACATTGAAAATACGGAATCTCAAAAAAAGTTTTGTTTTGCTAGGAATGAATTATTATAAATTGTAAAATTTATAATAATTCATTCCTCTCTTATCATAAGTACGTAATTTTACAGTAAACAATCTCTCACTATAGTTGTAAAATTAAACTCTAGCGGTAAGTAGATACCTACCTTTAATAAAATACAATAAATAGGTACTCAAAGGAATCTGCTTTCAAGCATTACAAGCAAATTATTTTTCCTTTTTGTCACAACTGGCAAAGTACAAAAAAATCGTTTAATTGTAAAATTAAATGCTCGCTGTTCTGTAGTTCTACCTATAAAGGTTTTTTTGCGGCTTACCTTATTTCATCCTTCGGAAATCGAAAAAATCTTATGTTTCCTTGTCTAGATATTACACATCCGTGTAAAGCACAAAACACTACCATTTTCTATTAAAATACAACTACAAACACCAAAAAATATATTGCGTGACGCACTCGACTGGCGATTGACATCCATTGAATATTGCAGTCCAACTTGCCGCCAAACAGCGAGCACGTGCGGGGCGCGGGTGAGGAACTTAAATTGGCGGGGGGCAGTGAGTGGCCGTTCTGTACGTTAGTACTATTAGATATTCTGTGCTTTAGGTGTAGTTTTATTTAAGGTTTTTTTTTATTTTTAAATAATGTATTTTATGTTTTAATTTCAATGTGAGTAAATAAACCCACTACAATATAATTATGTCAGGCTATAGATAGGTCCAACCTCCACGAGAGCACGTAACAAACAATCTTAAACAAAATCGTACAATTTCAGAAAGATTTTTCGTCTAAGCGCTAAAGAAGCTCTTCCCAAAATCTTAAGATAAAAATGTAAATCATATGAACCAAAAATAGAACAAAAGAGAAAAGAATTAGGATAAAGAACTGAATGTTTGAAGTACACTGTTCGTTACCTTTAACAACTCTTTGAATTTTGAACAAGCAACTAAAGTGCTGTTACCACATTAGATTTGTCAAGTCACATTTCCTTTTACATAACTCGTTATTCGCATTTCGCAGTTATCACACTAAGTTAGGAAAAATTGCTTCAAACTATAATGGTTTGAATATTTCATTAAAAGGTCAACGACATACCTAGATAAGTACATTTGTAAAGACATTACTGTAATAGTACATTACTGCCAAGGCCTGAAATGAAGCAATTGACGGTCGAGTAATATTAGAAGTACGACAAGGACAGAAAATGCCCCTTCCAAAAACTTAAAAAGCGTGTATCTCTTTCATTTTTTCATGGATTTTGTTTATTCTTTTTACAATGTTGTCCTTTCTGTACCTTCTTTTAAATAATATAACATTTTTGGTAATTGTTTACAGTAGTCAACTACCGGATTGAGTTTGATTAATAAATACACGATACTATAACTACATTTATGTGCCTACGCCCCATGTGACAAGAATCACATGAGAATATTGACATCATCGGCGTACTGTAGGCGTTGTTAATGCATAAAATATGTAGTACATAAGTACATAAATACATAACTATTAGCGATTTGTTACCTAATGTTTAGTTATAACTTGTTTATTATTTTTATAGTACGGTCGACCGCACTTCGGTGGTACCACTTTGACATTAGCAGCATCTTTATTTCGTAAGCAGTAAGGGCGGTTTTCCAATTGACGTGTTACCACTGTCATGCTGTCGACTGTACTTTATATTATTGTTTTATGTATTTTTATGGACCTTGATGACTGAATAAATGAATTATTATTGTTACTAATTAGGTTTTCACGATTAAATCTCTGAACCAATCTTATTGAAACTTGGCAAAGAGGTTAGGCCTGGGATCTGGAGAAGGACATATGACTAATGATATGCTACTTTTTATTTTATTATAGCAGTGATAGCCTAGCGGTTGAACGCTTGCCTTCCATGCAGGAGGGTGTGAGTTCGAACCCGGCCCGCACGTCCGACATTACGAATTCATGTGCGGATTTATATTCGATTATCACTTGCTTTAACGGTGAAGGAAAATATCGTGAGGAAACCTGCACACCAGAGAGTGCTCCATACAGTTTTCAATGGTGTGTGTAGTCCGCCAACCCGCACTAGGTGGAGTAAGGCCTCAGCCTTCTCATACTGAGAAGAGGCCCGTGTCCAGCAGTGGGACAGTATGCTATGTTATGCTACATTTTGACCCCGAAAAATAAACAGTCCGCGAAGGATGCATGATAACGTCTTTCTGTGATAAACCGAATTAAACGAGGGGGAAGCCGCGGGCATAGCCTAGTTTAACATAAGTATAAAAATTAATATCGTTGTTACCCAATGATTATTACCTACGATTACTAGCATGACGTCTCATAAAATGCTATGCGTGTTGAAGTGTTGTGTAGGACATAATACATAATTAAAGTATAAGCGATTCATCAAGGAAATTGTAGCAAGCACTCGGTAAACGGTTCCTAGAAATGAAAATCGATGGAGTGGAGCGATAGTAAAATTGTTTTATTAAGCTAGGAAAATATTTGCAGGAATTTCACAGTAAGATCACGTTAGATCAAAGTTGATTAAATTCATATTTGCGAAATTAGGTTTTATATGAACTACATATTAACGGGAATGTAGCACCCAAGTGGGGCGCCATCAGTAAAAAAAAATATTGCTCGCTGAATACATTATTTATTGAATATTCTTTTTTAATAATTGAAGTACAGGTACTACAGTTTAATTAGAAACTATCAACTCTGTAAGACATAGTTCGCTTTAGTTGTATATATAAAAAATGCCAAAAATGGCAGTTTTTTGCACTTTTTCTATGTACAACTACAGCAAAGTATAATTTACAGAGTTAATAGTTTCTGATTAAACTACAGTACCTGTACTTCAACCGTTAAAAACGAAAATTAAAACACACACAGCTTAGATAGAACTTGTCCTGTTTTAAAATAAAGAATACTTTTATCAATAATCCATGGAAGCAAAGCCGCAGGCCTCAGCTAGTAATATGATAAAATATAATGTATAATGGACAAGTTTCAAGGGCTTTTTTAAACTGTTTAATGAATTATCCTACTATATAATATTATAAATGTGACAGTTTGTGAAGATGTTGGATGTTTAGATGTTTGGATGTATGCACGTTTGGATGTTTGTTATTCAATCACGCTGTAAGGGCTGAACGGATTTGGATGAAATTTGACACACCGGTAGATAACATAGCCCGGATTACCATATAGGCTACTTTTTTTCCGTGGAAGACGAACAGTTCCCGATGGATGCTCGATAAACGACATCCAGGCCGGCAAGGCGCGGGCATAATAAACTTAATATGATCTCCCAAAAGTATAATATTAAAGCGTTTGCCTAAACAGTGAACCACACACAAAGGAAACATATTCCAATATACCTACCTTTCTTTACTCACCGTCACAGCTTCTGTAACACAATAAAAAGTCAACAAGTAAATAGTGCAAAGTGTGAAAATTCACAAATAACACGGGCCCAAAAGCACGTTTTTCAGATTCCAACTCAAAGAGCTTTTTTGGGGGGAAATTAAGAAAAATGCGGACAATGCCACGGGACGGAGTGGCCTTAAATAATAAAACAGCAGCGAAATAAAGCACTATAAACTATTCAAAACCATTTCAGCTACTCACGTGTCTGTTACGGTTTGTCGGCCTTCCCTGCGGCTGTTGTGAGGGATAAAAACCTCTATTCCTCTTAGATATTAGGGCTAAGGTCCCTTGGGGCCGATTTGCATTCCGCAATCAGGTGAGCGACGAGGGTCTAAGATTCACACATCTCAACAATTCAGAGTTTGTTGTTGACTGATTTTGTACAGCGTAGCAAAATGTTGTTTTACAACAGCAATAAAGCGCAGTAAGGAAAAGTTTGTTACGTTTTGTTTTGTTTATAACTTGAACAGGAATATTTGTTATACACAATGAGGTTTTTTACTACCTATGTCTTTAGGCGTAAGGCATAACGTTTGTGAATTGTTATAACACAAAATAATTATTAATGCACGTGTCGACCTATTGGTATCGTACGCATCGTACGGATCGCATTAAACGAATCCGTATAGTAGATTGCGTCCACCTATCCGCAGCGTGTGGATTGCTGACGAATTTCGGATGCCGATAACGTCATTCGTGATCCGTCGGATACGTATAATTAATAATTATAATAGCCTAGTAGCGATTGAACTCTTGCCTTCCATGACGGAGAATCTGAGTTCCAACCAGGCCCGCAGTTTTTTCATTCTTGATTGTATGGATCAGAATTTAATTATCGCTTGCTTTTTTTACTGCCTCGTTGGTGTAATGGTCGGAAGCGTGACTTCTGAGCCTGGGGTCCTGGGTTCGATTCTTGGGTCGATACAAAGTGTTATTGAAAGAAAGAAAAACATTACTTGTGCACTTGTAATATTCCATTGAATTACTCTTTTATATTATCAAATTTGTGCGCCTATCAAGGCAAAGCATAGTGATACTGGATTATTTATAAATTAACACCATGTCTTGTACCTTTGACCTATGTTTGACAAATAAATAATTTTGAATTTGATTAATTGTTGTCGTCAACACACCCACGATACTAGTTTTAATGATACCCTTGAGCAATGTGTGAAATATAGCTCTTAAACAATATAGGTGAGTAAAGTACAGACCACCGAATCTTATAGTCAAAATAAAGGTCACCTCATAAACTCAGCCTATCGCAGTCCACTGCTGGACATAAGCCTCTCCCAAGTTGCGCCACAACACTCGGTCCTCTGCCTTCCGCATCCAGTCCCCCCCAGCCACGTTTTTCAGGTCGTCGGTCCACCTGGTGGGGGGGCGCCCTACGCTGCGTTTGCCGATTCGCGGTCTCCACTCAAGGACTCGTCTGCTCCAGCGGCCATCGGTCCTTCGACAGACATGACCAGCCCACTGCCACTTCAGCTTACTGATCCTACAAACTATGTCGGTCACTCCGGTTCTTCTCCGAATAATCTCGTTTCGGATTTTATCCTTCAAAGAAACTCCAAGCATAGCTCGCTCCATAGCTCGCTGAGCGACTTTAAATTTGTGGACTAGCCCAATTGTCAGTGTCCACCTGGTCACCGAAGGTCACCTGCATGTTGCAAAATGGAACCAAACGATCTTAGTTCTGCAAATTTCAGATTTATTTGTGCAAAGTCTGCTCTTTTGTTTCGCAGACATTTCACAAAAATAATCTTAAGGCACTCCGCAGACGGATCTGCGAATTGCGGCAACAGGCAACTCGCTA
Source organism: Asteroscopus sphinx (assembly GCA_949699075.1). Lineage (NCBI taxonomy): Eukaryota > Metazoa > Arthropoda > Insecta > Lepidoptera > Noctuidae > Asteroscopus > Asteroscopus sphinx. The sequence continues at coordinate 23,291,874 of OX453007.1, forward strand.
TTATGACGTTTAAGAAACTGCGCATACATAGCAACTCTAGTTGCGAGTTTTGGTGATTGATAACAGTTTTCCGTTACTGCACTCGGTGACAAAATTAATTCCAAATTGCTCCAACTGGCAACTGACAAAGTACCAGTCGTGTCAAATTGCTGGTTTCAAACTTATAAATAGTTGTCAGTTGCCTGCCCGTCTGCGGAGCGCCTAAGTAAACATTAAAATTTTATTATTAGTGCCGGTTCTGAAATTTTGAGATAAGCTACGTAGTTGCTTGCTTCAGTCAGCCAAACATCTGAGATAAACAGTATAATTACTGGTATTGTTATAAAATTCGAATCTCCATTGTTTATTGTTTAATTATTATTATTATCAGTCTGTTATGTCCTGCTGCAGGGCAGAGGCCTCCCTTCCCTTTTTCCACTTGTCCCTGTCTTTTGCCGTCTGGGGCCAATCCTTCAGATAGGAGCCAAGTTCGTCCCGCCATCGCGCCATCTCCTTCTGGGCCTGCTGCGTTGTCGTTTTCTGCTGTCTGGAACCCACTGTGTGGTTGTTTTCGCCCATAGCTCCTTCGGCATGCGGCAGATGTGACCAGCCCAGTTCCACTTAAACTTGGCAGCTGTTTGGCCTACATCAGCAATTTGTGTTTTGGAACGCAGTATAGAGTTTCTTATACGATCAGTAAGTCTAATATTGTACGTTTTAAATTAAAAAACGGTACTTCGAATTTCAATATAGGTACCTATATTCTCCGCAGTCAATGACGTCACAAGACAAAAAGACGCAAACCACAACGATCTTATTTGTTTTCGCCGAACCTAAATAATGTTTTGTGTGTTCCGGAATAAGAATATATCACGTCCATTCCTCACTTCCTGTGTTTCATCGCCGAACTGCTACCTTCGCTAGGTTGTTTGTGTCAATACTTTTCCCGCATTGGCGAGTATATTGTAGCGCTTTTTAGGCAAAAATATGACATATTAAATCGTATTTCATTCTGTATGTAAGAATTAATAAATCGATGTATTTTCTTACCTTATTCTTTATTATTTTTAACGCTTTTACGCATGCGAAGCGAAATATAAAGATTTAAATTGTGGAAAGAAAAAGATAAAATCGCTCACGAGCAGGATTCGAACCTGCGGCTCCTGGCTCAGTACGCTAGTGCTTTAGCCACTAAGCTACCGTGAACACTGATCGTGGTATCGAAATGATCCTCCACTATGGGTCCGTCTTTGGGTGACGTTATTCTTTATTGCACACAACCACAGACCGGTAAGCCTCTAGACGCCGATTAGCTGGACACCCCCGGTCACAACGCATATGATCTACCACTGCATATCACAAGCCCCTCCGCCAATCGGATCGTCACTCAGTCAGCGAGCGGCACCAATCATACGGAATCATACCACCGAACTTTTGAGCCGGCCAATCATAAAGCGCCGTCCGCCCCCCTGACCCCGCCAACGTTTTACTACTGTGTTCGAATGCAAAACTTTGTTTGTGCGGAGTCTTGAAGCTTACTGGTCTGTGCACACAATTGATACAACAAAATCAGAACAATACAAATAAATAGTTTATAAATGTCATGTACCTTTGTAGCTTAACTCTTATTTAAGTTTTCTACCAGCAAACCCATAAAAAATCCTTTGGAAACACCTAACTCAACACTTGTGGAACCAAATTATTATTTTTATTTCCTGGAACAATTATTTTTTTGCCGTGGGGAAAACTTCATGGACGCACTCCGCCAGGGGACGGTAGAGCCAGTGTCAGACTTTTGCCGACTAAAATCACCACGGTGTTCCTCCAACAACCTTTGGCTGGGGGCGTGGGAAAGCTTTGTATTCGCACAACCACCTCCGACAGGTCCCGGCCCGCCACAAGCAGGCAAGCCCTTTTTCCCCGTGCGGCCTATAGTCGGTCGCACCCTGCCGGTGGCGCACATGGTACGCTGCGTGCCACCTCACGGGTCCCGTCATGACGCAGCTGACACGCTACGCTCACAAGCCTCGCCAGTCACGCCTGCCACGTCAGCCACGCCAGCTACGTGATGACTTAATTTTTATGTATTCAGATAAACTACGTAGGTATGAACCAATTGCAATTATCGTACCCACGTTACTTCTTCAAACGTCAATCAATTGAAGCCTCAAGACACACGAAACGACTGTATTTTGTTTTCTTCAAACATGCCATTGTAATTTCCCATATGTTTTCGTGTGCCGTTAGCAAAGATCCGCCGAAGGGCATATTGATAAACGACCGCTTAGGCATCGCGACACGCATGCGAATATATCGTCGGGAATATTTCATGTTTAACGTCTGCCGGCTTCCCACAATGTTTAAGTACACGCTGATTCGAGATTCTTTGCTAGGATGTTGTAAATAGCACTTCACGAATAAAGTCGGACAAATGTGGTCGTTATGTCCTTCGTTTGTTTTGTGTCAAGACGTTTTTGTTAGGCCGGATGATGACAATCTGAAACTACACATGTAGGTAAGAAGATACTATTTAGAGTACGTCTAAATACTCAATACCATACTGAATTCCATAATGTCATATTAAAACAGGTGGAAATTTTACTAGTATCCACATGAATAACCTTCACTTAAAATCCTTTACACCACTCCTATGATATCTAAGAGTATACATATGTCCCTATCAAAATAAACGAAAAAATGTTCCGTACGCAGCGGCAGCACACATACGCATAACCTAGTAAAAAGTAAGTATGTTAGTTACTTTAAGTTACTTTCACGTCATAATTGGTACACTTACGTTTCACAGACGACGTCATTTTAGTATTTTTTTTGTATTTTTGTCACCGGTCACGCTCGGCGCCTTGCTTGACGCGGACCAATAGCAAAGCGTCCCACTTAGGATGTTTTCGAGTCTTCAGATTGCGCGCGCTACTAACATATCTGTACTTTTAAATATCATTGTACTACTCTCATTAAAAGTTTATTTACAAAAAAATACACAACCCTCAAACACTCAAGTTACTCAAGTTAGGTACTAAGCTACCAGGTGCGTGCATTGCATATAGGCAATTAGGCAATACCTAGTGCCTTCCTCATTCAAATTCAATAGTGGTGTAAATTATTATCCTTTTTTCAGAGTACGATGATTATTTATCTTAAAATAGACCTATTAATGCTAAATTAATCTTCATACATAAAAAAATCAATAACTTATACCACAATTAAATTCAAGTGAAGTAGGCCAATGCACGCCACTGTAAGCTACGCTTATTCAAGTAATATTGAATTGATTAGCTTAGCTAAGCTGAAGTTAGTCCGTACTTAATGCATAACCTAATGTGCCTATAGCAGTCTTCCTTGCGTGTCACGTTCTCCATATTAAGCCATTGGAGGTAAATATTTAAGTAACATTCCTAGTGGGACCAATCAAGGGTTATTAAATGCAATTTGTAGACTAAATACAGGTAGGTAAGTATAATTAGAGAGTTCTGAGTAAAATGGAAATGAAATAAATGATAGAAGTCCAGGGAAAATTATATTGTCCAGTTAGTAATTAACGTAGGTAGGTAATAACAATGTAGGAGTTTTGTAATTAGCAGGTATTTTTCTTCTGTATGGGTTACTAGTATTTGCCCGTGGCTTCCGCTACATCTAATTTGGTTTATATTTATTTATTTACCAAAAACTATTACTATAGATTACAGAAATCAATGTTTATCACAAAAAGACTTTATCGCGCAATCCTTATATTTTAATCCAGGTTATGGTCCATTTGTGTGCCAAATCCGGTAAGCCGTTTCAGCGTGATCGAAGAACAAACAAACAAAATATCCATTTATTTTCGCATTTGTAGTATTATTAGTAGGTCGAGAGGTCGCCCAATGGTAAAAATTGGTCCGTAATTAACTTTTTTATGCCGAAAAAAAAACATTTGCATAACAAATGTTTAGTTTTTTTTTGATAACACTAAAGCTAGTCAACAGCTACTAAACAAAAAAAAATCGGTTGACATAATGAGAAAATGGTACTGATACATTTTTTCTTTGCCTATTTATAAATAGATTATTTATTTATCATCATTTGAATATGAAGCCAGGCATTTGCCATGGTCACTTTATAATGACCCTATTCACTATTTGTAAGGGAATATTCAACACTCTTGGCCTTTTTAAGCCGGAATTACATTATTATGTCGGGGCAATGATATATAAAAGTATAGATAAGTTATACCCTAACAAACCCAACGCAAAAATGTTCCGTACGCACCGGAAGCACACATACACATACACTAGTACAAAGTAAGTAAGTTAGTTACTATTTAAGTTACTTTCGCGTCATAATTGTTACACTTTCAGTACACACGACGTCATTTTTGATTTTTTCCACCGGTCATGCTCTGTGCCTTGCTTGACTCAGACTAGTAGCAAAACGTCCCAATTCGACTTCGACTCTTCAGATTGCGCGCGTAACAACATTTCTTTACTTTTAAATGTCACTGTGTCGGAGCGTGTCGTGACGCGCCAAAAGTAATTCGGTTTCATACATTTTGTAGGGTTAGAAACCTCAAAGAAATTTGGAAACACAACATAATTGAGGAGTGTCGTGTCGTGACGCTCTGTACTAAATGAAGCTTCTGGAGCGTCACGACACGTCACGAGTGCCACGACATAATAATGTAATTCCGCCGGCTTTAGTCACCACAGTAACTTTTGTTATTTTATGATTATTACAGTTGATCACTTTAAAGAAAATCAGAGAATAAGACTTGTCTCGCTAAGAATCACACTGCAACGTTATTTATCACAGCATACGTGGGACACTCAGAAAGTTTTGCGAAACTAAAAAAAATTGTTCTATACGTACATATATTTTTATCAAATCTTTTCAAAGTACTTTCCACCAGCCTCTATACAAAGATTCATGCGCCTAAACCAGTTTTCAAAACACTTTTTCCAGTCCGCCGCAGACACCTCGTTTACAGCCTGCTCGAACGCAGCCAGCGCATCTTCCGGCGACGAAAATTGTATCCCTTTGAGCTGATTTTTTATTTTTGGGAATAAAAAGAAGTCACACGGTGCTAGATCAGGGCTGTAAGGAGGGTGACCCAGGAGTTTGACTGGCGTGCTGTCCAGGAAGTCCCTCGTTTTGAGTGCGGTGTGCGCAGGTGCATTGTCGTGGTGGAGCAGTAGCCCGCGGAGCCCTGTGTTTGGTCGCTTGTTGCTTATAACAGAGAAAACTTCTGGCAAACATTTGGTAGTATACCATTCGGCATTAATGCTTCTTTGATCCCGTAAGGGAATTGATACCAAGTGGCCAGTCAAATTAAAAAAGCTAGCGATCAAAATCTTACCCCCGCTTCTAGATCGCTTCACTTTGGTAGGCGTTGGCTCATTTTGAAACACCCAAACAGTCGACTGGCGCTTGGTTTCTGGGTCGTATTGATAAATCCAGGACTCATCACCTGTAACGATGTCGTAAACACGCCGAGACGAGCCTGCTTCAAATTTGTTAAGCATATCACGGCACCATTCCACCCGGGCCTGCTTCTGAGCATCGGTGAGGTTGTGCGGCACCCAGCGTGATACTATCCTCCTCACGCGAAGATGGCTGTGTAGAATCTCGTGAACGCTTCCCGATCCAATCTTCAATATGTGTTGAATCTCCTGATATGTAATTCGCTTATTGTCTTGGATAAAATTTTTCACTGCTAGCACGTTTTCTTCGGTAACAGCCGTCAAAGGGCGACCGCTTCTTTCGTCATCCCCCAAAGTTGGTCGACCGCGCTTGAATTCGTTATACCAACGATACACGGTTGCCTTGGAAGGGTCTTCATCCATGAATGCTATTTGAAGTCTATCGTACGATTCATCCGGTTTCAGGCGACACTTGAAATCGTATAAAATCATAGCTCTAAAATGTTCCCGGCGCAGATCCATATTTCAGTGAGACACAATACTTTGAATTAACTCGCAAAAAATGTGGAGGGAAATTTTGAAATTGGAACTTACTTATTTTTACTTATAAATAATCATATTTTCGAAAAACATTATAACTGGCCAGTCTCCCATATATAAAAACTTTTTTTCGCAATACTTTCTGAGGGGCCTGGTACATACGCACATAATTAGCACGTCTGTTTCCCAAGCTTACTGTGAGCCGATGAGTATTCATGAAGAGGTTGGTTGATGAACGTAGATGAAGTGAAACAGGTGTATCAGGATAGTAGCGGGTGGAAATCTAAAGTCTCTGCCTACTTCTCAGACCAAAGTAAGAGGATAGACGGAGCGCGCAGAACTAGCGAATGAAGCCAGAAAAAGGAATACAAAATGCCAAAGACCTAAAAAAAAACTTTCTTTCTTTCTTTCTTTCAACGTACTCCTTTGAAAGAAAGAAAGAAAGATCTACTATTCTTATCTACTATTCTATCATAGTGTTCGCGAGCCTCGGTCGGGAGCTTATCTTATTCTTTTAGTTTGAGGATTAGACCTACGCTCCAGATTGCGGCTCGCGAATACTGGTACTGTGAGCGGAATAGTAGGTACACTTTTGCCATTTTGTATTCCTTTTTAGGGTTTTCTGGCTTCTTTCACTAGTTGTACGCGCTCCGTCTATCTTATTCTTTTGGTCTGAGAGGTAGGCAGACACTTTAGATTTCCACCCGCTACTATTCTGATACAACTGTTTCACTTCATCTAAGTTCATCAACCTCTTCATGAATACTCATCGGCTTACAGTATTCTTAATAGCCTTTTTTGAGAACGTCTGCGATTTGGTTGCAGTATATTTGTAAAGGTCGGCTTTCTCTAACTCTTTCACAACATTTATAGATAATGTACTAAAGTACATATAAATTAACCGCATACTTATCTTCAACGGCTGAAATAATGCAAAATATTATGAATAAACGTCGCAAAACCTCCCGGGAGTTCCTACAGCGATAATGTTCGATTTAAGAAGGTTGTAAAATATTTTACGACAGCAGCCAGCCACCTCGAGCCATTGAGACGCATTCCCTTGCCAATCATAGCCGCATACTGTAATGTACCTAGTACTTATTTACAATTTGTACAAGTACCAAAATGTATGGGAGTTGAGATGATTTTTTTTTAGATGTTGTTGAGTTGTGAATTTTCAATTCTTATTTCTAGGAAAATTAAACAATGTACAATGTTTTTCTTTGAATAATTAATCAAGTTCACGTGTTTTATTTTCTAGTTGGAAATTAATTCCCTAACACAGCGGTACTCTAAGTGTGTTCCGCGGAACCCTAGGGTTCCGCGATACCCCTGTAGGGGTTCCGCAAGAATTTAGAAAAAAAAAACAAAACACCTCTCTCTGGTCACTGGTCGAACGTTTTGAATCCGCCCGCCGCGCGTATACTTGTGAGCGCGCAGTCCCTTTGATAAAAGCCGCCTCTGAATTAGACGCTATAGTTGTGAACAAGCGACTTTCGGCTCTATCTTCAAAAGCATAAAGTCGAGATTGTTTACAACGCATTTTTTTGTATTTACATTTTTATTCCTGCGAATCTCCTCATTTCTGATTCGATCACGCAGGGACACTCCGAGCATAGCCCTCTCCATTGCCCTTTGAGTGACTTTGAGCCTTCTTATCAGGCCCATTGTGAGCGACCACGTTTCAGTACCGTAAGTAATTACTGGCAACACACACTGGTCAAAGACTTTCGTCTTGAGACACTGCGGTATTTTGGACGAGAAGATATTGCGTAGCTTCCCGAACGCTGCCCAACCGAGTCGGATTCGACGATTGACCTCTTTCTCGAAGTTGGACTTACCTAGCTGGACAGTTTGTCCTAGGTATACATAATCGTCAACAACTTCGAGTGTAGATTCTCCGATGTTTACGGGAATGGGACCGACGACCTGGTGAAGGTCGCGGGAATCCGCTGGATGCGGAAGGCACAGGACCGGTCGTTGTGGCGATGTTTGGGGGAGGCCTATGTCCAGCAGTGGACGTCTTTCGGCTGAAATGATGATGATGATGATGATATTTTTATTTCCGCTTTTTGTTTATCAAAGGCGCCGACTCGAGTATTTTTGAGAATGTTCGAGTTCGAGTCTAGGACTAAGTATAAAAGCGCTATTATATAAAAAAAGTCGCGCCTCGTCAGTCAGTTGACGATTAGCGTTCGGAGCGATAAGTTCGTACCTACCTACTTACAAGCTGGCTAGCCTGCTGCCTTCTTGTAAGTTCTACTGCCCGCTGTATTCTGATTGTATCAGTTTTGTACATTTCTTCTTTGGACTAAACTTTGTCTCATAAACGCAGTAACGATTGTGCATTATTTTGACCCTACCATCCTGACGTGTAACATTATTAATAAAGAAGAATGGAACGTTGGCTTAAAGGTGTTAAACGTGTTGCAACGACATCTTCTAATGACGCTGAATGTTCAAAAGCAGTACGCGCGGAGAATACAGCAATTACCGATCCAGACGATGATGCCACGACGTCAAGCTCCACGGTTTCAAAGACGAAAAAAAGGAAGTATGATGAATCATATATCAGTTTCGGATTTGTTGATTCCAACGGCTCACCTCTCTGCATGTTATGTAGTAAACTGCTTCCTAATAGTTCCATGGCACCTGCCAAATTACGCAGACATTTAGAAACTGTACACCCCGAGTCTAAAGACAAGAATAAATAATTTTTTGTTCGTAAAAAAGAACAGTTATTGGAAAGTCAAAAAAATATGATGCATGTAACACAAACTATCAATGAAAAGGCCACGGAGGCATCATATTTAGTTAGCTATCGCATTGCACAAGCAGGTGAAGCGCACACTATCGCTGAGAATTTAATAAAGCCATGTGTGTTAGACATAACAAAATGTATGCTCGATGAAAAATCTGCAAAGCATCTTTCTACTGTACCGCTATCAAACGATACTGTTTCACGGCGAATCCATGATCTGGCAAGCTACGTCAAACAAGAACTAGTTGCACGTCTACAAAAAACACGATTCGCCTTGCAAATGGATGAGTCAACTGATGTCACTGGTCTGGCTATCTTGCTGGTTATCGTGAGATATCCATATGAACGTTCTTTTGAAGAAGACATGCTTATGTGTTCACCGCTGCCCACAAACACTACCGGGGAAGAAATTTTTAATAAAATAAACATATTTTTTAAAGAAAATAATCTTAGTTGGAACGATTGCATTGACATTTGTACAGATGGGGCCAAGGCGATGACAGGTAAAACAGCAGGAGCAGTATCACGAATAAAAAGTAAAGCGCCTAATTGTAGTTCCAGCCATTGTATTCTGCATAGACAAGCACTTGCGATGAAGCAAATGCCGTCAAATCTAAAATTAGTTATGGATGAAGCGGTAAAAATAATTAATTTTATCAAATCACGACCACTACAATCCCGATTGTTCTCATTATTGTGTGAAGATTATGGCAGCAAACATAAAACACTGCTGCTCCATACAGAAGTGCGATGGCTGTCTCGGGGTAAAACTTTAACAAGGCTATTTGAACTTAGAGCCGAGTTACAAATGTTTCTTTCAGCAGATACAGTTTCTTTTAATTTGAAAGACCGTTTGTATGATAAAACTTGGTTGTTCCGATTGTCTTTTATGGCGGATATCTTTCAAAAACTGAACGAATTGAATTTATCATTGCAAGGTAAACAGACAACAGTGTTCCAGGCCTATAACAAAATAACTCCCTTCAAAAGAAAATTAGATTTTTGGATTATTTGCGTTGGTAAGAGAGAAATAGAAAGCTTTACGTCACTCAGTGAGTTTGTTAGCGATAACGACTCGGAAATGTTTCAAGATGATGTATTTGAAGAATTGGTCCAATATCTCACTTCGATGCGCGCATCTTTTGTAAAGTATTTTCCCGAAGAACATAATACAAAAATGAAGCTGAATTCATGGATTCATAATCCTTTTTTACCCAACTTGCAAAAGCCCGAAAGTATGTCAAACGAGATATATGAATCTCTTTTAGAAATGTCATCAGACACAAGTATGGAGTCACTGTTCAAAATGACGCCTCTCAACGATTTTTGGTGCAGAATCCGTGATGAATATCCAATGCTTGGCAGAATGGCTCTGAATATTCTTCTCCCGTTCCCAACAACATATTTGTGCGAAACAGGATTCTCAACCTATGCAGCCACGAAAACAAAATATCGCAATAGACTGGACGCCGAACCTGATATGAGACTTCAAATGTCTTCTATCAAACCTGATATCAACCAATTGATGAAAAATAAAAAACAGTTTCATACCTCCCATTAGTTAAGATTTTTTCATTTTTAATATCTTCTATTATTGTACTTGGCATGTGGTTAAAGTAAGTAATAATTAGTAACTGTTACATTGTACTTTTATTATGCTTATATAATAAAGAATACACTTTTAAAAACTATTGTTTTATTGTAGGGTTCCGTCAAGTATTTTGCTTGTCAAAAGGGTTCCGTGACCAAAAAAGTTTGAGAACCGCTGCCCTAACAGATACGCTGAATCATTAAAATGTGATTAACATTACCTTTCTCTACAGTATAAGGAATTAATAAAACGTCAAATAAATTGTTATAAAGCTATATTTTCAAGGCAGTAATTTTTATGAATAACATTTAATTTTCGATCAGATTAAGTGTTTTGCTCGTGACATATTAATAAATAAAACGTTAAAAAGACGTAATGTATCTATTACGTCTGAAAAACATGGGTTTTAGGCTTTTAGATATGATTACAGAAAATTCGAGCCGTAATGTATACTTTATATCTTGGAGTTAATATAATGTTATACTAAGCATGAGATGAGGATCGAATCCTAAACGAGGTGATCCGACAGAAAACCAAAGTTGTCGACATAGCCTATAGGATTAGCAAGCTGAAGTAGCGGTGGATCGGCCACATTAGCCGAAGAACCGATGGCCGTTGGAGTAGACGTGTTCTTAAGTGGAGACCGCAAATTGGTAAACGTAGGGTAGGACGCCCTCAGGCTCGGTGTAGCGATGATATTGGTAAGATGGCTGGTAGCAACATGATGCGAGTGGCCGAGGATCAGTGTCAGTGGCGTGCCATTGAAGAGGTATATGTCCAACAGTGGCCTAATATATCAATCAACTCAGCCTATCGCAATCCACTACTGGACATAGGCCTCTCCCAAGTTGCGCCACAACGCTCGGACCTCTGCCTTCCGCATCCAGTCCCCCCCAGCCACGTTCATTAGGTCGTCGGTCCACCTGGCAGGGGGGTGCCCTACGCTGCGTTTGCCGATTCGCGGTCTCCACTCAAGGACTCGTCTGCTCCATCGGTCCTTCGACAGACATGGCCAGCCCACTGCCACTTCAGCTTACTGATCCTACAAGCTATGTCGGTCACTCCGGTTCTTCTCCGGATAATCTCGTTACGGATTTTATCCTTCAAAGAAACTCCAAGCATAGCTCGCTCCATAGCTCGCTGAGCGACTTTGAATTTGTGGACTAGCCCAACTGTCAGTGTCCACGTCTCGGCACCGTAAGTCATGACTGGCAGGACGCACTGGTTGAAGACCTTTTTCTTCAAATTTTGCGGTATAGGCGACGAGAAGACTCGGCGAAGTTTGCCAAATGCTGCCCAGCACAGACGGATCCTTCTGTTGGCTTCTTTCTCGAGGTTGTGTCTACCAAGCTGAATTGCCTGCCCTAGGTAGACGTATTCCGTTACAACTTCGAGTGCCGACCCTTCGACGAATATAGGCTGATGATAAAACATGAGAGTGGATGGAAGACCTGGAGGAAGCCGCTCTTGGTGAACGTACCGCTACCAAATCGTAAACGTTCTCTAAAAAGTCATGGTTAAGAGAACCCTTAGATGACGAGTTTGCTTGACGAGGTTGATAAACGTAGATGAAGTGAAAGGGGTGTGTCAGGATCTTAGCAGGTGGAAATCCATAGTCTCTGCCTATTTTTTTTGAGGCTGAGAAAATGCCTATAGAATGTCACGCCACCCGGGGAGGTAGCGTGGTTATGTGGGGCTCGCACCCATTAAAAACTCCGCAGTGTACGGTCAACCGCACGTCGGTGTTAACACTTTGATATTGACAGCATCTTTATTTCGTAAGCAGTAAGGGTGGTTTTCGAATTGATGTGTTACCACTGTCATGCTGTCGACTGTACCTACTCTCACCTTGGTGGATGTGCCACGAGAACTCCAATGCATGGCATTCGTGACAAATCCAGCGCGGCCTATTTTCGGGGACCTCTCTCTATAGTGACGCTCCTTAGGTGATGTCTGGGTACACTTGGGACATAATTTCGTGCGGTATTCCATAGTCTCTGCCTAGTCCAATCGGAAACAAGCATAACAATAATACATTTATGTTTTATTTAATATTATATGTATAGATATTTATAAATTTTATTTATTAACCTCAAATATATTTATTTATATTATTTCAAATCAAATCAAAGTAATCAATCAATATTTTAACGCATTTATGCAAAGCGGAGCAAAATTACCTCATTGAACTAGTGGTTGCAAGCGCGATTGCTGAGCGTGGGGTACTGGGTTCGATTCCCGGGGTCGGGCAAATTTTTATTGGGTTTTTTCATTAGGAAATTCTCAGTAGCAGCCTGGAGTCTGGATTTGTGCCCGATTAATGGCAATAGGCTCGCCCTCTATTAGATAAGACTATAACATAACTGGCGATATGTGGGTGTGCTATACACCTCTGCCTACCCCTTCGGGGAAATACAGGCGTGATGTAATTTTATGTGTATAGAGCAAAATCTAAAGATGTAAATCGTGGAAAATAATTAGTTTACGAGCAGTATTCAAACCTCGTCCGTGTTAGTATTATATTATCTGTGTCCGTGTCGTGCCGGACGCAAAGAATTGCACCAGCTTTATCTCTTCTCGTGGGTGTCGTAAAAGGTGACTAAGGGATTCACCAGAGGATGGGCAGCAGCGTTCTCTGAGTATTTAACCAACCAACTGCGATCGCCAACCCGCCTGCCAAGCGTGGCGATTATGGCATATCCCCCCAACATTTGCTTGGGGGAGGCCTATGTCCAGCAGTGGACGTCTTAAGGCTGAAATGATGATGATGATGACGATTCAAACCTGTTACTCGCAGTTCAGTACACCAGTGCTTTATCTGCTAAGCAACCGTGAACTCTGTTCGTGGTATCGAATTTAACTTCCACTTTGACATCACCCGAAGAAATATTCAAATTCAAATATTAAAAGAAAATATTTTTTTTACCAAATCACAAGATCAGGCTCCAGTATCAGTCTGGATTTGTGCCCGGTTAGTGGCAATAGGCTCGCCCCCTATTACATGGGACTAATAACATAACTGGTGAAATGTGGGTTTTACTATACACCTCTGCCTACCCTTCGGGGAATACAGGCGTGATGTTATGTTATGTATGTATCACCAGTAAAGCATTTATTATCGTTAAAAAACAAAACTCGAGTTCTCCTAAACGACGACGTCTTGACGACGTCTGTGGTTTAGTGGTCCAAGTGTTGGACTGTTAATCACGAGGTCGTGAGTTCGATTCCCACAGGACACAAATATTTGTGTGATGAACATAAGTTAAGATTTTTGTGTTGGGCTGGGTGTTTCTTATGTATTATAAGTATGTATTTACAAAAAAAAAGTATATAAGTATTATATCCATTGTCTAGTATCCTTAGTACAAGCTCTGCTTAGTTTGGGACTAGATGGTGCTGTGTAAAAATATCCCAAAAATATTTATATTTATAACCCAAAGACACTTTTAATACCAAAATAAGCGTTTGCAATAATTCCATTTCTGTCAGGTACAAGCAAAGACATTTCTATCCTCCAGAGCTACATTCATTCCATTTATCTTTGCCTGTTTGCACACTCCCAGTAGATACAACATTACTTGCTGCTCATTACCCAATACACATTTATCATTTAATTGTAGTTTACTAAGCTGTTTTTAGTACATTAATCGTGTTTTAGACAAAGTCTGTTTTGTACTGTATTGTAACCAACTAGAGCAATAAGAGTAGGGCTTACGTAAATAATAAGGACTTATGACTCTTTCTGAAGAAGCAGAGTAAGAAAGGATGAAGTAATATATAAATATCGAGTTCATTACTCCCATTACTGTCCCAGCTAGGTAAGTCCAACTTCGAGAAAGAGGTCAATCGTCGAATCCGACTCGGTTGGGCAGCGTTCGGGAAGCTACGCAATATCTTCTCGTCCAAAATACCGAAGTGTCTCAAGACGAAAGTCTTTGACCAGTGTGTGTTGCCAGTAATTACTTATGGTACTGAAACGTGGGCGCTCACAATGGGCCTCATAAGAACGCTCAAAGTCACTCAAAGGGCAATGGAGAGGGCTATGCTCGGAGAGTCCCTACGTGATCGAATCAGAAATGAGGAGATTCGCAGGAGAACGAAAGTATCCGACATAGCCCGAAGAATTGCCAAACTTAAGTGGCGGTGGGCGGGGCACATTGCTCGCAGAACGGATGGCCGATGGGGCAGTAAAGTTCTGGAGTGGCGACCACGTACTGGAAGGTGCAGCGTGGGTAGGCCCCCCACAAGGTGGACCGACGACCTGGTGAAGGTCGCAGGAATCCGCTGGATGCGGAAGGCACAGGACCGGTCGTTGTGGCGATGCTTGGATGCTTGTAGGCCTATGTCCAGCAGTGGACGTCTTTCGGCTGAAATGATGATGATTGTTTGTTACCCAATCACGCTGAAACGGCTTGACGGATTTGAATGAAATTTGGCACACAGATAGATCATCAGTTTCCAAAGGCTGCACGATAAGTCTTTCAGTAATAACCGAATTATAAGCGGGCGAAGCCGTGGGCAAAGTATAGTATCAAAATAAATTATAGTATATATTGTTAGGAATCGGCGGAATAAAATGGCAACACTGCGCTATGACACCCCACCAAAGTCGGCCATATAGACAGTCGGCCGTTGGAGCGGGTAGCGCGATCTCCGATCGCGCACTTCGCTACGCGTCGTTGAACAAGATGGACGTCCTCTAACCCGATATGACTTTTCCTTTTACTTTGTTATATTATTGATGATGTGACTTATTAACCATTAATCTAAATATACAGTGCACTTATAATTCGTTTTGAGAGTCTTAATGTGACTATTATTGAACAGAAATTTGTTCTAACTGTAAAACTATGGTCAATTATATCCAATTCAATTCCATAAACGTGCCTGTTGCTAATAATTTTATAATGATTGAATTTAATAATCAAATATAGTTCTTGCGACTTCTATACAACAAGAAGATGGACCAGCAGCCATCGAAATAAATGCGGGCGCATGGCCGTTAATTTGTAAAGCGACTCAAATAAACATAATTCGCATTAAAATGATACACCGTAACAGTCCTAAATCCATTACGTTATCAAACATTCCCATTTCCCTCACAGATCAATGAAAGACAATGATTGTAAATCAATAGGATAATAATTACAAAGTCAGTAAACAGGTTTACGAGAGAAATGTGCCGCAATGGCAACGCTTGAATAAACATGAATCATGAACGGTTTACGGCATCGGAATCCGACCCATATCTGCCATTGTAGGGTTACCATTTCGATACAGAGATGTTTACAATGTGATCCGTAATATAACTGTTTTCAGGAAAATTATTCGAAGTTGACTGCCTCGTTGGTCTAGTGGTCGCAAGCGCGACTGCTGAGCGTGGGGTCCTGGGTTCGATTCCCGGGTCGGGCAAAGTGTTATTGTGTTTTTTCATTAGGAAATTCTCAGTAGCAGCCCGGAGTATGGAGTTGTGCCCGGTTAATGGCAATAGGCTCGCCCCCTATTACATGGGACTATAACATAACTGGCGAAATGTGGGTGTACTAATATACCTCTGCCTACCCCTTTGGGGAAATACAGGCGTGATGTTGTGTGTCCTATCCTACCTCCTACTAATTTTATAAACGTGAAAGTTTGTGAGCATGTATGGATGTATGGATATTTGTTACAATTTCACACAAAAACTACTGTACGGATTTTAATGAAATTTGGCGTACAGATAGAACATAACTCGGGTTAACATATAGGCTATTTTTTATCTCGGGAAAATGAACAGTTCCCAAGGGGTGCGCGATAAACAACATTCACGCGGGCGAAGTCGCGGGCATAGGCTAGTAATTAATATGTCATTCCGATCTATGGCGATGGCTAAGAGTATTATTATCAGTAAAAATTCAATTAAATGGTAACCCTAGCTACTAAGGAATAATCTTTGGGTAATGACTTTACATTTAGGGGTTCACTTGTTAATTTCGTTTCGGGATGGGTTTGAATTATGTGGTAACAAATCCGTTACGAAACTCACAAAGCAGTTAAATGAAATGAAATCTGATTTTGTATCTTTCCACACGTATCTGAAATTATCCATGTTTTTTTTCCCGAAGCCTCAAAGAATGATTCGTCACTTGTAATGTGAATTAATGTAACCGCCAAAATGACGAATTGAGTAAAATATACAGTTTGACTGAAATTTCTTCGCACTATCGATTGGTGCCTTTAAAATCTTAATATTGCCAATGCATTCCACAACATTTTTTGACAAATCCTTTACGGTTCAGGCTGCTCGTTTGTGGAATGCATTGCCAGTGCCTATTAGAAGAGCGCAATCGCTGCCAGTGTTTAAGAGGCTTGTGAAGGAGCATTATTATTTGTCGCCATGAACATGTTTCTTCTCCTGTATGTGGTCGTTTTTAATTACTTTACCGTTGCTTATTATTTATATGTACCAGGCCCCTCAGAAAGTATTGCGAAAAAAAGT
The DNA here is from genome assembly GCA_949699075.1 of Asteroscopus sphinx. Taxonomy (NCBI): domain Eukaryota; kingdom Metazoa; phylum Arthropoda; class Insecta; order Lepidoptera; family Noctuidae; genus Asteroscopus; species Asteroscopus sphinx. Next base: position 23,308,637 of record OX453007.1, read on the forward strand.
TTTTATATATGGGAGACTGGCCAGTTATAATGTTTTTCGAAAATATGATTATTTATAAGTAAAAATAAGTAAGTTCCAATTTCAAAATTTCCCTCCACATTTTTTGCGAGTTAATTCAAAGTATTGTGTCTCACTGAAATATGGATCTGCGCCGGGAACATTTTAGAGCTATGATTTTATACGATTTCAAGTGTCGCCTGAAACCGGATGAATCGTACGATAGACTTCAAATGGCATTCATGGATGAAGGCCCTTCCAAGGCAACCGTGTATCGTTGGTATAACGAATTCAAGCGCGGTCGACCAACTTTGGGGGATGACGAAAGAAGCGGTCGCCCTTTGACGGCTGTTACCGAAGAAAACGTGCTAGCAGTGAAAAATTTAATCCAAGACAATAGGCGAATTACATATCAGGAGATTCAACACATATTGAAGATTGGATCGGGAAGCGTTCACGAGATTCTACACAGCCATCTTCGCGTGAGGAGGATAGTATCACGCTGGGTGCCGCACAACCTCACCGATGCTCAGAAGCAGGCCCGGGTGGAATGGTGCCGTGATATGCTTAACAAATTTGAAGCAGGCTCGTCTCGGCGTGTTTACGACATCGTTACAGGTGATGAGTCCTGGATATATCAATACGACCCAGAAACCAAGCGCCAGTCGACTGTTTGGGTGTTTCAAAATGAGCCAACGCCTACCAAAGTGAAGCGATCTAGAAGCGGGGGTAAGATTTTGATCGCTAGCTTTTTTAATTTGACTGGCCACTTGGTATCAATTCCCTTACGGGATCAAAGAAGCATTAATGCCGAATGGTATACTACCAAATGTTTGCCAGAAGTTTTCTCTGTTATAAGCAACAAGCGACCAAACACAGGGCTCCGCGGGCTACTGCTCCACCACGACAATGCACCTGCGCACACCGCACTCAAAACGAGGGACTTCCTGGACAGCACGCCAGTCAAACTCCTGGGTCACCCTCCTTACAGCCCTGATCTAGCACCGTGTGACTTCTTTTTATTCCCAAAAATAAAAAATCAGCTCAAAGGGATACAATTTTCGTCGCCGGAAGATGCGCTGGCTGCGTTCGAGCAGGCTGTAAACGAGGTGTCTGCGGCGGACTGGAAAAAGTGTTTTGAAAACTGGTTTAGGCGCATGAATCTTTGTATAGAGGCTGGTGGAAAGTACTTTGAAAAGATTTGATAAAAATATATGTACGTATAGAACAATTTTTTTTAGTTTCGCAAAACTTTCTGAGTGTCCACGTATATATGCATATAGTATTTATGTATTAGGATTTATAGAATATATTTTTGTTGTTATTTTATAGTAGTAGTATAGTATTTTATTTTATTACTAAATTATGTATCGAAATTGCACATCTGACAACCCCATTTTCTGTCCAGTTCATTCTTGTCCATCCTAAGGTTGCCTGGAAGAAATCGCTGATCGCGATAAGGCCGCCATTTGTACAATAGTTTAAATGCATATTCAATGTAATGTTTTTTATGGTGTACAATAAAGCATATATAAATAAATAAATAAATAATATTTTGTAAAAAAGGCGATTATTATTATTATTTTAAAATAAAAATAGAAATAATAAAATATATTTATTCAGCCAATTACACAATACATTTAAATACATATAACATAAAGATATAAAAAATAATTAGTAAGGGTAGGCATATCTATACGACTTTGATTTAACTGTAAAGTTAGTCGAGTCGGTTAACGAACAATGTTTCTTAATAAGATATCGCTGACGTCACCCAAAGACGTATAGTGGAGGATAATTTCGATACCACGAGCAGTGTTCACGGTAGCTTAGTGGCTAAAGCACTGGCGTACTGAGCCAGGAGTCGCAGGTTCGAATCCTGCTCGTGAGCGATTTTTTCTTTCCACAATTTATATCTTTAGAATTCGCTTCGCATGCGTAAAATGCGTTAAAATAATAAAATAATTACATATAACATTTTTGTGGCAAACATGTAGATACAACAGAGTGGTCAATAATTGTTAGATGAAGTTATTAGGTACATCTTAATAGCTATAAAAAAGTGTAGCATTACAATATGAACTTCCGACTCTCAAACTAGGAAAACCTGTAACATGAGTGTCGGTTATTCTCACGCAATATGATAACAGCCTTCTATCGGACGCTATTACATAAAATTAAAATCAACTAATAACGTATTTTCATGGTGTACAATAAAGTATATTCTATCTATCTATCTATGTATCTACTTACACATCTACAAAAATAGAGCAAACTATAAAATTTACAGAGTTAATAGTTTCTGATTAAACTGCAGTACCTGTACTTCAATTACTAAAAACTAATTTTCGATAAATGATGTACTCAGCAAGTCTCTTAGTAGCGCCTTAAACATAGTTTGTACAACTTTTTTTATTCTTATTATGTTTTCTTATTAGATTTTATCGGTACCTAATAAAAATGTTCTACATTTTTGTGGAGTACGAGTGGGGCTTTGATAGCTACGCCACAGTTTATAGTTTTGTAGATATTTTTGTTTCTCTTCTAAAAGTAACCCCCAGTTTCCGAAAGGCTGATCAACACAAAAGTTTACTAATCGACTGTCATTTCTCAAGTCAAGCGACGTGATTGGTTGTTAGTTTTATTGCGGACCAATCACAGAAGCTGACATTATGTTTGACAATAGATCAAATTAATCAGCCTTCCAGAAACTGGGGATAAGTCTAGCAAAACAGACCGTGTGATGGGGCCAGAAGTGTTTAATCGGTTACCTGAGACCGTGAGGAATGCAGCTTTTATCGTTATCTTTAAAAACAGGCTCAAGTCATGGCTAATTGACCGCGAATTTTGTGATTGTGACGAAGAGTTTATGATAGTTTCATAAACTCTTTTTTTTATAGTATAGGATGGCGAAACGAGCTAAAGGCCCACCTAATGTTAAGCGGTTACCTTTGCCCATGACAACTGCAATACCACCTAGGCTGTTGCCTAAATGGTACCGCAAGTCGGTTCGCCAAACTGAGACATGAAGATGGAAAGTCTCATGTGATTGTAATTTCACCGGCATCTGTACCCTTCAGACCGATACATAGCAATGCAAGCATCACTATTTGGCGGAAAAGTAGGCACGGTGGTAGAACTTCCCCGGACGAGGACTTTCAGAATGGAGCTCTACTACTACTAAAAAACTCTTCTACTTCTCTTCGTCACAATCATAAAATTACTGCAATTGTTCTAAATATCTGAGACGTTATTGTTATTATAAATTAATGGTTATAATGTTCCTGATAAGGGCACGTAGTGCAATCGTCTTTAAGAACCTCAAGTTAGGAACGTTACTCGAAATGAAAGCATTAACATAAAAAAATAAAAGTACACTTTAATGGCTACCAGCTTGATGGGCATACTAAAATGTTCTTTGCGTTCCTTTCGTAAGAAATTACCTTTCACCACAGACCAAAAGAATAAGATAGACGAAGCGCGTAGAACTAGCGAATGAAGCCAGAAAAAGGAATACAAAATGGAAAAGGAGTACCTAATATTCCGCCTACGGTGTTCGCGTGCCGCGGTATTTAAAACTTTTTTAATAATAAAAAAAACGAATAAAAGGAAGAAGAATTAGCATTAAAGAGTAATTGTGGTCAAAGTCTGTAATAATAATTAAATTGATTAATTGTCTACTCTAATTGGCTATTTTGAATTGAACTTTACAGAAATATTGCAGATAATATATCAGATAGGATATACTAACGCGATGTAAGCTGAAAGCGAATAAATACACCAACAATCAAAATGTGTTTTGAAAGCGATTTCATTGATAGTTCGATCATGTATAGGTACGTAATAATTAATTTCGGAATGTCATCATCATCGTTTCAGCCGAAAGACGTCCACTGCTTTATAGGCCTCACCCAAGCATCGCCACAACGACCGGTCCTGCGCTTCCCGCATCCATCAGATTCCCGCGACCTTCACCAGGTCGTCGGTCTACCTTGCGGGGGGCCTTCACACGCTGCGCCTTCCAGTACGCGGTCGCCACTCTTAGAGTTTTTCGGAATGCAGGTATTTGACCACAAATTGTTAGAGAGAAAACCCAAAGCGTTCTTGAACGTTATTTGAACAATCTATGCGGCCTCAAACACTATCAAACACACCGTATCGGCACAATTAGCATGCTGCCATTTGCATACCAAAAGAAAAAATAAAGATTACAAGCCAGAACTGTCTCCTGTCACGTAAACACAATCCCCACCCTTCACGAATCAGGACAATTTACCAACAAACGAACAAACAATGGGTGTTTAAATCACAACGTCATGTTTAACGTTGATAATATAGCCAATCACGAGTTTCGATATCCATGATATTCGCGGCTCGCGAGACGGGGTGGCGCGTGATCTGAATTCTGGAACACTCCGTGATAACGCCTGTCGAATCAGATTTGAATATGAATGGAATATTAATGAAAAACTTGTTCCCGACTATCAGGACTCGTTGGTGATTTGTTTTGTAGCGTATCCCTCGTGTAGATGTTGCAGTCAGATACTTAAACACGTAAAATAAATATATCCCTAGTGATATAGTTATAAGCCGTAAGATAGTTATACGGAACGATTTCATTATTATCCCTCGAGATGCGGCATAAACAAAGTTTTGCATGAGAACATAAGCGAAAATGTTTGCGGGGGCAAGGGTTGGACGGCGTGTTATGATTGGTCGGCTCAAAAGTTCAGTGGTACGATTGGGCCGCTCGCTTACAGAGCGATGTACTAATGGCCGCAGTGCGAATGTTATGCAGTGCGGGTGTTATCTGGATAGGTGGCGTCATGAGGCCTACTAGAGTCTGTGCTATCTTACTAGGGATATAACTGTAATACAATACGGCTCAAGTCAAGTAATATAAGTACATTTGGTAAAATGATCGTCAACCGAACGTAATGAGCGGGTTCGGGTTGCGGGACGCTTGACCAGCTTGGTGGCAATAGTTACCAAAACTACAGCAATTAAAAAAAAAAACGAAAACAATAAACAAAAACGAACGTCATGACTCCGAACGCGTGTATTATAAAAGTTTACCGTTTATTTCGTAAAAAAAATACATTCAATAATTAAGTAATAATTAATAGTAATATTTAGTAATTTAGTTCGTTTTTTATTAGGGTTCCGAAGTCCTACAAGGAACCCTTATAGTTTCGTCATGTCCGTCCGTCTGTCCGTCTGTCCGTCTGTCCGTCTGTCCGTCTGTCCGTCTGTCCGTCTGTCCGTCTGTCCTAATCCTTTACAGCTTAATAACTTCTACAGTTATAAACATAAGTAAATGAAATTTTGACAAAAAATAGTCTACATATAGATCTCAATTTTAAAAGAATAAAAGAATCGTTTTTCCGTATTTTAGGGGTGGCGTCCCTACATGTGAAATGGAGAAAAAAAAATTTTTTTCGCTGCACCCCCTCGTGTGGGATATCATTGAATAGGTCTACTAAAATGAAGGTAATATTTGATAGACCACTTTTTTATCAGGTGTACCATCTGTGAAATATAGCCCGCCAAAGTGGCTTGCAATGTGTCCCCCCCCCTGCCATTTCTAAACTATGCAATGTAGAAACTTATAATCTTCCACATTGATAGACCTTTGTGTAAACTCTCTTTTAAAATAATTTCGAGTATAATGTGATTATAATTTTTTGAGTTATAGAGAGAAAACTGAAAAATACTTAAAACGTCCTAGTTCAAAGGTCATTGACCTTAGAGAAAAATGATCATAGCAAATAATGCTAAAGCTACTTAGCTACTTTCTATTTGAAAAAATCACAAAAAGTAACTTTGAAATGACAAACGTCTTAAATTTGGCTTCTTGAATTTATCGCTAGATGGCGCTACTAACAACACGCTCTAAGTCGCGAATGCTGCCGATTATTGCAAAAACTAAAATAGCCATGATTAATATTCGATTTGATTCGTTTGTAATTACACCTACTTAAGGAACCCTATAATACTGAGCATGGCCCGACATGCTCTTGTTTATTTAAGTTTTTTTTTTTCTCTGAAAATTAATATTTATCTTATCTTTTCTTAATCTCTTAATAACCGAAACCGGTACTGATATTAAAATACATGATACTTAAGTAAATTGAGATTAAGATTATTCAGTCCAAAACATGAATGCATTCAGGTATTTGGCTCGACCATACAAAAATCCAAACATGCCTCTGATAAATATATCCTACATTTATTGTTATTTTGGTATGATATTTTACCTAAATATTGTTTTATTATTTAGAAATTATCTTACTGAGCCATTTTTCTCGAAAATGCACATAATTTCTGGTAAAATAATGTTTTTGCTTACACGGACACGCACTTTCATTTGACGTATGTGGTCTAGTGGTTCGAGTGTCGGACTGCTGTTCACCAGGTCGTGGGTTCGATTCCCACAGACACAAATATTTGTGTGATGAACATAAGTGTTTGTGTTGGTCTGGGTGTTATAAGTATGTATTTACAAAAAAATAAACTAAGTATTATATCCAATGTACCCATAGTACAAGCTCTGCTTGGTTTGGGACTAGATGGTACTGTGTAAAAATGTCCCAAAAAATCTTTGTTTTTTTTTTTTTTCATTCGGCGTTGCCTCAACTTCATGCCACACTACTCCTTACCGGTAAACTTCGTATTTTACTTCGCGCTGACTCTCATTCCGCGGCGTTCTGGGCCTTAAATACAGATATTTTTCGTTAACGTTGATTAATTACTATTTACTTATTTTAAAAAAACTTACTTATTAAAGTGTTCACGGTAGCTTAGTGGCTAAAGCACTGGCGTACTGAGCCAGGAGTCGCAGGTTCGAATCCTGCTCGTGAGCAATTTTTTCTTTCCACAATTTATATCTTTAGATTTCGCTTCGCATGCGTAAATGCGTTAAAAATAAATAAAATAAATGCTACCTATTACATTACTGCTTCCTATAAAAACAGCGTAGTTACTTGTAGAACAAGTAAGATAAGTCGATAAGTCGATTTTGTGATGCAAATTACATAACATTTGATGTACCTATTTCATTAATCGTCATAAAATTTCAAAAATAAAACATATCTCTATTACGTCTTATTTTATCCTTCAGTTGATTTTTAACAATTTCAAAGATTAGTTTAGGGGTTTAGGGATATAGTTACATTACTAGATTGAGAAAATTTCATAGTTATTACTCTATATAGTGAGATAGTTATAAGACGCTTTCGTACAGCTATCTTACGGTATGTAAGTATATTACTAGGGATATAATTATATCACGGATTTACCTATCTGACTGCGACATAGATAAGAGAAAAGCCCGCGAGAATAGATACCCTACAAAAGGGGAGACTGGGATTATCTTCTTGCGTGAGTATTCGTGAAAAGTTGCGTTACGTAAATTATATAGGCACCTACGTTACATATACGTGAGCTATAAATTTAGGTTAACGTAAACTTAAATAAGCTACGGAGATGACGCTTCAAGGTTTAAGTTATTCTAATAAGGATTTCGTAAGTAATTGAGTTACACATGGAAACGAAAGTTCTAATAATAGTTGGTTCTGATGGTAATGTAAACAAGTTACTGCTGTAAGCAAGTTATGAGTACTTAATAAGGAAGTGAGTGTACGTTCATGTTAATATATTATGAAACATATATTAGGAAACTTTCTTCATTCATACTATATCATACTCACACATAATACTACTCTCCGTCTAGTGACACTTGTTTTTTCTGAATCTCAAACGAAGCGATGCTTTTGTAGGGTTCCGTACACAAAGAGTATCAACAATACCCTATTAGTAAGCCTAGGCCGTTTGTCTGTCACAAGGCTGTATTTTTATGTAGCCAGTTCTAATTTTCACAAAATACTGTTGTTACTATAGCCTCTATCATGAAATATACTAAGAACAATTAGTTCAGACATGTATGGTGATACGTAACTCAAAGTGTGCGCCTTGGACGCATAAAAAAGGCGGACGTAATCTCGCTAAACAAAACGTGAAGCACCCATAGTAAAACGGCTCGCTTAAAAATACGGGCTGGCACGCACACATTCACTCCCAAAGTAAGACAAAAAGCTGCGATTACGCAACAAATCTCGTGTGACGGTAGTCATTGTCACAGTGTCAAATATAAAATAACAATATATCTGGTGTGTTAAAATTCTGTCGAAATTATAGTGTGTTAAGGAAAAAACTAAGTGCTTCAATCTTTTCTTAGCAAGATTCTGTCCGCCATTTTTATTAGTCCGAGGTGTGCGCTTCCAACTCGCAAACATTCCTTATAAATAAAGTAAGCTGAACTCAAATACTGAATGGGGTGAAAAGGTGTCAAAACGCTTCAGATTGGTTGTTAGATAACTTTTTAGGTCACAAAAGGCCGTCTACGTCGTCAAATAAACTCAAGTACTTGGAAAAACCTTTGACGAATAAGATAAACGTATTTGTTTGATTGTATCAACTAGACACTGTTCCATGTGGTGCCGGACATAAAGAATTGCACCACCCGTATCTCGGGTGTCGTTAAAAGGCGACTAAGGGATTCACCAGAGGATGGGCAGCAGCGTTCTCTGAGTATTTTACCAACCAACTGCGATCGCCAACCCGCCTGCCAAGCGTGGCGATTATGGCATATCCCCTTAATTGGGGGAGGCCTATGTCCAGTGTGGACGTTTTTCGGCTAAAATCATGATGGTGATGATCAACTAGACAAGCTATAATAGCCTAGCGGTTGAGCGCTTGCCTTCCATGCAGAAGATTCTGAGTTCAAACCCGGCACACACCATTGACTTTTCGAATTAATGTGTGGATCAGAATTTGATTATCACTTGCTTTAACGGTGAAGGAAAACATCGTGATTAAACATCCACACCTGAGAGTGCTCCATACAGTTTTCGATGGTGTGTGTAACCTGTCAATCCGCACTAGGCCAGCGTGGTGGTCACGGCCGGCCAAAGTGGAAGCTTTGGGCGTCCACTGGGTGACCTCAAGGATGACGGTGGCACGCGGTGGTCCCGTGCCACCATTTGTTGTCGCATCGGGAACGTGTTTAGGGAGACAAAAGTCTCTCCTGAGACGTGCCTTACAGGTGTAGCACAGGGGGGGCACCAGAAGCATAACCAATTCCCGGAGTCCCCTCTCTATTGTGCTAAAGATGGCAAAGTTTAAGTGCGGTAAAAATCCCACATACCCCAGCCTCTTCCCAATAAGGCTGGTAGCCTTTTGAAGATTTCCTCCTCGAAAAAAAGGGCTAGCGTGGTGGACTAAGACCTTCTCATTCTGAGAATAGGCTCGTGCCCAGCAGTGGGATAGTAATGGGCTGATGATGACGATCAACTATACTTAGTGTTAAATTATATTTATATAACACCAGAAGGCGCCCGCGTCTTGACCAGCGTGGATATCGTTTATCGCGCATTCCTCGGGAACTGTTTATCTTCCCGAGATAAATAGCCTATATTTTAATCTAGGATATGTTCTATATATGTCTCAGATTTCATCCAAATCTATTCAGCCATTACAGCATACATACACTCACAACCTTTCGCATTTATGATATTAGTCTGATTTCCTTTACAATTTAATACGCTTCTGCAGCAATCGAGTTATTTAAAACTTTTTTGAGTATTTAGTAGATGGTTACCAAAGGAAAGAAAATTCATAGAAGGTAGTTAAGTAGCGAGAACTTTTCGGGGTGAAATAAATTTTCAAAAGTCGAGCAGTCGACATTGAGCAATTGCCATACTTAATACTAAGCTACGTTTTTAATTACTACTGAGCACTTTTAAGTTCACCGCTGTTACTTAAAAGGCGTGCAACATTTTTCATGTTCAAACATTTTTCTATAAAACAATGTGGGACAAGTATTAAGCAGTAAATTTTCTAAATTTTAACGCTTTGGCAAACGAATATATTATTTTTTAGACTTAATTTAACCGCCGGCGGCCCAGAAAAGAATAATGACAATCAGCCGTACTTTGATGATTTAAATAAGTCAAAGTCAAAAATCGTTTATTCGAAAGACTACATTCAATTCTTTTCGGATGTTCCGCCCTTCACCGCCTCCTATTGTTTAAGCCGGGAAGAATAATCGGCGCAACAAACTCTCCATCGACGTCTCTGTGCCTCTTACTTTATAGTCAACATAATTTATTAATACAAACAAACAACCGAAATGTTGTAATAAAAACTTTTCCACACTTGATTGTCAGCTATGACTCATCTAGTAGACCTTCTAGATACGTTGTTGGTTATAGTGAACATGCTAGCCTGCAGGATTGCACGTTGCTCACTTGCGACCTTCTGTACCGATCTGTGACCGACTGTACGACCTTCTTTCTACATGTGCAGCTTGTGGGCTAGATATACCTAAAGAGCGTTACAGCGCACCGATTTTAGTTTAGTAATGCGTTTAGGGTGCTAGTGGGTCTGCCTTGCTTCTGCAGCGCTTCGGGAATGTTCACAAATGCACATTTGGTTTGCTTCTACGCAACAATGAGTAAGTATTTACTGAGCCGGGTGCGAATCAGAAATGAGGAGATTCGCAGGAGAACGAATGTAACCGACATAGCCTGAAGAATTGCAAAACTTAAGTTGCAGTGGGCGGGGCACATTGCTCGCAGAACGGATAACTGATGGGGCCGTAAAGTTCTGTAGTGCTGACCGCGTATTGGAAGGGTCAGCGTGGGTAGGCCCCCTACAAGGTGGACCGACGACCTGGTGAACGTCGCAGGAATCCGCTGGATGCGTAAAGCGTAGGACTGGTTGTTGTGGCTTATATCCAGCAGTGGTCGTCTTCTGGCTGAAATGATGATAATGATGATGATGATGAGCTGGGTGCGGGCCAGCTCTAACAGTATCCTAAACATAATCGCAAGCATATTTGATTGCTTATACGTGGGTCGCTGTTGCGCTCACTTTCAGATGATGAGGCAGTGGTGGATCATAGTCATATCATCATCATCATCCTCCGAGCCTTTTCCCAATTATATTGGGGTCGGCTTCCAGTCTAGCCAGACGCGGCTGAATTTCAGTATTTTACACGGAGCGATTGCCATCAGACCCCCGCAACCCAGTAACTGGGTAATACTGACATTCGGAGGCTAACCTCTAAACCTAGGTCTAAACCTGTTGTCAGACTTTCAGGCTTCTGACTACCCGTAACGACTGCCATAGATATTCGTATGACAACCGGGACCGACAGCTTAATGTGCTCTCCGAGGCACGGAGGGGTCTCGATGTGTAACGAAACGTCCACACATCTACAGACTGACCGCGGCAAGTGCAGCATAACCTTGCAGATCGTACAATCCGCGCAGTCGTTGCTTTGCTACGAGCCCCTCAGTCATATATGTAATGTATATATCTTCACTAGCATAGGTTTTATGTATTACTAACCTATTGAGTCTTGGTCGCTTTAGTAAATATTTTTCTATTGTATTTTCTATGTCAAACTCAATCTGTAAATATCGCACAGATAGGCCTGCACTTCATCATCAGATATCAGATTTACGTGCTTTCCGCAGCACAAGGGTATAGTTCCGCCAACGTCCAGACTCCGGGCTGCTTACTCAGAAATTTTCTTACAGAAAATCTTAAGAGGACGCTCCCAAAACGTAATTCCCACCCTCGCACTCCCCTTACACACCGCAACTGCGGGCCGCTCTCGTCAATTTTATGCGAGTTGCAATAGAACTCATTTTCGAAAAATTATTCTCGCGTGTTTTACCACGGAAGTAAATGTCGTAAATCTCAAAACAGTTTTCTTTTTATTGCAAGAATACTAAACAATCTATACAAATTTCCTCTAGCTAGTATTTAATAAACTTTAATATCTTCCTATTTGCATATATTTTATATAGCTAAGTTAAATAATAAAGGATAAATATTCGAAAAATCTCTAAAAACGCATGATTTTCAAAAAATAAAAGTATCGAACAAAAATCAACTAATTATGTAACTGTCTAGTCAAACGATGGACAAAGGTTCAAAAAAATATGTATCTAAATTTGACATTCATCAAGCATGTGTTCGATTCAGCATATGTTTTCAAAAAGTCACCTCATTTTGGGAGCCTAGCCTTTACAAAAAGTGTAAAAGGCAAAAAAGTGTCACTGGGTAATACTGACATCCTAATATTAGATCAGCTGTCAGACTTTCAGGCTTCTTATGGCAACCAGGACCGATAGCTTAACGTGCTCAGCGAGGCGTGGAGGGGTCTTGATATGCAACGAAATGGTCACCCATCCAAGGACTGACCGTGGCTATCGCAGCTTCACCTCTTAGATCTTGCAATCCACGTGGTTATTACTTAGCCACGAACCCATAGTCTAACTTTAGCGAGCATTTATTGACAAATGTAATACAAGAGTCTTCAGAATATTGATCAAAAACTTCTTCACTTAACAACGCGAAAATTTTGCTAAGCTTTACAAAACCTTGAACAACCAAAAATTTAATTTTGTTACGAAAATATATTCTCGTACCAACAAAATGAGGATTTGTTTCGTTTGCTGATGTAAAATGCATGGACTTCGATCCAAACATCTCGGTACTGATATAAAACGAAATTGAGGAGTGTCAGGCTTCCCTCCACCTCTCGGAACCATTGGAAATGGGACGTGTAAGCAGCCACGTGTTTCGGAAACACTTTCCCTGTTTCCAGTTGAGTTACGCGGTAGGTATACTGTTTCATATTAATATGTTTACTTTTGTTTGAAGTTTAGAATACCTATTACATTTATATGAATTGGAGATACGGAGCTTCTGAACCTACCTATGCACCTATAAAAAAGCAATTGAGAATCTCATCTCTAGATTCTCAATTGCTTTAAAATTATGCGGGAGCATTATAGTGGACTGAATTTTAAAGGCCCGTACAAACCAAAAGCATGTCAGTAGCGGCGTGGGTTGAATGTGGGCCCGCGCAAGTTGTAATACAAGGAACGATATGAAACACGACACACCAAACAGCGCGGGCCCGCTGATGAAATGCACTGCGCCTGACCTGTTTTAGACCTAGCGGTGACAAACCAGGAAGGGCACCGCATGAGATGCGCAGGGCAGAAGCGGCGCAGCTGCGTTATATCACTATGGCTGCAATACTAACTCGTCACACCGGAGTAAGGCAGGGTGACGAGTCAGTTTAACATCAAAGCGGTTACGAGGCAGTCGTATTGTTTTACAACCGATACAACACGTCACACTGAAAGCAGTTCTATTTTGGGCTAGTCGTCATAACGCTTGAAAACTGCCTGCCTTTTAGCGTGGCACACGGCTACGCTGCTCATGCTACTGACACGCTTTTGGTTTATACGGGCCTTTAGAGCTAAGTTTGTCAGCAACAAAAACTGGAGTTTTTATATATTGTTGTTGTTGGTGCAATGCAAACAAACAAATTGATATTGATTAAATCATTACCTTAATATCTTAGTACCTAGTAGTAGAGCTCCTGCACAAGGAAGTACTACAGCCATACCTATTTCTGCCACCAAACAGTGATGCTGGCTTTGCTGTTTATCGGCGTGAAGTGTACGGGTGCCGGTGAAATTACAATCACATGAGACTTACCATCTTCATGTCTCAGTTTGGCGAACCGACTAGAAGTACCATTTAGGCAACAACCTAGATGGTATTGCAGTTGTTATGGGGTAACCGCTCAATACCAGGTGGGCCTTTTGCTCGTTTCGCCATCCTATACTAAAAAAAACTTTATAGGTAGTTTAATGTTGTCATTCAGATTTTTATTCATTCAGTTTTATTGGCGCAGTACATAATCAAAACCGGTACGTAGCTACTCATACATAAGTTTCGTAGCGTCGTAGCATTCGTAGCACAAACAAACACAGTTGCGACGTAACGTACTACGGTAATGTGTATTGAACCTTAACGTCATCACAAGCAATGGCCAGTAACTAACGGCGACTGGTCAAGCGTACTTCTGCTGTATATGGGCTATAGAAGGGCCGTGCATGCGTGTACGGGTGTTCGTGCATCCTTGTTGGGCTCTATATATATATCTACAGTCGACTGAAAACAGCTAGTGGACTATCGAAGATACACAAAAAATCAAAACTCTTAAAATTAAAAGAGCTTGAACAATTTATTAAGTGTTATTATTATTTCTTGCTTGATCACAAGGGCAAACGTAATGTATTATAAAAACAAATTCTAGTTTATATAAAAATGCTTCAATGTATTATTAAATTAATCAAAGAATTAATGGAACCATCAAACACTGTTTTATGAATTCATGAACAGAGGTTATTTTAATGGATCTGTTGGTATTAAAATTATTTTTAGATATATTTGTAAGACTGCAAATCTCCCCAAGCAAAAAAATGCTGGATACAATTTAATAAAAAATGTTTAATATTTTCACATTGTGTGTGTAAAAAACATAAATGTTGCCTATCCAAATTAGTAAAAAAAAAAAAAAAAAAAAAATTTTTATTAAATTAGTTGTTTCTAATATTATCTGGTATCTACCCTCATTGTACTTATTTAATATCCTACCTTATTAACTATATTTTTGTTTACCAGTTTGTATAGTCGATGATACTGATGTACGGTAAAACTCTAATGAGTTTATGTTTACATCTTTAGAATGTTTTTGTTATGTATACCACTAAACAAATAAATAAATAAAATAAATAAATAAATCTGCGAAATGCTCATTGATATGCAGCGATCCGTGACACACCTTGGGGTATTTGGGCAAACATCGTCGGCAAACCTTCACGCTGTTTCGGTTAGCGTCAACAATCAACTGGATACAGTAACAGTTAGTGATGTCGAACTATCGATAGTCTCGCTATCGATAAATGTCCTTGAAAATCAGGACAGGATATTGATAGGACTATCGATAGTGTCGATAACGAAAAACGAAAAAAAAAAAAATTACGAAACTTTATCCGAGCCTTTTCCCAACTATGTTGAGATCGACTTTTAGTCTAACCAAATGCGGCTGAACATCAGAATTTTACACGGAACGACTGCCATCAGTCCTTTACAACCCAGTTACTAGGTAAAATTGTTATTTACTTTCACTGGTAATACCGAAACCTTAAGGTTAAATCAATTACTAGGCTTCTGACTACCCGTAACGACTGCCATTGTAATCGTATGAAAATCGGGATCGACAGCTTAACACATGCTCTCTGAGGCATGGAAGGGTCTCGATGTACGATGAAACTGTCTTTGTGTTGTTTGATGTATGAATAATAAAGAATAAACAAATAAATGAAACGGTCACCCACCGAAGGACTGACCGGCTAACGCAGCTTAAACCTCGTAGATCTTGCAATACTCACGGTTTTTTATTAGCCCTTCACGGGTAACACTCGATAGTATCAAACATAGGTAAATACTTAGTGGCTGTGATATTGGTAGTAGGTTTTCTAGTATCCATGTCAAGCATGAAAATACTATCGATGTGATTGCATTAACATAAATAACGTACGATACTATCACACACATTGTATTGGCACATTTTTTACCATGTGTAGTATCGATACCGTCTTTTTTCGATGTACATACTATATCGATATAATTATATCGATAGTCATCTATCGAGCGGCATCACTAATTACAATAACATGTTTTATGCAATGTCTTGAAGGCAAATATTCAGACAAAGGGAAATGTATCCTATAGACGAGTAGATTTTAATTTGTGGGTTTAGTGGCATTTTCTGGTTGTTTTAGTGATACATGTATACCTTGGGTAATTAACTGGTTCACGACAACACAATTGGCTGCATTTAGGGTAACGGGTTCAATCTCCGCAGGTTTCAACTATTTGTTTGGCTAACAGGATGGGCGTAACCAGGTTTTGGCCTAAAGGATTAATTCTACATAAATATGTTTTAATCTATTAAAAAAAAAATTCAAATAAAAATAAATAATCTTTTATTTAACTTCACTTGTTAGTGTGAATAAAAAATTATATTAAAATACTTACGGACAGATTAACTTATAAATACAATCGCCTAAATAAAATAAAACTAATAGCTACAACTGCCCCCCTGGCCAAGTTGACAATCTATAAATTCTACAGTCGTCAACGCTAATAGAAAACAATCAAAATGTAAGGAAATGACATATCTCGACGAAAAAGTCATTCGTTGAGATATGTCATTCCCATACATTTTGATTGTTTTTAACCGACTTCAAAAAAAGGAGGAGGTTATGTATTCCGCGGTTTTTTTTTTTTTTTTTTTCTATAGCGTTGACGATTGTAGATTTGTCAACTTGGCTAGGGGGGCAGGACATCAACATTTTCGTCGTATCGTCATCGTTTTCAACTCAACTGGTAACGTGCCCAGAAGACTGGCACTGCTGCCTTTTTGAATGGCAGTGTTTATTATTTGCCTAAAGAAAAGGCAAGCCTTCTGGCGGCGGCTAGCCAACAATTCACGTGAGTAAATTGGTGACCAACCACCTGGATATTTCTATGAATAAAAGACGAGCACTCGGTCCCCACAACCCGAGTGTTTGAACCCCAAATGGCTCGGAAATTCAATCACCACATTGTTTTAAATAAATAAATTATATTTTCGCCATTTGAGGGTGTCAGCAGACGCAGCGGCAGCGCCAGCACATCTAGCTACTAAAAATGTATCTACAAATCATCATCATCCTCCGAGCCTTTTTTGGATCCTGCAACATAGGGTATCCTTGTGTGGGATCCAGTGTCACATTTATAATGTAAGACCATGTTCTTGAAAATTAATAAATAAATAAATACTTACTTTAATTATATTGGGGTCGGCTTCCAGTCTAGCCAGATGCGGCTGAACATCAGTATTTTACAAGGAGCGACTGCCATCAGACCCCGTAACCCAGTTACTGGGTAATGCTGACATTCGGAGGTTAGACCAGTTGTCAGACTTTCAGGCTTCTGGCTACCCGTAACGACTGTCATAGGTATTCGTATGACAACCGGGACCGACAGCTTAACGTGCTCTCCGAGGCACGGAGGGGTCTCGATGTGTAACGAAACGGTCACCCATCCACGGACTGACCGCGGCAAGTGCAGCTTAACCTTGCAAATCGTAAAATCCGTCGTTGCTTCGCTACGAGCCCCTCAAAATGTATCTACAAATAAAGTAAAAAGAATATTATGAGAAGAATATTAATTTATTACATTTTTGTTGTAAAATATAATAATGATTGAGAATATATGTCAAAATAAGAATATAATACATTTTAATAATGTGCTAGCTTAAATGTAATAATGATAATTGAAAATTTTATTTAATTTTTTTGTGTGACTTATAATAATTACTATTATCAATAAATAAATATGAACTATTAGCTGTGGTATTCGGGATAAAATAAGAACACAATAATTAGGTATTTAGGTGAACACAGCACTTCGCGTAGTGATGGAGTCAACGTCCGCTACGCACGAGATGTGAAACAGGAGTGAACTGCCTGGTGAGGAGCGGGGCTCCATCCCACCAGTTAACATGCATCCATTTATTTATAGTCAATACAAAAACTATTAATAGTATTCACATTACAGATAATCCAGTAAATACAATCATTATTGATATTCCATATTAGTATTATGGCATATCCCCCCTTAATCGGGGGAGGTCTATGTCCAGCAGTAGACGTCTTTTGGCTGAAATGATGATGATGATAATTATTATTTAGCCAAACATTACATTACCTATAAAACTGTTTTACATATTATATTTCTAAGATTTCTCTTTATCCACTTCAGGGGTTGAAAAAGGTTGGTTAAAAAGGCAAACGTCATGGACAAAAGAAAAACACACTCAAGAACGTGTTTGTGTTAGCTTTTTTAATAAACAAGGCGAGATCACGAATAACAATAGAATTGTAATGGAAAACAAGAATGTATAAGATTGAAAGAATTGTTGAATTAATAGATTATAGGCGGGCCATATGACAAGCGGCAATTTATTGCTAATAACTATTAGCAATAAATTAGACTGCCTCGTTGGTCTAGTGGTTGCAAGCGCGACTGCTGAGTGTGGGGTCCTGGGTTCGATTCCCGGGTCGGGCAAAGTGTTATTGGGCTTTTTTCATTAGGAAATTCTCAGTAGCAGCCCGGAGTCTGGATTTGTGCCCGGTCAATGGCAATAGGCTCGCCCCCTATTACATGGGACTATAACATAACTGGCGAAATGTGGGTGTACTATTACACCTCTGCCTACCCCTTCGGGGAAATACAGGCGTGATGTTATGTTATGTTGTTAACTATTAGCAACTATGTAGTTATCCTTCTACAAGAAAAAAACCAACCAATCTATAGACTGATGACAGAGAACAGCACCTGGAGGATATGAGAAAAAAATTGCGTCAAATTCGTTAGCTTATAACAGATCACATTCCTTCATCAACCAGAAAAGAGCTGATAATCTTCAAACGGCTGAACAGATTTTTTATTAATTACAGCTAAGAATACTCATAATCAAGTCACCTTTTAAACAAAAAAAACCAAATCAAAATCGGTTCATCTGTTTGGGAGCTAGCTAATACGATGCCACAGACATATACATAGATACACACGTTAAACTTATAACACCCCTCTGTTACGTCGGGGGTTAAAAACACTGTCATCGGTAAATTAACACACCATAACAACCATTATACTTTCTCAAAGTTTTTTTAGGATTGAGCTTATTTTTCTCCAAGCATCAATATTGGATATTAAGTCCTACAGATATTTTATCTCACGAAAGTGGGTGAGCCATACTTGTGTGTGTAAATCATACGTGTTTGTAAATGTACATGCACATTTTCTTTGCGTACGTAAGCTCGGGAGCGCTCAGTTTTGGCCGAGTTTTGTAGTTGCGCACACAAGAGCGCGTGTCTGTCTATACGCATTACAACTACAACTATGGCTCACCCGTTTTCGTGAGATAAAACAACTTGTACCACGCTCTATTGGAAATAAAGCTACTAAAACTATAACTAAATTGGTAGCCGTTGGTAGTTTTTGAGCTTATTAGAAAAGTTAGTCAAGTCATCAAGTGTGAATACAGTTTCGCCGACAAAGGCTCGCCAATTTTTGCAAAACAGCGTTAGATTATTTATTATATAGATCGAAATGGAAGATATCAGCCACACTTTGTCCACGTGGTTATTCGCTTTTAATAGATTACATTTATTACATTTCTCGATTTACCTAATCCCCGATATTGATTTCAAGTTGAGGTAACCTTGTAAAGAGGTAATGCTAAATAGAACTTATTTCATTGTATGGGATATTATTGATGTTTAGTGATAAATAATTGCTAGTATGTAAGCTGACAATAAGCGAATAACCTGGTGGACAGAATATATGAAGAATGATTTGAATATATTGTAACTTTACTGTCACTTATTGAAATAAGCTAATATTAAATTACAAATTACAGTAAATCTTTAGTTGAAATTTGAATAGCCAAGAAAGAACATTAAGAACATTTGTCACTAAGTAGATATTAATTTAAAATAATTTTAACATTCAAACGTATTGAGCTCAGACGTCAATTCACTAACCTACCTTTGGTTACTAACTGTACTGCTTCTCTAGTTCCTTTCGATTGTTATTTCGATAGAAACACCCAATAATAAATAAACATAGCTTAACTCAGCAATGAAACAAGCTCCATGAAAAAGTCGCACTACAGACATTGATTTGTTGTCACTTAAATAAACACCCTCGGACGATGTGGCCACAGACCAAAGTCTAAATATTTGGTCTGAGGCGACTCGCTTATTACATTTCCTCGGACTGCGGCCCCTACCTGCAAAATTTAATTGTGCTCTCCACATACGTTCCGATTCCTAAAGCAAGCGCCACACTAGTAGCCAAGCGAAATGAGGATGTCCGCGCCATACGAAAGCGGTCCGTTTCTCCCTCTTTTCAACCATCATACACACGTAATAGTTGAGTAAGCTTCACTCTTAATGGATTCTCGCCTTTATTTCCGTAGAGTTATTTCTTCAAACCAACATTAATTTTAACTGATGAGAATATTCCTGTATGCGCTTTTAGCTTCGTGCTTATTCGGTTTGTACGTTCTGCGATTCTATTATTTTAAAACGTGTAAACAAAGCTTTGTAAATTAATCTTTTGTTTGTTTGAATCCGCGAATAACAAAGAGCTAGCTGGTTTAATAACCTTTTATTACGATAACTATTATTTATAAACAATTTATTTGAATACAACCAACATTTGTGTAATACCTGTATTGATTTCCAGTGCTGCATGATTTTAATGAATGTTTATAGTCGAGATAAACATGTTGATTCGTTATAAATGAACTGAGTGGTTTAAGTGCTTTGTTTTTAGTGGATTTAAATGAGAATGAATTGCATTATGAATGGATCAATAAATTAGTCAGCTTTAAATTTTGTTGAGCCTATAGAATTATATTATCTGTGGTTAAATGTTGTATAAAATGTTGAAATCACTTTAAAAATATAAATAGTCAGTAAATTTATTGTCATCTTCCCGAATCTTGAAATAATTTCTATCGTAAACACAATAGTTCAAAACGTTAGTGCACAAACTAGTCTCAGAAGCAATCTTCTAAACTAACATTTGCAAAACAAACTACAGAAGCGATGTTGCAATCAATAATACAATCGTGTCAAATATAGTTAGCGATTCAGGGAGAAACTCTCGTTTTTCGATACAAATTTAGCCCGACATCGAGAATCGAGCAAACTTACCTGAATTCACATTTAGTTTCATTTCTCGAAATACATAACGGGAAATCAATTTGCTCGTCGAGTAAATGTCAAGACGGTTCCAATTGCGAGAACTTGAAGGCACGCTGCACGGTGAACGCTGAGTGCTCCTGAACTGTCGGAAGGGGGACTTTTAATATTTTTGTCGAGGTCGAGACGACAACTCCGTCGCTTTGCACCAAGACGCTGCACGGTAATCAGGAAAATTATTTACTCATGTCTACGGGCCTCGTTGGAAATACACGTAGGGTTCCCACAAATTTGTTTTGCTGGCTTTGTGTAGGTTGCTTTACAAGAACTGATCGAATTTAAAATAAGTTTTTGAGGTTTTACGCTTTACGTACCTGCATTTTTCAGGATTGCACGAGTTTCGGACTTAAATGCAAACAAGTACAACTTAAAGGGTGATTCATTGAAATGTCAAGCCTTGGGACTTACAACCTAAACTACCAATTACCTTAATAATTGAGCTTTTTTAAAGAAAAATACCAAACGGGTTTGGTTCCCGCGCTATGTACCAGTTTTTAAATCCTTAAATGCAATGATATAAATTGTGGAAAGAAAAAATCGCTCACGAGCAGGATTCGAACCTGCAACTCCTGGCTCAGTGAACACTGCTCTTGATATCGAATTTAACTTCCATTTACTATGTCTTTGGGTGACGTCAGCGACATCTTATTAAGAAACAAATGGAGTTTTTCATTACTCTAAATTCATCGACGTTGGTTTCTTAGATCAAAATTATCTAGCTCTCATAACGAATTTATCTTTTTATATATATATATATATATATATTTTATGATATACTCTTTATAAGTCATACTATAGTCATAGATATACTCATTATTTGTCAAGGTGGACCGACGACCTGGTGAAGGTCGCGGGAATCCGCTGGATGCGGAAGGCACAGGACCGGTCGTTGTGGCGATGTTTGGGGGAGGCCTATGTCCAGCAGTGGACGTCTTTCGGCTGAAATGATGGTGATGATGATGATGATACTCATTATTTTACTGTTTTACTGGTGCATCTACCTTGTTTTTTTCTCTCTCTCTCTGCATCATCCTGAGTTTTTCTGGTAGTGAACGACTATGGCGTTAAGACCGCCTTTGTACCCAGTTGTTCATAAAGAATTGAATAAATTAAAAACTAAAAATAAATAAGCCAGTTTCGCTTCTAATATTGTTATTACCATTCGGTTGACCGTACGTGTATAAATTTATCTTATTAAAGGGCGTAGGTATACCAACCCGATGATATTTCAATAAGTACAGATATGTTGTTGCGCGTGCAATCTGAAGCTCGAAAACATCTTAATTGGGACGTTTTGCTACTAGTCTGCGTCAAGCAAGGCGCCGAGCGTGACGTGTGACAAAAAAAAACAAAAATGCCGCCATGTGCGTACAGAAAGTGTACTAATTATTATGACGCGAAACTAACTTAAAGTAACTAACTTACTTACTTTGCACTATTTTATATGTATTGTGCTGCCGCTGCGTACGGAACATATTTTTCGTTGGTTTTGTTAGGGTACATATCAATACTTTTAAATATCATTGTACCAACTATTTTTCGTCAATGTTTGTTGCTGTTAACCATTTCCTTTGTGTTCAGTTATCTAGCAACATATTGTATGTAATTGACTATTAAAGTAGGTAAGTAATCTCTCCTTCTTTGTAAATGTGAGAGTAGGAGCTTGTTATAGATAATCTTGTTTTGTGATCGTTTGAGTCGTTTTCCAAGAACAGATTAGGTACGATATCTAATTAGTAACAAGAATAAAAGAAGAATATATTGCAGTGACGTATAAAACATAATTCTGTGACGCACTCGCAATGACAATAGCTATTATTTTGACATTACATCAATATTCATTGCGTGTTTGGTGCATGTTGCTGATAAGACTGATTGTCAGAATATACGAAAAAATGACAATTGAAATCATTATGATTGCGATTTCGAGTACGTTACGGAACTCAGTAGCGCATAGTACATAAATTAATAATAGAAAAGCTTATCTATTCAGTTCATAAAAATAAAAAGACGTGTGGCACTTGGAGACTGCCGCGGTAAAGCTATTGCATAGCATTTTTTATGTAAATACAAAGAGGAGGTGCCCTAACGCCGAAGCTCTAAGCAGGCATGAGTCACCAGATTGCGGGGCGAAGAGGGGGATTACGCATGCGCAGTAACGCCGATACAACCAATACCACCTAGAGGCGATTTGCAGAACTAAAGAGACAAACGTGATATTTCAAAAAGTCATTAAAAGTTCTGCTATTCATCGATAGATGGCAAAACTAAAAAGTATCACCGCTGTGCCGGTCGGAGTAGGGGGTGTTAGGTTATTTTCGTTACGGAATTTCTGGATTCGGTCTCCACGCTCCAGGCCCGCGATAGAAGCTATGCAATAGCTTAAAAATAAAATCATCAACAGCTAATAATTCTTTTCACAGAAAGGTGCCGGTGAAATTACAATCACATGAGACTTTCCATCTTCATGTCTCAGTTTGGCGAACCGACTTGCGGTACCATTAAGGCAACAGCCTAGGTGGTATTGCAGTTGTTATCTGCAAAGGTAACCACTTAACATCAGGTGGGCCCTTAGCTCGTTTCGCCATCCTATCCTATACTATAAAAAAAAACAGAACTCCTTAATTTAATAACGAGGTCTTGTTTGAACATTTTTTATGAACTTATTATTGATTTAAACTTTTAATTTAGCCATGGTTAATATTAGTTACAATTTTGCCTAAAGCTTTATTTTAATAATTTATTACTACAGAAATGCAATATTTCTCAAATACAAGTCCATAAATCAATTACACTCAAGACTAAAAAATCCTTGCTAAAAATTTAATAAAAAACTCCCAAAAAAATTACTTTTTTTCTCTAAAAATACTGTACACAGGCAGCCCTGAGACATGTAAGCAGAATGAAGAGCCAAGGGAAATACGCTCCGGGGACGCTTTGTAAATAGTCACCGCAATGGCTTCTTGCAGATTAATTTCAAGTGAGAGTGCATCGTGAGACCGTATTGAAAGCGAGGCGGGAACCCTGTGTATCACCAGACTTATATCAACCTCGGAGAGGAATAATTATGAATATTATGTTAAGATTGCAGTGCAGACATGTTTGCTTGTTTTGATAGAGAGCGTTATTAGAGAGAATATTAATGAAGTATTGCATGTATTGGAATACTGTTTTTGTTGTTTAAAGTTAACAAAACAGAAAACCCTTCATAGGAATCGTAGAAAATATTCTACTAAGAAATTCACTTTAGATAATTAAATATCTTTAAAAAATGCATACACTTAGAAGTAGTTTGAAATGTGTCGATATTGGGAATTTAATGAAAAAATAATTAACGATGCACTTTCCTCAAGATATTATTTTTGAATAGTTGTCGTTATTCGTTGCGAATTTTTACTACCCATAAGTTAATTCATAAATTCTTACAAGACGAAAGGAAATTTTTGAGTTTCATTAAATAATATTGTATCAGAATAATTTCAACTATAAGCATTCTGCAATAAAACATGCATCATGCACCATTGAAACCCACACATCTTAATATATTAAAACGAATGAGTTAGTTACCGTTCATTAACCACTTTCAAGTTGGTAATCGATCGCGCAGGTTCTCCTTAGGTAAAGATACAAAGCCTCGGGCTAACTCTCTGCTGATAGTTGGCTTTCCAACAGTGCATTCATTGTTGCTAGTTCCGTACTGTGCTAGATGCTAGATATCAGTATTACGTATTGCAGTACAGCTAAGCAACTAATAATTGAGTTTAACTAATCATTGGTTATATTGTAGTTCAATTTCTGTCTATGCATGACATGCCTAGGAGAGAGTCAGTGAAATTGTGTTTAAGAATTTGTTGGCTAAACTATTTAATGTAGGTAATATTAAACCAAAAATAATAATTGATTAATAAATAATTAGAATATAATACAAATAATAATAAATATAAAATTATTTATTATTTATTCATTTTAAGCCCGAAATGAATTATTATTATTTTTGAAATGTCGGGCTTAAAATAAGTACTACTAAGTAATACTGCCTCGTTGGTCCTCGTTGGTCGCTGACCACTAGGTCGCAAGCGCGACTGCTGAGCGTGGGGTCCTGGGTTCGATTCCCGGGTCGGGCAAAGTGTTATTGGGTTTTTCCATTAGGAAATTCTCAGTAGCAGCCCGGAGTATGGATTTGTGCCCGGTTAATGGCAATAGGCTCGCCCCCTATTACATGGGACTATAACATAACTGGCGAAATGTGGGTGTACTATACACCTCTGCCTACCCCTTCGGGGAAATACAGGCGTGATGTCATGTTATGTTAAAATAAGTGTGTTTGCATTAATTCCCGTTTCCCGTTTCATATTATATTATTAAGTTATAATGCAACGCGAAACTTCAAAAGTAAATATTTTTGGCTAAAAATACTACTTGGCTCTTTTTAAGGTCGTAAAAATTACTAACTGAGCGTTTAGCTTTCTGTACCATAAAAAATATTTGCCAATATTAAAGTAAGACCACTTTAGTATTGGAAAATATTTAAAGTGGTAAATCTACTCACTATAACGAACAACAACATCGTAGCGAAGCAACGACTGCGTGGATTGTATGATCTGCAAGGTTAAGCTGCACTTGCCACGGTCAGTCTGTGGATGGGTGACCGTTTCGTTACACATCGAGACCCCTCCTTGCCTCGGAGAGCACGTTAAGCTGTCGTTCCCGGTTGTCATACGAATATCTATGGCAGTCGTTACAGGTAGTCAGAAGCCTGAAAGTCTGACAACTGGTCTAACCTCCGAATGTCGGTATTACCCAGTAACTGGGTTGCGGGGGTCTGATGGCAGTCGCTCCGTGTAAAATACTGATGTTCAGCCGCATCTGGCTAGACTGGAAGCCGACCCCAATATAATTGGGAAAAGGCTCGGAGGATGATGAGTAGGGCAAATCGTGGGTTTATAATACCACCTAGGCAACAGCCTAGGTGGTATTGAAGTTGTTATGGGAAAAGGTAGCCGCTTAACATCAGGTGGGCTTTTAGCTCGTTTCGCCATACGATACTATAAAAAAATGTGGGTAGCAGCTGATTTATTTTTCGCGATTTCAGGTTTGCTCCCATAGTAATAAACGTCGTTCGTTATGACTCTTATAGATCGTAGTTTTGATATCCACAACAAATATTTGTATGCCCTGATATAAATAATCTTTTATCATATAATCTTTTATTTTCTGGAATCTTGAAGGCTTAGCTGCGTATAGTATTATATTATCAAAGGCTGCATGTTCAAAATCTATCAAGCACCAATTAGTATTAGACTTTTTCAATGTCACGAGTGCTTTCTAAGCCAATGTAGGTTAAAGTCTCTCTAATAATATTCAACTTTACGACAATGCATTTATTGTTGCCAATAGTTCCTTACTGTGCTAAATGCTCAGATAACAGTATTATGTTAGAGTATACCAACAGTGTGTGGCTATAAGCTAAGCGACTTATGAATTGTAACTGTTCATTGGTTAAGTGATTTGTGTGGGTTCCTGTATATGGAATTGTCAGTATAAGAAGATTGTACTAAACCATAGATTAAAATCAGATAGGGATTAATATTCAATGTGTAACAGAATAAACGCAAGTCCTGAAAGTAGGTTATTCTGAGTCACTAGGAGAATCGATTGGTATGGTTTTTAAGTCCCGATGCAAACTGAGGGGTGTTATGTGTTTAACGTGTGTATCTGTGTTTTTGTCTGTGGCATCATAGCTCCCAAACAGACGAACCGATTTTGATTTAGTTTTTTTTTTCGTTTGAAAGGTGACGTGATCGAGACTGTTCTTAACTATGATTCAAGAAAATCTGTTCAGCCGTTTGAAGATCATCAGCTCTTTTCTAGTTGATGAAGGGATGTGATCACGATGTGAGCAACATCCACAAGTCTGATCGATTCGAAATTTAGTATCCTGATACTTCAATGATATTGCAAATTAAGACATTGTAACTGCAGGAGGATACCCAACTCGTCACCAACTTACAGCAGCAGAATGGTTTCAATGAATAGGTTATAGAAGTGGTCAGGGTCTGATGATGATGATGGAGCGAGAAAGAGAAATGAGGATACATTGATGGGTTCTAAGATTCTTTCACTTATACACGATTTTTTTTTAGCAGAGCGTTTTAAACGTCTCACTCTTTCACCGGTACATCTCATTCTTACACTTTTACACTGTGCTTCTCACTCTAATGCTAATTTAACAGTCGCTTCTAGGTACACCTTTGCCCTGCAGTGAATTGTAATATACTGCATTGGGGAACAATAAAACACCACAAGTAGAGTAGATAGGAAGAGAAAAATCAGTCACAACTTTGTCACTAGTAATGTCAGGGATAGTAATGTTTCGTAGATGTTGACATCCACAGGATACGTAGTTCCATAAGATAAGCATCTTAATAATACTAACGCAAGTACAAACAAGAAATTCTGCTGATCAAATAGTACAGAAAACAAGCACGAACCATTTCTTACTTATCGCGAAATCCGACAAAGAAAGCTTAAAATGTATTTTCCTCTGTACGCTACATTCGAAATTCGTATTGTTTCTCTGCTACATAGAGATAAAACTAGTTAAATGACGACATTTTGCTTTAACAAAATAATCACATCACTCGAATTTATATCTCGTTGTTTGGAACTGAAAGTTTTGGAACCAAACTTCTTCATCCTATCTTTTTACCGGTCTTCTGTTACAACTGAACAGTTTTTCGTAAAAGGAACGGGTTATTACAGAAAGAAGAATGAAAGAAAACGGATTTATTGTCCGGAGTCAGAGGTGCACTACTAACGCAGATAAAGAATATGATTGAAAATGGCGGCAATTCAGTTGGAGTTGGAGTTGGAGTTGTTGGTTCACATAGGAATGTGCCTCTCGCTCACACAATACCGTGCGTGTGAGTGGAAAGCAAATACAAATGCTGCCATTTCTAAGCCCATTCTTTACTTGTGCGAGTATAGTAATAATTTTTTTTTTTTTAAATGGTAATTTTTACACTGCACCATCTAGTCCCAAACTAAGCAGAGCTTGTGCTATGGGTACTAGACAATGGATATAATACTTATATATATATATTTTGTAAATACACACCAACCAACACAAACACTTATGTTCATCACACAAATATTTGTGTCCTGTGGTAATCGAATCCACTACCTCGTGATCAGCAGTCCGACCCCCGAACCACTAGACCACAGACGTCGTCATAGTACAATTATAACACTAAAAATGCAACTGAATCCTAAAGTATAATTGGGATCTCCGGTGGAGAATATCCAAGGCTGCGTCATATACCATGCCATATGCAAAGCCATGTGGACCTGACGGAATATATATTATTATAACTGCTTTATATTTTGCAAAACCACCCGCTGCTGTATGCTTAAAAAAATTCTGCAAATATTTTTTTTTTTTTTATAGTATCGGATGGCTAAACGAGCTAAAGGCCCACCTGATGTTAAGCGGTTACCTTTGCCCATGACAACTTCAATACCACCTAGGCTGTTGCCTAAATGGGACCGCAAGTCGGTTCGCCAAACTGAGACATGAAGATGGAAAGTCTCATGTGATTGTAATTATTTATAAATAATTATAAATGCCTATTATTTTTGCTAAACTGAACCTATTCATAAAT
Organism: Asteroscopus sphinx; assembly: GCA_949699075.1. Classification (NCBI taxonomy): domain Eukaryota; kingdom Metazoa; phylum Arthropoda; class Insecta; order Lepidoptera; family Noctuidae; genus Asteroscopus; species Asteroscopus sphinx. The sequence continues at coordinate 23,337,054 of OX453007.1, forward strand.
AGGTTCAAAAAAATAAAAAATACCAGGCAAGTAGTGTCTGGCGTTGGTTTTCAACTGAGCCTTATTTTGAAGTGTCACGAACGAAAATCTGTTTTATAGCACTATCACTTATTTGTATATTAATTTGTCCAATTATACATAACTTGAAATGTTGACTTCAGTATTTTTCGTTCAACAGTTGGCAGCTTTTTGCACGATCCAAATAGTGTTGAGCCGTATGATTTATGCAGGCTATCAGTTGAGGAGAGTCAGCTCAAATCCCGATATATAACCCTATATCATCGTTTCTCAACCTGGGGATCGCAACCACTGGGAGGGTCGCATTAATAGATATAAGGGGGGTCGAAATCTGCCCTTGTTGCGTCAGTAATGTAATGTCTAGGGGATTGCAAGGTATTTACAATTTTGTTTTGGCTATCTAGAGGTTGCGACATTAAAAAGGTTGAGAAATGAGGCCCTACACCATACTCATAAAATTGTAGTTTATTGTCTCTGAATTTGTGTGAAATAACCTGTTTTACAGATTAAATATTAGAGTTTGTCATCAAAGCAAAAGGATTTCTATCCACATAAAGATACAATCACGATTAGGAAAGGGTTGCAATTTTATGCACAAAGTTTTTTCTATTTTCATCATCACATGAAACCTTTCCTGCTTCTTTGCAAAAGTAATTGCATAAAATATTGAGACAAACAAAAAAGGTAATAAAATAAAGATGCCTACGATTGATATAATTTTAATGGCCATGTTCTTTCTCTAAAATACTCTAAATAAATAAAGCAACGATGCGTTTGTGTTATTCCTAAAGTTAAATTTAATCAGAGTAAAATGTTCTAGGAACCACGGCAAGGTAGCTTGTTGCCAGTTTCAAACTTCGAACAGTGCTCACAGTATACCCGTGAAGGGCTCTTCAAACTTGGAGTAAGTATTCAATATGATTATGAACTATGCAGACATTACATTTATATTTGAATACATCCACAGTTTCATAATTGCTAGTTTTCTAACCCTCTTTTGTTATAGAAAGTTTTGTTTAGAAGTCAAAGAATATAAATCTCTGTAATCTGAAGTATAGTGATTGTTTTGATATTTTTGTCTTTAGTCTTTTAGTTGTGCAATAAGGTATTATCGCACTAATCACATTTTACGCATGAACTTATCATCCTACAGCTTGCCGCATAAGTACCTACCAGATATTGATGTTGATTCTATTCTTCACAAACTAAACTTATGCTATCGCTTTCTTTCACTAACATAAAAGAAAGGGATGGCAACAATTTTAGTGCTGTCAAATTAGTCGGAATTAAAATGTCCACACAAGTTTAGTCGTTATCTCGGAACGTGCCGACTAAAAATACAAAGAAGTGGAACACGTAAACTGATTTGACTGCACTAAAGTTGTTGCCATCCCTTTCTTGTATCTACTATTAGTAAAAGAGAACGATAGTTTAAAAGAAATTAAGTTTGCGAACAAGATAATCAACTCCATTGTTCTATATAAGATACTTACATGATTATTTTATGTACTTCCATTACTTGTACTTTAGAAATATCAAAAAATCTAACATATCATTATCATCATTACCTTATCATATCATTTTAGATACTGTGTGTAGTCCGCCAACCCGCAGAAGACCTGCGTAGTGGTGCAAGGCCTGAATTCTTCTGATCCTGAGAAGAAGCCCGTGTCAAGCTGTGGGATACTACCTAATGGGCTGGTTATGTATGTGTATATTATGTTAGATCAACTTAAGTTTTTCAAGAAACACAAAATAAACTACCCAGAATATGGCCGTAAAAATACTTTAATTAAAACAAAAAGTTACATAAAATTAATCTAAGTTTTACCTAACTTAAACACGGTGGATTTTTTGCAAATATTAATTTCGTTTTCTGTCGGATTTGTAGTCATATAAAAATAAAACTTACCTATATTAACATAACAAAAGTAGCTTAGAAATATTTTATAGTAATAAACCTATTTGTATATTGTCGCCTCATCCTCCTCTTTCTTCACGGCTTGAATGAGGACCATGGACATGACAGCGTTCACGACCTGGAAATTAAAATAGGGAAATATTAGTTTAAAAAAATGTGATTTTTTAATATATTTTTTTATAATGCCAGATTCATGTAATTTTAAGGCCATGAGTACGAAACTTTGGGGCAATTGTGTAATGCATTCACTTTGACATTAACTTTCATTTTGAAATTAAAGCACCATTCTTTGCGTAGTACGTAGTTGCATATAACACGGATTGTCAAAACACACGGAGCAATGAACATTGAAATCCAGATGATTGCGATCGCGAGTGAGTTACGCAATTCGGCAGCTGGTTAAAGCAATATGAAATTATTTTACATTCTTGTAAAATAATCCAATATAGCTTTTTACGGTATCATTTTATCCCACGGACTAAAATGAGAATGTTTTAAAATGACAACATCGAGGGGCCGGAAATCCTGCAAAGGATATTGAGGGCGGATGATAGTTACTTTTTACAAGTTTTTAATTAACTTCACTTGTAAGTGTTAAAATTAATATGAAAATATATTTCAAAGAAGCATTTACATGCACTTTCAAAATGGTAATAAAGAATCTGGTAACTAAGTTGCAAGATGAGTGATGAGTGTCAGAAAGTACATAACATTAGTGTGTTAGTGGGTATGTTATATTCCCATTATTAGAATTAACTGCCATAAATAAAACTGTGGGTCAATTGTGTAATGCATTCACTTTGACATTAGCTTTCATTTTGAAATTAGAGCAATATTCATTGCGTGGTACGTAGTTGCCGGTAACACGGATTGTCAAAACACACGGCGCAATGAACATTGATATCCAGATGATTGCGATCGCGAGTGAGTTACGCAATTTGGCTACCGATGTCAATACAATATTGTGAGCCGATCTGATGATGGAGACGGAAGGTAGGTAACGGGACCCCTCAATTAATAACTGTGGATCATATAAATCTAAATAATAAGGGAATAGAAATGTTATGTACTGTCTTTTAATACCTGAACGAGTGTCACCGGTTTGCCGCTACCAACTCATAAAAACGCAATTACGCCCACCATGTTTATAGCAATCAATGCAAAATAAATTAAGCCTATAAAATTCGCTAGTAAGTATGCTGCATACACAGACAAGTAAGCCGCATAATACAATTTTAGTAACTCCGCGTCCAAAACAGTACCTAGATGATCAAGCAAACGGTTCGCGCACTGGGGTCCTACGAGACACCTGCACGCGGTGACAACTTCACGCATCTTTATTACCTTATTATTATTTTATTTTCAAATGGTAGGTGCGCTAACTGCTTAACCGGGCGAGTGGCGGGGAATCCCGTGAGGGACTTCATCCGCAGAAAATATTATAAACTAAAATCGAGGTTGCAAAACCCCATAAGGGCGTCCCCTAGGAACCTCGGACCTCGGCTTACTAGGGCATTGCGCTGCTATGTCCTGCTGCATCGGGAGTTGTTTTCTCGGAAGTGACGGACTTTCGGTATATCGGGTGGGTGACGCGTTTCGCGGTCTCGCCGGCGAGGGCGTAGACCTACCTAATTCTAACACAGTGGTGGTTAAGCCTACTCCTGGGAACTACTCTAGAGGCCTTTATTACCTTATTATTTAGATTTCTATATGAATAGATTGATGGTGTTTGGGCTCATATTTAGCAGCTTACAGTAGCAAATCCGTGTCTTATAAAATAGTATCTTAAAGAATATGTTATTCAACAAAAATACTTATAAAAACTAGTAACTGAAATCTTATATAAATTAATGGATTAGGAAACTCTAGACTTAATTCTTCAAGAAGAAGACCTCTAGCAAAGAGAACCCCAAGATATTAAACGCCACAGTGATCTTAAGTATCTTCGAACAACCCAACTGTATAGAATATTCCAGTATAATAACAATATAGAACTTTCTGGAAACTGTTATGGTAATATAGTTATATAATGTCAACGCGATTCCACCTCGTGTAGTTAAGATGCTCGGAACTCATTAAGCTGTAACAACCGGCGTGTCCTGGATATTCTAAGTTTTACGAGTACATATTTAGAAGTGCTATGTCAGTGCCCTGGTTGAATGTTTAGGGTGTAAATAAAAAGAAAATAGTTTTATATTTTTGTATATATAAATTGATGCTTCTAATTAAACCTAATTTACCACGTTTATACTAACTCGCTTTCAGGTATTTCTGTCTGTTTGGTACAAAATTTGCAATCGATCACCCAACCACGGACTGACCGTGACTGGTGCAGCTTAACTCTCTCTCCTTATCTTATCTTTACGAACCAAAGTGAGCATCTAGCATCTTCCGCCTTCTAGCAGACACGAACCTTTATTTATCTGGACGGTGTTGCCGACGGTAATGTTGCGGAAAACAACATCATCATCAAGTACACACACAAAACAAAAAAAAACAAATTCGTAGAGAGGTTACTCTGTAAGATTTAACCCGCTTGTCCAACGAGATAACGCGATTTTGGCAGAAAGATGCCTATATCCTGCAGTGGTTTTGTAATAATCTGTTGATGATTATTTTAAAGAAACATGAAATCAGAATAAATGCACTAATCAGTCCATCAAACACCCACATCCATAGCCAAAATTATTTTGGTTCCCATAATTCGCAATAGTTCTGCACCTTCCCGAGGCGGAATATGACTGTACTACAATAATGTAGTTGAGGACTGTCATTGGTTCGTGCCCCATCCCATCATAGATTAAAGTTGTCAAAAGAGCGACTGCTAGCTGGACCTGTGTCCTCTGGCAAGCCTTCCAAAGATCAGCCGTGATTAAAGAAAGACATACAAATAATAATAATCGTATGCATATACACTTAATGTAGAATTATCTGGCTCCTGCATTAGTAATAACTATGTTGCAGGAGCCAAAAATGAGGGAGTAGAAATGAGAGCTTTAAGATGTATATCTTGTGTAACTTTGAGATATTAAGTAAGGAATAACGTGATAAGGGAGCGTTGTGGAGTGACTGCAGATGTAGTGAAAAATATTGAAAAAGGTATGTTAAGATGGTTTGGACGTATAGAGAGGAGACTGATGAAGCAAGTATACGAAGCGAGTGTGGATAGAAGAGTTGGAGGGGGATGTCCTAGGCGAACGTATCACAATCAAATCGCGGACGTTCTAAAAAAAATGCCAGGTTAAGAGTACTTTAAGCCGACGAGCATGCATGACGAGGTTAATGAACGTAGAGAAGCAAAAGGAGTGTGTCAGGATCGTAGTAGGGGAAATCCAGTCTCTGCCTACCACAATGAAAAAAGGCGCGATAATATGATTATTTTTGTTATTGATCATGATCAATGGAACTTACAGAAACCATGCAGGAAGCGAGCACAATGCCAGCCAACCAGCCGGTCTTGCCTTCCAAGTACCAAGTGAGCTCATCGATGCAGCCGTGGAAGTAAGCGTTGCCGGTAACGGAGTCGCGGCATTCAGCAGGCAGTGGCTTGTTCAGGTTGATGTAGTCCATTGGTCCGTCGGCTCCGCAGCAACCAATCTGGAAGGTAACAAGTAACAAGATTAATTTAGTACACAATCACACAAGTATTATAAATTCGAAAGTAAGTCTGTCCGCCTGTTTGTTACCTCTGTACGACTAAACCTCTAAACCGATCGTAATAAAATTTGCCAATAAAGTGGCTTGGGTTCTGGAAAAGGATATAGGCTACTTTTTATCTCGGAAAAATAAACAGTTCCAGGATATGCGATAAATAACATCCTCGTGGGCGACGCCGTGGGTGACCTCTAGATCTATCCTACTATCCTATCCTACTAATATAATAAACGTGAAAGTTTGTGAGGACATATGGTTGTGTGGATGTTTGTTACTGTTTCACGCAAAAACTACTATTATGGATTTTAATAAAAATTTGCATACAGATACAACATAGCCCGGATTAACATATGGGCTACTTTTTATCCCGAAAAGTTGAACAGTTCCCGAGGGTTACGCGATAAACGACATTCGCGCGAGTGTAGTCGCGGGCATAGGCTAGTTAGAAATATTTACAACTAGCCTATGCCCACGGCTTGACCTGCGTGGATGTCCGTCCATGTTTTAAGATCCAAACTATTAGAGACACTACAAAAACACTAAGACAATTTCACACGTAACGTTTTACTTCGATGAAAGTATATACGACTAGCGGCCCGTCCTGGCTTCGCACGGGTGGACATGAAAATATGGCCTATGTTACTCAGGATGAATGTAGCTTTCAAAGGGTGTTTTTTTAATTCGGCACAGTAGTTTTTGAGTTTATTCATTACAAACATACACACAAAAATACAATTTTTTCCGCTTTATAATATGAGTATAGATAACTCAACAATCGTGCGAATTACAAGCATCGTTTGTGAACCGAACCAATTCAAAATTAAACTAAATTTGGCCAGGGAGAGTATATGATTGGAACAGTGTGCAATAGGATGCGGAACGTGAGCCTCAGGCCTATTTGATTATTGCCTGTACCCCGGACAAACTGAACTTGAGGCCTACTGAGGAAAAAGCTGGTGATTATTTTCACTATCTCTATTTTATCAAGGGGCTCAAGGCGTTATTACCACGTTTTAATTAACTCGCTTTCAGTCATGTCTGTCTGTTCCGACAAATTTTTAAATAGATTTTAAACTAATTTCCCGATGAGCTGGAGACTTGAAACTTTAAACATAGCTCAGGACTGGATGACAATGTAACATTAACACACTTTCTTTTTAAAAACGTGGTTCATAAAAAAAATTTTGCTTCAAGTCTTTTAATAATTAAACTTTTTTGATTTTTATTTTCTAAATTGGGCTCAAACTTAAATTAAATTAAATTTATTGAAGCTGAATTAATTTTTAGGTGACAAAAATATTTAATTAAATATAAAACAACTTTTGACAAATTTTTAGTATCATTAATTTAAACTCAACTTATATTTTTTAAGACAAACAACAATGCAATGCATACTAAGAACGTCAAACATATTTATTTTCTGTCTCTAGATACTTAATTACAATCTAGTCTTGAGGCTTAAGAGCAATTTAATTCATAAAAATATTTAATAAAGCTTTTTTTATTTGTAAGTAGGCACACACGGCTTCATAATATCAAGCTTTACATTTCCAGTAATGGCTGACCTCACATTCTTTAGGATTTCCGTACAATGAGAGGTAAGCTTATACTAGTAATGGATAGCTTGATGTGTAGCCGTGCGTAACATTTTTTAAATGACGACGTCTGTGGTCTGGTGGTTCGAGTATCGTACTGCTGATCACGCGGTCGTGGGTTCGATTCCCACAGGACACAAATATTTATGTGATGAACATAAGTGTGTGTCTTGGTCTGGGTGTTTCTTATGTATTATAAGTATGTATTTACAAAAAAAAGTATATAAGTATTTTATCCATTGTCTAGTACCCATAGTACTAGCTCTGCTTAGTTTGGGACTAGATGGTGCTGTGTGAAAATGTCCCAAAAATATTCATGTTTTATTTATTTTTAAATAAATGTTTCAAAACTAAGTCCTTCAACTATTTTTCAGTTGGCTTAACATTAATAGTAGGCCCCATAAACGTATCCTTTCGATGCTACAGTTTCGTCAACTGCCCATTCGACAAATGCGTTTCGGTGTTTGCTTCGTTAGAAGTAACTGTTTTTTTACACGTTTTTGTAGCCATAGTTTGACGAGAGAAAAATCACGGCTGGTTTTTTCGAGAGAGTTGGGCCCATAGACTTCATAAATAAAGGAGATATGCCATCAATGCATTGTAATAATTGTTTGTGTTTAGGTATCGCCGCTTTTTCCCCTCTTATTTTACAAAAACAGAAACAAAAACAATAAGTACGGTGCTCACACTCGATTTTTTTCATGCACACAAAGAAGCACTCAGCAACGCTAGTAAACTTAGGTACTCATTGTAAAGTGGGCATGAAGTTGTTCAATCTGTAAGCATTCCGTCGGTGATATGATCATTTTGCGCCATAGACCAGTAAGCCTCTAGACGCCGCTTAGCTGGACACCCCCGGGTCACAACGCATATGCTCTACCACTGCATATCATACGTCCCTCCGCCAATTGGAACGTCACTCAGTCAGCGAGCGGCACCAATCATAAGGAATCATACCACCGAACTTTTGAGCCGGCCAATCATAACGCGCCGTCCGCCCCCCTGCCCCACCAACGTTTTACGACTGCGTTCGAATACAAAACTTTGTCTATGCGGAGTCTTGAAGCTTACTGGTCTGTGTTTTGCGCATAACGAAGCGTCAAACGTTGTTCCTACTTGGCACATCTCCCTTGTTTTATATGTATCTATGTTCGGGCCATATGTACATTTTTTGGTCCGTCTGTAACTTTTTCAGTACTGGAAGTGCTAAATGATGATCTCAGTCAGATATGAAATTGGAAAATCCAGTTCAACGAAAATCGAACTATAATTATTGCTATGTTTGTTGATTTATTTTTGCAGGGGCTACCATTACTATAGAAAAATACGGTATGAATAAAAAATCTGATAATACAGATCTATCAATACATCTGCCTCGTTAGTCTAGTGGTCACAAGCGCGACTGCTGAGCATGGGTTCGATTCCCGGGTCGGGCAAAGTGTTATTGGATTTTTTCAGTAGGAAATTCTCAGTAGCAGCCCGGAGTCTGGATTTGTGCCCGGTCAATAGCAATAGGCTCGCCCCCTATTACATGGGACTATAACATAACTGGCTAAATGTGGGTGTACTATACACCTCTCACCGTACGCAAAATACACGCTTGGACGTGGAGTTGCGGAAACCAGCCTGTTATACTATACTATACACCTCTGCCTACCCCTTCGGGTAAATACAGGCTTTATGTTATGTTATCAATACATCTGCAAAATATGATGGAATTTATCAAGGATAAATAACTCTGCTTTTTATTAAAATAAGTCCTACTTTGATGCCTAGGATAGAGAAAAATTATACTTACTCCTTCTTGCACCATCCTCAGGATTTCGCGACTGCCTTCATGCTGGGGATTGTTCATCAGCCTCACGATGACATCTTTGATGAGTGGCTGTATGCTGGAGTCGTAGGTGGAAAAGTCTAGCACCACACATGCTCCGACCAGGCCAAACACGAATAAGGCTATCTGGGTTGCTATATACTGTAAAATAGAAAGATATTATAAGTGTGTATTATTAATGTATTAGTATGACGACCTATAAAATTTATCGGTCTGCTGAAGTGATAAAAAAATCTCTCAATTAGTTTACTATGTGAGAACAGGTTTCTTTTAAATACAGATTCACTCTAGATCCTGCATTTTTTCAAATCTGATACAGTTTTAAAATGCAAGTTATATACAACGTGTTATTGAAATAACTAAAAACCTCTTAAGGGGTCATTGTACTCATCAGTATTAACAACTTTTATTCGACAAAATGTAGGCAACATCTGTTTTTTGTTCCGAGGTTTTCGGGTTGGTCCCATAATAAACAGTAGTAATAGTAGTAGTAGTAGTAGTTATTTGTTTTAGTTTATAAATGCAGGTGTACGCCACGGATTGCCCCCATTTTCTAGATCTTACGTCTTCTTTGTCCATCCGAAGGTTTTCTGGAAGATATCGCTTTTAGGGATAAGACCCATAATGTATACGTTGTTCCTGGTTACTACTATTTTCATGGTGGACAATAAAGTATATTCTATCTATCTATCTATATAGTAAAAGTTGTTCAAACTGATGAGTACAATGACCCATTAAGAGGTTTTTCAGTTATTTCAATAACACGTTGTATAACATGCGAGTTATGGTTTGATGTCTGTGGTATAGTGGTTCGAGTGTTGATCAAGAGGTATTGGGTTTGATTCCCACAGGACACAAATATTTATTTGATGAACATAAGTGTTTGCGTTGGTCTGGGTGTTGCTTTTGTATTATAAGTATTTACATAAAAAAGTATATAAGTATTATATCGATTATCTAGTACCCATTGTACAAGCTCTGCTTAGTTTGTGGCTAGATGCTGATGTGTAAAAATTCCCAAAAATATTTATTTTATTTATTTATCTATCTGTCTTTTTTTATTTATCTGTGGGCAAAATTTCATCCAAATTCATTCAGTCGTAGCGTGATTGAAGGACAAATAAATATACAAACGTCCATACTTTCGCAATAGCTTAGTACCGTAAACTGCCCTAACTTTGCCCACAAGCCCTACTTTGCCTAAGGCATTAACTTAATTTTTACACGCACTAACACTTTATAACTGAACCAAATGTTAGCGTTGTCATACTTTTTGAAGCTCCCCAAGTACGGAAATCATAGCTATTATAGTTTAAATCAATCAATCAAAAAAATACTAGGCAAAGTAGGGCTTGTGGGCCAAGTTAGGGCAGTTTACGGTATGATTAGTAGGACAAAAGCAATGCGCCTACCAATTTTTTTACCAACCAGCTTTTTATCATGTTTTCAGTTGTTACCATTAGTTGAACAAAACTACAGAATAAACAAAAAGAACACAAACAAATATATAAATTCTGCAAACGTTCCTGTTCAAGGAACTTTTTTTCATTCACATGACTTCTAGCTAGATCACAAATATTCATGTAAAAACTTGGCAGACAAAGAGAGTCAGAGTTAGATTTGTTATTCTGTTTATAACTAGTACGCTAATATTGATGCTAACAGTATTTGTCTGGATCTGAAGCAATCGTAACTAACCTAGATAAGATCAGAACTTATAACTGAATTTACGTCACTTGTTTTTCGTTCTAGACCAGCGGTTCTCAAACTTTTTTGGTCACGGAACCCTTTTGACAAGCAAAATACTTGACGGAACCCTACAATAAAACAATAGTTTTTAAAAGTGTATTCTTTATTATATAAGCATAATAAAAGTACAATGTAACAGTTACTAATTATTACTTACTTTAACCACATGCCAAGTACAATAATAGAAGATATTAAAAATGAAAAAATCTTAACTAATGGGAGGTATGAAACTGTTTTTTATTTTTCATCAATTGGTTGATATCAGGTTTGATAGAAGACATTTGAAGTCTCATATCAGGTTCGGCGTCCAGTCTATTGCGATATTTTGTTTTCGTGGCTGCATAGGTTGAGAATCCTGTTTCGCACAAATATGTTGTTGGGAACGGGAGAAGAATATTCAGAGCCATTCTGCCAAGCATTGGATATTCATCACGGATTCTGCACCAAAAATCGTTGAGAGGCGTCATTTTGAACAGTGACTCCATACTTGTGTCTGATGACATTTCTAAAAGAGATTCATATATCTCGTTTGACATACTTTCGGGCTTTTGCAAGTTGGGTAAAAAAGGATTATGAATCCATGAATTCAGCTTCATTTTTGTATTATGTTCTTCGGGAAAATACTTTACAAAAGATGCGCGCATCGAAGTGAGATATTGGACCAATTCTTCAAATACATCATCTTGAAACATTTCCGAGTCGTTATCGCTAACAAACTCACTGAGTGACGTAAAGCTTTCTATTTCTCTCTTACCAACGCAAATAATCCAAAAATCTAATTTTCTTTTGAAGGGAGTTATTTTGTTATAGGCCTGGAACACTGTTGTCTGTTTACCTTGCAATGATAAATTCAATTCGTTCAGTTTTTGAAAGATATCCGCCATAAAAGACAATCGGAACAACCAAGTTTTATCATACAAACGGTCTTTCAAATTAAAAGAAACTGTATCTGCTGAAAGAAACATTTGTAACTCGGCTCTAAGTTCAAATAGCCTTGTTAAAGTTTTACCCCGAGACAGCCATCGCACTTCTGTATGGAGCAGCAGTGTTTTATGTTTGCTGCCATAATCTTCACACAATAATGAGAACAATCGGGATTGTAGTGGTCGTGATTTGATAAAATTAATTATTTTTACCGCTTCATCCATAACTAATTTTAGATTTGACGGCATTTGCTTCATCGCAAGTGCTTGTCTATGCAGAATACAATGGCTGGAACTACAATTAGGCGCTTTACTTTTTATTCGTGATACTGCTCCTGCTGTTTTACCTGTCATCGCCTTGGCCCCATCTGTACAAATGTCAATGCAATCGTTCCAACTAAGATTATTTTCTTTAAAAAATATGTTTATTTTATTAAAAATTTCTTCCCCGGTAGTGTTTGTGGGCAGCGGTGAACACATAAGCATGTCTTCTTCAAAAGAACGTTCATATGGATATCTCACGATAACCAGCAAGATAGCCAGACCAGTGACATCAGTTGACTCATCCATTTGCAAGGCGAATCGTGTTTTTTGTAGACGTGCAACTAGTTCTTGTTTGACGTAGCTTGCCAGATCATGGATTCGCCGTGAAACAGTATCGTTTGATAGCGGTACAGTAGAAAGATGCTTTGCAGATTTTTCATCGAGCATACATTTTGTTATGTCTAACACACATGGCTTTATTAAATTCTCAGCGATAGTGTGCGCTTCACCTGCTTGTGCAATGCGATAGCTAACTAAATATGATGCCTCCGTGGCCTTTTCATTGATAGTTTGTGTTACATGCATCATATTTTTTTGACTTTCCAATAACTGTTCTTTTTTACGAACAAAAAATTATTTATTCTTGTCTTTAGACTCGGGGTGTACAGTTTCTAAATGTCTGCGTAATTTGGCAGGTGCCATGGAACTATTAGGAAGCAGTTTACTACATAACATGCAGAGAGGTGAGCCGTTGGAATCAACAAATCCGAAACTGATATATGATTCATCATACTTCCTTTTTTTCGTCTTTGAAACCGTGGAGCTTGACGTCGTGGCATCATCGTCTGGATCGGTAATTGCTGTATTCTCCGCGCGTACTGCTTTTGAACATTCAGCGTCATTAGAAGATGTCGTTGCAACACGTTTAACACCTTTAAGCCAACGTTCCATTCTTCTTTATTAATAATGTTACACGTCAGGATGGTAGGGTCAAAATAATGCACAATCGTTACTGCGTTTATGAGACAAAGTTTAGTCCAAAGAAGAAATGTACAAAACTGATACAATCAGAATACAGCGGGCAGTAGAACTTACAAGAAGGCAGCAGGCTAGCCAGCTTGTAAGTAGGTAGGTACGAACTTATCGCTCCGAACGCTAATCGTCAACTGACTGACGAGGCGCGACTTTTTTTATATAATAGCGCTTTTATACTTAGTCCTAGACTCGAACTCGAACATTCTCAAAAATACTCGAGTCGGCGCCTTTGATAAACAAAAAGCGGAAATAAAAATATCATCATCATCATCATCATTTCAGCCGAAAGACGTCCACTGCTGGACATAGGCCTCCCCCAAACATCGCCACAACGACCGGTCCTGTGCCTTCCGCATCCAGCGGATTCCCGCGACCTTCACCAGGTCGTCGGTCCCATTCCCGTAAACATCGGAGAATCTACACTCGAAGTTGTTGACGATTATGTATACCTAGGACAAACTGTCCAGCTAGGTAAGTCCAACTTCGAGAAAGAGGTCAATCGTCGAATCCGACTCGGTTGGGCAGCGTTCGGGAAGCTACGCAATATCTTCTCGTCCAAAATACCGCAGTGTCTCAAGACGAAAGTCTTTGACCAGTGTGTGTTGCCAGTAATTACTTACGGTACTGAAACGTGGTCGCTCACAATGGGCCTGATAAGAAGGCTCAAAGTCACTCAAAGGGCAATGGAGAGGGCTATGCTCGGAGTGTCCCTGCGTGATCGAATCAGAAATGAGGAGATTCGCAGGAATAAAAATATAAATACAAAAAAATGCGTTGTAAACAATCTCGACTTTATGCTTTTGAAGATAGAGCCGAAAGTCGCTTGTTCACAACTATAGCGTCTAATTCAGAGGCGGCTTTTATCAAAGGGACTGCGCGCTCACAAGTATACGCGCGGCGGGCGGATTCAAAACGTTCGACCAGTGACCAGAGAGAGGTGTTTTGTTTTTTTTTTCTAAATTCTTGCGGAACCCCTACAGGGGTATCGCGGAACCCTAGGGTTCCGCGGAACACACTTAGAGTACCGCTGTTCTAGACAATCTAATATGGTGCCAAGAATTCAAGGCTACATTCAATAACATTAAATTCGCATAAACCCAAATGTGCAATTAAGTTGGCAATAAGAAATGCCGGTCAACTTAGAAAGTTGGTACGAGAAACCACAGGACATTATAGTTTCTTACTTTTTGAAAATGTCAAGCTGACATATATAATCCCTAAGCTACCAAAGGGTTAGGCAAAGGTCTGCTGTAGGCGTATTCTGTAAACAGCTATGGGTGTATTATTATACACATAAATTGAATAAAATATATACATAGGAGTGTTTGCAGACGCCTTCTTGTAGGTCCAACAAATAAACGACCACAATTCTAAATAAATCAATTCTTATCTCAAATATTCTATTTGACTTTTGCTGTCACCGTTACTGACAGCCAAAATGTCTCAAATAGTAGGATTATTTCAACTGTCACAAAATCTGCAACCAATTCTCGTATATTTTGTTAGATACTGGGGAATACTGGGTGTAAAAATAAACACCGTTGTCCTTGATACCAGTGGTTTGGTTTCATTTATAGAATGTAAAATCAATGAAAAATTCAACCTTTTTTTAAGAAAATCCACATTTCACCACAAGAGCATTTCACCCTACGCGTGAGGACAAAAACCCATGTCTAACCACCAAAAACGTATTTTTTACTCGGTATATTTAAGTTATATATATACCCATCGTTAGAGTGATAACGGTGTTTACCCTTACACCCAGTATATGTATATACTAGCATTGCTCTTGTGGCTTTGCCCGCGTAAAGTTTTAACATTCCCCGTATATTGTTTCCCGTCGTTTCTTTAATATTATCTAATTTGAAGAGTATTTGTGTCAAGCATGACCCCAGGAAGATGTTCCATGGAAACATTAATACCCTTTTTAGGGTTCCATACCCGAAGGGTGCCAAACGGGACCCTATTACTCTTGCTACGCTGTCCGTCCGTCCGTCCGTCCGTCCGTCCGTCCGTCCGTCCGTCCGTCTGTCTGTCACAGGGCTGTATCTTTTGAACGGTAATAGGTAACCGGTTGAAATTTTCTCAGAATATGTGTTGCTATGAGGAGTATCACGACAAATACTAAAAACAAATAAAAAAGTCTAAAACCAAAGGGGGTCCCAATACAAGAATTTTTTTTCAACGTTTTTGTTCCTGCTGTATCTTCAAAACGGTAATACGTGGGACACTCAGAAAGTTTTGCGAAACTAAAAAAAATTGTTCTATACGTACATATATTTTTATCAAATCTTTTCAAAGTACTTTCCACCAGCCTCTATACAAAGATTCATGCGCCTAAACCAGTTTTCAAAACACTTTTTCCAGTCCGCCGCAGACACCTCGTTTACAGCCTGCTCGAACGCAGCCAGCGCATCTTCCGGCGACGAAAATTGTATCCCTTTGAGCTGATTTTTTATTTTTGGGAATAAAAAGAAGTCACACGGTGCTAGATCAGGGCTGTAAGGAGGGTGACCCAGGAGTTTGACTGGCGTGCTGTCCAGGAAGTCCCTCGTTTTGAGTGCGGTGTGCGCAGGTGCATTGTCGTGGTGGAGCAGTAGCCCGCGGAGCCCTGTGTTTGGTCGCTTGTTGCTTATAACAGAGAAAACTTCTGGCAAACATTTGGTAGTATACCATTCGGCATTAATGCTTCTTTGATCCCGTAAGGGAATTGATACCAAGTGGCCAGTCAAATTAAAAAAGCTAGCGATCAAAATCTTACCCCCGCTTCTAGATCGCTTCACTTTGGTAGGCGTTGGCTCATTTTGAAACACCCAAACAGTCGACTGGCGCTTGGTTTCTGGGTCGTATTGATAAATCCAGGACTCATCACCTGTAACGATGTCGTAAACACGCCGAGACGAGCCTGCTTCAAATTTGTTAAGCATATCACGGCACCATTCCACCCGGGCCTGCTTCTGAGCATCGGTGAGGTTGTGCGGCACCCAGCGTGATACTATCCTCCTCACGCGAAGATGGCTGTGTAGAATCTCGTGAACGCTTCCCGATCCAATCTTCAATATGTGTTGAATCTCCTGATATGTAATTCGCCTATTGTCTTGGATTAAATTTTTCACTGCTAGCACGTTTTCTTCGGTAACAGCCGTCAAAGGGCGACCGCTTCTTTCGTCATCCCCCAAAGTTGGTCGACCGCGCTTGAATTCGTTATACCAACGATACACGGTTGCCTTGGAAGGGCCTTCATCCATGAATGCCATTTGAAGTCTATCGTACGATTCATCCGGTTTCAGGCGACACTTGAAATCGTATAAAATCATAGCTCTAAAATGTTCCCGGCGCAGATCCATATTTCAGTGAGACACAATACTTTGAATTAACTCGCAAAAAATGTGGAGGGAAATTTTGAAATTGGAACTTACTTATTTTTACTTATAAATAATCATATTTTCGAAAAACATTATAACTGGCCAGTCTCCCATATATAAAAACTTTTTTTCGCAATACTTTCTGAGGGGCCTGGTACATACCCGCGTCAAACTTAGGCAGATACATATTATGTAGGTTAGCAACAAATACTAAAAATAAGACAAACATAGACATATGTGGTGGTATCTACGTAAGAAAGAGATGCAAAAATTCACATTTCGTGTACGTTTGTTGATGTCTTTTGATTAACTCTCGTAAATTAAATCAGTTTTTATGGGGTATCGATAGGTGGTACGGAACTCTTACTGCGTGAGTCCGACTCACACTTGGCAGGTTTTTCCCACGTTCAGTTAAATTTTCGAAAAATTTTAAAACTCTTAATTCATCGATTGCTTTAAAGATTATTTATACCGAATTTTGACTAAATCCAGCCACATAAGAATATTCTCCCACACAAATTTTGTAACCCTATTGCACCCTTTTTAACACGCTTTTATTAGGTCGACCTGTATGTAACTAACTATGTAATGGAATCTTAAGGTAACAAATTTAACCATCTACAAAGGGTCGTAGCGTAATGAAAATTGGCAGCTGTATGTAGTTCTGATGACAATACAATAATATGGTACTGTCGAACTGATCTGAAAATGGAGCCGGAAGATATGAACTGGAACTTCATGATGGAAAATCGTATCATAGCTGTTTTGGGTTTCTAAGAAAAGTCTTGTAATGAACGTTGACCACCGTTGGTTTCAAGGTCTGACAATGAAGCTGGAAGATAAGCACTGGCATTCCATGATGGAATATCGTATCATAGTCGAGAAAGGCCACGTAATGGACTTTGAACACGATCAGGTTTCAAGGTTATAAGCGTGTTTTTCTAGTGTTTTTTAAACTATTAATTTATTAAGGATTACTTTTGGGAAAATAAAAGTTGTGTTTCATTATTTACTTTAAAGATAAGTTTTGAGTAAATCGGTCCAGGAGTAAAAAATTGTCATACTAAATCTAATACCCTATTTCACCCCTAGTCAAAATTTCATGTTTCGACACAGACCAGTAAGCCTCAAGACGCCACATAAACAAAGTTTTGCATGAGAACACATTCGTAAAATGTTGGCGGGGACCGCGTTATGATTGGTCGGCTCAAACGTTCGTTGATATGATTGGTGCCGCTCGCTGACGGAGTGACGTCCCGATTGATGGCTGGGCGATAAGATAAGATATGCAGTGCTACTGCATGTGCTTTGGGGGGGTATGCAGCTAATAGGCGTCTAGAGGCTTACTGGTCTGTGTGTTTCTAACTTGAGTAGTTTCAGCCCTGCGTTGATGAATCAGTCAGTCAGGACATCTCTCTATATAATAATAATAATAATTCATTTATTTCAGGCATCTAGGCCCATAAAAAAATACATAAAACCATATACAATAATATAAAGTAGGTACAATAATATAAAACGATAATAATATATCAACATCTCTCTATCGCTCTGAGGTTTGCTGTAAGAAAACTCATTTTTGAGTTAAGCTCGCCGATGTACATAAGCTTTCCTATTGTAATATTAATGTGTATTTGTGTGTACAATAAAGTAGCATAAAACATAAAAATTAAATAATCTATACATTAGGTAATAGCGGCGTCGCCGTCGTGAGTCGCGCGGTGTCGGGTATCCGTCCTCGGAATCGCCGGAACACAACAGCTCTCGGCCAAAATTCTTCCTTCGTGAAGGTCGACGACAGATGTTCAGTCGGAACCCTCACCACAAATGAATTAAAATTCACATTGTGACGACACTCCAACCGCTCGACCCTCAGAGTAAACTTGGTCTTGACCTGGATGTACTCTACAATCTCCTCGGCCTTTGTAGAGCAATGCAGCCGGGACACGTATAGCAGCGTCGTTGGCACAGCAGGACGCAACAGATGGTTCGGTCCGGTCGGTGCGGTACCGCACTGATTCTTACAAGTGGGCTTTCTTTTCTTCTTCTCAACCTTGCTAAAACCCTCCTTGTCGCTCTGGTTCTTCTGTGGACTCCTCTGAGGCAGATCCCTATGATTAGAATCACGATGGATCTGCTTTCCTTCTTCCTGCTGCTTAGGTTGCATCGCAGCGGGCTTGTTGGCGGCGGCAATAGCAGCGAAATCACGTTTCGGGGTCGACGTACTGATGCAAGTAGCCTCTACCGGAGTAGAAGGACGGTCGGCGGTAGAACGCAATGCATCGCATGCGATATTTACATTCTGTGACGAATTTAAATTCGCCGACTCAAAACTGCTGATGGACGCATTTGACGCCCCGCGACGAGTGTTCACCTTAGAGGCCTCAGGTGACCTACTTACGGAAACAGCGTTGCGTAATGACACTACTTCGGCACGTAGTTCACCTATGGTGTGATCCGAAATCTGTAATTTGGACTGCACCTCGGCCAGGCTTCTTTTCAGAGAAGTGATGTCCTTCAGCAGCCTGGTGACGTCAACATGGTCAAAAGTGACAGGAGGCAGCTTGTGCAGCTCCTTCGCTAAAAAAGCGGGCACGTCGTCTGGGTCGGTCACCTTTAACAAAGTGATGATGTCCTGGACACTCTTCTCGGTTCCATCTCTCCTACGGGACGGCATCTGGTCAATCTTCCCAAGCGTTTGGAATAGCAGCCTCTTGCCACTGCTAATCTCATCTTCTTTGAAGTTGGATTTGCAGATCTGCAAAATGCTGACCTCGTCCATGATATCGATGGCATGTTGTATGAATGCCAACAACTCATTGACTATGAGTTGTTGTGAACCCATAGCGAAAAATAAAACGGGCAGCGGCTAGAGCCGCGCAATACGCGAATTAAAATTCGTACTGTGTAAACACGTCCGTATCCGAGCGCGCATCGCACTGCATAAGTATACATAGATTAGGAATAAGAACTTACCGCATATAGAAGCAAGACGTTTTCCATAAGTGCTGACCCGCATCCGAGGAACGCGATGACCATGATACCGAGAGACGCAATGAGGATGATGTAGATTCCGATGAAGTACTTCTGCAGCTCTAAAATCCTCATCCACTCGTTAAACCCAGGCTCGATGCAGATCCATAGGCAGAGAGCGAATATGGACACACCGAACAACTGGAAAAAAGAGAAAATGTTCAAGGCTCACTGGGCATTAAGTAATCACATTGCTCTTCCACTCCGTGCATCCAATGATGTGTTGTTTGCCTCTTATTACTTCGTTATTGAGACTGGCTTTTCGAATTGGAGATTGAATGGGTTTATTTATTACTGTTGTGATACTTGCAACGTGTTACAGGATATACGCAAATCATGAAAGAAGTTTGTTCAGAATTACTGAGAGAATCGATTGTTATGGTTTTTATACCATGTTTTATTTTCCCATAAAAAATCTAATTTATATTACGCTGCCCTAGTGCTTGAATGGCCAACCGACCGTTTTTTCGAACGAATTATTTGGCGATTACGCATTTGGCGATTACGCATCATATAATTAATAGTTTTATTATATTAATGAATGTAATGAAAGTATATTCCCTAATACCTATATATTTTAAAAATCCCTTATAATATTTACAACCAACAAAAAATCCGTGTGCTGTCAGGGAACCCCCCGTCAGGAACGAAGTTATCCTTAAAATTAATGTTTTTCATTATAATGCCAAATTTCGCATAAATTAAGTATAGATGGCAGGAAACATCATGTGTCGGACTGAGATACCACCCGTGACCTCATCACTGCAGTAGGCGGCAGCGACCTCTCGCTTCCAGCCGTGGTTCTGTCGGTCGGGAGCGAGAGCGCTTGGGAAGGCGTCGTCTCCTTCTGCGAGGATGTAATGCTCGCTAAGGAGGCGGAGAAGGTTCGAGAGGCGATAACCTCTCTTCCCAACCGCAGGAGGCGACCTGGGCGTCGTAGGAGGGCATATGCCGACCTCCAGCCACCCTAGGTGTGGGCCTGCGGGCGGCGGACTCGGGGTGGCCCGCTGCCCGACCAGTCAAGGCCCGTGATGGTGGCACGTTGTGTTCCGCGCGCGCCTGTTAAGAGGAGGGTGCGGCCAATGTGGTGTGAAGTGAAGGGGTGAAGTGGCTCGCCTGGTAGTGGCGAGCCGGGACCTGCCGGGGATGGTTGGGCGAATATCATCATCATCATTACAGCCGAAAGACGTCCACTACTGGACATAGGCCTCCCCCAATTAAGGGGGGGGAATATGAATATATATATTGGGTGAATATGGTTGGGAGTATTTCTCACGCCCCCGGCCAAGGGTCGGTAGAGGAACACCGTGGTGGTTTTTAGTCGGTAAGAGTCCGACACTGGCTCCGCCTTCCCCGGGCGGAGTGCGCCCACGAGGATTTTCCCCACGAAAAAAAAAAAGGCCCAGGTTCGATCCCCAGTAAAATATGTCTTTTATACGTTTTATTTAATAGTTAACTGTAATTTTGACGTTACCCACCAGATGGCGCTTAAAGGTAATGTCAGCTGACAAGTCCATGTCCATATATTCAATGTACTCTATGGGTATAACGCAAATCTTAGCGTGACGTGACGCTACATTTTCTCCCGAATCATACCTACCGCAAGCCCCCATAAGGAACTACTTTCCAAAAAGTTCTCATGTATTTGCTCACTGGTCGATTGGCCATTCAAGCATTAGGGCGGCGATAAGTTACTAAGGATAAATAAGTATATTAGTGGATCTCGAGTAAATCCTTGAGGTCCAGAAAGACCAGTGAAATGGGCATCTGTATGTCATGTAACCCCTAAATGGCATCCTGCAGCTATTCAGCAACCAATTTGGAAACTTAATGATGCTTATTGGACGATGCCACTATATGTATACTGAGAGCGGTGAGCACGGTTTTGTTGGCTTCACTATGATTGTTTGCAGTATTTTGCCTATATTTTTACTGTCTGTGGTTCAGAACTGAACAGAAAATCAGCGCATACTTAGGTATTATTAAGTCACAGAAGTAATTTAAGTCAAACAAGTTTAGAGTGCTTCATACAGTTCTCAATGGTGTGTGTAGTCCGCCAACCCGCACTAGGCCAGCGTAGTGAACTAAGGCCTTAGCCTTCTCATACTGAGAAGAGGCCCGTGCCCAGCAGTGGGACAGTAGTGGGCTGGTTATGTTATGTTAAGTTTACAAGCAATGGGCCAAACATCCTTTTACCTTTTACTAATGTAGTCTTTAAATCTTCACTACTGCACCTACAGACCATTCTCACGTTTTAATTACATTCACTTCAAATGGACCTGGTATTTTGATCATCACATAAAATAATAACTTGAAGACTTACTGATATTTAGAGTTTTCTACACACATTCACTTAAAATGAACCTTTTATTTCAACCATCCCATAAAATAATAACTTGAGGACTTACAACAGTTTAAAGCTAGAGAATCCCCTTGGTCAGTGGAAATATTTATTGTTATGTCGT
Organism: Asteroscopus sphinx; assembly: GCA_949699075.1. Taxonomy (NCBI): domain Eukaryota; kingdom Metazoa; phylum Arthropoda; class Insecta; order Lepidoptera; family Noctuidae; genus Asteroscopus; species Asteroscopus sphinx. Next base: position 23,358,910 of record OX453007.1, read on the forward strand.
TTTGAGTTTGTGTGGGGGTGTGTTTGAGTGTGTAGTGTGTGTGTGATATACAAAACTTAAGTACACCTCCTATATATCTCAATAAAACTAAGATAAAACAAGCGATGGACAAGTTCCTTTCTGAAAGTTTTATAATCTCATTAATGCCGTGAGTGAGTCGTCAAGTTTTATACCAGCCAGTAAGATCTACAGATCGCAGGATTTCTTATAATAGCTTTGTTTTTGTCTTCCAAATAGCCGGAGATAAAGCTGGGGGCTATTGTCTGGGTAATATTTACTCTACCTACATATATTTGTATACAGGATGGGGATGTTATTTACCTACACAATGTAGACAAGAGATCGATGTTATCAGAGTCATTTGGACGTTTATGGTTGTTACTTTGTTTCGTTGGATTGTTGTTTCCTAATTATTGTGCCTGTGTAGTTATAATTATGTTATTAAATTTATTGGTTTTGATAAACGATTCATGGCATATTTAATACGGTTAGTAGTGGGTGATGTAGCGTAATGAAATACCGTAGTCTGGATAACAACTGATTTATTACTTTTGAAGGTGATAGTACATTAATATTATATAATACTAGCTTTTACCCGCGGCTCCGCTCGCGTTAAATTCTGCTAACCCACGTCAGTCCAGCCCAGTCCAGTCCATTCCAGTCCAGTCCACTGTCCCACTGTCCCGCTGCCCCGCTGCCCCACTGCCCCACTGCCCCGCTGCCCCGCTGCCAGGCTGCCCCACTGCCCCGCTGCCCCACTATCCCACTGCCCCACTGCCCCGCTGCCACACTGCCCCGCTGCCCACTGCCCCGCTACCCCACTGCCCCAATGCCCCGCTGCCCCACTACCCCGCTGCCCCGCTGCCCCGCTGCCCCACTGCCCCACTACCACTCTGAAACACTGCCCCCCACTGCCCCGCTGCCCCGCTACCCCACTGCCCCAAAGCCCCACTACCCCGCTGCCCCTCAGCCCCGCTGCCCAGCTGCCCCGCTGCCCCACTGCCCCGCTACCCCACTGCCCCACTGCACCGCTGCCCCACTATCCCACTGCCCCACTGCCTGCCCCGCTGCGCCCCACTGCCCCGCTGCCCCGCTCCGCTACCCCACTGCCCCAATGCCGCGCTACCCCACTGCCCCGCTGCCCCACTGCCCCGCTGCCCCACTATCCCACTGCCCCGCTACCGCACAGCCCCGCTGCCCCACTATCCCACTGCCCCAGAGCCTGCCCCGCTGCTCCACTGCCCCGCTGCCCCGCTGCTCCGTTGCCCCGCTGCCTCGCTGCCCCACTGCCGCGCTGCCCCACTATCCCGCTGCCCCACTAACCCACTTCCCCGCTGCCCCGCTGCCCCACTATACCACTGCCCCACTGCCCCGGTAAACCACTGCCCCGCTACCCAACTGCCCCGTTGCCCAACTGCCCCGCTGCACCACTATCCCACTGCCCCGCTGCCCCACTATCCCACCGTCCCACAGCCTGCCCCGCTGCTCCACTGCCCCGCTTCCCCACTGCCCCGCTGTCCCGCTGCCACACTGCCCCGCTGCCCCGCTGCCCCGATGCCCCACTACCCCACTGCCCCGCTGCCCGGGTACCCCATTGCCCCGCTGCCCCGCTAGCTCGCCTCCCCGCTGCTCCACTGCCTCGCTGCCCCGCTTCCCCGCCCCGCTGCCCCACTGTCCCGCTGCCTCGCTGCCCCACAACCCCACTGCTCCACCTCCCCGCTACCCCGCTACCCCACTATCCCAGTGCCCCACTGGCCCACTGCCCCGCTGCCCTGCTGCCCCACTACCCCACTGCCCCACTGCCACACTGCCCCACTGTCCCACCGTCCCACTGTCGCTGTCCTACTGTCTCACTGTTCCACTGTCCCATTATCCCACTGTCCCACTGTCCCACTATCTCACCATATCACTATCGTCCCGTCCCATGTCCCATGTCCTGTCCCATGTCCCATCCTATGTCCAGTCCCATGTGCCGTCCCACTGTCCTGTCCCATGTCCCGTCTCATGTCCCGTCCCATTTCCCGTCCCATGTTCCGTCCCCTGTCCCGTCCACTGTCCCGTCCCCAGTCCCGTCCCCTGTCCCGTCCCCAGTCCCATCCCCAGTCCCATCCCCAGTCCCATCCCCTGTCCACTCCACTCCATCGTACATTACTATCCGCTCTTGCAAATGCATAGAAGCTTCGATCTGTCGGGTGAGTACGCAACCTACGAATTAATTTTTTCTTTTTTTCTTTCTTTCTTTCTTTCTCAAAACCCATACCAGTTTTTAAGTCAGATCATCAGCTTTCAAACAAAAAAAAAAACATCAAAATCGGTCCAGTAGTTTTAGCGTGATGCTGGAACAAACAAACAAACAAACAGACGTTTACAATTTTATAATAGTTAAGATGAACTACCCACAACAGGTGATAACAAATGTTTGATTTTTCATCGAAATATAATCTTTTTCAGTCAATAGGCAATTTTTGTGTATACCTACCATAGAAAAAATGTAAGAGTATAGAAGGTTATAATCAATATTAGAAAATAAACCGCAGAAACATTATTCTTATTGAAATGGTATTAACTTTACACTGAGTAAAGTTAATACCATTTCAATAAGAATAATTTCCGAATTGAAATCAAACTTCATATTCGCATTAGTTCGTTGCAACCGTAGATATGGGAAAATGTAAACAAAAGCTTACAGCTGTTTTGTGATATACTGTATTCGAGTGCTGTATCAATCGAATTAGAATTCAAGTTAGTGTCAAATCGTACTGCATTTTTTTAGGAATTGACATAATATGCTCGATCTGGCTGAGAGCTCGAAACAGTCGGAGGTAATTAGGCCCCTATGCATTTGTTTTGTCTCTCTGTCGATGTTGTGTCCAATCGAACTCGTCTCGATGTCGTCCCGTCGTCGTATACGTAACGTATGTAAGAGCCTATTGTCACCCTTTACCTAGAACAAATTCGAACGTAACTCTTTTGTGCCAAAGTTCTTTATTCAAACTTTAACAATATTTAACCTTCCACGTCACTTCTTTGTTATTTAGTTTGTCTTTGCTCCGGGGACATGATGAAATTGGTCGGATACACAAATAAAACAAGTACTCGAATAAGAAAGGCAAAATTATTATGAATATTCAAACAGAAAAATATTTACGTTGTCGCGGACCTAAAGTAATTGACTATTTTTCGAGGATAATATTTTCAATTTTTTTTCGCAAACTAGTTTCTGAATAAATCTTTGTAATAACATCGCTAGTTAAACGAATATAGGACTGTCATGAAGAATCGTACACAAAATTCACATAAATATGCGAATGTCGAAATAAAAATGTAACTGAGCATTTCCGAAAAAATGTTGAGTGATATTTTAGTTAAAAAATTTGAGTATTTTTTCAGCTTCGTCACGTAAATCCACATACCATAAGCTACTCTCACAGATTTGACATCTACCCCCAGTAGAATCCGAGGGTAGATATCAAATCTGTGGCTACTCTCATTAAATGCATAAGCAAATTATGATTTTTGGGATAAGAAATTGAGTCAGGTTGGTGTAAAATAAAAATAACACAGTTAATCCCTTAAAAGTTCTACAATTTATACTGATTATAATATGATGGTTACTTTTTACCAAATCTAAATGATTTGTACCTTCTTTCCGAATTAAATAAATAAATAACTTGACCCAGTAAATATGGGACACATAAAACATAGGACAGTTTAGAACTAAGTAAAATCAGACGAATAAACTATTATTCACCTAGATGAAATAATACACATTTTATAAATAAACAGAAAACTGTACTGTATGGCCTTTGGTTTCTTATCTCATACATAAAATACAACTCGAAATGTAAGTATACACATTTTTATAAAATTCTCAACTCCAACACTACAATATTTCACAATACAATATACTAAAGATTAATTAATTTGTGTGTAGGTAAACTTATAAGGTGACCTAAGGGATGATGGTGGCACGCGGTGGTCCCGGGCCGCCATTGTTTTTTGCATCGGGAAGGTGTTCAGGGAGGCAAAACTCTCCCCTGGGACATGCTTTATAGGCGTATAGCACATGGGAATACCGGTAGCATAACCCATTCCCGGAGTCCCCACTCTATTGTGCTGAAGATAGCCACCGGGGAGGTTTTAGAGCAGTAAAAATGCCACACAACCCAGCTTCTCCCTCATGAGGCTGGTAGCTTTTTGAACGTTTCATCGAAAAAAAAGAAAGGCGATTCAATTCAATTCTTTATTGCATTTCCATGTTTTTACAAGGTCGGGCAGAAAAATTTAATACAATTCGGATAGTAGCATTCATTTTTTTATTTTTTTATTTTTTATAGTATAGGATGGCGAAACGAGCTAAAGGCCCACCTGATGTTAAGCGGTTACCTTTGCCCATGACATGACATATAAATCATTAAAGTAAATAGCAATTAATTCTTAAAGGTAAAAAAAGGTAAAAGGTAGGTATGTAGGTTAAAAAGATATTTATAAGAAGTATTACTTCAGAGGAGCATTGTACATACAGAAATGCCACCTACATTATCTGTAGGAACAGAGAACTAGAGCATAACCACGCGTCATTATACTTTGTCTACAAAAAGCGCTGTCGAGACAACAGCGCTGTTCGCAATCCATTAGTATCTCGCCAAATGATGCGGAAAGTTGACTTGTACACACGGCTACACATCAAGCTGTACATTTCCAGTATAAGCTGACCTCGCATTGTATAGGTTTTCCTTACAACGCGAGGTCAGCCTTTACTGGTTTTGTACAGCTTGATGTGTAGCCGTGTGTACGTTTGTTGGAAAAATCATATAATAGTGAGGCCAATGGGCAACATTAATGATGTGATACAAGCCTCTGATGATAAATAGTGATATTTTTATGAACAAAGATTAAATAATGGTTCGAACGGAGGCCTCGCTATAAACGTTTTGATGAACTAAATCGACTTATTTCTCTCAAATAAAAATAAAACTACAGTTGGAAGATTGTGAAATTGGTGTTATACGTATCTTTTTCAAACATAAAAAAAAATACAGTCGAATTGAGAACCTCCTTCTTTATTTGAAGTCGGTTAGAAACTAATTAAAGGAACGACTAAAACATTTTTTGTTCAGATATAAACTTGACACAACCTTTGTGAGAAGAAATTAAAAAATAGATAAAAAGTCGAACAAGTTTCTTGATTGTAACAAGTTTTAAACTGATTGCATCAGCAAAAGAATGTCTACAATTTTTGTTTCGATGCTCTTAAAATATTTGAATAAAAGAGAAGCAATAGAAAGTAGCAGTGATAGCCTAGTGGTTCTGACTTTTCGAATTCATGTGCGGATTTATATTCGATTTTCACTTGCTTTAACGGTGAAGGAAAACATCGTGAGGAAACCTGCACACCAGAGAGTGCTCCATAATAGTTCTCAATGGTGTGTGTAGTTCGCCAACCCGCACTAGGCCAGTGTGGTGGACTAAGGCCTTAGCCTTTTCATACTAAGAAGAAGCCCGTGCCCCTGCTGGCAGTGGGACAGTAATGGGCTGGTTATGTTATGTTAATAGAAAGTGATATTTAAGTTCTGTCCGCACATTGCTTGCAGGAATAATCAGAATTATTTTAAGCGCCATTAGTGTTGGTCAAAAATTTATCACTGTGGAAGCTATTTTAGGTACTTCTAAAAACCCTGAACACATTTCTTCTATATCTTAAACAGTTAACTATTAATCCCCTCTGCGTTAATTCAGTCTACGTTTTTTTACCCAACCGCGGCGAAGCCAAAAAGGAGGGTAATGTTTTTGTTTGGTATGTATCTCTGTATCTAGGTTCCCACCAAGAAGCTAAATGACTGAACCGATTTTTAAAAATGAGGTGTCCGTGTTGATTAAAATCAGGAGCAACTCTTTTGACACACATTAATTTGTAAAAAAGTATCTCGTTTCTATCTTTTTAGTTAATTTGGAGTTCAGTGCAGTCAGGTTTTTTTAACCGACTTCAAAAAAAGGAGGAGGTTATGTATTCCGCGGGTTTTTTTTTTTTCATGTATGTACACCGATTACTCCGAGATTTGTGGGCCGATTTACGTGGTTGTTTTTTTATTTGGTAGAGAAAGTCCGCGCGGTGGTCCCATATAAATTTTATTGACTTAGGTTGAGTAGTTTTTTAACCAGCTTCAATAAATCAGTTTATTTTAGCTTCGCCTATCTAGATGATCTGCTCATTGGTTCGTTTTTCTGAGAATTCTTGGCCGATATGCGTGTTTTTTTTTCACGATAGTGATTGGACGTTTGGAAGAATATGAGCGAGACCTTTGCCCAGCAGTGGGATAGCAAAGGTTAGTAAAAAAAATATTCTCAAATTGGTTATATAAACATTTATGAATCAACCCTCGCAATTTTCAACTAAAAAGTATGAAATAAAAACTTTTTAACAAAAAAACAACCGACTTCAAAAACCTTAACTAAAAAGTAAAAAATAATCATTGTATGTATTTTAAAATCTTAACATAAACCAAAATTTTGAAGGCGGCACGTGATTTTCATGTACGTTCACATAAACCTGTTTTTATTACTATAGATATTGCGCTCGACTACATGACAAACATGACGCAAAGGGTCAATCATGCGCCGCCTTCAAAATTTTGGTTTATGTTAAGATTTTAAAATACATACAATGACTATTTTTTACTTTTTAGTTAAGGTTTTTGAAGTCGGTTGTTTTTTTGTTAAAAAGTTTTTTTAATAATATCAGTTGATTTATCTGTCAGATGTACGATACGTCTGTACGGTAAGGGTTAGAGTTTCATGTATACATTACTTAGGTACATTATAATCTTCTCCATCTATCTCAATTGACTTCCACAGTATATGTAAAAGGATAAAAGGACTATATAACCCACATTTATCTGTTTTGTAAACATAGAAATCGTAATAACAAACACATACGGCCACAAAGCAATTCTTTCTTAGTATTCAAAGGTTTATTGAATTAATACAGTTGTTGGACACTAGTGAACAGGGTTATAAGTCTAGAAATAGTGGTGTTATGAGCTCTTTTATGACGAAACTTTGAGAATGTACACAAAAAATGTGTGTGGCAGAGCTGTAATAAAATAAAATATAGATGTAAAACATTGTACTGAGATGATTCAATGTTCTTATTATCTGTATCATAAAAGATATTATTCTGAATTTTCTTCTTGATCCGTTTCTGAATAGAAGTTTCTTTATAAAACTTGTAACATAATAAACGCAAGTCCTGAATGTAGATTGTTCAGAATCACTAGGAGAATCAATTGCTTTGGTTTTTATACCATGTTCCATTTTAAGAACTTCTTAGGTTTTTGTGATCACTACACATTATAATAAAACAAAATTTAACCGGATTAAATCGCGTATATTATTTAAATTGGTTTTCCTGACGTTTCGAAAGCTTTGCAGCATTTCGTGGTCACAGGTAGACTAAGATAACAATCGTCTATACGGATATTACTTAAAAAAATATATTTTATTCTACCGTACAATATTATTAATTCAATCGTTTCGATGCACGCAGTCATCACTCACGATATTTATTATTTATTTATTTATTATATTCTTTATTGTAGATTACGCCAAACAAAAAAAAAAGACTTATCTTTTTTAGGGTTCCGAAGTCCTACAAGGAACCCTTATAGTTTCGTCATGTCCGTCCGTCTGTCCGTCTGTCCGTCTGTCCGTCTGTCCTAATCCTTTACCGCTTAATAACTTCTACAGTTATAAACATAAGTAAATGAAATTTTGACAAAAAATGGAATAGGTATAGATCTCAATTTTAAAAGAATAAAAAAATCTTGATTACGTATTTTAGGGGTGGCGCCGATACATGTGAAATGGGGATGAAAATATTTTTTTCGCTGCACCCCCTCGTGTGGGGTATCGTTGAATAGGTCTACTAAAATGAAGGAAATGTTTCATACACAACTTTTTTATCAGGTATACCATCTGCGAAATACAGTTCGCCAAAGTGGCTTGCAATGTGTCCCGCCCCCTGCCATTTCTAAACTATGCAACGTAGAAACTTATAGTCTTCAACATTGATAGACCTTTATAAAAACTCTCTTTTAAAATTATTTCGAGTATAATGTAATTATAAATTTTTGAGTTATAGTGAGAAAACTGAAAAATACTTAAGACGTCCTAGTTCATAGGTCATTGACCTTAGAGAAAAATTATCGTAGCAAATAATGCTCCTTTAGTTACTATCTATTTAAAAAAATCACAAAAAGAAACACACTTCTTAAATTTAGCTTCATAAATTTAGCGCTAGGTGGCGCTGTTTGCAAGAACTAAAATAGCAATGATTTATATTCGATTTGATTCGTTTGTAATTAGACCTACTTAAGGAACCCTATAATACTGAGCATGGCCCGACATGCTCTTGGCCGGTTTTTTTTTTTTTCATATTTTTTTTTTTTTGTTTTTTTTTTTATTCGATAAACAACTTATTTATGTGTTTCCCATGGGCGGCGGAGATTGCTTACCATCAGGTGACCCGCTTGCTCGTTAGCCCCACTATGTTATAAAAAAAATAAAAAAGTATTTTTTTTTGTATTAACCGTATTTTCATTTATTGTCGAATTGTCATATCCACGTTGTATAATAAATCAAATTAGTTGGCCAAACTTCACAGACGTGATGGGTGTCGATATCTAATGACAATACAACAGGAAAAAATGAGATTTTCAGAAATCATAATTTCAACTACAGCCAGCTGATAACGGGGTCAATAGCCCAGCGATGGGCGAATAATATTTTTTTACGTATTTAAAAACAATAATAGTGTTATGGTATCTGGTATTTCTTATATACAAGGTCGTGCGTCCCGTGACGGTTGATTCTTTTTTTTTTTTGTTTTATATCATTAGATATCGATACCCATTGCATCTGTGAAGTTTTGCGCTCTAAGTTGATTGAACCATATACAACGTGTATCAGAAATGCGTGGTCATATTTGAAGAGCTCATTTAGGGCATAGCATAGAACAAATTTTACTATGGGACCAAACCAGAAATCGCAAAAAAAATATCAGATGTTCCCTACTAAATCATAGATGTCACTCGACAAAATGTAAGGATCAGCTGTTTTTTTTTTCGCGATTTCAGGGTTAGTTTCATAGTAAAAGTTGTTCGATAGCATCCCCTGAACAAGCTCTTCAAATATGACCACGCATTTCTGATACACGTTGTATATAGATAAAGATATAAAGATAGCTTCGTCTCATCTTATTTATCCATGCTGATGGTTAAACCAAAGACAACAGTAACTAGTATCTAAAGAAACTTGGAATTTAGCCAACTAAAAAAGTTCATGAAGAAAAAGCAAGTGTTAACAAAATCGGCAAGAATTGTTTCGTTTTATTTAGTTGTCATTTTACTTTAGTATAGAAGATACAATAAAAGTTTTAATACGTTTTAGAAGTAACTCTCAACAATAAATCAATTGATATGTTCCATGGTATAATAAGATGTTTCACCAGGTATGTACTCTCTTCCTGTGACAGCTAGGTCACGTGATTGCCTCCGTACTACGTCATCGGCTGTGGAGCCAATAGTGGGCTGTTAGAGTGAAACTTGTCAGTTTGATGTGCTGCCACTTTGTGTAAATAAACTACCCGAGCAAAATGCATTTTTGCATTTACTTGCTCCTGTAAAGAAGCACTTTTGAACTAGTATTTTTATACAGTTTCCTTTAATAACTAATTAGATGAATAACATTAGATAACAAATAGTTAGGCTAGTTAGGAATTTATTTTATATTAATTATGAACAAAAATCTCCTTATATATATTGAAGATATCAATCAATGGCAACACTGATCGTGGCATAGCTTCGAGGCAACGCGGGAAGAGAATACCTGGTAAAACATCTTATTATACCATGGGTATTTCTGTGTTTAAAAGCGAAAAGGAAAACAAAAACAAAAATCTATTTTCAGGCAACTGGTTGTCAATGAAGGTTTTTTTCAGATTGCATTGTACTACATGGAACTTTCTGCACTGGACCTACGACGCCGAGCTGTCGGATTGAAAGAGGAAAACTTGGAAAAACCGTTCGCTGTATTACTGATTAAAATGACGACATGCAATGACAAATTACTGCTGTATCTGTACATACTTGTCTTGGACTACCATAAAGATGGTCGCTAATGATACGTTGCAATGATAATATTATCTCATCATACTGTCGAGGCCTGAAATAAAGCAATTGACGGCCCAGTAATATTGGAAATACGCGGCGAAGCCGTGTACTCCCGAAGTGATTTTACAAGGACGAGGCGCTAGCCTAGTCCTTTTTAACTAAACGAAGCCGTTAATTGCTATTTCGGCCGAGACTTGCACTTACTTTTCTCTCATTTGCGAGGAAACAATACACAAATTAATTCAACAGTATCTAATTTTTCCAATTCGTCCGCACGCGGTTCTTATATCTTCAAAGCTTTGAAAAAAAAAAGTGCGTATTCAGCCTTTAGGTATAACGATAAATATTTTACACCTAAAAACACCTAATTTATGTAAGTGTGTTCTTAAAAACTTCGCTAATATAATTAATAAAATAAAAACTGTCCAGACATTTATAATAATGGCGTGTTGGATATTGCTGGCGTGTTATTTCGTTGCGTACGGAAAAGAGCCGACTGGTGTTTTTTTTTAAAATATCTAAAGAACCAATTACCGAGCAAGTGGGAAAAAAAATACATTTCTGAATAGACCTAACCTTTCCTGTCCAGTGATATGGGTCACCGCGATTGTTTAACTATTGTATCTGCTTCGCGAACAATGAAAATAATTAACAGTTTATATACTAGTAAGGTTGATTGTGCATTATTAAAAAACACCACTCTTTATCTGTCTGTCTGTCTCATATACAAAGTCTAGTTATAATTTAAGAGACAAAAAAGTACTTGGAGTTAATGATCGATTTGAATTAAACAGGCACAAGTATGAGACTTTCCATCTTCATGTCTCAGTTTGGCGAACCGACTTGCGGTTCTATTTAGGCAACAGCCTAGATGGTATTACAGATTTTATGGGCAAAGGTAACCGTTTAACATCAGGTGGGCCTTTAGCTGGTTTTGCCATCCTATACTATAAAAAAAAAAGTTACATTATATCTGAAGCCAGCCTTTGTAAAACAAGAACACATAATACACCACAAAAATACTTTCTTAAATATAGAACCCACTAAAATTAAATTTCCATAAAAAATACAGTATTTATTTATATCTGAAAATGATACCACGGTCGTCCGAGTTCGCGGTGCGGCAATAAACTTGGAAATGATGTAAATTTCATATTATTTATATTCATTTAGCTACAAACGAATTCAGTTATACGTTTTGTAATCGCGCCAGAACTACGTCTGGTTTTTACTCTTTTTTGAGAGTAAAAAGACGCTGTTTTTTGGAACGTTAAAAATTTATAGGGTCGTAAAAACTCACGCGGAGCTCGTTTTCCATGCCAGAAGTGAGTTTTAGGTAACTACGAATATGACATTACATTGTAACGTAGGTACCTAAGTAACTAAATGATGTGCTGGGAATTATTGCGCTGTTAATATCAATTGCTATCGGCTGTGTGCCAAATCTTATAAACTCCGTTATATCTTGAACTAGTTAGACGTTCAAAAAATAATATAAAAGTCAGCTTAATCCATTTGACATTTTTGAAATGTCAAACTTATCTAGTTTTGTATAACTTTGAAAAAAGGATTGTTGATTTGTTTTTATCTAGTTCTGAAAAAAGAAAGTTTCAAGGTATATATCGTCTCCTTATCTGGGATGAATCAACTACTGAAATAGATACTGACGGCTAAATAAACATATGTACATAAATATACTATCGTGCAGCATTATCGTATCGTACTTTGTTAAACAAAGCTATCTTTAAACTCATAACATCTATATACTGACTATGTATATTAGTGTTAAAAGGTAAGATTTAATATCGAAGACACAGCTTTTTGGTTACAGAAATGTAACGCTTTATTTAACCAAAAACCTAAATTCATAAATTCATCTTCGGCTAGCCAAACAAACTGAATATATTACAAACGGGACGCGTTCCGTCCTCACTGAATATTACGTCTCCAATTTTTCGCCTACGTTTAACACAACCCAGCTCAAACCTTTTTAGAACGCAAAAAAACTATTATTTCGGTCGCAGTGTCCCGGTTTTCCACGGTAACAGCCGTCAGTCCCGGTTCCCATTGTATCTCCTTCGAGACACCTGCAAAGCTGGAATAATAAAGAGTTTTACAACGTTTCAAAATGGGACTTTTTCTCGCAATTCAACCGCAACGTGCACTTAAGGGATTTGAATATCTTATATGGTACGTTTTATCCGTTCCACGCAACTCCCTGAATGAATGAATTCGTCTCAGCGTTTTAAGTTCTTAAACAATTTCTTTACGTTTGGGTAAGTCAAATCGGCAATAGTATTCATTGATAGTTTATCTGTTGTAAATATTTGATGCTTCAAAATTGAATACAAATAGTTTAGGACAAAAATCTGTGCAGTAGCGCTCCTACAACAATGACATGTGAAAAAAATAACAGCAAAAAAAAAAATAAGCGTGAAAATTCTTCTCCAGTCAAAGCATTGTTTTGTTCCATGGCTCGTAGGTTTAAAATCTAATAAAATGAAAAACTGGAACGAGGTTTACTGGTTTATCTATCTATCTATCAAAACAATAAAAACTATTTCACTTGTACATTAAAATGTGAAAACTCGCAAAACAGAATTTTGTTATGAATTGAGTGGTTTGTATACTTTTATTGCGTATACCAAGCACTATAAAGCGGCAGTTTGGTTATACAATTTCATTCTATCACAAAGATTGAATAGCAAATTACTACAATGAATTTTTTTGTTAGTAGATAGATATAATAAATAATAATAAATATTTTGGGGACACTTTTTACACAGCACCATCTAGTCCCAAACTAAGCAGAGCTTGTGCTATGGGTACTAGACAATGGATATAATACTTATATACTTTGTTTTTTTGTAGATACATACTTTTAATACATATGAACCACCCAATCCAACACAAACACTTATGCTCATCACACAAATATTTGTGTCCTGTGGGAACCGAACCCACGACCTCGTTATCAGCAGTCCGACACTCGTACCACTAGACCACTGAGGTCGTCGAAATATACAATATACTTTATTGTACACCATTAAAATTATTGAAACTTAGGACTAATATGTAAATTAAGGGTACATTTGCGGTCTTATCGCTAGTAGCGATATCTTCCAGACAACCTTTGAATGGACAAGGAAGACGTGAAAGGGGCAGTATGTGGTGCACTTTCATATAAATTACCAATATACGTGGGACACTCAGAAAGTTTTGCGAAACTAAAAAAAATTGTTCTATACGTACATATATTTTTATCAAATCTTTTCAAAGTACTTTCCACCAGCCTCTATACAAAGATTCATGCGCCTAAACCAGTTTTCAAAACACTTTTTCCAGTCCGCCGCAGACACCTCGTTTACAGCTTGCTCGAACGCAGCCAGCGCATCTTCCGGCGACGAAAATTGTATCCCTTTGAGCTGATTTTTTATTTTTGGGAATAAAAAGAAGTCACACGGTGCTAGATCAGGGCTGTAAGGAGGGTGACCCAGGAGTTTGACTGGCGTGCTGTCCAGGAAGTCCCTCGTTTTGAGTGCGGTGTGCGCAGGTGCATTGTCGTGGTGGAGCAGTAGCCCGCGGAGCCCTGTGTTTGGTCGCTTGTTGCTTATAACAGAGAAAACTTCTGGCAAACATTTGGTAGTATACCATTCGGCATTAATGCTTCTTTGATCCCGTAAGGGAATTGATACCAAGTGGCCAGTCAAATTAAAAAAGCTAGCGATCAAAATCTTACCCCCGCTTCTAGATCGCTTCACTTTGGTAGGCGTTGGCTCATTTTGAAACACCCAAACAGTCGACTGGCGCTTGGTTTCTGGGTCGTATTGATAAATCCAGGACTCATCACCTGTAACGATGTCGTAAACACGCCGAGACGAGCCTGCTTCAAATTTGTTAAGCATATCACGGCACCATTCCACCCGGGCCTGCTTCTGAGCATCGGTGAGGTTGTGCGGCACCCAGCGTGATACTATCCTCCTCACGCGAAGATGGCTGTGTAGAATCTCGTGAACGCTTCCCGATCCAATCTTCAATATGTGTTGAATCTCCTGATATGTAATTCGCCTATTGTCTTGGATTAAATTTTTCACTGCTAGCACGTTTTCTTCGGTAACAGCCGTCAAAGGGCGACCGCTTCTTTCGTCATCCCCCAAAGTTGGTCGACCGCGCTTGAATTCGTTATACCAACGATACACGGTTGCCTTGGAAGGGCCTTCATCCATGAATGCCATTTGAAGTCTATCGTACGATTCATCCGGTTTCAGGCGACACTTGAAATCGTATAAAATCATAGCTCTAAAATGTTCCCGGCGCAGATCCATATTTCAGTGAGACACAATACTTTGAATTAACTCGCAAAAAATGTGGAGGGAAATTTTGAAATTGGAACTTACTTATTTTTACTTATAAATAATCATATTTTCGAAAAACATTATAACTGGCCAGTCTCCCATATATAAAAACTTTTTTTCGCAATACTTTCTGAGGGGCCTGGTATAATTTAATAAATACCTAATTATCTACTATAAAAAAAATATTGCGTGATCAAATACAGACAATAAATTATAATATATAGTATATCAATAAATACATACCAATAGTATAATTCTGTTACATGTAGACTGTCGAGTTTGGTTGTATTTTGTCCGAAAAAACATATCTTTGCCTTCTTATAAAACCTAATATCAACAACAATTCAGAGTGTCAAAATATATATACAAGGTATATGTATTGTATATATAAGTATAGTATAACCCACAGACCTACGTATAACCATAAATACATAATAATTATAAAATTAAATGTCTTACTGTAAACATATCTGTAGTAGCGAAAATTTCAGTGCTTCTGTAAGAGCCACGAAATCGATTTCACGGCGGCTCCCATAGTAAAAAAAATTACACCTTTTATTTTACAAATAAAGTCTACTACGAGAGCATTAATTTCCAATTAGAAACCCAATCATAGGCAATAACAACTAGGCAGTAGCTTGCTCAAGAAACGTCTATGAATGTTCAGCACTATACCTACATACTGTGATAAACATCACCGCTATTTCTTAAAGAAGGGCTCATGGCTACTGTTACAGTTTAATAGAAAGTATTGCAATGTTATCTTTGCGTCTGTACAATATATCATTGATCCTTTCTTTTGGGTTCGTCCCGTAAAAATATCGTTGTTTGTAGTCAGATGTAGTCAAACACGATATTGTCTGACACTGACGGATGGTTTTAGTTTTCCAGTGCAAGTGCAATTTGTAACTGTTTCAAAGTTAAACGTTAAGATTTTAATTTTATGGTTTTTATATGGAAAGTTTAGATGTAATATAATAATGAGGTATGGATGTGTATATAACGCATAAAGGTATTATACTTACGTCAGTATGGAAATGTCTTTGATATAACGTCAAACTTATGCCTTGCTTGAAATAAAGTTATTTTATTTTATTTATTTATTTATATCCATTATTG
The DNA here is from genome assembly GCA_949699075.1 of Asteroscopus sphinx. NCBI lineage: Eukaryota > Metazoa > Arthropoda > Insecta > Lepidoptera > Noctuidae > Asteroscopus > Asteroscopus sphinx. The sequence goes on from OX453007.1 coordinate 23,374,553, forward strand.
AACTATATTTACGGGACTATATGTTTGGGGAACTATGTTTATATTATATCCATTGTCTAAACTTATACCTTGATTAAAATCAAGTTATTTTATTTTATTTATTTATTTATATCTATTTTCTAGTACCAACAGTTCACAGCTCTGCTTAGTTTGAGACTACATGGTGCTGTGTAAAATGACCCAAATAATTATTATTTATTTATTTAAATGTTTATTAAATAAGAAGCGATATATAGACATGCATATAAATGTAAAGATGTTGCTGTTGAATTATGTAGGTACTGGCCTAGCATACATTCTATAATCAAAACTTTATGATGTTCTACAAATAAAATTTGTATGACACTTCAGATTAAACCTTCAAAACTATTCACACGTATTTTTCATTTTGCTTGTTATTTTAATCAAAAACCCAACAAAATCGTTATCAGCACGAATGAATAATAAGTAAAAGTGAAAATAAAGAAAAGCGTGATATTTTTTTTGGTATTTTTTCGAAGTCGTTTTATCAGGAATTGGAAAAATACAAGTCCGTAAACTGAGGGAAGAAAATGGCGAGTGGGGATACGACTGCGGTAAGAGGTCCTATTTCTTCATTACCCAATTTTAGTCTTCGTAATAGAGAAGGATATAGCGTCTGGAAGTTCAAAATGCGCAACTATCTAATGCATGAAGACTTATGGGAAGCCGTATCGGGGTATCCTGAAAATCACTCCATTTCCTCTGCAGTTCTGATAAAAAATGATAAAAAAGCATTGACGAAAATATGCCTAACTTTAGATGGCTCTGCTATAACGCATGTTAGAAGTGCAACGAAAGCTTCTGAAGCGTGGAAAGCATTACAGAATGCTTTCGAGGATAGAGGCATGGGGCGTCGCCTACATTTAGAGAGGAAGTTGTATAGACTTAGTCTCGCTGACTTCGATAATATAGAGGCATATATCAATACAGTATTGTCTACTACACAAGATTTAGCAGACATAGGCAAGGTTGTAGAAGATGCATCTGTTGCGGCTATTCTATTAGGAGGCTTAACACCAAGGTATGATCCTTTGATTATGGCTCTCGAAAATAGTAATGTTGAAGTAACAACAGAGCTGGTAAAGTCGAAACTTCTTAACGAGATGTCAAAATTAAAAGATATGACAAAAGTTGATTCTGCTTTGCGGTCTAGAGAAGTTCAATATGCTAAACCGAAAAAACAAAATCGTTTTGTTTGTTATGATTGTAATGAAAAGGGTCACAAACGACCTGATTGCCCATTGCGAAAGAACAAAAAGAAGACTGAAAACTCAATTTCACCAGTAGCACTTGGTACGAGAGATGACTTTAGTGGAGATGGCTGGATTATAGATTCAGGAGCCACTAAGCATATGTCTTCAAAGGTAGAATGGTTTCAGAACATTAAACCGCTGGAATCAAATAAGAAGATTACAGTCGCAAATGGAGCAGAAATAAACTGTGGTGGTATAGGAGATATTTCTATAAAAACTTCGTCTGCTATAAATAGTATAAATGACGTAATGTATGTACCATCTTTGAATAGTAATTTAATTTCAGTTAATAAGGCTGTTGAGAAAGGTTTTACTGTACTTTTTGATAAAAATGGTTGTAATTTCTATAATTCTGATACTTTTTCTTTCATAGGTGATTCAATTCTTCACGGTTCGCCCTACAGAGGACTGTACAAACTAGATTGTACTACTAATATTCCTAGTGATGTGGCTTGTGATGTGCACTCTGACTCGATGTCTAATAGGTACCAGTTATGGCACAAGCGTTTGGGTCATTTGTGTCGCATCGGTATGAACCAACTGAGAAATTATCATATAGGTATAGATTATCAGGAGATTGATAAACAACCTTGTGTAGCCTGCATAGAAGGTAAGCAAGCTCGTAAACCTTTCAAGAAGATACCTTATTCTGCAGCGAATTCAGTACTAGAACTAGTACATAGCGATATCTGTGGACCAATGTCACAGACTTCACTACAAGGTAATGTTTATGCATTATTATTTATTGATGATTTTACACGCTTTATTTTCATATATTTTATTTCTTCAAAGACTGAGGTGAAACGAAAATTTTGTGATTTTCAATCATTAGTTGAAAGGCAAACTGGAGCTCAGATTAAAGCTATTAGGACGGATAATGGAGGTGAATTTGTCAATAATGAGTTATCTGATGTCTTTCGTAGTAATGGTATTGTACATCAAACTACAGTACCACACAGTCCACAGCAAAATGGCGTGGCTGAACGTACAATTCGATCAGTAGTAGAAAAAGCTCGTTCTATGTTGGCAGAGTGTTCTCTCTCAAAGGCGTATTGGGAAGACGCGTTACAAACATCTGTTTATTTAAAAAATAGATCCCCTCATCGCGCACTAGGTTTTCTTACTCCTTTTGAAAAATGGTATCGTTATAAACCGAATCTAAGTCATCTTAGAGTTTTCGGTTGTAGAGCTCTCACACATGTTGCTGATAGTCAAAGAAAGAAATTGGATATGAAAGCAGTTGAAACTATATTTATTGGATATACAGATAATCCAGATAACTATCTGTTTAGGGATTCTAACTATCCTCGAAGAGTAATTAAAGCTCGGGATGTTACGTTCTTCGAAGATTCCTTCAAAAGTTTGAAGAGCAATCAATCTGATGAAGAGCCCTGTACATCTAAAAATATTCAAGTTCCTGCTATACCTACCATAATGTTGTCTGACAACAGTGGTTGTAGGGAAGTGGAGGAGGTTCCTTCTCACACTGTAGAAGTAGAAAATAATACGTCGACAGAAAATTATGAAGATGCTTCTGCCGATGTCCCTCTTGAAGGTTTATTTCCACTAGAAGAAGATAATCAAGTTTATCCAACGGAAACTGAACGAAGATATCCGACTAGAGATCGAAAACCTCCAGATTATTTATCTTATTATAGTTTGGCTGAAAATAATGAACCTAAATCATATTTAGAAGCAATCCGAGCCGATGACGCTGATATGTGGAAATCAGCCATGCAAGACGAATATAATTCACTACAAAAGCTTAATACTTGGAAGCTAGTAGATAGACCAAAGAGAAAAGTGATTCCGTGCAAGTGGGTTTATAAGTTAAAAACAGACGCATTTGGTAACATAACAAAGTACAAAGCTAGACTTGTGATAAAAGGATTCAAACAAGAATATGGTATACATTACCATGAAACCTTTTCTCCGGTGGTCAGGCATTCGTCTTTGCGTACTTTGTTAGCCATTGCTGCTGAAATGGACTTGAAAATGCGGCATTTGGATGTAGACACCGCATTCCTTAACGGTGATCTTCATGAGGAAGTCTACATGAGCCAGCCTCAAGGCTTCATTGAAGAAGGTCATGAAGATAAGGTATGCCTGCTGCAAAGGTCTCTTTATGGGCTTAAGCAAGCTCCACGGGTGTGGAACATTATGCTCAATGAGACTTTGAACAAAATAGGTTTTAGTAGATTGCCTACTGAACCTTGTGTGTTTAAAAAACTTTTTGGTTCAGACTTAGTAATAGTTGCTGTGTTTGTCGATGACATAATTGTCTTTTACAAGAATGACAAGTTATTTGACACTGTCAAAAATGATTTACAAAATTATTTTTCTCTTAAAGATTTAGGAGCGCTTAATTATTACTTGGGATTAAATATTTCTTGCGATAAAGGAGAAATAAGAATTAATCAACGTTCCTACATTAATAATTTACTGAAGAAATTTAATTTGGATAATGCTAAAGAGTATGATACTCCATTGGCCGATAGAAAATTGGGAACTGCTGATTCATACGGTAAGAACTCGATTTATCCTTATCAAAATATGATAGGTTGTCTAATGTTCCTTGCTGTTAATACTCGGCCAGACATTTCATTTGCTGCAAGTTACCTGAGTCAATTTAATAATAAATATAACAGTACTCATTGGGTAGCAGCTAAACGAGTACTTCAGTATCTTAAGGGTACTATCGATTTTTCAATAAGTTATAGAAAAACAGGAAAAGCACTAGTTGGCTATGCAGATGCAGATTGGGCAAACTGTACTGAGGATCGTCGTTCCTATACAGGTTATTGCTTCAAGCTGGCAGATGGTCCTGTATCGTGGGCCTCAAAGAAGCAACCTACGGTGGCACTATCGTCAACAGAAGCGGAATACATGGCGCTGACTGATGCTGCGAAAGAAGCAACTTATTTGCGTCGCTTTATTTCAGAGGTATGTGGCATACAGTATCCTGGTATAGCTATATACAGTGACAGTCAGAGTGCACAGAACTTGGCCCATAACCCTATACATCATGGTAGGACAAAACACATTGATACGAAATATCATTTTATTCGAGAAAAGGTATCTGTCAATGAGATTATACTTAAATACACTAAGTCCTGTGAATTGTTAGCAGATGTTTTGACAAAGTGTTTAGGTAAAACTGCTCATCAAAAATGTATAAATGGTATAGGTTTATCTAATATTTAGATAGGTACTTCTAGTTGGTATCTTGTATTTTTTTTGTGTATTTTTCCTACTATTTGTGCGTTTTGATTAAGGGTGGATGTTGAATTATGTAGGTACTGGCCTAGCATACATTCTATAATCAAAACTTTATGATGTTCTACAAATAAAATTTGTATGACACTTCAGATTAAACCTTCAAAACTATTCACACGTATTTTTCATTTTGCTTGTTATTTTAATCAAAAACCCAACAGTTGCATCTCAAAAATGACGTTTGACTTAGCAACCACACAGAAATAGATAGTTTTTCTGGAAAAATTTTTTTTTTAAAAGTTTACTTACCTCTTTTTATTTTCAAAAATGGAGTCTTTGAATAATTCCTAGTGCCTCAATGATATTTAAAAGTATAGATATGTCATACCTTAACAAAACAAACAAATAAAATGTTCCGTACGCAGCGGCAGCACAATACACATAAACTGGTACAAAGTAAGTTGGTTACTTGAAGTTACTTTCGCGTCATAATTAGAACACTTTCTGTACACACACGACGGCATTTTAGTTTGTTTTTGTCACTGGTCACGCTTGGTGCCTTACTTGATGCGGATTAATAGAAAAACGTCCTAATTAGGACGTTTTAGAGTCTTCAGATTGCGAGTGCAAGTAACGTATCTGTACTTTTAAATATCATTGTAGTGCCTATTATTTTTTCAATGGTAGTGCCTACATAAACATAATTTGAATGGTGATTAAAAAAAGTCATCTTGTATTCCTAATATCTCTGAATTTGACAGCATTGTACAATCTGTATCTGTCTACTGTTAAAGATAGATCTCGGGAGTCGTTGTAACGAACGTCCCTGATTTGCTAATAGCATCGCACTGCAATCTGTGGGTCTATTTGCGATACCAATCTGTCTGCCAGGCGTGGAGCCGGATATTACAAAACAGAACAGCTGTACTCTGATGTTTGTTGCTTCTCACGGAAAATCCTTCACCAAAAAGTACCCTAACAACTTTATTGCACAATCGGGTTTTGCTATAGGTTCAGCCTAAGGCATTAAACACATTTTTGTATGGAGGTTGTTGTTAGACCCTGTTGAAGCAAGTGTCTAAACATGTGCTTAGCTTTTATAAAAGGTTTGCATTGCTTTAGACTAGCAGGCCACTGCAGACAAGAGATTTGTCTACGGAAAAGTAGACAAAATTATGTTGTATACAACATGTTATTGAAATAACTGAAAACCTCTTAAGGGCTCATTGTACTCATCAGTATGAACAACTTTTACAATGGGATCAACCCTGAATTTGCGAAAAATAAAAACAGCTGTTCCCCTGAACTCCAGGAGTACAATGAGCCCTTAAGAGATTTTCAGTTATTTCAATAATACATTGTAGAACTGATGATATGTAACAAAAAATTACATTCTGTCTATTATTTCGTAAACTTAAGGGTTTTCCGTGTCCACTACGCCTACAATTGTATACTACGCCTGCTGTAGGCTACATCTATCTAACCATGAACGCTGCATAGATTTCGAAACGTCAGCAAAGCCAATTTGAATAATATACGCTATGTAATCCGGTTAAACTTGTTTTTAACCGACTTCAAGAAAAGGAGGAGGTTATGTATTCCGCGGGTATTTTATTTTATTTTTTAACCGACTTCAAAAAAAGGAGGAGGTTATGTATTCCGCGGGTTTTTATGTATGTACACCGATTACTCCGAGATTTGTGGGCCGATTTACGTGGTTGTTTTTTTATTTGGTAGAGAAAGTCCGCGCGGTGGTCCCATATAAATTTTATTGACTTAGGTTAAGTAGTTTTTTAACCAGCTTCAATAAATCAGTTTATTTTAGCTTTACGTATCTAGATGATCTGCTCATTGGTTCCTCATTCTGAGAATTCTTGGCCGATATGCGTGTTTTTTTTTGCCACGATAGTGATTGGACGTTTGGAAGAACATGAGCGAGACCTTTGCCCAGCAGTGGGATAGCAAAGGTTAATAAAAATATATTCTCAAATTGGTTATATAAACATTTATGAATCAACCCTCAACTAGAAAGTATGAAATAAAAACTTTTTAACAAAAAATAAAACCGACTTCAAAAACCTAAACTAAAAAGTAAAAAAAACTTTTTAACAAAAAATAAAACCGACTTCAAAAACCTTAACTAAAAAGTAAAAAATAATCATTGTATGTATTTTAAAATCTTAACTAAAACAACATTTTTAAGGCGGCGCGTGGTTGACCCTTGGCGTCATGTAGTGTACAGTCCAGCGCAATATCTATAGTAAAAACAGTTTATGTGAACGTACATGAAAATCACGCGCCGCCTTCAAAATGTTGTTTTAGTTAAGATTTTAAAATACATACAATGATTATTTTTTACTTTTTAGTTAAGGTTTTTGAAGTCGGTTTTATTTTTATGTATGTACACCGATTACTCCGAGATTTGTGGGCCGATTTACGTGTTTGTTTTTTTATTTGGTAGAAAAAGTCCGCGTGGTGGTCCCATATAAATTTTATTGACTTAGGTTGAGTAGTTTTTTAACTAGTTTCATCAGTTTATTTTAGCTTCGCCTATCTAGATGATCTGCTCATTGGTTCGTTCTTCTGAGAATTCTTGGCCGATATGCGTGTTTTTTTTTCACTATAGTGAATGGACGTTTGGAAGAACATGAGCGAGACCTTTGCCCAGCAGTGGGATGGCAAAGGTTAATAAAAAATATATTCTCAAATTGGTTATATAAACATTTATGAACAACCCTCAACTAAAAAGTATGAAATAAAAACTTTTTAACAAAAAATTAAACCGACTTCAAAAACCTTAACTAATTAAAAGTAAAAAATAATCATTGTATGTATTTTAAAATCTTAACATAAACAACATTTTGAAGGCGGCGCGTGATTTTCATGTACGTTCACATAATAGTATAATGTGTATTGATCGCGAAAACCTAAGAAATTGATCTTAATTTTAAAAGAGTAATATTGAGATATCTTATCCAAGAATAAAGTAACAGCATGTTAAAGAACACATTAAATCATTATTATTTAACAGGCGCAAGTAAAGCCGTTGCAGCCACTATGTAACAACATCCAACTTTCTTGCAATATCTAGGACAAAGTTTAATAGCTTATTCCGTTGCATCTAACGCAGATAGATGCATTCAGCAATTACGTATGTTAATAGACACTATTACATACTACGCAAGTGCAGAACAATTGGGTTAGACTGAAGCCGTTTAAGTAGTTCAAGAGTAGTAGTTTAAGAGCCTCCACGAGTGACGATATATAATTGATCTTCCGGCGCACCCTGGGCAGTCAGGCCCGCTACCAACCTGCCGACTGGCTAATCTTTTCCCCACGGCATGAGCTGTTATCATTACGAAGCTCATGTCGACACGATAGAAGAAGTAGTTCACAATCTTGTCTTACATATTATATTGCTATTTACTGTTTTACTTAAAAGAACAGGGATCGTATTAATGAAGTGTTATATCCTCGAATTTTTCGGGCATATCTCGCGACGTATTTACACCACCGCCTTTTCATGCTGAAAACAGAGGGCTCAAACTCTTGACAAAACAGTACATCACAGTCATCAAAAAGAGGCCTTCCGAGCGAGTGCGCGGAAGGCCTCCCATGTGATGGACTGATTTGGTCAAGTCTGCCGTGGGCCAGACATTATAATTATGAATGCACCAAACTAACGGTAAGCAGAGGAGAGTGGAGAAGCATCGAGAAGTGAGCTACAGCAGCCCCCGGCAATAAGATGTCAAGAGCGTAACGACAACGAAGAAGAGAGAGCCTAAGCAGCCATAATTGTTCCGGTACAAGGGGAGACAGAAGTATATATATACAGGACGAACAGCACCATGCTTTTCTCGCAAAGAACGGTGTTGGCTCAAGTGTCAAAATAGATGTTACTATCAAAATTTTTGAAGTTTTGTTTTTTATACATCATCATCATCATCATCATCACCAGTTCATCCGAAAGACGTCCACTGCTGGACATAGGCCTCCCCCAAGTATCGCCACAAGGACAGGTCCTGTGCTTTCCGCATTCAGCGGATTCCCACGTCCTTCACTAGGTCGTCGGTACACATTTTGGGGGGCCTACACACGCTGCGCCTTCCAGTACGTGGTCGCCACTCCAGAACTTTACGGCCCCATCGGCCGTGCGCGCAATGCTATCTAAAATCTTCACCATTAATCAAAAACCAAAACCAATCACACTTCCATAATGGCACGTCTTGGCTCAAATCCAAAACTCAATTATTCGATACCGAGTTGGTAACTTCGGCAATTATTTCTCATTGCAAGAACACCTTAACGAGTGTTCAGGTGCGGTTTGAGTGACTCTTGAAGCCGGGGCCCGCAGTTTTTGGCGCTGCCTCCCTCTCCAATTTATAGTGAACTGCTCGGGTGATTAACGAGAAGCTGAAGTGGTGAAGTGCTGCAGATGTTTATTGTTTTATGTAAGACGTTGGTGGATTAATTGGATGAGGTAAGACAAAAATAGAAGAATTTAAGATCGAGTTTTATGAAAAATCAAAGAAACTTTGGTCACTTGGTAAACTCTTATATCTACCAAAGATGTGGTCAATTTTTTAAGAAAAAAGTTTTTGTCTACTATGGAGGTAATAAAGTAGGTAGGTATCTCTCTTCTTTATTCATAAGGTGAGTTTGTTAGAAATGTTGATGTTTCTATCATGTTAGCAAAAAATATTCTACTAGTGGCAGCAGGCATTGTTGTCCTGACTGTAGACTTAGATTACCTTTTATTAAAATAATAATATGTACACCAAATTAGGTATGTACAATAATGTATGTATGTATGTTGCAAATTTTAAGGAATTGGTCTTCAGCATTTACTGACCTTTACTTTAACATAATTATTAATATTTTCATAGTGTTCGAGACCACTTGAAACAAAATATCTTTAATAAACGCCGGCGCTCATTCACGCTCAAATAATTTTAGTGTTTGTATTCCGGAGTGGAACATCAAAAGTGTTTTCGTAAATAAAAAACGTTATTTTTCTCCTCTGTACAGACACTTATTCTTAAGTACTTAGATCCAAATAAATGCTATGTCTATTCGACCTTGCTCGGCTTCAAAGATAAGTAGGTAAGAAAGTCAAATGAAGGAATCGGACTCAATTTAATCCTGTCTTAGTAACAAGATCAAAATATGACCTAATTTATTAGAATAATAACTAAATTATCTATACGAGTTACTAAGATTGTGAATACCTACTGTTAATATGGCTATTTAAAACTGTTATTAAAGAGAGATGTGCCATATCAGCCAAAGTTGGCGGATGACATGGTGGAAGGATGTGAAAGATATGTGTGTAAAGATATAAATTGTGGAAATAAAAATTCGGTCACGAGCAGGGTTCACGCAGAATGAGAAGTCGCCAATTCAAATCCTGCACGAGAACGAATTTTTCTTTCCACAAATTATATCTTAAGATTTTGGAATGCTTGCGTTAATACGTTAAAATAATAGAATAATAATGTGTGAATGTGGTATGTTAAGAGTAAACATAAGGAAGCATTGGCAGTATGTCATGTACTCATCTTCTTAACGTAAGCTCGGAAAAGCTCTTACTGCTACCCACAGGAATTTACATCTAAATTTTTTCATTAATTTTTTTTTTTTTTTTTGTAGCTACGCAAAAACACGCAGCACGCTATCTATACATTCAAAACAAACCAAGTTACCCCATTAAGACCCCACGCTGAGCCCACAGAAATAGATAGAATAGAATAGAAAAGTGGGCAGGACGCGCGTGCCAACACTGCGCCATAGTGCATTTCAAAGCCTTTCTCAGTACGCCTTATGACTTGTTTCTGTAAATACTGTAACAAAAACCGGCAAAAATTGTGCTGTTTTAACTGCAGAAACAAATGATGTAAAGTACATTTGATATATATTTTTTTTAATTAATGACGTCAATATGTAAGACGTAGTTTGTTCGAAAGTTGCCACGCATAAATCGCAAGTAAAATTGTGATTATAACCATTCTATCTATTTCTGTGGCTGAGCCCATATCTACAGATATTATTTGATCTCATTATTTAACGGCCAAAATTAATATCCAATTTATCCACGATTTACCCAACTAGAGTTAGAAATTTGACATATTTTGTATGGAGCTTATGTCATATTCCTATCTCTAGTAGGGTAAATCGTGGATAGATTGGATATTAATTTTGGCTGTAAGTGGGCTTATTACCCTTTGTATTGAGCTCAAGTTGTGGACTACGAAGTTGCAAGTCCAAGATTTAGTGCGGACGCGTTCGCCACGTGTAGCTAATGTCTGTTACTTGCCAGTAACTTTACTTCTTGTGTAAATTATAAGCACGATGAGCTTGTGGTCTGATTTTGACAGTTTTGTGGTAGTGGTAAATAGTTTTAAGTACAGGGTGAATTTACAGCAGCCAACAAGTTTAAAGGTAAATGTTTGGCATGTGTTTGGTTTGAAAAGTGTGTATCTGTCTCTATCTAGGTTTATTTTTTATTAAATTTTGCAAGTAAGTCTTATTCAAAAGTTCAAGAGTTACTATTATGAATTAAGTAAAATACATTTTTATAACTTGTTAGTGGACGAAAAAAACTGTGTAAAAAAATCTTCAAACATAAAACAAATATTAGCAAATCAATTCTTTAAAGTGGGATGTTTATTCACATATCAACATTCCACTAACAAATTTTAAATAATTTATAGAAATTATTTTAAACATTACGAAATTACCTAAAAAAAACTATAGATATCCGAGGTCTACAATGAGTGGAAACATTTAAACATTTGTTTGCTGAAGCGAGAACGGATTGTTTTAATGCCAGTATGCGGAAGCGAACGGCATCCCTGACGCACAGGATTCGGGAGAGCACCAACAGTATTCTAAAAGTTATTGTAGACAAGCCAGACTGTCCATTCTTGGAGTACTGGACCCGTATGCACAACTGCGGGTCGAGTACACCTGATAATGGTCAGGGGTACATGATTTTTTTTTTTTTTTTTACTGTAACTATATTTGTTATGTAATCGGCTCGAGGGGCTCGTAGCCAAGCAACGACTGCGCGGATTGTACGCAGTCTGTGGATGGGTGACCGTTTCGTTACACATCGAGACCCCTCCGTGCCTCGGAGAGCACGTTAAGCTGTCGGTCCAGGTTGCCATACATCTATGGCAGTCGTTACGGGTAGTCAGAAGCCTGAAAGTCTGACAACTGGTCTAACCTCCGAATGTCAGTATTACCCAGTAACTGGGTTGCGGGGGTCTGATGGCAGTCGCTCCGTGTAAAATATTGATGTTCAGCCGCATCTGGTTAAACTGGAAGCCGACCCCAATATAATTAGGAAAAGGCTTGGAGGATGATATATTTGTTATGTAATGGATGGAATGTTACTAACATAGTCTATAAGTGATTTTTACTAACACAAGCATTTTTGTGATCTGATTTGAATAAATAATAATAAAAATAATTAATCACCCTCTTCTTAAGATAAAACTTAAACCAGGAACTGCCAAAACGGAAGCGAACATCATTACAAAAACATTCACCTGAAATTCAATTCCACTCGTGAATCATAGGTATGACTACATACCTACATGTTCTACTATAGTACTTGGAAAACAGGACAGGCCGCTTATCAAGCGCTGATAAGGCATTCTTTATACGGCCCTTTATTTTAGGTTAGGTGCGTGATATCACACTGTAATCAATATCATGAATTAAAAATGTCAAGCTATTTGGGCTATGAAAATTGTTACGAGATAGAAATTCTCAATACAATGACGTCAAAGTCAAAATATTTTTATTTTATTACGTAAAAGGCGACTAAGGGATTCACCAGAGCATGGGCAGCAGCGTTCTCTGAGTATTTAACCAACCAACTGCGATCGCCAACCCGCCTGCCAAGTGTGGCGATTAATTATTTTGGCGATTGTGTTTTTGGTTATGGCATATCCCCCCCCTTCGGGGGAGGCCTTTGTTCAGCAGTGGACGTCTTTTGGCTGAAATAATGATGATGATGAATCATTTACTTGCACTTTAAAAACGTTAATTATACATCCAGTTGCACGGTTTCAAAAAGTTGGTCCTATGGAGAAGAGCCGGCAAGAAACTCCATGCATATACTCTTTTCAAATAATCAACGATACAATGATTTGTTACATGATTTAGAAAGAATTATGTAAGAACAATGTAAGTTAATGACTGAAAAAAATTCACTGAAGTGAACTAATTAATGATTAATAATTATTTTAAATTTAGGCTCGACCGGTAGGAGGGAACCCAACGAACGATACTCTGTTCCATTACTGGCTATATTATGTTCACATTTACGTCATCATTATCATCATCACAAGAGCTGGAGGACATCTTCTTTCAGACAAATGCCTCTTCCATACTTTACAACAGTATTTGATTACCACGACATTAAACACAAACAAACACACACAACACACGACACACGCCAATTAGGTAATAATTAATATTACTACCTAATTACAATGGCGCTCTTTTTAAGCCATATATGTATCCTTCATAGCTAATAATGTTATTTGTATAAAGGATATTGTTACTAAGGATATAACACAGTCCCTTGATTGCCTCTTACGACACAAAACAGGAAGAAATAGGGTGGCGCCCGGGGACAGTATGGCGGACGTTTTTAGGTCACTAATCGCTATTTAATTAATAGTTAGACAGCCTTGATCTACTCTTTGTTGTTAGGGAACTAACAATAGTAAAATTGGGAACAGAGGTTGTATTGATTTACTGGATATACGATACGATACCTCATCTCAACTTTGGAGACCAAAATGTTACATAAAGTTTTTTAGGTAAACGAAAACAAAAAAACCAATTATGTTTGAAGAAATAAAATCAAATTTAAGCGTTCAAACAAGAACACAAAAATAAAAAAGGAAATTGTGGTCACTCCTCGTCATTTTAACGTTTATAGCTTAATACATTGTCTCTATCATGAATAATAATTAAAACAAAATGACAGTGTTCATAATCAAAAAATTATCGCGTGCTGCCTCTATTGTATTATGTGACTCATAAAGCCCTGTTTACACATTACAAAACTGCTGCATAAAAAATGCCACGGGTTAGCAATACTGAACGAGCTCGTCGCGTGTTAATCGATTGCCATCGCACTGACTCAAATACATAATTAAGTGATAACACAATGTGCACCCGGCTTTGTGCTAGAATTTACTAATACTTACGTTCTAATTAGGTTTAGTAAAGCTTTAGCCAAACATCAATTTAAACGAAACTATTTCACAACTCATATCACATATTCGATTCCACGTATTCGAATGCCTATTAGTTAATTCGCCAAACTGTGAGTCATATATCAAAGCAAACTCGGTCACTAAACAAACGTGACTAGAAATAAAATAACCTAACCCCATTCCACCCTTAACAAACTATTAACGTAACGTTCACAAATCGACACCCAAAGTAATTCCAAGCAAACACGACTCTGGCACTAGAAAATGAAACTGAAAATCCAATGTAAATCAATTTGCGCAAAACTCACCCACAATACGACGTTGAAGCAGAATAATGTGTACTTGATACAATAGATCTGGGACTCCAGTTTGCCCACCGCTGGGCCTCGCCCTTCACCCCTACCAGCTCCTGCCATCTCACTTCAAATTCACTTTTCACCACAAACAAATTTATATTTGGACACTAAAATAGTGTTGTCCATTCACCGTCTCGATCGAATTGTAACTGCTTACTTATCAGAGCAGATAAGCGTTAGCTAGGTTATCTATGTTTGCTAAGATAAAAACGTACGAAAAGATAATACGGTATGAATTGCCACACCTATATGGTTGTGCACGCACACGTTCGTCATTGTCAGTGGGCTAAGTAAAGTTCTTTGTAGTCATAGAATAATCTAAGAATCCACCATCCATTTTTTCATCTCCGCAGTCTCAATTTTCTTCCAAGAGGCAATACATAGTCAAAATCTAGTAGATGAATAGACATTTTTTTTCTCGAATAAATAAGCGTCTTTCTATATTCATATGAGAGAACGATCTCGGCCATTTGAATATTCTTATTGTATCCTCATTCGTAGCGATTCTTTCCTTAGCGGTAATTTTATAAGGGTACCCGACCACGCTTATATATCAAGTCCACCGATATGGGATTCAACCGAAACGTGTTCGAAATCCGATAAACGGATTCAAACTATATACGAAATGGAAGCGGCCGGTATAAGCTGTAAACATAAATAAGGAAGATCTACTACGTTTTGGAAAACCCCCACGCACGAAACGTTCGCTGTAAATCTTACACTTGCAATGATATAAATTTTAGCATTCTCGTACAGTATTCTACAAGTACTTCCGAAAATGCTTTTCGCAACATTCACTTGACAAGGTTGACAAAAGTGAAAATTCTGCAGTTTGCTGAACAATGTTCTACGAAGATGGAATTTCTTTGTTTTAGAAATGCCGCAAAATAAATTTTAAAGCAAAATCCGGTTTGGCATATTATTTGGCTTGGCGACAAAACGTAGAAAACATTTCTGTTTTCATCTATTTTACGAGATCCTTCGTATATCTCATTTATGCAGATATTCGTAGTACAAAACTTTTCGGTTTTATTATCAAAAAACTTTATGGTTCTTGTCATAAAATAGGATCGAGAAAAACCGAAAGAATGCGTCCATTAATAAAATGGATACTTTTGAAACTTTAAAATCCGGAAGAATATAAAACGAAGTCGGAGAAGAAATGAACAATTCTTTGACAGCACTCAGCGTGTCTATAAAACTTGAGTTAGCAAAATTCGAAATCGCTCGTAAAAACAAAAGTTTGGAAGACAGCGAAATTACAAAACATTTTATCGCGTTTCCAACAACAAATACATTTACCGCTGACTGGTCCCACCGTGTAAACAACGTGATGATATTGCACAAACAGACAAATGCACGATCACTTTTTCAACGCCACCCTTTATACACAAACCAAGAAAACAAATCATTACAAAAAGCCTTTGTCGAGGTTAGGGGAACATTTTAGTTCTACAACAACATCACTATCACTTATAACCAGTGATCAGACTAGGTAGAGCTAATGTGCCCCAATGTTCAAAAAACATAGACAAAAAAAGTGGAGACTTCCTTAAGACTAAATTTTTTTTTCGGAATATTTGTTTTCGATAAATAAAATACAAATTAAAATGAAAATAACATTTGTTTTTTTACCTCTACCTTGTTAGTTCTAATTAGCTGGTAAATAAATTACATTAGCTTCCGCGCTTACTTACGTCGTTCAAACGAAGATAAGGAGATTACCATTATTTTCAATAAAAATCGTGCAAACTCTTTTAATAAAAACAGAAACAGGAAATGAATTCAATAATTGTTTTACTTTATTAATTTAAGTTTTACTTAAGTAATGTTGCGAAACTCGGAACAAATATTCGGAAAAAAAATTGTCGTAAGGTAGTCTCCACTTTCTTTGTCTCTGTTCTTTAAAATTTAGGCACATAAGCTCTACCTATTCCGATCACTGATTTAACATCCTTAAATATTTTAGTTTCACTATCAGCTTCACCATCGTAACTTCATCAAGATAAAAGCAACCCGCAACTTCATGAGTTACAAAATTCTGTAAAAATAAGGTTTCACCGCATCCTGATGAATATTAAAAATCATCTGATCTAGGTAACATGAGCCAAATCGCTTTTGAATGAGAGTTTCACGCAAACTTCTTACCGATACTTGGCACGGAATACTGTTTTGGAAATGGTATAATACCATAAAGGCAATATAAAAATACACGTCTTAATGGTAACGTTCATTTGTCTGTTCGTTGTTTACACAACCGCAGGGAATTACGAAATTCTCACTTTTCCGTTCAAGACTCGGGTCCATTTCCTCACCATAACAACGAACGTCGCGGCGGAAGGCGCCCGTAGCTTATATGAATTCTCCTACAACGACATTATGTACACCGCCCAACATAACAAAATCTCCCTCACCCTCCTCTTTATTAAGATTTACAGACGACAAAGGAAAATCATCACCCAGCTTCAAAGCTCTACTTAAATTTGACATCTTTGTAAAGAAACATACAAGACTGTACTGTTATCGGTTCATTTGTTGCCGTAATAAGTTGTGATCCTCCAACGTTTGATAGGTTTCTTATGGAAGGAAATGTCAATATCTGACGTGAATATATTCTTGCTACTTTGTCACACAAATCTGCGTCCAATGAAATAATAAAATTTCTCGTATCTTTTCCTGTAGCGAGGTTCATGTTACTTTTTGTGACATTGTCCAGTGAAACATAATGTACTTCTGACACTTGGTTAATGAAGATTAAACCTTTCCTGTATTTAGGACTTTGCTTTAATAAGGGTATAAAAGAATTAAAAACGTAATTATAAATTGGGGGAGATCAAGGTAAGTGTCCGAATAAATGCTATTAATATTAATTTGTGAACCTCAATCCTTTTAAATGTACAAGCTGGCACCGATATTAGGGTTTTTTATAAATAAATCGTTTTAGTTAGTGTTTGTAAGCTTTTAAAACAATTTTGTTGTGTTGTGCGTGTTCTAATTATAATTAGGTATCACAAATAAATAAATATTTTTGGACATTTTTACACAGCACAATCTAGTCCCAAACTAAGCAGAGTTTGTACTATGGGTACTAGACAATGGATGTAATACTTATATACTTTTTTTTGTAAATACATACTTATAATACATAAGAAACACCCAGACCAACACAAATACTTTCATCACATAAATATTTGTGTCCTGTGGGAATCGAACCCACGACCTCGTGATCAGCAGTCCGACACTCGAAACACAAGACCACAAACAAGTCTAGTTCAACGTTCTATCAAAGTTTTTTTGTGTAAATATTTTGTCTTAAAGCAACATCATTTGCAAAAATATTTGAGGATAACAATACGAAAATACTACCCACTCTTATAGTTATGATTTGTACGAAACCTAACAAGATCTCAATATATTTGATAACTATTAAATAGTTTAAGCGAACTGCCTGCATTTGATCCAGCTGAACTGGCTGAACCTCCGAGAAGTGTGTCAAGGAACTAATAGGAATTGAATCGAGAGCACATTCTTCCACACGTTCGGACAAGGGCTAATATCCGGTGAGGAATGTTTATAGTCAACAAACATGGACTTAGTGCAAACAGATCCGACCCATGAGCCCTCAGCCTAACTTCGCCTAATTGTTTGCTAGCCGCCAACTTTGTTACAAATGGTTGCTGATATTCGCTTTACGAGTAATCTACGTTGAACGCGAGCGGCAAATTAAATTATATTTCTGTCTACAAAGGGAATAAAATGTGCGAATAAATTCGTGCGATTGTAATGAAGTTTTGTATGAAATGTAATTAGTAAACTGCAAACTTTGTTTTTTTTTTCATTGATTTACTTTACTTTGTAGATTCGTTCGTAGAATTCCATCAATATTGAATTGCAGCAGTTAAATGCAAAACTAAGCACAATACACAAAGAAAAAGTACAGTTGAAGGAACTCAATTCGATCCCAGTATAAGAAAAGTAAACTTAGAACTGGAAGATCACGAACTTTCTGAATACATTACACCTCGACCCGGAGTCTTCGACTAGGAATTGATTCGCAGATTTTATTCAAACTAATCGGATTCGTATTACGACCGATTTTGCAAATTCTTAAGAAACGAATTCAAAGCCACCGCGGACCGTTCCATTGAAATTAATACTTCGGTTAAACAGATTACCATTTTCTACGTACTTTCAGTAAGGAATATTCCAGTTGAAAATGGTGAACCGTCTTAAATTTCAATTTCTCTTAGTAAATTGAGCCGCAGCAAAACGTTGATATCTACATAAGTAATCTTGCTCATCTTATTTTGCGGAACACTCAATTTTTCTTCGCGTTGCGTCCTCAGGTAAGGAAAATTTGAATTCATTTTAATATGTGATGGCTAGATATACAAAATTCAGGAATATTGCTGCGACACGTGTTTTAGTAATTTGGTGGGGTTGTGAACGTATGCAATAAGTTATTTCATCTAACGAAGAATATTTTTATACGTTTATTAACGAAGGCATTTAAGGCCCCTACAAACCAATAGCAGGTCAGTAGCAGCGCGGGGCATGAAATGCGCAGCAGACGTGACACTAAAACGCAGGCAGTTATAAAGCGTTTTGACGGCAGGCCCGCCATAGAACTGCTTTCAATATGAAATGTTGTGTCGGTTGTCAAACAATACAACTGCCTCGTAACCGCTTTGACGTCGCTCTTTCCTGCTCTGTGGCCAGTTAGTATGGCAGCCATAGTGATACAACATAATCGCGCTCCTGCCCGCGCGCCGCGCTGCCTGGTTTTTCGTCGACGGTCCAGAACAGGGCAGGAGCGGCGCAGTTTGCCAGCGGGCCTGCGCTAATATTTGGTGTGTCGTGTTTCAAATCGTTCCTTGTATTACAATTTGCGCGGATCAACCTTCAATCTACGCTGCAACTACCTGCTTTTGGTTTTCACGGACCTTTATTGTTCCATCTTTCATGATATGGAATTTAAGATTTAACTTAGACTATCAGCAGACACCTACAACTTTTGGAACCTTCATATTTTTCAATCTTTTTCACATTTTAAGTTTACCTCATCATCAGTATCCGGCTACCTGCTAACATACCTAAATTTCATATTACCCCAGCACAAAAATATATTTTCAACAACATTGTTACAGAGTCTGTCTCAATAGAAACTCGTGTAATCACAGATAGCTTATTGGAACATCAGCGATCATAATTACTCGATGCATCCGCATTGCACCGGCAGCTCATATCCGTCGCAGCAGCAGACGCTGTCTGTCACCGGCTGGCAATAGATTTAATAATAACATTTCCTTTAGTTTCATTTCATCTTTTGAAACTTATAACGTGTGAGCGTTAATGAAGATCGTCGTGGGAATAAAAAGATATTCCTTGCTAGTCATTAAAGTCGGGTTTTTTTCTGGAAAAACTACGGTGGCAGTAATATGGTGGCTGATACCTAATTATCACCGCCACTAGCAAAACTGTCAAATGTTTTAATAATGTCACCTGAAAAGTCCTCAATCGGCGGAAGGGAAAAAAACTCTTTTATATAATTAGTTTTTTTTATAACATAGGGTGGAAAACGAGCAAGCGAGACACCTTATGGTAAGCAATCTCCGCCACCCATTATCCGCAACACCAGGGTTGCCGATGCATTACCGACCTTTAAAAACGTACTTTATTTTATTTTTTTCTATTGGGAATCCTCATGGATACCCTCTGTCTGGGGAGGGCGGATATCGGACTCTTACCGACTAAAACCACACGGTGGCCATCCTCTGCACAAAATAGAGGAGCTCCGGGAACTCCAGTGGACCGCGCCGGTGCCCCTCCAGTGCTACTCCTTTGGCACGTCCCGGGGAAACAATAAGGTTTCCCCAACAGCAGCACGCGACCACCACTACATAGGTAGCTCGTTTCAACTTTTCGAAATGATGATCACTTAAACTTTCCAGAAATTAGAAATGTGATCTCATTACTATAAAATCAAAAACTTATTTCAGAATTAATCAAGCTCAACCAAAATCAAAGTCGATCAAAAGTAACGAGAAAAAGATTTCTTATTGATTACTCCACTCCCATTTTATTGGTTCATACGTCATGAAGTGGTCTCATATAAACCCGAATGCTCTATCCAATTAGCCTGGAACATCGAATGCTCAACCCACAGCCGGCTAGTACCAATATCCGGTATTGAATGATCTAAGGATTGCCAAGTGGCCTACTAGGTATGTAAATACTAGCGAATGATTGAAACCCGACGCATTATGGGAAATAAATAAACCCTTTCCTACGAGAGAATCCTTTTAAATAGAATCGAATTATTGCTTTGGGAGGCTTTCGTGAGAATCATGTGAAAGAGATTTTTTTGCGTTTTGGTTTCTTCTTTTGTTTGGATTTGTGGTCCATATACCTAAGTTACATATATACATTTTTAGTGAAATATTGGTGATTTGGCTTTACTACTTTGTACGAGATTAATTATTTAAGATGTTTTCTTGTAAGTTCTTTTGGAAGAATATGTAAGCAGAGAAGTAGATTCTAGTTTTTTTTTTCTTTTTTCTTTTTACCGACTTCAAAAAAAGAAGGAGGTTATCAATTCGACACGTATGTATGTAATATTATTGGAACTGCAATATACTCATATATCATAATCTATTAGGGCTTCCAAACGATTTTTTTTTTTTTTTTTTAAGCTAGTACACCTGTACTAGCTTTTACCCGCGGCTTCGCTTGCGTTAAATTCTGCTAAACCACGTAACGGATCCTGTTAATTCAGTCCAGTCCAGTCCAGTTCCATCCATCCATCCTTTCATTCGGACCATCCAGTCCAGTCCTGTCACTATCCCACTATCTCACTATCCCACTATCACACTAACCCACTATCCCACTATCCCAGTATCACACTATCCCACTATCTTACTATCCCACTATCCCACTATCTCACTATCCCACTATGCCACTATCTCACTATCTCGTCCCATGCCCAGTCCTGTCCCATGACCCGTCGCGTACCATGTCCCGTCCCAAGTCCCGTCGCGTCCCATATCCCGTCCCGTCCCATGTCCAATGTCCCGTCTCATGTCCCATGTCCCGTCCCTAGTCCCGTCCCCCATGTCACATGTCCCGTCCTATGTCCCATGTCACATGTCCCATCCCATGTTATCAATTGTTCAGCAAGTCAAATTTGGTGACACAACGACTGCAGCGCCACCTACCGGGTCCATTTGTTAATTCAAACCTTGCAGGGACCCGGACTCGAACGTACCTACACAAAAAATATCATTAAAATCTATCATCTATCATTAGGAGATCAGTGACATACCGACAGCAGCGCCTCCTACCGGGTCCAATTGTGTTTTTAAACCATCCAGGAACCCATTGAAACATACACACAAAATTTCACAAAAGTTCTTTAAATTAGAGGGGACCCGAGTTTACCATACTGGACGAACATCAAATGTTTGACAGGTAGGAACAGTTTGTATGGGAAAATAAAATTGTTGTTTTTACAATTTTCCTCGCAAATTTTCCACATTTTCTCACCTTTTAAAAATTCCCTGAACTTCCACAAATATTTTACAACCTAAATTAGCCAAATCGGTCTAGCCTTTCTCGAGTTAGCGAGACTAACGAACAGCAATTGATTTTTATATAATATGTATGTATGGTTGTATGTTTGTATATTTGTATGTTTGTATATATGTATGTTTGTCCACGTATATCTCCGAAATTATGAATCGGATTATGACCAATGTTTTTTAATTGACTTACATTTACTTCAACTTAGGGTACAGTACAAGTTTCATCAAAATTGGATCAGTACTTTTCAAGACATGAGCTAATACATGTAAGTGTGACGGCCTGGCTTATTGATACGAGCTACAGGTCAAAGGAAAAACATCTTAAAACCTTGGCCAAATTCTAGTGCATGTAAGAAAAATCTTTAAATATTTACAACAAAACTATTAACTATTAGCAACAAATATTCTATTTTTTTACTTAAACCTAAAAATTACGAAAAAAAAAAATTATTAAAAAAAATTAATCGATATGATTTCATAATTTTTAGTTAATTTCTTTTTGAAGTCGATTTTTTTTTTTTTTTTTTTTTCCAATTCTATTTGAAAACCCATATACAATACAAAGATTATACAAGCTCTTGCATATTATGTACATTTCCTAAAGATTGATGGTAATATTTGAAGAAAGTCTAAAGCTATTAATAAAACTATTAGAAGTTTTGATGACGGGTTCAAAGAAGGAAATAAAGGGGGATGTTATGATAGAGTAACTTGTAGACTACGAGCGGTAGTAATTAATTTCCTCGACAGACTCACAGTTGAACAGGAAGACAAACAATTAGTTCGTTGAAATTTTATTGCATTTCAACGTGGCTATGATGCCAAATGTAGAAAATTATTACATTTATTTTATGTTATGTTTGAATTGTATGTCCTAGAAACACAAGCATAGCTTCTTTTTTATTTTAAGTTGAAAAATGCTTTGTTTTTTGTAATTAATACTATACTAAAATTTAATAGAAAGTAAAAATCAGGGATAAAAAAAAAACTATTATATTTTTTTGTGGGTTCGATTCCCACAGGACACAAATATTTGTGTGATGAACATAAGTGTTTGTGTTGGTCTGGGTGTGTTGCTTATGTATTATAAGTATGTATTTACAAAAAAAAAGTATATAAGTATTATATCCATTGTCTAGTACCCATACCATAAGCTCTGCTTAGTTTGGGACTAGATAGTGCTGTATAAAAATGTCCCAAAGATATTTATTTATTTATATTCAAGTAACCTATGCTCGCGGCTTCGCCTGCGTGGATATCGTTTATCGTGCATCTCTAGGGAACTGTTCATATATCTGTATGCCAAACTTCGTCCAAATCCGTTCAGTTCTAGGTTCAGCCCTTACAGCGTGATTGAGTAACTAACATCCAAACATCTTCACAACCTTTCATATTTATAGTATTAGTCGGATTAAATTCCTATAAAATTTTATCAATGGTACATTTTGATAGTTTTTCCAAAATGTCCTTAGCTATTTTGATACTTTCTCAAATCTAATTGAGTTTAAACTTCTAGATTTTCATGTGTCGTACAAAAACCTCCCCATGACTTCCCAAACACGCATTTAAATCACTATTAGCTAGAGTTCCGTAATCGCCTGGGAGTTAGTTTCCTAAGTGGAGATCAATTAGCCCAATCGAATACGGCGTGAAATGGCGGGTTTGTGGGCAAAGCTTTGGTAATAGACTTATGGGAGGGGACCCTGCACGTTCATCTAAGGCAAACAACCGCCGTTAATGGCAAAGTTGGCGATTAAGGAACATTTTGATTGATGTTATAAACTTGAGGATTTGGATTTTTCGTTCAGTTTAAAGAGTGCTCTTTTGAAGAAATGGTAAAACAAAATCGTTAAGCATTTGTAGCTCGTGGACCTTTGCGGATCAGTGGACTGTAATTAAGTTTTGTAAAATGGTAAAAATACTATGAGCCCTAACTTGGATCCTAGTTAAAAGTAATCCTAATTCCACCAACCTTAAGCTCCTCCCGTATCCTGGATCAGATCAGGCTTGCAGCTCGAAGAGGCAATTCGCTCACACGTGGATGGAAGTTAAGTACTTCAATCTGGTCTTCTAGAAATGTTTCAGGACACAAATTTTGACACACACGATAGTTATTGTAATAGTTCCCTCTGATACAATCAGAAGACACATAGAAGAAAAAGTAGGCTGTTAAAGGCGAGCACAGCTCCGAGACACAGCTTCCTTTTACGGTAGTTAAACGTCAACTCGTCAGGCTAAAATAGCGGCGCGGCGAGAACGTCACCGTCACTTCACCAAAGTATAGTATAGTATAGTATAACGGGCTGGTTTCCGCAACTCCACGATCAAGCGTGTATTTTGCGTACGGGTGGGAACTTACTCGATCCACCCTAACTCCTCGAAAAAGGCCAGCAACGCTTTGGTGTTGCTGGTGATCTCTCTGAGGGTACCTGGGTTACCGAAGTACTTGGCCCTGAACTTCACCAAAAGTGAGGGTAGAAGAATAATATTGAATGGATATAAAACTACGTTAAACTAAACAAGGATTCAACCTTGGACTAATAAAAAAAGGTAAACGGAATCTCGCTAAACAAAAAACGGTAGTCATTATCATAGTGTCATAAATAAAATAACAATATATATCTGGTGTGTTAAAATTATGTCGATATTATGGTGGGTTTAGGAAAAAACTAAGTGCTTATAGTGCTTGCTTATCATCTTTTCTTAGCGAGATTGCGCCCGCCATTTTTATTCGTCCGAGGATTCAACAGTAATAATTTCAGAATACCTGATAACCTTTTTTTTTCATGGGGAAATCCCCATGGATGTACTCCACCCGATGAAGGTGGAGCCAGTGTTGGCCGGCTGAAACCACCACGGTGTGCCTCTACCTACCTTTGGCCAGAGACATGGAAAACGCTCTGCATTCACGAACCACACCCGACAGCCTACCTACTCTGGTGGCTGGAGGTCGGGGTTTTCCTGCGGTACTCGGTCTTTTTCCTGCATGTGGGGAGAGAGGTCGTCGCCTATCGCACGGCACCTTCCCAAGCGCTCTCGCTCCCAATCATGGACAGAAGCACAGCCGGAAGCGAGAGATCGCTGCCGCTTACTGCATTGATCAAGTCACAGCGTTATGTGGCCCAATTTCTTTGGTATTATTCTTGAACTATTCAAAACTTGTTAGACGTATTTCGTAAATAATTTGTAGTTTGAGATTTTGTAAGCTTTTTGATAGTTCTAATACCTACCTTTTCATGGTGATTTTATAAGTATGTGACTATTTATATAGCCACAATAAATCATGTGTATCAGGATGTCACATGTTTATTATATTGAAGTGAAGCTTCTATAGCGTCGTTGCGTGCTCAGTCGTCTCTAAAAACATCACCGTTAACAGGCGCACGAGTTTTACCCGCGCTTGCAAATGCGTAGAAGCACCGGCTTTTAGAAAACCCCGTGGGTGCTCATGCTCATTTTGGAGACTTGAACAGGCGAAGTGCGTGCGGGAGGCGGCGGGGCCGGCAGTTTGGCTTGCTTGTGTGCGCGGGTAACACAACTACACTTAGATACTACAACTCTAGGACGCGCATGCTCACAAGCGAGACCTAGCAAGACCTCTTGCCGCACGGCTGGTGAGGTAGTAGATGTATCGCTCACTGATCAGCTGCCGAATTGCGTAACTCACTCGCGATCGCAATCATCTGGATTTCAATGTTCATTGCGCCGTGTGTTTTGACAATCCGTGTTATCGGCAACTAGGTACCACGCAAAGAAGGTTGCTTTAATTTCAATGGAAAGCTAATGCCAAAGTGAATGCATTACACAATTGCCCTACAGTTTTGATGTCTATTGTCACGGGTGCTCAGCACCCACCATTTGCGTCTCGTAAGTACTGGAGCCCTCTAGCACCCTTTGAGTCGGCGCCCCTGTGTAGAAGCTTCGCTTCCCCCGACACCAGCCGTTTTTTTTTTCTGTAAAACAATTAATGTCAAAGTAGCCAAAAAGTACCTAAAGTACCTTTTTAGATTTTTCCTCCAATCGAACCGTATAACAGAATACAGGAAGAGCGAGAAAGAGAACCTACAAGTTCTGATACCGCAAAAAATCCAAGAACAATTTTACTATATTGGCTACCGCAATGATTACTTCGAAGTTCTATTGAAATACTTTATCGATTTAACAGGTTTCCAACTTTAATTAGTTCCCTTTCAATTCTATAACATGAAACCCAAAAGTTGTAGTGGTCACAGATGGTGGAATACAGAAGCCTTAATCTACTTCAGACCTTGGAAGTAGTACACTGTTTGAAAACTTTGAACCAAAGTTTGTGACCTTTTCACGCGATTCCTGTTAAAATATTAATTTGAATACTGATTATTCGTTGCTACCTACAGAATATCTTATTTCTCTTCTTAAATTATTAACTTATATTTTATGTTTAGAATATATTAATTTAGAAGTTTTTGCTTAACATTTTCAATCCTTTTACTAAAATTTCTTCATTATCTTTTGTTTTCTTGTTAAATATAATAAATAGATATATTACAACTCCATCTGTGATCCTCGGCTTAGTATTAATAATCTTCAACTGGCCGTATGGGATCCATGAAAGATAACCAAGAATAAAATTATCTTCCTTTCCTTGCAGGAACCTTTTTTTTTGGTTGCGGGGAGAGAAACTTCGAAAGGCTGGCCTTCTGGGGTGTGTGATATTTTTACCAGACTAATCCAGCTTCAACGTTAACAGTTTACGTAGAAACCGCTAGTCTATATGCGTGGTCGTCCATTCACAAAGTAAATTTAAGGATTTAATTATCATCATCAGCATGCATGATAAGGACCTCTATGATTTTTCTCATGCATAACATGACGATGTATGAGAAATGAGAATGGAGACCGCGAATCGGCAAACGCAGCGTAGGGCGCCCCCCTGCCAGGTGGACCGACGGCCTAAAGAACGTGGCTGGGGGGGACTGGATGCGGAAGGCAGAGAACCGAGCGTTGTGGCGCAACTTGGGAGAGGCCTATGTCCAGCAGTGGACTGCGATAGGCTGAGTTGTTGATTGTATGAGAAAAATCTTAGAGAAAATGGCCTGTATTCCCCGAAGGCTACCCTTTAGAGGTAGGTAGAGTACACCTACATTTTGCCAGTTATGTTACATCAGTCCCATGTAATAGGGGGTGAGCCTATTGCAATTAACCGGGCACAAATCCAGACTACGGGCTGCTACTGGGAATTTTCTAATGAAAAAACCCAATATCACTTTGCCCGATCTGGGAATCGTACCCAGAACCCAGTCAGCAGTCGTACTTGCAACCAGTACACCAACTAGGCAGTGATTTTTCTCGGTGATCATAAAACCATATTTCAAAGCAGTTGCAGTCGTTAATGTATTTATATAAAAAATTTCATGCTTAAGAGCTTTCTTACTTCTTTTTAAATTACCATCTGATTTTTGTACCCATTTTCGCAAAATAAATGATTTTAATTTAAATTTGCATTGTGCAACAAGCTACCACAACAAACCAAGACACAAGTTTTTAAAATTGACATCACTTCTTCTAAAACAGAAACCAGAGAAATGCGAAGTAAAACTGTTATTTATTGAGAACTAAACTCAGTGGAAATACGATAGAACCAATAGAACTTCATTAGTTTGAAAGGCACAGGTTATAAATCTCAATCTCACCGAATCGCTTCAATATAGCATTAGGTAAGATCAACGTTTACAGTACAGCTCTGTTTATTTTGCTCGTTCATTTATTTTGTTCGATTGTGGGACAGGAAAGAGTCATGAGTTTGAGTAGGTGGGTAGAATAAATTAAATTCATAAGAATTATTTTCAGGTACAGAAAAGGGAGGGTTAGTTACATAAAACAAAGCATATTACCTTGTTCATCTGGTTCTTATATCTTACAGACAGTTACCTATTGTTTAAACGACTCGTACTAATAATAACTACCGGCCAAGTACGTATCATATTATTTTTTATTAATTTATTATTTTATAACAAATTCTATTTTGGTGTACTAAGTGACAGACAGAGACGTGTTGCTGGGGAGTTTGTTGCACCGCTTCTTCTTCCCAGCTTAAGCATTAGGAAGTGGTGAAGGGCGGGCGTTTTTTTGGGGTCTGTCTATGTATGACGTTCGAAAAGAACTAGCTGAAACGAGTCTACTTCGAATAAATGATTTCTGATTTCTGATTTCTGATCACTTTGTTTTTTTTTTTTAATATTTGCCATAATAACATAGTAACACATGTCAGATATTACATACAGCTGTGGGATGGGCAGACCGGCAGACCGACAGACGGACCGAACAGACGGACAGACGCGACGGCGCGTTGGCTTAGTAATAGGGTCAAACTGGCACCATTTCACCTAAAAAGTAACCTTCACAGCAAATAACAATGATTAGACTAGTTTATAAAATTTACTTTTTTTTTTTTGTTTAAATTTTTTTTTTCTTACTCTGAATTTGTGCCCGGTCAATGTCAGTAGGCTCGCCCCCTATTACATGGGACTATAACATAACTGGCGAAATGTGGGTGTACTATTACACCTCTGCCTACCCCTTCGGGGAAATACAGGCATGATGTTATATTATGTTGTTATAAAATTAACATTTTGTCTGTTGCCGTTTCCATATGACATATTATTTTCAAGTCTACCCTGAGAAATTTTTGTGCAGCTCAAATTACTTAAGCATATTTGTCCGTTGATAATGTGCGTGTTTCACTTTGTCAAAATTAATGTACATGTTAGTCCTAAGTTTACTTAATATTAATGATGTACAATAAAGAATATTCTATCTATCTATCTATATCTGAATTTTTTGTGACATGAGTACATCTAGAAGACGTTGTTTACACAATCCAAATAATTTTTGCTACATATGTGGAGAACATGTGTATGTGTGCATTTTTTATAAACTTTTTCTTATTAAATAAATTTGTTTTTCTCTTTCGAATTTAGGTATCGAAAACTCAAAAACCAGATCTGATCAAAAAATTCTAAGTACATGTTTGAACTTAGTATACCTTAATATAGTCAGCAACAGCAAAAAATAAACCGGTAAGAGATGCACTATAAACGGGTTTGTAGTATTATGTATCAAAATACTAGTTATTACAGTTGGTTGCAAATCCCTATTTACAGTAGTACTTACTACTGTTCATTTAGTTCTCATAAGCAACATAAAAGCTTTGCTATATCACAAAGTCACCCAGTAAACTCTTTCATATGACGCTGAAACGTTATGCAAATAACACATTCTATGGCTTTCTTTTATCTCCAGAATAAACGGTAGAAACTTATTTGCAAGAGAAAGTCTTATTCAAGGGATTTTTTCTTTTTCTATTACTGTTTCACTGGTATCTCAGGCAGCTTATCATGAGCGTTTGGATTCTAAGCCCAGATAGTACTTATTAAAGTTCCGTGCCCAAAGGATGCCAACGGGATTATATAACTCTGCCTGCGCCGTCCGTCCGTCCGTCCGTCTGTCTTTTACAGGACTGTATCTTTATAACGGTTAATATAATAGATAGCCAGTTTTCACGAAATATGTTTAACTATGGCATCTATCACGACAATTATTTTTTATAAAAAAACTAGTGCGCAAATTTTTTTTGGTGGTTCGGTATGAGTAATAGAACACATTTCCAATAATTGTTCAATACTTTTTTTTTATCCGACCTAAAATCAGCAAAATATGGACACAACTGTTCGTAATAGCATCAATGAAAGCGCACGACGGCTGGCTCACGCGGCCGTCCGGGAGGGGATGTACCCCCGATGCAAACAATTTACTTACTGTAAGTTGGTTGGTTGGTTGGTTGGCTTTTGCGTCATAATTGGAACACCTACTACACACACGACGGCATTTTAGTTTTTTTTTTTGTCGCCGGTCACGCTTGGCGCCTTACGAGTACTTCACGCGGATTAATAGAAAAACATCCTAAATAGCACGTTTTCGAGTCTTCAGATTGCGAACGCAGGTAATATATCTGTACTTTTAAACATCATTGAACCTCTTGCAATATGTCATCTCCAAAGATTGTAATAATGCATTTAATAAGACGAGCTTCCTACATGGTGGCTAACTAATAAGTTTGTGGACTAGACCCCCAGACCCCAGACCCTCTATTTGGCATCTTGCCCATCCTCAGTGTATGTAGCCTGCTACGATCTCCATCAATTCCGATGGCAACGGCTTGCTATCATTATCCGGTATATGCAATGCTAATTTCTAAATTGGAGAAACTTGTGTAAGAAATTGTAATAATTATAAATCAATTAGTAGTAATAGATTAGATTATTTTAGTTAGAGCTCCCTTGTTAAAAAGCTCGTCCGGGGAAGTACTACCACCGTACCTACTTCTCCGCCAAATAGTGATGCTTGCATTGCTGTGTTTCGTTTTGAAGAGTACGGGTGCTGTTGAAATTACAATCGTATGAGACTTTCCATCTTCATGTCTCAGTTTGGTGAACCATTTAGGCAGCAGCCTAGGTGGTATTGAAATTGTTATGGGCAAAGATAACCGCTTAACATCAGGTGGGCCTTTAGCTCGTTTCGCCATCCTATACTATAAAAAAAAACAATAATTAATTAATACAACATCCAACAACACCTTATTTTTACCACGTTTTATTAATTCGCTTTCCGTCTTGTCTGTCTGTTCAGTACTAATTTTGCAATCGATTTTCCACTAATTTCCCGATGAGCTAGAGACTTACAACTTTCAAGCAGCTTAGAACTGACAATGCAATATTAGCTACAACGTTATTTTACTACTGGGTTTATACAATGTGTAAAAATGTTTTGGTCCTGAATAAATGTTTTTTTTTTTAGCTCGCTTTCGTTTAAAAAACCTGGTATACATAAACATATTTTTCATAAAATTTAATTATAGAGTTTTACCTATTATTGTTAAAAAGATACAGCCCTGTGACAGACAGACGGATGGTTGGACAGATGGCGTAACCATAGTAATAGGGTTGCGTTGGTACCCTAAAAAGGTCATCTAACATCAATATTTTATAAAAGTAGGTATTTTCCTTTTTTTTTTTTGCTAATCTGCTTGCGTTTGACCGCCACTTCACTTGATGTTAAGCGATGGTGCGGTCGAAGATGGTAAAAGTTTGCCCAGCAAAAAACTATTCACTCAAGCCTTTAAGACCACCAGATACTTACATAGAACAACATTTCGTTCTATTGTATTTAATTATTTTTTTCCTTTTTTTGCTCATCTCATCTCGTACAAAACCAAATAAGACAAAAAAACTGTACAAATCTTCTATGTTCAAATTTGAATACATTTCTCACAAGGATTGAGCTTCGAATAAAATCCACGCTCAATATGGAAGAGCTTTGTTTGACGACAAAAGTGTAGAAGAAGTAATAGTCAATCCACATGATTGGTACATTCAAAGTAATACTAAAAAAAAACAATAAATTTGTTCTGGAACAATAAGGCAAGAAACGCAATCCAATCAACCGTACCAATCGAAACCATTGGATTCGAATCAGAAGCATATTAACAGTACTGCATTATAATGAACCTATGTATGCTAGAAATTAAAGCAATTACGTTCAGTCAAGGAAATTGTTCAATATCCGTGCTGTGTTTCTAGACCACAATTGACGGTAAATGTACTTGATAGACACATAGGTACATAGCCAGCGGGCATAGGGTGTAATTACTGAACTTTCTCAGTAGATATTTTATGTGTGTCACGATAAATCACGTGTAACATTACGTTTAAAACGCGTATAAAGCAAAGAATGTTTTATTTCATTAACAAAATTAACGTATGTTTCGCCTTTTTGGCCATACCTGAACCAACGAGCAATTTAAAAAACTAACTAAACCAGTTAATTCCTAAATCTTGAAGGTATTCGTCCGTGTGGTGCCGTACACAAAGAATTGCACCACCCTATATCTTCTCATGGGTGTCGTAAAAGGCGACTAAGGGATTCACCAGAGGGTGGGCAGCAGCGTTCTCCGAGTATTTATTAACCAACCAACTGCGATCGCCAACCCGCCCGCCAAGCGTGGCGATTATGGCATATCCCTCCTTTTGGGGGAGACCTATGTCCAGTAGTGGACTTTTTAGGCTGAAATGATGATGGTGATGATGACGATGAAGGTATTCTGTACCAATACGCTTATTACCTGTGACATCTGAACAAAATGCATTTTTTACCAATTATTATGGACGAGAGATCGTCCAATAGTCAAAATTCGACCTTAATTCACTACGTTTTATGATTGAACTATGCCGAAAAAAATACTATTTCCAATTTTATTTTATTGATATCGCTAAAGCTCGTCATCATCATCATCATCATTTCAGCCGAAAGACGTCCACTGCTGGACATAGGCCTCCCCCAAGCATCGCCACAACGACCGGTCCTGTGCCTTCCGCATCCAGCAGATTCCCGCGACCTTCACCAGGTCGTCGGTCCACCTTGTGGGGGGGCCTACCCACGCTGCGCCTTCCGGTACGCGGTCGCCACTCCAGAACTTTACTGCCCCATCGGCCATCCGTTCTGCGAGCAATGTGCCCCGCCCACTGCCACTTAAGTTTGGCAATTCTTCGGGCTATGTCGGTTACTTTCGTTCTCCTGCGAATCTCCTCATTTCTGATTCGATCACGCAGGGACACTCCGAGCATAGCCCTCTCCATTGCCCTTTGAGTGACTTTGAGCCTTCTTATCAGGCCCATTGTGAGCGACCACGTTTCAGTACCGTAAAGTTAAAGCTCGTCAATAGCTACTAAACAAAAATAATTAAGAAAATCGGTTGACAAACAGAGGATATGAGTCGAAACTGATTTATGAATGACAGTCGACGAATTCAGTGGAAGTATACAGTAAGTGTCAAACGCGCACTAGGCCCTCTGAGGTTTGAGATTACTTCTTAATATTCTCGATGATGAGCGTAGTCTAACAACTCGCAGTAAATCAGCGTGATGAACTAAGACTTGGATCCATCTCATTTTGAGAAGAGGCCTGTGCCCAGCAGTGGTACAATAATGGCCTGGTTAACTTTTACGCATAGCACACCATTTGAGTGTATTTTTATTTTTTATTTTTTTTATAGTATAGGATGGCGAAACGAGCTAAAGGCCCACCTGATGTTAAGCGGTTACCTTTGCCCATGACAACTTCAATACCACCTAGGCTGTTGCCTAAATGGTACCGCAAGTCGGTTCGCCAAACTGAGACATGAAGATGGAAAGTCTCATGTGATTGTAATTTCACCGGCACCGCACCCTTCAGACCGAAACACAGCAATGCAAGCATCACTATTTGGCGGAGAAGTAGGCACGGTGGTAGTACTTCCCCGGACGAGCTCTTTCACAAAGGAGCTCTACTACTACTAAACCGTAATATACATTGTTTTTTTCTAACAGGTGAGCAAACAAGCATGTGGGTCACCAATCTCAATGGGTAAGCAATCTCCGCCGCCCATGGACATCCGTAACACCAGGGATGTCGCCGATGCGTCGCCGACCTTTTAAAAAGACGTATGCTCGTTTCTTGAAGGCTCACATGTCGAATTTGTTCGGGAAGACCGGTGACGGAAGTTTGTTCCACAGTTTTGCTGTACGAGGCAAAAATGGCGTGTGAAACGTACCGTACATACATACGCGTAGTAATGCCTACGCTCACATCTGCAACGGATGTGGATGCTATTATTGGTTTATAATGGCGCAATCCATCCAGCGCCATGGAGATAAGGGATAAACGGCCTTAATAGGTTTCCCCGTAAATGGGAAAAGTTGGCACGCCTGCTACATTGGGCAGTTTGTACGTACCTGGGATAAATTTAGATAAGAATGTTTTATTAATTTAAAAGTTAGTTGTTTTTTGGAATTTAGTTCCTTAACGTGGCTTGTGGTAGGTGTGATTCGGGAGGCACACGGCGGAGTTTTTAGTGGGTCCGAGTCCCACATAACCACGCCACCTCCCCGGGTGGTGTGACATGTGATAGGCATTTTCTCCGTCTTGAAAAAAAAGGGTGATGCGTGAGAAAATGTAACGTCACGTAAGATTTTTGCGTGAAGAGCAGGCATATACGCAAACCGTGCGCTCTCTCTTTTTTTCTCTTTTTAGTAAGTTTGTGTGTGTGCGTGAAGAACATCGTTCCAAACGGGGGTCCCCTGACCGCACCGGTTTTTGTTTTTTTCAAATAACATTCCGATAAAGATGTTCTCAAAAAATGCCAGGTTAAGAGTTCTCTAAACCGACGAGCATGCATGACGAGGTTAATGGACGTAGATGAAGCGAAAGAGGTGTGTCAGGATCGTAGCAGGTGGAAATCCATAGTCTCTGCCTACTCCAATGGGAAACAGGCGTGATAATATGTATGTATGTATGTAAAGAACTAACTCCTGAATCAGGGTTATTATTATTGATGAAAAATTTAAGTAGCTTCTGTTTTCACCGTACACTTACGTTCCAATGCTGTAATGTATGTACTTTCATAATATTGCGCTCTGTGGCAAACCTTTCGTACAAAACTTATCTACGCAACTAAGCAACATCTATATCCCAATACTTATAGCTTATATTATTCCCATATTTAGACAAAATTACGCGAAGAATCAAAATATCGATTATGAACTGGCAAATGTCCTATTTCAATTTTCTAGACCCAACACTTTTCACATTTAGAAACTCTTTTTCTCCAGCGTTTCAATATGTCATAATAAAATGACTACGGACGTATCTAAATGAAAATTACAGTACATTATCAGTGTATTTGAGCTCAAGTGTTTGTTCTGTATGTTTTCGATAACAAAATGTATTATGTGTACGTACATAAACAAATAAATGAAATAAAAATCTTTCGCCAAAATTGAAATCATTAAACTGGTACTAACATTAGACTATTGAAGTAAAGATTTCAAATATTGTCTAGAATCAAAATATATCAATCTTTAAGATACAGACTCTTCAAAAGATTCTTTCTCAAATAACCTTTTATTTACCGTTGTGATCTGGTATCAGCCAATCTAAGGCAATCAACGGTAACGCAACGTTATCTAAACAACTTTTTATTAAGAAAAGTACAAAAATAAAAGTTAGCAGAATCTCTCGAAGCTCAAAAAGGATTCTGTCTGATTATTCAAATTTGACAATCCTTCGCAAGACAAACAATTGGAACAATTTCAGCGAAAGATAAACAATTAGGTACAATACAAACTGTAGAATAAATATTGTATCTTTTGGGAATATTTTCATCAAAAACTAAAAACGGACGAGACTTCTGAGGGAGGGATGTATATCATTTTTTTATTTTGCGTGGTTTTTTCACGTTTTACTCACTACACTTAAATGTGTCCGTATGAGTTATCAAACACACGTCTACACGGCTGTTATTTCGCAAATAATTTTGCGTAATATGGTAACTGTGTTAATACTTTGGTATTCATAGTAATATTCGTCGTAGTTTTGTTCTAAAATCGCAAACAAAAATATTCTAAACGCAGTATTAGTAAAACAAACTTTTTTAAACCAATCACGTACTGCAAATAATATTGTTAACAACTAATGAAACGAAAATCATAATCTTAGCAGACTTATCAATAGTAAGCTTCTCATTGGCATATCTGAGTCTGACACGAATGGACCTTTTCATGAAGCACACCAACCATGTCGTAAATGGAAACCAGAACCAGAACAAATCAGAGTAACACACGAGCCCTCGAAAAACACCGCTTTTTAGGGTTCCGTAGTCCTACAAGGAACCCTTATAGTTTCGTCATGTCCGTCCGTCTGTCCGTCTGTCCGTCTGTCCGTCTGTCCGTCTGTCCGTCTGTCCGTCTGTCCGTCTGTCCGTCTGTCCGCCTGTCCGTCTGTCCGTCTGTCCGTCTGTCCGTCTGTCCGTCTGTCCGTCTGTCCGTCTGTCCGTCTGTCCGTCTGTCCGTCTGTCCGTCTGTCCGTCTGTCCGTCTGTCCGTCTGTCCGTCTGTCCGTCTGTCCGTCTGTCCGTCTGTCCGTCTGTCCGTCTGTCCGTCTGTCCGTCTGTCCGTCTGTCCGTCTGTCCGTCTGTCCGTCTGTCCGTCTGTCCGTCTGTCCGTCTGTCCGTCTGTCCGTCTGTCCGTCTGTCCGTCTGTCCGTCTGTCCGTCTGTCCGTCTGTCCGTCTGTCCGTCTGTCCGTCTGTCCGTCTGTCCGTCTGTCCGTCTGTCCGTCTGTCCGTCTGTCCGTCTGACCGTCTGACCGTCTGTCCGTCTGTCCGTATGTCCGTCTGTCCGTCTGTCCGTCTGTCCGTCTGTCCGTCTGTCCGTCTGTCCGTCTGTCCGTCTGTCCGTCTGTCCGTCTGTCCGTCTGTCCGTCTGTCCGTCTGTCCGTCTGTCCGTCTGTCCGTCTGTCCGTCTGTCCGTCTGTCCGTCTGTCCGTCTGTCCGTCTGTCCGTCTGTCCGTCTGTCCGTCTGTCCGTCTGTCCGTCTGTCCGTCTGTCCTAATCCTTTACAGCTTAATAACTTCTACAGTTATAAACATAAGTAAATGAAAATTTGCAAAAAAATAGTCTAGATATAGATCTCAATTTTAAATGAATAAAAAAATCGTGATTACGTATTTTAGGGGTGGCGCCCATACATGTGAAATGGGGATTAAATTTTTTTTTCGCTGCACACCCTCGTTTGGGGTATCATTGAATAGGTCTTCTAAAATGAAGGTAATGTTTCATACATCACTTTTTTATCAGGTGTACCATCTGCGAAATATAGCCCGCCAAAGTGGCTTGCAATGTGTCCCCCCCCCAGCCATTTCTAAACTATGCAACGTAGAAACTCTTCCACATTGATAGACCTTTGTAAAAACTCTCTTTTAAAATTATTTCGAGTATAATTTGATAATACATTTTTGAGTTATAGAGAGAAAACTGAAAAATACTTAAAACGTCCTAGTTCAAAGGTCATTCACCTTAAAGAAAAATGATCTTAGCAAATAATGCACCTTTAGCTACTTTCTATTTAAAAAAATTACAAAAAGTAACTTTGTGTTATATTGAAATGACAAACTTCTTAAATTTGGCGCTGTACAGCGCCATCTAGTGGCTAGTAGCAACACTCTCTAAATCGCCAATGTTGCCGTCTATTGCATTTGGCACTTTATAGCGCCATCTAGCGGCGGCTACTAACAACACTATCTGAGTCGCTAATGCTGCCGTCTATTGCAAAAACTAAAATAGCCATGATTAATATACGATTTTATTTGTTTGTAACACCTAGGAACCCTATAATACTGAGCATGGCCCGACATGCTCTTGGCCGGTTTTTTAAACTTAAAATAAACGAAGCTTACCTGAGATCCATTTCGCAAACATATTGATCCTCCATTACATTAAGGAGTTAAAGACAACCGACTCTTGATTTCCAAATATTTAGGGACGCTTGGGGGCTAGGGCCCCGTAGCCCCAATATAATTGCATTCCGTTTCTATCGGGCTCTTGTGCTGTATTAAGTGAACCATTATTCGAAGTATCTCCGAAACCATGATTGGCTCGCCTATAGAGTTCGCCCCTACAGGGTGATTTTTAATGAAGGATACATAGTTAATTTGAAAGCAACGGGCTTTCAAATAAGATTAATCACAAAAAATTGCACCCACTTTTTCTTGTATACCTATTCTGTTGGTTGTTATTAAATTTAATTTAATTTTGTTCATTAAATAAACCTACCTAAAAAAAATGGTTACAAAAAAATGAGATTGTGATTATTCAAATAATGATTGGAAATGAGATCCATTACTGGTTACCGGATCACATTTTTCAAAATATCCATCGTTTAAATACTCATCCTATACACAGGTTTTCAATTGATTGCCTTTGTAAATGTCGGTTCTGCAGGAAACCATTGATTAAACATATTGCTATGTACTATGTAGGTAGTTTTGTACACTCTCAGAGCAATTAAGTTGAGAATAAACTTCAAAGATGCGTTCTTAAAAATCAGAACTATCACGTGGGTTTTTTTTTGTAATTATTTCTGAATTAACTGCTAAAATAACAATCAACAAATTGTATTATTAGATAAGCTTAAACAGATATCCTAATACGATACTACGGCTTAATTTCACACACGATAATTCTTTGTTTATCCAACTGTTTCAAGTAATATTTTCGAGTATTCGGCCATTTAATCAGAAAGTTAACATTGATGACCACCGACCTAAGTCAGGCATCAAAAACCTTCGTAAAAACCGGCCAAGTGCGAGTCGTACTCGCGTTTTTTATTTATCAAAAAACATCAACGCACAGTGCGCACTTATGCAAAATATATAATATTTTTGCATCTCTTTCTTACGCAGGTGCCACCACATATATCTATGTTTGTCTTATTTTTAGTATTTGTTGCTAAACTAAATTATATGCACTATATAATCTGACCAAGTTTGACGCTGGTATGTATTACCGTTTTGAAGATAGAGCAGGAACAAAAACGTTGAATAAATGCATGATTTTTGAGGTTTCTTGTATGGATCCCTTTTGGTTTTAGACTTTTTTTATTTTTAGTATTTGTCGGGATACACCTCATAGCAACACATATTCTGAGAAAATTTCAACCGGTTACCTATTACCGTTCAAAAGATACAGCCCTGTGACAGACAG
Source organism: Asteroscopus sphinx (assembly GCA_949699075.1). NCBI lineage: Eukaryota > Metazoa > Arthropoda > Insecta > Lepidoptera > Noctuidae > Asteroscopus > Asteroscopus sphinx. Next base: position 23,412,824 of record OX453007.1, read on the forward strand.
ACGGATGGACGGACGGACGGACGGACGGACGGACGGACGGACAGCGTAGCGAGAGTAATAGGGTCCCGTTGGGCACCCTTCGGGTACGGAACCCTAATAAAAAAGGGTTAGTTAAAATTTGTACCCTACCAAAAAATTTACCTTATGAAATGGCTTTGCCAATTTATATAGGTATTCATTTTATGTTAACGTCAAGAAAACCAATTTAAATAATATACGCGATTTAATCCGGTTAAACTTTGTTTTATTATAATGTGTAATGATCTCGAAAACCGAAGAAATTATCATTTTATGTTATTTTGTAGGAAAGTTACTAAACTTACGAAACTAACCTATTTAGGATATAATTATAAAAGGTTAGTAAGTTATTACTCTCTTTTGTATTTCTCCCTCAAAGCGGAACAGAAATTTTATTTGCCTACCTAATGAAACTTTAGACCTTTATCAAAGTCTAAGTAAATAATAAACTCGTTTTTAGGGTTCCGAAGTCCTACAAGGAACCCTTATAGTTTCGTCATGTCCGTCCGTCTGTCCGTCTGTCCGTCTGTCCGTCTGTCCGTCTGTCCGTCTGTCCGTCTGTCCGTCTGTCCTAATCCTTTACAGCTTAATAACTTCTACAGTTATAAACATAAATAAATGAAATTTTGTTAAAAAATAGTCTACATATAGATCTCAATTTTAAAAGAATAAAAAAATCGTTTTTCCGTATTTTAGGGGTGGCGTCCATACATGTGAAATGGGGAAAAAAAAATTTTTTTCGCTGCACCCCCTCGTGTGGGATATCATTGAATAGGTCTACTAAAATGAAGGTAATGTTTGATACACCACTTTTTTATCAGGTGTAGCATCTGCGAAATATAGCCTGCCAAAGTGGCTTGCAATGTGTTGTGCTTGCAATGTGCCCCCTGCCATTTCTAAACTATGCAATGTAGAAACTTATAATCTTCCACATTGATAGACCTTTGTGAAAACTCTCTTTTAAAATTATTTCGAGTATAATGTGATTATAATTTTTTGAGTTATAGAGAGAAAACTGAAAAATACTTAAAACGTCCTAGTTCAAAGGTTATTGACCTTAGAGAAAAATTATCATAGCATATAATGCTCCTTTAGCTACTTTCTATTTGAAAAAATCACAAAAAGTAACTTTGAAATGACTGACATGCCCTACTAACAACACGCTCTGAGTCGCGAATGCTGCCGATTATTGCAAAAACTAAAATAGCCAGGATTAATATTCGATTTGATTCGTTTGTAATTACACCTACTTAAGGAACCCTATAATACTGAGCATGGCCCGACATGCTCTTGGCCCGTTTTTACTTTTCTCTTTATTTCTTTAGGCTTTTGTGAACTACAGTTTTAATATATCATTTTCTGGGACGAGATAAAATTAAGGAAATTTGGAAAACGTAATTGAAACTCACTATATAGTTAAAGAAAACATAAATGAGCTACCAGTCAAAAAGGAAATACTTAATAAATAAATAATAAATATCTTTGGGACATTTTTTTTTTACACAGCACCATCTAATCCCAAACTAAGCAGACCTTGTGCTATGGGTACTAGACAATGGATATAAATAATACTTATATACTATTTTTTTTTTGTAAATACATACTTATAATACATAAGCAACACCCAGACCAACACAAACACTTATGTGCATCACACAAATATTTGTGTCCTGTGGGAATCGAACCCACGACCTCGTTATCAGCTGTTCGACACTCGAACCACTAGACCACAGAGGTCGTCAAAATCAATAAAAAATAAAAGAAAAGACAATAAAAGCGGGCGCGTGGCCGTTAATTTGTAAAGTGACTCAAATAAACACATAATTCGCATTAAAATGATACACCGTAACAGTCCAAAATCCATTACGTTATCAAACATCCCCATTTCCCTCACAGATCAATGATAGACAATGATTGTAAATCTATAGGATAATAATTACAAAGTCAGTAAACAGGTTTACGAGAGAAATGTGCCGCAGTGGCAACGCTTGAATAAAAATTTCGTAAAACATATTCATTCGAACAAAAATTCTACATATATTGGAATGATATTACTGTTAGGCTAAGTGGAGTGATGTCCCAAGTGTACCCGGACATCGCCGAAAGAGTAGTAGTAGTAGTAGTCAACTAGGAAAAAGAAGGCCTGGTCGCAAATGCCATGCATTGCAGTTCTCGTGGCTCATCCAACTAAGGCGAGAGTGGGCACATGATGGAGGTTTTAGTTGCTGCCTCCCCGGGTGTGTGACATAATATACGACAGGCATTTCTCCGCCTCAAAAAAAAGGTAGAGTAACAACATTCGCGAGGTGGCTGTTAGAAGCTGGATAGCCATAGATAGATGGATAGATAGGGAGTGGCCGAGGATCGGTGTTGTGGGCTATCCCTGTTGGAAGCTATCCTTAAAATTCATATTTTTTGACCGGTTTATTATAATGCAAACATCATGCGTCAGACTGAGATACCATAGGGCCCAGGTTCGATCCCCAGCAAAAGCAAGTGTGTATGAAATGAAGAACAAAAGTAAGCAGTACAATATTTATTAATTTATGCATATAAATTTGTAATTATCATGCCTGTAACCTGTTTGTGCAACAATAAATAAATAAATATGTTTTTGAATGGTTCATTTAATAGTTAGCTGTAACTTTGACGTTACCCACCAGATGGTGCTTAAAGGTGAGCTCAGTCTTTCAACTTTGTGTCCGTATATTCAATGTACTCTATGGGTATAACGAAAATCTTAGTGTAACGTGACGCCACATTTTCTCCCGAATCACACATACCACAAGCCACTAAAGAACTTCGTTCCATAAATAAAAATAAGCGAGTGTGCTTTAGGGTCTAAAGAGTTTAGATCACACGACTGAAGCAAAACTTCACTAACTTATATCTCCCTCTCAACTTCCGTTCGCCTCGCCCGTTCACACTTTTTGTAACGCATTCACCAGTTTACTCCCCAAGTCAAGCGTACGTAAAGAAGTTTTACTTCAAAAATAACAATCCCTTAGAGTTCGAAGCTACTTTAGCCTAATACAAAAACGTTACAACATATCACTCCAACAAAAAGCAATAAAATTTTACTCAAGACCTCATCTTCTCGCAATTTGGAACAATGTCTGGAAATAATAACATGCAATAAAACTCTTTGGGGCATACACCCTACATAAAGGGCGAACAAAAGGACCGGTGGCTTAATTAAATACTCTGCCGAACGTTCCGCCGGCCATTTTAATGTTATTAAAATGTTCGACGGCTACTTACCTTGCTGTTTTACGATGTACTCGAATACAAGCGAGATTTAATTTACCACCCTGTATAATCAAATGTGTTTTGATCACGGTTCAAACATTTTAATTTTCGATTTTGTTTCTCATTTGTTTCGTTTCGAATTATTATTTTTGATTTGTAAGTACGAATTTTTTTTTACCCCTGACGCAAACAGAGGGATGCTGAGCTCTTCTCTAGTTATATTTATATATTATATTATATTTTTGGGACATTTTACACAGCACCATCTAGTCCCAAACTAAGCAGAGCTTGTGCTAGACAATAGATATAATATTTATATACTTTTTTTTTTGTAAATATATACTTATAATACATAGGAAACACCCTGACAAACACAAACACTTATGTTCATCACACAAATATTTGTGTACTGTGGGAATCGAACCCACGACCTCGTGATCAGCAGTCCGACACTCGAACCACTAGACCACAGACGTCGTCAAAGTTGATGAAGGGATGTGTGCAACTTCGACAGGTCTGATCGATTCGAAATTTGATATCTTGTTACTTCAATGAATAAGAACAAGAACATAGTAATCTTAACCTGATGCTGCATCATCACCTGGCATCTGAAGGATACCCAACTCCTCACCAACTTACAGCAGAAGTAGATATCGTGTTTGGGCTCATTGGGATGGTTTCACTGAAAAGGTTATAGAAAGATTGTGATCAGGGTCTGATGATGGAGCAGGAAAGAGAAATGAATGAAATTGGTGATGGATTCTATTTACGATGTAGTATCGGTTATGGCGAATTAGAGTATGAATGTGTAAAGAGAATGAAAGAATCAATGGGTTGTGTCAGGGATTTTTTAAATTGTTAATTTAACTTGTATAATCAACACATAAAAATATAAAAATATAAATATAAAACATAAAAAACCCACTCGACATTTTTTCTGTATGTTTGTCAAATCAAACCAAATCAAACAACAACAACTTCAACTCAACTCAACTCAACTTTTTGTCAACTTTATTTGTCAATGTAGGTATGTATGATTCACAATAGATGTTCACATAATTATTATAAGTATCACTACATTCTACTCATCGGCATTTGTTGTTATGTTACTTCCTCACCCTAAAACTACTGAACCAATTTCGATAAAACTTGATACAAACAATATATTATAGCCTGAAACGGCTGAAACCCATAGAAGGACACAGACTTTTCAGGTGCAAGCACACAGCGGGCGGGCCGGAACTGAGGCGGAGCGTCGACCAAACGTGGACGGGGCGTGCATGCAGAGCCCTGACAGTCGTTAGTTCGTTTTCCTGCCATATGTCGCCACCTATCGCGGTTTTGAAATTTGTTATCTGTGGGATGTTTGATGCCATGACGTTCTCGTTCTAGTTATTATTGTCTTTGATTATTGTGTTAACAGCTGATCGAGTGCCAGTATTATCGTATTATCTTGTAATATCTTCGCTGTTTCAGCTTGAGTTGAGTTCTTCGAGACTTCAGATTTGACACAGTTTAATGATAAGATAATTCGCGAGTTACCGCTTCTGTTTTCAGTGCAGTACTGTGCGTGAACTTTTCGTCATAGGAAACAAGTGAAACTAATGCTATTTCTTATCTCTAAGAATGATAATTTAGAGCTTTGTTGTTGACATTCTTTGTGGCTACAAAATATAATATGAAAATGATAATGATCCTGTTTTATTTCCCTTTAATCTAATCTTGAAAAGTACCTACCTATAACTACAGTATATGGGGCTACGACGACCTAAAAATATAGCTATAGCTAGCTACCTACCTACACGCGATGGTAGCGACAAAATGCACGGCGGCAATTTAGTGAAACTAAGCTCTCGAGTCACTGTCGCATCTGTAGCTAGCTACTAATATAGTAATCTGTGCGTGCATGTTACACCGCGAGCAGTACGCGCGCGGACTGGACGGAGGCGGCGGAATGAGTAATGACAGCGCCAGAAGAAAACGTTCCGCTGTCTGTGTGACTACTACTATGCATTCCCATATAATACAACGCCAGCGTATCGGTCGCGCACCGCCCGGCGTTGTCTTTCTGCCAGGCTGAGCGGCGGCGGATCGGTTACGCAGTCAAACCGCCCGGCAGGACGGCGCTGTGTGCACTGCACTGTTTAGTACAGTTTAGTACATTACAACACGACGAGACCCGCCGAGCGACGATACGCTTCAGTTCCGTCCCGCTGTGGGTTTGCAGCTTTGCGGTTGCGGTTCGGGCTTCTAGATACAAATGATCACTAATGTATCAATAGTATTACTACCTAGACCCTAGTTATAATTTTACAGAACCAATATTGGTTAATAATATCGGAAAACTAACTTCCATTCTACTAAACAGACAAGCCAATTAAGAGAACTGTAATACATAAACAAACTTTAACAGAGTTAACGTCAAAAGTAGGTTCCTGTAATTTCGAATTAAAAATTATACCTTAATTTGACGAAGATAAGACCTCATCATCATCATCATCATTTCAGCCGAAAGACGTCCACTGCTGGACATAGGCCTCCCCCAAACATCGCCACAACGACCGGTCCTGTGCCTTCCGCATCCAGCGGATTCCCGCGACCTTCACCAGGTCGTCGGTCCACCTTGTGGGGGGCCTACCCACGCTGCGCCTTCCAGTACGCGGTCGCCACTCCAGAACTTTACTGCCCCATCGGCCATCCGTTCTGCGAGCAATGTGCCCCGCCCACTGCCACTTAAGTTTGGCAATTCTTCGGGCTATGTCGGTTACTTTCGTTCTCCTGCGAATCTCCTCATTTCTGATTCGATCACGCAGGGACACTCCGAGCATAGCCCTCTCCATTGCCCTTTGAGTGACTTTGAGCCTTCTTATCAGGCCCATTGTGAGCGACCACGTTTCAGTACCGTAAGTAATTACTGGCAACACACACTGGTCAAAGACTTTCGTCTTGAGACACTGCGGTATTTTGGACGAGAAGATATTGCGTAGCTTCCCGAACGCTGCCCAACCGAGTCGGATTCGACGATTGACCTCTTTCTCGAAGTTGGACTTACCTAGCTGGACAGTTTGTCCTAGGTATACATAATCGTCAACAACTTCGAGTGTAGATTCTCCGATGTTTACGGGAATGGGTACTATATGGGAATTCGACATAACCTTTGTCTTGTCCATATTCATTTTAAGACCCACTCTATCAGAAGCTCTACTGAGGTCATCGAGCATTGTACCGAGGTCCTTCATGGTCTCAGCCATGACTACTATGTCGTCGGCAAACCGAAGGTGAGTGATGTACTCGCCGTTTATGTTAATGCCTAGCCCCTTCCAGTCCAGAACCTTGAAGACATCCTCCAATGCAGCAGTGAACAGTTTCGGAGAGATCACATCTCCCTGTCTCACACCTCGCTGCAGAAGGATAGGTTTCGAGGCTTGGTCCTGTAATCGGACTGACATAGTGGCGTTTTCATACAAAGACTTTAACACTTCGATGTACCGATAGTCAGTCTGGCACCGTTGAAGAGACTGTAGTACCGCCCAAGTCTCGATCGAATCGAAGGCTTTCTCGTAGTCCACAAACGCTAAACAAAGAGGCAAGTTATACTCTTCGGTCTTCTGTATAACCTGCCGCAGCGTATGTATGTGGTCTACGGTGCTAAAGCCTTTTCGGAAACCGGCTTGTTCGGGAGGCTGGAAGTCGTCAAACCTGCGCGAAGACGGTTCGTAATGACTCTCGAAAACAGCTTGTAGACATGGCTCAGAAGTGAGATGGGCCTATAATTCTTCAGTAGAGCATTATCGCCCTTTTTGAAGAAGAGTACCACCACACCTCTGCTCCATGCCTGTGGCGTTCTTCCCTCGAGAATGACGGAATCAAACAGCTTCTGAAGGGCCTTAAGGATCGGTTTTCCACCCGCCTTCAGGAGTTCGGCCGTAATTCCGTCATCACCCGGTGCCTTGTTGTTTTTGAGCTGCTTCAGAGCCATCCTGATCTCGTACAGGCTGACGTCCGGGATATCTTCGGTATAGTGTCGGGTCAATCTAGCTCTTGGGTCGTGAGCCCGATTTACAGCGGGTGTCCGGGTGGACGTGTATAACTGTCCATAGAACTTCTCGACCTCCTTCAATAGCTCTGGCTTGGAGGATACGACTCTGCCATCGTCGGTCCTCAGTTAAGATAAGACCTGATTTGTCTTAATCCTAAATATTGCGTAGGTAGCTTATTTTCACTTCAATATTAACCAACTATTATTCGGACACTGAATTCATATAACAAGACAAAGTAAACAAAACACGTTTTGAGGAATTCTGAATATTTACTAGGTTATGTTATTATATGGTGAGATAATTTAGAAAAATATTTTCTATCCTGTTATGAAGCTTTTTTTATGATTAACGGAAATTATAGCAAAAATTTTTTTTTTTTTTTTTTTCAAATCGCAGACGTTCTCAAGAAATGCAAGGTTAAGAGTACTCTAAACCGACGAGCATGCATGACGAGGTTAATGAACGTAGATGAAGCGAAAGAGGTGTGTCAGGATTGTAGCAGGTGGAAATCCATAGTCTCTGCCTACCCCAAAGGAAACAGGCGTGACAATATGTATGTATGTATGTATTTTTTGTTTTACTCGGAATTAGATATCTCTATCTCTGTTTATAACAATGAATTTTGTTCATATAATATATTATAAGCATTTCAGCAATCGTACAGCAATACTGTGATGGTTATTTGCCTGAAAAACTTTCATGTCGTGTTACAACGCGACAAAATATCCCTCGGCTACACTACAAAAGGTACGATCCTTATCGTACCGTAAATAGCCAACGATAAGGAATTTATTCGAAGTGAATAAAGTAGATACCAATTTATAAGCGAGTAATATCAAGATGTTCCAAGGAGTGTCCAAGGTATACTCGAAAAATACTCACTACAAGCCTTGACACCATGTGTCACGTCGTAAAAAATGTTGCAGAGACGAAAAATAAAATACAATTTGTGGAACACGCGGTGACATCGTCCACAATGTCTCGATGCCAGTTTCACCGTGTGTACGAAGCCATGGGCACACCTACCTACCGCCACCTAGTGGCATAAAACCAAATTTAGGCGTGACTGCTGTTTGAGATATGGCGCAATTAGCCTCCGTAATGACATAATTTGTTAAATTCTATTATGCCCTCATTACAACTCGCATAGAATCATGGCGAATTATGTACAAGAAAATAAATATTTGTTGAGAAGTTGGAATAGTTTTAATATTTATCCTTGGTCCCTAAAGAATAAATTTCGGCATAAAAATCATTTTTTTTGAACCCCGTAAAAAATTATATTATTTCAAAGTATATCATTTGAAATTGAACTAATTTCTGAACGTGTCATACAGCTAGCTGCCAATCAGTCATGTACAGAAATTAGCTCAATGATAACAATGGAATGATAAATTATATCATATTTTTATTGCGGGGTTTAAAAAATATTTTTAATGCCGAAAATTATTCTTTAGGAACCAGGGATCAATAGTAAAACTATTCCAACTTCTCAAAAAAATCTTTATTTTTTATACGAATCAATGTATGGATCTCGCCATGAATATAATAGAATATAATAGAATATTCTTTATTGTAGATAGATAGATAGATAGAATATACTTTATTGTACACCATGAAAATAGTAGTAAACAGGAACAATGTATAAATTATGGGTACATGGGCGGTCTTATCGCTAAAAGCGATATCTTCCAGACAACCTTTGGATGGACAAAGAAGACGTAAGATCTAGATAATGGGGGCAGTCCATGGCGTACTACTAAACTAAAATAAATAAATAGCACAAAATATATTACACATATAGGTATCATAAATATATATAATATATATATAAATAATCTTACAATTTAGAATAGAGATTCGGGATTTATTGTACACCAATAACATTATTAAACTTAGGACTAACATGTAAAATAAGGGTACATTGGCCCCAATGATTCTTTGTGAAATGAAAATTTTAAAGTACAAATAATATGATGGCCGCCGTCGAAGGTAATAACACCGAACTACGAATATAAAGTCAGATATTGGCAATATCGGCAAATTTAAGATTAGAGCTCAATAAATTCAAACGTCATGAATAGAGCTAGTTGGTAATACTTCATATATTTTATGAGTCCCCTAGACGTGTCTATCTGGGTGGTAATAAAATGCAGGGAGCGACCCGCGACGGAAAGCAGTAATATCAAGTAAAATAGTATCTAATACCATCACATCGGAGTAAGCTAACAGTGAATTTTACCATTATATTATAGGTACAGTCACTGACAATGTTTGTTCATATGTCTGTGTTGTTTATATAGATCAAAAGTGGTGGCGAGTGACTCCTGTCGTCGCAACTCTTGGTTTAGTCCTGTCCCTTTTTGAATTGCAGACTTCACTAAAGAACTGGGAGGTCTTTCTCACGCTCGGTGAACTTATTGCTTATTCGCAAAACAGGCATTCAAGCAGAAAGCACGTGGAATTGATAATACTGCGAATAGGAGAATGGGTGCCAATACAAATCTCTCATATCACATGATCATCAAAATGATTTTAACAACTACTTTAAGTTAAGTCTTGGAATCTTAACTATTATAAAATTGTAAACGTCTGTTTGTTTGTTCCAGCATCACGCTAAAACTACTGGACCGATTTTGATGTTTTTTTTTTTTGTTTGAAAGCTGATGATCTGACTTAAAAACTGGTATGGGTTTTGAGAAAGAAAGAAAGAAATAAAGAAAAAAAAATCGTGGGTTGCGTACTCACCCGACAGATCGAAGCTTCTATGCATTTGCACGAGCGGATAGTAATGTACGATGGAGTGGAGTGGAGTGGAGTGGACAGGGGATGGGACTGGGGATGGGACTGGGGACGGGACAGGGAACGGGACTGGGGACGGGACAGTGGACGGGACAGGGGACGGAACATGGGACGGGAAATAGGACGGGACATGAGACGGGACATGGGACAGGACAGTGGGACGGCACATGGGACTGGACATAGGATGGGACATGGGACAGGACATGGGACATGGGACGGGACGATAGTGATATAGTGAGATAGTGGGACAGTGGGACAGTGGGACAGTGGGACAGTGGGATAGTGGGACAGTGGGACAGTGGCAGTGGGACGGTGGGACGATGAGACAGTGGGGCAGTAGGGCAGTGGGGCAGTGGGGTAGTGGGGCAGCGGGGCAGTGGGCCAGTGGGGCAGTGGAATTTCGGGGTAGCGGGGCAGTGGGGCAGTGGGGCAGCGGGGCGGCGGGGCAGCGGGGCGTGTGGTACCGGGGCAGCGGGGCAGTGGGATAGTGGGGCAGCGGGGCAGTGGGGCCGCGGGGCAGCGGGGCATTGGGGTAGTGGGGCAGCGGGGCAGTAGGGGAGTGGAGCAGCGGGGCGGGGCAGCGGGGCAGCGAGGCAGTGGGGCAGCGGGGCGGCGGGGCAGCGGGGCGTGGGGTACCGGGGCAGCGGGGCGTGGGGTACCGGGGCAGCGGGGCAGTGGGATAGTGGGGTAGCGGGACAGTGGGGCAGCGGGGCAGCTGGGCAGCGGGGCAGTGGGGCAGCGGGGCAGCAGGGCATTGGGGTTGCGGGGCAGTATGGGAGTGGAGCAGCGGGGCAGTGGGGCAGCGGGGCAGTGGGGCAGCGGGGCAGCGGAGAAGCGGGCCAGCGGGCCAGTTGGGGGCAGTGGAGTAGTGGGGCAGTGGGGCAGTGGAGTAGCAGGGCAGCGGGGCAGCTGGGCAGTGGGGCAGCGGGGCAGTGGTGCAGCGGAGCAGTGGGGCAGTGGGGTAGCGGGGCAATGGGGCAGTAGGGCAGCGGGGCAACTGGGCAGTGGGGCAGCGGGCAGTGGGGCAGCGGGGCAGTGGGGCAGCGGGGCAGTGGAATAGTGGGGCTGCGGGGCAGCGGGGCAGTGGGGTAGCGGGGCATCGGGGTAGCTGGGTAGCGGGGCAGTGGGACAGTGGACTGGACTGGAATGGACTGGACTGGACTGGACTGACGTGGGTTAGCAGAATTTAACGCTAGCGGAGCCGCAGGTAAAAGCTAGTTTTATATAAAAACGGTTCACATTTCACACAACAAATAAATAATTGTATATGTAGTGTTTTCCGAATTATATTTTTATTAAGGCAACTTTGGATAATTTAAAACTTGACAGAAGTGGATTTGTTTTGAACAAATATATTTTTGGGTTACAAATCACAGTTTTTACTGTTCAAAGAGTATCTCAAATGACGTATATGAATGTTCAGTTTGACCAACTTTACCGATATCACTTTTATGTTTAACTGATAATATTTTTTGGCTAAACTATGCAGTGCGAAAACATTTTATCAGCTTAAAGGCTTAAAGTTTAGTTAGCTTTCTCTAAAATTTCAACTATTACGGTGCTAAAAACATTGATGGTCGAGTATCAGTTAGTTTGTAAATCATATTATGTCTGCCAGACGACGTCTGTGGTCTAGTGGTTCGAGCAGCGACGACACAGCCCCTAGACGCCACATAACAGGCGACCGATTTCTATCACACATAAGGGAAAAATCCTGTATGTAAGCCGCCACTCAAACAATTTGAATCAGTTACGACCACTTCTGTGAGACGTTGACACTTCCCTGTTAGTGAACACAAAATTTACAAATAAATGTTATAATGACTTCTTGCACAGTACGATTGTGTTGTAAAAACAGCAAGACTTTGAGTGTCCAGAAAGACGGCATAACATTTCATCGTTAAGTTAATAATGTCATTATCCAATTAGATTTTTCAACTGATTTAATATTTAATGAGAGTTCATCTTATACTGGTTAATTCGTAACGGACACCAAAGGTGCAGACGGCACGTTGATGTCTTTCACAAAACATCTCTTTCTTACGCAAGCACTTAATACACTATCTCTTTCCCTCTATTTAATTGTCAATGTAACTAGTGATGTACTAAATCTGTTATCGATGAAACAAAGTTCTCCATACTATCAACGAAATTGAAAAATATAGGTAGTAGAATATTTTGCAATCTACAAAAAAAAAAAAAAAAACTACGATTTCAAACATTCAATCTTTATATACCTATAACAGCCAGGGAGTCTACTCCCGTTCAACGATAAACGAACTTTTGTTCCGACCGATACGTACACGATAAATGATATATGTACCTTTTTTAGGGTTCCGTAGTCCTACAAGGAACCCTTACAGTTTCGTCATGTCCGTCCGTCTGTCCGTCTATCCATCTGTCCGTCTGTCCTAATCCTTTACAGCTTAATAACTTCTACAGTTATAAATATAAGTACATGTAATTTTGTTAAAAGATAGTTTAAATATAGATCTCAATTTAAAAAAAATTAAAAATGCGTGATTATGTATTTTAGGGGTGGCGCCCATACATGTGAAATGGGGATGAAAATATTTTTTTCGCTCCACCCCCTCGTGTGTGGTATCATTGAATAGGTCTACTAAAATGAAGGTAATGTTTCATACAACACTTTTTTATCAGGTGTACCATCTGCGAAATATAGCCAGCTAAAGTGGCTTGCAATGTGTCCCCCCCCCCCCCTGCCATCTCTAAACTATGTAACGTAGATACTTATAATTCTCCACGTTGTCTATCAACGTGGAGAATTATAAGTATTTTCCTTTGTAAAAACTCTCTTTTAAAATAATTTTGAGTATAATGTGATTATAAATTTTTGAGTTATAGAGAGAAAACTGAAAAATACTTAAGACGTCCACGTCCTAGTTTAAAGGTGACCTTAGAGAAAAATGATCTTAGCAAAGAATGCTCCTTTAGTTAGTTCCTTTAGTTAGTCCTTTAGTTAGTTAGTGTTCCTTCGTGACACACATTCGAGGCTCTTAAGGTCATCAGAAAACCTCACGTTGGCGATACCATCGCATTCCACAAATTTCTTTGGTAATTCTTTTACAGTTCAGGCTGCTCGCCTGTGGAATGCTTTGCCAGTACAAGTGAGGCGTGCTCAATCTTTGCCTATATTTAAAAAACTGGTAAATGATCGCTACCTATCATCACTGTAATTTCCGGCAGGTACATTATGTAATATTTAGACATATTGTATTGTATTTATTATGTTTATTGTATCTTATATTTATGTAGTTTTGTTATAGATATATGTATAGTATTTATGTTATGTAGTATATGTATTCTATTATGTTGTTACACTGCGTACTACCCCTCTCTTTACTTGCCCATATTGTTCATCCTAAGGTTGTCTGGAAGAAATCTCCTTGAGCGATAAGGCCGCCCATTGTACATGTGTTCTATATAAGTCATATATGTTGCTATCTTCTTTTGTGTACAATAGTATTTGTATTGTATTGTATTGTATTGTTGAAAAAAAATGACTTTCCTTCGTACGTACGTATTTTTACATTTATTACGTATTACTAATTACTACATATTACTAATTACTACATATTTAATTGTCGAAAACATTGAAAATTTAAAATTAACTAATAAAATTACAGTAAAAACTACAACAAAAGACCCTTCTTTTTGGTATTGGTATTGGTATAACGGGCCATTTTCCGCAACTCCACGCTCGGCGTGTTTTTTGCGTGTGGGTGGGAATAACTTGTTTACTCGAGCCACCCCAGCTCCTCGAGGAAGGCCAGCAGACGCTTGATGTTGCTGACTGTCTCTCGGAGAGTACCCGGATCTCCGAAGTACTTAGCCCTGTATGAGGCGACCTCCGGGCAGTTGAGAAGCACGTGGGCCGCTGTTTCTTCTGTCTCCATGCAGGCTCTGCACAGAGGACTGTCAGTCACACCTATGACAAAGAGGTGTTTGTTAAATGAACCGTGTCCGGTGTAGGCGGCTGTCACCGTACGTAGGTGTTGTTTTGACAGCCGGAGGAGCTGTTTGGTGATCTTACCGTCGATGACAGGGAGTGCTTCCTTAGCCTGTCTGCATACCTCGTGGTTTATCCAGGAGTAGTTGTGTTTGTCTCTAGTGCGTTTCCTTACCAGAGTACGTAAATGACCGAAAGGGAGAGGTATTATGGGTTCAGGTCCTACCACGTCTGTGCTCGATCCCCTCCTAGCGAGTTCATCCGCTGCGTCATTGCCTCTAGAACCACTATGACCTTTAATCCATTGTAGGGTTATATTGTTGGAGCTGCCTACCTGATTTAATTTCTGGTGGCATTCGTAGATGAGCCCAGAGTTGACAGTACAACTGTTGAGAGCCAGTAGAACCGCCATGCTGTCGGAGAGTATTCTAATAGAGTGATCTTTTACCTCCCGTGCCATGACTGCTGCAGTTGCCAGTAAGATGCCCATACACTCAGCTTGAAATACCGTGTTGTAGACACCCAGTGGCGTAGAGATGAATATGTTTAGGTCTTCTGAAAAGACCCCACATCCTGTACCTGATTCCGTTTTGGATCCATCTGTAAAGATCCTAAGTTCTCTGGGATTCAAACCCTCGCACAGGTGGTCCTCATACAGTTGGATCTTGTATTTTTTGTCAAAAATGAACTCCTTCGGTATGCGGTCGTTAATTGCTCGCATAAATGGTAATTCCTCAGAGAGTTCATCGAGTATAAGAGTGTGGTGTGTTTTACAGTTTCTCCAGAGACCCAGCGATTTAAGCCGCACCGCCGCCACTGCAGCCTCTTGTTGGACAAATAGGTGCAGTGGAGGAAGGCCTAGTAAGGCTTCCAGCGCTGCCGTTGGAGTTGTTTTCATGCAGCCCGTGGTGGCCACACAGGCGAGTCTCTGGAGCCGTTGCAGTTTGTTTGCGGCTGTAACTAATTTAGTTCGCGGCCACCAAACCACTGCACCATATGTTATCATGGGTCGGATCACTGTTTTGTACAGCCATAAGATTACTTTAGGTGACAGTCCCCACCGTTTGCCTATCATTCTCCTACACTGCCAAAACGTGATACTGGCCCTGTTTAGTTTGTTTTCGATGTGACTACTCCACGTCAGCTTGCTATCAAGTATGACGCCAAGGTATTTAACCTCGGCGGACAGCTGGAGTTCTGTATTGAACAAACTAGGGAGGCTATATGATCCTAGTGCTCGTTTGTGCGTGAACATGATAAGTTCGGTTTTGGTGGGGTTTACCGATAGTTCATATTCTCTGCACCATCGTTCTACGATACGTAGTGCTTGTTGGGTAAGATTGCAGACAGTACTCGTGACCTTTCCTGGAACAAGGATTGTAAGGTCATCTGCATATCCCACCGTGTAAAAGTCTCTCGCGTTTAGTTTTGTGATGAGGTCGTTGATGACCAGGTTCCATAACAGGGGGGATAGTACTCCTCCCTGTGGGCAGCCTTTAGCTATTATGGCTGCCTTGACTTCACCTTCTAAGCGTACTACTCTTTTGCTGAGCATGTTGGTGATCCAGTCTGAAAGCAATGGTTCCACTCCATGTCTGGAGAGGGCATTACTTATGCTGGAGAAATTTGTTTTGTCGAAAGCACCTTCGATGTCAATGAAGGTACCCATACAAATGCTTTTATGTTGAATGGCTTCTTCTATCTGGCTAACAACCAAATGAAGGGCCGATTCTGTAGATTTGCCGGAACTATAGGCATGTTGATTCGCATGTAGTGGTATGTGTTTTAGGGCGCCGTCCCTCAGCTCCCTTTCGCATAGCCGTTCCAGCGCCTTTAACATAAAGGAGGTTAGGCTAATGGGTCTGAAGGATTTTGCGTTTGAGTAATCACTCTTGCCTGGTTTAGGAATGAAAATGACTTTCACTTCCCTCCATCCCTTCGGAACGTATCTAAAGGCCAGGCACGCTCTCATGATGGCGGCTAGTCTTTTGATGACCACTACACCACCCCATTGCAATAATGCAGGAAAGATGTCATCTGGACCAGCCGCTTTAAAGGGATGGAAGCTTTTGATGGCCCAATGGAGTTTTTCCATTGTTACCAGCTCGTGTACGTATTGCCAATCGTGTGTAGATGGGTTGTTTGGGACATCACGCCAGATTATTACCTGAGTAAAGACGCATCCAGGGAAGTGAGTTTCAAGAAGGACGCGTCTGGTTTCTTCCGCTGATGTTGTAAACGTGTTGTCCGGCTTGCGAAGAGTTCCCGGCCCCACATCTTTCTGCTGAGCCAGTATCTTCCTTACCCGATTTGCATGCTGGCAGGACTCGATGTTGCCACAGAATTTTCGCCATCCCATGGTACTGTAGAGCCTGATGCATTTTTTGTAGCTGGATTTAGCAGCCCGGTAGTTATCCCAGTCCTCATCTGAGCTGGTGTTCATTGCCCTGTTAAGAGCCCTCCTCACCTTCTTACGCTTACGTTCGAGCTCCGGGCCCCACCAAGGTTGCTTCCCCGGTGTCGCAGGTAGAATTGTCTGCGGACACGCGTTATGGTAGCTCTCCAACATTGATTGTGTGAGGTCGCTTACCTGCTTGTCTATTTGTATTGTGTCCACACAGGTCAATGGACCGTCAATTGACGCAAGCTTGGCGCCAAGAACTCTGGAGTACTTGGTTTTGTCCGTTTTGCGCGGGTTCCGCCTCGGTGGTGTTTCACGAGTGTGGGCTAAGAGGTTGAAGCGGATCCACCTATGGTCTGAGCATGAGGCCTCCTTCGAGACGTGCCATCCCGTTATTAGACTGGCTGCTCCTTCCGATGCGAGGGTCAAGTCTATAATTGTTTGACTTCGTCTAGTGACGAAGGTGGGTTCAGAACCTGTGTTTAGGAGAGATAGGTTAGTTGTAAAAAGATATTCAACCAAATTCTTACCCCTGTCATTTGGCGTATCCATTCCCCATAATGGGTGGTGAGCATTGGAGTCAGTCCCAACGATTATCTCATACCCGGACCTCTCGCAGTAATTGACCAGTCGGGTGAGATCAAACGGGGGCGGCTCCTCTGACTCTGGCATGTAGACCGAGGCGAGGACTATCGCGATGTCCATGGCATCTCGCTGTATGTGCAGCCTTATTGCAGAAATATCCCTGGTACAGAATTCTGTTAAGGGTTGTGCTCTAATGTTTTTTGATATATATATGCATGACCTAGGGTGGTCATGATCTGCAGCAAGGAAGAGCTTACCTCCTAAGTTAGAAAGTCCTCTGATGAGGCCGGCTCTGATCCACGGCTCTTGGATCAGTACCATGGCAGTTTGCTGGACCTCCAACCACTTACGCAGCTGAGCCGTCGCTGTTTGACTGTGGTGGAGGTTGGCTTGAAGGAGGTTAAACTGCAACGAAGGGGACGCCATCGCTGGGCGTATCCTCCTCGCCACTCTCAAGTGTGAGCCCCGCAAATAGGCCTCCAGATTCGGCCACTTCTGAACCCGGTGACAGTAGGTCGTCCAGGTCTTCACCCGACGACAGGGCTGGGTCAGAATCTGGGACGGCAGGAGCGGCTATCCCTTTGTCGGAAGTTGCCGCGTCGCTGACCGTTGGGGCGTTGGTAGGGGCAGTTGCCCCTGTACGTGACAGTGTGGCTGTGGTGTGATCCCAGCCCTAGACCCTTCTTTTGTTGTACAAACAAAATTATAGATCTCAAACGATTTTAAACCTAATTGACTACTAAGTTAAGTTAGAAATCGTAAAAATAAAGAAAGTCGCTAGCTAGCTACCAATAGCCAATAGCTATTTTACTTGGTCAGCTCACGGCAGCGCGGCGGCAGCCCGCTACACCGTAAACTTGTTGGTTATTCGAAGCAGTAGCCAATAGCTAGCTATCGTGTTGACAGATATCGTAGCCATTGATCGAAGTAGCCATGGCTATTTGTTGAATAGCCGCTATTTAGCTAGTTATTAGAGTAGATTCCCACTTCTAAGCCTTACTCCTGACCCCGCCTGGATCGAGTGCTGTATCAATCGAATTTGAATTCGAGTTAGTGTCAAATCGTACTGCTTTTTTCTAGGAATTGAAATTAGCTCGATTTGGTTCAGAGCTTGAACCAGTCCGGAGTAAGGCCCACGATGTTAATTTACAACTTCCACACGGACAGGGTCACAAGCACAGCTAGGAATGAATAATTTAGTAAAATAACAACTTTTGTGTCACATTCGATTTTATTTAAGATTTGCACGGATGTGTAATATTTCTCCATGAAGCTACTTGGTCTTTTACTTCTTTCGAAGGCCTCTTTGCGAAAAACTTCCTCAATTAAAATCAATCGCACTATTACATCCCTGAAAATGTTTGGTTTTGTTAAAACCTATTAAATATCACAATAATACTATCAAATGCGGTTTGACACGTAAACACTGAAAAAATTACTCAGTACTATCAGAATTTCGCTTTCAATTACTACTAAAATAAAATAATAAAAAATATTTCAATACCCAAAAGAGACCTCTTGAGCAGTCCGCATAATTTGAGGTTACATTGACGACAATTGTACAGTTTACTGTCTAATTCAACATAGTTTATATAAAAACAATCAGAAATATATCAAATAGGTTAGGTAAGGTTAGAACTGTGAGCGAGCGAAGTGAGTGGTGCCGCGGTAGCTGCCAGCGAGTACTAGAACCAAATTACAGTTATTAGTTGTTATATTCATTAGTCACAAAATTTGTTTTATTTGATTATATCGAATGGTATTTATAATGGCTTTATTATAAAAGCTCAAAGTTACAAATGCACTATTCGAAGGCTATACATATATAAAATTAATTTATTTAAAAAATGATTGGTGGTGATTAGAATTTTTTTTTTTTTGTCCTTTAAATTTAAGTTATTTTTGAGTAGGTTCTTTTCTTTTGAATAACGTTTTATTTACGTGCTAATTAGCTGTTATAGTTTGCAATAATATTTGTTTTTGTTCCATGCTGTGTTCACTTTTAAATGTTAAGTAGGTACAATAATATTTATACCTAGACGTAGTACCTAGTATGTTAATGTAACATTTTGTGTAATATTGCTGGGTAAAATAAATAATATAATCCTACTACTAAATTAATTATTTTATTATTTAATATTTATTTACTATATAAACGGACAATTACCTCTTTTAAAATATCCGCTTTACAAAATAATAACTCCATATTCAACACCAAATAAATACATAAAGATATTTTTAAAGATATAATTATCTTACTTCTGAAAGTACAGAGCACCCGTCTTACTTTCAAAATTAAGATAATTTTGAAAGACTCCCTCCCTACATGTAATACTTACTATTATTATTAGTATATTAACTACTTTATTATTAAATAATATTAAAAGAAATAAGAAGCTAAAACCCTTATAATTAATACTACGTATTACATAAAAATAATATCGATAAAATAATATTTTATCGATATTATATCGTGTTGAATCTAAATCTGTCTCGTCTCTAACCCTACAAAGTTTGAAGTTTCTATGACATAATGACATTGTCAGGGCCAACCGGATCGCAGTACCCCGCTTCCTCATACCTCAGTTAGTGGCAGAATTGTTTGTACGCATTAAATTCAACAATATCCGTCTAGGGGCTGTGTTGTCGCTGGGTTCGAGTGTCGGACTGCTGATCACGAGGTCGTGGGTTCGATTCCCACATGATTCAAATATTTGTGTGATGAACATAAGTGTTTGTGTTGGTCTGGGTGTTTCTTATGTATTATAAGTATGTATTTACAAAGAAAAAGTATATAAGTATCATATCCATTGTCTAGTACTCATAGTACAAGCTCTGCTTAGTTTGGGACTAGATGGTGCTGTGTAAAAATGTCCCAAAAGTATTTATTATTATTTATTTATATACCTACAATCGAACATAGTGGATTGATTGACGGTTGCCATATGACACTCTTACGGCCAAAATTAATATCCTATCTATCCACTGTTTACCCTACTAGAGATAGAAATTTGACATATTTTGTATGGAGCTTATGTCAAATTTCTATCTCTAGTAGAGCAAATCGTGGATAGATTGGATATTAATTTTGGCCGTTAATTGATATCCGGGAAGATAGCAAGACGCATCTTCACTACTATGCAATATTTAAAAGATTAAAAAAAATACAGTCAAAAACCATACCATACCTTACCATATCATGCTCTCAAAAACCCTTACATCTGATCCTTACAACTTCCTTGAGATAGCAAGCATCTGACACGCCATATTTCTCTCCCATTCCTAGATCAAATGGAAACTAATATTCCGAAAACACCTGCAAAGTTCCCAGCGGACAGTTGCCAGGACCCCGCCCCTAACATGACACGCTGACCCAGGTCACACGATATTTTGTCTCTTCCACACATATGTGATCTTATGGCTACTTTACTATGGACTTATATGTAAAGAAAGGATAGGTCTAGTTGTGCAGACCAGATGGAATACGCTTTGTGTAAAGTACTGATATCCAGGAGCGTGGTTAGTGGTAAATAGATTGAAAGCCGACCCCAACATACTCGTCAACTCTTTATGGTTTATGTATATCTAACTTTAGTATTTTTATTAATGTTATTGTTGTGCTGTCCTATCACTGTTCTGTGCCAAATAAAAGTTTTTTCTTTCTTTCTTTCCTTGAAGAGGTTTCTAAAGTGATTTTTTTATATTTTTTATTTAACTCAACGTCAACGGGCGCAAGACCACCGTTGGCAGAAACAATACACAGAAAAAATAATTCGTTAAATGTAACCAAACTTTCGTCTACCTGTAACTTAAAAAGTGACTACATAACTATAAGGTAGCAACTAACCAAAATGTTTGTTCTTTATAAATAAACAGTTATGTAAAATTATGTTAACTTTAGTAACGTCTTACCAAAATTTGGTTGTCACTCCAGTTTGGTTAAATATTTTTTTCGCATCATTATCTATTGTGTCTCATTAGCAAATCCTTGATTCATAACATAACATAACCAGCCCATTACTGTCCCACTGCTAGGCACGGGCCTCTTCTCAGAATGAGAAGGCTAAGGCCTTAGTCCACCATGCTGGCCTAGTGCGGGTTGGCGGACTGCACACACCATTGAGAACTGTATGGAGCGCTCTCTGATGTGCAGGTTTCCTCACGATGTTTTCCTTCACCGTTAAAGCAAGTGATAATCGAATATAAATCCGCATATGAATTTGAAAAGTCAGAGGTGCGGGCTGAGATCGAACTCACACCCTCCTTCCTGCATGGAAGGCAAGCGTTCGTAATTTAATAAAATTACCTGTATTTTCGGGATAGTCGCTACTGGTTCTTATTTCTTTAAGCGCCGTCAGGCTCCCAGGAGCCCAGAGTTGGATCGGAGAGGGTTGAAGGCACGTGAGGTAACCACCCTGGCGCAAGGCCCAGATAGAGCGCCGCATGGCAAATGCCAAAAAATCTGGCAGGACCTTCAGGATCGTGGGCGCTTAGTGATGGGACTCGAGGCGTTTATTATGCGACCCTGGGGAAGAAGGCAGCACGTGGTGGTCGCGTGCTGCTGTGGGGTAAACAACATTGGTTTCCCGAGACGTGCCAAACGCGTAGCACTAGAGAAGACGGAGGTCCCGGAGCTCCTCTATTTTGTGCTGAGAATGGCCACCTTGTGGTTTTTGTCGGTAGAAGTCTAATATATCCCTCCACCTTTTCCAGAGTGAGGATATTCATGAAAGTTTCCACCCGAAAACAAAAAAAGGTTAAGGTGAATGCTACAGGGTAGCCTGCGAAATTCAAAATTTCTTGTGTTTTTTGCAAATTGTAGTTGTATTTCACGTTGTGTATAATTCGATATATGATTCGCGGTAGAAACAACAATATATCTACTGAATAATACTCATAAAAATATTAACCTAGTTGTATGCTATACAAGCTCGATTATATTAATTTACGATCAAATTATCGATTATCGAGCTTCTAGAACTTATAAAGCTAGGTTTATATTTTTTATAAGTATTATTCAGTAGATATGTTGTTATTAACGTTACCTTTTTTTCTGTAAAGATATTTTATGAAAATAAACATTTTATTTATTTTTATTTTATTTTATTACTACCGCAAATCGTATTTTGATTGATATACAACTCAAAACAGAGCTACAATAAGCCAAAAACGCAAGAAATTTTGAATTTCGCGGGCTACCCTGTAGCATTCACCTTAAGAGAATTGTTTTGGTATCGAAATGTAGATATCTGTTAAAAGAGCAATATTGCCAAGCATGGACAGTACTTTGCTGTTTCCCTTACTTATTGATTATTTATTATACAACGTGTTATTGAAATAACTGAAAACCTCTTAAGGGGTCATTTATACTGATGAGTATTAACAACTTTTACTATGGGACAGCTGATCCCTACATTTGTGTTCACATAAATCGATAAAGTTCCGTGTAGTGCCGGACATAAAAAATTGCACCACCCTATCTCTTCTCATGGGTGTCGTAAAAGGCGGCTAAGGGATTCACCAGAGGATAGGCAGCAGCTTTCTCTGTGTATTTAACCAACCAACTGCGATCGCCAACCCGCCTGCCAAGCGTGGCGATTATGGTATATCCCCCCTTTTTGGGGGAGGCCTATGTCCAGCAGTGGACGTGATTATGACGATATCGCTGATTTTTTTCGCGATTTCAGGCAGGGTTGATAAAAATCATGTTATTTTTGTTTATGACAAATAAAAAATAAAAAATATTGATTTATTTGATGTTTTTGATTTTATTCACTTTTTATTAGACTTTAAAGGATTTAAATTTGATTTTTATTATTTACATACTCGTAACTGATAATATTCCAAATATTGCCTAAAAAATTAATTTTATGGAAAAAAACAAGTTTGATTTAAATCACTGTTTTTTTTTTTAATCACTTGATTGTAATCATGATTTAAATAAATGATTGAAATCAAATTATTTAAATCAATCAATCCTGATTTCAGGGTTGGTCCTTTAGTAAAAGTTGTTCATACTGATGAGTAAATAGGATTAGGGTTATTTTAATAACATGTTGTATAACATTAGTATAGATAAACCAAACGTATTGTAGGTAGTCCGTGTGGTTCCGGACTTAAAGAATAGCACCACCCTTATCTCTTCTCATGGGTGTCGTAAAAGGCGACTAAGGGATTCACCAGAGGATGGGCAGCAGCGTTTTCTGAGTATTTAACCAACCAACTGCGATCGCCAACCCGCCTGCCAAGCCTATGTCCAGTAGTGGACGTCTTTCGGCTGAAATGATTGTAGGTAGGACACTTAAAAGTCGTGCTGACAGATTTCCAACAAGAATGTCAAAACAGCATCATCCTACACACCGAATCGATACCAACCCAACACACCCAGTGGGAATGCATGAAGTATTGTAGACGTCTTCCATACATATCGAAATCACAGCGTTCTATCTTATTCCATAGGGACAGTGATGTAATCATGGACCGTTCTTCCGTTATGTTATTTATCTTTTTTTCCTACTTTCATGCATCAATACAGCGGGCTCATGGAGTGTTTGTTCACTGTAAACCATTTTTAAAAACAAATAAATATTTGAATTTCACAGATTTGGCACAGTCGCTAGACACACAGCATCTATGATCCGTTTTGTATATTTGATTTTGTTCCTGTTGAATTGTGTCTGTGCCTCTATGTGCTTTGTGTCAAATAAATGTTTCTTTCTTTCAAATTTAACAATTTTCCGGAAAAATATGTCATGGACCTTAACACAAATACTATGTAGATAAAAAATGGGTTACCTTTTTGTTTTTATGTTAACAGTCAGTATATTTGAAACAGCATTTATTTGCTATGGAGCGAGGAGCGAGCTATGCTTGGAGTTTCTTTGAAGGATAAAATCCGTAACGAGATTATCCGGAGAAAAACCGGAGTGATCGACATAGCTTGTAGGATCAGTAAGTTGAAGTGGCAGTGGAAGTAGGCTGGCCATGTCTGTCGAAGGACCGATGGCCGCTGGAGCAGACGAGTCCTTGAGTGGACCGACGACCTAAAGAACGTAGCTGGGGGGGACTGGATGCAGAAGGCAGAGGACCGAGTGTTTTGGCGCAACTTGGGAGAGGCCTATGTCCAGCAGTGGACAGCAATAGGCTGAGTTGATCCATCTAGTATTTAAAAAAAAAGTGTGAGACGGATTCGCGCACTAAGGGTTCCGTACCACCACACAAGTGTGTATTGGCCTTATTGGAACCTTGGAACTGACTTCAAAAAAAGGAGGAGGTTATACTATTTTTTGTTCAATAAAATTGTAGTGTTTGCTCCATAATCACACTAAGTTTGACGTTTGATATATTAAAAGATATAAATTCTGGAAAGAAAAATATTTATGCTATATATGTTTGTTTGTTTGTATGTGGTTTGACATTTTATTATTTTTAGTATTTGCCATGAGGCGCATATTCGCGTTCATATTCTGTTAAAATTCCAACTGGCTACCTATTACGGTTTAAAAGATAGCCCTATGACAGACAGACAGACGGTAGGACGGATGGAGAAACGGCGTGCGGCGTAAGTATGGTAGTGGGTTCCGTTGCGAACATGCTACCTTTCGGGTACGGAACCTTAAAAAGGACCACAACGTAGATTGATTTTTGAATGTTTTATATGATCAGTATATAGTAAAATTTTATTTTATTAGATGATAAAACTGCAGACACTATTAAAACACTATATCAGAACATATACAGCATGTCTCCGCTTTTTCAAGCGCCCTTAATCGCCCTAACACTTCACCCCTCGTCTACCCGAAGTCAAGTGAACTGAGTTAACTTCGAAGAGACATACTTTTTTCCAACTCAGGAAGCGAGTGCTTGTAGTTATACGGATGATATGCTATGTAATAGGATAAGCGGAAAAGTGATTTTTATTGTAAACACACAGATTTTTAGCCCGTCTATAAAATTGAATTAAAAGTGCACAAACGATTTTTATCAAAAAAACAAAGACAGGCAATTTAAACCCTTAGAATAAATAATGTTCTCCTGATCGAATTTCCGTCACGGCAAGTAAAGAAGGTTTTACATAACCTTAAAATCGCGAACAAAAAAATCTGCTGATCCCTACATTTTGTTGAACAAAAATTCGTGTGAACAAAAATGTAGGGGACAACTGATTTTTTTTCGCGAAATCAGTTTTGATCCCATAGTAAAAGATGTTTGTACTGATGTAAAATGACCCCTTAAAAGGTTTTCAAACATAACATAACATCACGCCTGTATTTCTCCAAAGGGGTAGGCAGAGGTGTATAGTACACCCACATTTCACCAGTTATATTATAGTCCCATGTAATAGGGGGCGAGCCTATTGCCATCAACTGGGCACAAATCCATACTCCGGACTGCTACTGAGAATTTCCTAATGAAAAAACCCAATAACACTTTGCCCGACCCGGGAATCGAACCCAGGACCCCACGCTCAGCAGTCGCGCTTGCGACCACTAGACCAACGAGGCAGTCAGGTTTTCAGGTTTTCAGTTATTTCAATAACACGTTGTTTAAGTACTTATAATCTATTATGCCTAAGTGACATGTAAATACTATTTTTTTAAACAATTATACGTACGATAAACTTCTTCGTGGATGGTCTTGTATGGACTTGCAAAAATGCAATACCGCAAGACTGTAAAACACTTTAGGCAACACTAAAAAAAACACCCACGCTGAAGGCTGTGCGTGGGCTGGGTTCAGGCCTTGTGCTCAATGACATTTAAGAAAAACATGTAAATTACGGTACGGTACTTGCAGCTTATGGTAGCGCAAAAGACGGTTTCAAAGGTATAACAAACGGTTTTAAGACTCTATAACAGTATACACTGGGGTCTCAGAACAACTAACTACGTTTCTTGCTCTGGTACCTTCTTTTAAGTACCTAGTTAATTGTATTTTAAATAGCCAGTACTATTCACAGTCTGCACTGTAGTAAGATAAAAACTTCGCAGGAGAAAATCGCTTTCACAATATTGCCAAAAGTTCTGTAGTTTAAATAAAGCTCTATAAGTTGGTAGCTCTACGACAAGCGCCAAGTCAATAGGATCTCGTTAAAAGTTGCCTCTCACTGCAATGTATCCAAAACTCAAGAGATGTAACTACAAAATATAGGACCTTCTTTCCATCTATTTTTTGTTTTTGGAACAAATAAAAACGTTAAAAAACGTTCGTGGACCGCTGACCTGGTGAAGGTCGCGGGAATCCGCTGGATGCGGAAAGCGTAGGACCGGTCGTTGTGGCGATGCTTGGGGGAGGCCTATGTCCAGCAGTGGACGTCTTTCGGGTTAAATGATGATGATAATGATGATTTTTTGTTTTTATATAAATATTTAAAAATATATAAAAGTGTGTATATAGCAAAAAAAAAAGTATAACAATTAAACAATAATTTTCATAATAGTGATACACACCCCTTTTTGCTTGTAGCGCAAAATATAAACTTTTCTGTATGTAGGTATGTAACTTTTAATTACTTATAAAATAAAAGTGGTATGACAATCCACATACCAATGGTATCAAAACCATTATACGTGAAACTAGCTTAGTATATAAGTTTCATGCAAGACAAGTTCTGCTTATATTGGTTTTGTTACCATCGATGTGCGTTTGACTGTACATAAAGCGGATTTAATTTCACAAGTCATTCATGTCTAGGACGACAAATGAACTTTTAACGCCATTTTATACTATTTGTACTCCGATGTACTTTAACTTATTTATAAAACAAAACGAGTACCTACCTGCGACCACGAAATGCTGCAAAGCTTTCGAAACGTCAGGAAAACCAATTTAAATAATATACGCGATTTAATCCGGTTAAACTTTGTTTTATTATAATGAGAAGTGATCGCGAAAACCTATGAAGTTATTAAAACGAGTACCTCTTACTGGTGACTATTCTCGATTTAAAAAGTTTTGTATTCCATTTACGTCGCGGGGAACTTTTGATTCATTATCGTCGGTGCACGGCGCGGGCGCCGCGTCGGCTTCGCATTGCCTAATGGCCCGGTGTCACTTTCAAGTTTTCCCATTTTGTTATTGTTACACATTTCTCAAGTTGATCCCATTTGTTCCTGTCCTCTGCACTTTTGGTGGTAATAAAAGTTAATAATAAAGTGAAACTAAACAAAAGTTTAGTAGACTTTGTAACTACATATTTGTTTGTGGGTCTAAGTGATGTGTGTTTTGTAACTGATATTCGTACATAACTAGTGGAGTGTTTCTCGCCGCCTACACTTTTATGTAGTTTTGACTCGGTTTCTTCTCAAGAGTATGCTTTATAACATTATCAACTTTTCATATCCTTGGTGAACTAACTTCTTCCTCCATTAGATTTGCCAGAAGCAACTCTTCGTATTAAGGTAGTTATACGAACAATGTATTATTATTGTAGTTTTAGTACCTATCATGTATTTTGTTAATCGTAACAATCATAGCTGCTACTAACAAAGTTTCTCTCTAAATTTAGAAACGAAATTGAATTTTCTGAAAGCTTGGAATTAGAAATATTATATTTTGACAAGCACCTTGAACCCTTTTGAAATAAATTGTTCGACAAAAACGAATGAAATAATTTATTAATAAAGTCTTTAGGAATATATTGATACTCCTTGTAAAACCTCTGTAACGCTTTGTGAGTTTTGGTCCAACTAAATGACTTAGAAAATTATTTCTTTTTGAGCAACAAAATCGTGACCATAAACATGTCTCTTAAACACACCCATACCTCAGAACAAAAGACTAATTTAGACGGAGCGCGTAGAACTAGTAAATGAAGCCAAAAAAAGGAATACCAATTGGCAAAGGAGCACCTACTATTCCGCTCACGGTGTTCGCGAGCTGTGTATTTGATGAGTAAAGAGTTCCTTAGACTGTGTAATTATTTTGTTCTGAGACCCACACGTATCTCTTAGACTTTTTACAGGTGCCAGGTTGTGGACAAGCTATACACTCAATGATTTTTACTTATGTAATATCATTGTATACACTGAAATCAATGATTTCTTTTTTTCCAAAGTAGATAATGTACAAAGTATGTGCAACATTTACAGCGTAAACAACAGCGCAAGGTCAGTGACCCCTGTGCTAGGAGGATCCTGTGTTACAGGGGTCATATACCCGTCCATCAAGTAGGATTACATACAGGTAATTTATACATAGTACTTATTTTTAGAAAAAATACTTTTTGTAGGAGTGAGTGCGAAAAAGGTCTGTGGGGGTGTGTAATGCTCTCCGAGTCCAATAAAATAATGCATTTAGGATGCTGCTGGGGCTGTCAGCAGATGCTGCACATCAATGGCTTCTCGAAGGGCAGCTCAAAGAGTCACTGCAGACAAATCTGACTGTCCTATAATCAAATAGATGTCCAGTAGATTATATTAGGATAACAAATTTCGAATCGATCAGCCCTGTGAAAGTTGCTCACATCCCTTCAACAACTAAAAAAAGGTTGATTATTTTCAAACAGCTGAACAGATTTTCTTCAATCATAGCTAAAAACACTCTCGATCATGTCACCTTTCAAACGAAAAAAACAAAATCAAAATCGATTAATCCGTTTGAGACCTACGATGCTACAGACAGACACACATATACACATGTTAAGCATATAACACCCCTCTGCGTCGGGGGTTAAAAAATATAATTTACAACAATACCTTCGTCTGACCTGTTATTGTTGTCACATAAAGTAGCAGACAGCAGATCGAAGGTCAAAGGTGGACATTATGATGGATAGTGTTGGCAATGATATCTATCCATTTTCCCAAACATATGAAAGCCACACATTTTGGCAAGATTCAAGATTTATTTCAAGCGAAAAATACGAGTAAAACTAGGAAGTACTATCTCATGTTATGAAATAAAATTTTAAAGTATGTGACCATATCATTTATTATGAAACAGTTTTCGAGGCTACATCCAGTTTCGTAAACTTCACATTTAGTCAAATTTACTTTTACCTACTAAAATGAATTTGAAGTTTACGAAATGGGATTTCTTGTATGGAATAAAAAAGTTGATGAAATGGGAAGTTTACGAAATAGTATGTAGCTGTTTTCGAATAGGAATAGGGAGGAAATATGTTTCGTAAAATTCTAACAAAAGATTGCATTGTCAATTTTAAACCAGAAACTGATAAGCACACAACGAAAGAGCAGAAGGTGTAACCTCAGAACTAGCTGATTCAGGTCAACCGCAAAGTTTATAATATTCATTCGATAGTCACATTAAATTTTATGTCGCCTAGCGCTGCTAGCAATGATATTTAAAAGTTTAGATATGTTATACCCTAACAAAACAATCGAAAAAAAAATTCCATACGCAGCGGCAGCACACATCACATAAACTAGCACAAAATAAGAAAGTAAGTAACTTTAAGTGACTTTCGCGTCATAATTAAATAAATAAATGAATATTTTTGGGACATTTTACACAGCACCATCTAGTCCCAAACTAAGCAGAGCTTGTAATATGCGTACTAGACAATGGATATAATACTTATATACTTTTTTGTTGTTGTAAATGTAAATACATACTTATAATACACAAGAAACACCCAGACCAACACAAACACTTATGTTCATCACACAAATATTTATATTCTGTGGGAATCGAACCCACAGTAGGAGGTAGTCCTCTTGATCAGCAGTCCAACACTCAAACCACTAGACCACAGACGTCGTCATTGGTACACTTTTTGTATACACACACGTGACACGATACCACGGCATTTTTTTATCAGCGGTCACGCCCATCGCCTTGCTTCGAGTCTTCAGATTGCGCGCGCTAGTAACATATCTGTACTTTTAAATATCATTGGCTGCTAACAATTGAGTCCGTACATTTCTATAATGTTTTACCGAACCCAGTATGAATGCTTGAACACGAGCTTTGTTCCAACAGTTTTATTCTATTATACGACTAAAACTTTAAAGAGGGCTCTCCGACTGGGACAGCTATAAGCACTAAATCAAAACTTTCCCGTTAGGGGGTCGCAGTCGCTCCTCGACTAGTTCGAGTGAATACGTTTGGGGATGGGTGGGCTTACCGAATTGTCCGTTTTCCATACAAACTCTTTGAAGAACAAGCGACGATGGGAATTGCTTCCGGAGAAGTTTAGGGTAATATTTTATCTTGATATTACTAGGTTAAGATGATACATGATAGGAAAGTACGAACTTACAAAGTCGTTTACTGAAGCGAATTGCTCTTTAATTACTTTCTATTGTTATTCCTATATCCAATAGACGATAGAAGGAAATGAAACATTTTCCGAATATGAAGTAAAATAGTTTTGATCTAACCGAATAACTTTGTTGGAGTAGTATTAGGCAGCGGCTATTTGTCAAACTTAGATTCGATTACCTTATCTGAATCGGAGACTAAATGCCGAAACTAAGCAATATGATTAAGGAGAATATTCTATTTCTACAATAAGTTGGGTTGATCGGATTAATTTCGTTCAAGCAATAACTCGTGTAACTAATAGGTACACTATCATGGTTTCCTGACCACGACCAAGGGTGGCTATTAATAAATGTCACATACATAACGAAACCCTTCGTCAATTAATAGTTGTGTCTGACACAGGATTCCTTTCGTGGTCACGGGTCATTAGCGCATGACATTTAGAGGTAACTTTCGCCCTCAGGGCCGTCTCAACCCTGGGTGCAGGGGGTGCAGCGCACCCGGGTGCTGAGGTATCAATGCATGCGTCGGGATGAGACGTCAGGCTTCTGAGGGTGGTTGCCGAGGTTCTTAGGGCGCCGAAGCCCGAGAAATTATTGTAACTTAAACTTTCTCTCTTTATTTATTTCCCTACCTGTATACAGTAGGTACCTATGTAATAATGTATACTGCAGTGGTGAAGGGTCCATATAACATGATTCCCACCAGCTTCTTTTTAGTAATTGCTTAAATTCAGATCGACGACATTTCTATGCTAATTTATTATTCTAAAGTACAAAAAAGAATGTAAAATTTAATTAGAAGTTGCACAGCCATACCTAACCTACCACTGAGGGGAAATGCTAAAACGGCTAGGGAGTGCCCGAGCTAAGTTTGCACCCCGACGCCAAATAAGCTAGAGACGGCCCTGCTTGTCCTATTTCTTTTGAGTGCTATAATGAACAACTAAGTAAGTTTTAATGATGGAAGCTTTACTTTCGTCTAGCATGATATTTTGCGCTTAGTGATAATGGATCTAATTCTGGTTCCACTTGAAGTATCTTTGACGTTCTCTTTTTCCTTCCTATGAGTGGTTGCAGGTTCGTTGACCTGCTGAAGGGCAGCGGTGTCTAATGACGTCAGCCGGGCCCTAGGGTATAGCGTGATCTCGAAGTTTGGGAGGTGCTATAAATCAGTCAGTTACCCAATTAATTGCTATACTAACTGCTATTTAACATGCATATAAAAAGCTGCTGATAAAGTAGTTTAATTAGTTTAATGTACGTGATAGAAGGGAATAAGTTATCATTCTAATATTATAAATGCGAAAGTGTGTTGGTTTTGGGCTTGCCAGATACTAGGAATTTTTACTCGCTTAGGGGTGGATTTCAAAAAATTATAATTCTTTGTGGGAAGGATTTATAGAAATTCTAAAAAAATTATCTAGGAGTCTACGCTAAAAAAGTCAAAACGACAGTGTGTTTGTTGGTTTGTCCTTCTTTTACGCAGCAACGGAGCAACAGATCAACGTGATTTTTCGCATAGAAATAGTTTATAGGCCGAAGAGTATCGTTAGGCTATACTTTTTATACCAAACAAAATGCACGGTTCCTGTTCTTTATCTTTAAAGAACCATGAAAGCTAAATCGCGGGTAAATGCTATTCCTAAGAATGTTATAAATGCGAAAGTATGAAAGCTTGTTTGTTTGTTTTTCCTATAAACGTGCTGTTATAAATGCGAAAGTATGAAAGCTTGTTTGTTTGTTTTTCCTATAAACGTGCTGTAACGACTGAACGAATTTGGTTGAAATTTAGCACACAGATAGACCATATTCTGGATTAACACATAGAATACTTCCTATTGATATACCGCAGGACCGAAGCCATGGGTGTCAGCTAGTATGTGTTTTAGGTTGTCACAAATATAAACAAAGAATCAATTAAACCCAATCTGACAACCCCATTTTCTGTCCAGTTCATTCTTGTCCATCCTAAGGTTGCCTGGAAGAAATCACTGATCGCGATATGGCCGCCATTTGTACAATAGTTTAAATGCATATTCAATGTAATGTTTTTATGGTGTACAATAAAGCATATATAAATAAATAAATAATAAATAAATGAAAATAAAAATAAAAAAATCAATCAATTGAATGAATTAATTTAACTTTATTTTTATTTTTATGGTGTGCAAACAATAAAGTATACTCTGTCTATCTATCTATCTAAATGAATATTCTGAAATTCTGACACCATTTCAGTGCTACATCTGATTGTGAGCTGACACCTTAAGGGGAATGTAGCAGCCATGTGGCGCCCCCATTAGTAAAAAAATTATAACTCGCATAATACATCATTTATCGAAAATCCTTTTTTAACAATTGAAGTACAGGTACTGTAATTTAATTAGAAACTATTAACTCTGTAAATTATAGTTCGCTATAGTTGTAGATACAAAATATACGAAAAACGGCCACTTTTGGCACTTTTTGTATCTACGAATACACCGAAATATAATTTACATAGTTAGTTAATAGTTTCTAATTAAACTACAGTACCTGTACTTCAATCGCTAAAAAAGGATTTTCGATAAATTATGTATTCAGCGAGTAATATTTTTTTTACTGATGGGGGCGTCACTTGGCTACTTCATTCCCCTTGAATGCTGCCTATAAAAATAAATACTAACCTAACAAACTATTTAGAGAATCAATAAAAAACACATTAGCTACCTATTCATCAGTAATGTTGTTACACAAGCTAATTCAATGATAAAGTAAAGTTTATTTCAATGAACATAACACTCCGTAATGAGTGATGGGGCACTCAATCAATTGATTAAAATCTCGCATCAGTCGTTAAATGTTCGCCATTAAACATTATGTCTGCTATGGTGGGTAATGTTCGAGTACTTCTGTAAGTTGTATGACAGATGGATGGGACGTGATCAAGTTGATGGGTTGAAAATCGTGGAATTAAAAATGTTTTGCAGAAAATACCTATGGTTTACTTTCGAACTTTCGCGTTACATTTTAAACACGAGTGTAGCTATAGCTTACACATGGGGGGTCTAAAAAATCACAAAATAAATACTAGTTTTTATTATTAACCCCCCAAGTGTTCTCCGGACCACCGTTTTCGTACAAAATGCAAGTTGCAACCACCGCGAGCTATAAGCAATGGCGCCCATCCTTTCAATAAAAAATGCATTTTTTTTACCCAAACACGGAGGAGTTAAGTTAATGCGAAATGTGGGAAATGTGAGACTTCTCTAATACTGAATCCGATTGCGGGGCCCCCATTCAGTCCATAGCCCATTTGCTCACTTGTCTCTTGTGCCCTACTACCTGCACTAGAGACGATTTAAACAAAGCCACAAACAACGCCATAGAGGTACCCAAATATCACAAGCATATAGTGTGAACTGCATGAGAACCATTGATACGATGAAGAAGATTATTAAGGTTATAAACGATCAAGTATACCGTCCAATGTGTATGAAACCTTAGACTTGATCAAGTCGGAAAATCGGAATACGATTGTGTCCTGAAGAACATTTGTCATGAAAATTGACACCCACTCACGGCCAAGTTTACTTGATCAAGCCTAAAGTCTCATGCAAATTGGACGACATAAATTGATCGTGAATGGCCAATTGGCCACGACCACGGATACAAAAATTAATATTCGGCGAATATTACCGTTTTAACGTTGATTGGAGGGCCCGGACTGGAAAGTGTTGTTTTTCTTTACAACCAGTCTGATCGAAAGGATGAAGAGAGAACACTTTACGTCAGATGATGGCCTTTCTGTGGGTGTGTCAGACACAAGATTAACCGGAGGCAGAGTTGGGGCGATTTTTTTTGCAATTTTTTTTAATTTTTTCAGAAAAATATTTTTAGTCCAGATTTGCTTAGTAGACTGTAAGAGTTGCTTTCAGCTGCGTGAGGAAACTGAGCAGAGACTAAGAAAAAATCATCCAATAGGATTGCTTCATTTTGCTAGCCTAATAGCAGCTCTTTTACCTCGCTCACTGTTGAACCTTGGCACAGCTCTGTTAGAAATCATCCTAAGCATCTAAGCCAACACGTCCGTTCCAATGATGTTTTATAAAAAAAAAAACTCTAAATATTAAACAAAAGTATAATTAGGTTTGGAGATACAACATTACAATTCTACATAAGTACTGTTTTGTGAACAAACGCAATAACTTTTGTTGAGGATCGCGAATGGAGCACGAGACCTAAATTTTAACGCAGTTATTTTAGAACTGAAGTTACTTCGAGACGCAGAAAATACAAATATCCATTTGTATTTTTAGAAACATTCGACTGCTAGAGAGGTAACCTTAATGGCTCTTGTACACGGTACATGCAACTAGAGCATGTAAATATGCGGGTTCCATACGCGGGCTTCACGCGCGGGCTATTGCGGTAAAATCATAAGGCTCCGGACCCGCGCATTTATTAACATGGTCCTTTACACAATGCATATAGCCCGCGCAAGTGTCTCAACATGGCATGTTATCCGCGCCATGTACAAGTACCTTTAGTAATACCGACGAATAAAAAAAGGCAGACGGAATCTCGCTAAACAATAAGTGAAGCACCCAATAGTAGTCGGTTCGCTTGAAAATACGGGCTGACACGCACACATTCACACCCATAGTAAGTCTAACAAGCACAGCAAATACAGCCGCAATTACACAACAAATCTCACCGTCGTGCCTTAAAATACCGTCAAAAATATGATAGGTTTAATGAAGTGCTTCAATTTTTTCTTAGCGAGATTTGGTCTGACTTTTTTATTCGGCCGTGTTTAGTAACATAATTTTCTAGATTTTGAAAACTGTTAGACATGAATAAAAAATCTTACAAAAGATTTGTATCCTACAAATTCACGTCAGATATTATGACAAACATATTTAATATACATCAGTGACGTGGCAAAGCTATTTAATAAGAAGCAAACAGTTTCGCAGAGACAGGGCCGAGGCTGACTCATATCACATGTTGCACGACGATCTGTCACCGACCTACTAGATACACACCGTCTGCCCGTGATTGATGGACGGTATATTAAATAAACCACACCGATATTACATTTCAAACATATCGGTTCCTCCTACAGCCAAGATTGATCGCCACATTTATGAAGAGACGAACAAAACTTTCTTATGACCTTGACAACTGGATATATAAAATAAAATAAAAAATAAAATAATCTTTATTTCAGATAAGTGGGTATCATCCATAGTAGGTTAGTAGGTAAAGGAAAGAAAGACTTATAACTATGGTAAGTGAAGCTTAATACTATTAATATTATTAGTATCCAGCTCGTTGCCAGAGATGCATTTATTTTATTATCGTATAGGATGGCGAAACGAGCTAAAGGCCCACCTGATGTTAAGCGGTTACCTTTGCCCATAAAAACTGCAATACCACCTAGGCTGTTGCCTAAATGGTACCGCAAGTCGGTTCGCCAAACTGAGACATGAAGATGGAAAGTCTCATGTGATTGTAATTTCGCCGGCACCCGTACCCTTCAGACCTAACTACAGCAATGCAAGCATCACTATTTGGCGGAGTAGGTACGGTGATAGTACTTCCCCGGACGAGCTCTTTCACAAAGGAGCTCTACTACTACTAAAACTACAACTATATTTGGATTACTCTATTTATCAAAGGAGAGTCGAACCTCCCTGCTATGGTCTTCAGGATGGAGTTGGAGCTGGCCCGTACTTTGCAGAGCATCGACGTTGATTTCTGTCGGACGATAGCATGGAAGCCATATACGTGTGCCTACGTGAACATACCGGATGCACTACAGAAACGGGGCAGCCCCATCAACATCCTGAAACAGATAATAAAATGGACCCGCAGGGCGCTGATAGTCCGCTGAGTTTAATTGGTCCACAGGCTGCACGTGTAGAAGACAGGGCAATAAGCTTTAAAAAGCGTAATTTTTACTGGCTTGCTACAACGTGCAAAGATGAAAATTGTGTAAAGAAAGAAAGAAAATTCGCTCATGAGCAAAATTCGAACCAGCGACTCGTAGTTCTGTACACAAGTGCTTTAGCCGCTTAGCTACCGTAAATTCTGCTCGTAGTATCCAAGTCCCACTTATACGTCTTTCAGTGACGTCAGCAACATCCCATTCATTCATTCATTATAACGAGAAGTATTCACAGTAGCTTAGCGGCTTAAGCACTGATGTACTAAATCAGGAGTCGCAGGTACGATTCCTCCTCGTAAGCAAATTTTTGTTTTCTCAATTTACATATATTTTGCTCGCCACATTGTAAAACATAATGATTGAGTGACCACTGCGTGCAGCGATAAGATTTTAATTAATTAAAAAATTGTACGGTAGATTGAAATAATTTTTAGAAATATCTGTAAAGATGGTTGTCATCTTAGTATTCCTGCGACCACAAACGCTGCAAAGCTTTCGAAACGTCCAAAAAACCAAAATATACGCGATGTAATCCGGTTAAACTTGTTTTATTATATTTTTGGATTTAGCTCCACATGCGTAATTGCGTTAAAAATAATAATCGAATATTTCTAGCAGAAATTAAACTCCCAGCTCTATTTTCAAAGAAAATCTTCCCCTGCCATCAATCAAACGTTACAAAAACCATTACAATTAAAATGATGAATGTGTTAAAAACGTATTTAGGGGAACCCGCGGTTATCCCGCCGCCGCCGCCACATTAATGGTAAACTTCTGATTTGTAAGGTCGCCTCCTCCCGCAGTGAACTCAGAAAACAAAGAAATATTTCACTCGTGTAATGGATTGAAGTGAGCTTCAAACTTTTCACATTCAGCAAGTTTTCGAACAAATTTATCTCTAGAGGAGCGGGCGCAAATACATCAAACTTGAAGCAATTTCAAACACTTGTTTCATGAGAACGTTTACAAGCAGTCCAAATTAATCCTCTTGTATTGTAGTTTGGACACACTTGCGATAGTTAGCTATTAGCTAGTTAGCTATTTATGCTAAGTGTTAACCTCTTTGCCGCAGCTACGACATGCAAAATAATAATATTTGAAAGCGTCGATTCGAACGTTTCATGCCAATCCTATTCGTGCGGATTGACTACTAACCCAAAGTCACTTTTCTTATGATGTGACTGAGAACTATGTATCACTATATTTCTTAAATGTCATCATTCATTATCATTTCAGCCGAAAGACGTCCACTGCTGGACAAAGGCCTTCCCTCCTTCCTCTTAATATCAGGCACTATCATTATCTAAAATTAGCGGTATTTTGGATAATGATAGTGCCTTCGAAGTATCTATTACGCAGTTACCCGGAGAGTTTAATTAATGGCATTTCTGATTAATTACTAGGTATCATTCAGCAGGCGTGTATTAAGCGACCCTGAGGAGGACAGTAAGACGTGGTGGTCACGTGCTACGATAGGGGAAAAAATATTGTTTTCCCGAGACGTGCCAAAGGCATAGCACTAGAAGGGCTCAAGCGCGGTCCAATGAAGTTCCCGGAACTCCTCTATTTTGTGCAGAAGATGGCCACCGTGTGCTTTTAGTCGGTAAGAGCCCGATATACCCCTCCGCCATCCCCAGACGGAGGGTATCCATGAGGATTTACACCCGAAAACAAAAATAAACAAAGAAAAGTCATCATTCAGCATAAAATTCATGTTAAATTAGCTGACAGTTCCAACTACATTATAACTCTTTGCTGTTCACTAATATTTCACTCTCACTAATATTTCATAGTGCTTTATGCCTTAAATCTATGGACTAAGTTCGGCAAATATTTTGGACGGTTTTATGTTTGTCGTTCAGATTTATCACACAACCTTTAAAGTTATTGTCATAAATCAAAAGGCAGTTATTAATATAATATATCGGATTACAATCAACATGTGGAACAATCAGAATAAATAGATTTATATTTGATACAAAGGAATCCCGTGTGGGAACAGTTGAACAAATTAATACACGTAGGTGGTTTGATAATACCAAAAACATGAAAGCTGCCTACGCTAGTAAAACAAATAAAGATGATTGATAACAATGTATCGAGATTCATAATAGCATATTATATTTGGAGTATAATCATTTAATGAGGAGGAATGAGGAGCATGTTACGAGGAAAGTTTTAAGTATGAACGTTGATGGCTATAAGAAAAGAGGGAGACCGAAGAAAATATGGATGGATTGTGTGAAAGATGATATGAATAGAAAGAAAGTGAACACGGAGATGACGGCTGATAGAGATGTATGGAAGAAAAAAACATGCTGCGCCGACCCCAAATAAATTGGGATAAGGGCAGGAGGATGATGATGAATCATTAAATGATTATCCATTGCCATATCTGTTGCTGACAAGACAAATTATATAAGCTGCCTTTCTTTGAGAAAGGGCAGCCGTGGACGTCATGAGTAAAACAGGTAAATAAATAAACGGTTTTTTTGGTAAAGAGTGGAAATCCTCAAAGATACCCTTCGTCGTAGGGGGAGCGCTATATCAGATTCCTATCGACTAAAACAACATGGTTACCATCCACAGCACAAAGTACAAGAGCTCTGGGAACACCTGTGGACCGCACCGGTGCCCCTATGGTGCTAAGCCATTGACACGTCCCTGGAGAAAAATGTTACCCACAGCAGCACGCGACCACCACATACTGCTGTCCTTTCCAAGGCCAATTTATGGACGACTTGAGTCCTCCACTCTTAGCATCCAAGATCCCAAAAGGTCCCCTATCAGTACATCGTTACAGGGGGATGTTGCGGGTAGCCCTATTTGGGCTGTGCGCCGGTCGGTTAAAGGCAATTTTAACCACGATTTCTTTAACTCGATTAAAGAGATTTGAAACTTTAAACATAGTACATAACTGGATGACAATGCAATATTAACTCACTTTCATTTTAAAATCGTGGCATTAAAAATGAACTTTTTCGTCAAATTATTTATTCAAGCACCATCATCAATATTTTGGTCAACCAATAGCGCTGTCGAATTGACACCTGACATATCTCACTACGTTATATGCGTTATACATATAATTTAAACACGTCAAATACGTAGAGCGTCGGAAGTAGGTATACTCCTGTATACATATATCACAATAGAGCAGATTATAATAACGTAACTTCCATCCTTTAGTTCGTAACTTAAACAGAGGAGACACAAGGTGACATATTAATAATGTAGCTTCAAATCGAGCAAGTATATCGCAGTCAGCGACTTCAGGTCAAGTAAAGTACAACAAGTTACATACGAGCAGGGTTGTCAAGCGTCTGACTTTAGCTGGACAATACTGGACATGTTTGGCTTATTAGAATTATGTTATCATCATAATAATTTCAGCCAAAAGTCGTCCACTGCTGGACATAGGCCTCCCCCAAGCATCGCCACAACGACCGGTCCTGTGTTTTCCGCATCCAGCGGATTCCCGCGACCTTCACCAGGTCATCAGTCCACCTTGTGGGGGGCCTTAGAG
This sequence comes from Asteroscopus sphinx, assembly GCA_949699075.1. Taxonomy (NCBI): domain Eukaryota; kingdom Metazoa; phylum Arthropoda; class Insecta; order Lepidoptera; family Noctuidae; genus Asteroscopus; species Asteroscopus sphinx. The sequence continues at coordinate 23,452,576 of OX453007.1, forward strand.
TCGTGTGTGCCCACATAATTACACGACCGACCTATCTAGCTTTTGGATATGATACGATGAGAAGAATATGATTCCTATCGGCGCCCGTGACCCGACAGGGTAATTTTTCCCCGACGTTGTGAGCTGGTTTTAAGGCCAAACATCCGGACAAATTTCCGAGTCCAGCTATTCTATTTTGGACCTGGCAGCCCTATGTACTACGAGCAAGGGTTGGCGAGTCATAAAACTTTCAAGACAATAAACTTGTTCAAGAAGTAAAGTTGGGATAGTTGATCTCGATGTGTCGCGGTCCCACGTTTGTTTTAATGGCAAAGTTGTGATTTATCGCCACCCGGCCTGGATCAAGTTACGGTCACAGTTTCTCTCGAAGCTTTTAATCAAATTAAGTATTCACCTGAGCAACTTTGCTATTATTACAAAGAAATTATTTTTAAGTATGAATAAATTTGCAAAATACATTAATTCGTAAACATACTTTTAAAAAGTGACCTAGTTTTAAACTTTTCAGTGTACTTTTCTTTCTTAACTGTCACGCATGTGGAGTAATTATGTAACGACAATAGTTTTCATTTTGACATTACAGCAATATTCATTGCGTGATGAATAGTTGTCAAAAACGGATTATCGAAACATACGGATCAGTAAACATTGAAATCAACATTATTGCGATCGTGAGCGAGTTACAAAATTCGGCGGTTGTTTTCGGATAATTATTTGAAAACCTATATTGCTTCAGAAACTTTACTCTGCTATCAGAAGGCATACTATAGTGTCCAAATCTTCATACAAATATAATTAGTAGTAACAAAACTAAGCACCAATAACAACAAACAAAACACATAGGCACAAAAAATTAACTAACAACAGCTAACAAAACACATAGGCACAAAAATTTTACTATAAATGGCCAACAAAAAACATAGGCACAATTTTTTTTGTAAAACAGCTTCTATAAAAATAAAATCCAAACCAAAATGTTCAAAAGATAAGTCGAAACAAATCGTGTACCCTATATACGAGACACGGCTGCTGTTAAAACAAAAAACAAAGAGCACCTGAGGGCGATTGCAAAGGACGTGGGGTCTGTTTATTCGGTGCTTACACACGGTTCTTCATCAATCACTGGAGGGCCCAGTTTTTAGGGGCTATAGCTCCCGCAGGACACGACTTGCAGTCGACATCCCTTGACGGACTGCCCAAAAAAACTTGCGGGTATCCACCCTCCATAGGGATATGAATTAACGTGTTTTTCGTTTAAGATTTTTGGTTTACCTTTTTATCCACATTGTAGTTGTATTTTGAGGTAAACTTTTACAATAGTTTATAGTTTATTTATTTCACAAAAAATTACAGTATTAAACTTACAGCTACTTGATCCATCATCCGACATTGTACTACTAATAATTGGGAGCATCTGTTGCCGAACTAGGTGCACAGCGGTGACACTCCGTCTACGTGTTAGCTCGCTCGCCAGTGACCTTGAGCGAGCGCGTGAATGCAATTGTCACCGCTGTGCCTTGGCTGGGCAGCCGATAGGCTGCCCGTTCCACCCACCGCGCACCGCGCACGGCCCCCGCGCTCGTCCCGACCCGCACACAATTTTACGAGTGTCGCTTCTTGTCGTTAGTTTATATTCTATGCTAGGTGGGAAACCTGTAGCTCGGCGAGCAGCGCCAATTCCCTCAGATAAAGTTTAATTAAATATGTAGGTTGAGTGCAATGATTTTTTTTAGTAAAGATATGTTACTAGCGTGCGCCATCTGAAGACTTGAATACGTCCTAATTGTGACGTTTTGCTGTTAGTCCGCGTCAACCAACCGGCAAGGCAAGGCACCGATCGTGACCGGTGATAAAAAACAACAATGCCGTCGTCTATATTGTTAAATAACATTGTTTGGGTGTTTGAGAAATACGGGTATAGTAGTGTTAGACATATCAAGTCATTGTGTAAAACGTCAAGGTATATTGTGAGAGCTCGCTGCGAAATGCGAGAAACACCCATCAATGCACAGATAAATGGAGGCAATTTAAAGGCTTACAACACATTTTAATGTTTTAGCCTTAATCTAGCCAAGTTACAGAAACGCTTAAAGGATTTTATACTCGTAAATTGAATTAAGGCACACTGAGCCTTTCACATACTCTTAACTACGTTACATTAAGGAGTCAAATAAAAAATATGAGTTTAAGTAAAAGCTACTAACTTTTCCAAGTTGTAATATCGACCACACGTCAATGGTTACACTTACATACATACATACATAATATCACGCCTGTTTCCCATTGGGGTAGGCAGAGACTATGGATTTCCACCTGCTACGATCCTGACACACTTCTTTCACTTCAATGGTTACACTTGAATTACGAAAACCGCCCTTACTGATTAAGAAATAAAGAAACTGTCAAGGTCAAACTCTTACCAACTAAACAGTTTTACTCTTCAATTCCTATACATGTGAAGGTGCTAACAAGAGGTTGGCTATCATTGTCTATCTTTAACAGTGGTGCTAACGTAATACAATATAAAACCACAGAGTACTTACAAGGGATTGGTCAAAAACATGAAGTCAAATGGAGTATTATAGCCGCGCACGTTATTTTTGTGTTGATTAGATCTTTAATAGTAGTTTATGAAACTGTTGCATAGTAGGGGTTATTAAAACACGAGTGTGAGTTTAAAAACCGAGCCGTAGGCGAGGTTTTTAATAGTATCACACGAGTGTTTTAATACCTAATTATGTCAGTTTTATACACTATTTTATCTACACTCATACAATTTTAAATAAAATACCAAAGTCAAAATCTTTGTAACATTGTCGTTGTTTTTCTTGATTTCTCTGGTAAAAGATTGTTCGTCATTTACGTTGCTGCATCCCGAAATTCAGGCGGGGTCATATTCTCCTCAGTTCAGTATCACTGCTGTAGTCAGATATTTTTGCCCAGAATAAAACTTTCGACATACAAAACCATAATAATAACGTAAACAATAACAATAAATTTACAAGTAACGATGTCCAAATCCAGTAGGCCAGGCGCGCGGCCGCGCACGCGCGCTGGTGCGCGCCTACACAGATAATAAAATATAGTCTGGCGACAACATTATAATCGGAACTAATTTTCTATCCTTGTCAGGATTCCGTCAATCTCTGTTTTATCATACAAAAAATATGCCTGTAAACACTTAAATATAATTAAAAGCAATATGACGATCAAAAGTTCTGCCAAAAACGCGATTTTAAACGATAAAAATTTTCAATGTATGACAAGTGGCGCCACCCTGAATTTTGTGTACTCATTGGTGCCAAACTGTACGACTGCTAAAAAAAAGGTTTGAAAACTCCTTGGTTAGGTCGAAGTGGCATTAAAAACTCCTAAGTTAGGCTGAAGTGTGCGGTTATGGAAAAAAAATTAAATTACCGCATTGTTTTGTTCAGCAAACTGTATCGTAATGAAACTTTTTAAATTCATAACAGGTGCAATTGCGTAAAGTATGTCATTATGACATTACTTTCGAGTTCATAATTCGAATTTTACGATACGAGTGTAGATAAAATAAAAAATGTTTACTGTACTGTCCACATTAAATACGATGAATAGTAAGTAATGAAGCAATACATATTATGTAACTGTCGTATATTTTTTATCTTTTTACAGACCCAGGCTATTTTTAGTGATGTCCTTTATCTTATTTCACCTAATTTGATATGTTACCCCACGCCAGTTATTTGAGTTATTCACAAACCGGAGATCACTCACTCACCACTCACTGCTGTGTGTGACGCACTGCTTTTCACAAGGTCGTGGGTTCGATTCCAATAGAACACAAATATTTGTGTGATGAACATAAGTGTTTGTGTTGGTCTGGGTGTTCCTTATGTATTATAAGTATGTATTTACAAAAAGAAAATGTATATAAGTATTATATCCATTGTCGAGTACCCATAGTACAAGCTCTGCTTAGTTTGGGACTAGATGATGCTGTGTAAAAAAATGTCCCAAGAAATGTTTATATATTTATTTATTTATTTATCACCCTCGCGCATCCTGTTACTAATTCTAAAAACTTTATATAGTCCAAATATCCGTTATTCTCACCCGGAAATAACCTATAAAGGTAATCCGGATTACATAATTGTCTATTTAATAACTCCGTTAAACTTATTTAAGGTTCAGACCTCGCCGGAAGCGACGCACATTAACAAAACATTACCCTTAAGTTTACCTCTTTTAAAAGAGACCAAAATTAATTGCCAACCCTTTTGAGTATGTATACCTTTGTTGTATTGCAGTTAAATGTTGTCCTATTATCTTATTGTAATCTGATACTCTGGTATCTGATAGAACCGGAGTGACCGACATAGCTTGTAGGATCAGTAAGCTGAAGTGGCAGTGGGCTGGCCATGTCTGTCGAAGGACCGATGGCCGTGGGAGCAGACGAGTCCTTGAGTGGAGACCGCGTATCGGCAAACGCAGTGTAGGGCGCCCCCCTGCCAGGTGGACCGACGACCTAAAGAACGTTGCTGGGGGGGACTGGATGCGGAAGGCAGAGGACCGAGCGTTGTGGCGCAACTTGGGAGAGGCCTATGTCCAGCAGTGGACTGCGATAGGCTGAGTTGATGAATCTGATACTCATTCGTGTGATGACCCATGTTTCTAAGGTAAAGTTTTTACTTTCATTGCTAGAATAAAACTTCACAAATTGGCGAATGTTTTTAATTCCATCCTGTATAGTGCGAAACAACGGTACAAACCAGATATCGCGAAAAAAATACGAGTTTGATTTATGGCCAAAATTAATATCCAATCTATCCACGATTTGCCCTACTAGAGATAGAAATTTGACATAAGTTCCATACAAAATATGTCAAATTTCTACCTCCAGTAGGGTAAATCGTGGATAGATTGGATATTAATTATGGCCGTTACCGTTACGTTACCACACGACTGAAGTAAAACTTCACTAACTTATATCTCCCTCAATACTATTTCAATGAGAACAATGGAATGGCGGCGCGGCGCGCGTGTGCTCTGCCGGCGCTGTGTAGCATGGCCGGCTGTCGCGCGCGCCTCGTTCCCCGCGTCCCACACTACCCCCTCCGTTCGCCTCACTTTTCGTAACGCATTGACCAGCTTACCCCCAAGTCAAGCGTGCCTAAAGAAGTTTTACTTCAAAAAATCAGCTGATCCTTTTGTCGATTTATTCGAACACAAATATAAGGATCAGCTGTTTTTTTGCGATTTCAGGATTTCTTCTATAGTAAGAGTTGTTCATACTGATGGGTACAATGACCCCTTAAGAGGTTTTCAGTTATTTCAATAACACGTTGTAGTGTGTTATAAATAAGGCCCCTAATATTAGAAAGACTCCTTTATCTATCACGTCTTAAATCCATTGTAAATTCAGCAGCCTGAGTTAAAGAACTTCATCACGTTAGTTCGGCCAGCTTATCTCATTTCATATTCCATCGAAAACTAACTTCACGAAAGCTCTTCCCCAGTTCACTGGACGACTTTTAACTTTTCGACTAGTCGCACTGTGAACGTCCATTTTAATCCAACATGGTGGCTCTGAAACAAAACAGAGCTCCTATTTTGTGAAATTGTACTTTGGCCTTGTTATGTACACTCGACCAAACAGAATCATGACCCACCATAAGCTTAATTTTCTACAAACATCCTAATACAATTAGGTCGAATTTCGCTTAAAGATATTTCCCTGGCAACAAACTTGTTATCAATTTTATTGGGCAGTGACAATTAGTCACAGAATAGATATGACATCTACCTGCTTCTACCGGTGGTAAATGTCATGTCTCTGCAGTTAGTTTACCAATTTCTTTGATGGACAGTTTCCTTTTATTCAAAATTTCCTAAGTGTAGCATGTTGCTAATAAGAAGAAAATTTTACTGTTTTGACAATTTCATACGAATTATCGGCCGAGTGGGTCATGATTCCGATTTGTTGACTGTACAGTCAGAAGAAAGAATATTTTGCTATTGACGGTTTTAAAATCGCAAATCGCTATCTGACTACAGAAAGAGTGGATATATTATATGTGTCTACTAGCAATGCTCTTGCGGCTTTGCCCGCGTTAAAAGTTTTCCGTCGTAGTTTTGGGAAAAGAAAAACACGTAACTATTTGTTGATTAGTTATTATTTAATTTTAAGAGTGTCAAGTGTGATCCTTGGTTTTTTTACAGAAACTTTAACACTCCGTTTTTAATCCTGAGATTAATTTTAGAAAAATTAAAAAAAACAGCCACGCAATAATATTCTTCCATAAAAAATATATATCTATTTATAGGAGTTATTTTTGAAAAAGAAAGGATAAATGTTTCATTATTTACTTTAAATATAATTTTTCCCAAGTTTTGAGTGAATCGATCCAAGAGAAAAGATTTTTGATACAAACCCTGACACCCCATTTCAACCTTCCGTTCATCTTCCCTTAGGGTAAAAATTTCCAAATTTCCTTTCTTAGTGGGTAAATATGATTACGTTACAAAATGAACCTATTATCGAAATTTTATGTTTCTAACTCGAGTAGTTTTGGCTCTGCTTTGATGATGAATCAGTCAGTCAGGACATCTCTCTTTATAAGTATAGATTATAAGTATAGATAGATAGATGTATAGCAGAGGTAGCCCTTTTCTACTACCCATTCGATTGTCATATGTATTCATTTGCGTGGCTTGGACAAATATAATGGGCAGTTATAAATCCATTGATAGGCAGATATTTTTAGATATTTTTATCTGACTGTACATACGTATGGTCAACCGCACGTTAGTGGTTACAGTTGAATGACGACAACCACCCTTACTGCTTACGAAATAAAGACGCTGTCAAGGTCAAATTGTTAACACCGACGTACGATCGACTGTACGTTAATATTTTGTGTACTTACATAATTATATTCTGTTTGCATTAGCTTTTCGTTGTATTGATTTCACAAAGTTTTCTTCACTTATTTCGTTGTGATAGACATACTAGTTTACTTAGGAGTGGTTTGTCTATCTATCTAAATGGTTATTTTAAAATTACCAAAGTTATGAAAGACCTTTTTAAACCTACGTTCCAAGTCAGTCAATGTCGGTTTTAATTAAAATTATAAGCAGAAAAAGAAATTGAGTTTTACAACGGTAATTATTATACATAACGTTTTCGGTCCATTTCATTAAAAAAAATATCATAACTTAACATAACATAACATCACGCCTGTATTTCCCCGAAGGGGTAGGCAGAGGTGTATAGTACACCCACATTTCGCCAGTTATGTTATAGTCCCATGTAATATGTGGCGAGCCTATTGCCATTGACCGGGCACAAATCCAGACTCCGGGCTGCTACTGAGAATTTCCTAATGAAAAAACCCAATAACACTTTGCCCGACCCGGGAATCGAACCCAGGACCCCACGCTCAGCAGTCGCGCTTGCAACCACTAGACCAACGAGGCAGTAAAAAAATATCAGCTGAAACTAACTAGTTTTCTATGATCTATTTATTCCTTTCCTAGTAGCTACTTATGAATACAACATGTTGATCTGTATTCGTGCCATATTTAAGGAGGTGACTATACCACTGATACTGAACACGAATTAATAAAAAAATCAATATCAATATTATTATATTTTGCTAAGTACCTATTTGTAAACAAACAAATTTCCTCCGTGTGTCGCTAGCGAAACAAAAACGATGCATGCGGCACCACCAAAACAATTAGCAGGTATTTCCACCCTTTGACAATGCCGCCGATGCCTTATTTTCAGAGTCGTTTGGGATTTTTTCTCGAACACTCGGTATGTTTTTAAGTAAAAATTTGGGTATATATATTTGGGATAATTTGGCTATAATCATAGAATTTTTTAAATACTTTTAGATGACTAAGCACATTATTTATCATCTGCTTTAGAAATATGGCACGGTTACAGATCAACATCTTGTATAATGGCGCCAACTTTAAGACTAATAAGTAACTTTTCAAAACGCCTAGAGTCTAATATAATAAATAAAAGCAGTAATTTTATTTTACCCGCTACCAACGAACAAAAAACAAACAGTCCCTTAGATTAGTTTTGAAACTTGCCTAAAATAAACATTGATTTTATTTCAACCCTAGATTACCAAAAATCTTAAGCCAACTTTTTACTCGTTCAAAATTATAGCAAAACATTTTAGTTGCTATCCACCACTTGACGTTGCACGTCACCCACCTAATCCGAGAAATCACGAAGTAGCACGAAGCACGAATCTCGCGTTCGTATTTCAAAGTTCGGTAAACTAATTCAGAGAGTCGACAACTCCCGGTGAACGAAATTTTCATTCGCCGAAAATTCCCTATTCAGGGGCTCTACTCGTGTTTGAAGATATTCGATTAATCGTATCAACCATCGCACAATTTGCTACTCCGGTCATCCATCGTTTCCTTATCGCATGCGATGGTAGATAGATAGTTAAAACGTTCATTTAGTACAAAAACAAGACACAGGACACACAAGTATAAAAAGACAAAAAAAGGAACTTGAAAAACTCGGAGGAAAACACTTTTTATATTATTATTATCTTGCAGTCTTTGCATGAATAAGTGTGATATGTGTCTCAGTATTGTACCAAATGGGTGTCCAACTCGGCATGTGCCAGGTATTATACCTAACGCTGGTATTCTGCTGGATCCCTGCAGTGACATACGGACGTTGAGTAGACCAGATGCATGGGAAAAATTAAGAATGATTGCTTTGTGTTTGTGTGTTGTTTTTGGTTGTGTTTTGACATTTGTTTCTTTGATCTCCAATAGTTTCATACGACTATGTACAGAATTCTATCTTTATTCTGCCTGTTTTATGTGCCTATATTTATTATTTAGGTATCAGTCGGAACAAAAGATCGAACTTGAGACTTTCCATCTTCATGTCTCAGTTTGGCGAACCGACTTGCGGTACCATTTAGGCAACAGCCTAAGTGGTATTGAAGTTGTCACGGGCAAAGGTAACCGTTTAACATCAGGTGGGCCTTTAGCTCGTTTCGCCATCTTATAATATAAAAAAAAAAAAAACTTCGTTTGTCATTCGTACAACGTGAATAGACCCCAAGAGCGACACTCTTCCAAATTCGTATTCATTTTCCGTTGTACACAATTGAAGTGGCCATTTTAATCTTGTCGCGAGGTTACTTAACAATTTCAAAAGCTTTCTCAACAATACCTGTATAGAAAAGTTCTAGTCCCCTAAACTCCCCTTCGAAAATGCCCCTAAGAAAATAATTAACATGATTGAATGGAAGTTCTCAGCGGCGAGGATACCACAAAGGGCCTAAAAGGTCCAGTGAATCGTTACTGTAATTGAAAAAGATTGAAGTGAGGGGAAGTGGACATTGTTCGGTTTACAGCTAATAGTATAGCGATGTTCTCAGTTCAATAAATGTAAGAAATTGCACACATGAGCCTTTAAGCGTTCATGGCCACTGGAGTTAAAAAACAAAGGTTCTCACATTAGCTCTGCACTATTTACGATAGTATTTCACCAGCTTCTCGATTCAGAATCATCATCATCCTCTTGCCCTTATCCCAATTTATTTGGGGTCGGCGCAGCATGTTTTTTTCTTCCATACATCTCTATCAGCCATCATCTCCGTGTTCACTTTCTTTCTATTCATATCATCTTTCACACAATACATCCATATTTTCTTCGGTCTCCCTCTTCTTCTTCTTTTTCGATTCAAAATATCTTCGATAAACAGTTGTCAGCCGATCCAGTTTGTTATCTCGTTTCGTCTGCGATTCACATAACGAGAGGAAAAGAGATAACAAACCGAACCGGAACCAAACGAAATCGACAACTGCTTATCGAAGATGTTCAGAGCTGATTCGATATGTTTAAGCCGTCAGGACGTCTGCTTTTACTTGTCTAGTAACCCTGCCACCAGTAGATAAGCTTACTCTCATTCGATACACAATCTACTAAACGATATAGCTACGTTAAATCCCAGTTTAATTGACTACGACAGCTAAAGAGAATTTGAACATCGCTCCAGAGCAAAAATTATGAGCTCTAAAAACAAGGCTTTCAGTACGCGCAACAGCGACGACACGGGGCTGTGTTGTCGCTGACGCGCAATAACTTGGCCGGAGTGAAGTTGGTTACCACGCATGTTTTCCTGCCGGGTAGTTCTTTGCTGGGTATCCATCTGATACCCATAAAATGATTACTGCGACGGTTTTGTGACAATTTCATTCTGGCCAATTTAAATTGCGCGTACTGTACAACAAAAAAAACAGGTTTTTTTTTTTCAATACAAAGGATCAAAATGAAAAAGTTCCAGAACCAATGATATTTAAAAGTACAGATATTTTGTTGCACGCGCAATCTGAAGACACAAAAACGTTCTAATCGGGACTTTTAGCAACTAGTTTGCGTCAAGCAAGGCGCCTAGCGTGACCGGTGACAAAAAAAAAACAAAAACGCCGTCGTGTGTCTACAGAAAGTATACCAGTTATGATGTGAAAGTAACAACTTACTTTGCCGCTGCGTACGGAACATTTTTTTGTTGGTTTTGTTAGGGTATAACATATCTATACTTTTAAATATCATCGTCCAGACCCACTATTTACATATCAAACATAAAAAATCCCAACTAATGACTGACTCGTAAACAAATAAACAACATTTTTCACTATAACTGGGTACGACAGTACGACCGTACATAACGCAGAAAGCTGGAGCCATTTATTTGCAACATTTTCATTACAGGCCATTGTAAACCAGAACACGTTCCCCACCCTTTATGAAAGCCTTAAACGATCGTACAATGATATTTAATTAAACATGTTTAAAATCTATTTTAATAAACAAGCTGAAATTATAGCTTCGTGTAATATATTGGCCTTTTCATACAAGGAAGGTTGCGTGGACGAGCACACGATGGTATTAATTCAATGTAATTTTGGTAACTAGGTACTTTCACCTTCGTCTATGTTATGGTTATGTATCCTTAGGGAAATAGGTTCGATTGAGGGTCAAAAAATAGGGAAAGTATAGGACACGCGGCTTGACTTTTGACATGTTCGTGTCAAGGGTCATCTAAGTATGGCAACAGTTTTACTTGATATAACAATCCCTTGGGTATTACTTTTGAATGTTTTTGTTTTTGTGAGTTAGCCAAATAAGAACAGGAATTATTTATCTGAAGCGGGCTATATAAGGTGTACAATTATTATCTGAGGTCCTTTTAAGGGGTGTATGTTATGTACTCATTATAACAAACAACTTTTACTATAAATAGACTAACAATCCCTTAAGTATCACTTTTGAATTTTGTTGTTTTTGTAAGTTAGCCAAATAAGAAAATTCATTATTTATCTGAAGTGGGTTATACAAAGTGTAACATTATTAGCTCAGGTCCTTTTAAGGGGTGTATGTAGTCATCATAACAAACAACTTTTACTATAAACAGACTAACAATCCTTTAGGTATTACTTTTAAATTTTGTTTTTTTTTTAAGTTAGCCAAATAAGAATTGGAATTATGTATCTGAAGTGTAACAAGTGTGTGTATACAAAGTGTAACATTATTAGCTGAGGTCCTTTTAACACTTTTTGTGGGGTTATTGTGTAACGCACTCTCGATGATAATTACTTTAATTTTGGAATTACAGCAATATTAATTATGTGGGTGTAGTAACTACACTGTAGTGCATAGTTGCATTTGTTGCCGATAAGATGGATAATTGTCAAAACATAGTAGCAAAGTAGCAATGAACATTGAAATCAACATGATTATGATTGCTAGAGAGTTATACAATTCAGCAGCTGGTCTGCGTCTGTTCATTAATCCTTGACGCTAGTTACTAGCGGCCAAAATTTATAAATCTATCCACGATTTGCCCTACTAAATATAGAAATTTGACATAAAATGTATGAAATTTATGTCAAATTTCTATATCTAGAAGGGCAAATCATATATAGATTGGATATTAATTTTGGACGTAGGACTATCCCTAAAGTCAAGTAATCGTTGGTTGGATAGTACCTAATATAATGTAAATTTTTTGAAGAACAAATAGATAACGATAAGTTCTTGTTGACAAACTTTTCATAATAAATTATCATCCCCTTAACTTGCACTAGGTACTTATAATTATTAAAGTTTGTAAGTCATTTGTCAAAGCCAAAGAGAGAGAGAAAAAAGATAAACATCCAATTGTGAATTCTGTTACAAAAAAAACATGATTGGTGCTAACATGTTTATATTTGACGATGTCTGTGGTCCTGTGGTTCGAGTGTCGGGCTGCTAATCACGAGGTCGTGGGTTCGATTCCCACAGGACACAAATATTTGTGTGATGAACATAAGTGTTTGTGTTGGTCTGGGTGTTGCTTATGTATTATAATTATGTATTTACAAAAAAAAAGTATATAAGTATTATATCCATTGTCTAGTACCCATAGCATAAGCTCTGCTTAGTTTGTGACTAGATGGTGCTGTGTAAAAATGTCCCAAAGATATTTATTATTATTTATAATTATTAATCTGAAGTGTGTTATACAAAGTGTAACATTATTAGCCGAGGTCCTTTTAAGGAGTGTATGTACTCATCATAACAAACAACTTTTACTACAAACAGACTAACAATCCTTTAGGTATTACTTTTGAATTTTGTTTTTTTTTTAAGTTAGCCAAATAATAATTATTTATCTGTAGTGTAATAAGTATGTGTATACAAGGTGTAACATTATTAGCTGAGGTCCTTTTAATACTTTTTTGTGGGGTTATTGTGTAACGCACTCACAATGATAATTACTTTAATTTTTGAATTACAGCAATATTAATTATGGGAGTGTAGTAACTACACTGTAGTGCATAGTTGTATTTGTTGCAGCTGGTCTGCGTCTGTTCATTAATCCTTGACGCTAGTTACTAGCGGCCAAAATTTCTAAATAAACCCACGATTTGCCCTACTAAATATAGAAATTTGACATAAAATGTATGAAGTTTATGTCAAATTTCTACCTATCGTAGATAGATTGGATATTAATTTTGGCCGTGGGACTAAAGTCAAGTAGGTAATTATTGGTTAGATAGTCATGTAATGTAAATTAGGTGAAGAACAAATAGTTCGCGATAAGTGGCGACCGCATACTGGAAGGCGCAGCGTGGGTAGGCCCCCCACAAGGTGGAACGACGACCTAGTGAAGGTCGCGGGAATCCGCTGGATGCGGAAAGCGCAGTACCGATCGTTGTGGGGATTTTGATTTTGATTGATTATCATCCCCTTAACGTGCATTAGGTCCTTATAGTTTAACGTTTGTAAGTCATTTGTCAAAGCCAAAGAGAGAGAGAAAGAAGATAAACATCCAATTGATGACGACGTCTGTGGTCTAGTGGATCGAGTGACGGACTGCTGATCACGAGGTTGTGGGTTCAATTCCCACAGGACACAAATATTCGTGTGATGAACATAAGTGTTTGTGGTGGTCTGGGTGTTTCTTATGTATTATACGTATGAATTTAAAAAAAAAAGTTTATAAGTATTATATCCATTGTCTAGTACCCATAGTACAAGCTCTGCTTAGTTTGGGAGTAGATGGTTCTGTGTAAAAATGTCCCAAAAATATTTATTTATTTATTTAATTATGTATTTTATTACAAAAACTACATTATAAGTGATTGCTAACATGTTTATATTTATTCATTTAGACGAATGCTCAATTGTTGAAGTTCCCTTTTCCCAGTGCTCCTTTTAATGATTTCTCAGAATCTACACAAAGATTTATATTACTACAATATTACTCAGGTTCATTGATTTATGACAAAAATATTATTTCATTTCTTATTTCCATTTCAAAAAGTCACGGAGAGATTGCCTAACTTTACTCTTAAAATGCGACCAAACTCCGCGACATGAAAAACCTTTTATTTATTAACACAGTTCATCATTCGGTACAGTTGATGCAAAAGAAATAAAAACGGGTGACAAACAGCTTTAACATGTTCGCACAAAAATGGAAAGTAAAAGAAATAATGCATTTCAAAAGTAGAACATCGAAAATCCGTAATTCAAAAGAAAAATAGGCTTAATACGAAAACTTGGCAAGTCGGTGTCTAATATTCGAAATTTGGATTTCGAAATTCGAATAAAAGAGAGGCGCGTATATTCCGATCCGTGAGCGCTCTCATCTCTGTCTCCCGAACCGAACCCGACCAAATGTCGTCATCAACATTTACTTCGACCCCTCCCGTCCGCTGCCAACCTCCGGGCATGCGCCCATAATTCCGTAGGGTAATCAAATTGCAATAATATGCTACTGCTAAAATCATCTGCGGTGCAATGCATTGTTGTTGGTTACGAGTTTTAATTTGTATGAATTAATAGTTTTCTGTTGTTCTAAGGAATTAATGTAGAAAAAAGTTTATTATTCACTCAAAAACCGGGATTTAACGAAATATGTTTTTGTATTATTAAACGTATCTATCAATCAATATAATTTTGTATTTTAGTTATCTTAAAATATATGAATTAAACATTTTCTATGAACACATTAACACAAAACATGTAACAAAATGTTTTGCCGCCAGGCCGTGGCACGAGGGCGCATGCGCCATTTCAAAACGACCCGCAGTAAAACGACGGGTCACGTGACTCGACGCGGCATTCGTTCGTCGCTCTTCGGCAGTTGTCGGCGAATCTGTCCGTTGAACGGGCGTGTCCACGCGCGTCGGAACGAAACTATCACATAAATGTCAAATGAAATTATTTCGAAAAAACATAGTGACATGTGTTGCGTTATAACCTAAACATTCATAGTAACGTTCTGTTTTTAGTGTTCAGTAGTGTAAACCTGCATATTAGTCGTTTTTAATCTCTGATTTTGTGTAGCGAAATTTATTACCCCGGCTCTATTCGTGATTGTGTTTTCGCTAGCTACTAAATATTTCTAGCGGCTCAATTTTGGATTTCGTAAATGACTGTACTTATTTGAAACTGTACAAAATAGTGTTTCGTGTTTATTAGAAAATACTAATTGTTTGCCGATGTGATACATACACGATGGACCGCGTGAGTGGCGTGTGTAGATTCGGAGGAGTGATGTCGGCAGTAAGAACCAGAACTGGTCGTAGTAAACGGCGCCTGACGGGTCAAAATCAAATGCCTGAGGATTTGCCCGAGCCTCCGCGTCGTGGTCTAGGTGCTATTCTGGTTCTCGCCTGCATTCTCGTCTACCACAACTGTTTGTACTGCGGTTTCGTCTTCGATGACATAAGTGCCATAAAAGAGAACAGAGACTTGAGACCACAGACCCCAATATCAAACATTTTCCTCAACGACTTTTGGGGAACTCCTATTCATAAGGTGAGGACATCGCCCTAGTTACGCTTTCGTAGATAATCCCGAACATTCCCGTTATTTTATAGCTTTTATTATTGTGTTTTTTTTGTTTATATACCTGCAATTTTATTACCTGTTACAGTCGATGTCCAATCATTGCTCTACAGAAATTGTGCTGCGAGATACCATTGAAATGTTTTTAATAAAGAATTATTAAATGAATTAAAACGAATCCTCTTTTCGCACTTTCACAGCTTCCTTCCTTAATAACAATTTTACTGTGATTGAATATAAAAGTACTGTTACCAATGTTAGCTGTGACAGGCTGTGACCTATTTAATTTTTCTTTTCAAGTTACTTAAAACTGTAGTATAGAAATCGATATGAATGAAAATAAAATGTACCTATATACCATCAGGTCTTAACCCCCATAATTATTCCAGTGTAGTTTCGATAGACTATGTCTTACTAAGACAGTAATTTGGCCGTCATGATGATGATGATGAATTGCCGTTGATCGTTTAGCAACCAATGAAGGCTAGCAGCAACAACATAGAAAAAAATGCCTCTTTTTATTTATATTCTTATTTGATACACTACAGCCATACATCGACACTGACAGATTGTGTGCATTTAGATTCAAAATCTACTGTAAAAACCTATACAGACCTATCTATTAGAACATACATAGAACTTGAGAATCGGAACGATCCTTATTGATTTGGAATTCTTAGAAATCGATAAATTACAAGTCTGACGCAGATTTTTAAGCTGAGAAATAATTTTAATATGCCTCAAAACTAAGGATATGAGGGAAGAAAACAAGACAAGAAAGAAAAACTGTCCTGGTGAAATTTGCGATTAATCTGTTCTTCTTATTCGAAATTTTGATTCCAATAACTAGGTACCTCTATTTTAAATATTGTTAAACAAGCAAATGCATATTTCAGATGTTCATCAGACTAGCTACTGAGATTACATCATGAAGTATATGTGTATACTATTTAGTGACAGATTTCTATCCTGTACTTCAAATGCTACCTCATTCCTTTAATTTAAAACTACTAACTTAGAAACTATGAACTCTATTCCTGATACGTTCTTATTAACTCCAGCTTCATTGTCAAAATACAATCTGAATACACAGAACAAATTAAATTCCAATGGAGTCTGTATGACTACGTTATTTCGTTTCATCCGTGTTGTCATTTATCACGACTAATGTATTTGCATGAACATGCAAATATAATTGGTGACCCGAAACACTGCGACACATTACTTCTGTACGAGTGTGATAAATCAACCATTTACGCGCAGGTAACCGGGAAATTTATGGATGTAATCATCATGAATGTTTCAACCTTGTGCATTATGCCCCTCACCGATTTACTATCCACTATGCTGGTTCAACTGTGAAATGACATAACATTTATCAACATTTATATTGTTGTTCGCTTCCGAAATTTTGATATTATTGTAAATCTATATTCATGTAATCATGTTACCTATAAAGTAACTCTGTTCTTCTGTTAACTTTTTCGACTATATCTCTGAACCGATTTTGATGAAACTAAGTGCAGAGATAGTTCGAAACCTGAAGAAGGATATAAGTTACTTTTATCTCGAAAAACGAAAGGTTTCCTGTGGATTACGCGATAAACGACATCCACATGGGCGAAGCCTAGGCGACGCGACAGCTAGTTATAGATAAACACACGATAAACAAAACAAATTTCAATCGCTGTATCGTAATAACGGCTTCATTGAATGTGTTGTAGCCTTAAATTATGCTGAATACATAGAAGTACTTCGAACAAATAATCGCTCCCAAAACATTCCGTACCCTAAAGAGTTTAATGAACCTTGGCAGCGTTACTCCCATTGAGAATTACAACAGCCGGTTTTCAAAAGAGAATAGGCTTACATTGGATGTTGCATGGATCCTTCTTTCTGAAATGGTTATTTTTGAAAACCTCTTAATGCCCATAAAAGAACAATACCTTCGCTACTTCGCTGGGGTATTGTAAACGGAAAGTGTAATCAAAGTAATCGTTCCTCTTTCCGTTTGAATATATTCTGCGTGAAGCGTCAAATGGAATGTCAGGGGAATGGGTGGAGTACACAAATGACTTTACGAGACTGGCACAGGAGCGTGCGTGATTTGTAAATAAAAACAAGAAAATCTTCAACAATAGTTCTGAGTTTGCGTGTATTCAAAATTATTTGTAAGAAGCAAAGAATGTAAAGAATTTTATTCTGAACACCTAGGAGACAGCTAAACACAAAAGTTGCTTCATACCTCTGTGGTATAGTACATCTTAGATATTAGGCTTTAGGTGGCAAACAAATTTAAGAGTTTGTTTGCGGTTTACATTTCGTTATTGAAGTAGTATTAGCAAATGAATAAACAAATTCAGGCAGCTTTTTTCTAGTAGGAGTTTAAAGCATCATTAAATTTTAATTAAGTATAATTCCATAAATATTAATCCAATGCTTATAATTATTCAGTTCCACTATGAAAAAACATATAATCCGTCTGAGGCCCAAAACTCGTAAATTTATGTCCGGGAATGCACTCTTCCTAAAAACTGATATCTTTATAAAAGGTTTAATTTATTCACTCAATGGATCCGGTTTATTTAATGAAGTGAATAAAACAGGATCGTGATGATACTTTCAAGGGCAGGATTAAATACAAATGACATCAATATTAAACGCTTTTACATGTTAATTTTAAACTCCTAAACGAGAAGGAACAAAATAAAACGAAATGCGCAACCCTCGGCATTCACGAACCAGTGGAAGAAAAAAAACATGTAGGTATTATGCAGGTACATCAATTGTGTGGTTTTACAGTCCCAATGTTTTACAGTTTTAAATATTTATCCTGAAACTGCCCTGCACGAAATTGAGTAGCTTGAAACGGAAACATTTCTTCATTCATGACTATTTCTTTTACAAGAATTCTAGTCACAGAAATGTAGTTTGATTAAATCGCTTTGCTACCAGTTGCAGTGCGAATAAAGTAATTGAAGATATGTCCTGGCTCCTGAAATAAGATTAAACAAGTCAACTAAAAGTCGATCGCCTTTAGAAGCCTTAGAGCGTAATTACGACTTGTGAGGTAGAGAAAATTGCTGTAAAACAGGACTCTGTTGCTGACGTTAACATACAAACAATTTTTAGATGGAAATTATTTGATTAAACTCTTGTGTTAATAAATATTTAATGGCTAAGGAGAGTAAAATTATGGAACGAAATATCATTTTCTATTAAAACGAATCAATCCTTTCATTAAACTTTTATTCGTAGGTATCCAATATTAGTTTATTATCATGTTGACTATCAGATTGTGAGAAAGCTCTGGTACCCATAACACAAGTAAAATCTTAACATGGGTACCAGAGTTTATCCTAACAATTGATACATTGTTATAGACAATTCTTATTAGATAGATTTACTGTGTACAATTTTTTGTGAAATAATAGATCATTTATTAATTTATTCTGTTAAAACTTTATTGCATCATTAATTGATTGTACGTTAATATTTATTTGTAAGGGTTTTAAAATGTATATGTTCACTCTATGTATATCAAAGACTTGGTAAGAAAAATGCTTGTGCCCATCAAAATTCTAATTGAGGACAATCTTTTTCCTTTCTTATGTTATCAAGAAAGTAATGATTTATCTTAATTACTGAAGTTCGTTCTTAGATATACACCGCTATAATTGAATTTCCCACGTTTTCGTAAACAGCCTGTTAAGAACAAGGAAGTAACCGATTGTTTTCC
Source organism: Asteroscopus sphinx (assembly GCA_949699075.1). NCBI lineage: Eukaryota > Metazoa > Arthropoda > Insecta > Lepidoptera > Noctuidae > Asteroscopus > Asteroscopus sphinx. The sequence goes on from OX453007.1 coordinate 23,471,691, forward strand.
TCAATTTCCACTTTTCTTTTGATTGTTCTGATATTATGTTTGCTGTAACGACGCTTTTTCTTTTTAGATGGTACTTTTAGGTATTATTTCCTAAAATATCTTACATTTAAATCCTCAGCAATACCTTACCTTGGCAATAGGGTGGTCCGTAACAGGAAAAAGCTGCTGAAGGATGTGGTTGCTGCCACCTATGTAAACTCATTAAAGAACATACTTTACAACTGACTTTGAACAAATGGTCTTTGAAAGCTGTGAATTCAAAGCAATAAACTGCGAATCTTCAGCACTGCGTGATGTAGACATATCAGCAATATTGCTGCTCATCTATAATCAACAAAATAAATAAATACATTTTCTAGTATTATTCATCACATAATAAGATTACTCCTAAAAGCGGCATGTTTGATTTTAGCGTGACGACGTTACATCTATTCAAATGTTCCATAATCCAGTACATGCGAGCAAACACAATGGACAGGGTATTACTAAGTATTTAAATAAGAGATTAACGCCATTTCACACGTCAGCTTAACGAAATCCTGAGTTACATCATTCCCAAAATGCAAATAAGTTTTCCAGAGGTAGGTTCGTTCGTTAGAATTTGCGAAAATTGAATTTTGTAAAACGAAAATGGACAAACCTAATATAAGTTGCTATTAATAGCGATTTTGTCATCCTCATCTTTGCTTTCAATAGCTTTTCCTGTAAGTATTAAAACGAAGAGCATAATCGTAAATTAAAATACCCCTGCGTAAATTCTTACAGTTACGGAATCACAAATAAGTATAGGTATTCAGAGCGTAGGTACCTTTAGCGAAATGGTCGGCGGCGTTTGCGCGTTTGTCGGCCACATCCATCAATGTCAACAGAACAAGTTTTTCGTTTGGTTCCGTCGAAGCGTCCGTGCTGTTTTTGTTTACAAACTTCCAGCCTGTATCACTTTAAATATTAACTTTCTTAAGATTTGATTAATACCACAAGTTTCGGAGAACTAGTAAGCAAGAAATGGAATGAATTATAATGATCTTTGTTCGTAACGTGTACGCCATTCATCAATAAATTCATGACATAAAACCGTTGTGGTTTTGTATTTAGACTTCTTTGGGGAATTATAGTTAACCTCGCCATAACCTTTTCAAATAAATAAAATACACGCACAAATTCATGCCGGCAATTTGCAATTCCTGTAATGTATGATGTAAACGGTGTTGTTTGAAGCTGGAAATGTTCATTACAGATTGTGCATATTACTCATAGTCAAATTTTAATTCTTCTTATGATAGTGTTGTTTTGATTTTTTTTTTATAGTTATTGTTATTTTTATGATAGTCTGTCTTACCTACTTTTTACCACGTTTTTATTAACTCGCTTTCAATCTTGTCTGTCAGTTCGGTACAAATTTTGAAATCGATTTTAAACTAACTTCTCGATAAGATAGAGACTTGAAACTTTAAATATAGCTCAGAACTGGATGAACATGCAATATTCTCGCTTTCGTACTAAAAACGTGGATTATAAAAAAAGTTATTTTTCATCAAACTAAGAATTGATGGAATAGTGTTTCTAGAAATGTACCTTACAAAACGCACATTTCAGATATTATTCTCTTTACTAGAAGTAAAGGCCTAACGAACGGATTCTCAAACATGCGATACAATAAAGAATATTCTATCTATCTAATCAGAAATCTAATGTGAAACACATGTAATTGTTTGATCGAACACCTGGTGAACGAATTTTCGATGTCGACAAGGGTGACAATCGATAATAAATTATTCACCAGAACAGAATAACATTTTATATTGCTTATGCATGGAATATCAGGGATCGAGCCGCTCAGTGCGAGCGCTTTGTCACTCGATTATTTCATTCCTCGCCCGCCGATGCCGATTTATGAGAAGTCCACGTTCGATGATCCCCAGTTTTTTTTTGCTATTCGATTTTCATGTTCCCTGTCAGTCGTTTGTTAATTACAAGGTATGTACTACTTTTCACGTGTTTCGTTTTACAACGCAAGTCCAGGGCCAACCTTAAAAGGTTTTTTTAAACACCAAGGAAAGTTGCTTCGAGAGTTAATCTTTTAAACCCCTCTTCCTGTTGCAAGATAAATGTGTTTTTCTACGTGAGGTTTTTCTCAAGGCTGCACCTAATTCACTTTTACAGAAAAAGGTTGTTTGACCGAATGAAATGGGGCAAAGGTACAGGCGAACACAAATAGGGTGTTTGACTGGTATCGCCAAAAATTATGAAAACTGCACACAACGTAGATTTTAGGTTGAAGAATAACTTTTACTAAGTTTTTTAAATTTAAATTGATTCTAAATATGTTATTTTCCTGTTTGAAATTTCGTTTTTTTAATCTGTTGATCACGTGATACAAAACGTCTTGAGACTTGGGCGCCATTTAGAGTGACGTCAGAATCTTGTAAGACATAGGGCGAGCTAAATGTTGCCATGATAGTAAAAATAAAGAGTACGAGTTTTTATAATAATAACATATTCATGTCAGCCAGTTTATTTTTTATTTTATCGAGCCAGGTTATAATACTTTATAACTTACTAACAATTAAACTTATGAGCATTTGTACGTAATTATGAACGTAATTTACAAGCTTTTGTTTTGTAGGTGCGTGATTTAAATACAAAATACAAAACTTTTCAGTCATGTCTCATGCCAGAAATAAAACTACGTTCCGTTTTCAGCGCTCGCACCGCTGCAACCATCTCGAAGGAAATATAAAAATTAAATGAAAAATAATAATAACTCTCGACATCACCTTCTAACTACATTGTTTGGTAAACTAGAATCTTAAGTTTTTTCTCAGATTTTTGACATTTCCTCTAATTCGTACCTTTTTGGTAAGCATGATGTACTTTTAAGGGAATTTACACCGGCAACACTGACCGGAACAAGAACAGTGACGTAGGTTGACGATAATGTCACGTGACTTAGCTTTTTGGTGCGAAATTTAAAACGAGAAATAAAAATCTTGATTATTTAATTTTAATAGCATATTTTAGTAATTATTTGTTACTGAATGCTTTAATTGGATGTTTCGCCATCGTTTTACATACATTTCAAAAAATTGTCAAACACTCTATTCTCGACAGCGATGTAAACCAAAATGTTCAAGACCTTTCCTAAATATTTCATTCTTCGTTAAAATGAAAGGTAAGCATTTAATCCTCCCAAAAACTAAACTGCAACTATTAGGAAAGCAACACAACTATACTGTGAGTATATTGTGAGTACAACGGCGCGTGTTTGTCCCTATTTCTGTCATAAAAGTTTCAGTCCCGGCACTTATATGGGCGGTTCAGTATAACATAGGTAGCTATTATTTAGGAAGCGAGTAGTGAATTACAACATGGTTATAACCACCGGTTAAATAATACAACAGGTAAATATGTACAAAGAGTTTCAGGCTCGCGTGACCGGACATTAATGTGAACTTCTAATTTCTACGACCTTTTCAAGAAATTCATTTGTATGTAAGGTACTAGAGTTATTCATGAGATCGCGTGGTCTTGGTAACACGGAGTGATTAAACCGTTAAAATTGTTTATTAAAGTAGAGTTATGTGTAACGAGGTAACCTTATCAGTTGAATATATTATTGTCATTTAAATTACAAAGTTTGTTGGGACTTAAAGCGCACGCTAGAATAGAAAAAAATATTAATTTCTACTTCTATATTTCCCAATCTTTTTACAAAACTTACATATCATAAACATTGATTGCAGCACTGAAACACATGAACACTGTATGTACTCTATTTCTGTGGTATGTGCACTGAAATTATCTTTTCAACAGATCGTAAATAAGTGTTCTTCTTTCTTCTTTCTCCGAGCCCTTTCCCAATTATGTTGGGGTCATCAAATTCACATTAAAATGTTATATATTTCAAATAAACCTAATTACAGGCGCTTTTGAAACATCAGGCTCTAGTTGCACGGTTCCAAATTGTGAGTCCTAAGGAGAAGAACCGGCAAGAAACTCCATGAGTCCTCCATCTTCCATTCTAGCCAGATAATAAAATAATAATAAATAATAAATCCAAGACACTAATACCGATAAACTCAGTACCACCTACAAATAAATTACACAATATTAAATTAAAATATACGCATTAGCAAATAATAAAAGCCTAATAACAAGTTATTAAAATCTTTTCAACAACGAACAGCCAGCAGCCATCAACATGGCAATCATTTTATCCTTGTAAATATTTGGCTGTAGCATTTTAAATGCTCGCCAGTGCTTAACTGATACTCCGAATGTAACCACAATTTATGTGCCTTAACAAGACTATCCACCAATTTAAGCTGGACATCCCTTGTAGCGATTTACATACGCATTTTTTTTTATGTTGCTTTATCTGTATTTTGTTGTAGCATCACGACCTATTCCATTGTGCATATCTCTCCAATTAAGTGGTCAATATTCTATACAAAAAAAGGCAGCTTCACTTTGACATACATTAATTTTATTTATACATTACGCTACTTTGTATAAATAACGAAACATCCCAAAAAAAATAAAAATGTATTAAGTACCATAATAACAAACAGAATCAAGTGATCGGTCGTTTTGTGTACTAATTTCATTATTTTTTTGTTGTATCCGTTATTCATGCAAAGTAGCGATTTGACGTTTTCTTGCCAAAGGAGTAATAATTTTATACAAGGTTCAGGTTTATTGTCATATTTTGAAAAAAAAAAAAAAACATATTTTTGGTATGGTGCAAACTCAGGGTGCAAACCTAAAAGCTTTGCTACATGTTAATAAATAAAAATTAAATAAAAACTCAATTTGGTTATTATGGTTTAATTCAGCGCATCAGTGGTTCGTGAATAGGTCCTTAAAGTCCAGGAAGTTTAGTTCGATGGGTTTCCGTGCATCAGGTAGCCCCTGCACAGAATCCTTTACTTTCTCCTTAAAGTAAATCTAAAGCATAAAATTTTGTGACCTAGAAAAAAATATTGATGGTTTTGAAATAAATCTTTTTGGATTTTTTGAAGTTTTCACTATACAAAAAATAACCTTGTAGGCTGAGCTTGTAGGTATATACTGACTGTACAGTCAGAAAACTTTCCGGTGAACCACCACTAAGGCTAAAATTGCTTGCACTCAATGTTCGATGGCAGCCGTAGCTACGTGTAATGTAGCAGGATTCGTTCAAGGGATTTTGTCGACAAAATGTACCACCGGGCAGTATCGTGACCGTACTTCTGGCTGAAAAATATAGAATCAATTTTTAGTACAAAACAGTACCAACCTGCATACCTACTACCCACAGCAAATGAAAACCAAACAGCAGTACGAATAATTTTCTTTTTGTTCCCTCACAGCATGCACCAACCCGATATTGTGAAATTCATATCTTATTGTATTTTAATAGGCGTTCTTTAAAACTATATACTTTTTTCGCTGCACATTTGCTTTTACAAAAAGGTATACGTATGGTAGGTGTATTTTAACTGCTCACAGCCATTAAACTTTACGTAGGAAAGCGCAATCCATTTTTCAAGAGTTGTTTTTGTTGAAGATAAACGCGTACCGTGCAATGTCGTACCGAATTGTACATAAAATAAATTGCTTTTTCTGATAAAAAAATCAAACCTTTTGTAGAATATATGTAGGAGGCTTAAATTTTGAATGTATTTTAGTGTTATGTAGCCTAAAATATAGTGAATATGGAATGTTATAAATATTTCTATACTACCTTCTCTGTTATCATATCAACTTATTGCTACAAAGAAGTTTTTTTTATTCTCTTTATTTTGTTCTTTATTACAGTTAGTTAACCCCTGCTAACAGTTCAAAAATGTTAGAAGTAATCTGTGGAAAATGTAGTGGGTTATAGTATATTTGTTAAGATTATATTTCATCGCTTCATTCTTAGTTTCTCTAACCTACAAGGCAACGTCGCACTTATTTTTTCAAAAATACCTCAATTTTTTTTTTATTTTTTTTTTATTCCCCCGCTCGATGCAGTCCTGTCAAACCTCATTCTTTTTTCGTGCGAGGCAACGGTAACACGTATCCTTAGTTCACAGTCCACGATTTCAAAAGTAACGCTTTTATTATTCAGTGTTTTCTATACTAAATTTAATAATTAATTATGCCTAAACGTAGTGCCAAAGATAAAATTGAACATTATAGTAAAAAGATTCGTAAACTCGAACAAAAAGAACAACAAAATCGTCGTCGAATTGCGCGAGTTTTAGAATCATCGGAGTCCGACGCGGATCACGATAACGCATGCGACGGTAAGTACCCATGTTAATTTAATTTGTTGATTATGTGCTACAATACCGTTTTAATATTGACAAGTGATCATTTCAAATAATTGTTTACTGCCGTGATTCAACAATGAACGTGGCAAGCCTGGGGGTTGGCCGTGAGTCAACACGAGGGCATAAAAGCAAAAAAAATTGCATATCTTACATAAGATAGTTAAACAATTTTGCAAAACCAGACAAAACCTGGGGTCTATCCGAGAGATAGAACGAAGGTGACATTTTTGTCAAAGTACGGGTAAACTAAAATAAGTAATTTTACTATTTTAGATGCCAATAACATAGACATGGATCCATCTACCTCTCCACCACTCTTAGAAGTGGCTGCCATTCCCGAGATACCAGCTCCCGATCCAGGATTACTGGAAATTACTGACGTTCCTGCGGTCGTACAAGAACTTGATCCTGAAATTTTATCAGCGTTAGGGGAGCCCACTGACGACGCTCCGGAATTTGGAGAAAATATACACGAAAATTTGGCACAAAGATGGCAACCCATATTGAAAAGAGGGATTCCCAAGGAAATTAAGGACAAGCTATTGAAAGAATATCTTGTCCCCTCCAACTGTACTCTGTTGCAAGCACCAAAACTTAATGCTGAAATTGCAGCAGCGGTAACGGACATGGCAAGAAACCGTGACAAAAAAATGGAATTAGCGCAACAGCTTCTCGGAGCCGGGATCTCGGCAGTAAACAGGGCAATGACCCTTCTCATTACTGGTGAAGAAAAGATCCAAGCCATTAAAATGCTAAGTGACAGTTGTCGCATCTTGACCCACCTTCACTATACGGATACTCAAGCTCGTATAAAATTAGTTACACCCGGCTTAGAAAAATCTTTTTTAAATGTTATCAAAGATAACGAAAGAGATAGCACCTTATTTGGAATAAAACTATCGGAAAAAATCAAAGCTTCAAAAGCTATTGAAAAGCAGAGCCTGCAAATAAAAAAGACGCCAATGCCTCAAAAATCTTCACACACAGTTCAATCAACAGTCGCTCGACCTCGCTACCAGGAAAACTGGCCAGGTCCTTCGCGTTACCTGTCAAACAGGGGGGGGCGCGGAGGCCAGAGGAAACAGGCCCCTGTAACTCGCAAGGCTCAGCCAATGACGCAAACGAGGGCTTCGAACACGAGCAAGTCGCGTGCTCAACCTCAACAATAGAACAGGTACACGCTGGACGAATACGTCATTTTTATACTCACTGGCTAGACATAACATCTAATGATATCGTTCTCGAATGGATTCGTAATGGTTTTTCAATACCGTTTTCTCAAACCCCGGTACAAACCTTTTTACCTCGTAATAGTCTTTCACAGACAGAAAAAGAGGACATGTATGTAGCCATCAAAAAATTGGTTAATTTAGGCGCTATTTCAACATGTTCACCGGCTGAAGATCAATTCATATCCAAAATATTCCTTGCTCCTAAGCCAAACGGTGAAAAGCGGTTTATTTTGAATTTAAAGCCACTAAACAAGTTTATATCAACATTTCATTTTAAAATGGAAGATTACAGAACAGTTTCTAAATTAATTCCACAAAACGGTTTCATGGCCAGTATAGACTTAAAAGAAGCATATCTTTTAATTCCTATCACAAAATATCATCGTAAATACTTACGTTTTTATTTCGAGGACGATAAGGCACAAAAAATATTGTATGAATTTAATTCTATGCCCTACGGTTTATCTATAGCACCTAGAACTTTTACTAAGATTATGAAAGAGGTAGTCTCTTACCTAAGGTGCCAGGGCTATAAATCAGTTCAATATCTGGATGATATATTATGTATAGGTGATAATTATGTTGAATGTCGTGATAACGTAACACAGACCGTGAAACTATTAGAATCCCTAGGTTTTGTTATTAATTTTAATAAGAGTTCATTGGAACCACAACAGACTTGTAAATTCTTAGGTTTCATGTATGATTCAAAAAATTTAACAATGTTTTTACCAGAGGAAAAACGCAATCACATTGCTACCTTAATAAATAAATTCTTACACTTACCACGTTGCACAGTAAGAGAGTTTGCCCAACTAATTGGGGTTCTTACCGCTGCTTGCCCCGCAGCAAAATATGGATGGATTTATACAAAAATTTTAGAACGTCAAAAATTCCTGGCCTTAAAAATAAATAATAACTTTGATTCAAAAATTAAATTACCGAATACAATTTTAGAGGATTTGAATTGGTGGTCAAAAAACATTTTCACAACTTTCAATTCCATAAAGGCTCAAGAATTTGCATTAGAAATATTTACTGATGCGTCTAGGACTGGTTGGGGCGCTTGTTGCAATGACCAACGCATAAATGGTGCCTGGAAAAATTCAGAATTAAAGTTTCACATTAATTACCTAGAACTTTTAGCAGTATTTCTGGCATTAAAATGGTTTGTTCGTGATTATTCTGATTGTGTTATATTATTGCGTATTGATAATACTACGGCAATCAGTTATATTAATCGTATGGGCGGGATACAATTCCCACATCTAAACGATTTATCTCGATCAATCTGGCAATGGTGCGAGAAGCGAAAAATATGGCTATTTGCATCTTACATAAACACACATGATAATGTTATAGCCGACGAACAGTCCAGAAAAATTAATACAGATATAGAATGGGAATTATCAAATGAAGCATTTCAATTGATAATACAAAAATTAGGTCAGCCAGAGATTGACTTATTCGCTTCTCGCACCAATGCAAAATGCGAAAATTATGTGTCTTGGCGACCAGATCCGGACGCTATTACTGTCGATGCATTCACAATAAGATGGTGTGATAAATTCTTTTATGCTTTTCCACCATTTTCTTTGATATTAAAATGCTTACAAAAAATAATTTTAGACAAAGCCGAAGGTATTCTTGTATTTCCCATCTGGCCATCTCAAGCCTGGTATCCTAAATTAAAAAGTATGCTCGTTACAGAAATTATTATTCTGAAGGCAAACAAAGATCTTTTGTATTCCCGTTTCAGAACTCATCATCCGCTTTACAAGTCGCTTACCCTGGGTGCTGCGGTGCTCTCCGGCTCGCATTCACGCAGCGAGGAACACCTTCAACCGCTCTTAACTTAATGCTAGCCTCTCTATCGAGTAATACAGTACAACAATACAATGTCACTTTTAAACTTTGGTGGAAATTCTGTATAACTAATAATATTAACATGTTTGAGGTGTCAATTCCACGGGTCATAACCTTCTTATCCGAACAATTTGACAAGGGAGCATCATATGGCTCCCTGAACAGCCATCGGTCTGCCCTATCGCTACTTCTAGGAAATAGTATAGGAGCAGACGACTGCATCAGAAGATTATTAAAAGGAGCATATAAGTTGAGACCATGCGTTCCCAAATACACCAGCACGTGGGATCCCCAGGTAGTCCTCAACGTTATTTCTAATTGGTTCCCAAATAAGGATCTCCCAATGGAAAAAATAACAAAAAAACTGGCTATTTTGTTAGCTATTTGCACAGCTCACAGGGTACAAACGCTTTCGTTAATAAAGACCTCAAACATAAAAATAAATTCTAGAGGTATTGAAATTGTAATAACCGACATTATAAAGACATCAGCACCTGGTCGAGATCAACCAATTTTATTTCTTCCATACTTTGTAGACAAACCAAGCATTTGCCCTGCTACGGTCTTAGAAGATTACATTCAGAGGACCGCAGAAATGAGGTCTGAGAACGTACCTAATTTATTTCTAACGTTCAAACGACCCTATAGAAGTGCTACGGCACAATCAATCAGTCGTTGGATAAAACAAGTGCTGACAGCGAGCGGCGTGGACGTGGCGACGTTCAGCGCCCACAGCACGCGCCACGCCGCCACGTCCACGGCGCGCCGCGCTGGCCTGTCCTTAGACGCCATCAGGAAGGGGGCTGGATGGACAGCTGCTTCTCAAACATTCGCGAAATATTATTGTCGACCTATGGCCGAGGAAAATTCCTTTGCAAGGTCAGTTTGTTATCCATCAAACACAAGTTAATAATAGAATTATGACTGATTAGAATATTATGATTATGCATTAGTCTAAATAAGCAGTTGATTAATTCAGAAAATACATTAAAATAGGTTCTGTAAATTTATAATTAATAAGATTATACTTTACCTATAAGTACAAAATGTATTTGCATATCTGTAGTTAATAAACAAATTGATTAAATAATTATGTTTTATTATTAGATTCTAAGAACGGCAAAAACTTTCTCTAAACATCTACGTTGTTAATATTATATCTGAAGAATGAAGCGATGAAATATAATATATGATCAAACGAACTTCGAAAGTGAAGTTCGATCGATATTATATGAATCGCTTCATTCGAAGATATAAATACCCACCCACCCTAAATTCCCATTACGTAGTTTTTGCTAGATTTTCTTTATAACTCTAAAAGAATGAGGTTTGACAGGACTGCATCGAGCGGGGGAATAAAAAAAAAAAAAAAAAAAAAAAAAATTGAGGTATTTTTGAAAAAATAAGTGCGACGTTGCCTTGTAGGTTAGAGAAACTACGTTGTTAATATTATATCTTCGAATGAAGCGATTCATATAATATCGATCGAACTTCACTTTCGAAGTTCGTTTGATCATATATTATTGTTAAGAAACCATTGGATATGCTTAGTATGCAACTTTTTTTTTCCCTTTGTAATAAATAAATACTTAAAAGAAAGGTCGTGGACTCGTGGTATCGCTGAAGCCATCGTCTTTAGAAAACAGATATTGTGACAATATGGTGTTATAGTGCTAAGACGATACTGTTTTTACCTCTGACATGGTCCTTGCTGCAATAACTATGCAAGAAAAATACATAGTATACATGCCGAAAAGGGGTCATGGTACTCATCATTATGAACAACTTTTACTATGGGACGAACCCTGAAATCGCGAAAAAAATCAGTTGGTCCCTACATTTGTGTTAACTTAAATCGATAAAATGTAGGGACCACCTGATTTTTTTTCGCAATTTCAGGGTTGGTCCCATAGTAAAAGTTGTTCATAATGATGAGTACAATGACCCCTTTTCGGGAAAGAAGCCATTAAATTTCAGCATGTATATTGACCTTTTTGCTTTCGGAGTTTTAGTTTTTTGTTTGTTACTTATATCTTGCTGCAGCACTGAAAACAAGATACAGCTATTAGTCATTCCCGCCCAATAATGTTACTTTGAAACACGAAAACAATCGTTTCACTAATAATTTTCCTAGTTGAAAAAGGTAGATGATAATAAAACTTAAAACTATCTAAACACATATTTGTAACAGAAATACAAGTTCTTATTGAGTGTCTCAAATATTGAAAATATTCTGGCCACACTATCTCGCTTGAAGTGCCTTGGGTTGGCGGGAAAATTCGTAAAGATCATGTTGTGGATTTTTTATTATTTTCCAAAATTTGTATTTCTTCGAGTGTTAATGTGTAATAATGGTGGATTATTAAATGTTAAGTGCTCGTTAACGTGTACAAGTGTGGATAAATGGTACAAAGTTGAAAAACATGACTTTCGTATTATCTCATCATCCCCTCAGAAACCTAGTAAAGTTTCCATCACTTTACTAGGATACAAGTATAATATGTTCAATGATTACGACAGAAGGACATGTATCCATGGTCATGAATAAATAAATAAAAAATTGAAGTGCCTTGTCAACTGTCAGCCTGCGTGACCCGACGCACTGTCCATGTCAGCGTCGATGATAACTTTTTATGTTTCATTAAATTCATGTACGATTTGCATACATGCTTTATTTATGACCTCGGATGTATTAACCATACTGCTGCAGTAATATTGGTCAGAAAAACATAATTTCAGGCTTTTTTGTCGCAATTATTTTTGATCTGCTCCCTTCTAGACACATGCAGTAGAAAATTTACATTAACACCTATTCAATATTCTTCTCAAACTTTTATATCCTGTTAGGCACAAAACGCCCCTTCGTCTACTCAAATTTCCACTGTTTCCCGCATATTTTTTCCGCTTCAGGGACCAATTTGTCATACCACCAATATTATAAACAGCCTAAATATAAATATATGGGGCTTCTCCCCAAAATGTATTTCATTGTACTTCGAAACTTCAAGTCATCTCTCGCCAGCAAATTTTGCTTCCTTGTTTTCATGCACAGGAATGCAAACTTTATTGCCTACAGTTAGAGATTATTATCACTTTCCAGCGAGATGGTATAATCAACTCCGCGTAGAAGGTAAGATAGTCCCCCAGACGAATTAGCAAACGCTCCCCGTCCCCCGTATATGCGTAAACAGCAATTTCGTCCAGTAATTTGTAGTATGCATTAGAGGCGTCTTATCTTAACCGGTATTCCGGGATGAACCGGGACTTGGGAGCCGGCTGTCTCCGGGACAAACAAACGGAGACATAAATCAACGTCAGCACACCAAGTTTATCGCGCCTTCGAGCCTCGCCCCAGGACGTGGACGCGGGATCCTTTAATGTGTTTGTTCTGCTTTGGAAAAAGTTCCCTTCCCAACTTCTATGCAGATAACAGCAGAAGTTCGTTATTTAAAAGCTAATAAAGTTCACTGTGACTGGCTTTAGTCTAATAACGTTATAACTGGAACAGTTTGTGTTTAGTGGCGAACCGAATCACAAAGTTATTTTAAAATAAATCTATTTTCATCTATCTCTAACAATTTCCTATTTTACTAAGTAATCTGATTACACAGTACAGTATATGCGTACATTACGTTGTGTAGACAGCATGGCGTCTGCCCAAACAATTTGCCTACCTCTATTAGTGAGGGGGCGAGATAAACAGGCAGAGCACACGTCAACAAGTTTACGTAAGTATACAAACAAAGCCATCATATAACACACACAAAGATACAGTCCCTTCAGCCATTTGGTCAGTATTATTGTATAAGAAACACAACTTCCTAAATAAATGCTCCTATCGACTAGACCATCATTATCATCATTGCGGCCTTGTCATCATCATCATCCTCCGAGCCTTTTCCCAATTATATTGGGGTCGGCTTCCAGTCTAGCCAGATGCGGCTGAACATCAGTATTTTACACGGAGCGACTGCCATCAGACCACCGCAACCCAGTTACTGGGTAATACCGACATTCGGAGGTTAGACCAGTTGTCAGACTTTCAGGCTTCTGACTACCCGTAACGACTGCCATAGATATTCGTATGACAACCGGGACCGACAGCTTAACGTGCTCTCCGAGGCACGGAGGGGTCTCGATGTGTAACGAAACGGTCACCCATCCACAGACTGACCGCGGCAAGTGCAGCTTAACCTTGCAGATCGTACAATCCGCGCAGTCGTTGCTTCGCTACGAGCCCCTCATCATTGCGGCCTTGTAATACCCATTTTTGGGTGTAGCCTCATCGGAGTTCCTCCATTCCTGGCGGTCTTGAGCCTTTGCTATCCAATGCAGACCTGTGTGTCGTCGGATGTCGTCCCAACGTTTGAGTGGCCGTCCCCGCGGTCTAGTGTGCTATCGTGGTCGCCACTCCAGCAATCTCCGCGGCTTGATCGACGAATCGACTGGTATATATGCAAAGAGATATTTTTTTACTCGAACTCTAATAATCGTATCTAATGATCAAAATTTGCTACTGCCTCATACAAACTTGATTATTTGGACGAACAAATTCAATAATCCAAGAGTATAAAAGTATTATTGAATTTTCTCATCCCGATCTCTTTCCCGTTTTATAATTTGATATTGAACGAATGACTTTGTTCTCATACTTAAACTAACCTATTTTGAAACCAGAACGAATGGAACGTGCTTGTGTAAGAATTATCAAGGCTCTAGTTGACGTACCTACGTGCTCAGACATTCCTGAACTATAAATGTTACTTATTTCCACGTTCTTAGTCTCTGAGGAGAAGAAGGAAACTCTTAGCTACATCGACACTAATTCAATACTTACTTGAGAGGACCACATGTAGCAATAGTAGCATGTAGAGATGATCGATTAAATGTTTTGACGATGGCGCAATGGGACGATTGCGTCCGGCAATGAGCTGTTTTGAATTTTTCAGTAGCAACCCGGAATAATAATGTTAGCGGTGCTACAACCCCGTACCTCGGCGAGCATGTTAAGCCGTTGGTCGTATAGTAGAGTTATTATTTTCATACACTCATGAATTGTCAATAACGATATCGAGTCCCATGAAGACTGCCTCGTTGGTCTCGTGGTCGCAAGCGTGACTGCTGAGCGTGGGGTCCTGGATTTGATTCTCGAGTTGGGCAAGGTGTTATTGTTACCCTTTACGACCTGGGAGTCAACATACCACAATCACAAATTCATAATGTAGCTAAGGGTGAGGAATGGCAAATCATGGTGCTTAAGAAATGTTTCAGTGGGAATTCTATTTTTATTATTCAGTGTGCTCCAAGAAGGAATTCAAGAAAATAAGCAAACAGAAGTAATAAATTAAATTACTTCAGTTTTGCTTTAGCAAATGGTAAAATGTAGAAATAGAAACTGTTAAGAAAACCAAAGAGAAATAAAAGGGCTTGAATAAAATGAAATTTAAAGCATAATAAAATTTTACAGAAACGCTGGGAGTAAACAAATTAAGATTGTTAATTAGTTGGGCCTAATTAGTGTCTGTCCGTAACAACTTGGAAGTTACGTTGCTAATAAATATTAATTTCTATACCCTAAATTTTCCAACAGTGACAACAAAAAAACTTGGTTTTTTAATTCAGAATGATGTTTTCATTTTTAATCACAGATATTTAATTGATCAAGATTATTGTATAAAATAAATGAGCCCTTAAATAGAAACAAAATTGTTGATACCGTAAAACGGATTGAAAGAGACAAAAATGGTAACAAAGGGCGTAAATGTAAGCTCAAAAGAAAACTTATTTTATGTTAACATCGCTACAGATAAAAGGGATGAAAATATAAAGACGTATCTTTTTCTTTTTACAATTATAAAGTGCCTAATTTATGTAAATGAACGGCTGTACTATTAAACGAATAAATAAAAATACAATTTATTCTATTTTATCATTGTTACTCTTGGGAACTAGTACAAATAAACTGCTTGGACTAAAATAAGCAGAAGTATTAACGAGGTGCATTATTGAATCCAACTATTAAAACATTTATAAATACAAACACAAAGAAATCTTTCGCTGACTTTATCAATACATGGAATCGTAGTTCCTTTTGTGTTTGAACACAATAGTGGGGACTTGAACAAAATATATTCAATTGCTAACTTTAAGTAAGACAAGGTTGGTGAAGCGAGCATTGTGAACGAAGAACCTACTGAGATACTTTGCCTTATACAAAACTTCCGAAGTTTTCCTGTTCGTCTCGAAACATTTTTATCCAACAAGTTACTTGAAAGTTAATTCACTATCCCATGTACCTACTTTATGGTGTTGTGCGAAACATCTTTCTTTTCACTTAAGTTTGAAGGTCCCATAGATATTACTCTTTTTGTTTCTGTGACAATACTAAAATAATGTTCATTGAGATAAAATTGGATATTACAATTATTTACGGTATGTTTCAAGAGAAAGGCATTTTCGTTTCTCATTTGATCATTATTTATCAAAAATATTTCTCCTGAATTCCAATTTGATTTGGAATTCTAAACTAACAGCGCTATTTCCAAATGCCATAAATTCACGTTCAGCTTGTTCAGGATCAAACAGAAAACGCTGGCGGAAAAATGACATTAGAAATCCTGTCAAACGACAACATTCTGACAAATGAAGTATGGAACGAGACAAAGTAATCCCGGATGTGTCATTGGCTAAATAATTATGCAGGGGCGCAGTTGTATTGCGGGAAAAAACGACGATTTATTTTCATTTGAACATCGACATGAACATGAATACGGAGAAAAGGATGACGATAACGATATCATATGTGATGCAAGAGTGAGAGGAACGAATAATGGAAAAAGAGAGATAGACGAGGATTAACATATCAAAACCTGACTGTACTTATTCCAACGATGTTTTCTTATTGGAACTGTGAATTTGAAATCACAGCATCTATCTATCATATAGGTAGGTGTGAGTGTACGATATTATGACTAATGGGAAAGCTTGAGCGAGGTTTATAAAAAGCAACTGATTCCCAAGCAAAATTTGTTACGGAATATATTTTCAACACTTTCAAACACTTCCCAAAACATTTAAGCAAGCTGAGGGAGCTGCGTTGAAACAAATCAGAAATAACTAATTTCATTTCTTGAAAGTTAAATTTCATTTAAAGCAGCCACTTAAATCAACGATAAATTATTTAATATTAGAGAAGCACAACTTAGTCTACAGCTAATATTTCAGAAATTTTGATTTTGATACTTTTACTCTTGGACGAATAAAAAAAGGCGGACGGAATCTCGCTAAACAAAAAGTGAGGCATCCATAGTAAGACGGCTCGCTTAAAAGTACGGGCTGGCACGCACACATGCATACACTTAGTAAGGCAAAAAGCCGCGATTACACAACAAATCTCGTGTGACGGTAGTAATTGTTGTAGTGTCATAAATAAAATAACAATATATATCTGGTGTGTTAAAATTATGTCGGAATTATAGTGGCTTTAGGAAAAATCGAAGTGCTTCCTTCTTTTCTTAGCGAGATTGCGTCCACCATTTTTATTCGTCCGAGCTTTTACTGTTCAAATTTATTGAAATCTAATTGGAAATATGGATAAAGATCTAACTCGAAATATTGAAACCCGACACGGATATACTAATATGTATGTTCATTACATTATACGAGATAAGTAAGTTATAAACAGTAGCTAGTGTTTACAAATAATCTGTTTATACCACTGAGATAAGTCAAATTATACTCCATTTGTCATAAGCGGATCAGCTACGCGATTCAGAACTACACGATAACTAATTGTCGACCGGTTCGGTTTGTTATCTCGTTTCGTCTTATGATTCACGCAATGAGCGAAAAAGAGATAACAAACCGAATCGATCGACAACTGGTTATCGTGTAGTTCTGAATCGGGGGGCAGGAGGGGAAAATGACATCTCAGCTGTAGCTCTATACATTCGTAAATATATTTTCGCTCCTCCCATTTGTTTTATATATCTCTCTTATTATTTTTTCTGAAATGCCATTATTCTTTCCCAAAAATAATTACGTCAGTTGTAGTCAAAATACCTTTTCCATTAAACCAAGGAGCATTACAAAGACTCTAAATATAGAAGTAAAACCAAACTGGGACCATTACGTGGCTTAACGGCTCCAAGTCTAGAGCTGTCCAAACCGCGGAAGAAATAGATCTCCGTATTTATTTGCGGTTCGGGTATCCTGAACTTTTAGCTCGTTATCTGCAGTATTTCAACGGAGTACTAGCAACCATTAGTTATTAGTTGGAAGTGGGACTCGTTCGAACGGTCATTTAGTGTGTTTGACCATTATTCATAATTTAAAGTGAAAATTTTATCATTTCTGGTGTTTTAATTTGAAGATATTGTTTGTTGTTTTTATTTTTGACACTCCATTTCCCGTTTTTTCTGTTTACATAATAATCTAAATAAAACTATGTACCTGGGTACGAATAGTAGATTAACGGTAGAATCGTAGGTGTATGAACAGAATACCTACCTACATTTATCTATTTGTATTTTGTTTTTGTTTTACTCACTATGAAATTTTGTTTTTTGCGTTGAATATGATTTGTGGTACTTATTCTATAATCACACTCTGTTTATATACTGGCTATGTTGTTTCTCCAAGTTTTCCAGAACTTTTTCAACATTTATCTTAGAAAAGATTTAAAAGTAGGTTTAGTAGGTACCTTACTAAACCAAAACCATCGACGTAATTAGTTGCTAACAGAACTTCTTTTTATCGAAGGCGTACCTACTACTGTTTTCTTTCAGTTGAATATTCAAAACGACAGTTGCCAGATAAGACAATAATACCCGACGTATACATAGGAATGTAAATCAGAAATATAAATTTACTGCTTACATAGCATAAATAGCTTATATAATTTTACTTCGTCAAAATTTACTAGGTCTAAACCGGTTGTCAAGGCGTACAAATCCTACGATTCTAGCCTACAAGTTCATAATTCACAGAAGTTACCGTAAATTTAATACGAAACTAGGCACCAATTACTAAGTTTGTACCAACGGTATGTCTTACAGTCTTGCTCTTCTCCCTGAGGGGGTTCCAAGTTGTGTCTTCAAATACATGAGCATCGATCAAAGTGGTGATACTCGGGATTATTGCTTTAATTCGACGGTAATCTTGGGATTAAAGATGGCTTTTGTGCATAAGTGATGACCGGTAGCAAGTCAATCGTCTAGTGCATAACATAAACACATAATCAGCCCATTACTGCCCCACTGCTGGGCACGGGCCTCTTCTCAGTATGAGAAGGTTAAGGCCTTAGTCCACCACGCTGGCCTAGTGCGGGTTGGTGGATTACACACACCATCGAGAACTGTATGGAGCACTCTCTGGTGTGCACGTTTCCTCATGATGTTTTCCTTCACCGTTAAAGCAAGTGATAATCAAATTCTAATCCGCACATGTACATAATAAAGGTACATGAGGCGGACTAAATTAATTAATTACTGAAGCTCAGCTTAAACAGATTGACAATAAATAAAATCCATAATTCCTTCAGTAAAAAGAGCAGTATTAATAGTTTAGGTCTCCTACGGTACATACATAAATTAACAAAACTTAATTAAAGTACTGTGCAGATAATCGAATCAAAAACAACGTAGGACCCCGCTATACCATAACATAGGGTTAGAAATGTTAAAAATTGCACCATTTCCTATCAGATCACGTAATAATGATGGAATATTGACTAATAATATATAATGATGAATTTGACGACCTCTGTGGTCTAGTAGTTCGAGTGTCGGACTACTGATCACGAGGTTGTGGGGTCGATTCCCACAGGACACAAATATTTGTGTGATGAAGATATGAGTGTTTGTGTTGGTCTGGGTGTTTCTTATGTATTATAAGTATATATTGACAACAAAAAAAAAGTATATAAGTATTATATTCATTGCCTAGTACCCATAGTACAAGCTCTGCTTAGTTTGGAACTAGATGGTGATGTGTAAACATGTCCCAAAATATTTATTTATTAATGATGGAATAATGATTGAATATTTCCCTGAATAAAATCACATTGTGAAAATAGTTGTTCCAACATAAATATAGTACAGTCAACTGCATGACAGTGGTAACACTTCAATTCGAAAACCGCCCTTACTGCTTACGAAATAAAGATGCTGCTAATGTCAAAGTGTTACCACCAACATGCGGTCGACCGTACGTGTCATCACGATATTCCGCTTAGTGAACAGAACTACATGTGACCTCAATACGAGCTACTTTAGCACCAATAAACTACTACTCCACTATCACACAAGTACACGCTATGCTCTTGTCCTTCTGTAATGAAATATAGGAGACTAGATACAATGTTTTCGTTTCGCACGGATGCATGGTATCATGGCGTCAACAACGCATGGATGGCTGGATCCAGACTCGTTTTGCGAGTGAAAAGTGCTCTAGCCTACAATGAGGAGCCAGAATGCAGTTGTGTGAAATCCCTTTGTAAAATAAAGTTCTTGTAATTGCAGCCGAAGCTAAACTCTCTAATAATAAGTTAACAAAAACAGTTCACGAATATGGAGAGCACACACACACAAGAGCAAATAAATCATGATCGGACGGTAACTGAACAAGTTCCTTACCACAGCCAGCTTTACAACATGTACGGAATAATAAACAACAAAAAACACTAAAATGCAGCACTCCGAATACAACGAAATAATAGCTTATATTCGCAGAAACCATTACTCCTAAGCCCAGTACAGCCAAAATGATTCCAGATTTATCAAAATCATGATCCGACCATTAAACACCAGAAACATTACACGACCACTACATTCGTAGCTATTAATAAACGAGCCGAGCTATTACAGATGGGGTAAATCTCTCGGTTGTTGGCGCCAAGTCACAATAAAACAGGCAGCTGTGCCAAGGCGCACTGCCAAGCAAGTTTAGCGGAGCTCCCTCCCTCTAGACACCCTAGTATGCGCGAGCGTCATTACACGAGTCTTTTAGGAGTCTTGTGTGCCAAAACAAGGATTATTGTGTAGGTACCTGATACACACATGCATATACAGATGCAGTATATTACTTGCTTAGAATTCCTAATGAGTTTAGCAGAGTTAGAATTACAGTTTTGTATTTTAGCATAAAACTTGTACGGCGTAATACTGTAAATAACCATTATAATTCATTCATAGATTGCTATATTACTCACAATTCTATTAGTTTGTGATCTTCTTCCAAATAGCATTCTTTTATTTATTGTTTTTTTATCCTAATGGGCATGCGTTTGACCGCCACCTCATCTGATGATGCGGTCGACGATGGTACACGCTTGCCCAGCAAATTACTCGAGCCTTGAAGACTACCAGATTATAATACATATTATTTAATAATTGATAATTTAATTAATACTATTAATACATATATATACATTTATTAATAGTATTTATTATTTATATTTATTAATTTAATTATTATTATTTTTAATTGTCGCTCAGCGAGCTATGGAGCGAGCTATGCTTGGAGTTTCTTTAAAGGATAAAATCCGTAATGAGATTATCCGGTGAAAAACCGGAGTGACCGACATAGCTTGTAGGATCAGTAAGCTGAAGTGGCAGTAGGCTGGCCATGTCTGTCGAAGGACCGATGGCCGTTGGAGCAGACGAGTCCTTGAGTGGAGACCGCGAATCGGCAAACGCAGCGTAGAGCGCCCCCCTGCCAGGTGGACCGACGACCTAAAGAACGTGGCTGGGGGGGACTGGATGCGGAAGGCAGAGGACCGAGCGTTGTGGCGCAACTTGGGAGAGGCCTATGTCCAGCAGTGGACTGCGATAGGCTGAGTTGATTGATTGATTTTGATTGAATTTAATTTGCTAGTGAAAATATGATAGTACCAGCCTATGCCTGCGGCTTCGCCCGCGTCTAATTCGGTTTATTATAGAAAGGCATCACCGCGCTTCTCTCGGGAACTATTTATCTTTCCGGCATAAAAAGAAGCCTATATGCTAATCCGGGTTATGGTCTATCCGTGTGCCAAATTTCATTCAATCCGTTTAGCTGTTTTAGCGTAATTGAAGGGCAAACAAATATTCATGCTTTCGCATTTATAATATTAGCAGGACTTATTTCAAACCTTTTACCCGATATAGAAGTTTACTATTCCCAGGGTCAGGGTTTATGCATCATTCATGTTTTTATCGCTTAGCAAGTACCATTTGTAACTTTATCATACACACGTACAGGGGGTTCTAAACTTCGCCGTATAACACTATCTAGCTATTTATCGTTGCTTGTTATTGACTCGACAACTTTACGGAGTATATTGCGACCTTTTCTATATAAGATATAGATATACTTTTGTACAGTATTGATACGAGCAGTATGTTTGTGCATACTCTGTGTAGTTGTTTCGAGTCCATGGATGCTTTCAATAAACTGCAGGAAATATGATGTCGCTTGTGATCCTTAGCATCCATATACATGGGAGTCTCAATCACCGCTCTGTATTAAAATAACTAATATATAACAAAAATATAGACGTAGTGCTGCGAACAATCATAGTGAAGCCCAAAAAAACCATGCTCCTTCGTGTACAACCAGCGAACACGAACACACCATGCACCTGAAGTATTTTTGCTTTCGCGATGCTTACTGGACGATGCCGTGAAATGTTTACTGAGAGGGGTTAGCATTGTTTGAGGTGTATGTGTGTGCGTGAGCGCTGGTTGTACACGGAGCATAGTTTTTTTTTGGCTTCACTAGATTGTTCGCAGCACTTCGTCTATATTTTTACTATGTCTGTGTATGTAACCATAATATTGCCATAATCTCAACAAAATCGGAAGAAGAATTGGTAGCTTCTGCCCATACTTTTAACGAAAAGATAAGTTCTACTACTCATTCATTACCTTTACCTCTCTAACAAGGCACGGTCTAGTTGCTTTTTTTTATCTTTCAACTTACAAAAATATACTATAAAACCTGAAAATCAGTTGATTTAATAATTTTCTTCCCGAAATCAACATAAAACGAGCAGGTTACCTGTTTATTTCTCTAAATCTCTGCCAAAACAGAATTCTGTACGCTCCAGACTTAAGATGCGAGATTTCCTGTCCAGAAAAGATATATCTATAACCTAGCTACATTTTTACGATATTTTACTCGCTTCCCTTTTCAACCGAATATTAGATTAGGCTAAAAGGAATATAGTGAGGCTCTAGTTTATCTAATCTTATTTGTTTGGAAATTTTTTCGTCTATGTATTAGACTGTAAGGCTCTGCGGCTCTTTTAAAATGAGTGGGAGACTTCAGAAGATATTTTTAGTTTTATTCGTAACCTATGAGGTACTATGTACTAATAATACACCATAATATTACCTCAGTGTTCGTAAATCTTTATGTTTTTCACACTAGCTGACGCTCGCGGATTTGTTCCCGTGGTATGTCGATAAAAAGTAGTCTATATGTTAATCCAGTACATGGTCTATCTGTGTGCCAAATTTCATCTAAATCCATTTACCCGTTTCAGTCTGATTAAAGGACAAACAAACACCATCTTAGGATTTTAATAGAATAGGATTGTCTGTCGGTACAGGTCAGCTCCTACATACTATGGCAACTCTTTTTAGGTTTATTTTAAAAGGAAAGAAAGAAATAAACATTTATTTGACACAAAGCACATAGATACACAGACACAATTCAACAGGAACACAATTAAATATACAAAAAACGATCCATCGATGCTGTGGGTTTAACAGCGACTGTGCCAAAAAGGTCCAGTTCACCATAAATGCCAGGCAACAAGTGCCAAAAGACACTATTCTCACTTTTTAAACTCTTGTTAAATAAACAGTAACCTATTTTAAAAAGAGTATATTCATGGAGTTTCTTGCCGGTTCTTCTCCATAGGACCCACAATTTGGAACCGTGCAACTAGAGCCTGACGTTTCAAAAGTACCTGTAATTAGGTGTATTTGAAATAAATAACATTTGAATTTGAATTCACATTCATAATCATAGTAAGTGCTAGATTAACTTAAGTTTAGCCTTAGATTAATAATTCTATATGTTTAGCAAATAGTGTTGATGTCAGGTTTGAGATACACAGTTACTCAATGTATAAATAGGCAAAGATAAAACGGTTCAGTACCATTTTCTCCTCTATTTGTCAACCGATTTTTTTTTGTTTAGTTACTATTTACTTGCTTTAGTGTTATTAATAAAAAAAATGGAAATAGATTTGTTTTGGCTTAGTTCAATCATAAAAATGCATTTGTTCGCCCTTGGTCGGATTCGCAAATGGTCGGATTCTCATTTCGCCGGAATACAGTTAAGAGGAAAAACTGTTTTATATTTTCTGCCAAAATTATACTTAAAAAATTAAAATTATGCACAAGGTCGGATTCTCATTTTGCCGAAATACAGTAAAAAAAAATGTTTTTATTTTTTGCTAAACTTATACATACTTATTTTAATACAAAATATGAAGTTAAAATACTAAGTGTTGATTCCGCAAAATAAGTAGGTCGTCACGCTTGAATGCAACATGCAGAACTAAGACGATGGAGTCAATAATCGTGGAAAATGCTTTACTGTAAATGCATATTGTTGATATTGTGAGTACTTCATGCTACTTAATCAATGTATTATAAATGTATTATCTTATCGTCTGTACTGAATCCGACGAAATGAGAATCCGACCTTTTGCGAATCCGACCAAGTGCGAACAAATGTAAAAATGTAATGAATTACGGTTGAATTTCTGCCATTGGGTACATACATACACATCATACATTCTCGTACATATTAATTGTAGTCGTGCACATTTACTATGCTTTGAAACATGATTAAAAGATTCGAGTATGCATACCATTCTAAAACACCAATCCATTCTAAAATTCCATTGTATTTTGTTTACTCTACATACTCCAACTAAAAGTTATGTTTCTTTGCTTAATAGATCCTCTATGAAGTTTCTTCCATTCTCACATCCCGAAACAACTCTGTTATTAACCCTTCTCGGGAAATAATACGGAAATATTAACTTATTTCTCTTCGGGGAGTCTTTACGCGCAATTAGAAGTCCACCCAGCTTCCTGAACTTTCTGAACAGTATGCCTGGCTGTCAAAATGTTAACGATAGCCTCCGTAAGTTGCTGAGACCGAGTAATGAGCCTGCCAACCCTAATGTGGAAACTACCCACATTATATTTAAATTTAAGATTTCTACCATCGTCAAGAGAGACGAGTTGCCTTTAACTACTTACCAACTGGGTTGGAATGAGCTTTGAGTACTATGATTCTGAAAGGCTTATTTTGTAGCGATCTAGAATAGAGATTATCTTTTATTCAAGTCGACTGTACGTTTATGTAGCGTCAAAAGATGTCTGAAGTCTGAAGGTCCTTAATATACTAGAGGTATTTAATATTTATGACTTCAAAGTTGTAACATATATTTACGTACTATGCTATTAATAAAAATCCTCTAATAATATTATTCGAGGTATTACAAACTGAGTGTCGTAAATGGCGACTAAGGGATTCACCGGAGGATGGGCAGCAGCATTCTCTGAGTATTTAACTAATCAACAGCGATCGCCAACCCACCTGCCAAGCGTGGCGATTATGCCATATCCCCCAAACTGCTTGAGGGAGGTCTATGTCCAGCAGTGGACGTCTTTCGGCTGAAATGATGATGACGATTATTACAAACCGAAATTCAAACACTAAAATGTCTATAAAATGTATACCTATGTCGCACACTGAGTAACTCTAATCAAATATTTATTGTTTCAGGTAAAAACAAGCGGTTTATTTGTAAAACAAACACTAAATGTTAGTTTTGTTTCACTTTAAGAGATGGGCGTGTAAAGGTAAGTAACTAAATATAGTCACAAATATAGGTATTAAACCCACGAACATGATATGGGGCATACAAAAACTAGCAACACAATGAAGAATCCTTGGAGTTTGTAACTCATATCAAAATAAGTTCGAAGTTAAAGTGGGTCGCGCGCAGCATTGTGTCACTGTCTCAAAATTGAGTTACAATACTGAGAAAGGGGAAACTTTATTCCTTTTCAGTAGCACGTTCGAAAATTGCACATTTGGCGCGGATGTACCGACCAGGGCCGGATCGGGCACTCGTCGCATCAGTCATTGTCAACAAAGTTTATCGCCTCGCCTCGCTGGCGAACGGAATCGCCCAAATGTGTTTGTTGTGGTCTCAAAACGAACTCGCAGCGTCGCAAAATACGGATAAATTGCATTTGCAACTGCTAAGTTGTGCATTTCTTGTTAAATGCCAGCTATACACGTTCACTCGACTCTCAAACCTCTTGAGTATTAACTTCCAAAGGTTTTCTGCGACCACAATGTTGGTAGATTTACATTTGTTGAGTTAACGTTCCCGAAAGCTTTTCGTTGGACAAAGCCAAGTCGGATTTCATAAATTAATGTATACCTACGTAAACTACGTAGTTATTCCACTTTCTTAACCATTTCTTTACCTTTACTCAAGTCCTTCGTTTTATTTTATTTACAATAACCAAGTGGTTTAATGAAAACTGTTTAAAATAAACTTTATTAATTTTAAAGTAAGTGTTCTTCTCAGAATGCTGCCTTCAATGCCTTATTTCATTAATAGGGATAGTTTCACGCATTGATTTATTTATTTATTTATTTAATTCTTTATGCACAACAGGGTACAAAGGCGGACAATCAATCAATCAATTACTTTTATGCTCTAGAATTTCTAGTCAAAGTCGCCAATTGTTAACTACCATCTACATAACAATAATTTTATGAAAAAGTATTTTTTGATACCACGTGTTTTAAACGAAAGCGAGTTAATATTGCATTGTCATCCAGATGCCAAATTGCGTAACTCACTCGCAATCGCATTCATCTGGATTTCAATCAACGATTTAAGAAGCTGTAGTCTTTATTCGTAGATTTCAATGTTCATTGCTCCGTGTGTTTTGACAATCCGTCAAATTGACAACTACGTACCATGAAATGAATATTGCTGTAATTTCAAAATGAAAGCTGATGTCAATGTGAATGCATTACGCAATTACCCCACAGTTCTGAGCTATGATTAAAGTTTCAAGTCTCTAGCTCATAAATTTGTACCGAACAGACAGAAATGACTGAAAGCGAGTTAATAAAAACGTGGCAAAAAAGCAGCAAGTTTTACAAAAACGGAACGAAATAAAAAATATTTTTCACATATCCATACTGCAGATGAGTTCAACCGAGTATAATTGATCGAGAACATTAAACACGCTTCACAAAAACTAGTAATAAGCATCTTCTGTTTTAAATAGAAACGACAGTTCAGAAGCGAATCTCGTTACGTCAGACTACCAATCATGGCCCCTACCCAACACGCTCGTAAAAGCGGGCCCTAATATAAGATAAAACAGCATTTGACAGGCTACATGTTAGGCACAACAAACTACGGAGATCGATAAGGCTTACTAGAGCAATGGAAAGTTGAGGAAGCAAGGTGACGTAACCGGACTGACTTCTGGGGGGGACTTCATTAAGTTGGGCTCAAGCTGACGGAGGATCAGTGCTGGCTTATTGATTGCGACGGAACCCACCACGGGGCTCATCCGTACAGTCCGTGACCGCATAATCTAAGGATTATGGAGGGACAGAGTACGGTGTGTCAGTCTGTAAAACGAAAATTAATAGCGGATGATACAGCGCGAGCGCGGGACTTGATGCAGAAATATTTGTTGTATTATAAGGCTTTGTTGCAGGGATTGTCGCTTGCTTTACATTATGAAGATTCATTTGCTGACTTTAAGACTTAACAATGCGATAAATATAGTTTTTAATTTATAGCTTTATTTAGGCTTGCTATAAACAAATAATGCCCTTGATTCGCACTCATTAAAAATGACATACACGCTGAAATTTGAATCGCTTATTTCCCGATAGGGGGTCATTGTACTCATCATTATGAGCAACTTTTACTATGGGACCAACCCTGAAATCACGAAAAAAAATAAGGTGGTCCCTACATTTTATTGATTTAAGTGAACACAAATGTAGGGACCAACTGACATTTTTTTCACGATTTCAGGGTTGTCCCATAGTAAAAGTTGTTCATAATGATGAGTACAATGACCCCTTTTCGGGAATTAAGCGACTCAAATTTCAGCGTGTATAAAAAACTAATAAACCCATGAATGAAATAAACCCTATCTGCTTTTGATTAAAATGGAAAAGGTGCTGTAAAAGTAATGACACGTTTGAGTTTTAGTCCTCTATAAAAGTTATGAACAAAGGTGAAATAAAACGTACTCGAATCGCCTTATTATCCTATAATATTCCTAGCCATATCAGTACCCTGCGTTATTATACTAAGTTCCTCGAAACTGACACGCATATAAACTACACAACTGACGTCATAACAAGGTTAGTGATGTTCCACACAGCTCTATGGTACAAAGTTATACGATTCGCAAAAGCCCGCCGTAATCCGTCGACTCGATATTTGAAAACGCAATTTCAAAACTTCACCTAACGTTTGAGTTTATGCATTGTTTTGTTAGAATGAAGATATATGGATGAGAACGTCAGTTTGTATGCCCGAAGTCTGGTAAAGCAATTTTGGATAAAATTGGTGTTCTTATGTAGTTTAAAAGCCTATATGCGGAACTGTATTGAGGCAATTCAATCGGTTCACTTTTAAAATTGCGTAATGACATTATTAGTTAAAGTACTCTAGTGTACTCCTAAGTCCTAACAGTATTAAACCACATTGGTAGTCAAAATTGATGGACCATTTATCAGGCACTGGGCGGGTTGTGCGAAGAGACATGTATGCACCTAATTAAGAAATTTTGTGATGTGGAATTATCTAAATATCAATAGGTTATTAGTTAAGTTTTAATTCTATGTAGTTAGGTTATACCATAGGTTAGACTAACATTCTATAGCTATCGGCAAACGCAGCGTACGGTGGCTGGGGGCCTGGATGCGAAAGACAGAGGACCGAGTGATAGGATCGAGTGTTGTGGCGCAACTATGGAGAGGCCTATGTCCAGCAGTTGACTGCGATAGGCTGAGTTGATGATGTTGATGATGATACTAACATTATGTGGATCTGTTATTATTACACATATTATTTGAAATTATTGTTATTAAAATGTTTTTTTTTCTTTTGGTATAAGTATATATATATATATATATATATATATATAGTGGCTGGGAGGACTGGATGCGGAAGGCAGAGGACCGAGTGTCGTGGCGCAACTTGGGAGAGGCCTATGTCCAGCAGTGGACTGCGATAGGCTGAGTTGATATATATAGTGTGTATAAGTAGTGTGCTTTCAGAATACATATCTAAAAAGGATATAGTAATATTTAATCTGAAATTAAGTCACGTTTTGAATTACCTTTGTAATTTTCCTAGAGAAATGATTTAATGTTTCAAATCCTATTTAAGATTGCTTATCAATGCAAAACAGCTTAAATCTCATAAACCAATGATTAACTGAGAAATACCAGTGTACCGAACCATATGACCGAAAGCGACAGCCCAAATAATTCCTTAAGGCCACGATAAACGCGTCGACTGAGCAGCGATTATAGTAAAGATCGGAATCTAAATTTAAACGCCGCAAGAATCCTTGTCGAGCTGTAATCCGCAAGATGGAACGTTTGGCGGCGCTCTGGCTTGCTCTCACCAGGGAAGGCTTTATTGATAGCGAGAGGGCCCGAGGCAAGAACCCCCTGCTAGAAATAATAATTATTCACGTCTAAAAGCGTAAAGCGGGGGTACTTCACTAACGTTCTCAAGAACCCCTTCCCCCTTTCCTCATACAAAAATACGATTGGCTCTTTTATCTTCGCTTTTATTCTCCTGATGTAGATGAAAGGTAATATCTACATAGCGAATGTTGTATTTAAGTATAAAACCGTGTTCGTATAAGAGATATAAAAAAATATTACGTCTGGTTATTGCAGTTCGGTGTAATAAAGCGACAGTATGTCTTGTTATAATAGAAGGAAAGAAATAGTCGCGTTGATTGAATGGGATTTAGACTTGAATAAAACACAGTGCCCAATTCCAACTTTACTGCTACTATTCTAGGAAATCCTTCAATTACCGGGCACTAAAAGCCTGGTTGGGATTGTTCAGTGGAAGCCAAATAACTGATGAGTAAAACGTTGCTAGCGTTGTAGTTAGATATAGGCTTGGGATGTTTTGCTTGCAGGGTAAATGTGTGCCTCAAACATGAGCACAACTATCGATAATTTTTTAGACGTGTGTTTTGAAATCAACCCAATATCTATCTATAATTTGTAACATGCTACTGCTAAAACATAGAATAATATTTTTTAAAAAAAATGAAAAAAAAAAATCTTTGGGACATTTTTACACAGTACCAATATGTGTGTTAATTTCTGAGCACAATAATGTTGTACGTCGTAGGATGTTGATGAAACCAGTATTTTGATGAAAAGCCGGATTATGACGAAATGGAGAGTCGAGTTACTCGGAGTGATAGATAGAGTGAAAGAAGGTGGAGAGGGCGCTACTGTGCGTAAACAATCTAACAGCTCTG
This sequence comes from Asteroscopus sphinx, assembly GCA_949699075.1. Taxonomy (NCBI): domain Eukaryota; kingdom Metazoa; phylum Arthropoda; class Insecta; order Lepidoptera; family Noctuidae; genus Asteroscopus; species Asteroscopus sphinx. Next base: position 23,501,670 of record OX453007.1, read on the forward strand.
TATATTAAAGTCATTAAAAATAGTTTCAGCGATTGTATATCAAGAATGAAGTGTTTAGCTGAATGCTTATGTGATACAAAGTGAGTGATATTCGAGTTCGTGCATAATATCCTGGTAAATGGAAGAAAAACAAATTAAAGTGTCGGAAGCTAACGACCACCGAATTCAAATTATACCAAACAAAGCGAGTGAATTCACTCCAAAACTATGATATCCTGAAACAACAAGGAAAGAAAAGCACAAAAGGTACATAATTATTTATAATCATCATAAGATAATAAATAAATAACACTCAAAAGTGAAAGTCATTATCCTTGAATACCTCTTTCTTGAATAAACGCCATCTACAAACAAGGTACAGAACTAAACACACAAGATCGTTATCTGAGTGCGTAATTTTACGACTGCATACTAGAGGTCGTTACCATTAGTCTACTGTAGGTCGTCCACCACAATCTTACCAGATGGCGCCCGCCCCATTATGCGCAGGATGTCAACAAAAAGTACCAATAAGGGAAAATCTAATTTGTGCACTGTGCAAGTGTAGATATGATTTAGAGTGTGCTGGAATCTCTAAAGACTATTTTGTTAAAGCAATGACCTTAGAAAATAAAAAATCATGGAAGTGTCAGACTTGCATCTGTAAAATACCTAAGACAGGAAACACAGACACCCCCATACGGACCCCGAGGGAGTCCGAGTCTGAATACAATCAAGTTTTAACTACGCCAACACATGAAAATAACGTCACCATGAGACAGAAGAGAATTAACTCTAATAATGACACGGTAAACTCTGAAGATCTGAGTTTGTTAGGAGACACTATACACACAGAAGAAAATTTCACGATTAATACAGAATTAAATGATAAAATTCTCATTGAAGAAACTGTAAGAACGTTGAACGATACACATGCTCAATTAACAATACAAAATTTGAGTGAATTAATAATATTACGCTTAAAGGAAAATAATAAATCTATCATAGAAGAGCTAAAAAGTACAATAAAAACCGAAATTAATAAAGCCATTTCTGAATTGAGACAAGAAGTTGATTACAAAACAAACACCCTATTTATGCAGAACAACCAAAGAAAACAAGAAATAGAAAACACAAACAACAAAATAGAAAAGCTGCAAATGGAAAATGAAAAACTAAAAAAAGAAATAAAAGACTTAATAACACAAACATCACGAACTCCAAGCATCACTGAAAGCAATTATAAAAAAATAGTACTCTATGGTCTTGCAGATTATTACAAAGAGCCTGAAAATGTACTCCATAATAGACTAATAGAACTATTTCGCGATATTATCAACGTAGATCTATCAGGCTATATAGAAAACATGTATAGAATAGGAAAAAATGGCGTTAAGAACCGGCCGCTAGTCATTGAATTATTGAGTAAAAGAATGACTAAATATATAACAAATAGCAGTCAATATTTTCAGGGAACCGGACTGTTTATATCCGAATTCTTAGATGTAAATGCACGAAAGGAAAGAGCACAAATGCGAGAAGAATTAATTAAGGCCCGAAAAAACGGCCACCATGCCATAATAATGAACAATTTACTTTATATAGACGGGAAACATATCAATATAAATAACACAACTAGCAAGCACCAGCATATAAATACCACTATTCAGGAAAAAGATATGATAGTAACGAGCAATGTCGATCAACCTTGTCATGCATACTTAAACGAAACCGAAACCAATTCATTTCGCAAACAAAGACCCACCATTTAAAGTACTGTTCCAGAATATGCAAAGCCTAAACAATAAACTAGATATACTAGAAGCCTTCATTTCTGAAAATCAAATATACCAAGCAATATGTATCTCGGAGACCTGGTTATCACAAGATAAGTTGGATATTATCAAATTTAGCGGATATAAATTTGCATCGTCTTACTGTCGCAGCACACGAGAAGGCGGCGGTGTCTGTATCCTACTTCAAGAACAAATAGAATGCATACATAGAAATGATATAACGAACATGTCTATAGAATTTAATATAGAAGTATGTGCAACTGAGTTGCCCAAAGAAAATGTATTAATATTATCTCTGTACTGGAACGGAAGAGAGGAAGAAGTTTTTTATCAACAACTAAAACTAATTCTAAAACATGTAAACAATAAATACTCTAAACTAAATATAATTTTAGGAGGCGATTTCAATGTGAATGTATTAGCTAATGACTTAAAAACTAACCAATTTTTAAACTTAATGCAGGAATATAAATTAACACAGCACATAAAAAGCCCTACACGAATTACACAAACAACCGCAACCTGTCTGGATCATATATATACAAACTTCAAATACAAAAATATGTATGCAACAGTAGAAGAGCTAGGCTTCTCAGACCATAATAGTACTATATTACATTTTAATTTGCCCCAACAGTTAAAACAAACCACCTGGTACACAAATAAAAGACTATACAATATCACAAATATATTACAATTCAAATCTGAATTACTAAAACTAAAATGGAATGATATTATAACAACTGATAAAGATATTAACGAAAATTATAAAGCGCTAAACGACACACTCATTAATATTCTAAACCAATGCATACCATTACGTAACATTAAATTAAAATCAAAATATAAGAAACACTGGCTCACTGTAGGCATTAAAAACTCTTGCAAAAATAAAAGATTATTAAAAATATTAACAACAAAAACAAAAAATCAAATTTTAACATGTTACTACAAAAACTATGAAAAAATATTAAAAAAGGCAGTAGCGACAGCAAAAAAGCTACACTTCAAAAATAAAATGATAAAATCAAGGAATAAAGTTAAAACCATGTGGAGTATTATCAATGAACGAACAAACAAGAAAGTTAAAAGTGAAAAATATAATATAACCCTACAAACAAAAGATAGTCAAACTTCAGAGCCCAAGGAGGTAGCCAACATATTTAATACTTTCTTTGCTTCTATTGGGGAGGAGAGCAAGAGTTCAAATGGCAGCAAGCCGAAAGGAATCCCTGTGATGTCCCCTACAAATAATACAATATTTCTTAGTCCAGTAGATCCTTACGAGGTATATTATATAATAAAAAACTTGAAAAATAAAATGAGCCATGGTATCGATGAACTTCCACCTACATTACTGAAACAATGCGCAAATGAATTAACACTACCGTTTTATATTCTACTAAATCAGTCTTTTGAAGAAGGTGCTTTTCCAAATATTTTAAAAAAAGCTCTTATTAAGCCGATACATAAGAAAAATATAAAAACTGACCCAAATAACTATCGTCCAATTGCCCTCTTACCAACAGCCTCAAAAATATTCGAAAAAGCCATGTGCAATCGGGTTTATGCGTTTTGTGAAAAATATAATATATTTGACGACTGTCAAAATGGTTTCCGCAAAAATCGATCTACAACCTTGGCAGTATACAAATATATGCAAGAAGCCCTCAATATTATTAATAATAAAAAATATGCAATAGGAGTACTGCTTGATATGACAAAAGCTTATGACAAAGTACAATTTGAAATATTATTAAATAAATTAAACAGTATTGGCATTCGCGGCAAATGTCTGGAATGGTTCACGTCTTATTTAAAGGATAGAGAACAACTGGTGGAAATAGAATATTACAACCACAGAACAAATACGATAGAATTAATCCGGTCCGATAATAAACTAATTAATGCCTCAATCCCACAAGGAAGTGTTATAGGATGTCTCCTATTCCTTGTCTATATCAACGACCTTCCTAAAAATATAAACGACCCTTGTGTTTTGTTCGCGGATGATGTTTCGATACTTACCTCATGTGAGAATAATATAAATCTAAATGAAAAATTATACAACATACTTGACACTACAACAAATTGGATGACCAAACATAACCTTGACATTAATTTCAATAAAACAAAAATAATAACATTCCACCCCCGCCAAAAAACACCGATAAATATAAACTTTAGCTTCAATGGATCTAAACTAGAAGTAGTAAACAAATTTATCCTATTGGGCATGGACATAGACTCACACATTAATTGGAAGTCACATGTTAAAAAATTAAGAGCAAAAATGTCAAAATTTTCGTATGCCCTCCGCGAGATCAAAAAGACTACAGACCTAAAAACTGCACTTGTCACGTATTACGCGTATGCCTATGCATGGTTAAAATATGGTGTAATTTTATGGGGCAATAGTACAGACGCACCTACATTATTTACCCTACAAAAAAAATTGATTAGAATATTAGTAAACATTGAAGAAACTGACAGCTGTAAACCCTACTTTCAAGAAATGAAAATACTAACTTTACCCGGTATTTATATTTTAGAAATATGTAAATTTGTGCGTAAATACCCGGAATTCTTTACTAAGAGAGAAGATATACAAACTAGAATTACACTCAGACATAAAAATAGACTAAACCTACCGTTTTCACGACTAGAAATGCACTCCTCTAGTACATATGTCATGTCCATAAAAGTGTACAATAAGTTACCAGAACCCATAAAAAACTTAAATAAATATAGTAGTTTTATTAACAAACTAAAACTATTTCTATTAAGCAGAAGCTACTATAGTATAAACGAATACTTTGACGATAAAATAAAATACACAATACAATAAAATGAATACATGAATAATTATATCTTACGTATATGTACCTACCTATATTAATTCCTATTTAAGTAATAATTAATAATGCTATAACTTAATCTTAATTATTAAATATCCAAGAATAATTATTAAATATAGAATAATAGTTCAATAAATAAAGTATGACCAAGAAATAATATAAATTTTCCAATAAAATAAAAGAATATTATAGGTATATATACAATATTATATTGCATTATAATCAAAAATGAAAATGAAAAGTACAAGCACATGAACAACAGTGATTACCTAAGACCAACAAATTAATTATATATTTAGTGCAATAATTTAACAATAAATAAAAACGAAATATTTAATAAAAAAAAATAATGAAAAAAATCCAAAAATAATAATAATAATAATAATCTCCTAATACAATTTAAAGAAAATTAAAATTAAATGACGAATGAAGTACCTATTTAAATGCAGTCATACACATAGACGCTCTTCCTCCTCTCTCCTACCAAACTTTGCTGTGCCCGACAGGGTCCATATTTAGATCATATTCTTAAGCCTACCACCTGTTTATATTAAACACAATATGGAATGCAATAAAGAATTGAGTATTGAGTATTGAGTTTATCATAATCCTGAGTAGATCCAGGATTTTCATCAAATTCCTGGATTTGTTTAGGATTTTGATTAAAATCCAGGTTCCATCAAAATCCTACGACATGTACACATAGCGTCATTAATCAGTTACCCCTTTTGTTCCAGAGTTATTTAGTAAGTGTGGTAACCAATTGCTGCAGCTGACTTACATAATTCAGATCAGAAAGTCTTTGTCATAAATCATATTTTTTGTCGTAAATCATATTTTTTGTCGTGCATGTGCGAAATATACACGTAAGAAAAGCCTTACCCCTGATAAAAGCGGGTGTCGCTTTGCATCATTTTCCAAGGTAAATGTCTACCTTATTTTTTATCCCCGAATAAACATAAATAAATCACCATAATCAACACCATTTCCGTGCGTACTCCGTACCTAATCTTAACAAACATCTAAGGATAAGAAAAATTAAATCTTATATCCAAATCTCTCCCCTGTACTATTACACATAAAAACGTCCTTATTCCGTGCGAGCTTGCTAAAAATATTCTCCCTCCTTCCTTCCTTTCTAATAAGGGACGCCTTAAAAAGTCCCAGACCCACCGTTTGCGAAGACAAAATAGATTACGTAATAGCCCCCTGTTACACCGAAAGGCGCCCTGTAGACTAAGTAATTCTTTTTCATTCTTTTTACAAAGCTACTTCCATGTTTCGTTATTTATTCAAACTAATTATTCGGTATGCGGGACGCAGACTGGTGGAAATATTTAAATGATGAACTTTATCTAACTGAAATTTTACCGCCATTAATAAGTTCAAGATGTCAATATTTGCGAAGTTCGAGACATTTTTGTTTAAATTTTACCTCAAACCGTGCTCACCGCTCTCAGTACACATGTCGCAGCATTATCCCGTAAACATCGCGTTAAAAAATATCCTTCAGGTGCGTGAGCGCTGTTTGGTACATAGAGGAGCATGGTTTTGGTTGGCTTCATTATGATTTTTCACAGCGCTTCGTCTATATTTTTTACTATGTCTGTGCATAACTCTTTGGTTACTTCTTAAGTGATACAGGTTCCTTATATAAGGCAACTAACTGGCAATAATAAACCAAATACTGTATATGTAGTACTAGATCTGAATAGAGGCCGGCTTAAGCTGGGTGCGCAAAACTGGGAGTGGTAGTCCAACTTGGGTATTGCTTATGTACCTACAACTTACGTTAAGCTCCTTGACTTATATACACTAAGCCAACACTATACAGCAACAAATCAGAGCTCTATTGATTCAGCATAGAATCATGGTTCAATATGCATTTTCCTTTAAATCATAAACCAACTAATTCGGAAAACTTTTATTGGTATGTTTAGGTCGAAGTTTTGAACTAGTCAACAACGCTGTGTTGAGAAACCAATCGGTATTCCAGTTATTTGATAAGCGAATTCTAAACTGGAGACTAGGTCAAAGCGATCATATGCTAGTTCGGTTCATATTTTAAAGGAATTCAGTGTAAGAAATCAATTAAAGATTGAGAACTGGTTCAGCTAGGTGGAGTTATGGTTCAATTCCGACACCGGCGACAGCGACCGACTGTAGCTGTGGGTTTACTAGCGTTTGACAAAGGACAAACGATGTACGAATTTTCGTACAGACTAATACCTACACGATAAAGATAGGCACCATAAAGATAGACTACGGTTCATCATCATCTATTAAACCAAAAGACGTCCACTGCTGGACAAAGGCCTCCCCCAAGCATCACCACAACGACCGGTCTTGCGCTTTCCACATACAGTGGATTCCCGCGACCTTCACCAGGTCCTCGGTCCACATTGTGGGGGGCCTACCCACGCTGCGCCTTCCAGTACGCGGTCGCCACTCTAGAACTTTACTGCCCCTTTAACCATCCGTTCTGCGAGCAATTCGCCCCACCCACTGCCACTTAAGTTTGACAATTCTTTGAGCTAAGAAGGCTCAAAGTCACTCAAAGAGCAATGGAAAGGGCTATGCTCGGAATGTCCCTGCGTGATCGAATCAGAAATGAGGAGATTCGCAGGATGATGAAAGTAACCGACTACGGTTCATAGTCGTATGAAATTGACCGGAGATCAGAGAAACGTCGAAATACGATCATTGCACGCGATTTATAAATGATGGCAGAGTAGCAAATTGTGCGATGAATGGTACGAATAATCGAATATCGTCAAACGCGAGTAGACCTGCGGCAGCTGCCATCGCCGACTGCAAGCGACACTACTTATATGGTTTGTATTTTTGTAGGCAACAGTGTCGCTGCGCTCGAAATCTACCTTCATACAATCTCATAGAAAATGTATAAGAATCACTAGTGTAGCTTGCAGTTGGCTACAACAGCAGCTGCGGTCGTTCACTGTCGCCGGTGTCGCAATAGTACCTAAACTATTTCCAAGGTAGCAGTAACAAAGAAAAGTGAACAGCGAAAATTCAGAACAATCTAACAAAGTTTTCCGATTTTTCGAAGTCGTTCAACTTTGAAGACTTCGTGGAGTGGCCAATTATACAAATTGGTTCAATACGTAAGTTGTACATACGTTATGTGCTCGTACGATTGTACTTGTATACTAACTTAACTCCTATATAATCTTGATCTTAAAACTAGAATATTGAACAAAATACCCTAAATGTCCCATGCCCTACAAAACCACGCACCCGTACTCGTCACTTGCAGTCAGTCGTTCGTTCAGTGTAAATTACCTTCTCTTCAATGCACGCACGGTTCGTTTTTGTAGTGCGTATGACCGATTTGTAAGGGTGTGAGTTTTCTGATACGCCAGAAACTATTCTTATTCTGTGCACCTACCACGAATTTTCTTTTTTCTGTGGCACCTACGATATTTTGTCTCTGTGACCCTACGGTCGACTGATAGAAAATTCTTAAGGCATTAAGTCCGCTTACTGTACATTTTTTGTGTACAAAACATTAATAACTAAATAATAAAATAGAAATATGATACATAAATTAATCTTTTCTTTTACATACGCCCAAAAAAGCTTAATGAAGACCATCCATCTAAATGGCCCGCGGTTCGTCTACAAGACAATTTATCAAGGAGGCTCTACGATCATTAGATAAGCATACCATCAGCCCTAATTATCCTAGACCAGCTTTTATAATGATGAATACCTTTTAGCGTCAACAGTGTCAGATAACTAATTCAATCAACCGCAGATCAAGCGTGGTTGCCAAAACATAATAATTATGTATGTTTTAAGAAAGACAGTCAGTCAGTCAGCAAAAACGTCTACAAACCGAACAAGTTAATCTTTGTCGCAGTATTGTGTTTTATCATGCAAATAATTTAAACAAAAATAACGATTTAAATTGTGGAAAGAAAAAATCCTGCTCGTGAGCGATTTAAATAGTAATTTTTGTTTAAATTATTTTCATGATAAAACTTCGCTTCGGATGCGTAAATGCGTTAAAAATAATAAAATAATTAAACAAAAATGTAAAAAGTGTAGTTATTTGTAAACAAATAAACTGAATTAAAATTAATAAGACTATCAAAAGTACTGCCAGAAAGGCAATTTGTTAAATTTTAATTTTTACACAGCATGTCGGGCGTGCACCTTGGGTGCCTGTTATAACTAGTCCCTTAGATTTCTTATAAGACTAATGATGACTCTAAAAGTCTAATCTCATCTCTTACAAACATATTATACAGTAACGAATGACAAATTACATTTCTATCCCAAATCTTAAACTACATGCAACATCAGCAACATGTAAATAGTTCACGAACTTGACTGTAATTACGTGATGCATTAATAATGACAGGTGAAATACTATGACACCGTAATGAAGTTAAATTGACTTAATTTTGTTGGGAACTTCAATTAGCGAGCGGCCCGTGTTTACGTCGAACGCTTGGGCTTTATTTAATGCACAATCATTTTAAAATTGAATAAACAACACCATGTAGGTATGCAGTGCTTGTGGAGAATGCATGGGGAATTTATTTTGTTGTACTGGTTAAAAACCTTGGTCATTTAAACGAATGAATTAGTTTTTTTTAATGCGATTATTTTACATCTTGCTATCCAGCCTTTTCAGCGTCTATCCGAAGTGTTAACTAAATTGTAGAACTACTAAATAAACTAGGAAGCCTTCATTTATACCTAGGTATCACCAGATTTTCCACAGAATGGTATGCCTTCATTCACTTTACAAGCTCTTACTTAAAATATTGTCCTATGTAAAGATATACAAGTCATCCGGAGAAGTTCGTTCTACCACTGCACCTATTTCTGCCGCCAAACAGTGATGCTTGCATCGCTGTGTTCCGGTGTGAGACACATGAGACATTCCATCTTTAGGTCTAGGACCATTTAGGCAACAACCTAGGTATTGCAGTTGTTATGGGCAAAGGTAAACGCTTAACGTCAGGTGGGCTTGTTAGCTCGTTTCGCTACTCTAGTCTCTATGCCATAAAAAGAAAATGAGTTTTTATTCGAACGAAGTTTCTTATCGCGGCCTGCGGTAGGTGTGATTAATGTCTCGTCAGATTTTAACAACTATGAAATAAAACATGCAAAAAGACATGTTTTACTGGGGATCGAACTTAGTTCATATGGTATTTCAGAACGACGCTTGATGTTCACTGCCATCTATGCTTGTATTATAGTTGCGAAATTTAGCATTATAACTAACCGATCAATATTTATTTATTTATTTAAGGCGCATGCGCCTTTTAATAAATACCTTTAAAAACCCAAGTTTATAATGCAATAACCGCCATTTATTGCCAGTGATGATTGAGGCTAAAAAACATTAAAATTGTGGATTCAACAACCAGTCTACAGAATCAGTCAGTAAATGACTTGTCATAAAATAATTCGTGCAAATCATCCGTAGTATTGGCAAAATTACAAGTGATAGTAAAAAAAGAATTTTGCGCAGTTTCCCTGACCGTACACGATTTTTATTATTATTTTGTTTTAATGGATTTCTTTGTAACAATATTTTTAAAACAAACCCTTCAAACAACAAAACAACAAAATTTGCAGTATTTTTCAATAAACGTAAAGTATTAATAATAATAATAATAATTAAGCCTTTATTTCCCAAATTTAACACAACTAACAATTCCTCTTACAAAATAACATTTTATACATTGTTTTATCTGTTGGTATACTTATATTAATATTGAATTATTATACATTTAACAAGTAGTGTATTGTTGTGAGTATATGTAGTGTAGTAGGTATAGTGTAGTGTTGTGTGTAGGTAAGTGTAGGTATGTGTAATAAAGTGTAGTGTAGATGTTTGTAATGTGTATGTGTAGTTTATTATCAATTTACTATAGATTCATCATTATATTACTACAAAATATCACAAGATTAACAAAATAAAATTTTTTGCTTACTGTAAGTATTATTGTTATGTATAATATTGTTATCTATAATTTTCATATTTTTTCAACAAAAAATTTGTTATTTATTTATTTTATACATAGTATCAACTGCAGTTTAAATTCATGATAAGTTTCCTGTCCTAATTCCATTAGAATTATTTGTACATTGTGACTATATATACAAGTACCTATACTATGATATTGATTAACTTTTTTATTTTATTTTATTATTAAGTATGTTATTATAACAAATATGAACATTTATAGCTATTTATTATTTTGATATATGTTGTGAATTGTATTGATTATAATATTAAATTTCAAATAATTATTGGGGCGTCCATCTGCGGACATAGGCCTCCTCCATCTTGTTCCACTTCTCTCTATCCTGAGCATGACGCGTCCACGTGACCCCAGCGCTCTCTACGATATCGTCGGCCCAGCGGCGGCGCGGGCGTCCTGGTGGGCGGCGCTCGCCTCGCGGGTACCAATGTAGTAGCCTTTCGCTCCACCTGTTGTCGCTCGTTCTGGCAGTGTGTCCTGCCCAACGCCATTTTAAGCGACATGCCATTTTTGCTGCGTCCGTGATTTTGGTTCTCTTACGGATGTCTCTGCATCTCACTTTGTCCATCAGTTTGATTCCTAGCATACTTCTTTCGACTGATCTTTGGAATGTTTGGATTTTCTTTATTATATCCTGCGTGATAGGCCATGATTGACATCCGTATAATAATGTAGGGGTTACGACCGAATCCATTGCTTTTTTCTTTAGGTGTAATTTCATTTTAGATTTAAAGATATGTTTGAGTGACCAGTATGCTTTCCATGCTTTCTTTATCCTTATTTCGACTTCTTCTGTGTAATGGCTTTTAAAAGAGATGTTCTGACCTAGATACGTGTATTGATCAGCATACCCAATAATTTCTTTGTTGATATACTTATATGTTTTCTTTATTCCCGTTTGTCATGACACAAGTTTTTTCAGGATTCATCTCCAGTCCACACTCTCTACTTTGGCAATCAAGAGTGCGTAACATGTCTTGTAGATCTTTGTGGTTCTCTGTTACTATAACAATATCATCTGCGAAACGAAGGTGGCTTAGGAGCTCACCGTTGATTTTTATTCCGAGTCCAGTCCAATCAAGCTTTTTAAAAATATATTCTAAGAGACAGTTAAACAGGTTTGGTGAGATAGGGTCACCTTGTCTTACCCCTCGTTTTAGATCAAAAACATCTCCTTTTTTCTCTAGTTTGACTGTAGCTTTACTTTTTCGATATATTTCTTCAAGGACTTTTATATACTTATTTGGTATTCCTTGCTCTCTCAAAGCACTCCAAAGTTTATTGTGGAGAATGGTATCGAAGGCTTTGGAGTAGTCCACAAAAGCTACATATAGTATTTTTCCATATTCAGTGTATTTCTCGATTATTTGTCTCAGAGCGAATATGTGGTCCAGAGTTGAGAATTTGCTTCTAAAGCCGGCTTGCTCTCTCGGTTGTTCAGATTCCATTTGTTTTTTAATTCTGTTAAGGATGACGTTAGTAAACAATTTATACGTGGACTGCAGTAAACTGATCGGTCGGTAGTTGGATATATTAAGTGGGTCCCCTTTTTTGTAGAGCAGCGTTATTACAGAGGTTTCCCATTGTTCAGGTAGGTGTTCTTGTGTAATTATGTTATTGAACAATTTGGTTAAGATAGGTGTCATTGGTTCCAATAATGCTTTGATCATGTCATTTGTTATGTGGTCGCTTCCTGGACTCTTCATAGTTTTAAGGTTCATTATAGATTGTTTAATCTCTATTTCCAGTAGCAAAGGGATTTCTTCGATTTCGTCATCCTGCAGGGTTGGTCGGACTTCATTGGTGTGATTTCTACTACTACTATTGTACAGCTTTTTGTAATACTCAGTTGCCGTAGTTATGATGTTTTTTCTGTTAGTTGTATCTTTGCCTGTACTATCTTTCAGTTTCTGTATCCATAGTTTTGTAGTATTAATGCGTTTATCTCCTCTTTTAACTGATCTTCTTGTCTCTAGTTCTTCTTCATATATTTTTAGTTTATAGTATTCTTGATTTCTTTTTATGTTTTTTCGTATTTTCCCATAAAGTATTTTGATTTGTTTCTTTTCAGTGCTTGTTCTTTCTGGCTTTTCTTTGAGTCTCGTTCTTTCTTCTATCATACTTCTAGTTTTATCTGTTATTATGTACTCTATTCTGTTTCTCTTTTCGTGTCTCGGTAGTTTGTTGAAGCTATCCTTAATTGTATGCAATAAGTCGTTATATGTTACCTGAATATTTTCAACATTTTTAATGTGCTTTGTGAGCTCTGTGAAAATATTTTTTAGTGACTCTTGCTCTATTGGGTTAAGTGTTGAGCATCTTCCGTGATAAGATTTTCTCGTCTTTTTCTTTATGGTTGTAGCCAACGTCGCTCGAACCATCCTGTGATCGGTCGGGTGGGTAGTATTTATTACTTCTACGTTTTCTATATTGTGAATGTGTGATTTATGTGTGATGATGAAGTCTATTTCGTTAGTTGTTCTGCCGTCTGGTGACCGCCAAGTCCATTTCTTTTTAGCTTTTTTCTTGAAATGAGTATTCATAATATACAGTTGATTTTCTAAACAGAATTCGATCAAGGCTTTACCTCTGTCGTTTCTTAGACCATACCCCGACGTACCTAGAGCTGCGCTGTCATATAGGGTACGTGGGCCAATCTTCGCGTTAAAATCACCAAGTATAATCATATTTGGAAGAGTATTTTCTAGTGATGTTCTTAAGCTGTTGTAGAAAGTTTCCAATTCTTCTTGAGTAGATTTTTCTGTGGGTGCATAGACTTGGATAAAGCTAAAGTTGTAACTAGCTAAGCTCATGTCTAACCTCGCCACTCTCTCTGAAATAGCCCTGAAATCTAAGATGTTAGATTTTAGTTTCTTTTTCACCATAAACCCTACGCCGTTTCTTCCACTTTTCTTTCCTGTATATAGAAAAATGTAGTCTTCGTGCTCTATTATGTGAGTTCCTTCTTTTTTAATTTCTGAGAGGCCTAGTATGTCCCATTTTATATTTTGTAATGCATTTTCTAGCTCTTCCTGTCGTCCAATTCCTACAAGAGATCTCACGTTCAGTGTGCATATATAGGTTCGTTCTAATATTGGTTTGGTTTTAATAGTGGATTTTTTATTTTTATTATTTATTGTAGTTAGTTTTCCTTGATTTAGAAGGTTGTGGTCGTAATCCCCCACGATGATCGGTTGGCTTGGGGGAATATAGAGTAGGTGATTTATAGGCTCTGACTTATTGGGGATATTTGTCTCTGGAGGGTTTTGGTCTTTCTCTCCCACGGGGACCAGCCGGATTGGGAGAGGGTTAACATTGTTGGTTTTTATATATGTGGTTTTTATGGAGGAGGCCTCAGATTTTCATGCATCTTCGGTTCTAGTGACATAAGACATCATTGTGTTATTATTTGTTTTATATTTTTTGCTAATTTGAGTAGGTGGTTTTTGTTGAAACTGGGTTGTAGTACATTCAGTGACTTGAGAAGTAACATGCGGTGGTGATATGGAAAGTTGCCTTTTATTGGTGCACAAATCTTTGTCGTTTTGCTTTATAATGAGTTTGTCGTATTTTATGAAGGCAATGTTGCCCTTTTCCTTTTCCTGTCGCTGTTGTTCTTTAAGTTCTTCCCTTTTTTTCAAAATATTTACTGGAAATTCCTCAGTAATGTATATTTTTGTGCCTTCTAAGTTCTTTTTCTTTTTTAGGATTTTAATTTTTCTTCCTAATGTAGTAAAAATTACCGATATAGGTCTTGGTCGGCTCCCTTTTCTACCGATTCTTCTCACTGATTGAACTTCAAATTCCTGAATATCTTCTTTAATTTTGTTCTTTATGATGTCTATAATATTGTTCTGAAGGTCAAAGTACGATTTTTCATTTTCGTTTTCATCAACTCCAAAAAACATTAAATTTCTTTGTACGCTATTCTTCTCTAGTATGTATAGTCTTTTTTCTTGATCTTCTAACTTTAATTTCAAGTCGCCCAAATCTTCATTTATCTCAACAAATTTCGTATCTATGTGTGTTTTTATTTTTGTAGTAATTTTTTCTTCTAACTGCGCAAAATTTAAGTCTATGGAGGAAAATCTTTGTATGAACTCACTTTTCATTTCAATAATTAATTTTTGTAAGCCTTCCATAGTGACCTTTGTTTACCCTACTAGTGGTGCCCTCTATCGGTGAAATGCCGTACTGTTGTGTGCGCTCGCTTCTAAGTTCAGTCGGTGCGACGACGCGTCGCTGTTGATCGATGATGTCTACCACAGCGCTTTGTAGTTTTGGTTTCTCACAAAAGATGGCGCTTATACTACTGTTTGATAGTGAGTTGCACTTTTATTGTTTTTGTGACATTTGTATTTAGTTTTATTTTTATTTTTTATAATATAGAAATACACCGTGCATTTGTTACTCCTATTGCACTATTACTGTTCTTTGCACAAAGCGAAGAATGTTTCACTTCTATACCACTAGACCGTTCCATAACACAGCTGTCACCAAATTCAGATTTATTCAAAGTCATGTAAACAAACGGCTCAATCACTGTTTTTTAGCGACTTTTTCCTAGATGCACACGAAATTCACTCCGATGTTAAACTGTTGTGGATATAAGTCGATAGCATGAATCAGATAGCTTTATTTTAGTGTTTTCAAAGTCTATTAAACACTTTTTGTCCATTTGCACAGTTCACCGGTAACCTGTTAGTTTTTCACATAACTTAATAATGTCTTATTTATTACTCTCACAAACATCAGTCACTAATATTTACACTAGGGTCTTTGTATTACAGTTCTTTTTGGCACTGATTTTAATTTATTTGTATATTTTACAGTAAATATAAGCGGAGCGAAGTTAGTAAAGTATTAGCATCGGTAAACGCACAAAATCCAATTACGAACGGTTAACAGTAGGATAAGTTAATGCCCCCACAACATGCAAATAGAATTAAATATCGGTGGAAAGCCAATTAAAGTCGTAAACTTTAATTGATATTCATGAACTCATAATGGGAAATGTAGCTGAAAACGATGTCGAAAACTTCCACTTCACGGAGCCTCTAATTATGCTTAAAACGAGCACCTGAGCCACGTTCTACGCTTCGTTATCTTGCTCGCTTACTGGCGATAATATTTTATTTCCACACAAATTATGAAGATAAGCAAGATAGTTAAGTAAAAAATTAGCTTTCAGGAAAACAGAGGCTTATTATCGAATTAGCTTACACTGTGACGAAAATCTTCAGACAATTTCTTTGAAACTGGAGGACAACACATAACATAATCACCCCATTGTTGTCCAGTGGGACACAGCTGGGCACATTCTTCTCAGAATGAAAAGGATTTAGGCCTTAGTCCAGCACGCTAGCACACCTCGGACACTCAATACAATATAAATGCTAGCGCCACCTACATACATAAGATTACGTCTGTACACGAACGCACACACACGTGTAGGTTAGGGATGCTCGCCGCTCGTAGTGCCGACTGGGTTCCAAGCGCTTCTCAGTAGCTTTGAGAGATGGCGTGCTTGTGTAGCGACTGGCGATTGACATCCATTGCAATCTTGCAGTCCAATTGCCGGCAAACCGCGGGCAGGTGCGGGGCGCGGGCGAGGAATCTTAAATTGGCGGGGGGCGGTGAGTGGCCGTTCTGTACGTAGTACTATTAGGTATTCTGTGACGCTAGCCTAATACTGCGGGTTGGCGGACTACACACACCATCTTCATTGTTATTATTTATTATTATCAGCCTATACTCTCCCACTGCAGGGAAAAGGCCACCCTTTCCTTATTCCACTCTTTCCGGTCGAGTGCAAGTGTGGACTAGTCTTTTCTATACGAGTCCAGCTCGTCCCGCCATCTTCGCCTGGGTCTGCCGCGATGCCGTTGCACGTTTTTCGGGACCCACTCGGTACAAATTTTAGCCCAAAAATTTACCGACATTCGGCAAACGTGTCTGGCCCAGTCCCACTTAAGCTTGGCAGCTTTTTAAACGAAATCTGCTTGAATCACTAAGCGAGCTTATACGCTTATTTTAAATAAAAATTAGACTTTATCAAGTGCTTTTCGTTTAAACGCCCACTTCTACTCTCAGGTATGCAGGTTTCCTCACGATGTTTTCCTTCACCGTGTGTGGGTCACAAGTGTGGGTCAGATTGCCTCCTGTATAGAAGGCATCGACCATACAGCCCAATAGACGCCTAATGTTAAATATAATGCGTGAAATGAATTCTGCTACTAGCTGGTACAACAATCTGATTGGCCCTACAAAGACGGCTATTGGCTAATCACTAACGCGGCAGTTTTGACGGCTCATATATGTGGTCGAAACCGATTTGAAGATTTCAAGTGGCAAATAGTGTAGACCTACATTAGTGAAATTTCATAGATGTGTTGATAGACATCTGTCGCCTGTTATGAGGCGTCTATGGGGTGTATGGTCGATGATGGAAAGCAAACGTTTAACTGCAAGGCCCTTACTGTTTAACGTGAGACTAAAAAGGGAAAATAAAGTGCTTTTTTAACAGGATCCAGTTCAGCCTAGGAAGTCAGTTCCCTGAGTAAATCCGTAATATAATCTTCTTTTTCGATCATCCCTGGTCCTTCAATTAAGGCTTACGTCGGAAAAAGTTCATTACATTAACGAATCGGGGTCGATTTTTGATTCCTCGAACCGAAAATCAAAGGAAAAAAACAGAGCTTAAAGAGATTTCATTACAGTGAGCTTAATATAGAATCTCAACGGTACGTTGATAATAAAATACTATAGTTCAAAAAATTAAGCGGACATAGATTTAGATTTATTTTATTTATTTATTTGTTCAGTGGTAGGTATACATAACAAAAACAAAGATGTAAACATAAACACATTAGAGTTTTACCGTACACACATCAAGCTGTACATTTCCAGTATAAGCTGACCTCGCATTGTATAGGTTTTCCTTACAACGCGAGGTCAGCCTTTACTGGTTTTGTACAGCTTGATGTGTAGCCGTGTGTACATCAGTATCATCGACTATACAAACAGGTACTTAAACAAAAATATAGTTATCAAGGTAGGATATTAAATAAGTACAATGAGGGTAGATACCAGATAATATTTAGCTACATTATGAAGGAGCGAACACCACAACACAGCGATAGGAAAACTAAGTGCGCTTTTTACGCTTTCACCATACATACCAGAAACTGCTGAACATGGCCAACGATGTGCTTATAGAGTACCTACTAAAGCTGGAGGGCCAAATTTGAACTATTAGGTACTGAGAAAAAATTTCAAACAAAAACTGACATTTTAGTTTTTTTTTTAATATACCAACATATATTATTGCACTAATTGATAAGGTTGCTAATAAGAAACATATCTTGCCAAGAAGTGTTACGCGGAAAATTAAAGGAAATTGATTTGTCCCTTCTGCTCCTATTTTCAAAACTCAACATTTATAAAACCTTATTCTTATTTTATACTAAACCTCTTAAGGGGTCACTGTACTCATCATTGTGAACTACTTTTACTATGGGACCAACCTTGGAGTAATTTTTCCTCCTAGGGACCAACCATGAAATCGCGAAAAAAAATCAGCTGATCCCTACATTTTGTCGATTTACCACCACCGATCTGCAGTTTTTTTTTTTGCGGTACCAGTGTTGGTCCCATAGTAGAAGTTGTTCATAATGATGAGTACAATGACCCCTAAAGAGATTTAGTATAAACCAAGAATAAGGTTGTAGGCTGATAGTCCATATTGGAATAATCCACGCTTGTGTAAATATTCCACACACAACTTATATGCATAAGTGTATTGTTGCCTTTGAGCTCAAAAGCAGCGAAGGCGTTACTACATCAATACCGAATCGAGTGATTTTACGGAAAATCGAAGGTTCATATGGCTTACGTTCCAATTACCCACTGCCTCTCCCTTCAAGTTGTTGACCTACATACCCCCGGTTTGTTTCCTGAGCCAAAACCCTCAGATCACAAACCTCTTAACCAAATCAATTCCATCCTTATTTATATTCAGATAAGGTCGTTATTAAAAGAACAAGAGGTCGAGCTTCAAACGATTAATATTCAGTAGCTTTTTACTGTTGGTACCTATCAATTTGTTTAATAAATGATACTTCACACTTCTGTTCTTTTGTAAGTTTCAACAATCGGGGCTGTCTGTCATCGACGATGCTTTTTAGGGTTCGGTTGTTCCTACAAGGAACCCTTATAGATTCGTCATGTCTGTCCGTCTGTCCTAATCTTTTACAGCTTAATAACTTCCACAGTTATAAACCTATAAACATAAGTAAATGTAATTTTGTTAAAAAATAGTCTAGATATAGAACTCAATTTTAAAAGAATAAAAAAATCGTGATTACGTATTTTAGGGGAAGCATGTGAAATGGGGATGAAAATATATTTTTTACTGCACCCCCTCGTATGGGATATCATTAAATAGGTCTACTAAAATGAAGGTGATGTTTAATACATCACTTTTTTATCAAGTGTGCCATCTGCGAAATATAGACCACCAAAGTGGTTTGCAATGTGTGTCATCATTACAGCCGAAAGACGTCCACTACTGGACATAGGCCTCCCCCAATTAAGGGGGGGATATGCCATAATCGCCACGCTTGCAATGTGTGTGTCCCCTGCCATTTCTAAACTATGCAATGTAGAAACTTATAATCTTCCACCTTGATAGACCTTTGTAAAAACTCTCTTTTAAAATTATTCTGAGCATAATGTAATCATAAATTTTCGAGTAATAGAGAGAAAACTGCCAAACACTTAAGACATCCTAGTTCATAGGCCAATGACTTTAGAGAAAAATGTTTTAGCAAACAATGCTCCTTTAGTTACCTTCTATTTGAATAAATCACAAAAAGTACCTTGGTATTATGTTGACATCACACACTTTTTAAATATGGCCCGCTAGATGACTCTGTATAACAACACACTCCGAGTCGCCAATGCTGCCGTCTATTGCAAAAACGGAAAAAAACTAAAATAGACATGATAACTATTCGATTTGATTTGTTTGTAAATGTTACACCTACCTACGGAACCTTATAATACTGAGCATGGCCCGACATGCTCTTAGCCCATTTTATTTATTTGTATATTTTACGAAGGACTGTGCAGTGTCTTTGGCGCTTTACAAATTATGTTAGAAACAAATCACATTGCGTACAAACGATGGCATGTTTTAATGTAAACGTTGTATATTTTGGGAAGGAGTGCCGACTGTTATGATTGACACTGAAGGAAGCTTTGTCTGTTTAAATAAAAAGAGCCATTATAACTATTCGATTTGATTTGTTTGTAAATATTACACCTACCTACGGAACCTTATAATACTGAGCATGGCCCGACATGCTCTTGGCCCATTTTATTCATTTGTATATTTTACGAAGGACTGTGCAGTGTCTTTGGCGCTTTACAAATTATGTTAGAAACAAATCACATTGCGTACAAACGATGGCATGTTTTAATGTAAACGAAGTATATTTTGGAAAGGTGTGCCGACTGTTATGATTGACACTGAAGGAAGCTTTCTCTGTTTTGGTTTCGTTTTAAGTCTTGAAGGGTAAACAGCAGCAAGGCAGCCCTGGAGCGTGTTTCACGAAATAATTACATCCTCTTTAGAAATACAGTCGCCGGTTTTACTGTATATTCCTTGTTGGTTTAGGTATATTTGTTTGTTTTTCCACTTTTACTGTTGTACGAATTTTAATTAGGTTTAGATTTAAACAAATTTATTACTAACAAAAACACAAAGTCACTTGAGAACAAATAAATATTAATAATAACAATATTTTGTTTAAATTAACTTTTGTACCCATCCAATGCATTTATTATTTTACAAAAGAGTTGTCTGAAATTACATACAGTGCTAGCTCAGTTTTGAATGCATTAAATGAGCTTAAATTTTTTTTACATGCGGGTATTTTATCATAGAGTTTTGCTCATTCAAAAGTTAACGTTAATTAATAGGTTTATTACTTGTGATCACAAATCGCACACATTGCGATTATGACAATATTATCATTGTTGTAAAGTAGCTGGCTTCGCTCCCGTGCTATGGCGAATAAAAATATTGTATGTGTAATCTAGGACATGGTCTATACAGGGTTATTTGTAAAACACCGTTAACCTCTCAGGACTATGTTACTAAGTTACTAACATCATAATCAACAACTTTTCTTATATGACTTTTAAAAATTCATCATATTTAAGTTCATCAGATTTTCATACAAAAATAAAAATATTTAAATTCAACGCTCTAAATGTTACGAAGTCCATGCGAAGCAAAAGATAGCGAGGGGAGCGGGCTTAGGGCGGCGGAGGCGCTTAAACTTGACCTATTTACGGGCCGCCCTCAGTCGGTCGGTCGCTTTGATGCGCTGGCGTCACGTCGTCGTACAGCAAAATACAGAGTTGAAATGTGTTAGATAGGACAACAAAATCTTGAAGGTTTGTTTTTGGTAAATGCATTATGTTTTGTAAAAAGTCATGAAACAAAAGTTGTTGATTATGATGTTAGTAACATAGTCCTGAGAGGTTAACGGTGTTTTACAAATAACCCTGTATATGTGCCAAATTTCATCCAAATCCGTTCAGCCGTTTCAGCATGATTGAAGGACAAACAAACAAAGAAACATCTATACTTTTGCATTTATAATTTTAGTATGAATAGGTTTTAAGAAAGACCATCGAGAGGCCTGTGTTGTAACTGTTATGATGATGACGAAGATTTAACATTAACATTTGATTTAACATTTTTAACCGACTTCAAAAAAGGAGGAGGTTCTCAATTTGATTGTATGTTTTTTTTTTATTAACATTTTTGGGAACTAAGTCTGAGAGCTTATCACTAGTCTCAGCCTCATGGATTAAACCTGAACTAAGTAGGTTCACTCTCTTCGCTAAGTATTGGACTCTGCTACTTTCCCAATTCGTACACTAACCGGATCCTAAAACTAATCCTCAACTTCATCGATCCATATAATTATACTTACATAAATCCTATGCATATAATTATAAACTATTGTACATGATACACAGAATCTATAAGTACGCTTAGTTAGACGTCATCAAATCAGTGGAGTACATAATACCATCGAATACATACATAACAATGGCTCGTCAACTCGTTAACTGTCATTACCAAAACGTCGTTAGTCTATAATTCATTTAAATTGAAGCGTAAAAGCGTTGTATAAAGTCTATTTTATGAGTGATTTATTACTTTGCATCTTTTTTATTTCTTTTTGCGTTTTGTGCATAAACTTTTTGTGCAGAGCAGTAAAATTTACAAAAACGATTAAAACCACTCATGGGGTCATTATGCTCATTCGTATGAACAACTCTCACTATGGGACCAATCCTGAAATCGCGAAACAAAAATCAGCTGCTCCCTACATTTGTGTTCACTTATATCGACAAAATGTAGGGAACAGCAGTTTTTATTTTTTATTTTATTTTTCTTCAACTTGGCATATAACTGAATGATACAATCTAAATAAAATGATTTTTTGCGTAGAAAAATAATGTACAATATACATGTACGTACCTGGCTAATAATTGACGAGTAGATGATATTATACTTATCTCCATTATCTTATATTTGAGCTCCATGAGCTTATTCCGCAATCTCCTTTCTTTCATCGGACTACACGCCGCACTGCAGGATATCATCCACATTTGGTGGAAATCCCAACAATCAGGACCAAGCGCTTTGAGAACTCTTTCATAATGCGCACAGCCAAGTTGTGGAATTCACTGCCGGCATCTGTATTTCCGGGCACTTATAACCCTAACGCCTTTAAAGCTGGAGTGAATCGGCACCTAATAGGTTTGCTCGCTCCATCGTCGACCACATCCTGACAAAGCTGTCTAGATTGTGGTCAAGAGCAGATCTATAAATCATTAAAAAAAAAAAAAAAGTAGATATTATTGTATCCATATTCAAAAGTAATTTGTAACTGTCATGGACGAATAAAAAAGCGGACGGAATCTCGCCAAACAATAAGTGAAGCATCCATAGTAAGACGGCTCGCTTAAAAGTACGGGCTGGCACGCACACATTCACATCAATAGTATGCCAAAAAGCCGCGATTACGCAAAAATTTACATTGTTCTTCAAAATTTGTTTAGCGAGATTCCATCCGCCTTTTTTAGTCGTCCGAGGTAATTTTATGTAAAATCGTGAAATCTAACAACGTATTTATTCATCCCATAAAAGGATTCAACGTAAATTTAAATATATTTCGAAAGGAAATCTCCATTCCAATCCCTCCTTCATGAAAATAATACACCTATTTCTAAATCTTGTAATATTTACACGTGGTTGGATACCATCCAGTCCCTTGGGCGACCCGTACTATCACAATCCGTTGTTCCCTCCCTTAGAACTAAATAATTTCACAATCCACAAGAGGGACAGGGTCATACTACTCACTTGATTAGTTATCCCTGCGACCGTTAATAAAAATTTAATGAACTTAGGTCACGCGTGTTGCTTTAAAATTAATAAATGACGGGAAAATAACACTTGTGTAACACTTGGTTATTATTAATTGTGTATGTGATGGCCATGCATGATACCTTTTTTAGGGTTCCGTACCCGAAGGGTGCCAAACGGGACCCTATTACTCTCGCAACGCTGTCCGTCCGTCCGTCCGTCCGTCTGTCTGTCACAGGGCTGTATCTTTGTAACGGTAATAGATAATCAGCTGAAATTTTCACAGAATATGTGTTGCTGTGAGGTGTATCACGACAAATACTAAAAATAAAAAAAAGTCTAAAACCAAAGGGGGTCCCCATACAAGAAACCTCGAAAAACATGCATTTTTTTCAACGTTTTTGTTCCTGCTCTATCTTCAAAACGGTAATACATACCAGCGTCAAACTTGGTCTGATTATAGTGCATACTATGTAGTTTAGCAACAAATACTAAAAACAGGGCAAACGTAGACATATGTGGTGGTACCTACGTAAGAAAGAGATGTAAAAATTCACATTTTGCGTACGTTCGTTGATGTCTTTTGATAAACTCTCGTAAATTAAATCAGTTTCTATGGGGTATTAGGTCGATGGGTGGTACGGAACCCTTACTGCGTGAGTCCAACTCACACTTGGCCGGTTTTTTTTGTTTATTTAAAGAAATTATGTGGTCATATTTGAAGGACTCATTCAGTAAGTGCTATCGAACAACTTTTATAATGGGACCAACCCTGAAATTGCGAAAAAAAAACAGAACAAAATGTAGGGGATCAGCTGATTTGTTTTTTGCGATTTCAAGGATGGTCCCAAAGTAAAAGTTGCTCGATAGCAGTTTCTGAATGAGTCCTTCAAATATGACCACGCATTTCTGATACTATATTATAGGATGGCAAAATGAGCTAAAGGCCCACCTGGGGTTAAGACCCCAAGAGAGAGAGAGAGTTAGAGTAAGTTCTAGACTGATTTGAGCTCTTAAAAAAAAATCGGCCCAGAAATCTCGGAGTAATCGGTGTATATACATGAAAATGTTCCGTGTGGTGCCGGACGTAAAGAATTTCACCACCCTCTCTCTTCTCATGGGTGTCGTAAAAGGCGACTAAGGGATTCACCAGAGGATGGGCAGCAGCGTTCTCTGAGTATTTAAACAACCAACTGCGATCGCCAACCCGCCTGCCAAGCGTGGCGATTATGGCATATCCCCCCCTTGGGGGAGGCCTTTGTCCAGCAGTGGACGTCTTTCGGCTGAAATGAATGAATGAATGAATACATGAAAAAAAAAACCCGCCGAATACATAACCTCCTCCTTTATTTGAAGTCGGTTAAAAAGCAACGTTGTATATACTTTATAAATTCAGATAGATTTTCTTCAAAGCCCAAAAGCCTCATTCTGAAAGTTGGTTACAACATTTCAGTCTTACTAAACATAGTGCCAAAATAGGCGAAAAGTCAGTCGCCTTATAAGCAAAGTTCCTAAATAACTTTTAATATTTTTTTCACGAGTCAGGTGGGCCGAAATGGAATCACCATTAGAGGTGAAAGCCTTCCAGAATTTTATCGGAAATAGACTTAACGATGACTTTTCTGGCTTCAAACTGAATTGAATATTTATGAGCCACCCTTCTTTTAACGCTCCACAGACAAAACTTAGCTACGAAATTGTGTTTCATATTATTCTCGTCAATTTATAAAATAGTATCACACTATAATTATAAATGCGAAAGTTTGTGAGTGTGCATGTATGTATGTATGTTTGTTATCTCTTCGGCCGAATGGATTTTGATGAAATTTGGCACAGATAGACCATAACCCGGATTAACAGTTCAGGAGGGATGCGTGATAAACGACAAAGGCATTATTTGAAGACAACCACTCGGCATGGGACATGGACATGGGACATACAACACAACTGGCGAAATGTGGGTGTACTATAGACCTCTGCCTACCCCTTCGGGGAAATACAGGCGTGATGTTATGTTATGTTATGTAACCACTCGGCATAATATGTATCAGGGTGTCATAAACGTCGAACTAATGCGAGAAGATAAACAGTTCCCGATGCGAAATAAACGACATTCACCTCCGCGTTAGTATATATTCTATGCTCGGATAAATAAAAATGGCGGACGGAATCTCGCTAAGAAAAGATTGAAGCACTTCGTTTTTTCCTAAACCCACTATAATTTCGACAGAATTTTAACACACCAGATATATATTGTTATTTTATTTGTGACACTACGACAATAACTACCGTCACATGAGATTTGTTGCGTAATCGCGGCTTTTTGTCTTACTGTGGGTGTGAATGTGTGCGTGCCAGCCCGTACTTTTAAGCGAGCCGTCTTACTATGGGTGCTTCACTTTTAGTTTAGCGAGACTCCGTCCGCCTTTTTTTATTCTTCCAAGATTCTATGACGTCGGTGAAACTGCGGACGAACTCTAGTTATATCTAAAGAATCATAAATAAAAGAAAAAAAAAATACAAATATACGCTTCGACTTGAGAACCTCCTCCTTTTTTCGTCGGTAAAAAAATAATTTAAAAACTTACGTAAAGACATTCTTGTAGAGAAGTTCATAGAATGAACATCGTTATGTATACCTACGATTATTTCTTTCGTTTGACCTACATATTATAAATTCAACATAAATAGGTAATTGGTAACCATTATTTTGTTATTTATGAAGGTACTCTACCTTACTTTTAAAAGGAGAAGCATGTGTAGTTCTTACAGAGACACCGCCATTTATTTATAAATAACTGATGACTTATGTACTTTTATAACAATTACTTTATTAAAAACTTAGACTACCACATAAATAGTAGCTACGTTTAACTATAGATATAATTTATCATGCACAAGACTTTGCCCGTGGCTTCGCCCGCGTATAATTCGGCTTATCATAGAAAGTCTTATCGCGTATCCCTCGGGAACTTTTTATTTTCCCTGGATTAAAAGTATGATCTATCTGTGTACCAAATTTTATACAAATCCTTTTTAGTGTGATTGAGTAACGAACATCCAAACATATTCTTTACATAGGGCAAAGCGTAGTATAGCCACTAGAATTAAAGAACATATATAGCTGACGTCAAGAACAATGTTCCACAAAGTATGCAGTGTGTGAACATGCCCTAGACAAACCCAACCATTTTCTTCGATTTGATAAACGACAAGTTCTGGCGAAGGAAAACCGATATGTACCTAGAATGCTCCGTGAGGCTATTGAAATTAAAAAACATCCTAATTTTAATAGAGAAGATGGTTGGCAGCTGCCACCTGTTTGGAACCCAGTCCTAAAAATAATCAAGTCCCAAACAGCACGCAACACTGTAAAAAATAATGATATTGTGAGTGATTACTGCGTGCATCGAAACGATTTTAATTAATAATATTGTACGGTAGTTTTTTTTTTATATATATCTGTAAAGACGCTCGTCATTTTAGTCTACCTGTGACCACGAAATGCTGCAAAGCTTTCGAAACGTCAGGAAACCCAATTTGAATAATACACGCGATTTAATCCGGTTAAACTTTGTTTTATTATAATGTGTACTGATCGCGAAAACCTAAGAAATTATTATACCTATTCACAAACTTTCACATTTATAATATTAAGTAGGAGTATGATTAATAGGATGACGCCTACTTCTGTGACCGTCAATAAATAATGAAAATGAACTGATTTAAATAAAGGTCTTCAAAGATGGAAAATAAGAAGAAAATTATTATTTATTTCAGGACACTATAATTACTGACTGACAGCTTTTAAAACTGCTGGCTTTTAAAGTTGTACTCAGAGGTTCCTTACAAAATGTTAGCACTTTTATCAAGGTTTCGGCAAGGGTATTTAAAGGTTTAGACAAGGATTTTTTTTCAAAATTCTGCCCCAGGAATGTAATGAGTGGATCAAACCGCGACCTGAAGCTTGTGTTCAAGTGTTATGTATTATTTGTTTTTATATTTTTTTATATTTAAGGTAGTTTGCGGTACAGTAGCCAGTAGCATTTATAGTCGATTACTCATAGCACCTGATCTCCCAAACATAGCTTACTCTCATTTTGATTGGAGTTTTTGACGACGTCTGTGGTCTAGTGGTTCGAGTGTCGGACTGCTGATCACGAGGTCGTGGGTTCGATTCCCACAGAACACAAATATTTGTGTGATGAACATAAATGTTTGTGATGGTCTGGGTGTTTCTTATGTATTATAAGTATTTATTTACAAAAAAAAGTATATGAGTATTATATCCATTGTCTAATATTAGCCATATCACAAGCTCTGCTTAGTTAATACTTACGTCTTCTTCTATCGTGTCGACATAGCTACATGACATTAAATGTGATGTGTCTGACATTAAGATATCTGACAGTCAGTAGGTTGGTAGCGCCCTTAGATGATTAAGTAGCGCCGCTGACTACCCTGGGTGCGCCGGACGATCAATTAAATTAATTAATTAATTTTTAATTTTTAATTATCGTCACTCGTGGAGGCTCTTTTAACGCATATACTTACGTGTCATCAAGTCAAAATTGGGTTTTCCCTTAAAGCAATTGCTTTAGTCATTGCTCTGAGGGCTAACCCTTTCGTTGCCAACCCCGCTAATATGTGGAGCATAGAAATCTAAATAATAAGGTAATAGAAGGCGTAAAGGCGCGTGCAATTGTTGTCGCGTACAGTAGACCAATCCACGTAACTAAAGAAGTGCAGTGGCAGTGCAGTTTTAGTTATGTTTCTATCAAAACAATGCTTTTCGTATTCTCTTATCTACGGCGATCGCTGTCAGAAACGAACTGTAGCGTCACTGCAACTTGATCGACGTCATGAAATTACGTGAATTAGGGTCCTGGTGTCTCGTAGGACACCAGTTTACGAACCGTTTGCTTGATCATCACTCAGTGCTGTTTTGGACGCAGAGTCACTAACATTTGATTTTGCAGCATATCTAACGGAATATTTTCAGTCTCAAGACGAAAGTCTTTGACCAGTGTGTGTTGCCAGTAATTACTTACGGTACTGAAACGTGGTCGCTCACAATGGGCCTGATAAGAAGGCTCAAAGTCACTCAAAGGGCAATGGAGAGGGCTATGCTCGGAGTGTCCCTGCCTGATCGAATCAGAAATGAGGAGATTCGCAGGAGAACGAAAGTAACCGAGCCCGATGAATTGCCAAACTTAAGTGACAGTGGGCGGGGCACATTGCTCGCAGAACGGATGGCCGATGGGGCAGTAAAGTTCTGGAGTGGCGACCGCGTACTGGAAGGCGCAGCGTGGGTAGGCCCCCCACAAGGTGGACCGACGACCTGGTGAAGGTCGCGGGAATCCGCTGGATGCGGAAGGCACAGGACCGGTCGTTGTGGCGATGCTTGGGGGAGGCCTATGTCCAGCAGTGGACGTCTTTCGGCTGAAATGATGATGATGATGATGATTTTCAGGCTTAATTAATTTTGCATTGAATGCTAGAAATATGGTGGGCGTAATTGCGTATTTATGTGTTGGTAGTGACTAACTGGCGACACGCGTTCCGGTTTTAAAAGACGTTTCTTTTACTATATTATTTAGATTTCAATTATGCGGAGATAAAGTATTGTGCTTGACGCTGTCAACTCTAAGCAAGTCTTAGAAGGTGATACACAGATCAAAGATGATGTTCCTTTACCTTGCGTTAATGCTTTCTGTGTTCCCTTCTGTATGTATGAAGAGTAAACTGATGAGGGTTATGATCTGAGATAAAACGGATTGTATAATGTTGAAAGGGGTTTGTATTTGTATGTGTAAAATGTTCATTATCAAACAGCCTATAGTGTCGAGTTATATATTATAAGTTTTGTACACAGTAAACGCAAGCGTTTGAATTTTTGAGCACCTTAAGTTATACAGTATAACCTACGCAACTGACAATCAAATTGAAAAATATTAAAATAAATCCTAAAATCCACTGGAACGGATAGTTTGAGTAATTCCAATTCAATTCAATTCATTTATTTTGCGAAAATGGGTACAAAAATCAGATGGTAATTTAAAAAAGAAGTAGGTTACATATGCCATATTCTGCTGTTAAGCATGCAAAATTTAATACAAATACATTAATTAAAGTTGCAATTTCATAATACCAAAAATAAACGAAATAATTAATGTCAGTCTCATATTGTCATATCAAATTACACAAGTATATAAAATTATCATATGGTCAAATTCTCTCATCTAAATATTCCTTAACACTATAGTAGGCCTTCTGTATCAAATACCCTTTGACCTTACATTTAAATAATGACATGCTTTGAATGTCTATAATTGCATTAGGTAATTTGTTGTACAACTTGGGAGCCATGCAGAACACACTTTGACTTAAAAGTGTAGTTTTACTTCCGTACGACTTCGGTAAATAAATTGATAGCTATTGCCCACGGTATTTCGGCGGCAATTATTATGATATATTTTCAGGATAGAATTTTATTTTATATGCAATTATTTTTTTCTATAGTTAGCTTAGCCAGGAAAATATCAGTTCAATGATTTTGATTGCTTTGAGCGATATTTCCGCTTCTTCTGTATTAGTAAAAACATAATAAATCGATTGTGGTCTAGTGGTTCGAGTGTCGGAATGCTGATCACGAGGTCGTGAGTTCGATTCCCACAGGACAGAAATATTTATCTGATGAAAATTAGTGTTTGTGTTGGTCTGGGTGTTTTCTATGTATTATAAGTATTTAATTAATTTTAATTACAAAAAAAAAAGTATTTAAGTATTATAGCCATTCTCTAGTTCTCAAAGTACAAGCTCTGCTTAGTTGGGACTAGATGGTGCTGTGTAGAATGTCCCAAATTTTTTTATAAAAAAGAAAACAATTTTTTTATTTTTTATTTTTTTAAGTCAAAATGGGGAAATACTACCACCCATAGAGGAAATGAATATAACGTGCTACCACCGTACCCCATTTCTGCCGTCAAACAGTGATGCTTGCGTTGCTGTGTTCCGGTAGGTACCTACAAAGAGTATAAGTGCCGGTGAAATCACAATCATGTGAGGCTTTCCATCTTCATGTCTTCAGTATGGCAAGTGCGATTTGCAATACCATCTAGGCGACAGACTAGTTTGTATTGCAGTTGTTATGGGGAAAGGTAACATGAGGTGGGCTTAAAGCTCGTTTTGCATACTATATCATAATAAAATACAAGTGTGTTCCTATCCTATGTCTTGTACCTACTGAATAATAATTTTCTTATTTTTAATTTCTTGCTTCCAAACTTTACGAAACGATTGGTAACTTTCATACTCATCACGCAAATTACACCTCCCCCACCCAACATACAAATATACACCTTCCACATACACACATACAACTTTAGCAACTGCGTAATGTAGCTTTAATTCTACTTTACATTAGACAGATTTTTAATTTTTACTATAATTTTCTCCCAATTTAATTTAAGTATTGTAATTTTAATGTATTAATTATTCGTTCATCACTATTTAACTACATTAACGTAAATGGAAGGCGCTGGTAACCATGATACAATGTTTTTCATTAGTTACACGTACACGTACACACGGCTACACATCAAGCTGTACATTTCCAGTAAAAGTTGACCTCGCATTGTATAGGCTTTCCGTTCAATGCGAGATCAGCTTATACTGGAAATGTACAGCATGATGTGTAGCCGTGCGTACCAACGTTACCTCTTTTTCTGTAAAGTTCATTTCCAATTGTAATTTAAATAGGTGAAAAGTGTAAATATGCAAAAAAAAATATTGAACAAAAACTGTTGCTTAAGACGACTAACGGCCAAAATTAATATCCAATCTATCCACGATTTACCCTACTGGAGATAGAAATTTGACATATTTTGTATGGAGCTTATGTCAAATTCCTATCTCTAGTAGGGCAAATCATGGATAGATTGGATATTAATTTTGGCCGTTAGTATATTAAGTTATTGGTAAGTACTACACAAATTATACCAATAAAATCCAGTCTACCCTTCCATAAAATATACATATTTTATATTATGAAACAAGTTCAGCCCAGAATATAGTCTCCCTTTGTTTGCTATGTAAACATGTGTGCGTCTTCGACTTCGCCCTTTCACCGTACGTACACATAAGCAGTTGAGACATGTTTGGTGAGGTTAATTTGCTACAATATTGAGTTGATATCTCAATGTTTGATATTTGATATGAATTAAATTGATACTGTTTATGCTAAAGGGCTATTACATATTAAACATGTAACTACCAGGCTTTTCTACAACACAAAGTACCTATAAATAGTAATATAATTACATATAACGGTATTTTTTGTACATAGCAAACCTGAAATACCCCAAAATTTTCCTAAAAATTATCTGAGAATGTTTTTCTTAATTACAAAATTACATACTTTTATACTCCACTTTGACTTTTTTCTTTTCTTTTTCTTCTTTTAATTCACCAACTCAGCCAGGTCATGCACTGATTTTCTTTACTTTTGTGGATTCCTAATTCTTTATTGAAATAAAACGACTTGACTGTTTAACTAGTAATTTGCGTGTAATCTCAACGAACATTGTAGAAACTTATAACTAATCTTATTGGCTAATTCCTATCGACGACGCCGATTGGTTAAAAAATATCAGTCGCCCAGTATACTTGGCAGACACATTTGTAGTGCTGGAGGGTGCCCTACGATGCGTTTGCCGATTCGCGGTCCCCACTCAAGGACTTATCTGCTCCAACGGCCTCCGGTCCTTTGATAGACATGGTCAGACCTCTGCCACTTCAGCTTACTGATCCTACAATCTCTCAATATTTGTGATGAAAAAAGAAAAGAAAGAAAACGAAAGATGTTGATAGAATATATTTTAAATTTCGCCTAAAATCTCTTTAAATCTTTAAAAAAGGTTTTAAACCTTTTCAAAGATTTTAAGAGATTTAAAAAAAGGTTTCTTAAAAGAAAAGACCATGAATTGTACGTAAGTATTCACGTAAAACAAAAAACACCTTCAAACCCTTTAATATAAATTGCAAACATTATCTAAATATACTGCGCAAAGCCAATTTGGGGGACAATGTGATTGTTTTAGTTCCTTTTCCCCATTAAGAACTTATTAGGGTCCCTGTTATAGCAAAAAGGTCTTGCATCCAGCTTTGTTAAGATGCAAATTTATTCAGGAATACAAAGCTTGCTCCGTATAACAAAAGCTGTATGAGGGTAATGGTGGGGAGACATGACCCCGTCGGATTACCTACCGCGAATTTTGAAACACCCAGCTAATTTCACAGCATTTGTCTTTTTTGTGCATCCACGGTTAGGGGAGTTTAGGACAAATTGGCTCACTTACTTTTGTCTTTTGATTTTAGTTTTTGTTGCTCGGAATTAATAATGGGTATTTGTAACAGCTACTTCTCGCTGTTAATTTGTTACGGAAAAAAATGTTAAGCTCGTTTTTGTTGCAAAGGGAACTGTAATGAGTTTGGCTGGAGTAGGTAGGTACAATGTAAAAGTCGGAAGGGTCTATTTTTATACTTCTGACAAACAAAGAACTTTACAATCGACTTCATTCGAGCTTGTTTGTCCACTGACGGCCAATCCATACAAAAAAAATTTAATATAAAATATTTAGTTAATAATAGTAGCTTTGTAAGATTATTGATCAGCCGCCATTATCGAATATTTTGTTATAAAGTATGTACCAAAAAGAAAAAATTAAAACATGTAAAAGGTCGGCAACGCATCGGTGACTCCCCTGGTGTTGCGGATGTCCATGGGCGGCGGACAATATTGCGTATCGGCAAACGCAGCGTAGGGCGCCCCCCTGCCAGGTGGACCGACGACCTAAAGAACGTGGCTGGGGGCGACTGGATGCGGAAGGCAGAGGTCCGAGCGTTGTAGCGCAACTTGGGAGAGGCCTATGTCCAGCAGTGGACTGCGATAGGCTGAGTTGATGATGGGCGGCGGAGATTGCTTACCATCAGGTGACCCGCTTGCTCGTTTGCCCCCCTATGTTATAAAAAAATAATCCTATCAGGTAAAAAGTATATACCTAGAGGTATTAAACGCATTAAATAAAGGTTTTGTTGTATATTAATATCTAACAATGCGAAACTAACAGCCTGTCATCAGTCATCATCTTTTCCGCCTAGAAACTATGTAGGTACATACTTACTAGTGATGGGCCGACTATGGGTTTCACAATTGTTGAATATTCAGCCGACTAGTCGGCAATGCTGATCATTCTTGCTTCAGTCAAATTCGGGCATCTCCAGCTCACTGCGAAGATTGCAGTCTTAAGAGCCTTTCGAGTCGTGGCAACAAAATAATACAAGTTAGGTACCCATACCCACAAACGCCTCGTATTGCCAACAATTGTATTGTTCTTTATTTTTTAGTAAATAAATGCCGAATATTCGGCTATTCAGGCCGACTATTTGCCGAGTAGAAAACATGCTGAATAGTCGGTTGTCCGGACCAGTCGGTATGTATTAGAGCATACTATGTGTGGTCGGTCTTTTGGCTAAGAACAAAGTAAAAGTTTCTATTATGAGAGTACAACATAATAGAAACCTTCTTCAAACAAAAAGACACTCGTCTCCTAACAGATAATTCCATCACCCGATATCAGTCCTTGCAGCTATGTTGTCGAACAAACATCAAAGCGAAACAGTAACAACAAAGCATTCGACTCAATTCTGACCATTCCCAAACTTATGTTCAAATATTTGTTTATGGTTACAAATCAATTCCCGTTTCCCGCTCACTATTGTTTTATCCGAAGTAACATAAAGCTTAAAATATTTGCCGAGGCCGGAGGCGCGGTCTGCGGATGACAGCATAATAATAACCTCTCCGGGCTTTGCTATTTCCTAATCGTTATTGATCCACCGAACCTAGTTTTTATACAGAATCGTGTGCGAAAATATGAACGGTTATAGAAATATTTTGTGAATATGGAAATAGTAGTTTTACAACGGTCTAGAAAAGGACTGCGTAGACTCGTAGACGGTGACTGTATTTTAGTAATGGGCTATCTGAGGTTTAAGTTCTTCGAAATATTTCTCGATCAATTATGGTACATATTTGACTGTTATCCTACTAATATTATAAACGTGAAGATGTTTGGCTGTTTGGATATTTAGATGTTTGGATGTTTGTTACTCAATCATGCTGGCTGAACGCCAAATTGCATCCCAACACAGTTCCCAAAGGATTTGCAATAAACAACATCCAGGCGGGCAAGGCCGCGTGCATAAGCTAGTTTTTATTATAAATCTTGAAACTTTACACACAGTAATGTTGCTTATAAAAACTAATTAAATATTTTGAATAATGCCCAAATTGAGAATAATTTATGCTATCCCGTGACGGGACCGAGGCGGGCCCCAGCCGTGGCCTGGACAAGGCTCGGCTGAGGTCTGGCCGTGTCACATCACGAACATTTTATATAAAGCAGACGAAAAGCAGTTCATACTAAACCGTGCAGGGACCGAGCGGCACGGGGTCCTGGATGCCGGTCGGTGTAATATGAACTATTTTCCGTCAGTTTCATACAAAATGTTCGTGAAGTGACTCAACTGGGCCTCGGCCGGGCCTTGTCCGGGACATGGCTCACACCCGCCTCGGTCCCGTCATATTGTAGCATAAATCATCCTTTATAAGCATTTCATTTTTTTTCCTATACAGATACGCCACTATTGGCGGCCATCGACGTAACACATTAACGCCATTCATCGCGTAACTACAAATCACTCAGTACATTGTCTGTTTTGCACGACAAGGACAGAAACTGGCTCCGAAAACTTAAAAAGCGTATAACTCTTTTATTTTACTATTCGTATTATTTCTATTCTTTCTTCAACGTAACATTTAAATAAGTAAAAAAATTTAAAGATAGTCATCATCATCATCATCATTTCAGCCGAAAGACGTCTACTGACATAGGCCTCCCCCAAGCAGTTTGGGAGGATATAATCGCCACGCTTGACAAGTGGGTAGGCGATCGCAGTTGGTTGGTTAAACACTCAGAGAACGCTGCTGCCCATCCTCTGGTGAATCCCTTAGTTGCCTTTTACGACACCCATGAGAATATATAGGGTGGTGCAAATCTTTACGTCCGACACCACATGGAACAAAGTACACGGAGTAATAGTCAAATACCCTATAATACCTACATACTTATCAATGCCGAAAGTCGTGTACATTATACATAATACCCAATTCGTCCAAAAAGCTTTTAAGACAAAAGCCAAATTGCAAAGCTTGAAAACCAACCTCCCTTGTTTATTATCTAAATGTTCTCCCAATATGTGAGGGGTTGTAGATTAGGGTGCGCGGAACTTTCGATTTACGCAGTTAAGCTATAGTTTGTCCGACGTTCCAGAATTTAGTTGAATAGTCAATCGATTTACGACATCCGATCTTGGCGCCCCGAATATATTTTACACATTCTTCGCAGCCTAATGTTGGAGTGTTCGGAATACCAGACGAATTTGAGTGCCTTGAAATGTATGCCAGTAAAATTAAGTCTACATTTGAGTCTGGTAAATCTACAGAATAGCAATGTAAAAGTAGAAGTTCACGGCCAACTAAAGCCACGTATTCACTATTCACTATTTGTATTCACTTGTATACAATGTTTCAGATACAAGTATACAACAGTTTCTGATAAATCACGTAGATGTTTCTGAGACAATGTTTCACAGGGTTTGACCGTCCACATATATCGTCTTTGATAGCATTCAATCAATTTTAATATTTTAGCGGTATCCCACTCTACTTCCACGTTTATAGACAATGTACAAATACCTCCACACCCGTGAACATTTTTCGCGCAACTAATGTTATCAAACGCGGAGCTGAAACATTAAAACCTGTATTATATTTTTATCATCGTGAAATGCCTAGATGTTTACGACACAATTATGACTTGATTGCGAAACAATGACAATTGTATCTGGAACAAGTAAAAAACCATTAAAACCATTTAAACCATTTTTCATCATCATCATCATTTCAGCCGAAAGACGTCCACTGCTGGACATACGCCTTCCCCAATGGGGAGGACATGCCCTAATCGCCACGTTTAGCAGGCAAGAACAGGTAAATACTGTATCTGAAACAAGTAAATATTGTATCTGATACTGTGTATATATACAAATGTTTACAAGTGAATACGTGGCCTAAGTCGTTCACATAAAAACACATTACGCACTCCAAACAAAAAGCTTTTTAGGTGTAAAAGGCGAATTACTAAGAGCTCACTCGCTCATTATCTAAATATTCATAACGTTTCGGTTAACTATACGGCTCGCTCTAAAACGAGCTAAGCCCTTGGCGTTCCATCTTGGTGTTTCCATTTGCGATGTTTTGTCTTTTGTTTCTTGTGCGAACTACATCCGCTTTGTCTTAAGCCGTAGCCGGGCTGTTTGTGGAACATGCAAATATTTACCTAGCCGAGGTTTCTACTTTGAGGTTCCTACGTAATTTTCTGACATCGCAACCCCAGTAGCGGGTGGTTTTACCGAGTTTATTTACAAAAATACTCTGACTTTCTTTATTGTGGTAGTTAGTTAAACAAATAGGTGTCTGTTTGTGTACATTGTTCCCAATTAGGATGTAATAGGTATAATTTTTATTACACTTAATTATTCACTTGAATCTCTCCTTCGGGAATAAGATTGGATCGTGGCTGATAAATGGGTATCAGTAAAGTTGCGAACTTAGTCAATTATTCATGCGCGGCGGTCCTGCATGTGAGTTATGTCCACCTGACGCATTGGAATTTTCCAATCTCGCTTTATAGATAATGGATCGGTCCAGTACATGAAAGTATGTAGGTACCTGTAGCTTTACGATCGCTCTTATGGAATGAAAAGAGCGCTAAGCTATTATACGGGTTTACAAAAAAATCTGTTATCAGAAGGCAAAATCACCCATTACAGTTCACTGCTCAATAATTTTCCTAATAACTTTCAGCAAGCGAGTCGATTATTTATTTATTTAAAACAGCAAGAACTTTTATATATCTAGAGTTGCATAAAAATAAAACTTTAATTTGACTAAGGTGGACCGACGACCTGGTGAAGGTCGCGAGAAATCCACTGGATGAGGGAATTGCAGGACCGGTCGTTGTGGCGATGCTTGGGGGAGGCCAATGTCCAGCAGTGGACGTGATTCAGCTGATATGATGATGATGATGATGATGATGATGATGAAATCTTTAATTTATTACAAGAGCAACGTCAATATTTAAACTTCAACCCCTAGATATCTGATATTTCTGTTTTGTCTGATTCCATAACTAGGTGAACCTGTTCTATTGGAATCAGTGATAAGTGCTTTTGCATACCATGGCAGGTCGTATTGAGAAGTAATACCCATGATAGTAATAATCAGGCTGGGCTTGTTAATTACTGAATAAAATAATTCGGTAAAGCATATTTAATAACTTACAAAAGTTAAGTGTTATTACTCATACAGGCTGTGTTTATATTTTCTAACAAAGTTTAACCCTCACTCTGTGTTGATAGCAAAGTTTAAAGTAATAAAGATTGAACAGTAAATGTTGTCTTAAATGTTAAAATTTTGATACAAAAGTTTCAACTACATGTTTTTTGAAACCCTTGAAAGAAATATAAGCTCATAATGTGAGTAAACGTAATCGTACATTCCAGATGTAAAGAAAGCTTGATGGATTGTGCGAAAGATGATATAGATAGAATGAAAGTGAACACTGAAATGACAGCTGATAGAGATGTATGAAAGAAAAAGACATGCTGCGCCGACCCCAAATTAACTGGGGTAGGAAGAGGATGATGAGTATCCGCACATGCTAAACATAAGCCTTACAATTACCATATAACTACAATAAACTAACAGAGATAATCATACTCATATTAAGCTGTCGGTCCCGGTTGTCATTAGAATATCTATGGCTGTCTATGGTAGTCAGAAACCTGAAGGTCTTACAACTGGTCTAACCTACGAAAACACATAACACACACACAAAAACACAACACAGAACACACTAACACACACACACACTATTGTCAACACTAACATTTGCATGTCATTATGTTATGACAAAATATGCTGAACTACCTACTACATATATTTGTAACACCTACTGTAACCATATTTAAAAGCAAATAAATATTTGAATTTGAATTTGAAAGTCAGTAATACCCAGTAACTGTGTGGCGGGGGTTTGATGGCAGTCGCTCCGTGTAAAATACTGATGTTCAGCCGCACCTGGCTAGACTGGAAGCCGACCCCAATATCATTGGGGAAAAGGCTCGGAGGATGATGACTGTTGGAAAAATATTTGAAAAAATACCTTTTTACATATTTGGAAAGAGAACCAAGTACTGAACATCCACCTTCAATAAGTCCATCGTTCAACCAGTCACTCTGTATATTAGTATCAGAAGGACGGAGGAAGCTTTTAAAACACCCACTGATGGAGTCGCCTATTTTAATCGTTTCCAGAAGGATACAGAAAAACAAATGTAAGTTTTTCATACGTCT
This sequence comes from Asteroscopus sphinx, assembly GCA_949699075.1. NCBI lineage: Eukaryota > Metazoa > Arthropoda > Insecta > Lepidoptera > Noctuidae > Asteroscopus > Asteroscopus sphinx. Next base: position 23,540,324 of record OX453007.1, read on the forward strand.
TTGTCTTTCGGACGTCTGTGGTCTACTGGTTCGAGTGTCGGACTGCTGATCAAGGTCGTGGGTTCGTTCGATTCCCACAGGACACAAGTATTTGTGTGATGAACGTAAGTGTTTGTGTTGGTCTGGGTGTTCCTTATGTATTATAAGTATATATTTACAACAAAAAAAAGTATATTAGTATTATATCAATTGTCTAGTACCCATAGTACAGTCGACGGCATGACAGTGGTAACACTTGAATTAGAAAACCACCCTTACTGCTTACGAAATAATTACGCTGTCAATGTCAAAATGTTACCACTGACGTGCGGTCGACCGTAAAAGATTTGCTTATTTTGGGACTAGATGGTGATGTGTAAAATATCCCAAAATATTTATATTTATTATTTATTAACGAATGACTCAGACAGCAAGACCATGCGGTCCCCGCCATCGTGCCATTCAGAAAAATACACTACATTTCGTAAGCGAATTTCACCTTAAGCTGTACAAAATCCTAAACGAATATACATACATACATAAAATCACACCTGTATTTCCCCGAAGGGGTAGGCAGAGGTGTATACTACACCCACATTTCGCCAGTTATGTTATAGTCCCATGTAATAGGGGGCGAGCCTATTGCCATTGACCGGGCACAAATCCAGACTCCGGGCTGCTACTGAGAATTTCCTAATGAAAAAACCCAATAACATTTTGCCCGACCCGGGAATCGAACCCAGGACCCCACGCTCAGCAGTCGCGCTTGCAACCACTAGACCAACGAGGCAGTCTAAACGTATATATATATAAAAAATCTCCGATATCTATTAACAAACGCCATATTTTAACATTTACGCTCCGACAGCAAAAGCCGTATATCATTCACAATTCCCAACATATTCCGCAATGCTCCGAGTCAATTTCTCAGCTATAAGAAATCGAACAAACTAAAATAAATGGCGCATAGTTCGAACCTCTCAGGGAGATGAAATTCCGGGTCATCTCATCCCCTCACCCGATATGATCAAATATCTCCGTTTGCTTATATGACAACGAACACTGACATACTTATATATTATATATTGCCTTTAAGATGTATAGTATATAACCCATTGAGCTAAAAATAGAAATGACCTTCCTGATATTTCCATATATAAGAGAAGACAAACAAAAAGTGGACGGACTTTTGGTAATCCGAAATGGAAGTCAATAGAGGGAAACGAGTGATATATACAGGCCTATGAGGCTGTAACGTATCATTAATTATGTATACATCGCAGTAATCAAGCCCAGTGGAGTTGACACCGTGATATATCCACGTATACGTAGCGTTTACTCATCAAATAACTTGAGATATGGTTTGTAGTGTTGAGAATTTGTAAGAAATAAGTTCAATGACCACATCCTTAGCAATCTTGAAATGTGCACTTCACACTAATATTACATATTTTTGCATTATAGAACCCCGCCTTCTCTACCCCATCCCGCAGACTGCACTTTCAATCGGGCGATACTTTAGTTGGATTTTTAATCAGTACGAGGACATCAGAAGTGCGCACACCGGTATACCCGATTTCCCATACAAAAATTAATCACCCAACTATCAGCCGACAGTTTGATCTATGATTTGCGGGGGCTCTACTCTTTCTCTTATGTAGGTACTTTTTAATGCCGAACTACCGCACTACAGTAGCAAACAGACTTTACTGGCGATGGTATGTTGATAAAAAGTATGTATCAATCCAGGACATGGTATATCTGAGTGTCAATGATACCCAAATCTATTCAGCGTAACTAAATATATAAATATATTCACAAAAATTCGCATTTATTATATTGTTAGTGGGATGAGAAGTGGGATGAGAAAGTGGGATGTGATAGTGAGATGGCTGCGTTTATGTAAGTTGAAGTGTATTTAAAGTTTTAACCGCGGGCGTCAAAGGAAATCACCAACTCCTTTGGCATCGGAAACTGAAAGGAAATACATTAACAGAGTCATCTTATCTCATTTTTTCAAGGTGTTCATGTCTGCAATATCTTAATTTTTTGTATGAAGAAAAGAATAGATTAGAGAAAGGAACTCGTTACATTTTGAATTTCATATTCTTTATTACAGTGAATGGAAGCCAGGCTTTTTTTATAGACTTATTTAATATTTAAACTTATTTAAGCAGACAGCTTACGACAGATTAGAGATGACAAGATGGATTTCGAAGTCCCTCTAAGCATGAGACAAATGTTTTATGTTCTATAATAAAAGAAAAACTCATTATCGCTGCACGTTAACGCATAAATGCATAAACTAAAATCAAAATTAAAGTCATTATAAAAAAAAAGATATGTGTATATCTGCTCCTTACAAAACAAAGGTACGTTACTTTACTACGTTCCCCCACGAAACAAAAACGCAGGCATTAATAGGTCAGGGTAACCCTGACAAAGTGTGACGGAAAGAGTTCCGTGCCCTATCAACGCCTTTCTTTTTGTGCCCCATGATTGATGGCGGCGTTGACGGCGTCTCGGATGACGGTATTGACGCAACGCGAGATTCTTCACCAGTTTCTCGCAGAAAATGATCTGCTGCGTCATTCTTCTAAGATATAAAAAGTAAAGTCATGGTTTTTCTTTTGTTGTTTGTTGAGATTTTAGGAATAGGTGATTGTTTGTTCAATTTTTAATCAAACAGAAACGTGTAAGTGAACTGTTACGCAAATAGGGGATCGAAAATATTGTTTGTTTATTACCAAAAAGCTCGATCAGTTCGCTTCGGTTTAAAATTCACAATGTAAATACCTCAACTTCAAAAATAATACGAAAAAGAATTAAAATATGTTTTAATATAAGCTCTTATTGGACTGTTACTGAACAAAGACTACTCCTCAAACCTATAGGATTTGGCCGTGTTAATAATACATTATAAAACAAAATGTTGTATTGTTTAAACAAACTATACAAATATTATTGACATACAAATATTCACTGTAAAGAGAGGGTTATCACATGTGAAACTAAATGGTCCTGTGAAAGCCCGATTTGATTATTTGATGTGCAAATTCAGATTACTATTTTGTCAACGAGATAAACATTTCTATAAATAATAAATACCTAAATAATAATTCAATAAATTGTAATAGTCAAAAAGACCTGATATTTGCAAAGTGCGGCCGGAGTCCTAACAAATGCTTGATCATCCTGACATGCCAGGACAAATCCTGACTTCTGGTAACCCTAACTGTAAACCTAACCCATATTGCATTACAACATCAAACAAAAACATATGATCAATATTCATTCCTAGAATTTGGGTGGGATACGGACTGATGTCAGTCCAAACTCGAACTATACGTATGTACCATTTTTTTTTCAATATTTGTTCTTATGACATTTGTAGTAATTTGTTTACCTCGATTGATTTCTTTACTTCAAATCAACAGCACAACATAGCCATACGAATCCACTCGGAAATATTTACGCCCTTCGAATGAGATTACGTAGAAATTCACTCGATTCCATCACATCCTGTAAAGGATTTGTGAGTGTGTGCAAATTAATCTTATACATATAATATACTTACACATCCATGAAAATATTTCCATGACACGTGTATAATATTGAAACAAAAATGGCCAAGTGTGAGTCTGATTCTTGCGCACGGTTCCGTATCACCACCACATGTCTGTGTTTTCCTTATTTTTTGTAGTTAAACTATATAGTATGCACTATACTCACACCAAGTTTGTCGCTTGTATGTATTACTGTTCTTAAGATAGAGCAGGAACGAAAATATTTCTTGTTTTGCGTTTAGACATTTTTTGAACGAAGTTTCTTATCGCGGCTTGCGGTAGGTATGATTCGGGAGAAAATTTAACGTCACGTCAGATTTGAACTATTAAATAAAACATCCAAAAAGACACGTTATTTATTTATTTATTTATTTTATTTATTTATTATTAAAAGGTCAGTATTTAGCGCATGCACCTTTTAATAAATACTTTTAATTTCGCTGCGCACTTCGTTCCTAACTGGGGTCCCCTGACCGCATAAGTTTTTTTATTTTCATTAAAGAAGCCATAGTATTAGATAGCCATATGTTCTGTTAAAATGGCTGACCACGTATTACGGTTAAAAGAACACAGCTCTGTGATAGACAGACAGACGAACGGACAGCGCAGGCAAATAATAGGGTCCCGTTGGCACTCTTTGGGTACGGAACCCTACAGAATAGCTTTTCACTTTGCAAAGAAGGCACGTAATAAAAACTTATTACACACTGTACTGTACTCTTATTGTACTGTACTGTACTCTTATTTTTGCATTATTACGTACTCATGTAGACTATAATAAAGGAAGTAAAATATTATTGAGACGAAATCCATTCAGAGACTAATCTCAGCGTGAACTCATGCTTCCAACTGTCAAATAGCGCTACATTTTGACAGTTAGAAGCATGAGTTCACGCTGATTCGTCACTGAATATAAGTCTTAAAATCCTATTTCCTAGTAATATTATAAATGTGGAAGTATAGGTGTTTGTTTGTCCTTTAATTCCCCAAGCGTCGTATGTGACCACCGTCCGCAACGTTTTCGTACAAAAAGTAGTTGGAACCACCGCGAGCCATGAGCGATGGCACCCATCCGTTCAAAAAAAAATGCATTTTTTTGACACAAACACTTGACGGGTGCTAAAACAGCTGAACGGATTTAGATTAAGGCGAGGTTATCCCAGACCTGTGAGCTAAATAACGCTACCCCAGCCCCCGCCAATTCAGCGCGACGTATTTATTCTCGATGCGCTTATTGTTTCATTTATTTTGCATTTCGAACAAAAGCGGGGGGAGCGCATCGTAAAAAGGCGACGCAGGTCCACCCTTGACGACGTCCGGATGGACACTAAAATGTCACTAAATGCGTTGTGCGCGAGCCATTTCACTTATTTAAATTTTAATTAAAACATAACTATTAATATCAAAAAATTAACTGTAGGAATTACTTTGTAATACCATTATCTTTTTATTGCATGTAATTTTTATAGCATTTCGTGCTGTATTTAGAACATTAAAACGAAAAATGCTTTTATAATCGGCATTGTTTCGGATTTTTTTTCAATCGACAAAAATACAATGTATCTTGTTTTTATCTTTTAAACTCGCTAACATAAGCATGTATCTGTAACATATATTTTTTTCGGGTTTCTTTATCACAATTTGACTATTTTAGACCGAATTTCGCAAGACGCAAATTGGGATAACAGGCCGTTAAATTTAACATACAAATAGACCCTAGCCTGGATTAACATATAGGCTACTTTTTATCCCGGGAAGAGTAACAGTCCCCAAGAGATGCCCGATAACGTATTTCTATTTTTAGGTCAATGGCAATAGGCTCGCCCTCTATTACATGGGACTACAACATAACTGGCGAAATGTGGGTGTACTATACACCTCTGCCTACCCCTTCGGGGAAATACAGGCGTGATGTTATGTTATGTATGTATTTTAAGGCGAATTATACGCGAGTGAAACCGCGGGCATTAGCTATTTCTCAACAAAGCTTGGTTTTTCGTGGTACAAAATCTACAGATACGTCAACTGTAACCGAATATGTACAGTCGTTATGATTTATAATGCTTTTATGTACACAACCCGTTCGATGTCACCGACCTTTTAGTTTGATCGATGTCTTTGTCTTTTTTCTTTCTTATCTGTACCGAAAGAATACAACCGCCCTTAATACCAAACTTCCACTACCCTAACCTACCCTTTGTTTAAATAAAAGCAACGCTTAATTGATTTCTTCATTCGTTTCTTCGCTTTCAAAATTCTCGACTAGTGATAATTGTTAACTTTTCTATAACAATGGGGATCTGACGTTTTGGCAGGCCGGGAGCATGGACGTGCCAAACTAGCGATGTGCTTTGTGTAGCGCAAAATAGGCCACACGAGCCCGACTTGCCGAATCGGGCTTTTAAATGAAATCACACGGAAAATCCTAGAGGTTTTCGTATTTTCTTTAATAATAATAATAATAAATACATTTGTGACATTTTTACACAACACCATCTAGTCCCAAACTAAGCAGAGCTTGTACTATGGGTACTAGACAATTGATATAATACTTATATTTTTTTTTTGTAAATACATACTTATAATACATAAGAAACACCCAGACCAACACAAACACTTATGTTCATCACACAAATATTTGTGTCCTGTGGGAATCGAACCCACGACCTTCTTTCTTCCTTCTTCTTTTTTCTTTTCTTCTTTTTTTTTCTTTCTTACTTTCTTCTTCTTTTCTTTTTTCTTTCTTCTTTTTTCTTTTTTTTTTCTTCTTCCTTCTTTCTTTAGCGTTTAATGCACGCTGTATAAAGGAAAAACTATCAGGTGTAATGATTTACAACTGTTTGAAAATCGAACACAAAACCGCCTTTGAATATCAATCATAATATACTCCACGTCGTCGCATCGTTACGATCCTTCATTCATTAATACATATTGGTTTACATGACACGGCAATAGACTTTACTAGACCATGAATTAGGCTCGTTGGTTATAAACTCGAAAGCGTGTGCTACACGGTGACCAACCAGCCTCCCCACAAAGGTGACCTTAGTGGGAGGTTGGTCACTGACAGCCATCGTCAAACAAAAGAACAGTGGTTTGGTGACAAACCACTGTCTACATGGTTGGAAACCAACAAGGTCATCTTCATGGGGAGGCTGGTATGGCACCGCGTAGCAGACGCTTGACTCTCGAAAATGGAATAACCGAATCGAAATTAAAACCACATGGCGTATTCTCATAACAATTTCACGCAGTATGAACACTGGCCCGCCAGATAATCTCTGCCAAATCCGACAAAGGACATAAATTGTGCAAATTCAGCAGAGTATAAACAATGCATCCGCGTTTAAGAGACAAAACAAATAAAATATTGTACTAGGTCGGCATTGCGCAAAAACTTTTCCTATTAACGACTTACTACGACGACCCAGTAGTGCATAATGCGTATATTATAGCTCTACTTAATGTTTATCGTCGACTTTGATGTAGAATTTATTATAAGTTATGACTATGAGCAACTATGAGCCATAAAACCATGATTTTAAGTTTTCAATACACTCTTGTGTTTATATTGTTGTTGCGGCATCCGGAATCTATCGATTTCTCCCATAGTTATGGTAGCTATGTATTGTATGATCAGATAATGTATGACATAGAACAAAATGTAAGACCAAAGTCATTGCGTTGTTTGTCATACTTACCCACATATAAGACACCTAACTATAATAATGTTGATCAATAGAACAAGGACGTGGGAATACATGCTGCCATCAATACTGTATGGTCTACCTATCGAAATCAGCACCACAATAAATGCTAAAAACTGTAAAAAAAGTACTAAAAAACATTTCTTCATTGATACTAATTTTAAACCTATCTACCTACATGTAACTATTACCTATATGTAACTATGTATGTTAAGCACCGAGATGATGTGTCTGTATACCACTGTTAAACCCGCGATGGTTTGTGTGGTATATACTTGTTATCACCATGTAACTTAAATTGGTTGAATTAATAAACAAAAAAAACAAGCTTCAAGCTATAAAATGCAGATTGCGTACAAATGCACAGATAACTTAATTTCAATAGTTCAGTTCGGCGTGAATCGATTCCAAAAAGGATAGCTGTCATAGCGATGTCATCGTGACATCGATATGATTCACTCGGATACAAATTAAAATTGTATTTAAGTATCGAATTAACTCGACCAAATATTATGTTAGCTAACAGTATATAAATTCATATATGTAAAGGTATATTTTCATACGATTTGACCGTTTCCTGGAGTGCCGAAGGATCAATATCATATTCGGTTAATCCCATCTCGACGCAGTGCTGTAATCGAAGCCAACTCACTATAAGTAATGCGTACCGGAGGCGTAGTAAAACAAGGACGGGGGGACTTGGCAAGAGAGCGTCCCCCATCTATGCTAGAAAAACTTTTTCTATCAGTGACATGGAAAATTTATTGCGACAATTTTACTCTAGTACAGCATAATATCGTGACCGCTACGTCTGCTGTCTACATAGAGGTTACTTTACTCATGTAAATTCGCCATATTGTTTGTTTTGAATAACATCCGCTCGATTTTGCGGTCGTGGTTACTGGTTAGTTCGAACGCCGCGGGAAGGTCAATGATCGCTTGTTAAAACGTGAAAGCAAATATTTGCTATTTTGTGTTAATCACAGAGATAAATAAACATTTTCGGATATTCTATTACTTGTGCGTATTAGGTTGTCTGGAAGATATCGCTTTTAACGATAAGACCGCCCATGTACCCATAATTTATACGTTGTTCCTGTTTACTACTATTTTCATGGTGTACAATAAAGTATATTCTATCTATCTATCTATCTACGTAAGACATTTCACGTTTCATAGCCGTCTCGCTCTAACTTTAGCACTGTTTAAAGATTTCAAGCGATTTTAGGTGAAATTGAAAAATGTATTCTGTTATTATCCATAACGAATATTTAAAAAATTGTTTTATACCAATGAAAGTAGAGATATGTTATACCCTCACAAAACCAACGAAAAAAAAGTTCCGTTGGCAGCGGCAGCACGCGTATACATAAACTAGTACAAAGTAAGTAAGTTCGTTACTTTAAGTACTATTATTTGTTCTATGCTTTAAGTTACTTTCATGTCATAATTGGTACACTTTCTGTACACAGAAGACGGTTTATTTTATTTTATCAAACGTCACGCTCGTCGACATGCTTGACGCAGACTAGTACCAAAACGTCCCAATTATGACGTTTTAGAGTCTTCAGATTGCGCGCGCTACAACATATCTGTACTTTTTAACTATCATAGTTTTAAACCCATACACGATTTATAATATAGAAAGAAAAATAAAGAAATATATTTTTCTCTCTCCTCTTTTGCCTCTCCTTCTAGGCAACAAATCAAAACGAAAACATGTTTCAAATATTTGTAATGTTACTCTGAAGGATAATAATAGAATACATTTTACAATTTCGCCTATTAAATCTTGAAATCTTTAAAAATAAGTGCAAAAATTACAGCGAGACTGCTGTGAAACATGAAAAGCCTCTTAACCTAAACACGGACTTTGACATCGATTAAGCTGCAGAAATGTATTTAATTTATTTAAAGTTATGATGATTTACAGTCAAACAATGATCCTTAATATGGTAAAAACAGGGGCGTTACCCCCGACTGGGTCGAAAGCTGTATCAATCGAATTTGAATTAGAGTTAGTGTCAATTCGTACCAAAGACATTTCTATACTGACGTAATAGACCACTGAAGTGTGCGACTGAGATACCGATTTTTACGAAAAAACCTATATGCTAGAAAGAGACATAATAAAATGACAGTAAAACCGATTTAGAAAATTGTAATCTCCCATAGCGTCCCATCAAAATATAATCTCGCACATATACTCATTTCGCTTTCGGTGACGCGATATTGACGTGACAGTTTCTCTATTAGTATAAGTAACTCTATGATTCGTACTGCATTCCTCTAGGAATTGACATTAGCTCGATTTGGTTCAGAGCTCGAACCAGTCGGGAGTGAAGCCCCAGGTAATCCTGTGCCAATTACAAATCTTCTCAGGTAAAGAAATGAAACAAACGAAACATTCCAGATTTTATTTTTGAACTAAAACAATGTGCACCAGCTGTGCACATAATTAGATTAGAGGAATTCTGCAGTATGCGCGCTGAGACGAGGTACTTGTTTTTCATTAAACTTTGTTAAAGGCGTTGCCAACAACAGAGCGCGCAAGATATTTTTCTTTTAATTTTATTTGTAGAAACTGCGAAGCGACTGCTGCCGCCGCCTACTGGCTTTACTTTGATGAGGTATTTCCACATTCGTTACCCACTAATTTAATAAACGTAGCCACGCGTATTTGAACGTATCAAAAGACGTCTCTAAATAAATTACGAACGACAAATTCATATTTTACTTTGATTGTGACTGGAGTACGTACTCCGACTACTGTAGAGTACTTCTGAACCCTCCGCTTTTGTTTGGCCTTTAATAAATTACAATTTACTTTACACAACTCAGTTACTTGAGATGTCGAGACAATTTAATGTACATTATACAGGGTTTGGGTGTTATGACGCGCCCCTTTGGCGCGCTGGGTCACATATGAAATACACCCTTCGCCAGCCGTAGTTCACTAATTCCTCCGCGGGCCTGAGTGAAATGTACCACTGTTAAAGGTCCCTATTAGATTTTATATAGCTATCATCGTCGCCATTACGTAACTCCTTCGAGGGAGGCCCTCTCACCTTCATTAAGGTTACTGTTGAGCTCGTGCCCTTTATTCATTATTCTTAAGTATGGTATTACGACGGAAAAATGCTTGCCAGTTTAAGTCGATTGCTGTTTTCCATATAAATAGTTGGTAATTACACACCCTCCTTATTTGGAACTATTCATGCATATTTTGTTTCATCACGTAACAATCGATTGGAATATGGTATACCTTATAATAAAAGCGGATGGGGAAAATACTGAAGCATATTATTCGTCGTTGATACTGTTATTACGTAACTAGCTTTGACCCTCGGCTCCGCCCACGTGGAAGTATGGGCGTACTTACGACGACTTGTTACAGTTTTTGTTACCCTATTTTTCAATTTGTTGACGTCTTATGAATGGCACATGCTGAAGTAAAAATGCTTAGTAAAGCGAGTTTTGAGTCGCTTTTATCGAGCTCTTTAGAAATAGGAAGTTGTATACAAATTACGTCATTATTTATGTATAGAGGGGATGCTTTTGTTAAATATTTTAGCATATTATTATAACATCGACAAAAGCTGTCTTTCAGTAAGTGCGTATGGGAATTAAATAAATATATTATTTATGTAATATTAGTTTTAAAACTAACATGGTCACTAACACTTATCTTAATATATTAATTCTTCTGTACGTGTGTTTGTCACCTAACTCCTCCTAAACGGCGGGACCGATTTGGATGAAATTTTGTGAGTATATTTCAATAGGTTCCTGGATGGTTTGAAAACACAATTGGACTTGGTAGGTAGCTCTGCTGTCGGTATGTCACTGATCCTCTCCTAAACGGCAGGGACGCTTTTCCGGACAGGACGACGTCTACCGGGTCCGATAGTATTATTATAGGTCACAATATGTCACGGCATATGCCATCCTAGGTGTGGGCGGCAGACTCGGGGTGGCCCGCCGCCCGACCAGTCAAGGCCCGTGGCGATGGCGCGTAGTGTTCCGCGCGTGCCAATCAAGAGGGTGCGGCCGTTGTGGATGCTGCACGGGGATACGGGCTCGCCTGCCAGTGGCGGGCCGGGACCTGCCGGGGATGGTTAAGGGAATAGGGGAGTATTTCTCACGCCCCCGGCTAAGGGTCGGTAGAGGAACACCGTGGTGGTTTTTAGTCGGTAAGAGTCCGACAGTGGCTCCGCCTTCCCCGGGCGGAGTGCGTTCATGAGGATTTTCACCACGAATTTAAAAAAAAAAAATATGCCGTGACCATGGTGCTTATAACAGTGCTAAAATATCGGCAACTTGTAGAAAATGTGATATATAATAGTATAAATATACAACTTTAATCTTAGTTTATACCTACTATTCCTCTTAAGGAGTCATTTTACTTATCATCATGAACAAGTCTTACTATGGGACGTCTCATAGTAAAAGTTGTTCATAATGATGAGTAAAATAACCCCAAGAATAAAGTTGTATAATTATGTAGGCTAGTAGCTAGGAGATACAGACTATATTATCAGCAACTTAGTTTTCCAAGCACGTTGCAATAGAAACGGAACGGGTTATTGCGCGGCCTTAGTTGATAACTAGTCGATATTCTCTCTAATCAAATCTTAAAACTTGGCTTATATTGCCATATATGTAGGCACATAATATCTTTAGGATAAATACACACATACATTTTCATCAACTCGGCCTATCGCAGTCCACTGCTGGACACGCTTCTCCCAAGTTGCACCACAACACTCGTATCTACCTCTGAACTCAGCCTATCGCAGTCCACTGCTGGACGTAGGCCTCTCCCAAGTTGCACCACAACACTCGTACCTCTGACTTCCGCATCCAATCCCCCATAGCTACTCTAATCAGGTGGTTGATCCTGCCAAAAACCACTAACATCTTTGTAAAAACCATGTTTCTTGCAAATAAAAATCTTTATCTTTATCTTTACCATATACATAGTATACATTAACATACATATCGGTATACATTTCATATGATATATTACACTACTGGAGGGGCTCGATTGTACGATCTGCAAGGTTAAGCTGCACTTGCCGCGGTCAGTCTGTGGATGGGTGACCGTTTCGTTACACATCGAGACCCCTCCGTGCCTCGGAGAGCACGTTAAGCTGTCGGTCCCGGTTGTCATACGAATATCTATGGCAGTCGTTACGGGTAGTCAGAAGCCTGAAAGTCTGACAACTGGTTTAACCTCCGAATGTCAGTATTACCCAGTAACTGGGTTGCGGGGGTCTGATGGCAGTCGCTCCGTGTAAAATACTGATGTTCAGCCGCATCTGGCTAGACTGGAAGCCGACCCCAATATAATTGGGAAAAGGCTCGGAGGATGATGATATTACACTACTAACTGTATATTTTTGTATCTTTTGTTTTAGTTCACAATCGCATATCAAACCACCTCATTCACAGCTAGTTTTTTTAACATTCACATCTTGTACTGCATAATAAAAAGCAACTGTTTTTAGTTACATTTTGTAATAAAAACCGACCAAGTGTGAGTGTGAGTCCGTTCCGTGCGAATTGCACCAACCTATATCTTCATGGGTGTTGTAAAAGGCGACTGAGGGATTCACCAGAGGATGGGCAGCAGCGTTCTCTGAGTATTTAACAACCAACTGCGATCGCCAACCCGCCTGCCAAGCGTGGCGATTATGGCATCTAATTAAAATCCCATCCCATTAAGGGGGGAGGCCTAAGTCCAGCAGTGGACGTCTTTCGGCTGAAATGATGATGATGATGATGATTATATGACCCTGACTCGCGTAGTAAGGGTTCCGTACCACCCATCGACCTGATACCCCATAGAAACTGATTTAATTTACGAGAGTTCATCAAAAGACATCAACGTACCGTGCGCGAAATATGAATTTTTGCATCTCTTTCTTACGCAGGTACCACTACGTATGTCTATGTTTGCTCTATTTTTAGTATTTGTTGCTAAACTACATAGTATGCACTATAATTAAAGGAAGTTTGACGCTGTTATATATTACCATTTTGAAGATAGAGCAGGAACAAAACGTTGAAAAAAATGCAATCTACTACCGTTACCCTGTGACTAGGGATGGGTTTAGACCCGGGTTTTTTCCGAAAGGTGAGTTTTTTCCCAACAGACTGGGAAAAAACTCGGGTAAAAACCCGTTGGTCGGGAAAATACTTAATTGACAATATTTGATTAAAGTAATCAAAATAATACATAATTTCCATTGTATGAGTAACCATTTATTATGTTTAATTCATGTAAAATATGTTTTTATAGAAAAATCAAATTATGTTTATCATTTATGGCGTGATTTCGATGTTTAGATTATTTTAAATAATAGTTGCGAGTGGCACTTTTTGTTAGTTGTTGTTTCCATGCATTTAGCTGTACACTTTGTACCTACTATTAGGATGCGTAGCACATGGGCTGAACCTCTTATGCCATGATTATTTAAAGTGCGTCTGTAAAAATCTTATAGTTAAAGCTACTGAAATTATAAAAAGGAACTCAAGTTTCGTCTGCTTTATATAAAAAAATATACAATTTACAAGATAGGGAAGCAATGCCACACCATTATAAGGCATGCAAAAGCCAAAAGCATCATTGCAAGCTCTAGCAGTTCATGAAAATTCTACATGGTCCAGAAATGCCAAATTAATATTGCTTTATGAAGATTAGAATAGGATTACACATAGGGAAAACTCATCGGATGGCAAAATTGTCACCTCTAAGATCGAGATGCTCAATTTGGTCGAAAACTTTTATAGCAATGACGACAAAAGAGCCCAGCTCACGCGCCATTACACCAAGGATCTCCCGGACGTTGACCAGTGTGAGATTAGGGTGGCTCTTGAGCAGCTTAATAATAACAAAGCTCCGGGCGATGACGAAATCACCACTGAACTCCTAAAAGCAGGTGGGACTCCGGTTCTAAAGGAACTACAGAGTCTGTTTAATTCTGTCATCAAACAACAAACGGCTTTACACCGGAGGCATGGAGCGGAAGTGCGGTGGTACAGTTCTTCAAAAAAGGGGATAAAACCTTAATGAAGAACTACAGACCCATCTCACTCCTGAGGCATGTGTACAAGTTTTTCTCGAGAGTCATCACGAATCGTCTCGCCGGAAGACTCGACGAATTCCAGCCATGAGTGAAGCTGGGTTTTGAAAAGGCTACAGCACCGTAGGTAGACCACATCCATACTGTTCAGCAGATCGTACAGAAGACTAAAGAGTACAAACAGCCGCTGTGTATGTCATTTGTGGACTACGAGAAGGCCTTTGACTTCATCGAAACTTGGGCAGTTCTGGATGCCCTTCAGCAATGTCACATTGATGAACGGTATATAGAGATGCTGAGATGCCTATACAACGCTGCTACCATGACTGTTCAGCTCCAGGATTAAAAGATGAAGCCAATCCAACAGCGCAGAGGGGTGAGACAAGGGGATGGGACACTGACAGTTGGGCTAGTCAACAAATTCAAAGTCACTCGATGAGCTATGGAGCAAGCTATGCTTAGAGTTTCTTTGAAGGATAAAATCCGTAACGAGATTATCCAGAGAAGAACCGGAGTGACCGACATAGCTTGTAGGATCAGTAAGCTGTAGTGGCAGTGGGCTGGCCATGTCTGTCGAAGGACCGATGTCCGCTGGAGCAGACGAGTCCTTGAGTGGAGACCGCGAATCGGCAAACCCAGCCAGGTGGACCGACGACCTGATGAAAGTAGCTGGGGGGCAGAGGACTGAGTGTTGTGGCGCAATTTGGAAGAGGCCTATGTCCAGCAGTGGACTGCGATAGGCTGAGCTGATGATGAAGTATTAAGAATTTAACATAAGTGTGTGAATTTAATCAATTGTGTTTGAGATGATGCTTAGAAAAAAAGGAATTAATTAGATTAGGATCATATTAGAGCACATGTATACATGTTTCGAAGCCAAATGTTAGCATATTATTACTTCAATTGTATAGAATAGTATTTTCCCGGCTTTTGGGAAAAAACCCGATATTTTCCATTTTTTCCCGTTTTTTCCCATATTTTTCTTTTCCACCCGTTTTTTTTTCTTTCCCTGCCCATCTCTACCTGTGACAGATAGACGGACGGAGGGACGGACAGCGTAGCGAGAGTAATACATACATACATATATGCATATTATCACGCCTGTTTCCCATTGGGGTAGGCAGAGACTATGGATTTCCACCTGCTACGATCCTGACACACCTCTTTCGCTTCATCTACGTCCATTAACCTCGTCATGCATGCTCGTCGGTTTAGAGAACTCTTAACCTGGCATTTTTTGAGAACATCCGCGATTTGATTGCGATACGTTCGCCGAGGTCGTCCCCTTCCAACTCTTCCATCCACACTCGTTTTGTATAAATTTTTCGTCAATCTCCTCTCGTCCATCCTCTCTATATATCCAAACCATCTTAACATACCTTTAAGCGACAGTGATAGGGTTCCGTTTTGCACCCTTTGGGTATGGAACCCTAAAAAAGAATTGAAACACTCGTAAAGGAAAACTAAATCAAAATTACCACTCACTACTTTATCAATTGAACAAAGATTTAGAACCCTTACAAATTAATTGCTACGAATATAAAAGTACACCGAAGGAGCAATTAAAAAGCATTGATTTCTTCGTAAATAATTTATACCATCATTATACACGCTTTTAACTTCAAATACTTTTAATTGCTCATGCAATTATTCCTAGACTGTACACAAGACTACCAATTTACACATTCCAGTATAAGCTGACCTCGCATTGTATTGGCTTCCATACAATGAGAGGTCAGCTTATACTGATTCACATTGTACCTTTTAACGCCCAAAATTAATATCCAATCTATCCACGATTTGCCCTACTAGAGATAAGAATTTGACATAAGCTCCATACAAAATATGTCAAATTTCTATCTCTAGTAGGGTAAATTGTGGATAGATTGGATATTAAATTTGGCCGTAAGTCTATTAGGTTGTAGAAGTTCTTAAACTGAGGCAACTTAATTCTGCTCGTGACCACGGCCAATGCAACTTGACCGAAACGTCGAGGTTAGTCAAAATGATTGTTATATTTTGATTTAATTGTGCGCGACAAGTCCCGTAAACATAGTTTAACTATTAGGTTGTACTAATAAACTTACTCTGGTATTAATTAATCGACATAATGACAAATTTTAGGTAATTCATAATATCGTGTAAGTAGATACAGTCGATAGCATGACAGTGGTAACACTTGAACTAGAAAACGGCCCTTACTACTTACGAAATAAAGGCGCTGTAAATGTCAAACAGTGGGGCAATTGTGTAATAAATAAAATAAAATAAAATAAAATCATTTATTATCAGACAGCTTAGTCCATAGGCACAATTCACAATTTTATTATTATACTAGAATACACTCCGTCTCCACAGAAGGCTCACTTTACTCCGAACACATGGAGTTCAGTAAACCTACTGAGCAGTACGGTATCGTATCTATCTGCTGTCATTCTCAGCACACTGTTCGGGCTCCCTCGTAATGCATTCACTTTGACATTAGCTTTTATTTTGAATTTGCAAAAAATATTATTTGCAATATTCATTGCGTGATACGAAGTTGCCGATAACACGGATTGTCAAAACACACGGAGCAATGAACATTGAAATCCAGATTATTGCGACCGCGAGTGAGTTACGCAATTCGGCAGCTGTTCCCACTGACGTGCGGTCGACCGTACCACACTTTTTGATTCATTGTAATTTTGTGTTACTCTCTCGGACGAATAAAAAAGGCGGACGGAATCTCGCTAAGATAAGATTGAAGCACTCCATTTTTTCCCAAACCCATTATAATTTCGATAGTATTTTAACACACCAAATTTATATTGTTATTTTATTAGTGACACTACGACAATGACTACCGTCACACGAGATTTGTTGCGTAATCGCGGCTTTTTGTCTGTGGGTGTGAATGTGTGCGTGCCAGTCTTACTATGGATGCTTCACTTATTGTTTAGCGAGATTCCGTCCGCCCTTTTTTTATTCTTTCATGGTTACTCTATTATTATTATTAGCCTATATTGTCCCACTGCAAGGTAAAGGCCTCCTTTCCTTCTTCCATTCTTCTCGCTTATGAGCCAGTGTGGGGCAATCCTTTATGTAGGCGTCAAGCTCGTCTCGCCGTCATCGTTTAGGTCTGCCGCGACGCCACTGAGCGTTTTTGGGACCTAATTAGTACAAGTTTTAGCCCATAAGTCATCAGACATGCGACAAATGTGTCCTGCTCACAACTTTTTGGGTGACTTCAGCGATCTGTGTGATCGATACGAGTGACGATATTTAATTGATCGTCCGGCGCGACCTGGGCAGTCAGCCCCACTACCAACCTGCTGACTGGCTAATCTTTTCCCAACGGCATGAGCTATTATCATTATGTAGCCCATGTCGACACGATAAAAGAAGAAGCGATCTGTGTTTTGGAACGTAGAATCGTGTTTCGTATTCGTTCTGTAAGTCTGACTCCCAGAATACTACACTCCATTGCTCGCTGGCATACCCCGAGTGCGGACCTTTGCTGAACCGTCATCAGGTTTGGGAGCCGTATGTGAGGATAGGGAAAATGCGCATGTCCATTAGTTTTCGTTAATGGCACATTGAAAGGTTTCCCTTCATGAGAGCGTCAGCCTAATCGCAAATAAATATTTTTCTTTCTTTCTTTAGGTATAAGAATGCAATATCTTTTAAATAAAATTATAGATGTAGTGACAAAGATTGAGAAAGGTATGTTAAGATGGTTTGGACTTTTAGAAAGGATGGATGAGAGGAGATTGATGAAACAAGTATACGAAGCGAGTGTGGATGGAAGAGTTGGAAGGGGTCGACCTCGGCGAACGTATCGCGATCAAATCGCGGAAGTTCTCGAAAAATGCCAGGTTAAGAGTTCTCTAAACCGACGAGCATGCATGACGAGGTTAATGGACGTAGATGAAGCGAAAGAGGTTTGTCAGGATCGTAGCAGGTGGAAATTCATAGTATCTACCTACCCCAATGGGAAACAGGCGTGATAATATGTATGTATGTAAAATTAAAGAATAAAGATTATTTTTCAACAAGAAAACCAGATTAAACACCATGGCGAATTACATTGGTCTCAATATATCGAAGCCACCGAAAAACTCAGTGAAAGGTACCAAAATATCCTAAACAATACAGGCATTTGCGCCTGATTGCCCCAAATATTTCCTTCCGTCTTTTTTCCGCTTATTTACAGGAAAACAAGAAACCCCAATGAATGCGGAAAAGCGGCCATATATGGGGGCCCCGTATTGATATTTCTACTAAAGGACAATTTCCCCTGCGGAGTTTTTGGTAAATCACTAAAATAACACTCGACCAACAAAACGGAGTAACTAACGGAAACGAGTCTTGAGTTGTGAGAGGAAATTACTTAAACCCAGCGCTCAGTCGGCAAACAATCTCTTTTTGCTCCAAATGCGTCCGCGGCTGATTCGAGGAATGTCAACATCACTAGTTTAGGTTGCTTCTGGATTTTGCTGTGTCTTTAGATACTGGGAGTTTAAAGTAAATTACGTGATAGGTCAAAACATAGACAATTTAGTTTTTGCATTCGGAAAATTCGACTTAAGCAGTAGCAGCCATGTGACGCCACCATCAGTAAACAAATTATTACTCGCTGAATGCATCAATTTTCAAAAATTCGTTTTTAAAGTTTGAAGTACAGGTACTTTCGTTTAATCAGAAACTATTAACTCTGTAGTAAATGTAGTTCGCTATAGTTTTAGACAAAAAAAATGCCAAAAGTGGCCGTTTTTCGCACGGTACAAATGACGTATTCAGCGAGTAATATTTTTTTACTGATGGGGGCGCCACTTAGCTTTCCCCTTAATAACAAAAGATTCTTTAAGAAATAATTTTCTGTGCCCACTATCAGTTTTTGGAAACTGGTGATGATAAAGCTATATACAGCATGACCGAATGAACAATGAACATATTTAAGACTATATACTAGAATGTTTGGATATAAAGAAAAACAAACACGATAAACTATAGGAGTAAAAATGCTCGCGCACGCTTTGACTTTCTAGGGGTCTGCTGGCTAGTACAAAAGGCGGAGAAGGTAGAAATTGAGACCGATAAACACTGCCGTGCTAGGTGCATCACCTGAACGCATACAACTTTGATTTGAGGGCACAGAACAGTATCCACAGTTTGATGAATTCGAATGGATTTTTAGTATACCTACATGTAATTTGGAATGAAAATCAAGTACAATCAAGAAGTCTAACAAAGCAATTAGTATCCAGGCAGGGTCGCTAGATATAGATGAAGATTTCTTAGGAAATTATTATAGAACGGTTTGATTAGGTATAAATACAGTTTAACTTTGTCCGTTATTAAAATGATATTTCACTCGAAAACATCCATAATCTTCTGAGAAAACTTAATTTATATCTGGCGACCCTGGATACTAATTGTTTTGTTAGACTGTACCTAATGAACATCCTTCTTCAATAAATAAGTCCCTCGTTCAACCAATCACCCACAAATGAAACGTTCCGTTTGGAGGCTATTTTAATAGTGAATTAATTACAGCCTAACAAATATCCGAACACACTTCTGCGTTACACTATTAGTTCGAAAGTCTCAATCTACATATATATGAAATTGTAGTTTACAGGCCAAGCTTGCCAAGTTATAAAGTTTTGCTAGCGCTAAACAGAATCCTGATTTAATTCCACTAAGCACCGGAGATACGGCTACCTAGTTTAACTTCACAATATAAAAACCGCAAAGAAATGCGACTTCACAAATTGAGCGTAACTTGCCTTTTTGTCATAATGTTCAACTGAAGTTTTTAGTCTGTGGAACATAGGTTTATAGGGCTGTAAATTCGTTTAATTAAGGAGTTTTAGTGCTGAAAAGATGGGGAGATGTCTTATTACTTTTTACATAATTATTATTCAGCGAGCTTTCTGCAAGGTTATTCAACTTTGACTCAGGGCGTTCGTGGGTGTATATTATACAGTTGGCTTAGTTTGTTAGTTAATTGATTAATATCAAGTCGAATGAAAAACCTTGCGGTTTCTGACTAGAGTCCGACCGAAATTCGTTTTAGTTCTCGGTTTTCGACCGTTTTCGGCGAAAATAATCATTTCCGGCAATTTTCGTTTTAGGCCGAATAATTGTATTATTTTTATTGGAAACAATCTACGCGCGTACTAGTGGGTCAAATTTATGCAGACAGGTGTAGTAATTTATAGCAAGATAGTTGACTTTCTTTGCTTAAAAATCTGGTTTTGAGAAAAATATTGCGTTAATATTTGTATGTTTCAAGTTTTAACAAATGTAAGACCATTTTATCATTAAATTATGTATTTCAATGATTAAAAGATTGATATTTCATAATATTTTATTGTTATAGTACTTTTACCACACAAAAATTTATCGATATAAAAGAAGTAGTACATGTTTTTATTTGCTTGAATTTTTTCGGTTTCGGTTTTGGGCCGAAAATATCGTTTTTTTCCGAATTACGTTTTCGGCCGAAAATAAAATTCCATTTTCGGTCGTCTCTACTTCTGACTACCACACTAGAACACAACTACTCATTTATTTTTACTTTTATACAATTAAAAACAAAATGTAAAAAGTTAGCATCAAAATTATTACTCATACATTTTATTTTGTAAAAAAGTCAACCCATGAAAGAACACTGTCCTACAAGATACAGGTTCTCATAGTTTGAAGAGCAAGGATCTTACCTGATTGAGAATAGCAACAAACAACAATTAACAACAAAACAAACAACAACAACAACAATATTATTAAATACAATACAATATTATTTTATTATTAACATTTAAATAACTATAATCACAATTATTTTATTATTTTTAACGCATTTACGCATGCGAAGCGAAATCTAACGATTTAAATTGTGGAAAGAAAAACGAAGAAAGAAAGAAAGAAAGAAAAAGAAAGAAGTGTTCACGGTAGCTTAGTGGCTAAAGCACTGGCGTACTGAGCCAGGAGTCGCAGGTTCGAATCCTGCTCGTGAGCGATTTTTTCTTTCCACAATTTAAATCGTTAACTATAATCACATTTTGATGTAGATGCTAAGTTTCGAGTACCTAAATAAATATTTCACATACTTAGTTACCCGTAATGACTGACTGATAACCATATAATATGAATATTCGTAGCAACCGGGACAGCAACAAACAGCAACAACAAATACAATACAAGCCGGCGGACGCACAAAGCACTTTAAAGGTGGCAGAACATTAATTGTTTGCACTGGACTTCTTAGGACGCTTCTAAGTGCAACGCGCTTTGCTCGTCGGCGGCGTGTTGGTTAATTGACTGGGTAGGGCGATGTTTGCATTAGCACCACGCCGTGTTTGAATACTAAGTGGTCAAATTTTATGTTCCTGGTCAAAGATACCTACTTCACCCATTGGCTTTTACACAGGCCCCCCTCCCCACAGACCTTCTAGGCACAACATTCTTATTCCAATACATAAATCATCAACTATTTTGGTTTGTCGTATCGATCAATAAAAATATTTTATGGAATACAAGAACCCTAGTTTTTGAAGTAAAACTTCTTAAGGCACGCTTGACTTGGGGGTAAGCTGGTGAATGCGTTACGAAAAGTGAGGCGAACGGAGGGGGTAGTGCGGGATGCGGGGAACGAGGCGTGTGCGACGGCTGGCCACGCGACTCAGCGCCGGCAGATGTACGCTTGCCGCGCCACCATTTATTTATTTATTTATTTATTAAATTTATGCACACACAGATAAATAAAATTAAAATACCATTCCTTTGTTCTCATTAAAATAGTATTGAGGGAGATATAAGTTAGTGAAGTCTTACTTCAGTCGTGTGGTCTAAAGCACACTCGTTTTTTTATTCAATGCGGAATTTAAGACATCAGAACAATAATTTCACTCAATCGACATCTCTGGATGCCGGGTGCAACGCGCTTTGCTCGGCGTGTAGTTAATTGACCGGGTAGGGCAATGTTTGCGTTGGCGCCGCGCCTGCTGTGTTTGCACACTACAGCCTGATTGTCCAACATTGTCTACACGCTGTAGATAAGTTCCAAGTGTGGACTCAGCTTCTTAGGTGTTCTAGTTTCGATTTGTAGGTCGTTTTTATGTTGGCGTTGATCGTTGTCGAATAAGCATTTACATGCGCTTTCAAAACGTTAATTATGAATCTAGTAACACAGTTCCAAAAAGTTGGTCCTGTGGAGAAGAGATAGAATAGATAGATAGAATATACTTTATTGTACACCATGCAAATAGTAGTAAACAGGAACAACGTATAAATTATGGGTACATGGGCGGTCTTATCGCTAAAAGCGATATCTTCCAGACAACCTTTGGATGGACAAAGAAGACGTACGATCTGGATAATGGGGGCAGTCCGTGACGTACTACTAAACTAAAATAAATAAATAGCACAAAATATATTACATATATAGGTATCATAAATATAATTAATCTTACAATTTAGAATAGAGATTTACAATCTATTTGGAAAGGTAGTATTCTTTAACTAATTTTTTAAATGAAAATAGTGACTGAGCTCTCCGTATACACACAGGTAACTCATTCCACAGACGCACAGCCTGAACAGTAAAAGATTTATCATAAAATTTTGTAGAATGCATTGGCATCAGAAGCCCCAAGTTTTCCGATGATCTTAAGTGTTGTGTATGTGTGTCATGAAGGAACTTGAAACGTTCTTTGAGATAAAGACCCCCCGGTCTTGGGCCGGCAAGAAACTCCATGGATATACTCTTTTCAAATAATCAACGGTAAAATGATTTGTTATATGATTTAGAATTGTGTAAGAACAATGTAGGTTAGTGTCTGAGAAAGTTTAGATTAATAATGATTTTAAGTTTAGACTCGACCACAGTAGGAGGGAATCCAGCGATCCAATACTCTATACTATTAATGGCTACATTGCAGTGATCAATGCAAATGCACAACTATTAATAATATTTTAGTATAAGATCAGAAGCAGTGCTAGCCTAGCGATCGAATCCTTGCCTTCCAAGCAGGAGGATATGAGTTCGAACCCGGCCCGCACCTCTGACTTTTTTAATTTATGTGATCAAATTGCTTTTTACTATAAGCTGATGTTAAATATAATAACTTCAATTTATCTGAAGATACCTTGAAATTCTGTCTGGAAAACGACACGTTTTGCTCTAATACTCATTACTTATTTATACATAATGATAGACTTCAAAAGAAATTTATCCCGCCGACGCTCTGCAAGATAGATATTTCAAGGACCTCCTATCGTCTATTTTTTGCGACAAAATAAGAGCACATTAAAATTACTTGAATACCTAATGTGGATGACTACAAAATATCTACTTTGTGAGTTTACGGAATTCAGGAGATCTACCTAACATATTCTGAGCTTTACATACGTACAACATGATCAGCCTATTATTGTCCCACTGGGCACTGGCCTCTTCTCAGAATGAGAAGGTCAAGGCCTTAGTCCACTACGGTGACCTTTTTTTGTTTTTGTTTTCGGGTGGAAATCTTCATGGATATCCTCCGTCTGGGGAAGGCGGAGGGATATGTCGGACTCTTACCGACTAAAACCACACGGTGGCCATCCTCTGCACAAAATAGAGGAGCTCCGGGAACTCCAATGGATCGCGCCGGTGCCCTCTAGTGCTACGCCTTTGCCACGTCCCGGGAAACAATACAGTTTCCCTCACAGCAGCACGCGACCACCACGTACTGCTATCCTCCCCAGAATCGCTTAATAGACGCCTCGAGTCCCACGGTGACCAAGTGCGGGGTGGCGGACTACACACACCATCGAGAACTGTATGGAGCATTCTAAAATGTGCAGACTTCTTCATGATGTTTTCCGTCACCGTTAAAGCAAGTAATTATTAAATACTGATCCGTACGAGAATTCGAGAGGTGCAAGTCGGGTTCGAACTCAGACTATCCTACATGGAAGACCAGCTTTTAACCTCTAGAGTATCGTTACTTATTTATACACAATGATAGATTTAAAAAGAAATTCATCCTGTCGACGTCCTATATGGTAGACCAACAGTGCTCTGGCGGCTTTTCCCGCGTGAAAGGTTTTGAAATGGCCCGTAAAATGCTGCCCGTCATAGTTTGGAAAAAATATTTTTCCCAAGTTTTGAGTGAATTTATCCAGGATAATTTTTTTTTCATACAAACTCTAACATCCTATTTTACCCCCTTAGTTAGGGTTAAAATTACCAAAAATCCTTTCTTAGTTGGTGTTACGTTACAAAAGAAACCCACTGTCCAAATTTCATGTTTCTAGCTTGAGCAGTTTCGGCTCTGCGTTGATGAATCAGTCAGTCAGGACATCTGTCTTTATAATTACAGATAAAGGGTGCAAAGAGCCTCCACGAGTGACGATATTTAATTACTCGTTCGGCGCACCCTAGGTAGTCAGCCCCGCTACCAACCTACTGACTAGCTATTTTTTTCCCACGGCATGAGCTATTATCATTATGTAGCTCATGTCGACGCGATAGAAGAAGGTAGATATTTCAAGGCCCTCCTTCTTACGTCTATTTTTTGCGAAAAAATCAAGATCACAACAAAATTACTTGAATGCCTAATGTAGATGGCTACAAAATATCTCCTTTGTAGGTTTATGTAATTCAAGACATCCGACTGAATATTTACTGAGCTTTTCATGCGTGCTCAAATTTCTGTGAACCGAGAAACTGAGAAATGGTGAACTTGAAGATATTTGGAATATCTTCAAAAAGTCCCTTTCGTTGTACACTTCTTCGTTTAAAATACTTTCTATTAGATACCTATACTCTCCAGAAAATAAATTAAAATTGCGTTAAAGCTGTAACTTCAAATGCGCTATTTTATCTATAATTCACTCGCTAAGCCACACATTGACTATCTGGTGGAAATATGGGGTACTGCCGCAAAAACAAATTTAAATTTACTTCAAATTGCACAAAACAAATTACTAAAAACAGAAACACTATAAAGAAACGAATTTAATGAGCATCGCACGAATATACATATAAAATATATAATACATGAATACTTATCCGAAAAATACTAAATAAAAATATACATACTAAAATAACTTTCACAAAACATACAAAAAACACAAAATGAAATTAAGACGTGAAAATTTATACGCACCACGCACAAACTACGGGAAAAAAGGTATTATGTATGAAGGTTCCAAACTATATAACAATTTACCTAGAGATGTAAAAGAATCTAAATCTCTCACCACTTTCAAAATCTACGCAAACAACACATCATTAAAAATTCACACTTACTACAATAACTTCGAGCCACATCCAGCCTTTCTGTATCGTGAACGTGAACTTGTTTTATATTAGAGCCAGTGTCAAATGAACATTACATTTTTTGTTAGGACTACCTTCAAAATATTTAGTTTCTAATGTTGATTTATTGCAATATGCCCAACAAATTTTTCAATTTATGTATTAGTTAATTCTCATGTAAGTGAATGATTGTATTCTTGTGAGAAATAAAGCTATCTTAAACCTGAACATACTCCTCAGGCTCAGTGACCCAAAGTGAGTCATAGTCTCCGAAACGAAAACTCTCCACTTTGAACGATCTTGCGCTTTATCTCGCCAGCTGTTGGTAGCTTGAAGCTCATGCAGATCAGCCTCCACAGCATCTCCGCAGCGATACCTGGGGCGATCCTCCCCCATGCATTCGATGTGGCTGAGCCATTGTAGACGTTGTGCTTTGATCGCGCCAGTAATATAAGGCTGAAGTTATAACAAGCGCCCGGGTCGTGCGCCGGGCGGGGGCTTTATGAAAATTGTATGACGGACGACAGCGCTTGATATAATCTGTTGCACACAATTTTATAGAGCGTTTGAAACATGGCGTATGAGGCGCACGCCCCGGGCGCTTGCTATAACTAGTCCCTTAGGCTCGCCCTCCACTCTTCGATTTCAGTATTATTCCGGACTCTAAGCATACCATGCTGTGATTTTATTAGCACCAGGATCTTACGTAGTACTTTTCTATCTGTGACCAAAAAGGCAATGTGTGTGTTTCTGTTATTAATGTGCGGCAGTGAAGCTTGGACACTGACGCTCAATTAGGATAAGAAACTAGATAAATACATTTTTTAAATCATTCTTAAATGTAAACCACTGTATTAAAATCCTAAACGACGACGACCTTGACGACCTCTGTGGTCTAGTGGTTCGGGTGTCGGACTGCTGATAACGAGGTCGTGGGTTCGATTCCCACAGGACACAAATATTTGTGTGATGAACATGAGTGTTTGTGTTGGTCTGGGTGTTGCTTATGTATTATAAGTATGTATTTACAAACAAAAAAAAGTATATAAGTATTATATCCATTGTCTAGTACCCATAATACAAGCTCTGCTTAGTTTGGGACTAGATGGTGCTGTGTAAAAAATGTCCCAAAGATATTTATTATTTATTATTATTATTAAAATAAATTATTATAGGTGTACTTGTTTTTACGGATCTTTTGTTTCTTTGTCTCATCTGGAAATGTTCATCAAAGCCTTTCAATGCTGGCTTGGATACCATCTTAAAAACAAAAGACTCGACTGCACAATAGCTAAAAAAACACTAAAGAGTCTGTATTAAAAAAAACTTTGAAAACAGTACCAAAAATATTTTCTAACAAAACAGAAGTAATGTATTTATTTTAAACGGTATTTAATTATAATAAATCTTGTTTAAGTCTGTACCTAGAACAATGAACGTCTAATGACTTATAGATATGCTTGTTTGTTTTTTACTTGAATTATATTCGTGAACTAATGGTGCTTGTACACGGTGCATGTAACTGGAGCATGTACTGGTGCGGGCTACATGCGTGGGCTATCCGCGCGGGATCGCGGGATAATGCGACCCATTCATATGGTATTTGACCCGCATTTATTAACACGGTCGCTTACATGATGCATATAACCCGCGAAAGTGCCTCAACATGCGCATGTTATCCGCGCCGTGTACAAGCACCGTAAAGTTCACGGTGTTCTTTATGTCAGATGTACTATGTACGGTTAGCAGCACGTCAGTGGTGACACTTGAATTATGAAAACCGGCCTTACTGCTTACTAAATAAATATGCTGTCGAGGTCAAACTGTTACGACTGACGTGCGATAGAGTGTCACAAGTTACGGCCAGTCGCTTGATCCATAGGCATAGCTACGACACATGAGTCACATGACATACGTTCACAGTATAAAACTAAAGTTTTAGACCGAAATAGAGCCATCACAGAAACACGTTATTATCAACAATTTAAAACTTAATTACAAAAATAATTAAAGGCCCTCGCTTATCGACCTAACATTCAACCATTAAAACACTGAAAGAATTATATTTTCCCACCACCCTGTAACACGGGAATGTCACAATTTGGACAGGTAAAGCGAAATTCCCTCAAACACATTAAAGCAAGTATTACTCCCCAGCGTGTTAGGCAATGTAGATAAAACATTAATATGTATGAGTCCCGGGTAGCTTGTTTGTGGTAACAGTTTAGATTTTCAGACGTTCTCAATGAATAAAGAACGGTGGCTGATGTACTTTATACTCACATTGGTCCAAAGTGTTGGGCCAAACATTTGTTACAGTAAGCCTAGGTTCACAAGGCATTGTACTGTACTTTTTTTTTGCGGTATTCGATTTTATCGGATAGACAGCAGAATGTTCACACTATACATTTCCATTCGTGTAAAAGACGAATAGTGAAAGAGATCGTGATTCTATATGCGCTACTACAAACAGAATACGTTAAAAGTTCATTCGGTTTGCTTGAGAAGTCCGTTGAGTATTCGATAAACGTATAAAGCTGTGTACGTTTTTTTTGCAGTACAAACAACGTGTCTATACTCAATGCCTCCATGTATGTGCCACTACATTCGGCTACATTCGGTAAGATTTACCCTCCAAAAAACGTGCGGTGTTAATGCCGTGTGAACGGGGTCTTACAGCCTTCCTTTCAGGCGAGATTTGAGCCAATATTGGTCCTTCTTGGGGCCAGTGTGCGCAGCCAGGGTTACGTATTGCGTGACTAAGACGCGATGCTATCAAGCCAAGGGCCTTGTTATCAGGAACGGTTCTAAGCCAGGAAATGAAACATGCCCCGCAGTACTGATTACTGAATACCTTTATGGTAATGGAAGAAAGGAAATACTTGTATAGACAATGGCTTGATATAAAAAAGTTTTAAAAATTATCTGTTATTTATTTTAATGATTCAATTACTTTGAAAGACTCATCCAAAAGTGATTGAAACTAAATTGTAATTAAATCGTCCTCCATTTAAACTGTCGTAGTCTACTAATTGCTTCTATTGCTACTAACTACCTGTAGGTACTTAGCACGTTATACATATATCAGTATACTACGTACTATTAGACATTCTGTGATACTACTGTCCACGTTGACGTTGTAGTAAGACGGCTCGCTTAAAAGTACGGGCTGGTACGCACACATTCACAACCATAGTAAGACAAATAGTCGCGATTACGCAACAAGTCTTGTGTGACGATAGTCGTCGTAGTGTCAGAAATAAAATACAATATGCCGTCTGGTGTGTTAAAATGCTATCGAAGTTTTAGCGGGTTTATGAAAAAAATCGGTGCTTCAATATTTTCTTAGAGAGACTCCGTTCGCCTTTTTTATTCATCCGTGCGGTACATACTAAAAACGATATTCCCACATAAAATATAAATAAAATTATTTTGAAACAATTATCATAAAAATAATAAACGGATACATAAAATTTGATATTATGCTGTCCGCGAGTTTTTTTTTTTTTTTGTGAATCGATCTATAAACGCCCACCTGATGTTAAGCGGATACCTTTGCCCATAACAACTTCAATACAACCTAGGCTGTTACCTAAATGGTACCGCAATTCGGCTTGCCAAACTGAGACATTAAGATGGAAAGTCTCATGTGATTGTAATTGTGAGTGAGACAGAAATTCGACGTTGGCGGTTTGGGCAGTACAAATACGCTAGGTTCTATTTCGCGCCACTATTTTAATATTCAGGATAATCATTATTAATATCATTATTTCAATCATTCTTCTTCTTCTTCTTCTTCGTGTCGATGATTCGAGTTTATTATATAATTTTGGACCAAAATGTAGCCACGTCAACAGCACTCTCAGTAGCCTCGCATAGGTCTTTGATTGTGCAGGTGGAATTGCACAGTGAGCAGGTTAAGAGGTGAGGCATCGTCTGTGGGTTTACTCCACAGTCACATTGTGACTCGTCTGTGTATCCCCATCTAACTAAATTTGACCTGCAGCGGCCCATCTGGCTTCGGAGTCGATTCAAGGTTTTCCAGATGGGCCATGGTAGTTGGTGGCCTGCTGGGAGCTCTTCTGCAGGCCCAATGTAGTCAGCAGGGGGAGGGTGTCTTTGTTGCCACAGTTCCTCTCGTACCTTATTAGGGCTGCTGCCTGTATTTAATTATGTAGATCAATGGGTTTAAGGAAACAGCCACTATTATTTTACATTAATATATTATTATTACATGTATCTATACAATAAATGACGTATACAAAACTGTAAGCAGACTATTTTCTTCACATGATCACTATCTGAAAACTTGGAAATGTGATTGTATTGTTACATGGGGACAGATAGAGCTCGGAATACGATACCAAATGAGGCCTAACGTCCATTTTGACGGTAAATTGAATACGAATAGAGGGAAATGCCGTAGGGCGCCAGTAAATAGCGACTTGTAAATAGTTAGGGACGTTGAAAACATTTAGGGACTTGCTATCCTTTTGCCTTTTCTGCGAATTAAATGAGGATACTTAGTTTGCGACAAAGTATTTAGTTCTTTGAAAATTCAGTAGTAACGTTTAAATGTTGCGAAGTAATGTGTTACTTTACTACCATTGTAGTTCTGAGCTCACCTTAATAGTGTATTCAGGTATAAGCTTAGTGGATGTTATAATAGTCGGGGCCGTTTTTAACCAAGGACTTTAGAATTTTTTAAACCTTTAACTGAAATTTAGTTCATCAACCCGAATGAACAACAACAAGCATGCAACTAGATTTTTAAATTCATTGTGAGTCATTACTGCATGTACGTTTTTAATTAATTAAAAATTGTACGCTAGATTAATATATATTAGTAGTATAGTATAGTATAACGGGCTGATTTCCTCAACTCCACGTTCAAGCGTGTATTTTGCGTACGGGATTAATATATATTTTAGAAATATCTGTAAAGACGCTTCTCATTTAGTCTTCTTGCGACCACGAACGCTGCAAAGCTTTCGAAACGTCAGGAATAATAAAAGCGATGTTATCCGGTTATAATAGTTTTATTATAGATTCTTAAAGTTTTGAAAGTGCATTATTTACATTATAAGTATTGTAACTTTAAGAATCTAGTTGCTTAATCGGAATAAAACCTTTTGAATTTTAGTTTGAACAGTAACAGTAACACGGTTACGTCGCCATCTCCTTGGACAAGTGACCTGAGGTACCTAAAGTCGGAGTTAATCGGTAAGGACATTCCGGCAAGAGTTATAGGCACAGCCCCCCCCTAGCCAAGTTGACAATCTATTAATCGATTGTCAACTTGGCTAGGGGGGCAGGACTGGAAGTACCGCTGAAATCAAAATCAAGTACTTTGTTTTGCTTTTCCTAATGCTCCCTTCTTACATGATATAAAATAATAATAAAGAAGCAAGGACATTGCTGAAGTTCCATCTTTTATTCATAACTTCCATAGGCTTTTCTATGGAAGTTAAGAATAAAAGATAAAAAAAAAGATGATTTTTTTTTAAGATGATGCTCACCATATACAATTCTATGAGGACAATGTGTTGTAATCTATTTTAATAAACGGACAGTACTACTCAGATGTTTTATTTATTAAAATATTAACCATTTTGGAAAACTTCGCCGAGTCTTCTCGTCGCCTATACCGCAATGTTTGAAGACAAAGGTCTTCAACCAGTGCGTCCTGCCAGTCATGACTTACGGTGCCGAGACGTGGACACTGACAGTTGGGCTAGTCCACAAGTTCAAAGTCGTTCAGCGAGCTATGGAGCGAGCTATGCTTGGAGTTTCTTTGAAGGATAAAATCCATAACGAAATTATCCGGAGAAAAACCGGAGTGACCGACATAGCTTGTAGGATAAGTAAGCTGAAGTGGCAGTGGGCTGGCCATGTCTGTCGAAGGACCGATGACCGCTGGAGCTGACGAGTCCTTGAGTGGAGACCGCGAATCGGCAAACGCAGCATAGGGCGCCCCCCTGCCAGGTGGACCGACGAACTAAAGAACGTGGCTAGGGGGGACTGAATGCGAAAGGCAGAGGACCGAGTGTTGTGGCGCAACTTGGGAGAGGCCTATGTCCAGCAGTGGACTGCGATAGGCTGAGTTGAAGATAACCATTTTGAGGTTATGTTTTGCTTACAAAACTAATGTCAAACAAGTGGTTGTCTGGCAACTAAACAGTTTTACTCTAATATTCCTATACATGGTGAAGGTAGTAACGAGAGGTTGGCTATCATTGGCTTTCTTTAACAGTGGTGCCAACGTAATACATTATAAAACCATAGAGTACCTACAAGGGATTGGTCAAAAATATGAAGTCAAATGGAGTATCATAGCCAGTCACGTTCTTATTGTGTTGATTAACTCTTTAAAATAAAAAATGTTTACAGTACTGTCCGCATTAAATACGATTAATAGTAAGTATTAAAAAATACGCATGTAATTGTCGTACATTTCTTATCTTTGTACAGACTCAGGGCTATTTTTAGCGATATCATTTCAAAATTCAACCCCGACGAGGATGTAATGAGAGTTCAAAGTTTACGCCGACGAAGGCACGGGCGGAAGTTGGCTATTTATACACATGATCGGTAAACGTTGATTTCTCTTACACGGAAGTTGTACAAAGACATGGCTGTTACAATTTATTTTTAATTTGAAAAATGTTTCTCCGCATTTCGTATTTCAGACTTTACGTGCGTATTTCCACAAAATTTCTGTTGAATGTATCTTATTTCAGAAATTTCCTTGTAAATTTTAATTGGCTGCTTTTTTCAACATCATTTTAATTGCCATGTTCAAATATTATTATAATGATGTACCTAAAAAGTCGTGTACGAAAGAATGGTTCAAAAGCAAACCAGGAACAGTAGAAAATAGGAGAGAGATGTGAATATCAATAGGGTACCCACTTTCTTTTTTCTATTTTATTTCATAATTATTTTGTTTATTTTTGACGACCTCTGTGGTCTAGTGGTTCGAGTGTCGGACTTCTGATCACGAGGTCGTGGGTTCGATTCCCACAGGACACAAATATTTGTGTGATGAACACACAGACCAGTAAGCTTCAAGACTCCACATAAACAAAGTTTTGTATTCGAATGCAGTCGTAAAACATTGGTGGGGTCAGGGGGGCGGACGGCGCGTTATGATTGGCCGGCTCAAAAGTTCGGTGGTATGATTTCTTATGATTGGTGCCGCTCGCTGATTGAGTGACGTTCCGATTGACGGAGGGACGTATGATGTGCAGTGGTAGAGCATATGCGTTGTGACCGGGGGTGTCCAGCTAACCGGCGTCTAGAGGCTTACTGGTCTATGGATGAACATAAGTGTTGTGTTGGTCTGGGTGTTTCTTATGTATTATAAGTATGTATTTACAAAAAAAAAAAAAGTATATAAGTATTATATCCATTGTCTAGTACCCATATCACAAGCTCTGCTTAGTTTGGGACTAGATGGTGCTGTGTAAAAATGTCCCGAAGATATTTATTATTTATGTATTTATGAAATTTTTTTTGAGGCAGACATTTTTTCTTTATAAGCACTTCTGTTTTGCTGATTAAACATCACATCGACCCGTAAAAACTACTCGTAAATGTCCCTAGAATTACGAGTATGAGAGAATATTTAACGCTGTACGATATACGTATACGTGATCATAGTGAGTAATAGTAAACAAAGAGGATTTGATACGAGGATAAAGTAATGTTATAACTTTATAAGTTCCATGTAAGAGGGGGTGAGCCTATTGCCATTAACCGGGCACAAATCCAGACTCCAGGCTGCTACTGAGGATTTAAAACGTAAGTAATTCAAAACTATGTAAAATCGACTTTTATTAAAATAAATATATAAAACAGGGATTTTTGATGATATTACTTCAATTGTAACGTACGGTCACGATCCTTCCCGGTGATACACTTTGTCGACAAAGTTCCTTGAATGAATTCTGCTATATTACACGTACCTACTGCTGCCGGCTGCCGTCGAACACTGAGCGCAAACGATTTTAGCCTTAGTGGTGGTTCACCGAAAAGTTTTCTGACTGTACATTGTAATTATTCTATGCAACACTGCAAGGCCATGCTCTCCACGACAGCGGTAGCGATAGCAGCAACTGAGCGTCAAGTTAAAACATAACATAACATAACATCATGCCTGTATTTCCCCGAAGGGGAAGGCAGAGGTGTATTAGTACACCCACATTTCGCCAGTTATGTTATAGTCCCATGTAATAGGGGGCGAGCCTATTGCCATTGACCGGGCAAAAATCCGGACTCCGGGCTGTTACTGAAAATTTCCTAATGAAAAAACCCAATAACACTTTGCCCGACCCGGGAATCGAACCCAGGACCCCACGCTCAGCAGTCGCGCTTGCAACCACTAGATCAACGAGGCAGTTAAAACAAATACATTAATACGAAATTCCTTCAAAAAAATCATACTAATCCTCCCTTTGCGGAAAAGGGACGGAAGGATAACTTGAGAAACTTTGAAAGCTCCTTCCTGTTTTGGTGGATTCAATTTATTTATTTTCAACTTTTCTTTTGCCTAGAACAAAATATCTACATGACCGTTTTTAAATTAACATTTTTTTCTTCAATTTTCCACTATCATCAGGGGGCCTATATAGTATGAGTTTGACGCTTACGAATACTTTCATAGTTTTCATCGACTTTCATTCATAAATCAGTAGTTTCTTCTCGTAACCAGGCACGCCAAAAGTGGCTGTTTTTCGCACTTGTTCTATCTATAACTACAGCGAAGTATAATTTTCAGAGTTAATAATTTCTGATTAAACTACAGTACCTGTACTTCGATCGTTAAAAACGAATTTTCGAGAAATAATGTATTCAGCGAGTAATATTTTTTTTACTGATGGGGCGCTTCTTGGCTACTACATCCCTCGTTGCGTTAGCCGACGTGCGATGGCTAGCGCTAGCGGCTCGAATTTGCTGATGGGCGTGGTTTAATGTTTTGCTATATCACCTAAAATCCAAAAAAAACATAAAATCGATAGAGACAGACCCAGTGATGGGCAGTAAGACGCTAGTACATGCACTATGCACTAATACACACTCCCGTACGGTTTTGATTGATTTATAAAAACGAGCGTGTGAATTTCTAATGACAGACCTTTGGGTATATGGTAATTAAGAAAAAATCTAGTTAATGTATCTATTCAAAATGAAACTATTTGAACTTTTGAATTAATAAACTATGCTTGTACGGTACCGGTTCTGCAGTTTTCATACACGATGTAAGTTATTTATGTACGCCCTAAGTTGCCTCAAAATTAGTGTTGATATACGTAAGTTTCGACGCTTGTAACTTTCAAATCAATATGTTTTTACTGTTCAGTTAACATGCATAATCGATATCATTCATAAATTTAAATATACAACATCAAAAAGAGGACTACTCACAAACAGCGTTTGTATGGAATAATGACCGACTGGCGCAACCTTAAGCAGCCCACACACTATCAGTAACAATGACATCAATATTACTGTCATTCCTTCGTTCGGTAATGACAATACAAAACCTTTCCACACACTGTCATTATTTTACATCATTTCTGCAATGTGAAAAAAGTTTGTGCGGCAATCATAATTCCAATATTAAAAACCGGCCAAGAGCATGTCGGGCCATGCTCAGTATTATAGGGTTCCTTCAATTCAATTCAATTTTTTTAAGTTATGGCTCCATCGCTATTCGATGATGTTGCCAATGTCAAGGTAGGAAAAGACACAGTGATAAGTTCTTAGTTTTAAATGTTGCTTATCATAAATTGACCGATGTTTGTAGAGATGGTATGCATTAAGTTGTAAAAGGACACATATTATTAGTAGACAACAATACACAAAAATGTTAAAACACTTAACACAGAAGGAATTTAAGGAAATGCTAAGGGAAAAAGGACCAATAAGGATTAGGTATGTAAAAATAAACTACACAAAAGTATATATATACTATAACCGAATATTGTTAACACTGATGAATTTATAAAGAAATTTAATCATTGGAGTGTGGACTAAGGTTAACAAAAATGGAATATTAATTGGGAGGGGATATTAGTAGGTCGTAAAGGGGAATCGATAGCCTAGGACACGAAAAAAATAAGCGCTCCAGAGTACCCTCATCTAGACCGCATTCACAGAGGGAGTGATCCCTGACTCGAATTTTAGCCAAGAAAACAGGTGTACATACAAAGCCAAACCGTAATGGAATGATGACAGATGTTATTAATTTGTTAAAATAATTAATTTTAAGTAGGTCTAATTACAAACGAATCAAACCGAATATTAATCATTGCTATTTTAGTTTTTGCAAACAGCGCCACCTAGCGCTAAATTTAAGAAGTGTGTCATATCAATATATTTAAATAAATTTAGCGCTAGGTGGCGCTGTTACTTTGTGTTATCAATATAACACAAAGTTTCTTTTTGTGATTTTTTTAAATAGAAAGTAACTGAAGGAGCATTATTTGCTAAGATCATTTTTATCTAAGGTCAATGACCTATGAACTAGAACGTCTTAAGTATTTTTTAGTTTTCTCACTATAACTCAAAAATTTATAATCAAATTATACTCGAAAGAATTTTAAAAGAGATTTTTTATAAAAGTCTATCAACGTGGAAGATTACAAGTTTCTAAGTTGCATAGTTTGGAAATAGCAGGGGGGGGGGGGGGCATTGTAAGCCACTTTGGTGGGCAGATTTTTCGCAGATGGTACACCTGATAAAAAAGTGATGTATGAAACATTACTTTCATTTTAGTAGACCTATTCAATGATACCCCACACGACGGGGTGCAGCGAAAAAAATATTTTCATCCCCATTTCACATGTATGGGCGCCACCCCTAAAATACCTTATCAAGATTTTTTTATTCTTTTAAAATTGAGATCTATATCTAAACCATTTTTTAACAAAATTTCATTTACTTATATTTATAACTGTAGAAGTTATTAAGCTGTAAAGGATTAGGACAGACGGACAGACGGACAGACGGATAGAAGGACAGACGGACAGACGGACGGACATGACGAAGCTATAAGGGTTCCTTGTAGGACTACGGAACCCTAAAAAAAGAACAAAAAAAGTGGACCAGAGAGTGGCTTGTTGGATTAGACTGATGTAATTAGAATAGTCTACAAAACGCAGGTGGGAGGTGCTAGCTGGAGTGGCTGATACTGAAGAATGAAATAATGCGCTCCATACACTATCAGTATAATTTAATTACGAGTATATTGTCAATACTGAAGTAAAACATGAAAATATTTACCGTTTTTCTTTCATTCCAGCCAGTACACTGTCGGTAATAATGTAATTAATTGAAGATAATGTCATTATTACTGATGGAGTCTGGTCTGCTTTAAAGTGCCCACTGAGGTATTTCATCTCGAGGTCTCGATGATCTTAAACACTATAATATACCAGGCCCCTCAGAAAGTATTGCGAAAAAAAGTTTTTATATATGGGAGACTGGCCAGTTATAATGTTTTTCGAAAATATGATTATTTATAAGTAAAAATAAGTAAGTTCCAATTTCAAAATTTCCCTCCACATTTTTTGCGAGTTAATTCAAAGTATTGTGTCTCACTGAAATATGGATCTGCGCCGGGAACATTTTAGAGCTATGATTTTATACGATTTCAA
The DNA here is from genome assembly GCA_949699075.1 of Asteroscopus sphinx. Classification (NCBI taxonomy): domain Eukaryota; kingdom Metazoa; phylum Arthropoda; class Insecta; order Lepidoptera; family Noctuidae; genus Asteroscopus; species Asteroscopus sphinx. The sequence continues at coordinate 23,577,617 of OX453007.1, forward strand.
GTGTCGCCTGAAACCGGATGAATCGTACGATAGACTTCAAATGGCATTCATGGATGAAGGCCCTTCCAAGGCAACCGTGTATCGTTGGTATAACGAATTCAAGCGCGGTCGACCAACTTTGGGGGATGACGAAAGAAGCGGTCGCCCTTTGACGGCTGTTACCGAAGAAAACGTGCTAGCAGTGAAAAATTTAATCCAAGACAATAGGCGAATTACATATCAGGAGATTCAACACATATTGAAGATTGGATCGGGATGCGTTCACGAGATTCTACACAGCCATCTTCGCGTGAGGAGGATAGTATCACGCTGGGTGCCGCACAACCTCACCGATGCTCAGAAGCAGGCCCGGGTGGAATGGTGCCGTGATATGCTTAACAAATTTGAAGCAGGCTCGTCTCGGCGTGTTTACGACATCGTTACAGGTGATGAGTCCTGGATTTATCAATACGACCCAGAAACCAAGCGCCAGTCGACTGTTTGGGTGTTTCAAAATGAGCCAACGCCTACCAAAGTGAAGCGATCTAGAAGCGGGGGTAAGATTTTGATCGCTAGCTTTTTTAATTTGACTGGCCACTTGGTATCAATTCCCTTACGGGATCAAAGAAGCATTAATCCCGAATGGTATACTACCAAATGTTTGCCAGAAGTTTTCTCTGTTATAAGCAACAAGCGACCAAACACAGGGCTCCGCGGGCTACTGCTCCACCACGACAATGCACCTGCGCACACCGCACTCAAAACGAGGGACTTCCTGGACAGCACGCCAGTCAAACTCCTGGGTCACCCTCCTTACAGCCCTGATCTAGCACCGTGTGACTTCTTTTTATTCCCAAAAATAAAAAATCAGCTCAAAGGGATACAATTTTCGTCGCCGGAAGATGCGCTGGCTGCGTTCGAGCAGGCTGTAAACGAGGTGTCTGCGGCGGACTGGAAAAAGTGTTTTGAAAACTGGTTTAGGCGCATGGATCTTTGTATAGAGGCTGGTGGAAAGTACTTTGAAAAGATTTGATAAAAATATATGTACGTATAGAACAATTTTTTTTAGTTTCGCAAAACTTTCTGAGTGTCCCACGTATATCATGGAAATGGTCCATATTAAACCCGATTCCAAAACTGTCTCACCATCAAAACTTATACCATCAAATGCTGCTATAATATAAATTAACAGACATGTTTCAAAGTAATTAAAATACCTGTTAACGGTCACAACACGAATTAATGAGTAAAGTTTGTAGTTTTACGGATTTTGGGCCTGATTTTAGGCTTGTGTTGAACTGTCTGGATAGTTAGCTACTAAAATTATCTAAATAGCAACCTGAAACACTACAGGTACAACTAGGGATGGGCAAAGGAGAATGCCACATAATGACCCAGAGTCGATTAAAATCCTACTTTCTACTATAATATTATAAACGTGAAAGTTTGTGAGGATGTATCAATCAATCAACTCAGCCTATCGCAGTCCACTGCTGGACATAGGCCTCTCCCAAGTTGCGCCACAACGCTCGGTCCTCTGCCTTCCGCATCCAGTCCCCCCCAGCCACGTTCTTTAGGTCGTCGGTCCACCTGGCAGGGGGGCGCCCTACGCTGCGTTTGCCGATTCGCGGTCTCCACTCAAGGACTCGTCTGCTCCAACGGCCATCGGTCCTTCGACAGACATGGCCAGCCCACTGCCACTTCAGCTTGCTGATCCTACAAGCTATGTCGGTCACTCCGGTTCTTCTCCGGATAATCTCGTATGAGGATGTATGGATGTATGTAACTCTTTCACGCAAAAACTACTGTATAGATTTTAATGAAATTTGGCATACAGAAAATGTACAAAGTCATATGCCAATAAAGATTATGTCAATAAAAGTTATGTCAATAAAGATTATGTCAATAAAGTTATCACCTCGAACTTGGAATTTTTAGCTCAAAGTAAATAACAACTTGAAATTTTACAATTATTGTTTTTTTTTAATGTAATTTGTCCATCCCTAGGTACAACTATTTTGTTTCAAACTACGCCAATAGTAATTAAGGCTGTCTGGAAAATAAAACAATGTTTTTGGGTAACAAAATGAACAACATGAGATGCACAGAAACATATCGAACTGAATTTCCTGGCCTTTAAGGCCCAAAACCCTTCAAACCCATAACCAAATTCAAAACCCTTTCATGTACTGAATTTAACAATAACAACAATATAATTTTTTTAAGGATTATTTTGGTTAAAATTATCCCAATCGATTCTCCCAGGCGGCGATTCTGAATAAACTACTTTCGGGTTAGCACTATTATATATATTATATATTAACTTTTTCTCATTTGCCTGATCCAACTAAATTAAAGTCTACTTAAATACTTACCTGACGCGGCGGAATAGATATCAACATTTTATTTACTCAAAATAATGATTTAACTAGCTTAATTAGGTAGTACGTAAAGAAATCTCAAGTTATCTTATCGACCGACTTTTAAGATTTTCATAAAACAACCTGAACTTCCGTTGTATCCCGAGAAACGTAAACATAATGGAGCTATTAATGGCATAGAGTATCGGATCGTCGGGTTCCCTCCTATGGTCGAGCCAAAAATTAAAATCATAATTAGTCATTAATTAGTTTCCTTCAGTGGATCTCTCAGTCATTAACCTACATTATACTGACACAATTCTTTCCAATTAATCATGTAACTAATCATTGTACTATTATTATTTGCAAAGAGTATATCCATGGAGTTTCTTGCCGGCTCTTCTCCATAGGACCAACTTTTTGGAACCGTGCAACTAGAGTCATAATTAACGTTTTGAAAGTGCATGTACATGTACACTCCACCAAATGGAATCACGACCCACCACAAGCTTAATTTTCTACAAACATCCTAATACAATTAGGTCGAATTTCGCTTAAACATATTTCCGTGGCAACAAACTTGTTATCAATTTCATTGGGCAGTGACAGTTAGTTTACCAGTTTCTTTGATTGACAGTTTCCTTATATTCAAAATGTCCTAAGTGCAGCACGATGCTAATAAGAAGAATATTTACTGTTTTGACAATTTCATACGAATTATCGGCCGAGTGGGTCATAATTCCGATTTGTTGACTGTACATGCTTATTCGAAATGAAAAGTTTTGACTTAGACTTTGACTAACGATAAAATCCTGTTTTATAAAAAAAGATTCATTGAATATGTGAGGTACAAACACAATACAATACAAATCCTCTTTATTGCACAGCATAAAAATACATGATAATAATACTAACTAGGTATAAGTGTACATGCTTCGGTAAGTATCTGTGTCGCATAGGCTGGGAGCCGATGCCCGACTGTCATCACTGCGGGAGCTGCCCAGAGGACACGGCGCAGCACACATTGGCGGAGTGCCCATCAGCTTGGGCTGCGCAGCGCCGTGACCTCATCACTGCAGTAGGCGGCAGCGATCTCTCGCTTCCGGCCGTGGTTCTATCTATGGTCCGGAGCGAGAGCGCTTGGGAAGGCGTCGTCTCCTTCTGCGAGGAGGTGATGCTCACTAAGGAGGCGGCGGAGAGGGTTCGAGAGGCGATGGCCTCTCTTCCCATCCGCAGGAGACGACCTGGGCGTCGTAGGAGGGCGTACGCCGACCTCCAGCCACCCCAGGTGTGGGCCTGCGGGCGGCGGACTCGGGGTGGCCCGCCGCCCGACCAGTCAAGACCCGTGACGGTGACGCGTAGTGTTCCGCGCGCGCCAGTCAAGAAGAGGGTGCGGCCGTTGTGGTTGCCGCACGGGGAGAAGGGGCTCGCCTGCCAGTGGCAAGCCGGGACCTGCCGGGGATGGTTGGGCGAATACGGGAGTATTTCCCACGCCCCCGGCCAAGGGTCGGTAGAGGAACACCGTGGTGGTTTTTAGTCGGTAAGAGTCCGACACTGGCTCCGCCTTCCCCGGGCGGAGTGCGTCCATGAGGATTTTCCCCAAGGAAAAAAAAAAAGGTATAAGTGTACAATTGGCGGTCTTATCGCTCCACGGCGATCTCTTCCAGACAACCATTGAATGGACTGGAATGTCATGGAAGAAACACAGGATTTACCAGTGCAGTTACTAGTAAAAGTCGGAAACCTAACTAAAATGTAACTACCTAACTTAAACGATAAATAATATAACACATACATAATTTATAGTGAACGTCGACGTCGACGTTGTCGTCGTTGACGTCGAGGTTAGTCAAAATCATCATCCTCCTGCCCTTATCCCAATTTATTTGGGGTCGGCGCAGCATGTTTTTTTTCTTCCATAAATCTCTATCAGCCGTCATCTCTGTGTTTACTTTCTTTCTATTCATATCATCTTTCACACAATCCATCCATATTTTCTTCGGTCTCCCTCTTTTCTTATAGCCATCAACATTCATGCTTAAAACTTTCCTCGTAACATGCTCCCCATTCCTCCTCATCACATGTCCATACCATGATAGTCTGTTGCTACTTAACTTCTCTGTCACTGGCGCTACTTTCAGACTCCCTCTTACATATTCATTCCTTATCCTATCCATTCTCGTTACACCACACATTCCTCTTAACATTCTCATCTCAGCTGCATGCACTTGCCTTTCATTAATTCCTTTCGTAGCCCAACATTCCGATCCATACAGGACAGCAGGTCTTATCATGGTCTTATAGATTTTCCCCTTCAGTTTAAGAGGAATTCGGGAGTCACATGTAGTTCCCGTGACCTGCCGCCATTTCAACCATCCTGTGTTAATTCGGTGCTTGACTGTCCGGTCAATTTCGCCATCGCTTTGCACAAGTGAACCGAGGTACCGAAAGTCGGAGCAGACTGGCAAGGGCACGCCATCTAGCGCAATAGCAACAAAACCGGAAAGACCGCCGAAATCGCAGAACATGTATTCCGTTTTAGTTCTGCTGATTTTCAAGCCAACGTTCTCCAGATTTTGTTGCCATTTTGCCAATCTACTCTGGACCTCAAGTCCATCTTCACCAACAAGGACAATGTCGTCAGCAAACAGCATGCACCAGGGTGCCTCTTCCTGGATTTCTGATGTCAAAGCATCCATTATCAGCAAGAAGAGGTAAGGACTTAGAGCCGACCCTTGGTGCAAGCCTACAGCCACACTGAACTCGTCGGTGTTGCCAGCGGCCGACCGAACGTGGGTACTAGATTGGCTGTACATAGCACGAATTAACTCCACATACTTTGCAGGCACACCTTTCTCTTTCAGCGCCCACCACAAGACCTCGCGGGGTACTCTGTCGTACGCCTTCTCTAGGTTAGTCAAAATGTTTGTTATATTTTGATTTAATTGTGCGCGACAAGTCCCGTAAACTTAGTTCAATATGAGTGAAATTCGCGAAAGTTTAAAAACTACTTAAAGATATCATAAACTTACAAGTGAGTTAGCCAAAATGCTAGAAACAAATGCAACACCTGTATTCAAACAAATACATCGAGCTCCACTTCTATTTATTGTACCGTCATCTGCGATTTCGTTTTGTATAAATACAAGTTCCATCCGTGTAACTGTTGATTTACCGTTGCCATCGATGTAATAAATTTGGTGCACCGAATCCTATGTTATGTCAACTTAAATTCAATTCAGTGCATTTGTGAGCGGGGCTGGGAGTTGGAAGCCTGGGACTCAAGTCGCGCCCCGAGCTCCGAGCTCTGACTCTTCTACAAGTAAATAGAATTGTTTCAATAGGAAATAGCAGTACGCTGTTTGCTCTATTATGTGAAGTCCTCGTTTTCATGTCTCTTATTGCTTCGCGTAAAATGTGTCATAATTTTGTTGTAATATAACTGAGTATTGCATATTTAAAAAACCAACTGCGATCACCAATCTGCCTGCCAAGCGTGGCGATTATGGCATATCCCCCCCCCCCCCTTTGGGGCAGGCCTTTGTCCAGCAGTGGACGTCTCTCGGCTGAAATGATGAACTGAGTATTGAGTTGAATTCAACGTTGCTTCTGTCTTGAAGAAATTAGTTGTTTATTTGATGCAATTAAACTGTATAATCATTCAAATTGCTTCATATTTATAAGTTCGTTGCCTTTATTGGATGTATTAGACGTATTCTTATGATAACTTTAGTTTTTACTTACGGTTGCACGTTTTATTTATTTCAAACTTTAAACAAACAAGTAAAGCTGTGGGGCTTTTAACCTTTAATTTTGGTATATGTCTAAGATTAGACTAAGACTTTTCTTATATTAATACTACAGTAACCAATAATTTGAACCCCTTATATCACCTCATCATTTCAGCCGAAAGACGTCCACTGCTGGACATAGGCCTCTTCCAAGCATATGTTGGGGGATATGCCATAATCACCACGCTTGGCAGGCGAGTTGGCGATCGCAGTTGGTCGGTTAAATACTCAGAGAACGCTGCTACCCATCCTCTGGTGAATCCCTTAGTCACCTTTTACGACACCAATGAGAAGATTATATCACCTACAAGAAGATATATATCTGAAATGCTGTGTATTTCTAGGCATTGTTATCTCTCTTGTGTCTAAAAATATCCTTAAGCTCATTATTCTGTTTAATATTGCAAACAAAGTACTACGAGTTACGCTGGAATTTTATATTTGTTCTGCAAAACATGTTATAAAGTTACACAACTTCAGAGTCTTGTTAAAAGCATCAGCTCTCATGAGTTTCAAATAGTATGAAAGCCGTTAAAATGAAGCCATTGTTCCACGAAATGTGTTCTCATACAGAACAAAGTTGAGATTATGCAAAGTAGTAACTTCCCATTTAAAAATAAACCACATTTCACGAACTCGTAAATAAACTAAATTGCCCAGGTAAGGAAAACGTAAAACTCTTTTAATAGCCACATAAAATGAGAAACCTTGCAATTCTGAAAGGATATTGGAATACCCAACATTCAATTGTCCAAAGGCTATTGTTCACATTGAAAGCCTTTTGAAAATATTAGCTCACGAAGATTTGCCTTTATCGACAGGACGGAGCCCCGAGTTGGCTCGTCAATGTCATCCCCGGACCCTCCAATATAGAGATATTGATTGCAAATGAGATTAAAATGTACGTACTGATCAAACCCTTTTGTGTATCCTTAATTAGTTCGTGTAAGCTCGATTGCCTTTGTGACAGAACTCACCACGATAAATTATTTTGAATACGTTTTCATTCCATAAATTTCGGCTAAACAGAAATTGGTAATACTGCCATCTGTTAGACAACGCGTGTACTATTGCTTGCAAGTTCAATCTTTACTCTAGTACTACTTCTGGCCCAATAGATGGCGCTGTGTAAAGTAATCACCGAGAAAAGGGGTTTCCATGGAAAACTTATTTTTCACTCCGCCCATGTAAATTGACTAAATTACAGGCTAACTACTTAATTAAACAATTATACATAGCTGTTACTGTGGATAGTTTCAAGTTTTCCAAGCTACAGGTTGAAATCTCTTGGTTGATGTGTTGTGTAGCAAACATCTTGTAAATTATCCATATTTTCTTGAAATGTATATATTTTCATTACTAATTTGATGTGTACTGATCCTTCTGATCCCTTGGTAATCTCTGATAGCTAAATCATTATTGATTTATATGAGAATTCCTGAAATAAAACAAACTAATGTCAATCACAAACAACCTCACATTGAAATCAAAAGTATAGTGATTTTGTTCAAAACACTCATTTATTTTGGATTCTGTTGTTAAAATTAGATTGTAATTAATCCTCCCAAATGTGTATATATTACAGCTATTGAATTCATAACGTATAGTAGAAGTAAAATCATATAATGTAAAGTCAAATCTATTGTCAAATATTAAGAACTCGTTTTGTTCTTAACTAAGGAACCTATGAATTTATTAAGTTAATTATTAATAATCCCATGCCTAGTTACCTTGTAAATTACTATTTTAGTCAGAGGCAAATGGAGGGATCAATCATTTGGTCAGGTAACTAGATTCAATTAAGGCTACATGGTAGAATTGGTTTAGACTAATATTTTGTTAAACTTGAATAAAACCCTAGGGTTGTTATAGTTCTCATATTCACATTGTTATCCCAATACGAGAATAGTAAGAACTTTTAGTTCAACTACATAAATAAGTGAAAATATGGGAAAATGTAATATTGTATTGTGACGGTTTTGTAGTCACAATTCTCTAGTTAAATACTTAACCATTATCCAAAGTATATACTAATTCCTTACCTGGCATTACTAATTGATATAATGCTGCATCAATTTATTGTAGATTCTTGTAAAATATTGTTGATTTCTTCTTACATAATTTCTTCTTACAGTATTATCTCCAAATAACCTCAAATATTGTTTTTTTCCTATGTTCATTGAACTTTACCTGAAATATAAGATACTTTTATATATGTATCAAGATTTTGAATTATATACTACAGATATTATAGATAGATTAAGTACCTAAACATTTCACCTTGCTAAACCAATGTTTTAATATTTGAGTTATTTAAGCGTCAGCTGATTGTAGTGACGTAGCTAAAATCTACAGATTATTCTAATTGTCTGGAATATGTTTCCAAATTTGAAAATCATGATATATTATTAGGAAAAGAAAAGTAATAATTTATGCGACAATTTGAATTTTGGCGCGTTGAGTAGGATACTTCGTAACCTAGTCTGCAAAATCTAAGCCTACGGTTTTAATATCGCTTTCTAATTGTTGAAACTTTAAATAAAGTTGAGGCTACAGTTTCAACAGATAATTACATAAATTGTTGAGAAAATCAAGACTGAATATTAATATAATATACAAATCTTGTTAATGTCTTAATTTGGCCGGGCATTTTCCCACGGTTTTGGTCCAATCAAGCCAGTCCGCACGCATTTCAGTCCAACGGTTAGTATAGCGAATTAGCCAATAATATTGACTTAAGCTAGGCTGACCAATGACAGGACAGGATTAGTGTGTGTTGAAGTGGCGTGAATTTGGTCGAAGATGGTGGTCGAAATGGCCTATATAAACGGCTGCTTCGGTCATTCGTGGCTTTTTTTCGTCTGGAGCAGGGTGGCTTTTTTTCGTCTGGAGCAGGGAGGCTTTTCCATCGGGAGTCGACAGGAAGGGGAACCGCCGCTAGGAGTTCGAGCTGGGTCTGAGACCTCCATTTCAGATCGCAAGTAAGTGGTTGCTAGGGTCGTTAATATTGGTCAGGGCGTAGGCAAATGTTAGGGAAACTGATGTTAAGCTATTTAGAGATTTGATGTGTGGAAGTAGTGTGAGAGTGATGTTAGGGCCCTATATATTGCATAATTGTATGTATAATTATGTTTTTGTTTATCTATATTACACTAAACACCACCACACACACCACACTCACCACCTTCCCACACCAAATTCACCTACCCACATTAACATAATTGTGTAGCTTGTGGTTTGATATTTGCAATAAATGTTGCATTTATCTTATTACAGGTGAGGTAAATCGTCGTTATGTAGTTCTGTGCGTTAAGATCTGCATTTAACTACAAGACGGTTGTCTTATTGTGGATATTATAGTACAGGATGAGGTAAAATTTATATCTAGATTTTCCTAAAATTGTATCTAAAATCTGTCAATTTGGTCTGATTAAGTCCAGATTGGTGAATAACTTGCTGTGTTTTACTATAGGGTGTCCATATTTCTGTGGAATTTACAAGGAGACTAGTTGATAAGCTACTCATCTTTGATGGGAAAGTAACGCTTCGAGGGGTTTTGTAGGGTAATTGAAGAAACTTTCACAATAGTGTAATTCTTTATTGCCTTACGATTTCTCTTGGAGTATATCGATCGCTCAGGTGTGTGATGCGGTGAGATATTATTATCTATGACCTTCTCACTGATATTGGACTGGGATGACCGCCAATATGAGTGGAAGGCGGATATTCAGTATCAAACTATGCATTGTCGCTTGTGTGAAAGCTAGGCTCTCTCCTCCCCCTTAACTGGGCCTGGTTTGAGCATTCCTTGTAAAAGCCACTAGCTGATGCTATCCATTACAGTAATGTATGGTATCGGTCAACCGTCCTCTTGTGTTATTATAACTATTATGATCCTTGCTGGACTGATTGGCTTACCTACTACAATTCTTATTTATATAGAAAATCTAGATATCACGAAACTGTGATTTTCTACGATTAAAATTGATTTCGACAAAATACTGTCGTTTTATTTATCTCTAGGGCAAGACGTAAGTCTGGTCCATAACCAAACAAAACCTTTCCTCGAGATACCTGGCTTGATTGCACTGGTAATACTTTATTATGTGTTTTAGTTTTGTATAACTAACCACATCCTCTTTAACGCTGTTGCTGATTCTTGTGATCTGTGTCGGGAGCGCATTCATTGGCTCACCAACCAGTACTACTATATTTGTGGCGGTGTTATTGCAATGCCATTATGCCATTAGGGACCTTACCTCATACTTAGTATACTCGGTGTGAATCCTGGTCGTTAGTCCTGCTCTGGATCCCAATGTACACTTACGAACATTTGGGGGAGGAACACGATGAGTACTTGTGGTTTGCTCCGGTTGCTAAATTACGTATGAACCTTCTCTTTCTTATTTTGGCCATGCTCTGACTCCGGTCACCATGGATTTTAGAGTCAAACTGCTTGATGATGCCGTGTCTGTGTGTCCGGTCATACATCGCAATGAATCACGCACGTTAGATTGGATGTAAATTCATCTAACTATAAAAATTATACAATATTTTATTTGGTGCTGGGTTATCTCATCCCACTCCTACCTACCTTGTTCTGATGGTACCTCAGAGACACTTACGTTTCTGTTGTATCTGGCTGTGTATAGCCCAATCTTTTAAACTATCCCCATGTTTCCAAGGAACCATGTGTGCGGCTGGGTTTCAGAGCTTCGAGCGAGGCGGGGCTCGTTAAGCACTCGTAATACCCTCATGTTGTTATACAATTATGTAATTATATAACTACTTCCTAATTCCAATTCCTATCTTACCTTAAAACCCACCAAATATATTAATTACTTAAATGATTTATCACAAAATTTATTATAATTTAAATTAAATTCATGTTTCTCTCTAATTAGCCTCCTTCCAGTTGTTGCCGGTGCAATCAGATTAGGTTTTCCTACCTTGTACTCGAATCTCTATGAACACACTACACAAAATACCCCACAAAGTCATAATTCAAATATTTTATCATTTAAATTAATTTACTTGTCATTTCATTTTCAGAATATTGTTTAATTTTGTACTACTTAGGTTTAGCTGTAATTTCATGCTCTCAATACCATATACTTTAACTTGACACAGCCACTTACATAAAAAGAATCTAACGGTTATTACCAAACATAGCGGAAGTGTCCTACCCTCTTACTAGACGATCACAACTTTTAATATGGCCAAAATTCATTTATACCTATATACTAACTTCATATAGTATGCAGATATAAAGGAGAGGAGAACGAATGTTACATTTTTAGTGTCGCGTGACCAGGATATTAAGTCTCAAGTGCTGTGAATAGTTGAGTATCTTGAGAGCATGTAATTATGTATTATTTTACCACTTTATATCCTGTTGTGTATGTGTGCGTAATAATTTAAATAAAACACCATAAGTGTTTGATTTTTCTATATTTATAATTATAGTAAAGGATTTTATGTTCTACCTACTTAGTTATTTTTGTTTGTTTTGTGTTTTTCTTCTTGTGTTAAATTTCAGGGTTCCTCTTATTGCGGTCAAGACACCTTTCACCTAACCACGATCATATGAGCCTGTATGATCGGCAATAAGAAAATCCCAATTCCTTGTACATTGCACTTAGTACATGACCCTTTTTCCTTTCCACTTCCGTCTGTTGCCTTAGGTCGCATGGCGCAGATATCCTGGTTTATCTATATATGTATATATCACCTGTTAGGCATCCTGGATTCAGGATTTTAAAGCATTAGTAATTTAGGCTTTGTAAGCTCTTGTATTGTTCATTCTTGCCGTCGTTTCCAACTCGCGTAAACACTTAACTATATTAACACTTGGGTAAAATTAATCCTTGATATTGTTGGTAAACCAACGCATATTAAGCCATTTCTTGAATTATTATATATTTCCCAATAGCATTTAGCATACAGCATAGCTGAAAAATAAAAGAAATTAGCGTTGAAGCGTACAACTAAACAAATTCAAATCATGTTAAATAAACATGTCGTCGTACTTGTTTTAAACATAACATTACAGATATTTATGTAAACTTACTTGCTTCTTTCAATGTACTTTCAATTAATTACATACATTTCCCATGGAAATTCTTCGTTAATTTTATTATTTTCTTAATGTACGTCATAAGTTTATTGACTTCTTAACCATAGATTAAAGAATATGTACGCTAGTGTTGCAAGCGAATTCTTGAAAAAAAATTTATCTGATCCATCTGTTGGTTGAAAAACGGATTAAATTTGGGGAGCGTTCTGTAATACGGACCTGAAATGAAAAGTAAAGTTAATTAAATTAATGGTTTGATATGCACGTATCGTAAATAAGTGCATAGGGGCGCGTCATATATTTAATGATATTTAAAAAGAAAAAATAATGATTTAATACAATCAATTTGATTAAATGGAAATTGGTATGAATTTTTATTTAACTAAATTAAATACTGAAAAGCAGTATGGGTTGGTCGGAAATCTGTGTTGACTGGTTGTTTTATAATTTTACAAATTGCTTAGATACGGAATTATAGTATAAATACCTGACCAAATTTTTTGATTATGGTAGAATTTTTAATTACAAATTATAGATGGTTTACTCTATATTAGTAAAATATTGGTTACATTAGCTACGTTCACATATAATGCATTCAGTGTTAGGGCCACCCTAAGCGAATGTAGCTTGATCTAGTCGATTTACTCCGATTAACAATACGTCAATACGCTCCGAATGTCCGCCGACGTCGTGTAATGATACTGAACGCACCCTTTGGGTTGTCGAATTTAAAATTAAAACGTATTATGGTTTCTTTTTTTACGCAATTTATACTCTATCCAGCTTTGTAACATAGTGATAATATTTATCTGTGGATTATATTATCTCTACCCATCTTTTATCTGTGACTTTAAGCAAAATTGCATCTTGTTATTGAATTAGGAATTAAATTTGAATTTCAACTATTGCCTATATATATGCCAATTATTCTTCAGGTTACTATTAAATTTATCAATATTTTAAAAAAGAGGTTGGATAGGGGCGCACAAGTGCTGCCTTCAATTTCATTACTTTTTATAGGGCTTAATAATATTAATAGTCTGTATTGAAAGTTCTACTAGGCTTTGTTGAACAGCGCCATCTATTGCTACTTGGAGTAGCTACTTGACAGTTTGAGTTTATACAATAAATGAGTTAGGTACTTTTATATTATGAAATCAATTAAAATAAACCTTCTTTCCAAAGTTGCTACGTAATTTATTATTCATGAAATTCTGTGGGTCATGCTGAGTTCTATTGTATTTGTTGAACTTTGCAAAGGTTGTCAAGATAGGTACTTATTAGTCTAGAAGATTGTTGAAAAAAAAAAAAAAGAAATAAGTTTAAATCTTATCAATTAAATTCATTTAATCAATAATGTGACTTCTATGATAATTCAATCCAGAGTATTCTGGTTGAATTAATAAAATTATTCATTTAAAAGTTGTTAATTTAATGTTCCTGGTGCAACTCTGCCCTATCCTGTTTCACATCAAAGAGAGTATGAAATCACTTTCATATTTTAATATCTGACATGATTTATTGGGGTATAGTCGTTATAGTTTATCTAATTTAATACTACTTTATTACGACAATTGGTTAGATGTTTTTAAATTCATTTATAAATTAAAATGTTATTAGTTGTTCATTCGAGTCGGGTTATACTATGATAATACCAAGATGGCGACACTGTGCCAGAGGGTAACTTAATTAAATTGGAAAAATAACATATTATTCGATTAGATTTGATGTATATCAATACATAATGCCGCCTACAGCTCTTAACGCGAACCAACTAAAATAAAAAATAAAAATAAAATCACAAAAAGAGATATCGCTTCTTGGGAGTTGAACCCGGGGCCGCCGGTTTGCCGTTCCTTCCGGGTGGTCCTTCCGCTATTCTTCCTTATCTATGAATTGCGAAATAGGGCATTATAATGAACCGAACAAATGTCGGTAAATAAACTATGTAATAAAATATAGATATTTCAATAGAATTCGAGGTTCTTCTCAGAAATTTAGTTTTCTTCTAGTAATTAATTTATTATTGTTCAGAATTACTTTCGAATTATTTTGTCAGTAAAGTTGATGTTAGAGTATCGAATTACAATAAATTATACCTTTAAGTAAAATTGATATTTTGATGAAACAATTAATGTTCTACGGAGTAATATTTACATTCTAAGGAATTAATTCCAGAATTAAATAATCGAGTTTATTATTTAATATTAAAATAATTATTATACAGACGTCTATCTATAATTATGGAACTATTAACTATAATAGTTTTGTTTTAAAAAAATGTAGATGTCATCACTTTCTGTTCTTGATGTAATAACCAGGAACATACGTAATTTGAAGTAACTTGTTCAATATTATATCTTTATATTTTAATGTACTTACCTAACTTAATTGCATAAATATTTATGATTGAACATTCATGTTTAATAGATTATCTGGAAGTTAAAAACTAGTGAATTTGAAGTTTATTTGAAAGTTATCTTTTTTTTCCAATAATTGTATATAAGTAGGTATTTATTTATTAGATTTATTCATCAAATTTTAAAATATTCCTAATTTCCCTCTATTTTTCATTAGAAATTAGTGTTTGAAATATATGTTGAACTTAGGGTTACCAACAGTTTTGACAAAAATAATATCATAGTCTCTCTCAATTTATAAATAAAAATAAAAAAGTATTTTCCAAAATTTCATCTATTTATTTATTTCTTCTTTTGAAGACATATTTTATGTTTTAGCATACATTAACAAACTTTCATTATCCTTAACTTTTGAAACGATTTTTACTGACTCATTCTTTAAGAGACATCGATCATTGTCACTCCAGACAGGTGATTATCTATTTATCACATTGACAATGATATCTAATGTTCCGATCAATAGTTAATATATATTTTATTTTACCCTAATCATATACAATCGCGCTATGTTTTAACTTAGGGGTATCTATAATAGTTCATTAATTATCCGTATGGGTATTACATATTACGCATTACCGTGAATTGAGAGTAGAGTATTTTAACATACTTTAATTTTATGCAAAAGTATAAAGTTATTAGAGTATGGTTGACAGCCTTGGTTGACCTAATTTTACCTTAACATTTCTATTGTTGATTTAACCAACAAATGAAAATGAAATCGTTTCAGATCTCAAATCGCGTATTTAAACTTAAATCGCAGAGCGCAAATTCCGGAATAAAACTAAGTGAAGTTAAACTAATATTAAAGTTAATTAAAATAATTGATAATGGAATTAATCAGTGATTATAGCTGAAATCATAAATTGACTAGTAAAATGCCTAAGGAAAAGATGGCCGGGAGGTAAATGTACCGTTTATTGAATACATATTTGACGGTCAGGTCATTTCTAAAATAAATAAAGTTGATAAAAGAGTTGATTTTCATAAATATTTGCAGTCAATTAAAACTGGAATTCCTCTGAAAGACTCAAAGAAATAAATTAAATCAAATTCTAACTAATAACGGCGAAGTATTACTAAGAAACTAGGTAGAGCGAACTGTTACGAACATGTAATTAAAATGTCTGATCATACTCCTATTATTAAACGTTCTTATCCAATCCCATATGCTTTTAGGTCGCGAATGGAGGAAAAACTATCTGAAATGATCAATATGGGAATCATATCTAGGGGATCTACTCCATATAGCAGTCCTTTGACATTTACCGTTAAACCAGATGGTTCATTGAGGGTACTTTTAGATGCTAGGGAGATTAATAAACATATGATAGCTGAGGCTGAAGCACCTCCAATGCAAATAGATGTCCTAAATTCTTTTCATGGTGTCAATTACATAAGTATAATTGATTTAAATAATGCTTATTTCCAGATATCGATTTCAGAAACTAGTAAAAAGTATACAGGATTCACCTTCAATGGGGAATCTTATATGTACAATGTACTTCCCCAAGGACTCAAAACAGCAGTAGGAAGTTTCAGTAGAGCCATGGATCTAATATTAGGACCAGAAGTCGGGCAGTTCTGTATTAATTACCTAGATGATCTTGCAATTCTGACAGTTGGCAATTTATATGAACATTTAAAACATATAAACATTATTTTGAATAAATTAAAATCAGCAGGATTAACATGTCATATTGAAAAGTGTAAATTTATTTGCAGAGAAGTTAAAATGTTAGGTCATATTATTTCTACAGAAGGTATTAAAACAGATCCAGGGAAGATAGAAGCTATAAAGAACTTTCCGGTTCCGAAAAAGATAAAGCATTTAAGAGCATTTTTAGGACTTTGCAATTACTATCGACGATTTATCCCTGATTATAATAGCGCTATACGACCATTGTGTAAATTGTTAAAAAAAAGAATAAAGCATGGATTTGGACTCAAGAAGCTCAAGTCGCGTTCGATACTTTAAAACTTAGTTTCCTAAATACAATAATGTTACATCATCCGGACATGTCCAAACCCTTCTATTTGCAAACGGATAGTTCAGGAGTAGGGCTAGCTGGTGTTTTATTTCAACAAGAAAATGGGAAGGAAATGAAAATACTAGGATATTGTAGTAGGGCACTGAAGGGACCTGAATTAAGATGGACAGTTACGGAACAGGAATTTTGGGCTATCATATATTGCTTAAGAAAATTTGAAACATATTTAAGAGGTGCCAAGCTAATAATTAGAACAGATCATAAAGCTCTCACCTTCGTTAGAACTTGGAAATTGTACAATAGTAGAATCATTCGGTGGATATTATATCTCGAACAATTTGACTACACCATTGAACACGTAAAGGGTAAAGACAACATTGCTGTCGATGTGTTGTCTAGGTTTCCATCCGATGCCCCATTGATACAGGAAGATAGGGTCTTTTGTCCAGAGATTCATTACATGGAAAATAGTAAAAATAAAGCGTTAATGGCTAATTTACGAAATATTGCTTCGTTCCAGTCAAAAGATAGTGAAGTAAAAACAATTGTTGATTTTGTAAACAATCCGAATTCTATACATAAAGGTAGATTAGCTAAGATTGCGCAACGTTGCATTATTAAAGGCAGTGTGTTATATTCTAATTTTGGTTCTGATAAACAAACAATTTACCTACCAACTGAATTAAGACTTCCTATAATAATGCAAGTGCATGAGGAAATGGGACATTCGGGGGCATATAAAACTATTAAGTATTTAAGGGATCGATTTTATTGGATCAAGATGAATAAGGAAGTCAAAAATCTTTTGAGAACTTGTCATCTTTGTCAGGTATCTAAGAGTAATAATATAAAATACGTTGGTGAATGCAAATCTATTGTAACCAAGCAGATAGGAGATATAGTTATGGCAGACTTGTATGGTCCTTTACCTAAAGGAAGATTTGGGGTTGCTTATATTTTAGTAATACAGGATTCTTTCAGTAAATTTGTTAAATTATATGACTTAAGGTACGCTTCTTCTCGAGCCGTGGTATCTAAGTTAAAACAGTTTGCTAAAATTATAAAACCTAAAGTTGTAATGACTGATAATGGGAGTCAATTTAGTTGTGATGGGTGGAAGAAGGCCTTAACTGATATTGGTGTTAAGCCCATTTACACGACGGTTCGCAATCCTAGACCAAATACTACAGAAAGGGTCAATAAGGAGCTAGGTAGATTATTTCGTACGTATTGTCATAACAACCATAAAGGTTGGGCTACAATATTAAGCAAGGTTGAAACCTTGTACAATAATACTTATCATGAAAGTACGGGTTTTACTCCTAACGAAATACTATATGGTACATGCAACAACATGTCCTTTGACAGTTGTTTACCAAATTTGGAAAAGACTAAAAACGTTGACATTGTTAGAAAACAAGTCTTACAAAATCTAAAGAATAATAGCATCAAACGTCAAACCCAATTCAATAAGTCACACCGATTAATTGTATTCCAAATAGGGGACTATGTGAAAATCAGGAAAGTAAATAAATCTGATGCACAAAAGAAATTAACGAAAAGTTTGAACTCTTGTATGAAGGCCCATATGTAGTTGCTGCGGTGCCATTTACTAATGTGTATACATTGATGGATCCTAAAACTGGGGAAATCAGAGGGAAATTTAATACCATTCATTTAAATAAATATTATAAATAACTTTGATTCTGTACCTAAGTACATATTTTTTTTATAATTGTTTTATTGCTTAAGTTTTGCAGTAAATGTTCATTGTTTCTTTTGTTCTTTAAGTAACAAATTCAATTTTGTTCCTTTGATTGTATCTACTTAAATTTTAATGTTTTGATTCAATTTTGAATAAAAATTTACAACTCATGGGTTCCAGAAGTTGAATAGTAGTGAATAATTCTCACGCCTTAGAAGAGAGTTATCAATTTGTCAGGTCTAGCGTGGACAATGAGTATAAAGTTGCGTTATAGCTGTATAGAATTATTTCAAGAACTGTCAAGGCGATTATTCGTTTAAATGCTTTTGCTGAACAATTGTCCATGTTGGACCATGAATGGCAAAAGGTACTTACTTCTTAAAGGTTCAAAAATTGAATCCTATCTCAACTGTAAGGACAATTTAAAGACCTACAGTAGTATTATATAATTTGTCATAAATAAATTAATGTCATATGTACAAAGCAAATGATAATTATAGATAATATTATTATTCAATGTTATAACAAATTAATTTTAGTTAATAATTAAAAATAAATCAATGTAAACCTGTTGGGTAAGGGGAGTGACTCAGTTACATCTATCATAAAACTATCCTTATCAGTGCGTAATTCTCTCTGGTAAGACCTAACTGGTCATTTTATAATTCAAGTGACCTTCCCAAGGTAGACATTTATTCCAATTAAACAAATATTAAGTTAATTAACTATCTAATTTTATCTCATGAAAGAAAATTTCAATTTAAACTAACTACCTACTCTATCTATTATGCTGTATCATGTATACTGGATGATAGATGTAGCTGGAGGGGAGTTGGGCGGTCATTCCTGGGGGAATTCCCCCCATTTTTATTTGAATATATTTATGGAATCTCTTTTAGAGGTTCTGATTAATCCAATTTTAGTTTCATTTACTTCCTTTTAAGGGTAAATTTATCGTGTCGGTCCTTTTATTATTTTGTAAATTATGGCTACGGTAAACTGCGTCATAATTTAAGGGGCGATTGTGACAGAACTCACCACGATAAATTATTTTGAATACGTTTTCATTCCATAAATTTCGGCTAAACAGAAATTGGTAATACTGCCATCTGTTAGACAACGCGTGTACTATTGCTTGCAAGTTCAATCTTTACTCTAGTACTACTTCTGGCCCAATAGATGGCGCTGTGTAAAGTAATCACCGAGAAAAGGGGTTTCCATGGAAAACTTATTTTTCACTCCGCCCATGTAAATTGACTAAATTACAGGCTAACTACTTAATTAAACAATTATACATAGCTGTTACTGTGGATAGTTTCAAGTTTTCCAAGCTACAGGTTGAAATCTCTTGGTTGATGTGTTGTGTAGCAAACATCTTGTAAATTATCCATATTTTCTTGAAATGTATATATTTTCATTACTAATTTGATGTGTACTGATCCTTCTGATCCCTTGGTAATCTCTGATAGCTAAATCATTATTGATTTATATGAGAATTCCTGAAATAAAACAAACTAATGTCAATCACAAACAACCTCACATTGAAATCAAAAGTATAGTGATTTTGTTCAAAACACTCATTTATTTTGGATTCTGTTGTTAAAATTAGATTGTAATTAATCCTCCCAAATGTGTATATATTACAGCTATTGAATTCATAACGTATAGTAGAAGTAAAATCATATAATGTAAAGTCAAATCTATTGTCAAATATTAAGAACTCGTTTTGTTCTTAACTAAGGAACCTATGAATTTATTAAGTTAATTATTAATAATCCCATGCCTAGTTACCTTGTAAATTACTATTTTAGTCAGAGGCAAATGGAGGGATCAATCATTTGGTCAGGTAACTAGATTCAATTAAGGCTACATGGTAGAATTGGTTTAGACTAATATTTTGTTAAACTTGAATAAAACCCTAGGGTTGTTATAGTTCTCATATTCACATTGTTATCCCAATACGAGAATAGTAAGAACTTTTAGTTCAACTACATAAATAAGTGAAAATATGGGAAAATGTAATATTGTATTGTGACGGTTTTGTAGTCACAATTCTCTAGTTAAATACTTAACCATTATCCAAAGTATATACTAATTCCTTACCTGGCATTACTAATTGATATAATGCTGCATCAATTTATTGTAGATTCTTGTAAAATATTGTTGATTTCTTCTTACATAATTTCTTCTTACAGTATTATCTCCAAATAACCTCAAATATTGTTTTTTTCCTATGTTCATTGAACTTTACCTGAAATATAAGATACTTTTATATATGTATCAAGATTTTGAATTATATACTACAGATATTATAGATAGATTAAGTACCTAAACATTTCACCTTGCTAAACCAATGTTTTAATATTTGAGTTATTTAAGCGTCAGCTGATTGTAGTGACGTATCTAAAATCTACAGATTATTCTAATTGTCTGGAATATGTTTCCAAATTTGAAAATCATGATATATTATTAGGAAAAGAAAAGTAATAATTTATGCGACAATTTGAATTTTGGCGCGTTGAGTAGGATACTTCGTAACCTAGTCTGCAAAATCTAAGCCTACGGTTTTAATATCGCTTTCTAATTGTTGAAACTTTAAATAAAGTTGAGGCTACAGTTTCAACAGATAATTACATAAATTGTTGAGAAAATCAAGACTGAATATTAATATAATATACAAATCTTGTTAATGTCTTAATTTGGCCGGGCATTTTCCCACGGTTTTGGTCCAATCAAGCCAGTCCGCACGCATTTCAGTCCAACGGTTAGTATAGCGAATTAGCCAATAATATTGACTTAAGCTAGGCTGACCAATGACAGGACAGGATTAGTGTGTGTTGAAGTGGCGTGAATTTGGTCGAAGATGGTGGTCGAAATGGCCTATATAAACGGCTGCTTCGGTCATTCGTGGCTTTTTTTCGTCTGGAGCAGGGTGGCTTTTTTTCGTCTGGAGCAGGGAGGCTTTTCCATCGGGAGTCGACAGGAAGGGGAACCGCCGCTAGGAGTTCGAGCTGGGTCTGAGACCTCCATTTCAGATCGCAAGTAAGTGGTTGCTAGGGTCGTTAATATTGGTCAGGGCGTAGGCAAATGTTAGGGAAACTGATGTTAAGCTATTTAGAGATTTGATGTGTGGAAGTAGTGTGAGAGTGATGTTAGGGCCCTATATATTGCATAATTGTATGTATAATTATGTTTTTGTTTATCTATATTACACTAAACACCACCACACACACCACACTCACCACCTTCCCACACCAAATTCACCTACCCACATTAACATAATTGTGTAGCTTGTGGTTTGATATTTGCAATAAATGTTGCATTTATCTTATTACAGGTGAGGTAAATCGTCGTTATGTAGTTCTGTGCGTTAAGATCTGCATTTAACTACAAGACGGTTGTCTTATTGTGGATATTATAGTACAGGATGAGGTAAAATTTATATCTAGATTTTCCTAAAATTGTATCTAAAATCTGTCAATTTGGTCTGATTAAGTCCAGATTGGTGAATAACTTGCTGTGTTTTACTATAGGGTGTCCATATTTCTGTGGAATTTACAAGGAGACTAGTTGATAAGCTACTCATCTTTGATGGGAAAGTAACGCTTCGAGGGGTTTTGTAGGGTAATTGAAGAAACTTTCACAATAGTGTAATTCTTTATTGCCTTACGATTTCTCTTGGAGTATATCGATCGCTCAGGTGTGTGATGCGGTGAGATATTATTATCTATGACCTTCTCACTGATATTGGACTGGGATGACCGCCAATATGAGTGGAAGGCGGATATTCAGTATCAAACTATGCATTGTCGCTTGTGTGAAAGCTAGGCTCTCTCCTCCCCCTTAACTGGGCCTGGTTTGAGCATTCCTTGTAAAAGCCACTAGCTGATGCTATCCATTACAGTAATGTATGGTATCGGTCAACCGTCCTCTTGTGTTATTATAACTATTATGATCCTTGCTGGACTGATTGGCTTACCTACTACAATTCTTATTTATATAGAAAATCTAGATATCACGAAACTGTGATTTTCTACGATTAAAATTGATTTCGACAAAATACTGTCGTTTTATTTATCTCTAGGGCAAGACGTAAGTCTGGTCCATAACCAAACAAAACCTTTCCTCGAGATACCTGGCTTGATTGCACTGGTAATACTTTATTATGTGTTTTAGTTTTGTATAACTAACCACATCCTCTTTAACGCTGTTGCTGATTCTTGTGATCTGTGTCGGGAGCGCATTCATTGGCTCACCAACCAGTACTACTATATTTGTGGCGGTGTTATTGCAATGCCATTATGCCATTAGGGACCTTACCTCATACTTAGTATACTCGGTGTGAATCCTGGTCGTTAGTCCTGCTCTGGATCCCAATGTACACTTACGAACATTTGGGGGAGGAACACGATGAGTACTTGTGGTTTGCTCCGGTTGCTAAATTACGTATGAACCTTCTCTTTCTTATTTTGGCCATGCTCTGACTCCGGTCACCATGGATTTTAGAGTCAAACTGCTTGATGATGCCGTGTCTGTGTGTCCGGTCATACATCGCAATGAATCACGCACGTTAGATTGGATGTAAATTCATCTAACTATAAAAATTATACAATATTTTATTTGGTGCTGGGTTATCTCATCCCACTCCTACCTACCTTGTTCTGATGGTACCTCAGAGACACTTACGTTTCTGTTGTATCTGGCTGTGTATAGCCCAATCTTTTAAACTATCCCCATGTTTCCAAGGAACCATGTGTGCGGCTGGGTTTCAGAGCTTCGAGCGAGGCGGGGCTCGTTAAGCACTCGTAATACCCTCATGTTGTTATACAATTATGTAATTATATAACTACTTCCTAATTCCAATTCCTATCTTACCTTAAAACCCACCAAATATATTAATTACTTAAATGATTTATCACAAAATTTATTATAATTTAAATTAAATTCATGTTTCTCTCTAATTAGCCTCCTTCCAGTTGTTGCCGGTGCAATCAGATTAGGTTTTCCTACCTTGTACTCGAATCTCTATGAACACACTACACAAAATACCCCACAAAGTCATAATTCAAATATTTTATCATTTAAATTAATTTACTTGTCATTTCATTTTCAGAATATTGTTTAATTTTGTACTACTTAGGTTTAGCTGTAATTTCATGCTCTCAATACCATATACTTTAACTTGACACAGCCACTTACATAAAAAGAATCTAACGGTTATTACCAAACATAGCGGAAGTGTCCTACCCTCTTACTAGACGATCACAACTTTTAATATGGCCAAAATTCATTTATACCTATATACTAACTTCATATAGTATGCAGATATAAAGGAGAGGAGAACGAATGTTACACCTTCACAATGAAAGAAACAAGGGTCTGTTACAAATCAAAGAAAGGGTTTTGAAGAGCTTTTGTTACACACATGATGAAATTTTGTTAACATAGTAAAGAAAAAGAAAACAAAGAATTATTATATTGAATTTTTTTTTTAAATTTATATTTTAATTATTTAGTTTTTATTATGGTACAATAAAGAATACAATAAATAAATAAAGACTTTATAGATAAAAAAGTTATAAAATTTTGTTTATAAAATGTAATTCCAGCATTTCACAACAGCAACTGAAGATACAATAAAAGAAAGTAATGACACCTTTGTCAAAACAATGCCTAGTCTTAACACGAACAGACAAAATAAATGCAACACGAAATATTGCACATTTTACCGCAATAAATTCGCTTTATATCTCTCTCGAAGCTGCGACTGTTCAAAAACAGTACGAATGTTCTCGTCATTTCGCACAAACGCTGCACAATATCGTCTCCATTGACTGGAATCCAACTTGAAGCACATAAAGGGCATCGACGACAAAGGCGTCCCGCTCAAGAAAGAAATGAGCTCGAAGTCATAGAAATTAAATTTTGTATCTCGGAAGAAGTTCGCCCGCTGGATGGCGCGCCATCCGCTTTGTCCCACCAGACAATACCCACCGAATAGCGACTCCACTCATATTTCATTCGAATAACAATGACCGGTCTTTTGCCTTATCCAATCTCCAATACTAGATTGAAAATAACAACGTTCCACATTTACATACAAATGAAATGGGAATAGTTATTTAAAACAGCTTTCAGACAACATTGCCATTGCCCACATATTGCCTATTTCTTTGAATGCGCTGCGGTTGAAACAATTGCGCTCCACAATTTATTGCCCAAATTAAACGACACAGGAAACCTTTCTGTACGGCGTCATTAATAATGTCTAATTTACAATGTTTAAACAAAGGACCTCGCATCGAAAACCCACGAGTGCGGCCCGAACGTCATTATCCGTTCGTCACTTGACAACAAAGGTCGGCTCGTCAGATTGCAAATTAAATTAGAACATCCAGCCGATCCTGTTTATGTACCCTCTTAAATGTGGAATTTTAAGGGGATGCTTAATTCATGAATCTTTGCTGAGTTTGACCATTCAATTTACATTTTCAAACCGGTACCCGGGGCACCGATTTGCATTTCCCCACCATGTATGTTGCATGTATTCACAAACTACGTGAATATTATGCAACTTTAAGTGGAGAGGAACGCAGCAACGATTAGAGGAGTGGTGTTATTTATAGGTCTGAACTCAATCCATTGGTGTTTACCAGTGGCGCCCATTGCCCCTCGTAAATCGTTTAAAGGTTGGGCGTTCTCCATCCTCAAGATGGATGCCCTTGTCAGACTGATATATTTACTGTCCGCCACATGGTCTCCCCCCTATCTACTGTTTAACATGTAACTGCTGTTGCTTTAATAAATAGCCTTCATGAATAAATGTTTAAAAAAGGGAAACCTTTTAAGCAGTTAATTTTCTCCGCGGCCAACAAACCCTCAAATGCACAACAAGGGTTACCTACTTGTGACTGACATGTAAATCTACCGACCAAAGTCAAAGTGACGCGATATTTGTTTATTAAATAAATGAGTAAAATAATCAGAGAATACATTTAACTGATTAGCACACCTATTAAGAGCTACAATAAAATGTTAAGGGATTAGCGCCAGCCATACAGATTGCGGTGGAATCCTTTATGTTGCTCTTGAACGTCAAAGCGAATAAGAGAATAAACGAATAAATAATAGCGAGTATGTGTTGTCGGAGCAAACCTCCGCGCCCGACGTAACATACGTACCTAAAGTGCGGTATGGCATATTACCCATTTCTCATCTAAATCGTGTGACTTTTGCCCCTTACGCGTGTGTAATGTAGCGCACTTTATCGTCAGTAATCCTGCCGTTACGGCACTCCTTTGCTTTTTGGGAACTCTGTTGAAAGAAATGAGTCGCTCACAATACAATGTTTTCGTGTGAAAAACAATAAAGGCAAACAGTGGCTGCCGTAAATCGACTTTAAAATATTGAACCACTTCATTTTCTCGTGGCAATAGCTATTATGGGCTCAGCTCATAAAATCAAACGTGCTAGTACACTTAGTAGTGTTTGGCTTATAAAGTCTCTCGTCACGTAAAGTTTTTATTAGTTTGGAGCCTAATGGATTTCTTTACCTTTTTATTATTCGATAAACACACGACATGCGCACGGTTGATTTGAAGAATCTCTTTGAAGCCGGGAGCTCGTCGCAGATAGACTGCTTATGTTGCTAGCAATAACAAGGGCCTGTACCCAAACCCTCGTTGAATTTGGCGGAATAAGCCGCAAACTTTTGTTATTTCTTTAACGTTTTCTTTACAAAAACCCTTTTAAGTGTACACGTCCTGTGACTGTACTTATCCATTTAAAACTTGCTGCAAGGTTTTCTGATCCGGTAAATCAGATTCATACCCTCTAACACCCTTGTCGTTAAATATTTTCTTACTCTGATTTACATTCCATTTGACGAAGTGTTATGAACGAATTCGGATCAAATACATTTGATATGTGGGTCATGTATGAGTATTATAAATTGATGACGGCAAATTCTGTCTAGTTGTATATTAGTAGCTATACAGACGGTTCGTGAAATATCTTCAGATGTTCGCAATCAGAGTCAATATCCTTCGGAGAAAATATTTTCATTATTGATGAGCGCGAATGTATCGCGAGATTGCTTTGCCAAGACTAGCTACAAATTATTATTTGTCTTTTTAGTATCGTACAGTGCCCTCGAGATTTGACTTTCGGGTCCCAAAATAGGTTTTAAATTGCAACGAGCAAATATAATAACAATATAATCCCTTTAAAAAGTATATGTAAATAATGGACTTCTGAAAGAAGTCCATTATTTACAGCTATTGCAGCTTTATCAACATTCACACACTTAATTTTTTATTTGGCGACATTTTCGTATTTGTGATATTTTAGGCTTATTTTGTTTTTAACAGTGTTAATAACCTCAGCGTGGCAAGATAAAGTGATATATCTACATATAAAAATGTTTCCACAATATAAGCTATGGCGTGGAGTAGGGGTCTGGGAGACAGTGTCCCTGCCCCGACTCGACCCTTGTCAGCATGTCGCATATCTGTTCAACTTAATTTTAACACCCGCCCTTCATTCGGAGCCTCTGAAACGTCCACGAGCTTACAGTAAACTCCTTCAGTTTGCTTTATCGTAAGAAATCCGTTTTTGCATAGACATTTTGTTTTCTTAGTGATAGCGAGATGTTAAAGTACGCCGAAGTGCTTCACCATTTTCATTTATGTCATTTCATACTTTTATAACTGCATGTCACGAGTTTTAAGTGTAAACAATCTTTAAACATAACAAGTTATTTATACCTTTTCTATAACACATCTTGTCATCAAAATCAGCTTACACAGTGTTGTTACAAGCTCGATATCGATACATTATCGGCTACGTCATCAAAGTTCGACAAAACCCTCACGTTCTTAGTGAAGAAACAATTAGAGCATCCACACAATTGGATAACCCTTTCTATCGATACAATTGAAATTTAGTTCAATTGGAATGCTGCCATAGTGAAATGAACACGACGATAAATTGGTTCTGAATGATGCTTATCTGTTTCCGTGATAGCTCGATAGCACTCGAAACACAGAGCTGCATGCTTTTCAGGGTTTTTGCAGTTCGATTTAACACTTGAAACAAGATGTGTTTTCTCTGTGCGCACATACACGACGTTTGTCGATTTTTATTTAGATTGGCAATTTACATCTTCAACTCAAAGACTTACACATTGAATAAATTCAGTTCAATTTCAAATTGTTTTTTTTCCTAAAGACCTTATTACAGGCTCTAGTTGCACGGTTCCAAATGGAATACTTTACGACCCTTAAAGTTATTAAATAAATTCATTATAATAGAACAAGTTTAACCGGATTACATCGCGTATATTATTAAAATTGGTTTTCCTGAAGTTTCGAATGTTTTGTAGCGTTCGTGGTCACAGGAAGACTAAAGATGACAAGCGTCTTTCTTTACAGTCAGGAAAACTAATTTTTACAATATACGCGATGTAATTCGGTTAAACTTGTTTTATTATAACGTGTTGTGATCGCAAAAACCTAATAAATCATTAAATAAATTCATCGGCCACACGTCAATCGTAATACTTGAACTACGAAAACCGGCCTTACTGCTTACGAAATAAAGCTTTGTCAAGGTCAAACTGTTACCACGGACTTGTTGTCGACTGTACCTATAGTATTGACCGAAGCGTATTTATATAAATTCTGGCGACATATTAATTCCATGTATAATAGGGCCTAGCCTGCCGCTGTCAAATCGATCCAATTCGCAACAGACAGTTGCAGAGACCTCTCAACTGTAAGTGATTGCACGATCCACTGCACTGAGACCAATTTTCTCAGCCGCAGTCATACTACGGAGAATGGACTATTTGAATCGCTTACCTTAGGGATTCCATTCCAATCCCGAGCTTGAATTCCCAACACTGAACGAGCTTGATCAATATTATCTTGAGCCTTCATAAGTATTTGTTGGAATTTTTCGCCGCTTCGGCACCGGCTATAGATTTAATAACTGTCATCTTTACGACCTAATATTCAACGTTTTTTATATATCGAGCAACATCTGCCAACCCTCATTTCCTTTTAGCTTGCAACATTGTGGGAGGAATTTAGTCGAATGACGATGTAATAAATTTCCTCCTTCGTATGATCCATAAAGCTACGGACTACG
Organism: Asteroscopus sphinx; assembly: GCA_949699075.1. NCBI lineage: Eukaryota > Metazoa > Arthropoda > Insecta > Lepidoptera > Noctuidae > Asteroscopus > Asteroscopus sphinx. Next base: position 23,606,085 of record OX453007.1, read on the forward strand.
GAGAGAGACCCTCGAATACCGGCCGATATGACGTCATAAAAGCGTCTGGATGAATTAACTGATTATTTGCATACGGTACTTGTGTGTATGCCTAGTTGAGTATACGATATTGGTGTTGATTGTCTTATTTACAAACTATACCAATTTTAAACTATCGCTCTTTTTAGGGTTCCGTAGTCCTACAAGGAACCCTTATAGTTTCGTCATGTCCGTCCGTCTGTCCGTCTGTCCGTCTGTCCGTCTGTCCTAATCCTTTACAGCTTAATAACTTCTACATTTATAAACATAAGTAAATGAAATTTTGGTAAAAAAATGGTTTAGATATAGATCTCAATTTTAAAAGAATAAAAAAATCTTGGTAACGTATTTTAGGGGTGGCGCCCATACATGTGAAATGGGGATGAATAAAATTTTTTCGCTGCACCCCCACGTTTGGGGTATCATTGAATAGGTCTAAAATGAAGGTAATGTTTCATACAAAACTTTTTTATCAGGTATACCTTATGCGAAATACAGCCCTCCAAAGTGGCTTGCAATGTGTCACCCCCCCCTGCCATTTCTAAGCTATGCAACGTAGAAACTTATAATCTTCCACATTGATAGACCTTTATAAAAACTCTCTTTTAAAATTATTTCGAGTATAATGTGATTATAAATTTTTGAGTTATAGTGAGAAAACCGCAAAATACTTAAGACGTCCTAGTTCATAGGTCATTGACCTTAGAGAAAAATCATCACAGCAAATAATGCTCCTTTAGTTACTACCTATTAAAAAAAATGACAAAAAGTAACTTTGTGTTACATTGATTTGACATACTTTTAAAATTTAGCTTTTTAAATTCAGCGCTAGGTGGCGCTGTTTGCAAAAACTAAAATAGCAATGATTAATATTTGATTTGATTCGTTTGTAATTAGGAACCCTATAATACTGAGCATGGCCCGACATGCTCTTGGCCGGTTTTTACTAATAGTAGATATCAGGAAAGGGATGGCAACAATTTTAGTGCTGTAAAATAGTCGGAACTAAATTTTTGTCATGGTCTCGGAACGTGCCGATCAATAATACTGATAATACGAAGAAGTTTAACACGAATTTGAAGGTTCCAAAATTTGTGCTATCTCTTTCTTGTGTTCACTAGTAGAAAAAGATATAAATAGTTTAAATTAAGTTAGTGATAAAGAGAATCAACACCATTATCCTTATTATTGTAACATTTTAATGGGTTATTTCAATAATTATTGTCTTTATAGATTGTTCAGGATGTTACAATCGATGAAAAAAGTTATAGGTAGGTACTGAGTAAAATCCAATACATTTAGGTTTGACCTACCGACAAAAAAAAAGTATAAAAAAATCTGCAGTAAAAAGCAACAAACACTAACGTACTTTACTATCTATTCCATTCATATTGTCGCTCTGAATAAAATAACTCAGAATATTGAAATAGATGGCACCCACGCAAATAAAAATACACACGAAACTCGTATGTAACGCAGACGGACAGTATCAGCTTTTAGCTAAATTGGATTTTGTGATACCAATTGCAGCCGTATGCAATGTGAAGCTGTTTGATTATAGCGCAATGTAAATTGTATTACAATTTAGGATTTATGCGAACTCCGCTTTATTCAGCGCTCACTTTAGCTTTAGTGGAAAGCACAGCGAATTTATTAATTCGATTACTTTTCCCATCCCTATGGCACTTTTTACGATTGCTATTATCCATATTAATACATCAATGGGTATTATAGGATGGATTGCCCAGTTACTGGAAATACGAGTATGTCGATAGCTTTAGTCCTTTTCAGCGCTAATCCGATGTGACAGACAAATGGATTGAAGGACAAACGTGGAGCTGAATTATTTATTGCCAATTTCACTTCACTAATACTATTCGGAAAAGGTGTTTTGTATACGTATACTGCGATGTCCTTCGTACCTTCGTCGTAGTCCCTTGCTAAGAATAGGTGACAAAGGGATTACTCGTAATATGAGGTGAATATACTTCTGTATTCCAGACAAGACAAGATAAAGAAATATCAAGACGTACTGAAAACGCCTGGAAGAGCTACTGATCCATAAAAGTGCAATTCAAGAGCAATTTGCTGTCACTAAAACCTAAGCTCATGGACATGTGCATTCTCCCTATCTTAACAATATATGGTTCACAAACATAGTCTTTGACCAACATCTAGAAGTCCAAACTCAAGATTTGTCACAGGGCCATGGAGCGCAGTATACTTGGTGTTAAATTAACAGACCATGTTTGAAACACAATAATGCGCTTCAAAACGCAAATTGCTAACGTAGATCAAAAGGTCACCCAACTGTTGTGGGACTGGGCAGGACACTTCTACCGCATGCCAAATGAGCTGTGGGCCCGTTTAACACAGGACTGGAGATGAGATGAGAGAGAAAGACAGGGATGGCAGACCACGCAGGAAATGGCGAGACGAGTTGGATGTCTTCCTAAACAGGCTGGCAAGACGCGGCACAGAACCTCGATAAATGGACGGAATGGAGGGAGGCCTTTGCCCAGCAATGGGGTTGTTCAGGTTTACTAAAACTGTATACTCCATGATAACTAGAAATTCTTTTTTTATGTAGGCGTGAAGCTAAACGGTAATCGATTTGTTTAGAATGCACAATGATCCTCAAACTTAATGTACGAGTGGGCACCTACTCGGTGTGCGGATAAAAAATGAAATACTAGCTTTTTCCGTGAAATTAATAAGTACTACCATATTTCTCTTCCGATAATCACGACGATATTGCAAACTTCCATCCACTTAACTGAAGTATACTTTATTTGATCACCCAAAAATGTTATTAAATATCGCAAGGACGGCCACGATACCTTATAATTCAGGGATCCTCAATAACAAATTGTTGGAGTTATTTCTAGTGGCCCGGTCGGGGAGGGGTCCGCGGCAATTTATTTTTCGGTCGCGATCCAATTATTTTTGGGCATGTTAGTGGCGCATAAATCTGTAGACCGGCCCTTGTGCACGCACCTATACCACCTTGTAATAGTTCGGACGTGGGGGGACTAATGCGATAAGCTCCAAGATTAATTATTTACCAAAAAGCCGCGGGCGCGGTGTTTACGTTTTAGGGAAGTAAAAAATATTAGGGCGGCTCGGCTGTCTGGCGATCGTGGAATAAATTCCAGTTGGAGCAGTTTTTAGAACAGTCTTTTTCAACGTACTTCTTTCGTAATATCTAACTTTGTTCCGTGTGGTGCCGGACGTAAAGAATTGCACCGAAGAATATACGGTATATTATCTTCTCATGGGTGTCGTAAAAGGCGACTAAGTGATTCACCAGAGGATGGGCAGCAGCGTTCTCTGAGTATTTAACCAACCAACTGCGATCGCCAACCCGCCTGCCAAGCGTTGCGATTATAACATATCCCCCCAAACTGCTTAGGGAGGCCTATGTCCAGCAGTGGACGTGTTTCGGCTAAAATGATGATGATGATGATGATCTAACTTAAACGATAACTTTTATACATAATAATACAAATTAATACGAATGTATGGACGATTGTCCTTCAATCACACTGAAACGGCTGAATGGATTTGGATGAAATTTGGCACACAGATAAAACATAATCCAGATAGGTTACTTTTTATCTCGAGAAAATACATGTCCCTAAGGATGCGCGGTAAACTCTTTTTGTGACGATTTATCTTTACGCGGGCGAAGCCGTAGGCAAAGGCTAGTTGTTTATAATTTTAGAGAACGCCATAAACAAGAAAACTTGTCTATATAAAAGTGGGTGGTAATGTCTGTCATTTTATAAGTGTGCAAAACTGTTAAAAGTATATGAAAGAAACCCTCTAACAAAATTAGAGTCGTCCAATCAATGTGCCATTAAGGTCGTCGAGACCTTCCCCGAACAAAGGTCTTGTAAAAATACTACAGTCTATTTGAAGCTTTTGTACCTAACATAATAAGCCAATGAAATAAAAGCCAACCCATCTCACTGAGGACAAGGGCAGCAGAGGTTACGTTTCATCTGCAAGACCATTGATCGCATCGGGCCACGTTCTCGACTGTAGCGGCAGGCGTGGCGAGAGCGACGGCGGGAGCGGGGCGATGCTTCAATAGCATAGATAGGTATATTTTCGATATCTTTGTTTACAATGGGCCTGATAACAAGGCTCAAAGTCACTCAAACGGCAAGGGAGAGGGCTATGCTCAGAGGTCCCTGCGTGATCAAATCAGAAATGAGGAGATTCGCAGGAGAACGAAGGTAACCGACATAGGCCGAAGAATTGCCAAACATAAGTAGCAGTGAGCGGGGCACACTGGTTGCAGAACGTATGGCCGATGGGGCCGTAAAGTTCTGGAGTGGCGACCACGTACTGGAAGGTGCAGAGTGGGTAGGCAAGGTGGACCGTCAACCTGGTGAAGGTCCCGGGAATCCGCTGGATGCGGAAAGTGCAGGACCGGTCCTTGTAAGGCGGTCGTATTACTACACTTGTAATTCCGAGCAATTTTCCTGCTGCCGCGGCCATCGAGGACAGGCTGGTTCTTGCCGCCCCGCTGCCGCCGTCGCTCGCGTCCCGCCTGCCGCTGTCATTGAGGACGTGGCCTTAAAGTTTATTCATTACGACATCAAAGACTATAAACTCGATAGAAAGCATTCTCTCTGGCTAATGTGGTAGACCTGTCTTCAAGTGCAGACGACCTTTGGCCTTTACTATATGTTAGACTAGACAGAATTTCAATATAGTAATGGACAACGTATTGAAAAGCAATATGTGTAAGTATTTGTGTAAGGTAATGAAAGCCAAACTGCTTAGGTTGGGTGCAACAGTTGATACAATTATCTAGAGTAGCAAAAAGTTACGAACATAGACTTGCCTAAAATATTAATAGGGGTCATTTGCAATTCATTTTAATTTTGCATTTTTTATACACAAATACCATAAAGAATGTCTTCGTACGTTTTCAGCCGTTTTTTCCCTTTTTGGTACGGAACCCTAAAAATCGACTTTGTATGAGACACAGAAAATTTTGCAGCGCACGCCATACAAAGGCAATTTCTTTTTGTTGTAAAGCGATTTTTAATAAGGCAACTAATATACGTGGGACACTCAGAAAGTTTTGCGAAACTAAAAAAAATTGTTCTATACGTACATATATTTTTATCAAATCTTTTCAAAGTACTTTCCACCAGCCTCTATACAAAGATTCATGCGCCTAAACCAGTTTTCAAAACACTTTTTCCAGTCCGCCGCAGACACCTCGTTTACAGCCTACTCGAACGCAGCCAGCGCATCTTCCGGCGACGAAAATTGTATCCCTTTGAGCTGATTTTTTATTTTTGGGAATAAAAAGAAGTCACACGGTGCTAGATCAGGGCTGTAAGGAGGGTGACCCAGGAGTTTGACTGGCGTGCTGTCCAGGAAGTCCCTCGTTTTGAGTGCGGTGTGCGCAGGTGCATTGTCGTGGTGGAGCAGTAGCCCGCGGAGCCCTGTGTTTGGTCGCTTGTTGCTTATAACAGAGAAAACTTCTGGCAAACATTTGGTAGTATACCATTCGGCATTAATGCTTCTTTGATCCCGTAAGGGAATTGATACCAAGTGGCCAGTCAAATTAAAAAAGCTAGCGATCAAAATCTTACCCCCGCTTCTAGATCGCTTCACTTTGGTAGGCGTTGGCTCATTTTGAAACACCCAAACAGTCGACTGGCGCTTGGTTTCTGGGTCGTATTGATAAATCCAGGACTCATCACCTGTAACGATGTCGTAAACACGCCGAGACGAGCCTGCTTCAAATTTGTTAAGCATATCACGGCACCATTCCACCCGGGCCTGCTTCTGAGCATCGGTGAGGTTGTGCGGCACCCAGCGTGATACTATCCTCCTCACGCGAAGATGGCTGTGTAGAATCTCGTGAACGCTTCCCGATCCAATCTTCAATATGTGTTGAATCTCCTGATATGTAATTCGCCTATTGTCTTGGATTAAATTTTTCACTGCTAGCACGTTTTCTTCGGTAACAGCCGTCAAAGGGCGACCGCTTCTTTCGTCATCCCCCAAAGTTGGTCGACCGCGCTTGAATTCGTTATACCAACGATACACGGTTGCCTTGGAAGGGCCTTCATCCATGAATGCCATTTGAAGTCTATCGTACGATTCATCCGGTTTCAGGCGACACTTGAAATCGTATAAAATCATAGCTCTAAAATGTTCCCGGCGCAGATCCATATTTCAGTGAGACACAATACTTTGAATTAACTCGCAAAAAATGTGGAGGGAAATTTTGAAATTGGAACTTACTTATTTTTACTTATAAATAATCATATTTTCGAAAAACATTATAACTGGCCAGTCTCCCATATATAAAAACTTTTTTTCGCAATACTTTCTGAGGGGCCTGGTATTGTGTACCAAAATAAGTTTTGACTCCATAAACACTTCCTTATAACGACAAAGAATAAAAAAAAAACCGAATGTATAAAATAATAAATCCGCATTGCACATAAAGAAGTATTTATGACTGATTCGGTTAAAAATGTATACGGAAGCCAAATTGAGTAAATGTTCACCAAAACTACACCCAATTTTTTCTTTACCTTTGTCTGCGGTGGTTAAACTAAGTGTTAAAGAGACTCAGCTCACCCCGACTGCACATGGTCAGACTTTGTCCTACCCCTAGAGTGTTATTTAAGTGGAGCCAGAAGCTCGTGAAAGAGCTCCTGGGTGTAACGAGTGCACGAGTGCGGGGAGCTGGTGAGCGTAGCGGCCCGCCGATCTCTCGAGCGTAGCTCTGGTCGATTGTGCGAGGAAGCGTGGAAAGCGAAGGGGCGACAAAGCGAGTCTTCTGGCGGAGCAAACTCAGAAACACTTAGAAAAGTGTCATATTTAGATAACATTTTATAGTAAATTGGGGTTCAAATTTTGATAAACATTTACTAATCAGGTCAGTCGATCCTCCAAGGGATTAATCTGACCAAACTACTTTTAAGACTTTCATATAATCTTTTACATATTGTATAGATATGGTCTTACTTCGATTTCATACCGTGCCATAAATAATATATTACTTAATGTACCTATGTTGTTGGTAGAAATATGTAAGTTAAAATATAACGTTACCCTTTTTTTCAAGAATAATAAATAGAGGTGAAAGTTTTTGGAAAGACGCTTTATACATACGTAACATAGGTTGTTATACCTATTCTATTTTATGTACGATCAATACCTATATATATCATCATCATCATTTCAGGACCAGACTGACCATATAATCCAACGATGTTCTTTATTGTCGTACCCTGGCTCTCCAGAGGATTTTTTCACCCTTACACCTGACGCCACCATATGGTGAAAGAATCTCAATTTGTCATTGTGAATAAAATAATATAGATGTGTAGACAGCCTATAAAGATACCATACGATTAAATAAATCATCATTTCCGCCGAAAGAAGTCCACTGCTGGATATGTCCAGCCAAGCAGCAGCCTCCCCAAGCAGTTTGGGGGGATATACCATAATCGCCACAATTGGCAGGCGGGTTGGCGATTGCAGTTGGTTGGTTAAATACTCAGAGAACGCTGCTGCCCATCCTCTGGTGAATCCCTTAGTCGCCTTTTACGACACCCATGAGAAGATATAGGGTGGTGCAATTCTTTATGTCCGGCTCCACACGGAACAACCTGTATATTATTATATACAACGTGTTATTGAAATTACTGAACCCCCCCCCCAAGAGGTGTTCAGTTATTGCAACAACACGTTGTATAATATATCCATGGAAACTAAACTATTATAAGTAGAACTGGCTTAAGTAAGCAAGTTGCAAACAAGGCAGGCTCTGCTTGTACTGGTTGTATAGTATCTTAGACTGCGCTTCTTATGATGTTGATGATGGTAGAAATAAACGATAACTCGGGAAAGAAATGTTATATTAATTTCCGATTTATTATTTTGACGACGTCTGTGGTCTAGTGGTTCGAGTGTCGGACTGCTGATCACGAGGTCGTGGGTTCGATTCCCACAGGATACAATTTATGTGATGAACATAAATGTTTATGTTGGTTTGGGTGTTTCTTATGTATTATAAGTATGTATTTACAAAAAAATGTATTTAAGTATTATATCCATTGTCTAGTACCCATACTACAAGCTCTGCTTAGTTTGGGACTAGATAGTGCTGTGTAAAAATGTACCAAAAATATTATATATTATTTTAGGTATTAGGAAAAAGTACAAACTTGCCCACTTCAGACATTTTACACTTAAAAAGTATAATTTAATTTGTTTCAGGTAAAGATGGCTGCTATTCAATTCGGAATGTCCAAGTCCAAACGTGAAGTTAGCGTTCAAACCCTGGGCAGCTCAGTTCAGGTATTTTATACATAATTTTATAATTATAATCGCATTATTCGGCATACTATTTCTTGTTCACCTAAATTCAAACATATGTTTCAACTTTATCTCTTCCATTAAAAAAAAATATTGCAATATACAAATACGAATAATTATGTATACAACGTGTTATTAAAATAACTAAAAACCTCTTAAGGGGTCATCATTGTCAAATGTAGGGAACATATGTTTTTTTTTCACGATTTCAGGGTTAGTCCTCTAGTAAAAGTTGTTCATGCTAATGAGTACAGTAACCCCTTAAGAGGTTTTCAGTTATTTCAATAACACGTTGTATAGTTTAAAAAAAATATACTTTTCAAATTATTCTTATTTATGTTCCAAAAGAATAATCAACGTTGTTTAACTTATTTTAATCCATATCAACTCGTGACTTGAGGCCTACTGCATATTTTGAAAATAATTAATGATTAAAGAAATAAAAAGCATTAGAAGAAGCATTTACAAACAAAAGACATAAACGCGCCGTCTCGAACTCTACAGGGCTGAGCTGGGTTCTATATGCCAGTGTGAGTCCCACATAACCTCACCGCCTCCCCGGGCAGTGAAAAGAGTTCTATATGCGGGCGGGCTGGGTGGTTGGTGAAAGTCATGCGTACCTGTTCTCGTGGCCCATTCACCCAAGGAGAAAGTAGGCACACGGCAGAGTTTTTAGTGGGTGCAAGCCCCACATAACCACATCCCCTCCCTGGTGGTGTGTCATGCGATAGGCATTTTCTCATAAAACAAGTCTTATATGTATATGCGGCGGGTCTAAACAGGCTATAAACCCTTAACTGCTAAGCACCTTTTAAAGACGACGTCCATTGTTTAACTATTGTGTTATTTTTATTAGCAGTGAGCTCATAATTTGTGCCACAACATAACTCCTTGTTATTTATAGATTAATTTTACCTATCCAACCGTCAGTTGATCTGAAAACACTAGACAAACTTCACCGACCTTAATCTAAAAAGGTCGCAACTCAAAACTTCCGTGATAAAATGTTTCAGTCCAAAAATTAATTATTTGCCTCAACGCTTGGCGAAATTTTATCCATTTAACTTAATTACAGAATAGGTAATGGAGTTTATGGCTCCATTATTAATCTCCCGACGTACTCTCTTCTTTAAGCTTCCAAATAACTTTGAATAGCTCTTCTTAGTTATCCACCGATATCTAATGAGGTAGTTGGTTGTTGGTGAAATATTGTGTTAACTTTTAGCTTATGATAAGTTTTGCTTGAATACTTTAGATGGTTTTATACCAAGAAATAATTAAAAGTGATTTTGTGTTTTTACTTTTAGTTCAGGATCAATTTTTATGGAAATAAATCACTATAGACAACTTACTATTGTAAGAATCTACAAAAAAAGCGTTTAAAAAAAAGAGATAGATTATTCAACAAACACCGGCCAAGTGCCAAGTGCAACTTGGACTCGCACACGCTTCCAACTGTCAAAATGCAGTGCTATTTGACAGTTGAAAGCATGAATTCACGCTTAGATTCGTATCTGAAGGATACCATACCACCACATGTATGTCTAAATGTCTATGTTTGCGAATGCGAGCGAGCGTGCGGTGTCCATCGGTGAAAATCACTGTTCGCCTTCGCTTGGCTTCGTTCGCTTTGTCTGTACCCAGCATAACACAGATTCTATGACAATTTCTAATGGCTACCTATTTCAGTTTAAGAAAACAGCCCTGTGACAGACGGACGGACGGATGAACAGACGGCGTAGGTATAATAGTAATAGGACGCTGGCATTTTGAATACGGAACCCTAAAAAGAACTATAACCACAGCCACAAATAGTCATAAGTACTACAGTTTTAAACACATAACAACATAACATAACATCACGCCTGTATTTCCCCGAAGGGGTAGGCAGAGGTGTAATAGTACACCCACATTTCGCCAGTTATGTTATAGTCCCATGTAATAGTGGACGAGCCTATTGTCATTGACCGGGCACAAATCCAGACTCCAGGCTGCTACTGAGAATTTTCTTAATGAAAAAACCCAATAACACTTTGCCTAACCCGGAAATCGATCCCAGGACCCCACGTTCAGCAGTCGCGCTTACAACCACTAGACCAACGAGGCAGTCGTATTGGTATTTTTAAACACAAAACCATAAAAACCACTATACAAAAAACTTCAGCATCAATTACCCTATTACCGAATAAAAACGACCCGTAAACATAATTAGGGATGTAATGAGGCTAGAGTTATAAATCTAAGGGTAGCAACCCTGATGGAAACGGCAACCAATGAGCCACACCCGCGTCGTCGGTCAAGGGCCGTCATTAATTCTCCCAGCCATCTTATTACGCAAGTAATTACCTATTTATCCGCATTTTCTCACGAGTTTTCTGAAAGTGAGTAATAACATTTGCGGGTTACAGACGTAAGCCATTTCTTTTTTGTTGGCTTCGTAGAGAAACAGTGGTCTAAATGTAGACAAATAAAATAACGTTTATAAGCAACCAAATATTTTTCAAAACAATGAATCTCTGTCTCCTGAACTAGGTGACAACATGTATCTCAGGAAACAGTGCCTTTTGTGGTGCCTTCCCTAATACTAAGCTCTAAGGGTACAAGGGTATTGGGTAAGAGGTACATTGCCATAATTGTTCATTAGATTGGAAGTAGGTAGTATAAAAAAAAAAAAACAAAAAAGTAAATTGGTGGCGGTTACTACTAAGCCATGAGTGTATGTGTAGTTGATGTGAGATTGTATTGTGTGGGTGAGTGGTGTGTTGTAGATTTTGTGTATATAATATGTGTGCATGTTTGTGTGGGTAGGATGTGTGTTTTATTAGCAAGTTTTTACCATTTATTTTAAGATGCTAATCTGAAACAGAATGAGTTTGGTTTTCTTATGGTAAATCTGCCCTCGGAAACGCATTCCTCTCTTCTCTGCATCGAGCATTAAACCTTACAGTGATACATAAAAAATTGTCCAATTTGGAAACTCTTATATTTATTCACACAGATAAATATGAATCAAATCAAATCAAATCGTCTTTATTTGCGTACAATGTAGGTAGATACATAAGTTGAAAACACATAAATAAGTCCCAGTACATTCTACCTTACGGCATGCAAACTTTTCACCCATTTAACAGGCAATTAAATTAAATTATACAGAGCAATCTGTGACAATATTGTGTCATGTCATGAAATTCAAAAACCTGGACTTCAAATTATCAAATCAAATCATATTTATTTTGTGTTCATGAAATTAAAAGTGGAGGGAAACACAATAATAAGTCCTAATAGATTATATCTTACGGCATGCAAACTTTTCAATGATTTATTATAAATTTTAATACTAAATTAAACTATACAAAATAATACTGTGTCATGTCATATACGTGGGACACTCAGAAAGTTTTGCGAAACTAAAAAAAATTGTTCTATACGTACATATATTTTTATCAAATCTTTTCAAAGTACTTTCCACCAGCCTCTATACAAAGATTCATGCGCCTAAACCAGTTTTCAAAACACTTTTTCCAGTCCGCCGCAGACACCTCGTTTACAGCCTGCTCGAACGCAGCCAGCGCATCTTCCGGCGACGAAAATTGTATCCCTTTGAGCTGATTTTTTATTTTTGGGAATAAAAAGAAGTCACACGGTGCTAGATCAGGGCTGTAAGGAGGGTGACCCAGGAGTTTGACTGGCGTGCTGTCCAGGAAGTCCCTCGTTTTGAGTGCGGTGTGCGCAGGTGCATTGTCGTGGTGGAGCAGTAGCCCGCGGAGCCCTGTGTTTGGTCGCTTGTTGCTTATAACAGAGAAAACTTCTGGCAAACATTTGGTAGTATACCATTCGGCATTAATGCTTCTTTGATCCTGTAAGGGAATTGATACCAAGTGGCCAGTCAAATTAAAAAAGCTAGCGATCAAAATCTTACCCCCGCTTCTAGATCGCTTCACTTTGGTAGGCGTTGGCTCATTTTGAAACACCCAAACAGTCGACTGGCGCTTGGTTTCTGGGTCGTATTGATAAATCCAGGACTCATCACCTGTAACGATGTCGTAAACACGCCGAGACGAGCCTGCTTCAAATTTGTTAAGCATATCACGGCACCATTCCACCCGGGCCTGCTTCTGAGCATCGGTGAGGTTGTGCGGCACCCAGCGTGATACTATCCTCCTCACGCGAAGATGGCTGTGTAGAATCTCGTGAACGCTTCCCGATCCAATCTTCAATATGTGTTGAATCTCCTGATATGTAATTCGCCTATTGTCTTGGATTAAATTTTTCACTGCTAGCACGTTTTCTTCGGTAACAGCCGTCAAAGGGCGACCGCTTCTTTCGTCATCCCCCAAAGTTGGTCGACCGCGCTTGAATTCGTTATACCAACGATACACGGTTGCCTTGGAAGGGCCTTCATCCATGAATGCCATTTGAAGTCTATCGTACGATTCATCCGGTTTCAGGCGACACTTGAAATCGTATAAAATCATAGCTCTAAAATGTTCCCGGCGCAGATCCATATTTCAGTGAGACACAATACTTTGAATTAACTCGCAAAAAATGTGGAGGGAAATTTTGAAATTGGAACTTACTTATTTTTACTTATAAATAATCATATTTTCGAAAAACATTATAACTGGCCAGTCTCCCATATATAAAAACTTTTTTTCGCAATACTTTCTGAGGGGCCTGGTATATAATACTTATTATGTCCTATATCTATTATCACAATTAGCAATTATTGGAAATCATTATAAATTATTATCATTTAAGAAGTCTTTTATTGAATAGTAGCACTTAAAGGATAGTAATGCAGTCAGCTTGGATTTAAATAAGCGTATTGGATGCTCTTTAAAACTGTGTGGTATCTTATTGTATGAGGTCACGAGGCGCTTGCCAATAGGAGCGGGCTCGCGTAATGCCACGTTCGCGCATGGTATTGCACGAGTGAATAGGATCGCGTTATGTCTAGTCGATAATTAACAACAAAGCGGATATATGATTACGTCTCTGTAGGATGCTTGATGCTTTTCTTAGTACAGTGCTGTAGAGTGTAGTGCAGGTGCATGTGTGCGTGAGCGCTGGTTGTACACGAAGGAGCACGTTTTTTTTTGGCTTCACTACGATTATTCGCAGCACTTTGTCTAGTACTGTGCTTATAACTTGACTAAACACTTGTATACAACGTGTTATTGAAATAAATGAAAACCTCTTAACGGGTCATTGTACTCATCAGTATGAACAACTTTTACTAAGGGACCAAATCTGAAATCGAGAAGAAAAAATCAGCTAATCCCTACATTTTTGTTTACATAAATCGACAAAACGTAGGGAACAGAAACCTTATCAGGCACATTGTGAGCGACCACGTTTCAGTGCCGTAAGTAATTACTGGCAACACACACTGGTCAATAACCTATAATAAAATAAAACCAATAACTACAAGAGCGCATCAAAATTTTCCTTCGTATCGCTGGCAGTTGCCAGTTGTTACCAGTTGGTAACGTGCCCAAAAGACTTTCAGCATTGCCACGTTGTATGGCAATATTCTATGGCCAAAGAAAAGGCCAATTGGTTACGTGAAGTGTTGAAAAATCTTGAAGAATCTGGACATGACCGAACAATAAACAATGAAATTTTACGCTAGTATCAGCATCTAGAAAGCCTCCCCAAAGATCCTCTTACAAACGTTTAAACTGCTTATTTGCATGATAAACAAAATCCTTTATTCTCAAGGACAGTTCAGACAAAACGCGATGACATATACCCTCTTAGTTATACGTCTGAGACGGAACGGCTCATTAAATCTTATGCGCTAAATACAAACAAAATGATTGTCTTATTTTGTGAATAAGGAGTATTCTTAAGCTAAAATATCAGTCAGAATGATCTTGAATTTATAAAAGAAAGAAAGAAAGAAAAAATAGTTTATTGTCACAGTTAACGACGCGCAACATTTAAACAACAGTGATAAACACAAGCAGGTAACTAATAGGTGGGGTTACATAGAAAGTAAAACAAAAAAACACATAGGTAAAAAATTAAGAAAGGACAGTCGATATAAAATATAAGAAAAGTATAGTTGACCGCTTGACAGTGGCAACACCCGAATCTGAAAACCGCCCTTACTGCTTACGAAATAAAGGCGCCGCCAAAGCCAAACTGTTACCACTGACGTACGGCCGACCGCACCTAAAATTACATAATAAAAATAAAATATCTATCTGTATCTATTTATTGTTTTTAAAGATTTAAATTGTGGAAAGAAAAAATCGCTCACGAGCAGGATTCGAACCTGCGACTCCTGGCTCAGTACGCCAGTGATTTAGCCATTAAGCTACCGTGAACACTGCTCGTGGTATCGAAATTATCCTCCACTATGATACGTCTTTGGGTGACGTCAGCGATATCTTATTAAGAAACAGTGTTTCTTAACCGACCTTTTTTCTTCTTCTTTCTTATTGTGTTTAATTTAGAATTAAGTATTTAATCACTCTTGTATACGGTGTGGTTTTTGACTTAAAATATACCATTCCATCTTTTCTTGTAGTAAGTGTTTTAAAATATGACTAAAGGTCAGCGCACAGACGGAGTGGTGGCGATGCGGCTTATTGAGTAGTAGTAGAGCTCTTTTGTGAAAAAGCTCGTCCGGGGAAGTACTACCACCGTACCTACTTCTCCGCAAAATAGTGATGCTTGCATTGCTGTGTTTCGGTCTGACGGGTACGGGTACCGGTGAAATTATAATCACATGAGACTTTCCATCTTCATGTCTCAGTTTAGCGAACCGACTTGCGGTAACATTTAGGCAACAGTCTAGGTGGTATTGCAGTTGTTATGGGCAAAGGTAACCGCTTAACATCCGGTGGGCCTTTAGCTCGTTTCGCCATCCTATACTATAAAAAAAATTTAAATTCAACCTTATTTGCTTCTAAATACGACTAAGAAAAGCAAAATTTTATCATACCAGGAAGCACAAAGAACCGCGTAGAGCGGTGGAGCGGCCACAAGCATCCATAAGAGTCAGTTTGCCTTGCAACCAATGAACTGCTCTTCGCACTTCATCTGCATGTGTGCGCTGCAACCATAAGGCTGTCGGCACTAAAAGAGTTGCATCCAGCGATGGCGGAGCGGCGCCAGCGCGACACGACTTGGCGACGCCGCGACGGTCGACGAGCTATAGGAATTTCCACAGTGCGGATGCGGTGCGACGAGCGATATCTCGGACATCCGTAACACCAAGGGAGTTTCCGATGCGTTGCTGACCCTTTAAAAAGACGTATGTTCTTTTCTTAAAGGGTCCCCATGTGGAATTTGTTCGGGAAAACCGCTGACGGAAGTTGGTTCCACAGTTTTTCAACAAAAAATAAAAATGTAAAAATGCTGATCGTAAAATTGTGTGAATATTCACACAATTTTTTTACAATTTTATTTTTTCTAAAAGATAGTTCATAGCTATGCTAGGATCTGATAGATGGCGCTCGAGTCATTAACAAATTCTATATTTATTAGCCAAAATGACTCATATTAAAATATAATGTTAGTTTAGTGCCAAAAAAGAAAATCACCAAATCTAGTCAGGTCCGCCAACCCGCACTAGGCCAGCGTGGTGGACTAAGGCCTTAGCCTTCTCTTACTGAGAAGAGGCCCGTGCCCAGCAGTGGGACAGTAATGGTCTGGTTATGTAGTCAGGTGGCGCTGTGAGCGAAGCCGCGGGCTTCAGCTTAAAGTAAAATAAATAAATAAGAAGCATTTTCTAATCATAGCAGGTGGAGTTCTGTTCTGTTTCTGGAACACCAATGGAAAACTTGCGTGATTTTATATTACATACAGTAACTACTGCTGTCTGGTTTGATTGAAAAGAAAATTACAGTAACATGTTATACTTTGAATGTCAAGATTAGATTAGACTTCACTTGTTCATTAATACATAATAGGCACCTTTCACTCACTAATTGGTATAGTGTCTATCAGCTATGTATTGTTTATTATTATACTTGCCAGGATATAATGGGCAGATTTGACAGTTCAGAAATTACTTTATTTCTGATAATTACAGAGATGGCACCAGAGACATGACATTTACCGCCGGTAAATGTCATGTCTCTGGATGGCACTGTGTTAACATAGAAAAGCCGTCTTCTGTAAACGGGCGCGCCATATTTTAATTTTTAGGTCTACATAAAATTTTGTTTTTTTGAAAAATCAAAGAATTACACTTATTTTACTATACTCAAATCAAAATCAAATCATTTTTTTTATTTCAGTGGCGTGTCATCATCATCATCATCATTTCAGCCGAAAGACGTCCACTGCTGGACATAGGCCTCCCCCAAGCATCGCCACAACGACCGGTCCTGTGCCTTCCGCATCCAGCGGATTCCCGCGACCTTCACCAGGTCGTCGGTCCACCTTGTGGGGGGCCTACCCACGCTGCGCCTTCCAGTACGCGGTCGCCACTCCAGAACTTTACTGCCCCATCGGCCATCCGTTCTGCGAGCAATGTGTCCCGCCCACTGCCACTTAAGTTTGGCAATTCTTCGGGCTATGTCGGTTACTTTCGTTCTCCTGCGAATCTCCTCATTTCTGATTCGATCACGCAGGGACACTCTGAGCATAGCCCTCTCCATTGCCCTTTGAGTGACTTTGAGCCTTCTTATAAGGCCCATTGTGAGCGACCACGTTTCAGTACCGTAAGTATTTTTTTCAGTAGCGTGTACAATCTACTATATATTCCGTGCTTTGGTATGTAATTAATAAAAAAAAACGTGAATAATATTTTATTTTTAATCATAATATTCCTTTCTGTAACTTAAATTGAACATTTTCGTATACTTATTCAGACGGATCTTTAAAAGCAGCCTGATTTCATTCTAAAGAACCTACTTTTAAAACTTATCTTTGTAAATTTTAGTTAAGTACAAAGTCTTATCTACTTTAATTGTGCTTTGAAAACTATTTTTGAACCTACATCGTGGGGTCCAAGATAGAATATATTCCATCTTCGGTATGAAATTATTCACTAAGACCTAAATCCACTTTCCAACTAATCCCACAGTGGAATACGTAAATGTATTTATTATTAACTAGCTATCCGCATCTACCATTTTAATGAAATACAGATTTATGTAAATTCCCGAACACCGCTATGAATCGTGACGTAACTACCAGATACAAAATGTTTACTTAATCATTGAGAGCAAAACCCCTCACTACTTACTCCATATCGTCTTCACTGATAACTTCGTCGAGAAAATAAATATTTAAACAATATTTCGCGTTAACTCAAAGGCTCAAAGAAAGCATAACATCAAACAGTCTGGTAAACATTGCGAAATATTTCTCGGAACGGCCATGTTCTTGTGAGGCAAAAATTATGGAGTCTTGTTTTATTATAAGTAGGCGGAGAGTGATTTCAATGAAATACTAGTGTGGCGTATCCCGGAGAGCGTCCCCATTTTTCGACATTTCCCGTAGGCCACGGTTACTACAATTTTTATGAGTCGGTCGTGCTACACTCTCTTTTATTTCTTTTTCCTTCACAAAACGCTGTGTGGGAAGCGGCGAGATCCCATTTTCGGCCAGCCGGCCGGCATTTTGCAAATTTCGATTCGCGGCGAGTTAGAAAAATAAAGATTTCACACGTGCCTTTCGTCGAGTTCCAGTTTGCCTTTATTTTTACATCCTATCGTAACTTCAAATAATCCCGGGAAAGCTTTTTGTTTCGACTGAACATTTATGGCACTATATATTCTTCTTTGCCTTTAATTACGGATTCTAATAAAAATGTGCGTAAAGATTGTTGCGTACAGGCTTCTTTTTAAATATCAGGGAAGCCTAACAATTTCCAAAACCTTTCCGATCCGTTGTAATGTGATACTAAAATTCCTAATCCCTAAATCATTTCTAAATCACTGTTAATCCATTCAAACAGGGGCTGTTATTTTGGACCGCAGAGTAGTTTATTAGCACAATAAGGAGTAGAATCATTACTACTACTTGTGACTCCCGAATTCCCCATAAACTGAAGGAGAAAATCTAGGAAACCACGATAAGTTTTGCTGTCCTGTATGGATCGGGATGTTGGGCTACGAAAGGAATGAATGAAAGACAATCGCGTGCTTCTGAGATGAGAATGTTTGTGGTATAACGAGAATGGATAGAATAAGAAATGAGTATGTAAGAGGGAGTTTGAAAGTAGTGCCAGTGCTGGAAAAGTTGAGTAAGAACGTGGTAACAACAGACTATCATGGTAAGGACATTTTATGAGGAGGAATGAGGTATTACGAGAAAGGTTTTAAGTATGAATGTGGATAGCTATAAGAAAACAGGCTTACAAAAGCAAACATTCATGGACTGTGAAAGATGATAGTGATAGAAAGTGAAAACAGAGATAACGACTAATAGAGATGTATGAAAGAAAAATACATGCTCCGTCGACTCCAAACAAACTGGAGTAAGCAGGTGGATGATGATGATGAAGCAGTAAAATCACGGCACATTAGTATAGATTACCCTATAATATAACGGAAGCCCTTGTCATGCATTCCGTGACTGGTGTTCCCGTACCTCGTGGCTTTGTCAGTTTCTTTTACCTCTTTGAGTTGGGATCAAAATGTTTCACTCTGCGGATATGCGCATTATGATAAGATTCGCAAGTGATTCGCAACGTCCGCCTCTGAGTGTATTATTATTTTTTCGCTTTGATATAAAGATTTTCCCTTTTGTTGTATAAAAATGTGTTGTTGCTTGTTGCTCTTGTTGAGTGTGAATGTGCCTTATTGGCTGCTGTATTTTTAAGGTGAAGTGTGAAACTCATACAACGTGTTATTGAAATAACTGAAAACCTCTTAAGGCGTCATTTTACTCATCAGTATGAACAACTTTTACTATGAGACCAAACCTGAAATCGCGAAAAAAACAGCTGTTCCACTACATTTTATCGATTTATGTGAACACAAATGTAGGGGAACATCTGTTTTCTTCTCGCGATTTCAGAGTTGGTCCCATAGTAAAAGTTGTTCATATTGATGAGTACAATGACCCCTTAAGAGGTTTTCAGTTATTTCAATAAAACGTTGTAGGTGTGTTAGAAATGCGTGGTCATAATTCATTCAGGGAATCCTACCGAACAGCTTTTACTGCGGGCTACCCTGAAATAGCGAAAAATAATTCAGGTTGAAAATTATTGAACTTTTCTATGAAATGGGTTTTTTTTTTCAAGATTTCAGGGTTGTTGTCGTATTAAAAGTTGTTCTATGCTATGTCCTGGTTGTCCTGAATAAGCTCTTCAAATATGATCTGAAACACGTATCATAGGCAATAGTCAATTTGTAATGTTTTATTTGTTTGTCTGTTTCCAATATTAACAACTATTTTTCATGTTATTTTATTTCACACTCTGCATCCTGTTTTTGCTATAACATTCAATACAAAATATATTATTAGAGTACGCTCAGGAAATGTTGCATAAATATTATTGATATGAAACATTTTTCATAGTTCACTGAAATTGATTCGAATATCAATGTTTATCAAGTAACCGACATAGCCCGAAGAATTGCCAAACTTAAGTGGCAGTGGTTGGGTTAATTTCTGGCGAAGGAAAACCGATATGTACCTCGAATGCTCCGTGAGGCTATTGAAATTAAAAAACATCCTAATTTTAATTGATAAGATGGTTGACAGCTACCACCTGTTTGGAACCCAGTCCTAAAAATAATCAAGTCCCAAACAGCACGCAACACTGTAAAATATAATGATATTGTGAGTGATTACTGCGTGCATCGAAACGATTTTAATTAATAATATTGTACGGTAGATTAAAATATTTTTTTTAGAAATATCTGTAAAGACACTTGTCATCTTAGTCTACCACCAATGACCACGAAATGCTGCAAAGCTTTTGAAACGTCAGGAATACCAATTTAAATAATATACGCGATTTAATCCGGTTAAACTTTGTTTAATTATATAATAACTAGTTTTGCAAATGAACATAGGTAAAAAAAATATTTAGTGTAGTAAAATTGTTAGTATAATGTCTTTTAATCATTATTAAAATGACGCATTACATTAAAAACACATGCCAAGATTGTTTACTAAATAAGACAATTAAGAAAAAACAGAGTTTACATCACTAACTCGCATCCAGTGTGTGCGCTCCCATAGTACTTGAAGGATTGGGATCGTTCGTGCATCTTCGTACGTGTTCGTACGACGAATTTCGTACGACAAATTTTGTACGAAAACGCATGCATAGTGAGCCTGGCCTTAGGGCCCATTCAAATGCCACAAAACCTGATTGGTGCAAGACAATGCAAAGGAAAATGAGCCTTACGTCAACTTCATTATGGCCGCCAGCATTTCCATCTGTTCCAATTTATCGCACAATAAAAGTGTTTGAATCCGTTGTTTTCAGAAATGAGAGATGTGGACTCCATTGTGCATGGAATAGCATGGCGGCCATTGTGGGCCAGCACTCTGGCGCTTTCATCTCGATCACAATAGGAATCTTATCTCCGCCAAGTTTTATATCGCCACGTTGATTTAATCTTAGTGGACGCTGTAATGAACACTTTTTATCGGGAAGGAATTTTCATTTTATGTTGAGTGTCTCGCTTGCTATTTTTAACCGACTTCAAAAATTGAGGAGGTTATGTTTTATGTAAGACGGGTTTTTAGTATGGGCATAGAATAGGTAATAATACTTCACTTTTCTTATGGTATGGGATTCTTTTGAGTTTGTTTTTGTTTTACTTCATTGGCTTTCATGTTTATTAAGTTAAACGTGTCGGACGTGTCGCCACACTAGGATTTATGTACAGTCAGCTGCACAAAGATTCACTTGGTTAATTAAAACGTTAATTTAAGGAAAAGTAAGGATTTAAATCTTTCGGTATTGTACACTTAGCATCTGCGAAAACATATGAATACCTGGTTTGTGAAATATAAAGACATAATCAACCAGTTTTTCTGTAATTTGTATTTTAATTTTGTTTGTCTATACATCTTTGTGCAGCTGCCTGTACAGTACAGGTTAGTAGATTTAATTTAAAAAATACTTATTGCTTCCGTACGAGCAACTGCACAAAGTGCCGTAATATTGATTCATCGTGTTTTCCGACTAGGACTTTTAAAATGCTGTTGGCGCTAGCCTGCGCGGTTCCTGCTTAAAGGCACGCGTCCACCTATCAGTACCGTACGCATCGGACGGATCGCATTGTATTAAAAAATGTGGATGTCGTAATCGGCATCCGAATTTCAATTTTGAAAATCTGATTGCTCGCTCATAGAAATTCGTCCGCAATGCGTACGCTGCGGATAGATGGACGCGCTACGCTATATGCGATCCTTACGATGCGTACGATACCGATAAGTCGACGCGTGCCTTAGGGATTTGATCATAGAAATCTAAATATTAAGGTAATAGAAGTGGCAAAGGCGCGTGAACTTGTCGCCGCGTATAGTGTAGTATAGTGTCTCGTAGGACACCAGTGCGCGAACCATTAGCTTGATCATCAGTGCTGCTTTGGACGCAGAGTCACTAATATTATATTTTGCAGCATATCTAACAGCGGTTTGCTTTAAGGCTTAATTTATTTTGCAATGAATGCTAAGAAACATCTTAGGCGTAATTGCGTATTTATGTTTTGGTAGCGACAAACCGACGATACGCGTTCCGGTATTAAAAGACATGGATAACATTTCTATTACCTTGTTATTAAGATTTCTATGGATGTGATCTTCTTCCTAATAATTACATAGTAATCGTCTACTCGTGCTACACTGCAAACATGCTAGTTGATATAAACTACAAAATATAAACACTACTAAATAAATACTTTTTATTACACCATAATGTCTTTTAATAATGATTTATATAGTATACCTAATAATATTTGAAATACATACAATGTTCATGTCGTGCTCACATTAATTAGCTTGTTTTTTTTTTTTGCTTGCCAACTGGTAAAATATGGCTGAACTTTGTTTCTTATGTTTACCACCATGTTATGTACCATGTACCCATATTTGCAAAATAAAATATCTTTATCTTTAAGTTTTCATTCATTTATCAATTTTGAACTTTATGCAATCATCACTCAGATGCTTTTGTTTTTGACTCTACATACCTGTAGGTCTTTTTTCTTTTCTTTTAGCCGCGTTTTTTCTCTCACTAGTTACCCTTTGATGTGTTTTGTTTCTAAATCAATGGCTTTGTTCTCCGAAGTAACTACCCACTCTTTTTACGTACGGGTCGCCTTACCTTTACCTACAAATCTTCGTTACAACGTAGCTACGGTTTGAAATTCAAGATAACATATTCCGCCTTTGGCTATCCGATCTTCAAAGAATACCTTAATTACGACTCTTGTAGGGAGAGCGAACATTGGGATACGTTTTTATATTTTTTTTTTTTAGGGTTCCGTACCAAAAGGTAAAAAAAGGAATCTTTATGGTGCGACTCCGTCCGTCCCACTATTGATATCGGTTTGAAATTTGGAATAGTTTTAAGTATTGCCTACCTAACATTGTGGCAAATGAAAAAATTAACAAAAAAAAAATATTTTTTTCGAAATATCAAAATGGGGATAACAGTTTAAATGGGGTACCATATGAAAGGGCTTCATTTGCACATTCCAAAACAGGTTTTATTTATCGACTTATGATTAAAAATTACAATACAAAAAACCATATAAAATAACCCCTTATCTCTGAAGTTTGTGATGCAAAAAATCTGAAATAATTACAGTTGACAGGAAAAATAGAACGTTGTTTCTAACTAGCACAGATTTTTAGAAATCATCAAAAATCCTTCACAAACAAATCTAGTTATTCGGTCCGGTTTTTTAACCTCAGTTATGATGACTCAAACTAACTCTTTATACGTCCAAAAACTCACTCAAACTCGGAACTCTCGGTGCGCGAGTCTGTTCCGCACTTGGCTGGTTTTTTTATCAGGCAACTGACAAATCACAGAATATTCGAGATTATAAATGATGGGGGAAATACTGGGCACCTAATTAGGGGAGCGGAGTTAAGCCGCCTTAATATCTTAGCATTACTTTTTTATACTTTCTTCTTTTGAAAGATGTAACGTTGTGCCGGGTTGGACTCTAAAGGGAAGCTTGTAAGTATTCTTTTTAATCTGATATAAATGTGTCTAACCATAGAAATAGACATTTCTAACATGGCCTTTTTTTTTCGCGGAGGTAACCTTCAAAAGGCTACCAGCCTCGTGGGGGAGAGTCTGGGGTGTGTGGGATTTTTACCGCACTATAACCTCCCGGTGGCAATCTTCAGCACAATAGACTCCGGGAACGGGACACCGGACTCCGGGAATGGGTTATGCTACCGGTACTCCCCTGTACTACGCTTATAAGGCTTGTCTCCCTGAACACCTTCCCGATGCGACAACAAATGGCGGCACGGGACCACCGCGAGCTACCGTCATATCTAGAGTCACCCAGTCCCAAAGCCCACAATCTGGACAGCCATGACCTTAAATGCCCCCCGTGCTCCTGTCCTATTAACAGAGGGGGTGCAGCGTGTTATCCTAATGAGCTAGGCACCGAAGCGGTTGCAACCCCGTCGCCGTCTTCTCCGAGCAGGATCGGCCCTCTTTCGATCCCGCTCCGCAGCCTCTTTCTGAACCATGACAATCTCACAGAAAGAGGCTACATTCTTCCAATTTGTCGTCTCTGCCAGCATAGCTGACGCTACCGCTGGCAGAAAGAGATTTTGCCCGATTTTGTTGACCAGGACTCGCCGCTCCGAGTTCCACGCGGGACACTGCGAGCATGTGTTGGGCGGTATCCTGGTCACCTCCACAATGGTGGCAATTTGCCGCGGCCTCACGTCTGTTCCTATTTAGGAACAGATGTAGAACAGACTAAATAGGTATTCACCGAAATAACCGTGTCCGGTAAACACCTGAGTAAGCCGGTAGGTGACGCGCTCACTCCTACTCAGCCAGGTCGAAGCACGGCAGGATGGTTTTGACCACGTGCTTGTGCGCATACTGCGGCTCTAAAAGCCGCTTATGCCACTGCTCTAGCGCGTGTCTTTGCTCCTGCCGCCTTAACCTCATCATCATCATTTCTGGCGAATTTGTTATATTGTTGAGTTCAATGAAAAATGCTTTTATTTTATATAGACACTGTTTATTGTAAACGATACACTTTATATTTAATATTAAGCTTGACAACATATTCTACCTAAGACGGAGCCGAACCAGAGAGAGAGAGAGCAGACCGGAACCGGCAATGACAATAATTAGTGAGGTGCCCATAAGCATTATATGCCTAGTGTTGCTCCGGACTACAGATAATAATAAGTTACTAAATACTTATACTAACATCTCCCCTTTTGAGTATGTACTGTTTTTATTTATATTTCAAATTCTAATATTTGACAATGATAATAAAACTAAAAGTAAACAATTATAATTTTTCAGGTTGTGTAACTTGCTTTACATAATATGCTAGTGAACAATTTTACTTATACATTATAACATATATATACCTGCTATACTATACTAAACTTATACAATAGAACAAAATATAATAGTACACTATTTTATGCTTATGTACTAAAGTGCTTATAATATAGATACTAGACAATTTTGCTTGTATTAAACATCATGTTTGAATAAAGACTTATTATTTTAATCATAAACTAATTTAACAAAACTTTTTAGGTTTTCTAACCTCTCTGCCTGACCTAGTTCTGTAGTTGTTATTGGATGCTACCACCTGTGTCTCACCCATCTTCTCATCCCTTTCCTTAATGCAGTCTGTTACAACATCATTGGATGGCATGTCATTGAAATCAAACTTGTGACAACTTTCATTACATCTAAACCTAAGTTGTACTCTATTCCTTCTATAACTTTTTCCTTTACTGTCTTCTATTATATATGACCTTTGGCATTTTAACCTTTCTTTAACAATAGCTGGAAGCCAATCTGAATCTGGTTTTTTCTTAAAATTTACATGATCTCCTGGCTGTAAAATTGGTAATGGTCTTTTATTCCTATCATAATAAAACTTACTCTGAGCACGGTCTTTTTCAAAACCATCTTTATATTCTGTAAAAGTTACTACTTTTGGCTTTAATTTTTCATGACTAACTGGTATATGCATTCTTAAATTCCTAGACATTAATAATTGAGCTGGCGAAGGAAAGTTTGCCTTTGGTGTATTTCTATATTGCAATAATGCCATGTATGGATCTGTGTTGGACTCTTGGCATTTTTTTAATAAATTCTTCATAATTTTTACTGAACTTTCAGCCTGACCATTTGACTTAGGATGATATGGACTTGTTATGATATGCTGAATATCCCAATCATATAAGAATGATTTGAATTCTACTGAATTAAATGGGGGACCTCCATCTGAGACTAATGACATAGGTATACCGTGGCGAGCAAAAATAGATTTTAACAAAATTATTAATTTACACGCTGTATATTGACTGTTGATTATAGCTAACTCTATGAATTTTGAATAATAATCAGTGACCACTAAGTAATTCTTATTATTGAAATGCATTAAATCTATACCGACTTGTTGCCATGGATACTTGGTTATACTGTAACTTTTAAGAGGTTCTTGTTGGTTATTTGATTTGAACTTTGCACAAATAAGACATTGATCTACTATATTTTTAATATCAGCATTCATGTTAGGCCAAAATAAAATATTCCTAGCTATATTTAAACACTTGTTAATGCCTTGATGTCCCTCATGAATTTTTGTTAACATTTCACTTTGCATTGACTTAGGAACTATCAATTTATTACCTTTAAATAACAAGTCACTGATGACATGAATATCCCCTTGAATATTCCAATACGGTTTTAATGACTGAACTACTTTATCTTTGTTACTAGGCCAACCTTCAAAAAAATACTTTTTTAATAATTGCAAGTCACTGTCTATGTTGGTAGCTTGACTAATTCTGTCTTTATATTCTTGACTAATTGCTAAATTTGAATATAATGAATTGACATGACATACTAAATCAGACTCATAATTTGGAATGTAATTTTCCTTTAAAGCGGCCCTTGACAGTGTATCGGATATGTACATCTCTTTACCCGGTACATGTATTACATTTACATCATATGCTTGTAATGCAAGCATCATTCTCTGTAAACGTGCAGGAACATCATGAAGTGGTTTTTTAAATAGGTAGACTAATGGTTTGTGATCTGTATGTACTGTGACTCTGTTACCATAAACATATTGATGAAATTTTTCACAACCAAATTGGATTGCTAAGAGTTCTTTCTCAATCTGTGCATATCTTTCTTGTGTTTCAGTTAAAGTTTTAGAACTATAAGCTATGGGTTTTTTATTTTGCATAAGCACTGCTCCTAATGCTGACTTGGATGAGTCTACTAATAAGACAAGGTGCACATTGGGGTTATAATGAGCTAAGACTGGTGCTTTTGTTATCTCGACTTTAAGATTATTAAGACATTTATTAGAATTTTCATCCCATACCCATGCTGAACTTTTCTTTAAAAGATTTCTTAGTGGCATAGTCTTTTCAGACATGTTTTCAATAAAAGGTGACAAGTAGTTAATCATACCTAAGATTCTCTGTAATTCTTTGACATTATTTGGAGCTGGCATGTTGACAATAGCTTTAACTTTTTCTTGGTCTACCTTTGCACCATCTTTATTAAAAACATAACCTAGAAAACATACTTCCTCTACAGCAAATATGCATTTTGACTTATTTAGTTTTAATTTTATATCCCTAGCTCTTTGCATGACTCTAAGTAGACGTTGGTTATGAATTTCTTTAGTTTCTCCATATACTAGAATATCATCGATAAATATTAGAACACCCTCTAAATCTGCGAACATATCTGTCATTATTCTTTGAAAAATCTCTGATGATGCATTTATACCATAAGGTAGCCTTAAGTAACGATAACGACCAAATGGAGTTTGGAACGTACAAAGATTTGAACTGGAATTGTCTAATTTTATCATCCAAAAACCAGAAAATGCATCAAGATGTGAAAAATAAGAAGCTCCTTTCAGCATTGACCTTATTTCATCTATAGTTTTAAGTGGATAATGTTCCCTAATTATGTACTTGTTCAAATTTCTTGGAACTAAACAAATTCTTAACTGACCTGACTTTTTCATTGTTATGACAACGGAATTTACCCATTCAGTTGGTTTAGTGACTTTTTCTATGACTTCCATTTTTGACATGCGATCCAATTCTTCTTTTAATTGGTTATATAATCCAAATGGGACTTTTCTCGTAGGATCAACACATGGTATTGCATCCTTTTGTAGTTTTAGGTGACAGACAGGCGGCAGACATCCAAGACCCTGGAATACATCATTAAAGTTTTTAAATATTTGTTTCTCAGTAAAATTATTGCTATTAACAGCAAATACTCTTTTTAACACACCTATCTGTACACATGTAGGTAAACCTAAGACTGTCAAACAATTAATGTTTGCTATCAAAAATGTTATGACTTGTTTGCAGTTATTAAAGTAACAACTTAAATGACATTGCCCCAATATTGGTATTACAGAACCATCAAACCCATTGACATTAGCTTCTGACTTTTGAATAATTGATTTTGGTAATTGTAGTGTATTAAATATTGTGGAGGACATTATGTTTGTATCAGCTCCCGAGTCTAATATGCATTTAATTTCAACATTATTGACCAAAACACTAAGATACCATGACTTATTTGAATGAGCTACATTGTTATTCTTGACTGTACCTATAAAAAAGTTTTCTGTGCTGGTGTCTGTCTCTTCTCCAGACATTTGCATTGACTCTAAATTTCTAACATTATTTTTTGAACTGAAACAAAATTTAGCAAAATGACCTATGCGATTACATAAATTGCACTTAACTCCTGTTGCTGGACATTTGTACCGATGGTGCTGACCACACCGACTGCAGGATTTGTTGATCTCCTTCCGTTGACCATATGGACTTTGACTGCGCTGCCTGACAGAAGCTTGACTATGATGACCTTGACTGGATGCAGTCCTACTGCTGCTTGTTGACGTTTGTTTAGATTGTGACTTTTGATTCAACTTAGAATATTTTTTGACATGAAGCACATTGTCAGCGTTTTGCATGCAATCAATTTTTTGAGCATTTTCTTGTGCCATGACGACTGTTTTTGCTAATGATATTGTTTTTTCTAATGTTGGGTCTGTTTCTTGTAGTAATCTTTGACGCACATGGATTAGTTTTGAACTCATATTTGCTATGAAAATATCACGTACCAGCGACTCCCTCAATGTACCGAATTCGCATTTGTTGCTCAAGTTTGTTAGATCCGTGAGGAATGCGTCCATATTTTCATCGGCTTTCTGCGCCCGCGTAAAAAATGAGTGACGTAACATGGTTAGGTTCTTTTGTGGCTCGAAATATTTTTGAAACTTAATTTTGACCTGATCCAGTGTTACTTTGTCGATATCTAAGTTGAATGAGTTGTAGATTTCTACACCTTTTTCTCCTATGGTGTGCAACAACATGGCGATCTTTCGTTTTTCCGGTGCTTGGTCATAGTTGGTAGCCAACAGAAATATCTCAAAGCCTTGCAACCATCTTTTCCATTCGACATCATTATTCTGATTTGTGCCGATTTCCAATTTTGGAACTTTGTTAAAATTGCTATAGGTTTGAGTTTGTGAACACATATCCGGCATTGACTTTTTACATACCTCTTCATCTTTCGACATCTCTTCGATCTATTGTTGAAGTGATCTTGAGTTCTTGACTTCTGACACCATGTTATATTGTTGAGTTCAATGAAAAATGCTTTTATTTTATATAGACACTGTTTATTGTAAACGATACACTTTATATTTAATATTAAGCTTGACAACATATTCTACCTAAGACGGAGCCGAACCAGAGAGAGAGATAGCAGACCGGAACCGGCAATGACAATAATTAGTGAGGTGCCCATAAGCATTATATGCCTAGTGTTGCTCCGGACTACAGATAATAATAAGTTACTAAATACTTATACTAACACACGTCCACTGCTGGACATGGGCCTCCCCCAATCATCGCCACAACGACCGGTCCTACGTTTTTCGTATCCAGCGGATTCCTGCGACCTTTTTTTTTCCTGTGATCAGCTAACTTGAATGAAATAATGAGTTCAGAAAATCATATTTTTTTCTTGTATTATTATCATTAGATATTGACACCCATTACGTCTGTCAAGTTTCGCCAACTAATATGATTTAACCTTATAAACTTAATGCCGCTTTAAACATAAACTTTTGCTTAAAGTACAATTTTCTTGAATAATTAAAGCTACTTTAATATTATAACAATATTAATTGAAATGTGCCAGCTGCTAAAACAAGATATTCGAAAACGTTGTAGTGTAAATTCTGATCCAATCTGTCGTTAATGTTCAAAGTTAGTTTAATCACGACTGTTATTCCCTGTGGGGTAAACAGAACTCATATAAATAGTGTGTGTGTAGTAAAATATTTTTAAATGGTCAATGAAATAAATAAATATAAAATTTGTAAAATAAACCGTAAATATTATAAAAATGTATTGATAGGTAAAATAAAAGATATTTTTAAGGAATGTGGAAAATTTTACACGTACATTATTAAAATTTACTTTAAAACAAAATTGAAAATTTCCTTTGTATGGGAGACAGACCATTTTGTAGCGCACGCCATACAATGCATTTTTTTTTGTTTTGTAGTTAATTATAATAATGTGGTTGCGATAAAGAACAGATATTATAACAATATGCAAATTTTCCGCGCTCCTTAAATTTTTTGCCTTTAGGTACCTATACGTGGGACACTCAGAAAGTTTTGCGAAACTAAAAAAAATTGTTCTATACGTACATATATTTTTATCAAATCTTTTCAAAGTACTTTCCACCAGCCTCTATACAAAGATTCATGCGCCTAAACCAGTTTTCAAAACACTTTTTCCAGTCCGCCGCAGACACCTCGTTTACAGCCTGCTCGAACGCAGCCAGCGCATCTTCCGGCGACGAAAATTGTATCCCTTTGAGCTGATTTTTTATTTTTGGGAATAAAAAGAAGTCACACGGTGCTAGATCAGGGCTGTAAGGAGGGTGACCCAGAAGTTTGACTGGCGTGCTGTCCAGGAAGTCCCTCGTTTTGAGTGCGGTGTGCGCAGGTGCATTGTCGTGGTGGAGCAGTAGCCCGCGGAGCCCTGTGTTTGGTCGCTTGTTGCTTATAACAGAGAAAACTTCTGGCAAACATTTGGTAGTATACCATTCGGCATTAATGCTTCTTTGATCCCGTAAGGGAATTGATACCAAGTGGCCAGTCAAATTAAAAAAGCTAGCGATCAAAATCTTACCCCCGCTTCTAGATCGCTTCACTTTGGTAGGCGTTGGCTCATTTTGAAACACCCAAACAGTCCACTGGCGCTTGGTTTCTGGGTCCTATTGATAAATCCAGGACTCATCACCTGTAACGATGTCGTAAACACGCCGAGACGAGCCTGCTTCAAATTTGTTAAGCATATCACGGCACCATTCCACCCGGGCCTGCTTCTGAGCATCGGTGAGGTTGTGCGGCACCCAGCGTGATACTATCCTCCTCACGCGAAGATGGCTGTGTAGAATCTCGTGAACGCTTCCCGATCCAATCTTCAATATGTGTTGAATCTCCTGATATGTAATTCGCCTATTGTCTTGGATTAAATTTTTCACTGCTAGCACGTTTTCTTCGGTAACAGCCGTCAAAGGGCGACCGCTTCTTTCGTCATCCCCCAAAGTTGGTCGACCGCGCTTGAATTCGTTATACCAACGATACACGGTTGCCTTGGAAGGGCCTTCATCCATGAATGCCATTTGAAGTCTATCGTACGATTCATCCGGTTTCAGGCGACACTTGAAATCGTATAAAATCATAGCTCTAAAATGTTCCCGGCGCAGATCCATATTTCAGTGAGACACAATACTTTGAATTAACTCGCAAAAAATGTGGAGGGAAATTTTGAAATTGGAACTTACTTATTTTTACTTATAAATAATCATATTTTCGAAAAACATTATAACTGGCCAGTCTCCCATATATAAAAACTTTTTTTCGCAATACTTTCTGAGGGGCCTGGTATCTGTCATGGGATGGGTCTCACGGGTAATGTTAGAAGAACGGGTAAACCTAGTTTTATCCGAGTAAACCTAAGATTATCGAAGTTCTTTGGGTAAAGTCAGAAATATCTTCAAAAACTATTCTAATTCAGCATTTACCCGGGTAAACCTAGTTCTACCCAACGCTGACTGAGTAAGCGCGGCTCCGTCGACACTAAGGTTGTGTCGTGTCGGTTCCATCCTGTCGAATTAAAGGCTTGTTACGGTCAATCCTTTTTTTTTAAACTAACATTACCCAGCCAGCGTTGGGTAGAACTAGATTTACCCGGGTAAATGCCGAATTAGAATTGATTTTAAGGATATTTCGGACTTTACTCAAAGAGCTTGGGTAATCTTAGGTTTCCCCGGGGTAAAACTAGGTTTACCCGTTCTACTAATATTACCCGTAACATATCCAATACTCTTGTAAATACTTTCATACAATATGGATTGAAAATTAGTTTTGTTTTTATGAAAGGTTTTCTTGGCTTGAACAATAATATTTTATTAGATAATCTATCCAAATTGGGAAAACTTTTTTACGAACATGAGCCAAATTATACTTCATGTTTACGTAACTATATTTCTTCCTCAAACATTTTGTTTTATCCTGTTTTCCCCTCTCAAAATCAATATGTTATTGTATTCTGCGCAATATTTTAATACAAAACCTTGATTCTTATTCATTGAGCAAGTTTTGCGATTTATAATACGGAGAGATGAAAATAAAATTACCTTCTCAATGATCGATGGCATTGAACACCGGAAAGTTCATTGTTATCCTAGACAGATATTATATTACCTAATTCCATCAATCAAAACAAAGACTCAGAGTGCGAAAATCAATTCTGCTGTATTAGCATTTCGACAACTTTAGAAGGGATTAAGAATTTCAACGTAAACGAAAAACGAAGCAATTACCGATCCGCGCCGAGAGCAAACTTTGTTTTACTTGAAAGGAATTAATATTCATTAAAAAATCTTTCCCGGCATCATTCTGTTGAAACTTTGTAATCAGGCTGTCAGGGCCCGAAGCCGCGCGCTCACCGCGCCGTGTCAGCGAATTTAAGACTTTACCGACTGCAACTCGATTTTTCCGCTCTCCAATTCCAACAATCTGCTTAAACTCACTTTTGCATTGAACTCTCATATCCGTCAATTTACACTGGACCAGCCATTCACTTCAGACATTTTACTGGGAACTTTAATTACAAAAGTAATTTTGAATTCAAACGAGTGATTGCGTATAATATTTCAGTGAACTAAAAGCAAAGCGTTCGGGGCCAACCGTAATTTGAAACTTTCCGAGCGGGACCGATCATTTGTCGGAAAATTCCGGAACACATCTTCCCGACCTCACGTTTTAGCCGCATTTTCTCCTACACCTACTCTCTACGGGTTGCTTGCTATATAAAGATTTAATGCATATGTATAGGTAATTATCAACAACAACTCAACTGAAGCACGTAAAGTTGAACGAGGTTCGCGGCAAATTTTAGTTTAGAGTTGTCAAAATGTCACAAGCAGCGGTCAAAAAACGGTTAACTAGCAAGTTATAATGTTAATTATGTGGCAAGTTATTCGCGACACAAACGATTTAATTGTCTGCTTTTAACGCAAAATTCAGTTTACATATTCAGAGGTAAGTCCCTGAGGTACACAAATAGATTGCGTATAACCAAAGCTCTGATTTTCAGTATTGAACACAGCGTTCCTTTCAATTTGGAAATGTGCTTACAAAAGGGAATGGTAGACCGTTATTCCCTTTTGTAATGGTATCAATCTATGGGAGACAAAAGAAGGCTGACGTCGTTTCACAATAAATTAAATCGTCGATACCCGACACAAGTAATAATGATGCTTCGATTTACGCACCGTTTTCCACACAATTTCTTTTTGGTAATCGGTTTCAATCAATGATAACATTCATCAAATTGATTTATCACAATGTATGTACTTGTGTAGTTTAGTTCTATTCATGGTTCATTATTCTTCAATATATCAGACTCAGATTAAATTACATAAATCTTATACGAGCAAATAGTATTAGGTATCTCACAATCTCATCTGTCGACATCATTAGATAAATCTGTTCACCCTAATGTGACGAAATTAAACACCTCAGACATATAATAATATAAATCGTTTATTCACTCCTTCAGTATTAATCAGTATACACATAAACTAACAAGTACCTACCGAATAATCTATCACAATCATGCAACAGTAACACTGATTCGTAAGATATGTTCACTGCTCGACTGCTCGGAATAGAATACCACCGTACTGTGACCGTACAATAGTTTTGCATGTTCCCCACTCTAAACCAAAGTGAAGTTGAATACGCTACTCGCTGCGGCCAATCAGAGTAAAGTAAACAACAATTACGATCAATTGACTTACTAAAATAGATTTGAGCTTATTATTTACTTAATTATAAATTCATTAACATGAGATAATATTGATTTAATAATTATACAGAATAAATAGAATTATCCACAATAATTATCTGTTTTTTTTTTTAAATGACAACATCTGCATGTCGGAAGTCAGTACAACCACTAGCGCTATCTGTCGCTGTGTAAAATAAATGCTTTTTTTGCAACATTTAGATACATTATTTTCGCAAATCATTACATTCGGCCATCCGACATCGTGCGATCTCCTGACGCACGTTTATATAATTGTAATAAAAACTGAATTTACTTAACTAAATTAAACATTAGCATACACAATCATTGCATATTTAATTAATTTTAATTAAACCTTAACATACAAAATCATTACATTCGGCTATGATCGATCTCAGAGTCGTTTCCATGGCATGATTTATCCTTTCAGTACCAGAAGATGACTCATTGGATGAATGTTTATCACAGTTTTGGTGAGATAGCTGTATATTAATCCACGGTCTTATACGGTCAGTGGAGACTACACTTTCGAATTTAGTTTCCTCGTATTAAAACCCGGGATTTCAGCAATTTTATATGTGTCATTAGCAAATATTTTGATAATTTTAAATACGGACCTATGAATTTTGAAAGTAGTTTAGTGCCTTTGTTATTGAAATGAGTTCTAGTAACCTTAATTAGGTCACGCCCTTAGAAGCAGTCGTAAGTTACCAGCGTCATAATTTCATGTTTGTGTATTATGTTTTTGTTTTTCTTGACTGGTTTGATATTAGTGCTAACCTCATCTATCTAACTTTGTGACGTGTCTGGTATGACATCAGCACAAACATCCAGTTTGTTATTTCAACTACTCGAAATCTGACACCAAACAGAGCCTCTGTAACCATCTTTTTAGTGGAAGAATTAACGGAATCGTTTACACCCCACTAAATCTTGCCAAGGGGTGTGCCAGTTACGTTCATCATTCTCGTCATTATTTATTTATTGATTATACTCTTTATAGTATATACACCAAACGAATACAAAGACCGTAGTCATTGATCATTGTGTTTTGCCAGAGTATTCAAGATAGTTTGGTTATACCCTTCGGCTTGACCGTTTGTTCTGGGACATACTACAGCATTAAGCACATGTTTAATATATAGGAATTTTATATAATAGAAAATTAAAGTAAGAAGCCAGTCTGGAAGACTAGATTTGGTAAATATTCATTTAATATTTTTTTTTTAGTTTGGAATGTAGGGACTTGATTCCTAGACACTTTTGATGTGTGTCAACTGGTCATCAATTAACGGCAAAGGAAAACAATCTTCTGGTTTTATTATTTAAGGCTTTAAAATCAACGCAAAAACGCTGTTCTCCAGTTCTTTTTTTCGATCACAATAGGACTAGCATAATTTGAATGAAATTCTTGTTTAATATAATTTTGTAACAAACCTTCTATGGTTTCCCATACCAGATGTTTATTTCTCTCTCGGACTGACACGAGATAAGATCTATATACGACAGGTCTGTAATCAAGCAAATCCATTTTCTTTGAACAGAATTAGTACAACCTATTTCCCTCAAATTAAGCGCAAAACAATCAGGGTGCGATTGTAAAAGTGAATACAACTTATCCATTGTTTTGTCGTCAACTTCTGGACCAACTTTGGTTTCAGATTTTACTAAAGGATCTTCGTTTTAAATATCCTCTGTGATTCTATTAATGCACATAGTTTTCCTTTCGTTAAAAGGTACTCTTCTGGTAGTTACAGTGTTTTCAGGTGAAGTTAAGGCTTTGTTAGATAGATTTGTCACAACAAGATGACATTTCCCTGTGCTTATATGATAAGTACCTTGGTGTAAGTTATATTTATTACCAGGCTCACTACTATTATAACTTATATAAATGTCTCCCGAAAAGACGGATTTAAAGCAGATACTTCTACTAATTTAGATCTATTCTTAGCTAACTCAACGCGGTTCGACAAGGTAAGTTTTAAGGAGTTTAATTCACTAGCATTGCTACTAAACCTAGAGCTCTTGTAAAAAACAACGTACTGTTGTTCTTGAAAACAGTTACAAAAGGTAATTCAGTAAAATTTTGGCCAATGAGTAAAGTTGTTTGCATAAACTTATTAACCACAAGTACTTCGACAGTTGCTTCAATTTTAAGGTTAACTAAAGTTCTATATAAAAGAATATATATATATGCATATATTTATATATTCTACATGAATTTTAATATAAATTTATTATAATTATCTAATTAAGATTTGGATTATATGTATAATGACACCAATTTTAATTGTATTGAATTTAGCTGTGCCTTACAGTGTCCATAATTGAGACTAGCTATTAAGTAATTCCTGTTTACCACCTAATGCACATTGTGGAATGCAAATAAATAATATGAATATGAGGTACTACAAAACCTTTAATTGTTGTTAACTTTGAATCAATTTTAGAGGGCTTTATACTATTTGAGTTAGATTCACGCATTAGACTACACTCGCTGCCAAAATACAATACGCAATGAAAACTTGATTATTAGCTTAGAATTCTTTAAAAAAACTTTTTTATTATTATTATTATTGCATGTGGAAATCGTTAGGTTTATGTTCTACGGTATCGCTTGTTATAGGTTTCATTCAGGAGATTATTGGGTCTAGTTTACAACTCTCGTTATTATGCCCTACTCTCCGACACTTTTACACTTGACAAGTGGTTTTGGACATTTGATTTAAGAGTGTCCCTTACCATGACAATTAAAGCAAGTCATTGAACTTTCGTTTGAAGTTGATGGCAAGGCATGGTCATTACGTTTTCTATTTGTGGTAACAGTTTCTGACCAAGTATGCTGAGAGCTGAGAAAATTCAATAAATCTTCTGGTTCATTACAATTTAACGCCTGGGCTCCATTTCTAATTGATTTATCATATATACCGTACAATCTACAGCTTTCCTACCACTAATGTCACACTAGCTTGTAAGCACTAATTTGTCGTAAAAATATTCGCGCAAATTTTCGTTACTACGTGTCATACGAGCTAACATTTCTTCCAAAAGACTACCATCATTTTTCTCACTTGGGAAAGCTTTTCTAAGTTTTCTTTGCCATTCTGCCCAACCAAATACTAGACTTGGAAGAGCTTCAAACCATTCTTTTTTTTTTTTTGCGTGACAGGTTAATTTTGGTAGAGCAAAATGTATAGTCTGCTTCTCATCCCATTCGTATATTATAGCACATTCATTTACTTTCCTAACCCAACTTTCCATACTCTGAGATTTACTAGACGGGTCAAACTCGGGTATTACGTTCTTTAAATGCTTATTATGTAAGCTAGGAGACTTTTTGCGGGTTCAGTCTTGAAAAGCATTCAAAAGATTCAATACCTCCTTTTTCGACCACTTTGAGTACTTCTTATGCTTCTTGTGTCTCGATCTCTTGACCGGAGTTACTGATGATGAGCTTGAAGACGCAGAGGTCGAAGTTGACCTCCTGCGCTTCCTTTTACATTGCTTCTTTGCACGTTTGGACTTCGAAACTGCATTCTTAGATACGAGAGCCATCCGTTTTACTTTTGATCGTCCACCCATTTGTGCTGGAGGCTCTTCGTTAGGAGTTCTAGCATCATCCGATTCCATGGTCTCAGAAAAAAAAGAAAAGATTCATTTATAATAAAACGTTATATGCATAATTTTTATTGTGTACCATTTTTTTCAATAAACTATACAATAATGAACAAAATACTCACTCTAAAGAGTAAATAAATAAATATTCGGTATAAATAATCAGAGAAAATAATATAGACCCAGCTTTAATTAAAAATAAATGTCGCATTCTAAAGGCACACATGGCCTAATACACTCTCAAAGACTAACGTACTTAATCACCTTACAGGTCTAAAATCAGTAATTAAATTCATGCTTTACTTACGCGCTTGTTGGTTAGTTTCGTTCTTATTGGACACACTTGGTCCAAAACTTGGCACACTTGGCTCAAAAACTATAGCACACTTGGCTATTAAGGCATACGTAGCCTTCAAACTATTTCTCTGAGCACACCTGGCTCACTATAAGCACACATGGCTTACTTCAAGCACACATGGCTTACTTCAAGCACACATGGCTTACTTCAAGCACACATGGCTTACTTCAAGCACACATGGCTTACTTCAAGCACACATGGCTTACTTCAAGCACACATGGCTTACTTCAAGCACACATGGCTTACTTCAAGCACACATGGCTTACTTCAAGCACACATGGCTTACTTCAAGCACACATGGCCTACTCCAAGCACACCTGGCCTACTCCAAGCACACCTGGCCTACTCCAAGCACACCTGGCCCACTTCAAGCACACCTGGCCTACTCCAAGCACACCTGGCTTACTCCAAGTACACCTGGCTTACTTCAAGTACACCTGGCTTTCTTTAAACACACTTTGCTTTCTTTAAACACACTTTGCTTTCTTTAAACACACTTTGCTTTCTTTAAACACACTTGGCTTTCTTTAAACACACTTGGCTTTCTTTAAACACACTTGGCTTTCTTTAAACACACTTGGCTTTCTTTAAACACACTTGGCTTTCTTTAACACACTTGGCTTTCTTTAACACACTTGGCTTTCTTTAAACACACTTGGCTTTCTTTAAACACACTTGGCTTTCTTTAAACACACTTGGCTTTCTTTAAACACACTTGGCTTTACTTTTAAGCTTCTGGCTTTACTTTTAAGCTTCAAATCACAGTATTTGTCGACTTTTCTGTGGGCTGGAACACATCCCACTTCTGAGATGTGACGAAATTAAACACCTCAGACATATAATAATATAAATCGTTTATTCACTCCTTCAGTATTAATCAGTATACACATAAACTAACAAGTACCTACCGAATAATCTATCACAATCATGCAACAGTAACACTGATTCGTAAGATATGTTCACTGCTCGACTGCTCGGAATAGAATACCACCGTACTGTGACCGTACAATAGTTTTGCATGTTCCCCACTCTAAACCAAAGTGAAGTTGAATACGCTACTCGCTGCGGCCAATCAGAGTAAAGTAAACAACAATTACGATCAATTGACTTACTAAAATAGATTTGAGCTTATTATTTACTTAATTATAAATTCATTAACATGAGATAATATTGATTTAATAATTATACAGAATAAATAGAATTATCCACAATAATTATCTGTTTTTTTTTTTAAATGACAACATCTGCATGTCGGAAGTCAGTACAACCACTAGCGCTATCTGTCGCTGTGTAAAATAAATGCTTTTTTTGCAACATTTAGATACATTATTTTCGCAAATCATTACACTAATGATTCAGTAAACGTGACCCATTTCTAGTAATCTAACAACCGCTCATTTCTATTTGAATTCTCATTATGAAACCTCAATACTGGCACGTGTACCCTACACAACACGTATTGTACCATTTTCCAATGAAATCCCGTAAAGTAGAAACATAATACGAATAGCTGGTGGTAATACGTATTTTCCGCCGCCCAACCCTAAGCATGAAAAATTGTTGGGACGGAAAGCGAAATAACTTTTTATATTATAGCTACTGAAGCCTTGAAGGGTTGAAACATCGACGGTCGGATTCGCAAACAGTACATAAAGATCCGGCGATCTCACGTTTTTTTCGGAATTAAGCCGTGAAGGGACATCCCGACCCTCCCCAGTAGCCGGGTGAATTTACCTAGTGGCCGGCGCCGACGCGGTCTTGGCCACTCGCGCCGTCCGCCGCGTTATTAAGTGATTCCGCTGAAACAAATCCACCCCAGAGTATTTTAAAAATGTTACCATTGAAATATATTTTTCCATTTCTGTGACAGCTTATTTGTGAAAGTTTAATTATACGAGCAAAGTATACGCCACGGGCTGTTTTCAATATTTCCGCCGAAAAATAAAACGTTTTGAACAAAGAGCTGTCTTTCCTTCTTCATTTTTTACTGTCATTCCCAGTTTTTTTAAGTGAGTAATGATGTCTTTCTGTCGTATTAATCTACAAGGAATGCAAATATTTAAAGACGCGGGTATGTTTACAGATTTACCCGACGAAGTTTCTTTATTTATACATATCGGTTTGCTGATACTCTGATTGCTTCAATCGAAATTTTAGAACCGTAAATGAGTATGTTACATCGAAGAGTGCAGTGGAATCAACACCTCTATTATCAATCTGATCATAATATTTGTTTTACTAACCGTATTCCCACTTTTTTCGTAGCTAAGCAACGACTGCGCGGATTGTACGATCTGCAAGGTTAAGCTGCACTTGCCGCGGTCAGTCTGTGGATGGGTGACCGTTTCGTTACACATCGAGACCCCTCCGTGCCTCGGAGAGCACGTTAAGCTGTCGGTCCCGGTTGTCATACGAATATCTATGGCAGTCGTTACGGGTAGTCAGAAGCCTGAAAGTCTGACAACTGGTCTATCCTCCGAATGTCAGTATTACCCAGTAACTGGGTTGCGGGGGTCTGATGGCAGTCGCTCCGTGTAAAATACTGATGTTCAGCCGCATCTGGCTAGACTGGAAGCCGACCCCAATATAATTGGGAAAAGGCTCGGAGGATGATGATTCCCACTTTTTTATAATATAGATAGTCACCTGATGGTAAGCAATTACCGCTGCCCATAGACATCCGCAACACCAGTAGAGTAACCGAAGCATTGCCGACATTAAAAAAAAAAAAAAGACTGCAGGCCTTATTAAATTCAAAAGTCCGTAGTAAAATACTGGTACATGAAAATCATTTATTTTTAATTATCGTAAATAAAACCGAATATGACTAGGTAGGCACAGACCAACAGAAAAAGGTAGGTATGTAACAACGCCAATAACAACGAGCAAACGAAAAATATTTCCTAATTCAAACCAAAATATTAACTCGGAAAGACAAAGAGCCGGTTTCTTTCATTTCCACAAATTGAACGTAACATAGCACAAAACTCATTAATCATAATATG
The DNA here is from genome assembly GCA_949699075.1 of Asteroscopus sphinx. Lineage (NCBI taxonomy): Eukaryota > Metazoa > Arthropoda > Insecta > Lepidoptera > Noctuidae > Asteroscopus > Asteroscopus sphinx. The sequence goes on from OX453007.1 coordinate 23,646,999, forward strand.
TGAAACAGTTACACTGAGTAAATGAAAATACACAGTACATTATACACTTAGCCAGATACTAACAGAACTGTAGCCTGTACAGTAAGTAAGTATATACAAACGCTACGAACTGTCAAGACTTTCGCTCGAAGGCAAATGTGAGAGAAACTTAGCAAGGGCATATCAGTCTTCTTTCCCTCAGGCAAATGACGCATTCACATCACTCGCAAACGTAGACAAGTCACAGAGGTTGCCTTTTACTGTACTATTCACTTGTACGCCAGTAACGTTGAATAGAATCCTTCAGAAATCTTGATTGAGTCGAAATGGTTCAGTACATTCTCTTGTCTGGGGCTATCTCAGGTTTAACGTCACTTTTATACGAAGATTTACGAGCAGGGCGGGTTATGACCAGCGAGGATCAAGACTAATCTTTTCAAAGCTACCAGTTATCACACTATATCAGGGGTTCCCAAAGTGTGCGCCGCGGCGCCCTGGTGCGCCGTAGAGAGTAGAGGGGCGCCATGAGACGCTCCTGTTTACCATTCTCCAGAAACTAAACTTAGACATTCGCGGTTATAAAATGAACAATTCAAATCGCCCGTGCTGCATGCGTCGCTCACTCGCCGATGCGATGGGTAGATAAGTATTACTGTCTTTGTTTTTGTTTGGTGTATGTACTGTTTAGGCCTCACTGGGACTTATTGAAATTAATGAAAAAGCGGACAGTATATTATAGGCTTTTAATGCCGTATTAACAATTCGTCAAAACAAACAAAGGGAATGCCCGCAGTCCAGCGCGTCGATCAGCTGAGTGTAAGATGGAGGGGCGCGCAAGCGGCCGGTCGTGTTGGGCCCCTGGCCCCCGGCCCCCGCACCGCCTCCTGTGTCGCCTGTAGCGGCGACGCGCCGACAGTACAATAAATAATTTAATAAATAAATAAGTACTTACAAAAGCCCTAAGAATTTTCATTCCCTTTGGATTTATGTGAAGCCGGATTTTTATCTGTAGCTGTAATAAAGAGCAAATATCGCTCAAAGATCAAAATGAGAGTAAGGGTGACAAGCCATACACCACGCTTTGTTAAAATGTGTGGAGATCACCAAGCTCACACGTCACATTGACTAAGTTGCCACTGTATTTTAGTTCCTATTTTTCTTAAATAATAATTATTTAAATTTTTGTGCCTATCTACTTGTCACGTCGTGGCCGGTGTGGGTGGCTCGGGCAGGAGACTCGCAGGGTCGAGGGTTCGGTGGCTTGGCACACGGTGACACACGGAAGTAGGAGGATAACAGGAAGTACAGGAACAGAACTCAGGAACAACAGGAACTAGTGGTACAGGAACTGCAGGAACTAGTGGTATGGAGGTATGGAACTCCTCTGAGGTATGAGGGCACAGAGGGCCAGTAGTACGGAGGGCCGGAGGAGTGGTAGGTCAACTCCGACTATAAAACAATTGAGCTGCTGCTATGTCCATGCAGCGAGCTCGGGCTGGATTCAGGATTCAGGTAGGTAGGTAGGTAGGTTGGTAGGTCGGCACAAACAATAAAAACACAACAGGAACGATTTTGGTATACTGTATCTCACTAACTGGTAAATTGATACATTTACTATTTGTTAATAAAATAATATAATGATTATAAGACACAGTCACAGACACACGAGTGTCTTTCAGCGTACAATATAGAAACTGAATAAGTAAAATAATATAAAAACAACTGTAATGGTCGGACATGTCCATGCCCGGCCAAGGCTGCGATATAAGTCTGTTATTTTAAGTAAAAAAATAGAAAATTATGGAAGAATTTTAAATTTTGAATTTGGATAGGTAAAGTTTTAATAAAGTGGCCAGGAAATCCAAATAAGGTGGTGAGCAGCGTAACGAGTTTAGCCTCGTTACACTACAAATCTTTTAGAAGATTTTTTTACAAAGTTAATAAATACGTAAGTTTTATAAGAAAAATATAATTAAAATAATATCAAAATAAATATTAATGGATGAGGTGAGTGATTTATATATATATACATAAAAATACCCCTAAATCCCTGAACAATGATATTATTAATTCTTAATACCTAAAAATTTTGAGGTTGTGAAGGAAGACTTGGTACAGATTCATGCATCATCACTCAAAATTATTCATACATCATCACTCAAAATTCTTGCATACGGAGAGAGATATGGTACACATTTATAGGTGACACATACTCGTCAAGAAATCCTTCTGTTTAAAATGACTTAAGGCTTATTTATTTAAATTAGGTGTCGTCGCCCGCACCTTTAGAAAACCCGATTGTATTTTTTTTACGAGTTCCTACACCTCGACATATAAGGCTTATTTTTATCGAGTTATGCACCGCTCGAAACCTACAATAGAGACTATGAGTCTAGAACCATCTAAGGTAAAGTAGAAAAATAATAATAATCTTAACTATTATAAAATTGTAAACGTCTGTTTGTTTGTTTGTTTGTTCCAGCATCACGCTAAAACTACTGGACCGATTTTGATGATTTTTTTTTTGTTTGAAAGCTGATGATCTGACTTAAAAACTGGTATGGGTTTTGAGAAAGAAAGAAAGAAAGAAAAAAAGAAAAAAGTTAATTCGTGGGTTGCGTACTCACCCGACAGATCGAAGCTTCTATGCATTTGCACGAGCGGATAGTAATGTACGATGGAGTGGACAGGAGTGGAGTGGAGTGGACAGGGGATGAGACTGGGGATGGGACTGGGGACGGGATAGGGGACGGGACTGGGGACGGGACAGTGGACGGGACAGGGGACGGAACATGGGACGGGAAATGGGACGGGACATGAGACGGGACATGGGACAGGACAGTGGGACGGCACATGGGACTGGACATAGGATGGGACATGGGACAGGACATGGGACATGGGACGGGACGATAGTGATATAGTGAGATAGTGGGACAGTGGGACAGTGGGATAGTGGGACAGTGGGACAGTAGGACAGTGGCAGTGGGACGGTGGGACGGTGGGACAGTGGGACAGTGGGGCAGTGGGGTAGTGGGGCAGTGGGCCAGTGGGGCAGTGGGATAGTGGGGCAGTGGGGTAGCGGGTTAGCGGGGCATTGGGGCAGTGGGGCAGTGGGGTTGTGGGGCTTTGTCGTAGCGGGGCAGCGGGGCAGTGGGGCAGCTGGGCAGCGGGGCAGTGGGGCAGCGGGGCAGTGGTGTAGCGGGGCAGTGGGGTAGTAGTGGAGTGGGGCAGCGGGGCAGGCACTGGGGCAGTGGTATAGTGGGGCAGCGGGACAGTGGGGCATTGGGGAAGCGGGGCAGTAGGGCAGCGGTGCAGCTGAGCAGTGGGGCAGCGGGGCAGTGGTTTACCGGGGCAGCGGGGCAGTCGGGCAGTGGAATAGTGGGGCAGCGGGGCAGTGGAGCAGCGGGGCAGTGGGGCAGTGGGGCAGCGGGGCAGTGGCGCGGCGGGGCAGCGGGACATTAGGGCAGCGGGGCAGTGGGGCATCGGGGCATGGTGAGGGGCAGTGGGATAATGGGGCAGCGGGGCAGTGGGGTAGCGCGGCAGCGGGGCAGTGGGATAGTGGGTGGCAGTTGGGCAGTGGGGTAGCGGGGCAGTGGGGCAGCGGGGCAGTGGGGCAGCGGGGCAGTGGGGCATCGGGGCAGCGGGGTAGTGGGGCAGAGGGGCAGTGGGGTAGCGGGGCCGTGGGGCAGCGGGGCAGCGAGGCAGTGGGGCAATTGGGCAGTGGGGCAGCGGGGCAGTGGGGTAGTAGTGGAGTGGGGCAGCGGGGCAGTCACTGGGGCAGTGGTATAGTGGGGCAGCGGGACAGTGGGGCATTGGGGAAGCGGGGCAGTAGGGCAGCGGTGCAGCTGAGCAGTGGGGCAGCGGGGCAGTGGTTTACCGGGGCAGCGGGGCAGTCGGGCAGTGGAATAGTGGGGCAGCGGGGCAGTGGAGCAGCGGGGCAGTGGGGCAGTGGGGCAGCGGGGCAGTGGCGCGGCGGGGCAGCGGGACATTAGGGCAGCGGGGCAGTGGGGCATCGGGGCATGGTGAGGGGCAGTGGGATAATGGGGCAGCGGGGCAGTGGGGTAGCGCGGCAGCGGGGCAGTGGGATAGTGGGTGGCAGTTGGGCAGTGGGGTAGCGGGGCAGTGGGGCAGCGGGGCAGTGAGGCAGCGGGGCAGTGGGGCATCGGGGCAGCGGGGTAGTGGGGCAGAGGGGCAGTGGGGTAGCGGGGCCGTGGGGCAGCGGGGCAGCGAGGCAGTGGGGCAATTGGGCAGTGGGGCAGCGGGGCAGTGGGGTAGCGGGGCAGCGGGGCAGTAGGGGAGTGGGGCAGTGGGGCTGGCTGTGGGGCAGTGATATAGTGGGTCAGCGGGGCAGTGGGGCAATGGGGTAGCGGGGCAGCGGGGCAGTGGGGCCGCTGGGCAGTGGGGCAGCGGGGCAGTGGGTTACCGGGGCAGCGGGGCAGTGGGGCAGAGGACTGGACTGGAATGGACTGGACTGGACTGGACTGACGTGGGTTAGCAGAATTTAACGCGAGCGGAGCCGCGGGTAAAAGCTAGTAATATAATATAATAGTAGTAGAGAAGAAGTATAGATAGACGAAGAATAGAAGAGTAGAAGAAAGAAGGATTGAATAGAAGAATAAAATAGAAGGATAGAATAGAAGGATAGGTAGTAGAATAGAAATATATACGTGTTATTACTTATTATAATATATTTTTTGTATGATATAATTGCCAAAATAAATACCACGGATAATGAGATGAGTGATAGTAAATATATATTTATAAAAAGAGTATTTAGTTTGAATTTAAAAATAAATTGACTTATATCGCATTTGAAGTATTGGAACCTTTTTGGTTAATGAAGAATAAAAAATGTAATTTTCGGAATATGAAAATTTTATTGACTCTAGTTAAATGTGTCAATAAAATTTTTCAAAATAAATGTGGTTGAAGAATTGAATAATATGGTGTGAATAGTGATTCTAAAGTGTGCTCCGCAACAGTACGCCAGAGTCGGTCTCGAAGACCTATGGATATACCGTTGGGAGTATGTAGCAGTACCAAGTGGAAGGATATTCTCCTTCGACGAGGATGTGTTATCTTCCAGCGACTTTTGGTAATCCAACCCAAGTTTTCTCAAGTTGGATTTAAACCTCAAGTGCCTTCAGTAGGTGTAGCTGCTGTTGAGCAACCGGTGCGGTATTATTGAATGTAAATGTAGTATGTTTATTGATTTGTATACTGTATAGTTTTGTATGGAGTTATGTTTGTATATTTGTATTAATTGTCTGATTAAAATGTGTGTAATTTTTTTGTAATGATGATTTTATAACAAACTGGTATAAAAAAGAAATCAAGAAATTTATGGGTTATAAAACAGGTGAAAATGATAAGTTAAATGATGGCCAAATAAGAATAATACAAATGATTATGTTGTCGCCCGGTGACTTTTAGAATTTTGAAAAAAATTAATGGTGGGTGATTATAAAAAAACAAAGAAAATAAATATATCACAATAAAATAATCAAAATACAGTTGTGCGCCAGTGTCGCGTCGTGGCCGGTGTGGGTGGCTCGGGCAGGAGACTCGCAGGGTCGAGGGTTCGGTGACTTGGCACACGGTGACACACGGAAGTAGGAGGATAACAGGAAGTACAGGAACAGAACTCAGGAACAACAGGAACTAGTGGTACAGGAACTGCAGGAACTAGTGGTATGGAGGTATGGAACTCCTCTGAGGTATGAGGGCACAGAGGGCCAGTAGTACGGAGGGCCGGAGGAGTGGTAGGTCAACTCCGACTATAAAACAATTGAGCTGCTGCTATGTCCATGCAGCGAGCTCGGGCTGGATTCAGGATTCAGGTAGGTAGGTAGGTAGGTTGGTAGGTCGGCACAAACAATAAAAACACAACAGGAACGATTTTGGTATACTGTATCTCACTAACTGGTAAATTGATACATTTACTATTTGTTAATAAAATAATATAATGATTATAAGACACAGTCACAGACACACGAGTGTCTTTCAGCGTACAATATAGAAACTGAATAAGTAAAATAATATAAAAACAACTGTAATGGTCGGACATGTCCATGCCCGGCCAAGGCTGCGATATAAGTCTGTTATTTTAAGTAAAAAAATAGAAAATTATGGAAGAATTTTAAATTTTGAATTTGGATAGGTAAAGTTTTAATAAAGTGGCCAGGAAATCCAAATAAGGTGGTGAGCAGCATAACGAGTTTAGCCTCGTTACATACTTAGTATAATTGTACCCTATTTCAACTAGCTGGGGCGCCGAGACAAAATACTAAACCTGTAAGTGCGCCGCAAACTGAAACAGTTTGGGAACCCCTGCACTATACTATGCTATACCTTACGTAATGCACTGTCACCTAATGATAATGTAGGCTTACCTTAAAGTCAATTATGATGCTTACACACTACGATTAGGCCTAATTATACACTTTGGTAATTACCTTCGATTAGAGACTTGCTATAATTTGATTTGCGGATTAATAGGCACGTTTGGGGAAACCTGTGGTTACACGTAATACGTGGCCATTATGAGACTGAACTGCATTATGCGCATAGTTCAGTATTTCCGAAACATTTATGGGTTTGGGAACCTAAAAATAAATAAAAAAATAACTAACTAAAGGAACTCAAATCGTCGACATTAAATGGTTTCGGGGACCTTGCCTTCCATTCAAGAAATAGAATAGAAATCTAAATAATAAGGTAATAGAAGTGGAAAAGGCGCGTGAACTTGTCGCCGCGTGCAGGTGTCTCATAGGATACCAGTGCGCGAACCGTTTGCTTGATAATCAGTGCTGTTTTGTACACGGCGTCACTAAAATTGTATTTTGCAGCGTATCTAACAGCGAAATTTTATTGAGTGCTAGAAATAGGTGGGCGTATTTGCGTATTTATGTGTTGGTAGTGGTAAACCGGCGACACGCGTTCCGGTATTGAAATACAGTAGATAACATGTTTATTACCTTATTATTTAGGTTTCTGTGGACTGCTATTTTGAAACCAGAATATTTAATTTACATTCAAAATCCTAGTACGTGGGACACTCAGAAAGTTTTGCGAAACTAAAAAAAATTGTTCTATACGTACATATATTTTTATCAAATCTTTTCAAAGTACTTTCCACCAGCCTCTATACAAAGATTCATGCGCCTAAACCAGTTTTCAAAACACTTTTTCCAGTCCGCCGCAGACACCTCGTTTACAGCCTGCTCGAACGCAGCCAGCGCATCTTCCGGCGACGAAAATTGTATCCCTTTGAGCTGATTTTTTATTTTTGGGAATAAAAAGAAGTCACACGGTGCTAGATCAGGGCTGTAAGGAGGGTGACCCAGGAGTTTGACTGGCGTGCTGTCCAGGAAGTCCCTCGTTTTGAGTGCGGTGTGCGCAGGTGCATTGTCGTGGTGGAGCAGTAGCCCGCGGAGCCCTGTGTTTGGTCACTTGTTGCTTATAACAGAGAAAACTTCTGGCAAACATTTGGTAGTATACCATTCGGCATTAATGCTTCTTTGATCCCGTAAGGGAATTGATACCAAGTGGCCAGTCAAATTAAAAAAGCTAGCGATCAAAATCTTACCCCCGCTTCTAGATCGCTTCACTTTGGTAGGCGTTGGCTCATTTTGAAACACCCAAACAGTCGACTGGCGCTTGGTTTCTGGGTCGTATTGATAAATCCAGGACTCATCACCTGTAACGATGTCGTAAACACGCCGAGACGAGCCTGCTTCAAATTTGTTAAGCATATCACGGCACCATTCCACCCGGGCCTGCTTCTGAGCATCGGTGAGGTTGTGCGGCACCCAGCGTGATACTATCCTCCTCACGCGAAGATGGCTGTGTAGAATCTCGTGAACGCTTCCCGATCCAATCTTCAATATGTGTTGAATCTCCTGATATGTAATTCGCCTATTGTCTTGGATTAAATTTTTCACTGCTAGCACGTTTTCTTCGGTAACAGCCGTCAAAGGGCGACCGCTTCTTTCGTCATCCCCCAAAGTTGGTCGACCGCGCTTGAATTCGTTATACCAACGATACACGGTTGCCTTGGAAGGGCCTTCATCCATGAATGCCATTTGAAGTCTATCGTACGATTCATCCGGTTTCAGGCGACACTTGAAATCGTATAAAATCATAGCTCTAAAATGTTCCCGGCGCAGATCCATATTTCAGTGAGACACAATACTTTGAATTAACTCGCAAAAAATGTGGAGGGAAATTTTGAAATTGGAACTTACTTATTTTTACTTATAAATAATCATATTTTCGAAAAACATTATAACTGGCCAGTCTCCCATATATAAAAACTTTTTTTCGCAATACTTTCTGAGGGGCCTGGTATATTGTAAATGCGAAAGTATGGGTGTTTGTTTGCTTATTTGTCCTACAATCACGCTGAAACGGCTGAACGGATTTGCATAAAATTTTGCACACAGATAGATCTACTACTACTTTTTATTCCGGGCAGATAAACAGTTTCCGAAGGAACGCGCGATAACATATTTCTGTGATAAAAACAAATCACGCGGGCGAAGCTGTGGGCAAAGGCTAGTATTCAATAGAAGCCATTCGTTTACTTTCGAATATTAGCTTTGATTTCAATACTGAAGTTAATTAATGAATTCAATACTGAAGCTACAGAAGTGCTTTGACCTTGCTCGAAATAACGGTATCAATTAATTCAATTACATCCACAGAAATATATCTTTGATTATATCACTTATTCCCAAACATAAAATACAACCTATGTGCATACTTAAAAAAGTTTTTTTTTTAAATATTCTATACAACGTGTTATTGAAATAATTGAAAACCTATATGAACAACTTTTACTATGGGCACAGAATATCTAATAGTACTAACGTACAGAACGGCCATTCACCAGCACCACCAATTTAAGATTCTTCGCCCGCACCCCGCACGCACCCACAGTTTGACGGCAATTGGACTGTAAAATTGCAATGGATGTCAATCGTCAGTCGCTATACAAACACGCAATCTCTGAAAACTACTGAGAAGCGCTTGGAACCCAGTTGGCATTACGAGCGGCGAGCATCCCTAACCTACACGTGTGTGTGCGATCGTATACAGAAGTAATCTTGTGTATGTAGGTGGTACTAGCATTTATATTGTATTGAGTGTCCAAGGTGTGCTATGGGATCAAACCAGAAATCGCGAAAAAGAAATCAGCTGATGAAAACAAAATACCTTAGACCCCGAACTCACGGGCAATTAAATGACCGGGTGGTCAATGGCCCGCCCGCATAAATATATGAAAAACGCTAACCCCTATGCCCGAATTTAAATACATTTTCAAACGTCTTATTTAGTCTGGCCGTCGGTTATTTAACTGCCGTTGCCCACCTAGCCTTAGTAACCTACTTGACTCGCCTGCGAATTTATTGAAACAAGTGAACGCAAACATCTGGAATGCGTATGCACGACACGACACAATAAGTTGTCCATGGACGTCTATAGCCTCAGGGGAGGTATTACTCCAGTTAAGCACGCAGGGAACCGCGTAGTGTTCGACGGGGGAATTTATTTCGATAAACACCACAAAAGTGGAAGCGAATGTCTCTGTGGTGAGCCAAAAATAAAATGTACTCTTGACTTGAAATAAAATGCATTCTTCTTCTGTCGTGTCGACATGAGCTATAGAATGACAACAGCTCATGCCGTGGAAAAAAGATTAGCCAGTCAGCAGGTTCGTAGCGGGGCTGACAGCCCAGGGTGCGCCGAACGATCAATTAAATATCGTCACTTGTGGAGGCTCTTTTAATGCACCCCCTCATTTCATTTCATTTTATTTTAATAAAATGAAATGCTACTAACGACTACCAGTTGTAGGAGAACCCGGATGCTTGTCTCAGGGTTTCTTCTGAAGAAGCAGTAAATAATAATTGATCCTAGCGATTTCCTGATATGTTACTTTATCATGCGTACCGCTAAAGAGTGAAATTCCTTGCCATGTTCTGTCAATTAATCAGTCAGTATTTTTCAGGAATTAATTGTTTGCGTAAATTATTGTTAAAAGTAACGATAAGGAAGTTTTCTTAACAATAATATTACAATATTATCATCAATTAAGACAAATCAACGAATTTTGCCGACATTAGTCGTCGACTTTACATTATTAAATTCTCACAGAGTTAGTCACCTACTTACGTACGTACGTATTATTATTAATAATAAATACTTCGGGATATTTTACACAGCGCCATCTAGTTCTAAACTAAGCATAGTAGTCTTGTACTTTGGATAGATACTAGACAATGGATATTAATACTTGTATACTTTTTTTGAAGCGAAGCTTTTTGTAAGTAGGTACATTTTATAATACATAAGAACCACCCAGACCAACACAAACGCTTATGTTCATCACTTAAATATTTGTGACCTGTGGGAATCGAACCCACGACCTCGTGATCAGCAGTCCGACACTCTAACCACTAGACCACAGACGTCGTCTATTAAGAAAATAGCATCCTATCATGAGGCGAAAATCTAGTTAAAATTAACACCTACAATTACTTTGTCCCTATTAGTAACTTGAAAGTCATTTCAACGCTCTAATAACCTCTACTTAACATTGAACCTTCATATTGATTTCGCTTCAAATGCCGAATAATTCGCAAAACGAATTTCAGTACACATGAATAGAAGTCAATTATTCGATATTATTACACGCTCATGCATAAAATCCATGTATTTTAAGCCCATATGTGTCGTAACGATAATTAATTTGTTGATATTTTGATATTAGGAAATTATGCATATTATGCAAATCGTGCGCATCGTTGCCGGTGGTCCAATAGTGGTAATATTTAACGCAACATTAAATTATCGTATTTAAACAAGAATCATTTGAATAATATTCGAAAATTCTAAATTCTAAACTAAGAAGAATAAAGTCATTAATAAAAACCGGCAAAGAGCATGTCGGGCCATGCTCTGTATGGTATTATAGGGTTCCTTAAGTAGGTGTTACAAACAAATCAAATCGAATATTAATCATGGCTATTTTAGTTTTTGCAATAGACGGCAGCATTGGCGACTCAGAGAGTGTTGTCAGTAGCCGCTAGATGGCGCTATACAGTGCCAAATGCAATAGACGGCACTTGACGACAGCATTGGCGACTCAGAGAGTGTTGTTAGACGCCGCTAGATGGCGCTAAATTTAAGCAGTGTGTCGTTAACATAACACAAAGTTACTTTTTGTGATTTTTTCAAATAGAAAGTATCTAAAGGAGCATTATTTGCTAAGATCATTTTTCTCTAAGGTCAATGACCTTTGAACTAGGACGTTTTAAGTATTTTTCAGTTTTCTCTCTATAACTCAAAAATTTATAATCACAATATGCTCGAAATAATTTTAAAAGAGAGTTTTTATAAAGGTCTATCAATGTGGAAGATTATAAGTTTCTACGTTGCATAGCTTAGAAATGGCAGGGGCGGGGGGGACACATTGCAAGCCACTTTGGCGGGCTGTATTTCGCAGATGGTATACCTGATAAAATAGTTGTGTATGAAACATTACCTTCATTTTAGTAGACCTATTCAATGATACCCCAAACGAAGGGTTGCAGCAAAAAAAAATTTTTCATCCCCATTTCACATGTATGGGCGCCACCCCTAAAATACGTTATCAAGATTTTTTTATTCTTTTAAAATTGAGATCTATATCTAAACTATTTTTATACAAAATTTCATTTACTTATGTTTATAACTGTAGAAGTTATTAAGCTGTAAAGGATTAGGACAGACGGACAGACGGACAGACGGACGGACATGACGAAACTTTAAGGGTTCCTTGTAAGACTACGGAACCCTAAAAAGGGCTGCTCTACTATCTTTATAATTTGTCTCTCACTTGCACTCATTTTCGCAGGCGAAACGTGAATAGTGAAACACATTTCTGATCCTGTAAAAAATCTAATTCTAATTATTTATTTGCTAGAATATGGTATTCTTACAAGTGTAGGTGTAGTAGCTTACCTTCTGCTTTAAAAGAGCCTCCACGAGTCACGATATTTAATTGATCGTACGGCGCACCCTGGGCAGTCAGCCCCGCTACCAACCATCTGACTGGCTAACTTTTTTCCACGGCATGAGCTATTATCATTACGTAGCTCATGTTCACAAGATAAAAGCTTACCTTCTGCGTTGTTGTCCGTATACATATACATGTTGAAACTTTTATGGCTTCTTTCCCGAAACGGGGTCATTGTACTCATAATTACTCAGATTAAAAACCTCCATAATTATTAACAACTTTTACTATGGGACCAGCTCTGAAATCGCGAAAAAAAAATCAGTTGGTCCTTACATTTTATCGATTTAAGTGAACACAAATGTAGGGACCAACAGATATTTTTTTCGTGATTTCAGGATTGGTACTATAGTAAAAGTTGTTTGTTGTTGTTGTTGCCTCTTCTCAAAATGAGAAGGCTTTAAGCATTAGTCCACCACGTTGGCCTACTTCGGGTTGGCGATCACATCATCAAAAACTTTATGGCGCACTCTCTGGTGTGCAGGTTTCCTCACGATGTTTTCCTTCACCTTGATGACTTGACTGATTTTTCGAATTCAGATCCGCACATGAATTTGAAAAGTCAGAAGTGCGGGCCGGGATCGAACTCACACCCTCCTGGATGGAAGGCAAGCATTCTACCACTAGGCTATCACTACTTTGCTTTGCATGTAATTGATTTTCATTAATCCCTTTCGTAGACCAACATTCTCATCTATACCAGAAAGCAGGTCTAATCATGGTCATGTAAATTTTCTTAAATCAGTCGGAATATGGAGAAAAAATTATACCACCTCATTACCTAACATTCATGCATGCATCTATTTTAACATGGAGTGCATTTAAAGAGCCTTCATGAGTGATGATATTTAATTGAGCGTCCGGCGAACCCTGGGCAGTCAGCCCCGCTACCAACCTGCTGACTGGCTAATGTTTGCACCACGACATGAGCTATTATCATTATGTAGCTCATGTCGACACGATAGAAGAAGATTACCTATATGTTAGGTTAGATTACCCTACGTATGTAACACACGTACCTACTTTGCTCTAAGATGCTTAGTTTACCTGTGTGTATGTAGGTATTACTGAAGAACGTTATCGTTTACTGAGAACTGGAAGCTTGAGCGCTTGAGCTTATCTAGAACTTGTTGGTAGTTTGCTACAGGTCAACGACCTGTTTCCTGAAGGCCAATTCTCGTAATTAACCAAACCGATCTCATAGCTCTAAATCTCAATCTTCTGACAGTAGATGATTCTGATTGCCATTTATTGGTGACATGAATTACCTATGTGTCACAAATAAACGGCAGCACAGAAATAGTAGTATAGTTAGAATGAAAAAGTGGGCAGGGCGCGCGTTGCAACACTCTGCACCATATAGCAGGGCATTTCAGAGCCTTTCTCAGTACGCCTTATGACTTGTTTCTGTAAATACTGTAACAAAAACCCGCAAAAATGCCTTATGTGCTGTTTCTAACTGCAGAAACAATACATTTGATTAATAGTATTACTGTCGAGGCCTGAAATGAAGCAATTGACGGCCGAGTAATATTGGAAAGGCGCATTCAGCCTTTGTAATGATAAATATTTTGTTCTAAAACACCTAATTTACGTGTACTTAAAAACCTTGCCCCCCTAGCCAAGTTGACAATCTACAATCGTCTACGCTGATAGAAAACAATGAAAAGGTATAGGAATGACATATCTCAACGAACGACATTTTGATTGTTTTCAATAGAAAACGCTAATAAGCCATAACGATAATAAGCGTTGACGATTGTAGACTGTCAACTTGGCTTGGCTTGGTTGGTAACATAACTTGAAAAATTAAAACTGTCCAGCAATTTATATTATTGTGGTGTTGGATATTATTGGCCTGTTATTTCGTTGCGTACGGAAAAGAGCCGATCGGTGTATTCGTTTTTTGAATATTGATTTTTATTTTAAATTAATGACGTCAATATATATAAGGCGCAGTTTGTTCGAAAGTTGCCACGTATGAATCGCAAGTAAAATTGTGATTACAACCATTCTACTCTATCTATTTCTGAGAACGGCAGACATAAATATCTAGTGTCAGAAGATTGAGATTTTAAGCATTGAGATTAGTTTGGAAGAATATTTTGAACGTTTTTCTGAAAATATGATAGTATCGCTGTTTTAAGTTGACATTACTAAAGATTTATTAGTACTCACTTTCAAGTATACGAAATAATTCTTAATTTTAACTCGGTTTTATCCTAAAATGGACTTGAATAAAGTTTTATTACACTAAATTGAGTTTTTCTGGATATATATAAATAAGTTAACTATGCTTTTCTGCAGTCATCAACTCAGCCTATCGCAGTCCACTGCTGGACATAGGCCTCTCCCAAGTTGCACCACTACACTCAGTCCTCTGCCTTCCACATCCAGTCCTCCCCAGCTACTTTCTTCATGTCGTCGGTCCACTTGACCGGGGGGCGCTCAACGCTGCGTTTGTCGATTCGCGGTCGAACTCAAGGACTCGTCTGCTCCAACGACCATCGGTCTTTCGATAGACAGAGCCAGACCACTACCACTTTGCCATGCTTTTTTGCGTGCATCAACTAATATAAAAAAGATCTTGTCTCGTTTGTAATTAACAGGATAGGATCAATCGCTGTGCTTATATACAAATATGGATAAACGCATAGAAATTTAACACATATGTCTAAGTATAAACGGTTTTAAGCTAATCATACTGAAGATTAACAGTTAAGCCGAGGTAACCAAACAATGTGAGTCCGGAACTAGAGCAATAATATGAAATCTATTGCATAAAGTCTGATTCTTCTGATTATTCATCCTACAATCTAAATATACCCTCTCTTAATTGAAGAAATTCTCGTTTGTTAATCAAATTAAGTTCTCAATATTTTGACATATAGAGTAGTCCAAAATCCGTTTATTATCTCCAATACAAAGATTTTACGGTTGATAAAAGCAGTCACGTCTCAAACGCGATCGATTCAACCAAGAATCAGTGCGAAAGAAGATGAGAAGGCCAGGTGGCATTGTCCGTAAAGCAATAAAGCGCTTATTGAAATCGCTGCAGGAAACCTGCCTCTAATAGACGCCTTAACGGTCGAGAAATCACACTAGAGGTGAACTGAGCTAGGAAACAAAACGAAGGAATCCTTTGCGAAGTGATCCGGACTAACTTGAGCTTCAATTAGATGAGGCCAAGGACGAGGTGACATTAGGATTTAAGTGATAGGCGTCGTGTAGTGATGCAATATACCTGTTTTTTTTTGCCGTGGGTAAATCCTCATGTACGCACTCCGCCCGGGGTTTTTTTTTATAGTATACGATGGCGAAACGAGCTAAAGGCCCACCTGATGTTAAGTGGTTACCTTTGCCCATAACAATTGCAATACCTAGGCTGTTGCCTTAACTTAATGGTACTGCAAGTCGGTTCGCCAAACTGAGACATGAAGATGGAAAGTCTCGTGTGATTGTAATTAGTGTATATTTTGTTGTATATTTTAGTGTATATTTTGTTGTATATTTTAGTGTATATTTTGGTGTATATTTTAGTGTATATTTTGGTGTATATTTTAGTGTATATTTTAGGGGTAGGCAGAGCCAGTGTCGGACTCTATTCTAAGGCACAATTTTGGTAAATCCTGTATTTCACAGCAAAGCTCATTCGAGTAAAGACCTATCTATAGCTATAAAAAGAGTTTTACATTTCGACGTTCGGATTTCTTAACTAATAAAATTAGATAAAAGCCACTTTCTCAGCTGAACTATTCAACCGATCTTCTCCTCATTATTTGATACCTAATGTCTTAGGTTTTTGCAATCACTACACATTATAATAAAACAAAGTTTAACCGGATTACTTCGCGTACGTGGGACACTCAGAAAGTTTTGCGAAACTAAAAAAAATTGTTCTATACGTACATATATTTTTATCAAATCTTTTCAAAGTACTTTCCACCAGCCTCTATACAAAGATTCATGCGCCTAAACCAGTTTTCAAAACACTTTTTCCAGTCCGCCGCAGACACCTCGTTTACAGCCTGCTCGAACGCAGCCAGCGCATCTTCCGGCGACGAAAATTGTATCCCTTTGAGCTGATTTTTTATTTTTGGGAATAAAAAGAAGTCACACGGTGCTAGATCAGGGCTGTAAGGAGGGTGACCCAGGAGTTTGACTGGCGTGCTGTCCAGGAAGTCCCTCGTTTTGAGTGCGGTGTGCGCAGGTGCATTGTCGTGGTGGAGCAGTAGCCCGCGGAGCCCTGTGTTTGGTCGCTTGTTGCTTATAACAGAGAAAACTTCTGGCAAACATTTGGTAGTATACCATTCGGCATTAATGCTTCTTTGATCCCGTAAGGGAATTGATACCAAGTGGCCAGTCAAATTAAAAAAGCTAGCGATCAAATTCTTACCCCCGCTTCTAGATCGCTTCACTTTGGTAGGCGTTGGCTCATTTTGAAACACCCAAACAGTCGACTGGCGCTTGGTTTCTGGGTCGTATTGATAAATCCAGGACTCATCACCTGTAACGATGTCGTAAACACGCCGAGACGAGCCTGCTTCAAATTTGTTAAGCATATCACGGCACCATTCCACCCGGGCCTGCTTCTGAGCATCGGTGAGGTTGTGCGGCACCCAGCGTGATACTATCCTCCTCACGCGAAGATGGCTGTGTAGAATCTCGTGAACGCTTCCCGATCCAATCTTCAATATGTGTTGAATCTCCTGATATGTAATTCGCCTATTGTCTTGGATTAAATTTTTCACTGCTAGCACGTTTTCTTCGGTAACAGCCGTCAAAGGGCGACCGCTTCTTTCGTCATCCCCCAAAGTTGGTCGACCGCGCTTGAATTCGTTATACCAACGATACACGGTTGCCTTGGAAGGGCCTTCATCCATGAATGCCATTTGAAGTCTATCGTACGATTCATCCGGTTTCAGGCGACACTTAAAATCGTATAAAATCATAGCTCTAAAATGTTCCCGGCGCAGATCCATATTTCAGTGAGACACAATACTTTGAATTAACTCGCAAAAAATGTGGAGGGAAATTTTGAAATTGGAACTTACTTATTTTTACTTATAAATAATCATATTTTCGAAAAACATTATAACTGGCCAGTCTCCCATATATAAAAACTTTTTTTCGCAATACTTTCTGAGGGGCCTGGTATATAATTAAAATTCTTGATCGAAATCAGACGGCATGGAGGTCATGACGGGCACAAGACCTCCAGGAATGGCAAAGGAGGGAAGAGGCTTCATCCAAGACTGGATAAATGAGAGGCTCCAATGATGATGACAATGATTATAAAATTGGTTTCGCGTTCGTGGTCACAAGAAGAATAAGATGACAAGATGCTTATCATATTAGTCTTGGGGTGCATTAAAAGAGCCTCCACGAGTGACGATATTTAATTGATCGTCCGGCGCACTCTGGGCAGTCAGTCCCGCTATCACCCTGCTGACTGGCTAATCTTTTCCCCACGACATGAGCTATTATTATTATGCAGCTCATGTCGACACGAAGAAGAAGATATTAGTCTTCCTATAGGGAAACCAATTTTAATAGGTACACGGTGTAATCCGGTTCAACTTTGTTTTATTTTGTCCTTTTTGACTTTATCATTTTCCATGTAAAGTATAATTAACTGCATACATAGAGTATTCTTAATTAGAATAGTAATCCAGTTGTTCTGTGACGAAAACGGTCTTGTTCTGTTGTATAGCACAAAGGCTATAAAGTTGTGACTGTGCCTATTCCATGCGTTCAATGCCAACTTTTTTTTATCAAAAACCTTTGCGTGTTCGCCCACGATATCTGCTCATACAAACTTTCAACCCCTATTTTACCCCCTCAAGAGATGATTTTCCAAAAACACTGAAACACGTTTTTTTTTTTAACCAAAAAGCCAAATATCCTATTTTATACACCTGACTTAAAAAATGAAAGATTTTAATACGAATTTCAACCCCTATTTTACTCCCTTAAGGGTTGATTTTCCAAAAACACTAAAACAGCTACTACACTATATATTTGTATTTATTAGTATATTATATGATATATTTCTTATACTTATTTAAGTAAATGCCATGTACTTTATATTATTATATTTAAGTATATTATGTACGATTCGTACCTACTTTTACACCGTAACTACCTACGATCAATGGGAATCCATTCTTCTAGTCCATCCAAAGGTTGTCTGGAAGAGATTGCCTTGTGCGATAAGGCCGCCCATTGTACTTACATAATCTAAACTACTGTCTTTGTTTTCGTTTGGTGTATCTACAATAAAGAATATAATAAATAAATAAAACACGAATTTCTTTATTTTCAACCAAAAAGCCAAGTACCGATTCTTTAACATCTGACTTCAAAAATATCTCTATTTCACTCCCTTAGGGGTGGAATTTCTAAATATCCTTACTTACTGGATGCCTACGTTATAAAAGGTATCTAATCTACTGTCAAACTGCCAAACTATGATATGTATTAAATTATGCTTCAGTAAAAAAACTTCTATCAATATAGTGCTAACTTCGGAATAACTGACAATAACATGTTCCTGAATTTGCCGCAAGGAACAAAACAATAACATCTACCATAGATCACACAGTATCTCAAAAGGCTATATTATTCGATGGCGCACAGACCCAAGATAACACTGTTTTAAATCATGCAAGCTAGTTACAACTTAATTGACAACAAAGGAGAGTTACTATTTGCTTATCATGCGATGTAAATTACTGTTTATTTGACTTGTGTAGTTTTGCACCGTATTAAGAACAGTCTGTATTACACAATGTAGAAATGGTATCCATGTCCCCATACAAAATGTGAGTCTATACAAAGATAGATAGAATATTCTTTATTGTGCACCAATAACATTATTAAACCTAGGACTAACATGTAAAATAAGGGTACATTGGCGGTCTTATCGCTAATAGCGATATCTTCCAGACAACTATTGGATGGACAAGGAAGACGTGAAAAATAGAAAAGAAGTCTAATACGAATAAATAGTACTATTTATTCTATGGTTGCGTATTATAGTACTATAAAAAACATACTACTCTACAGATACAACTGTTCTACAGTTTATCCCATACATTTCATAAAACAACAAACAATTCAAAAAATCGCACATGAATTAAAAAAATCAAAACACTAAACATCAAATAAAATTATCTTAAATACAAAGATCGTTCTACATAAATAAAATAAATAAAAATAAAAAGGCCTTTATACCTATTCCTTAATTACTTATTAGAATATTTAAGTAGTATTAAGTCACAGAATAACTAATAGTACTAACGTACAGAACGGCCACTCACCGCCCCACGCCAATTTACGATTCCACGACTGCACCCCGCACCCGCCCTCATTTGCCGGCAACTGGACTCATATATTATACACACTGGACTGCAAGATTGCAATGGATGTCAATCGCCCGTCACTATACAAGCACGCCACCTCTGAGAATTACTGAAAAGCGCTTGGCATTACGAGCTGCGAGCATCCCTAACCGTGTGTGTACGATCGTATACAAACGTAATCTTGTGTATGTAAGTGGTGCTAGCATTTATATTGTATTGAGTGTCCGAGGTGTGATTAAGTGTAGAGTACTAAATCAATTAAGGACCCCACGACTGGTATAGGCCTCCTCCAATAACTTCCAGACTTTTCTGTCTGTAGCTTTCCTTGTCCATGCCTTGTCTGCCATTTCTGCTATTTCGTCTTGCCGCCTTTCTATAGGTCTTCCTCTTTTCCTCTTTCCATTTGTGCCTTTCCATGTGGTTGTTCTCTGGGTCCATCTGTCGTCGTCAAACATACGAGAGGTAACAACAATTTAATCCATCAACAAGCCCCATTATTTTCCCATACTTGCCTCACTATACCACAAAGTCAATGGTTAACGAGGTACATTTTTATTTTATCGCTCAGGCTCCCCCCATCATCAAAGTTCACTTGCCATTCACTTCGAGTTTTATGAGAGAAGTAAAAGAGATCGTAAGATAACGATTGGTTTTGTTTTAGTATTAGCTTTTGATCTAAAGAATCTGTATTTTGGTAATGGCCTGGGTATTTTTGGTGAGTTATACACTAACAAATAAGTAGTTATTTAAGAAGTTAATTTAATCTTGTTGTGCAATAAAGAGGTTTTTTTTTCAATTTAGACTATGTAAGCATCAAGTTTAACAGTATACAAAAATTGTAATAATAAACTTCCTACTAATATTATAATTTAATTTATTTAAGTTACTAACTTATTTAATACATTTTTAAATATTAAAAAAAAAACATTGAAATATATAAAAAATAGTAGCCCACCGGCATCGGGAACAGGGTCCAAGCTACCGGTGGGCAGGTGCAGGTCCTTATATTATAATTATAATTGTGACAGTACGGATGTTTGTTCTTCAATCACGCTGAAACAGCTGAAATTGAGAAATTGGAATTGGGATAGAATTTGGCAGACACATTTACCATGTTATGGATTGACACATTAGATACTTTTTATTAAGATACCACGAGAACAAAGCCACGGGCGTCCGCTAGTCTTACATAATTTTGTAGTTATTTATTCACTTACTAGCTTTAATTTAAAATACTGACTTTTTCCTTTTGTTTCTCCTTCTTCATGAATCCAGCTATCATATAAAAAAAGATTTTTTCAAGTCCGACTTGTAGTTTCAGAGATTAGCACGTTTAAACAAACAAACAGTCAAACAAAAAACTCTCTAACATTTTAAATGCGAAAGTATAAATGTTTGTTTGTTTATTTGTTTGTTTGCCCTTCAGTCATGCTGAATTGGCTGAACGGATTTGGATGAAATTTGGTACACAAATAAACCATAGCCCGGTTTAACCTTTAGGCTACTTTTAACGTATCTCTGCGATAAACCGAATCATACGAGAGCGAAGCCATAGGCATAAGCTAGTAGGTAATATAGCAGCTTGGGAGGCTGGTACTTTGTAGTTAATGATGCTAATGAATGAATATTTTGGACAAAGTACCAGAGCCCATTTGTGTTTAAAATGACAAGAAATAGGTGAGTACTAGTTTTCTGTACAAGAAAAGAAACATACATAACGTATGATACGGTTGCTTGTTAATTCTAAAGAAAACCACGTAAAAAAACCCACGAAAATCACGTATGTATACCTTTTTTTTTTTTTTTTTTTTTTTTTATATTCGAGGAGGAAACCTTCAAAAGGCTGCCGGCCTCATGGAGGACAGAGGCCGGGGTGTGTGGGATTTTTACCCACTAAAACCCCCCCGGTAGCCATCTTCAGCACAATAAGTGGGACTCCGGGAAATAATATGCCTCCGGAGCCCTTCCTGTGCTATGCCTATTAGACACTTCTCAAGGGAGACTTTATTGTCTCCCCTTACACTTTCCCGATTGGATTGGTACACGGCGGCCCGAGACTACTTCGTGCCATCGGCATCCCTGAGGTCATTTACTGGACACACAGAGCCTCCACTCTGTACGTCGTGACCTCAAAGGCTCCCCATTCTCCAGTCGCGTATCGATAGGGCGGGGAGTGCACCTTATAGCCCTATTAGGCTAGGTGCCGGAGAGGTTGCCTCTCCGGCGTCGCCTTCTCCGAGCAGGATCGGCCCTCTCTCGACCCCGCTCCGCAGTCTCCTTCTGGACCATAATGGTCTCGCAAAAGGAGGCTACTTCCCTCCAATTTGTCGTCTCTGCCAGCATAGCTGATACTACCGCTGACAGAGAGAGATCTTGCCCAATTTGATCGACCAGGACCCGCCGCTCAGAGTTCCATGCAGGACACTCTGCGAGTGTGTGTTGGGCGGTATCTTGGTCGCCTCCACAATGGTGGCAATTCGCCGTGGCCTCGCGTCCGATCCTATTCAGGTATTCACCGAAACAACCATGCCCGGTGAACACCTGAGTAAGACGATAGGTGACACGCTCACTTCTACTCAGCCAGGCTTCGAAGCACGGCAGGATGGCCTCTACCACACGCTTGTGCGCAAACTGCGGCCCTGAAAGCCGCTCGCGCCACAGCTCGAGCGCGTGTTGTCGCTCCTGCCGTCTCAGCCTCTCGAACGCCCTTGTGGGCGCGCCTTCGCCACTCTGGCGAATGGTGCGTATCCGGTCATACACCCTCGCATCCATATCTGCCAGTATATCCAGGGGTGGAAAGCGCGCCAAAAGAGTTGCCGCCTCGAAGGATATCGTCCTATACCCTCGCACAATTCGGATGGCCACTTTACGCTGCAGACTATTAAACTTAGCTCTGCTGCGCCGGGCGCCTGACAGTTTATTCGACCACACCGGCGCCCCGTAAAGGGCCATCGACCGCACAACACCCGCATAGAGGCGGCGAACTTCTTCTTGTGGTCCCCCGAGGTTGGGCAGCAGTCCGTGCAGGGCACCCATTGCCCTCTCGACCCGGGGAACAAGGCGTCCGAAGTGCTCTCCAAAGCTCCAGCGGCTGTCCAAGGTTAGGCCAAGGTATTTCATACTCTGGCCCATCTGGACTTGCGCGTCACCAACGCACACCGACACGCTGGGTGGTTGATAACCCCGAGGCAATTTGTGAAACCATAGCGCCTCGGTCTTTTGAGGCGCTATCTCCAGACCCAGCCCGCGGATCTTGTTCACGACAATTGCCACCCCAAGCTCGGCAAGTCGGATGGTCCCCTCAAAGGTGTCCCCGCCGGCAATGACTAAGGTGTCATCTGCGTAGCAAACAATACTCACGCCAGTGGGAAGATCGACACGCAGAACCGCGTCGTATGCGAGGTTCCACAAGAGTGGACCCATAACTGACCCTTGTGGAACGTCGCACGTAATCTCCCTCCGATGGACTTCACCATCCCTACCCACATACTGTATATGCCTGTCGCGAAGATAGGCCCCGACAATACCCTGCAGGTAGGGAGGCACCTGATGGTGTATTAGGGCCCCCCTAATCGCGTCCCAAGGCAGGGAGTTAAAAGCATTGACGATGTCTAAGCTTATCGCCACCGCCACCCCACCCCGAGACACCACCTGCTCCGAGAGCGAACGGACCCGAAGTATTGCATCTACGGTCGAACGTTGCTGCCGGAAGCCATATTGGCTATCGGCGAGGTCAGGACCCACCCGCGACAGGTGCTTGACGAGGCGAGCGGCAACTATTCTCTCAAATAGCTTTGATGCCTCATCAAGCAGGCATATGGGACGGTATGCAGAGGGAGACTCCGCGGCCCTGCCTTCCTTCTTCAAGAGGACCAATCTGGCTTCTTTCCAGCCGGCTGGGAACACACTAGAATGGAGGCAGCTATTGAAAAGCCGCCTCATGCGGTCCCCTAGAGCATCCAAAGCCAACACCCACGCCCGACCAGGAATGCCGTCGGGTCCTGGCGCGGTGTTACGAGCTTTCAGGCGACTAATGGCTCGGTCTAACTCCCCTTCTGTGACCCCTAACTCATCGGACCAATCCGACGCAGTCAGGGGCAGTGAAGAACTGTCCCGGACTGTAGGAAAAAGTGTGTTTACGACTCTTCCCAACAAGCCCAGGTCTAGAGTTTCCGTTAGCGGGGGGACCCACGGGCGTAGCTTGCCCATGACAATCTTATAGGGTCGCCCCCACGGGTTCCTATTCAGCTCCTCGAGGAGCTCATTCCAGGACCGAGACTTCGCATCCGCAATGGCGATGTGGAGCGCTTCCCTAGCCGCCCTGTAAGCGTCGTAGGCTTCGGATATCTCTTCGGCTGTAGCTCGACGTCTGCGTCGGGTTCGAGTGTACCGGCGGCGGGACCTCAGACAAACCAGGCGCAATTGCGCAATATCCTCTGACCACCAGTAGACTGCTCGGCGTATGGTGCATCTGGCCCGGGGCATCGCAGCGTCACAGATCGACGTCATCGTGTCCCGAAACCAGGTTGCCTCCTCTTCCGGGTTGGGCAAGATCCCTTCAACTTCTGTACCCCCAGACCACGCCACGACGTACGCAGTTGCGACAAATAAATCTCTGTTGAGCTAATTTGGGGCCCAACGCCGCAGCGGCAGGTCTGAACCTGGACGATTTGGACCAGAAGGAGGGATGAGGGCCACATCGAATACAATATGGCGATGATCAGATAAAGTGACCATCTCCTCCGCCACCCTCCATCCAGAAACCATGCGGGCAACAGAAGAAGTCGCCCACGTCAAATCCACGACCGACTCCCCCTGCCACCGAACACATGTAGGAACAGAACCACAATTTAAGAGTCGGAGGTCAAGTGACGCCGCCCAGGCTTGCAAAGTCTCTCCTCTCGGACTGTCCCGGGTGCTCCCCCAGAGTCGAGAATGAGCGTTAAAGTCACCCAGGACGAGCACTGGACGAGGTAAACATTTGCCACGTATACAGTTTGCCACCCCGTCCAGGTATGCCTCGTAGTCGGCGAGGGATATATTGGGAGAGACGTAGCAGCCCACCACTGCCAGAGAACCCCACTCAACCGCAATGAAACCAGGCCCTCTTTCCAAAAAGGAACAGGGAGGCCCACCAGCCCAGTGAACGGCGACAGAGCCCTCGGTGTCCCCAAACCAACGAGGATGGTCCGGGACGTTGTAGGGTTCCGCCACCACAGCTATGGCAACCGACCGCTCCGCAATAGACTGCAGTAACAGGTTCTGCACATTGCGGCAGTGGTTCAGGTTGCCTTGTAGAACTTTTAAGGCTGGGAATGTGATATTTCCATCACCTCCAGTGGGCAACTTGCCGACACAGACTCGTTACCAGCCTGGGTAGCTGGAAGAAGAGGGGCCTGTTTACCCCTATTCTTTCTTCTCTTCGGAGCACATTTTTTGCTACCCAACTTATGGTCGGTAGGGCGACCAAGGTCCGCACACAATGGACATCGAAGGCCCCGCGCCGAGCACTCCTTCATCTTATGGCCAGGCTCGCCACAGGTGAAACACCGGTTGCTTCGGTCAAACGTGCTAAGGCACTGGGCACGAGCGTGTCCCAGCTCTAAGCATCGGAAACACCTCATAGGCCGAGCAGCCAGCACATCTACCCGGACCGACATCCACCCTACACATATGCGTTTAGCGGACTCTAACTTTTTAACCGTCGCCAGCGGGCAACGGACCCAGATGGTCCCCAAGGAGTTATGCGAACGGTGAATTTCTCCCACCTTCACTTCATCTAAGGGGCATCCACCCACCTCTGCGATTGCGGCAGCTACCTCAGAAGGTGTGGTAGAGTCATCCAGGTCCAGAATCCTGACCTCGCCAGTTTTAATTGGCCGAGCGATACGGACGTCCATACCGGCAAGGACCTCTCGCATTCGACTAGCAAGTTGATCTGCCTTGGTGCTATTGTCAGCACCTGACACTTGCAGAACTAAACCACCGTTGGCTGCCTTCTTTGACTTTAGGCAGCCGATCAGCCCAAGATCAGTAAGCGCGATGTGCTGCTTGGCAGTAGCCATCGCGCCCGCTAAAGTGGCAGCTGATCCTTCCGGCAGTGTCACTGTGATAGCTGCACACGCGGGGTCTCGAGGCAGCTTAACGGGCTGCTTTTCCTTTCGCCCCTGTGTCGACAAGTCCGGCATCTTCTTCGCCTTGCTCCCGAAAACGGTTGACCACTGCGACTGTGTGGTAGCAGGAGCTGCAGCCTGTGACGCTTGCGTGGGCACAGCAGGCAAATCTGCCACTGGATCACAGCCACGTTTCCCCTTCTTCCTCCTTTTCTTTTTTGCTCTTTGAGATTGTTGGGGTTCACTGGGCTGCGTCTGGATGGTAGGTTCAGTGACCTCTCGTGTATCTGCGGCCAGTGGTGGACGCTGACGCTGCTCAGGAAGTAGCCTGCTCTCAATGCCAGCTAACTTGGCATCCATCATTCCGCCAAGCTTAAGCATGACAGAACGCTCAAACTCCTGCAAAACCGCTTCTGGCGCCAATCCCGCCACTATGGTTGCCTTGTGTTGCGTGGTCACTGGTATGATGGCACTGCTAGGACCTGTCGCAAGATTGCCCTGCTGACGGAAGGAGTTCATCTGCTCCGTCAGCTTCCCTATCTGCGTTGTAAGGCTGGCAATTTGGGACCGCAGTTCCACGTTCTCAGCCTCCAGCCTTCCAACGTTTACCTCAGCGGAAGATCGCTGCGCCATCTCCACTACTGCGGCTTGCACCATCATAGCTGCTTCTCTGAGGCTTTTGACGAAGCACTTTTTCAGATTGCGAGATTCGTCTGCAACCTTTTCTACCATCGACAGGTTTTCCAAGATACAAGCGCTTAGATCTGCCGTTGGCTGCGCCTGCATCTTCTTTGCCAGTGCCTCTGAGCTCGACAAATTCTGCTTGGCTCGAGTGCTTGCCGAAGGACCTATGACACTGGGGTCTTCGTCCTTCTCTCCACTCTCACTTGAGGGTCTACTTGGGGCCGACTTTTTCGTGGCCCTAGCCGACTCATCACTTCCCGACGGTCGCGTCCGCTTGCATCCACGACTTCGTCTTGATGCCGACGACGTTTGGGAAGTGAGCGACACCTGCGAGCAATCCGACTCATCGCTGTCACTCACAACCCCCTTGGCAACCGGCGTAGGTGGACGCACAAAAATCGCCCGGGTGTGTACCACCTTTGGCATTTCTTTTCCCTCTACAACAGGTGCGCTCTGCACCACCTCTTTCCTGCAGGATATTGGAAATGAGCCGTCCTTTCCTCGGGAATCGGAGGGTTGGTCGGCATTCACCCGCTGTTTGGGTCCCAATGATATAGACGTGTTGGGAACAGAACCCAACGACTCCACATCACGGGAAAATGAGCCTCCCTGGCTCGATGCGTCCTTGACGGACGGAGAAACGATTATGTCCGGAATGGACAAAAAGCGATCGTTGTCCCCCCCAGAATACGTGGGACTGACCGAACACTGTCCGGTGAGGGATTCTCCGACTGCAGAGCAGCCGGTACCCTCCTGGGGTAATATTCTTTTTCGATGCGCTTCCATTATGTTTGCTGAACACAGCTTTGCCTTTTTTGTGGGGTGTGGTCCCCAGGTGTTGGATTTTTTAAAGGGGTTGTCTCCCCGCAGCCCCTAAGGACCCCCGTTCCTCTCAATGAGGATTACGGGTCGGACCGACCTGTGGTCTGTATTAGACCGTGTCGGCTAGTCATAAATGACTAGCAAACCTGTCGCCCCTACGTCATCCTTGTCCTTCCAGGACCCTGTCTCAGTCCACTAGTCACTGGTTCGCATCCACGGTCACGTCTGATGACAGACACATACCAGGAGCGAACCACACTTGACTAGCGACTATACCTTCCGCCATATTCACTCCATGAAAAACCCCAAGGAGCGAAACGCACACCCTGTCTCTCCCGGCAGTCCGTAATGGACTCCGTCTCGTATCCTTCTTTGTCTGGTCTCTCTCTTTGGACCTTTCCGGCATGAGTAAAAAGAATCGCATCCTACTCATTAGACTACCCAGTTACGTAGTCACTTACGTATGTATACCTAGTGCTGTGTTAGACTACCCAACAATGTTTGCATGTCCTATTTTAGGTGGAATATTATGTACCAATCAGGCGCGTGCATTGCATATAGGCAATTAGGCAATACCTAGTGCCTTCCTCATTCAAATTCAATAGTGGTGTAAATTATTATCCTTTTTTCAGAGTACGATGATTATTTATCTTAAAATAGACCTATTAATGCTAAATTAATCTTCATACATAAAAAAATCAATAAATTATACCACAATTAAATTCAAGTGAAGTAGGCCAATGCACGCCACTGGTACCAATACAATTTTTTTTTTTTACCACTTATGTAACAATATTCACGCAAATAAAGAATTGAATTGAATTGAAAAAAACGTCACGTATCATACGTGATGTATGTTTTGTACTTAATTGTTACGCTTAAAAATAAACATATACTGGTGTCGATTCTCTTGTTCACGAACTAAACTTATTTTAAACCATCGCTCTCTTTTACAAATAGTGGATACAAGAAAGGGATGGCAATCATTTTAGAGCTGTCAAATTAGACGGAATTAAAATTTCCATACAAGTTTAGTCGTGATCTCGGAACGTGCCCACTAAAATACAAAGAAATGTAACACGTAAACTAATTTGACAGTTCTAAAATGGTTGCTATCCCTTTCTTGTATCTACTTTTAGTAAAAGAGAGCGATAGTTTAAAATAAGTTTAGTTCGTGAACAAGAGAATCGACACCACTGTCAACGCCACAGCATTAAAATGTATGCACTTAATGGAATGGATGCGCCATACATCACTTATGTATGTATGAGCCGCCATCGACCCGACTTTCTACTCGGCTCAACAGTTTTTGTCCGTTCCTTACACTTTTTACCATCCGGAATCCGTTTGAAACTTACCTAATTAATAAACATCGTTAAAGAAAGCTAATGGTATATTTTATTCATAAGCACTAAGTAGCCAGTATATTTTTCGCCTTAACTTCAATTATTGTTTAAGGTGTCAGTAAACTGAAGAGACTGAATTAATAAACAGAAGTACGATATCATTAGCTGCCTAATTAATGGCTTAAGAAATTGGTCTAGGTATTTTTAAACAAAAATTCTTTACAAAGTTATTTGATTCTATTTCGAATTACTGTTATGGCTTGGTAAGATCTTAATTTTGTAATTAAAATTCGTTGTCGACTATAAAACTGTAATTAAAACACAAAATAAAGGACAACTATACAAGGTGACTGGTTGAACGAGGGACTTATTAAAAGAGGTTATTCAGTACTCGATTAACATAACATAACATCACGCCTGTATTTCCCCGAAGGGGTAGGCAGAGGTGTAATAGTAGTGTGTAGATATCGCTTTTAGCGATAAGACCGGGCGGTACATGGGCATGTACCCATAATTTGTACGTTGTTCCTGTTTACTACTATTTTCATGGTGTACAATAAAGTATATTCTATCTATCTATCTATCTACACCCACATTTCGCCAGTTGTGTACGTTGTTGTGTGTGTGTGTTGTGTATGTTATGTGTGTGTTGTGATCGATTCTCATTCCAAATAAGAAAAAAAATGTTCCTTAATTTTTGAAATGTTTTTCCAATCGATTACATCAATTATTGTGAACACTGTTTCGTACACACGGCTACACATCAAGCTGTCCAAAACCAGTAAAGGCTGACCTCGCGTTGTAAGGAAAACCTATACAATGCGAGGTCAGCTTATACTGGAACTGTACAGCTTGATGTGTAGCCGTGCGTACCTACAAATCAAAATACAGTAAGGTGGTGAACCTACAAGTAGCAAATCAGTGTCCAGGGGTCGTTATTTCCATCCTCTCCGCCTTTTGGGCCACACGTCAATGTTAACACTTGAACAACTAAAACCGCCATTACTGCTTACGAAATAAAGAGGCTGTCAGAGTCAAACTGTTACCACTGACGTGTTTTCGATACTATTAGCCAGCAGACCCCTAGACAGCCAGAGTGTGAACGAGCATTTTAACTTGTGTACGCGTGATTTGGCCCACATCTCTGACTTTTCGAATTCATGTGCGGATTTATATTCGATTATCACTTGCCTTAACGGTGAAGAAAAACATCGTGAGGAAACCTGCACACCTGAGAGTGCTCCTTACAGTTCTCAATGGTGTGTGTAGCCCGCCAACCCGCACTAGGCCAGCGTGGTGGACTAAGACCTTAGCCTTCTCGTACTGAGAAGAGGCCCGTGCCCAGCAATGGGCTGATTATGTATGTATGTATGTATGTACGCGTGATTTATCTTTTTTTTTTTCATTAAGTATAAAATGCTTATTCTACCATATTCTTGAATATGTCCCTTGTTCATCCAGTTATGCTGTATAGTTAAGGTTTGTAAATAGAAATAAATTCCAAAGAATGATTCCCCTAAACTTCAGTCTTTTGAATTTTCAACATAACGTCAACATCACCCCGATAAAATCGTAAAAATATTTAATTTTATTCGAAGCGAAGTGCAAAATACTTAAAGCGAAGTTCATAAAAATCCTCCATATTGCTTCATCAGCGAGCACCTTTAATCAAAAGAAAAGGCTGCGTAAAAGAAATGAAACTGACATTCCATGAATAAATTATATTACAATTACAGTAAATTGTATATTGTACGAAATGGCTAGACTTCAAGGCTGTTCAAGGCTAAAGCTATAATAATAAAAAAAGGAATTAATAATAAATTCCTAAACTCGTTTCATAGAATTCGACCTAGTAAAGTTGAAAATTATGTTCTTTACTGGTATTTCTGAAAATTATGTTATTAACTGACTATCACTCAAAATTTACTTATTTTGATTAAGAGGACATTATGACTTATGAACCACCTGCTACAACGAACGTATTGCTCTAAGGACCACCTGATCCTAAATGGTACAGCATGATGAGCAATCATCACTACCCTTAATGATAGATAGCCCGGAGTCCTGCTAGCCGGACCTTAAGCGCTTCCGGAAGGACGCATCTTGTTTCGATCACTACCGTAATAAAAAAGATACAAAGTTCAAATTTGCACAAAAAACCCTGTATAAGAAGTGGCTGCTCAGCACAACTGACCTTCAACTGGCACGCGATGGCGCATGAGTATAATCACAGGCAGCGCGTTCGCGCCCTCGTGGCCGCCTGGTACCGAAAACACATGGAGTCGTCAACATTACGGTGAAAATTTTAAATATTATAGAAATATCGGGGGTTGTAGTCAGAGTTTTGGAGAATAATAAAGTACGGGTGCGGTGGGATATTGATAGCGAGCACCCTCAATATTGCCTATTGAATTTATAAATCCTATTGAGTTTGGTAAATTTAGTTTTGTCTTAAGATACTTTCATTTATTTATACAAGCTGTTGATCTGTATCCGTTCCATATTTAAGTAGGTGACTATACCACTGATACTGAGCACGAATCAATAAAAAATCATACCAAAAAATAACATTTTTATTTTAAATACCTATTTGTAAACAAACGAATTCCCCTGTGTGTCGCGCGCGGCCAATGAACGACGCGTGCGAAACCAATAATAAAATAGACGGAATTTTCCGCAATTTGACAATGCCGCCGTGACTTATTCTCAGAGTCGTTCGGGATTTATTCTTAAACGCTTGCTAATGTTTTCAAGTGAAAAATTTGTAATTAAATAACCCTAGAACTGGTTAAGTATTTTTAGATGATCAATCGCATTTTTTATCATTTGGTCTAGAAAAATGACACGATTACATATCAACATGTTGTATAGCAATTACCTCTTAGTGATCTTACAAAACAATAACTTTTATTGCAAACTACATTAAATTCAGCTTTAAAAACCGCAGAGTTTAATTTGAATTTTCACTAACCAAATGTTTAAGATGTCTGACGAGGGCGAGTTCAAGATCTAGGTCACCGTACTGCTGGAAGGACCAGACAAAATTTCATACAAACCGCATACTGCTAGCAGGAGGCGCGGCAGTCTTCCCGCAGGACGTAAACCCTTCCGGGAGAGCTTCCAGCAGAACTCGTCTCGTCATCGGGAAATCTGTATTTTTTTTTCAATTACCCCACACCCGAGGCCGACACACATTAGCTGCTTTTTATGAGCCCTGCAATGGATTGATTTTAGCCATTTTCCTCTATCTTTAAGACTTAATCGTGACCGAGGTCTCCATTAGTCGTTAAGCCAGCAAAATGGACGATTTAATTTGTATGCTAATCTTATAAGAAAACCAACGCCAACTACACGCGCACTGAAAAACTGGAGTTCAAAGAAAAATAGAAATATAAAAGCAACAAGAACTGGCGGTGTTAACTTTGACATAATAGAACTTAACATTAAGATTAAAATTAATTCTTAAAATTAAGAACAATAATTGGTTATTCTAATTAACGCATTAACGCAAGCAGGGCGAAAATGAAAGCGGGTTTTCTTTCATTCCTAAAATGTGTATCTTTAACAACAATTTGGTAGAGTCATAGACTTATATTGCTGATGGTACGCTACGATCATTTCAAAGAACAACACCAAATCTTGATTATGAAATTACATTCCATTTCTCTTTCCCTTCTAATATTTTTCTTTGATTAAGTTAAGAACATAGAACAATACTCGCAAATTGATTTTTATCTGCACGAAAAAAATACTTCGAGAAATGCCGAAAGCCGACAGGTGCTCGTCGTAATGAATGAAAATTACCCGCTGTCACTAAAAACAACAATTGACCTTTTCTATTTAATTACGACGGGTATTATGAAGTAGTAATTTCGGCAAGACGAATCGGCCCGAGGCAAGTTGATGTTATCATTGTCTAACTAAGCTGGAGGCCGAATATTTGAATGTTTATACAGAACGCTTGGGGTTGCCCACTTCTCTTTTATTGACGCAGTTGTGAGCTGTCGCTTTTAGAAACACTCCAAAATAATTCCGAAAGCGCTTTCGGAATGCAAATTCTTGTGTAATTTTTGTCGTATACAGAAACTTTTCTTGGCTGCATGGATAAAGATAAAGATAAAGATACATTTATTTGCAAAAACATGTGTAGATAATAATACATGGTTGAGATGCTTATTAAAGATATAAATGATGGTTTGGATCAACATGTTTGACCATGACTGGTGTACAAATATAAAAAAAACATTAAATTAGTAATTGACAAAATTTCTATAATTTATGAAATAATTTAATAATAATAAGTCAATAGTATTTCAATAATTAATGAACAAAATAAAATTCAAGCATAAAAAGTAATAATAATAATAGTTTACGTTTGTCCATAAATTGAAATGAGTAAATATGTTATATTTATAGAGTTTTGTCATTTAGGAAATCGTCAATATTGTAATAACTGTTATTGGTCAAAATGCTTTTTAGTGTTTTCTTAAATAGGTCAATTCAATTGTTTGACGTAAAAATAAAAAAATAAAATAAAAATAATAATAATTATTGAGATACAATTTATATTTTGTTACAATTTTGTAGACATTCTAACTTGGCAAATAAAATTGATTATTCTTTAGGTTAGGTAGGTCCACAGAAATAGATAGAATGGTTGTAATCAAAATTTTACTTGCGATTCATGCGTGGCAACTTTCCGACCAAACTAAGCCTTACATTTTGACGTCATTATTTTTTTTTATTAATTTTAATAAAAAAATTTACTTTACAGATGTTGTTTCTGCAGTTAGAAACAGCACAATAAGGCATTTTTGCGGGTTTTTGTTACAGAATTTATAGAAACAAGTCATAAGGCGTGCTGAGAAAGGCTTTGAAATATCCTGCACTATGGTGCATGGTGCTGCCACGCGCGCCCTGCCCACATGGTCATTCTATCTATTTCTGTGGGTAGGTCTAATGAGCGGCAAATAATTTAATTTGATCATGCGCAATAACAGAATTAATCGATGATTCTTACCTTTATGTCAGTATACCTCTTGCCGGCTACTACACAATAAGTAAACGTTTTATCAATATTGTAACCGACATAAGCACTACAGGAAAATTATAGGAGCAGTTAAAAGCATTATGGTCATAAAGTTTACAAACCGTTTAAAATCACGATTTTATAGTTTATCCACAAATATTTTACATCAAAATATTGATAATATCTATATTTACAAATGTACAAACATAGCCGTGTTTAAATTTTATTAAACTATGCATAACTAAGCAGTTTTCGCCGTTACAAAATTAACTTAGAAGCACCCGCTCTCGGCGCCCACTATACAATACATTAGGTACAGTAGTATAAGTTAGCCTGACCTTCCCTATAATAAGTGCTCGCATGTTATTAGTTTGAGAACTCATTTTAGTTTAATAATAAAAAATTCTAAACAACAATGAAACTACGTTTGGCGTTTGCTGCAAACTGTATGTTTAACTCACATATTAATCTATTCTAAGCTAATTATAAGTATAGTTTGCTTTTTGCTGCATCCGTTTTAAATAATTACGTAACAGGTACCAATCCGAAAATGAAACTATGATCAGTGAATAAGACGATCACACATGGCTTTACAAGAAATTTAAGAACACACACACATATCAATGTACTTTTCTTTTTCAACATAAACACTGTCGAAACTCTTTTATATTAATTGTACAACATAATATTGACAGAAAAATACCCAGACAGGCTACGACGAATGTATTAACAATACATGTTATCAATTTTATTTAAAATGCATACATTTTTGTGAGAGCTTTGTTCATGGCAGAGTCCAAAAAAATTCGCGCTCGCTTAGCTCGTGCTAGATATTCAGCCCTATTTTCACTTACGCGTTGGGCGTATATAACATTCATTATTACAATATGTAGAACCTGAAATAGTCAAAGAATTTATTCTAAAATTCGTACATCGTTACGTCTCTATTCTCTATAGGGTTTAATGCTCAATTCATATACCTTACCTTTAATTATAACAGAGCTATAACCTTCCATGAAAATGTATTTTTCTGGCACTTATTTTAAGGCTTATTTTACAAGAACTGAAACGTGTCACGGTCCCGTCTACATACGAAACTTCCATAAAAGACCTGTCGATCAGCCTACGAAACTGCCTTTAATATTACCATACGTAAAACATCGTGGAAACAACGTACCTGCATGCCAATCATGTTGAAGGCATGAAAAGCACCACAAAGGAAAAATATTTACTCTTCACTAATAGGCAAACATGAAATATAAAAAGGAAAGAGGTATTTTTCACATTAGTAGGTTGTCGGACGGATTTAGGTTCATTTATTATGCCTAAATCGATTAAACTAAATTAGTACCTCCACGTAGTTAGTGATGGGCATTTATCCGGTGAAATACTCCAAATGGATAAATACTCGAGTAAAAATGAAAAATGTAAGACTAAACACACTTAAATAAATTATCCAGTTTTACTCATTAGTATTTATCCATTTGGAGTATTTCACCGGATAAATACCCATCACTACCTCCACGTGATATGCCACAATCTATTCTTGAAAAATATTCCGAACGATCGACATAATAATTATTTCAATTCGTACTTTAGAATGCAAAACTAATAAATTAATTAATTTAATTTAATTATTATTAATCAAAGCTGGTGGTGCATGCCAGGTGGACCGACGGCCTGAAAAACGTGGCTGGGGGGGGACTGGATGCGGAAGGCGGAGGACCGAGTGTTGTGGCGCAACTTGGGAGAGGCCTATGTCCAGCAGTGGACTGCGATAGGCTGAGTTGAATCAAAGCTGGTAGCTTTGATTGATGTGATTGAGAACTTAATTTGAAAAATAAATCTATGGACCAATTTTAATTGAATCGTGTTTTTTTAAACCAGAATCTAGTAATTATCATAAACAAATTGTATACATGTTGAAATTTTATAGGCCTTTTCAGGAAAAAGGCCACTAAAATTTTAGCATGTACATAAAAATAGAACTACGTCGTATCCACAAATGAAAATATTTTGAATCATAAATCCCTATTTTCCCCCTAAGTAGAGTGAGATAATGAGAGCCGTAACAGCGTAAGGTACTTAAGAGAAATGTGTGCAATAGCGCACGCTACAACCTTTACCCAGTAGGTACTTATCTAGTCAAACTATGGGTACGGTTGAGATATTCTAGATGCCATAACAATTACGCGTGGTAGCCAGCATCCGGTACCTAGTGTTATAGCCGTTGACTAATCGCCTTGGCGCAGTATTAACATCACCTTAACTGGAACACAGGGCTACATCGATTCTTGGTCGGATAGTTACTTAAGTAACTGGACCTAACATACTTGGATTTTGATTGTGAATTTGGATAGCTTACTAACGAAGACATATTTCATAATAATTATATCCATCATGGTCAACGACGTCAATAAATAGACACGCGATCGCAGCATGTTCCAAATTCAGTTGAAGCAATCGTTGATAAAATTTACGTGTGTTCGCGAGACAGCTGTCAAGTGAACTAATGACAGATGACAGTGTGGTTCCGTAACCATAACTCGTGTAACTATGTTGTTCTTCTAAACAGCGCATCTAGTACAGTCGACTGCATGACAGTGATAACACTTCAATTCGAAAACCGCCCTTACTGCTTACGAAATAAAGATGCTGCTAATGGCAAAGTTTTACCACCGACGTGCGGTCGACCGTACGATCATGGTCTAGAAATATTTTAATTTTAAAGGTAGTTTTTTTTATTTTTGCATTCATCGTATTGAAATGGTCTAAAAAATCTTACAGACCTTACCTACGAGGCACAAAATATAGTCTCAGGTTTTACTATCATCATCATCATTTCAGCCGAAAGATGTCCACTGCTGGACATAGGCCTCCCCCAAGGGGGAGGATATGCCATAATCGCCAAGTTTGGCAGGCGGGTTGGCGATCGCAGTTGGTTGGTTAAATACTCAGAGAACGCTGCTGCCCATCCCCTGGTGAATCCATTAGTCGCCTTTTACGACACTCACGAGAAGAGATAAGGGTGGTGCTATTTTTTATGTCCGGCACTACACGGTTTAGCTATGGGATCAAAGTATTCTTCTAAACCTTATACACATTGAAGAATACGCATGTAAGCAGGCAAAGATTTCCTTTCCACATCATATTACAGTTTCCGTCACGAATGAACTGCTTATGTGCCAACATCAATATTTTAGATAATCCGTGTGTTATTACGATCGTAACATTTGTTCTCGCAATGAAATGATTTATTTACGTTTTGCAATCAATGGAATATTTGTTAACACGAGCTCAGGTTGTTGGAATACATCCCATACGCAGCGTTCATAAACTCCCATTTGGCCCTTGCCTCCCTATATTGGATGGTACATGTTTAATAAATAAATAAATATTTTTGGGACATTTTTACACAACACCATCTAGTCCCAAACTAAGCAGAGCTTGTGCTATGGGTACTAGACAATGGATATAATACATATATACTATTTTTTTTGTAAATACATATTTATGATACATAATAAACAACTAACAATAACTTCTTAGGTTTTCGCGATCGCTACACATTATAATAAAACAAAGTTTAACCGGATTAAATCGCGTATATTATTTAAATTGGTTTCCCTGACGTTTCGAAAGCTTTGCAGCATTTCGTGGTCGCAGGTAGACTAAGCCTCACGGAGCATTCTACAAACGACCGATATGTACATAGAATTCTCCGTGAGGCTATTGAAATTAAAAAACATCCTAATTTTAATAGAGAAGATGGTTGGCAGCTACTACCTGTTTGGAACCCAGTCCTAAAAATAATCAAGTCCCAAACAGCACGCAACACTGTAAAAGATAATGATATTGTGAGTGATTACTGCGTGCATCGAAACGATTTTAATTAATAATATTGTACGGTAGATTAAAATATTTTTTTTAGAAATATTTGTAAAGACGCTTGTCATCTTAATCTACCTGCGACCACGAAATGCTGCAAAGCTTTCGAAACGTCAGGGAAACCAATTTAAATAATATACGCGATTTAATCCGGTTAAACTTGGTACATGTTTCTTTCCTATTATTTTTTGTGAACGCGAGGAGCGTTATAATTATTGCTGAGCGTTATGTTTGTGACAAGTTTTGAACTCAATAAATCAGTACATTCTAGCCAACTTCCAAGCAAAAGAAATGGAGCTATAACATGCTTTTCCACGCTACAGGCAGACGCTGACTGGGGAAAATAAATCACTATGCTAGAGCTCGTAGGCGATTTGAAACAACTTGCAAGTAAATGTCTCAGTTTTCGAAACAATTTTATTATTAACTTGGCAATGTACTGATGTTGACAGACAGTAAAAACATAAATATAGTGTAGTAATATTGAAATCATACAAATGTCAGCTTAGTACATTTTATTAAACAAATACACCCCTTATTGTAAAGATCCCTTTTCCTTTAAAGCTGCTTTCAGAGGCCAGAACAGTGTGTATTTATCTGCGCACCGACCGCATGGAGCTCCGGAGCGGATACACATGTGTGATGTTAGAACATTGTTTTACAGTGACGCAGACTTCTCCGTACGGAACCGCTCCGCATCAGGTCCGTCCAGTCGACTGCATGACAGTAGTAACACTTTAATTAGAAAATCGCCCTTACTACTAACAAAATAAAAGCGCTTTCAATATCAAACTGTTGCCACTGAGGTGCGGTCGACCGTACAATTCAAAGTTCAATTCCGATTCAGAGCACTGCGGACTCGATGCATGTGAACAATCCGTACCCGTGGTCCGTACGGATCGTACGCACTGCTCCGTAACCAGCCAAAGAAAAAACAAGCGAGGGATCACAAAATGTCTAAAAGGTAACTGAGGCCAACTGTGTGTACACCTCTGATCTTACCAGGGCTCACAAACATTTTGTTGAGTTCCAAATACGTGTTCGTATTCCAAACATTTTGTTCTTGATTGATCGTGTTTTAAACGGGCGGGCGTGCGTCGTTGCTATCGATAGTTAAAATTAAATGTGTCATGTCGATCCATCAAAATTGTCACGCGTCCGAAATTGTTGCCAGCGTACAATCTAAGCTGTTCGCTATTATTTTTTGGACGTTATTTTGACTTGATTTCGTTATTGTTGATAGGTAATTATTTTATAATAATTGTGTCATTAAATGGTCATTATCATTTCAGCCGAAAGACGTCCACTGCTGAACATAGGCCTCCCCCAAGCATCGCCACAACGACCGGTCCTGTGCCTTCCGCATCCAGCGGATTCCCGCGACCTTCACCAGGTCGTCGGTCCACCTTGGATTAATTGGTCATTTATATATATATATATATATATTTAGTATTATATCCATTGTCTAGTACCCATATTACAAGCTCTGCTTAGTTTGGGACTAGATGGTGCTGTGTAAAATGTCCCAAAAATATTTATTATTATATTTATTTTTTAACTCGGTTTACCGTAATCTACTGCTGATAAAAGGCATTTTCTGAATTTTGATCCAGGAATTACATGACAACTGAGAAATCAATATCAGTCGTATCAGCACTCCTCCCGTAAATAACTCTAAAATAAAGTGAGTCTAAGTCATCAACGAGTCCTTCCAAACGCATTTTTTGGTTTTCTAATGAGCTACGGACGCTTCCCATAAATCTAAGATAACTGTACAAATTCAAAATGACAAAACAAACGAACGTGTAAATAGTGAACACACGATGTTCTTTAAAGGAAAATGTACCTTGATACCCTTGAAATCCTTAAATTACAAAAAAAAAAGGATGATTTATTCTTTATGGATAAAAAAATTTAAATAGTTGATGGTGTGCATCTTCTTCCCTAAATTTCTTGAAAGCTGGCTATATCTATATTCCAAGTATTTTTTATTCTGTTTGCGCTATTAGAGCTATAATTCTTAAATATGAAATAAATTAATAGTTTAAACAACACTAGAAAAACACGCTTCTCCATGTACAGGTCTATATACATTTTATACAGGCACCTATCTCAATATTTACACTATTCAATATATAATAGGTTTGTTATAACCTTGAAACCTGATCGTGTTCAAAGTCCATTACGTGGCCTTTCTCACAACTGCAAACACGACTATGATACGATATTCCATCATGGAATGCCAGTGCCTATCTTCCGGCTTCATCATCAGACCTTGAAACCTAATCGTAGTCAAAGTTCATTACAAGACTTTTCTAAGAAATCCAAAACAGCTTTGATACGATTTTCCATCATGAAGTTCCAGTTCATATCTTTCGGCTCCATCATCAGATAAGTTCGACAGTACCATATTATTGTATTGTCATCAGAACTACATACAGCTGCCAATTTTCATTACGCTACGACCCTTGGAAGATGGTTAAATTAGTTATCTTCGATTCCATTACATAGTTACATACAGGTCGACCTAATAAAAGCGTGTTAAAAAAAACCTTAGTTACTATTTTTCTCATAGCAACTTGTTTCCCTTTGATACTAGCATATATAAAACAAATCAAAGGCTACTTGGTCCAGATTCAACTGTTATTTACCACCTTGAATGTATTTTAACCTCACATTTCAAGCTAGTTTCGCTTTTTGGGTTAAAAAAACTCTAAATAATATATTTCATAGCCTTACGCCTAAAATTCTAGTAAATTTAATTTAAATTACTAAAGAAAGAAAGAAAGAAAAATATTTATTTTGGCTTGCACAGATCGCATTAACACAAAATAGAACTATTACAATAAAGATAACGAAAAAAATTATACAGCCAGATATTAAACTACTATTATTAAACACAACAAATAACTGTTAAACGACTGTTATTGAATATTAGTGAACACCAACTCTAGAAGACTCAATTTTCTTACGCGTGGCTATCATTTATTCACTAAAATTACGCAAACATACACAATTGAAACAAACAAAGTGTTAGTTCTAATACGGGAATCAACCACAACGCTGATCACAAAACGAGGATTCTACACCGTGCACCGCACAGCCAAAGAAGTCCCTAATTCGGGAAAAGTGTAATTAGTTTCCTAATGGTGTCGATTCTCTTGTCCATAAACTAAACTTAATTTAAACTATCGCTTTCTTTTACGAAAAGTAGATACGTGGGACACTCAGAAAGTTTTGCGAAACTAAAAAAAATTGTTCTATCCGTACATATATTTTTATCAAATCTTTTCAAAGTACTTTCCACCAGCCTCTATACAAAGATTCATGCGCCTAAACCAGTTTTCAAAACACTTTTTCCAGTCCGCCGCAGACACCTCGTTTACAGCCTGCTCGAACGCAGCCAGCGCATCTTCCGGCGACGAAAATTGTATCCCTTTGAGCTGATTTTTTATTTTTGGGAATAAAAAGAAGTCACACGGTGCTAGATCAGGGCTGTAAGGAGGGTGACCCAGGAGTTTGACTGGCGTGCTGTCCAGGAAGTCCCTCGTTTTGAGTGCGGTGTGCGCAGGTGCATTGTCGTGGTGGAGCAGTAGCCCGCGGAGCCCTGTGTTTGGTCGCTTGTTGCTTATAACAGAGAAAACTTCTGGCAAACATTTGGTAGTATACCATTCGGCATTAATGCTTCTTTGATCCCGTAAGGGAATTGATACCAAGTGGCCAGTCAAATTAAAAAAGCTAGCGATCAAAATCTTACCCCCGCTTCTAGATCGCTTCACTTTGGTAGGCGTTGGCTCATTTTGAAACACCCAAACAGTCGACTGGCGCTTGGTTTCTGGGTCGTATTGATAAATCCAGGACTCATCACCTGTAACGATGTCGTAAACACGCCGAGATGAGCCTGCTTCAAATTTGTTAAGCATATCACGGCACCATTCCACCCGGGCCTGCTTCTGAGCATCGGTGAGGTTGTGCGGCACCCAGCGTGATACTATCCTCCTCACGCGAAGATGGCTGTGTAGAATCTCGTGAACGCTTCCCGATCCAATCTTCAATATGTGTTGAATCTCCTGATATGTAATTCGCCTATTGTCTTGGATTAAATTTTTCACTGCTAGCACGTTTTCTTCGGTAACAGCCGTCAAAGGGCGACCGCTTCTTTCGTCATCCCCCAAAGTTGGTCGACCGCGCTTGAATTCGTTATACCAACGATACACGGTTGCCTTGGAAGGGCCTTCATCCATGAATGCCATTTGAAGTCTATCGTACGATTCATCCGGTTTCAGGCGACACTTGAAATCGTATAAAATCATAGCTCTAAAATGTTCCCGGCGCAGATCCATATTTCAGTGAGACACAATACTTTGAATTAACTCGCAAAAAATGTGGAGGGAAATTTTGAAATTGGAACTTACTTATTTTTACTTATAAATAATCATATTTTCGAAAAACATTATAACTGGCCAGTCTCCCATATATAAAAACTTTTTTTCGCAATACTTTCTGAGGGGCCTGGTACAAGACAAGGATGGCAACAATTTTTGTGCTGTCAAATTAGTCGAAATTAGAATTCCCATACAAATTCAGTCGTGATATCGGAACGTGCCGATCAAAAATACGAAGATAAAACGTAAACTAATTTGACAGATCCAAAATTGTTGCCATCTCTTTCTTGTCTTCAACTCTTCACTATCAGAAAATATATGAATATTTTAAATTAAGTTAAGTTTGTGAACAAGGGAAGCAACACCAATACGTAGTTCC
Organism: Asteroscopus sphinx; assembly: GCA_949699075.1. Taxonomy (NCBI): domain Eukaryota; kingdom Metazoa; phylum Arthropoda; class Insecta; order Lepidoptera; family Noctuidae; genus Asteroscopus; species Asteroscopus sphinx. The sequence continues at coordinate 23,689,049 of OX453007.1, forward strand.
GATTTCTAAAAATAAAATAAAATCCTTCCTAATAAACTATGGTATTGCAAAAATTTGTAGTACAATTGCAATGATCATAACGCCAAATTTTCTCAAGAGGATGTTTTTCCAGTGAATGCTGCATGCACTACGCTTCTCCGTTTGTAATAAACGTAGATAACCGATAACTGTCGGTAAAATATAGCCAATATATATATATATATAACCCAGCGTAAAAAATACATCACTATGCTATAATTTTATGTAATAGTACCGTACTAGTAGAGCTCCTTTATGATAGAGGTCGTCCGGGGAAGTACTACCACCGTACCTATTTCTGCCGCTAAACATTAATACTTGCATTGCGTTGTTCCGGTGCGAAGGATATGGGTGCCGGTGAAATTATAATCAAATGAGACTTTCCATCTTCATGTCTCAGTTTGGCAAATCGACTCGCAATATCATTTAGGAAAAAACCTAAGAGGTATTGCAGTTGTTATGGGCAAAAGGTAACCGCTTAAGATCAGGTGATCCCTTAGCTTGTTGCGCCACCATATAATATATAAAAAAATGCTGCTTCCGTTAAAATATTTACGTGATGTATTACACAAAGAACGTTTTCAGATACCTGTCCATTATAATATCGTAATCACGATAAAAGCCTACACTCGACTTGCACAAGAATTATGTAAATATCCGTTGAGTAAACATAAATTGAATAAATTTAGATCATCCATCAAAGTATCTTGGATAACGTGAATTATTGCTTATTCTTGTCTAAGAAAAAACCTCTCATCTCTAAACATGGAGGAATATTTTAATGTCTTTTTTAATTTTGTCGTCGAAGACAATGACAAATTGCTCTTTAAAAATGTATACAACAGCGTTTTTATTTTATCTTCGTTACGTGTAGTGAGATTAGTTTAAAAACATTATGCTGCGTAATTCTAAAAGATGATCAAACAAACGAAAGCATTATTTAGCAGAAAAATTACTTTTCTTTTTATATTTTGTAATTCTGTAATCTCGATATTCCGACTACACTTTTATAGAAAAAATAGATAAAGACTAATGTTAGTTTAATTTTATTACTGATCTACCTTGCCATCTCTGTATCACGCTAAGGTTGACTGGGAGAGAATGCCTAAGGCATTAAGTCCGCCTACAGTTGCATTAAATTTAAATAAACAAGATCTGTAACCGTGCCATATTTCTAGAGCAAATAATAAATAATGTGCTAAGTCATCTAAAAATACTTGAAAAATTCTACGATTATTTAATACCCATATATTCACTTAGAAACATAGCGAGGGTTTGAGAATAAATCCTGAACAACTCTGAAAATAAATAATTGGCGGCATTGTCAATGGGTGGAAATACCTGCAAATTGTTTTGGTGGTTTCTCACGCATCGTTTTTGTGTCGCACGCGACACACGGAGGTAATTTGTTTGTTTACAAATAGGTATTTAAATAAAAATTAAAAAATTGGTATTGATTTTTTTATTGATTCGTGTTCAGTATCAGTGGTATAGTCACCTCCTTAAATATGGCACTAATGCAGATCAACATGTTGAATAAATAAATCTACTATTTCGGTTTCTAACTGTATAAACTATACTACTAAAACACACACACACACCCTACCTACACAAATACTCACTACACAAACACTACTTCTGTATATACTACTCTGTATAATATACTTATTAGCAGTCGCCCGCGGCTTCGCTCCTGTGGTATGACGCTGCAAAAAATGTAACTGCATACAAACTTTACCAGATCTTTTATTCCCTTTAGAGATAGAATTTCAAATAATCACTCCTTAGTGCACCTGTAGAGTACCAAGAAATATTTCCCCCAAATTTCAAATCTCTAGATCAACTGGTATACAGCCAAAATTAATATCCAGTCTATCCACGATTTACCCTACTAGAGATAGAAATTTTACATATTTTGTATGGAGCTTATGTCAAATTCCTATCTCTAGTAGGGCAAATTGTGGATAGATTGGATATTAATTTTGGCCGTTGGTCACTGCGTTGTTTGTCAGTCGGTCAGTCAGTCACGGTACTGTTTTATAGGTATAGATTACTTTTCGTATGTTTTTTTTTTTTTTTCTTTTTTTTTTAAATTTCGATGCATAAAATAATTATAACTTTGTAAATTCGTTTTTTATTAAATCCTACTAATGTTATAAATGCGAAAATATGAATTTTTGTTTGTTTGTCCTTCAATCACGCTGAAACGGTTGAATTCATTTGGATACAATTTAATACACAGATAGACCATGTCCTAAATTAACATATGATAGTTCAAGTTTTAAAACAGCAAGCGAGAAATGAGATATAAAATAATATAAATAATTATAGCAAGCCTTAATTGATCCATGTTTCCGAAACTTCTAACATCAAGTGAGCATGATGAAGCAACAAATTCAAAAGAATAAAAAAATTAATTGCATCTCTTTATTTTCGTTTCTACAAGTACAGAGTTTTCGTACGAAATGAAAAAAGTTTCATTGTGTTTTACCCCTGGCGTCACATTTGAACAATACGTGATCGCGACTTGGTAAGGCCTCAGTTATTTTCTATTTGCTAAGGCAATAGTCCTTTAATTTTCTAGTATTTTGTAACCTTTCTTTGGCAAATACACCGGGTCTGTTAGGTTTCAGTCTAATTAAGCTCGTACTACTATGGCAACTCTTTTTAGGTTTATTTCTAAAGGCAATTTTCTCACTTTTATACTCTTGTTTATTTCTGACATTAACCTATATCACATTAATTGAATGAATTTGATGTAGTAAACAATAACCTATTTTAAAAAGAATATATCCATGGAGTTTCTTGTTGGGTCTTTCCATAGGACCCACAATTTGGAACCGTGCAACGAAAGCCTGACGTTTCAGTGCCTGTAATTGGGTTTATTTGAAATAGAAACATTTGAATTAAATTGAATTAAATAAAAATAAAAGTTTATTATGGTGTTTCTATTTGTATTGGTTAATGACAATAGGCTCGCCCCCTATTACATGGGACTTATAACTCGTACGAAATGTGGGTGTACTTGTACTATTACACCTCTGCCCCCTTCGGGAAATACAGGCGTGATCTTATGGTATGTTATGTTTATTTATATTTATATCTTGTTACTGTGTAATAGTTGTAAACATAAAATTTTTCCTATGTCGAAGAACCTAACTACCAAAACAAACTAAATAATATTTTTGCACCAAACAATATTCTTGGAAAACCGTACTTTTATTTTTCTTCAATCAAACCACATTTACTTATGAGGCGTAGTAACTGTAATAAGTGTATTAATACTGAGAATCAAGACTTGCCTACAAAACAGTTGCAGTAACTGCACACGTGCAGCGCATTCGCCAGATGAGTACTTACCCTTACAGCCAAAATTGTTCCTTTGCAGAAGAGCACAGACCTGTAAGCCTGTAGACGCCGATTATAGTTGGATAACCCTGGTCACCAAATATATGCAGTAGCACTGCATATCATACGCCGCCAATTGGAACGTGAATCCGTCAGCAAGCGGAACCACAATCATACCACCGAACTTTTGAGCCGACCAATCATAACGCGCCGTGCGCCCCCTGTCCCCCGGCAACATTTTACGACTGTGTTGTCATGCAAAACTTTGTTTATGCGGCGTCTTGGCCTTAGACTAAGCCCACGCAGCGATTTTTTTTCGCACGATTTTTATTTGCGCTCTTTTTATTCGCGCACTGATTCTCACCTATCGCCGCGATTTTAAATCGCCAGGGCATATGATTCCGTGTGTTACAGATTTAGCGATAAAAATCACAGTGCAGTGTAGGCCTTACTGGTCTGACTGGTCTGTGCAAAAGAGGGAACGTGCTATTCTTCTTGTGTAACCTAACACTTCATTATAAGGCCCCTGGCCCTTATCTTCTTGTTCATAAAAGTGAAAATGTGTTACAGCTTAACCTCTAATATATGTGGGTAACAAACAAACAGATAAAATCCGAATATCAACCAATTCCAGCTTTGATTACTGAAACCGTACCCCTACAAAGAAGTTTCCATTCCTGATAACTTTTCCGAGCAACATACCCAAATGTACAGATCGTATATTATTTTATCTTCGTAATTGTTACAATATTATACGTAGCTCAATCTCGGCGTATTACGGAGAGACCTAAATTGCTTTTTTCTCTATGTAGTAAGAGGCTGCCTCGAACCAGGGATTACGCAAAGGCGACCTTTAGCTCCGGGCGGTTTTTTCCGCCCCAGCTCTTTGGGCGGGCCATGCTTCAGACGTTTTTCTTCCCTTTGCGTAAAAAACATAGCGCTTATTTGTATTCTGAAAGAGAATAACTTTTCAGTCGGTTTCAGTTTACATAATTAACAGAGAACAATTTTATAATTTTCTGTAACAACACGATTTGAATATTTCTTGACTGTTATTATAATATATATTTACATAATTATGTTTTGGCATAATAAACGTTAACGAACAGTGAAATACTTTCGTTTTATCTATATTATTATAATTATCCTGATGTATCCCACATAAATACATATAGCTTTTTAGGAAGTAGCAATTAGCTTATCTTCTTGGCCCTCACGAATTCATTGTACAGTCAAGCGTATTTTTATCATTATTTATTTATATTAATCACGCTAAACTGATCGAGTTTATATTTTCGACGTCGGCTGTAGCTGTGCACCAGCGCCACAGACCAGTAAACCTGTAGTACCACAGATACCCTCGGTCACCAGGAATATACAGTACAAGCACTGCATAACATACGCCCCGCCGCCTATCAAGACGTCAGTCCGTCAGCGAGCGGCACCAATCATACAGAATCATACCACCGAACTTTTGAGCCGACCAATCATAACGCGCCGTCCGCCACCCAGTCCTCGCCAACATTTCACGACTGAGTTCTCAGGCAAAACTTTGTTCTGGATGTGACCAGCGCTGTGGCACTTCTTCGTGCATGTGGCACTGAATGCACTTCGTGCATGTATACTGAGTGATGGTCGTTTTGTGCGGATGTAAGCTTAGCCGATAGACGCACAGTTGCTTATTTGTCGGTGTTCTACTAGTTAAAACTTGTTTAAATGTACCAAATTTATGGAAAATAAAGTATTTATTTATTTATTTATTTTGTTACTTATTGGTTCACAAGCTAATTCGTACCTTATAATAAAACAAGTTTAACCAGTTGTGCTTTGGAGAGAGTGCGCAAGAACTCCATGAGCTTATTCCGCTATCTTCTTTCATTCATCGGACACATATAATCACTGCAGGATATCGTCTACATTTGGTAGAATCCCAAATCAGGGCCAAGCGCTTTGAGAACTCTTTCATAATGTGCACAGCCAAGTTGTGGAATTCACTGCCGGCATCTGTATTTCCGGGCACTTACAACCCTAACGCCTTTAAAGCTGGAGTGAAACGGCACCTAATAGGTTTGCTCGCTCCATCGTCGACCACATCTTAACAAAGCTGTCTAAATTGCGGTCAAAAGCAGATCTATATCTCATTAAAAAAAAAGTTACGCATGGTAGACGCAGTTATGGCAGAATAAACATGAAAGCAGAATACATGCAGTAGAATTGAGAGCTTTGAGAAGTATGTGTGGTGTAACTTTGAGAGATAATGTAAGGAATAACGTGATAAGGGAGCCTTGTGGAGTGAAAGAAGATATAGATAGTTACAAATATTGAGAAAGATATGTTAAGATGGTAGGGACATATAGAGAGGATGGACAAGAGGAGATGGACGAAACAAGTATACGAAGCGAGTGTGTATGGAAGAGTTGGAGGGGAATTACTTTGGCGAACGTATCACAATCAAATTGCGGACATTCTCAAAAATGCCAGGTTAAGAGTACTCCAAACCGATTAGCATGCATGACGAGGTTAGTCAGTTTCGCTTATAATGCTTTCGTTACCATGGATACTGTACTTACTGTTAGGTGTACATTGGGACGTCTTATATCGATATAATATGGGCGTTCGCCTTGACTTTTCCACGTGCTGCTTAGTATACATAGAAACACAAATCTGAATTCTTAGAAACACATTCAATCTTTGTTCAGCATTATATAGCAAAATTTCCACTTCGATCTACTCGTACAGTCGACCTCACGTCAGTGGTAACACTTGAATTACGAAAACCGCCCTTAGTGCTTACGGAATAAAAACGCTGTCAAGGTCAAACTGTTACCACAGACGTGCGCTCGACTGTACATGCCTAAAGCTGTGGAAATCATCTACCCACGCAAAAAGAATTACATTTCAAATTACTTTTACGTAACACGTAAACAACTAACATCCACATTCTCCCGCCTCGGGGCTCAGTTAAAGTCGATTTACACATTACCGGCGGCTACCGGGGAAATTATATATGCGGACTCCGAAATGAAACAGTATCGTTACTTTGCATAAACTGTGCTGTTCTGAAAGGTCTTGGCGGTAAATGTTGCTAACAACATTATTTTGGGCCTACGATATTTCAACGTCCTTATCGTCTTTTGGAATACAAATAGACCCGAAAATTCAGACCCTGGAGAGGACAGCAGCACGAGTTTGCTGTATGCTGGTGTGGGGGAAACAATATAGATTTCCGGGACGTGGCAAAAGCGTAGCACTAGAGGGACACCGCGTCGCGGCCCAATGGAGCTCCTGGAGCTCCTCTATTTTGTGCTGTGGATGGCCAACGTGTGGTTTTAGTCGGTAGGACTCCGACATATCCCTACCATACCATACCTTCCCTAGATGGAGAATATCTATGAGGATTTCCACCTGAAACTAAAATAAAAAGGTTTCATAATATTACAATAATTTTAATAGGATACATAATATATCGTGCCTTACGTAATCAACTATCTACCAACCTATTAACTAGGTAAACATGTGTTCAAAACGTAGCTACAACCCCTATATTGATAAACCATTACTTCAACAAACTCGAAACAGCTCCGACAAGGTCAAGGGTCAAAATTAATTTACTGTATCAGGTGTCTTATAAGCAAATATGCTTTGAAAATTGATCGCTCGCGACCTTGCCCCGGGCCAATGTGAGTCGACCCTTATGTTAAGTTCGACTGGTGATTCTGTCACCTTCCCTCAGTTGCTGTTATTACACGTAGACAGCGGTAGACATAATCTCTTGAACAAATATAAGGCGCCGTCGACATCTGCCTGTCGCTTTACGCCAAATACTCCAGAATACCGACGTTGTTGGAGTGTTTGCATTACTGTAAGGGCGTCAGCTAATTGATTTAATTTCGCAGTGAATATTTTTTCGTCTGTTTACTCTACTCTGTTTTGTTGATGAAGTAATTATGGAAAAGTAATTTGGAATGAATAAGGAAGTAATTATAATAATTGGAAGCAGGATGTTTGATTCTGATTAGACTTGGCTGTTGAGAGATTTAATGAATAAAATAATTATGGAACATGCCACATAAGAAATATTAATACACATACACATATTCGATTCGGCAGTATTTGTTGAACAACAAACCCGAACCGAAGCAACTACTCTATATACCAGGCCCCTCAGAAAGTATTGCGACAAAAAGTTTTTATATATGGGAGACTGGCCAGTTATAATGTTTTTCGAAAATATGATTATTTATAAGTAAAAATAAGTAAGTTCCAATTTCAAAATTTCCCTCCACATTTTTTGCGAGTTAATTCAAAGTATTGTGTCTCACTGAAATATGGATCTGCGCCGGGAACATTTTAGAGCTATGATTTTATACGATTTCAAGTGTCGCCTGAAACCGGATGAATCGTACGATAGACTTCAAATGGCATTCATGGATGAAGGCCCTTCCAAGGCAACCGTGTATCGTTGGTATAACGAATTCAAGCGCGGTCGACCAACTTTGGGGGATGACGAAAGAAGCGGTCGCCCTTTGACGGCTGTTACCGAAGAAAACGTGCTAGCAGTGAAAAATTTAATCCAAGACAATAGGCGAATTACATATCAGGAGATTCAACACATATTGAAGATTGGATCGGGAAGCGTTCACGAGATTCTACACAGCCATCTTCGCGTGAGGAGGATAGTATCACGCTGGGTGCCGCACAACCTCACCGATGCTCAGAAGCAGGCCCGGGTGGAATGGTGCCGTGATATGCTTAACAAATTTGAAGCAGGCTCGTCTCGGCGTGTTTACGACATCGTTACAGGTGATGAGTCCTGGATTTATCAATACGACCCAGAAACCAAGCGCCAGTCGACTGTTTGGGTGTTTCAAAATGAGCCAACGCCTACCAAAGTGAAGCGATCTAGAAGCGGGGGTAAGATTTTGATCGCTAGCTTTTTTAATTTGACTGGCCACTTGGTATCAATTCCCTTACGGGATCAAAGAAGCATTAATGCCGAATGGTATACTACCAAATGTTTGCCAGAAGTTTTCTCTGTTATAAGCAACAAGCGACCAAACACAGGGCTCCGCGGGCTACTGCTCCACCACGACAATGCACCTGCGCACATCGCACTCAAAACGAGGGACTTCCTGGACAGCACGCCAGTCAAACTCCTGGGTCACCCTCCTTACAGCCCTGATCTAGCACCGTGTGACTTCTTTTTATTCCCAAAAATAAAAAATCAGCTCAAAGGGATACAATTTTCGTCGCCGGAAGATGCGCTGGCTGCGTTCGAGCAGGCTGTAAACGAGGTGTCTGCGGCGGACTGGAAAAAGTGTTTTGAAAACTGGTTTAGGCGCATGAATCTTTGTATAGAGGCTGGTGGAAAGTACTTTGAAAAGATTTGATAAAAATATATGTACGTATAGAACAATTTTTTTTAGTTTCGCAAAACTTTCTGAGTGTCCCACGTATGTTCGGTTTTTATCCGGCTCGTGCCGATCAGCAAAGCCACCACTCTCGGGTCACTTTTGATCGATTGGCAAAACCTGAGCGTCATAAGTCGGCAGTTGATTTTTACCACCCAGCTGTGCCGATCAATGCTCACCCGTGAACAGTTAATCCGAGTGGCTTTTTTTCCGTAATTTTTTTTACATATTTGATTTTGCCGCCCGGCTGTGCCGATTAATGCCGGCCTGAATATGTTTGTAGCACCTTACCGTTCATCTTATTACACGAATTATCATAGTCGTGCTTCTGTTCACATTAAAGAGAATTAGTCTTGGGCTGAGCATATTTTATTATTAATATGAGCACGTCCAGCTGCCACATCTAGTGTTAACACCAAAAGCATACACAAATCGAATTAGTTCCAGCAACCATTCGATTCTTTATTAACGCATCAAAAAGGGCAGCTATTTGTACGTACACAATGGAATGATAAACATTTGCAAAAAATCCCGATTAAGCACGGCTCCCCCTTGAACATTCGCAAATTGTAATCTGTGACGTATGCACGGTGGCAAAGCTGTCATTCCTGTTGGGGTCTCTTGCGCTCCGGTCGGGGTGTCTATTATTTATCATAACCCATCAATTTGTTTCGGTGACTGATGAATGCGGGCGCACCGCCGCAGACCGCAAGCTATACGCCAGATAATCGAGCGTTTAATTTGTGCTCTCCGCTTTATACGAGCACTACGTGACGTTCACCATACCCGGAATGTGGTGTCATTTAAAATTTTAACATTGCAGAAAGCTCTATTAAAAATTCGCCGCAACTTTTTTGTGAAATGAAAAAATACAGATTTATTATTTAAACATTTTTTCCATAAACGCCCATTTTGTGTGCTTTCTAATGTAGTATGATTTCAGTTTAATATAATTATAAATATTCGAACAAAATGGCTTTTGAGTGTAGACCGCACCGTATAAAGGGGTTTAATAATAGCTTTTTAGCACCATGTACATAATAAGTACCTATGTAATAAAAATTAAAATGAATTTTGGTTTTTACCTTATTAAGCTAGGTAAAACGAATATTAGTTGAGTTGATAAAATAATAAACATATAGCTAAAATTCTGAAATTCACATCATTCATTTTTGAACTTGTTGGAAAAAAATGTTTTATATTGACATACCCATAACATTTTTGCACGTCACTCAATCACACAGATTTCTATAGGACTCCCCTTTCAATCATCGCCACCGTGTGGTCCCAGCAACCGATAATAACCCTCGGGAAATTGGAAAGCAAACGGCCCAATCCCAAAAGTTTACGCGCACGAATCTGCGAACCACAGCTAATTCCTAATAAGAACGTACAAATGTTTTTCCGCCAATCGTATTTGTGGGTTTCTGCATCCTCCGTTGTAATCACCAATCCCAATTGTTATGTCTACCATAAACGTTACCGTAAATCAATGTTTTAAAAGTAATCCTATAAAAATATGCCGTTACATTTTACGGCAGCATAACTTGGTAAAGTTGAATTTTCATTTTGGTAACTGACAAACTTTTCAGTTTTTAAACTGAGGTGGTCATTAAGCTTTTGAAAAATCACCGAAGAACCGTTGCGTGGGTATGCAGCGACCTCTAAACGCTGCCGCACACTAGGCCACCGGTGGCGGCTACAGCAAAACCAATCGTGGCCGCCACAAGTTGCGGACGAGATTTTTCATACATTTATATATAAATACATATATCTAATGGGCTTGCGTTTGACCGCCACCTTACCTGAAGTTAAGCGATAGTGCGTTCGACGATGATACACGCTTGCTTAGCAAAAAATGTTATATGTTATCGACGCAAACTGGGCATATCAGTGGCCAGCGCTCGCTACTTGTGGCTGTGTTTAGTCGCCTGCCACCTGCCCACCCCAGCCACAAAAACCGGCTGGCTTCAGTCCTACTGTGAGCACTGTACCAAACATCAAGCTAGTAGTCACGACTGGCTGCATCTAGTGGCTCGACGTGGCGTCCACTGGTGGCCCAGTGTGCGTCAGCGCTTACAGGATTTGGGAACTCGTGACAAGTGATATTTATTAGCACACACATATTGTTGTTGGTGATAAATGTGCTCCCATTAAGGCACTACCTCTCCCACCTGACATGGAATTTCATTTAAAGAAGCGGAGCATATTGCTCCGTTCCACTTGCTAATTTTGTTACAACATGAATCATGTTTATGAGACAGCCGCATTTTTGTGCGTGTTACTCCGTGCTCTATAAAACTGATTTATTTATTTATCATTTAAGCAAATAGCTCGTGTGATGCCTACGTGTATGAGCAGATTGTTGGGGCAATTTTTCTATTTTGTGTTTTTTATACTGTTAGATAAAGTGGTAATAAAAGGAAGACAATAATACAGTGAATCAGATCTATATGTTATAAGTAGGTATATCATTCTACAAAAGTTTTGAGATACTAAACAAATGTAGGTAATTATATATTTACTGTGAATAAGTAAATACCAACAGCCTAGGTGGTATTGTAGTTGTTATGGGTGTTAAAGTAAATGCAACTTATAAATCAACAAAACACTAATATCGACTAATTAGTCTGTGAAATTAACTTGCAACACTATATATTTTAGGTGTCTTGGAATACTGTTTTGATATTGTCTTCGATTTCCGTTTTGCATTCAGGCAAGGCAAGTGTATGATTAAAAATAATAAAATTAAATTCACAAGCACGCAGACTTTTATTCTACAATGGGCAAGGTGGGCCTTTAGCTCGTTTAGCCATCCAATAACTTTAAAAAAATACAACAAAAAAGTATACGTAAGTTCTCGAATTGGTAATTGTAATTATTCTAGTATTGTGCTCAGACCAAATGAATAAGATAGACGGAGCGCGTAGAACTAGCGACTGAAGCTAGAAAAAGGAATACAAAATGGCAAAGGAGTACCTACTATTCCGCCCACAGTGTTGGTGAGCCGCGGTCGGTAGCGTCAATCTTATTCTTTTAGTTTGAAGATTAGACGTACGCTCCAGTGACTCACGAACACTGTGGACGGAATAGTAGGTACTCCTTTGCCATTTTATATTCCTTTTTCTGGCTTCATTCGCTAGTTCTACGCGCTCCGTCTATCTTATTCTTTTGGCCTGAGGTATTGTGATTTCAATTCAGATTAGAGATGAGATTTTTTTTTCCAAACCAGTTTCAGCAACAGGATGCTTCGAAAATTGAAATGTAACCTGTATAGCGATTCAGAACCACACGATATCTCAGTTGTCGGTCGATACCGATTGATATCGTACGATAAATAAAATTTTCAATTCAGAATAACCGTATCCCAGATCAATTTGACGAACTGGATACCGAATCGAAGATGACGTCATACCGTACGATTTCCCTCAACATTACACGACATGTAACGCTATCAACGCTATTCACAACGCTGCTATCGAAGGAGAATTACCGAACGTCCGATTATTTTCCCCGACAACTTAACGGGAGCTACTGGGCACCCGATAAATTTTATTTTTGTTAGTTTGAGCCGTAAAATTAATATAAGACATAAAAAACAAAAACAATGCAGTGTAATTGTTGAGAAAAGACGCTGAAGACTCCGAGAAGAACTCAACTCACCCAGACACGCAGTTGCATTTTGCGCTCATTGCGAGATGCATTTTCATGCACAGCCGGATAATTTACTGAATAATATGGGTTACTGCATGACCTTACACTAGCCCTATTATCCTAGTAGAAGAAACAAAGAAGAAATCAAGGGAGACGAATACGCTTTCATAAAATCTTGGACCTAGTGTAAAAAGATGAGGTGGTGTTGTGTAACTTGTGTATTACTGGCATTGACCTGTACCAATGATTACTGGCAAACATATCAAACTATCACTGAAAATTCTACGGATTTTGCCAATCTGAGAGCAGACTCTAAGCTCTTAATATTTAAAAGTGAGGTTAGGTACCTATGTAACAACATATCTAAGAACATAATATTATTTAGCAGTTGATTTGTGAAGTGCAATTGATATATTTATATTTACACTCTATTTTTCTCTCTTGTCTTGTTTAGTAAACAATCTTGGCATGTCTTTTTAATGCAATTCGTCAATAATAATTATTATAAGAATTATGTTAACAATTTTACACAGTAAGTACCTACCTAACATTTTTTAACCTTATTACATGTGCAGAACTAATAAGTAATTATATATTATCAGTAGTTATTTGAGTAAAGAGACATGCCAAGATTGTTTACTAAATAAGAAAAGAGCAAAAAAAAAATGTGTATAGTAGCTACCTTAATTATTATATATTGTAGAGTGGAGTGTTGAGAAACTCACAAATCATACATATAAAAAACACAGGTAAAAGAGATATTTAAAAATAAAAACACATTTTATATTTTATTTTTATTTCTTTTCAATTATAATGTCTTACTATTGTCTTGGTACCTAGCCCAATTAAGATACCATATTATAGATATTATATGGGTGCAGCAGCCTACAGTTTGTCTGCCTATGATGCAGTAACAATGTTTTAAAGTGCGTGGCAATGTGGTTACCAACTGTAGGCAACCCCGGAGGAAGCTACAGTATCTCTGCGAGAAGTGTTGACTATAAATCTTGATTGAATGCAACCTCTAAGAAACCATAAAGCATATTCTTTCTATAATCTGGCTTTCTGTACTATAGTCTAATAATACAATTGTAGGTATGGGCTGGTTCATCCTCACTTCTTCATTTAGATGCTCAGGGGGAAGAACTGTGTGCCTGTATTATCATTGAAGTATACACTGAGCTGGAAACCATATGAAAAGCAGCTCGGTCTGCAAGCACACAACAAGTATGGCATATTATGCAACTTACTGCTTCTACCTGCAACAAACATACATAGTATAATATAACGGGCTGTTTCCGCAACTCCACGTCTGAGTGTGTATTTTGTATACATAATACAAACATACATAATCATTAAAGTAATTAAAAATCAATTTGACTAGCAGTAAAGTTGTGAACAATATTTCATAGACTGATTCAACTTACAGTTTAAGGTATAATCCACTCTTGTATAATATTACAAATTGTTATTTCACGAGTTGAACCAGTGTCAAGTAGGTGACTGACACTTGATGCAAGAGAACATCCACAGCAGAGACAAACTGTCTTTGTTCATCAACAGATAGTCTTTGAAACAAGTCCTAGTAAGCTTGGTCATGGTCATGCTGTTTACCTGAAAGATAGAAAATGTATTTAATGTTAACAAATCATGATTACAGTATTGTGTCATTTTTCTCTCTCGACACATGAATACTTATGCTGTCGGTTTGGTCAGTGTGGCCTTAGGAGTTTAGGTACTTATTTATTTAAATGTACCTATAAAAAATCCATGTGCCTTGTAAACGTTTGTATACCCACGGTGAAGGAAACATTGTGTGGCCTGCTACACTGCTGCTAGTATGGTGTGTGTGTGTTGTGCTATAGGCCAGCGTTGTAGACGCTGATGAGCTAATAAATAAGAGGTGAGTAGGTACTTACAAGTTTTGGTGAACGTTATTGTAGAATCACTGACAGACTGTGTAATTTCATCGTCTAAGGCTCGTTTACAGCGATAGTCGCCATTCTACTATTCTCACAAAGATTCATGGTGAACTTTTCTCCAAAAAGAATGTTACTTCCATAGATAGTTACATAGTTCATATATATTACAGTACTCTGTGGATAGTTACTTCTTTCAATTTTGAGTGCGTATTGCGTATGTTATTATTTAATTGATAAACAACAATAAAACCAATAGTCCAAAGATAATATAATCACATAGTCAAAGATGTTTTACAGGGTTACTAGATTCGAGTTTCTGAATTTTCCCCATATTCATATATTTTTTCCCAAAAATGATGATTTTCAACTTTTTTCCCCATTTTTTTTCGAACAGGAAATTTAAAAATATAAGACTATGTTTATTCAAAAACTATAAAAATATTTTATAGTGTATTGTGGATGATATTTAAAACTTTCGATATATCGTCTTCATTCAAACCCTCAATTATTTTCCCAATGACATTACACAAACTAGTACAATTTCAGTATTACATCTGTATTTTCGTTTCTCCAAATATTTCCCCAAGGATTTCATTCCCCGAAATTTCCCCAAGAACGACTTTTTTTCCCCAAAATTGCGAGTAAAACTCCCAATCTACCAACCAAGTATTTTAACGTCAAACGTCACATTGACAATGATTTTGACAGATGGGTGTTTACAAAGCTAGCTTTTTGTAGTAAGTACTTTCATAATTTTATTTTTACAAACAGCCGTTATTCAGCCGTAATTAATTATTTTGTAGTAAGATTAGAACAACAAAACCATAAATACTTTCGGATATATTTTTACATCGCCTAGATATGGGTTTAAAAATGTTTCTATTTATGATACAAAAGAAAACTTCATAAACGCATCATGTAATCTCATGTAATGTAACCAATATCGATACCGTACCCGAAACCGAATCGATCGCTCAAATCGGTTGTTCTGAATAGCCCCGGAAGGTAACATACGGTACGAGTAAGATATCCAATCGAACGGATTCGGCAAGTTATCGAAATGTTCTGAATCGCACTGCTGTTACGACAAATCGCGCATTAGATTGTTTCAGTAACGTCTAAGAACTAAGTATAATACAATTGTTGCTGGTACGTATTGCTGAATGTGCTTATATTATACCCATAATACATAATACTCTTTGTTATATACCTCATAATGATATTAGAAACCTGTTGCAGAAGGAGTCTATTGTCGCAACAAGTTTCATAAAAAAAAAAGAAAAAAAAAAGACGTGTGGCACTCGGAGACTGCCGCGGTAAAGCTATTGCATAGCATTTTTTATGTAAATACAAAGAGGAGGTGCCCTAACGCCGAAACTCTAAGCAGGTATGAGTTACCAGATTGCGGGCCAAATACAACCAATGCCACCTAGAGGCGATTTGCAGAACTAAAGAGACAAGCGTGATATTTCAAAAAGTCATTAAAAGTTCTGCTATTCATCGATAGATGGCAAAACTAAAAAGTATCACCGCTGTGCCGGTCGGAGGGGGGTGTTAGGTTATTTTCGTTACGGAATTTCTGGATTCGGTCTCCACGCTCAAGGCCCGCGTTAGAAGCTATGCAATAGCTTAATAACTGGTTACATGCTGAATCAGCATATCGTGTTACGGACAGCGACGTTACGAAAAACCAACCGCGGGTAATTCGAGAAAACACCCGCCGCTCAAGACAATGACACCCGCATACTTCAGTCTGCTCGTGACCACGGCCAATGTAACTTGGCCGAAACGTCGAGGTTAGTCAAAATGTTTGTTATGTTTTGATTTTATTATGGGCGACAAGTCCCGTAACTATAGTTCAATATGAGTGAAATTCGCGAAATTTTAAAAACTTCAACTGGTTACATCATTTCGTAAAAGCAACCATAACGCCCATCTCTAATTCAGATTTATCTATCATTTGCATGCCAATTAAGTTAAACGTGCCGAACTAAATTGTAACTGACACCTGTTTCTACCACATTTAAGCAAATAAATTGAATTGAATTGAACTATTCATCATTGCTATACACAATTGTAATGTACCCCGATTATCTGACGTCCATCGCTTTTTAACGCATTTAATAATGCGTTAACTAAAGAAAGCATCTTAAATCAATTACCACGCCTTTAATGACTAATGTTGGTCATTTATGAATGGTACTATTAATGCCGTCAATAAATTATTCTGCGACCACGCCCGAAGTTAATGAGAAATAATGCTTTCATTAAGATTATTAGACGTAGGTGTGGCTTAGCATATTAATCTGTGAATTATGAATTTTTAATACAAACTCAACACCTGTCTAAAGACTTTGCATCAGAATGTATTATTGTAGAATGAATGAAAATGCCTCAACTTCTTGGCGTGTCGGTCTCGGCATGAATCTGGACAAGACTAAAGTCTTGTTCAATATGCATGTCATGGCGAGGCCAATATTCGTCGAAGGGTCGGCACTCGGTTGTAACGGAATACGTCTACCAAGGGCAGATGGCCTATGTCCAGCAGTGGACTGCTATAGGCTGAGTTGATTCATTGATGAATATCCATGTCTGTTTTTTATTCCTTCTATGTTTTAACAGAAAGTGTCATAATTATATTATGTGTGTCACATATTATATGTATAATGGATCACTGAGATGTATAAAATAAAACGAAAATAATAATTAAAGAGATGAAAACAATCTTTCGAAAATGGAACAGTACCGTAGGCTATCTAATTATTTTTTCATAATTATATTAATTACAAACACTGCCAGTGACATTTTATTTAAAAAAGATTTTCTGTTTAATTTACAACCAAATGAAAATGTGTAGATACCTACTAAACAACGACCACACAGCCCATAGACGCCTCATAACAGGCGACGGATGTCTGCGGCACATCTATGAAATTTCACTAATGTAGTTCGCCACTATTCGCCACTTGAAATCGTCAAATCAGTTTTGAATACTTACATGAGCCGTCAAAACTACCGTTAGTGATTAGCCAATAGTCGCCTTGGTAGAGCCAATCAGATTGCCTCAGCTAGTGGCAGAATTTATTGTACGCATTATAGTCAACATTAGGCGTCTATTGGGCTGTATGGTCGTTGCTACTAAATAATTCTCAGATAGAAACATTTGTCGAATATAATTTTAGTATTTATGTACAATATTAATTTGCAACAAATAGTTTAATAAGTTATTGAAAACATATCAGAAACAGATATTAATTTTCGCAGTTTAATTAAATATTTGGTAATTGGATTTATAAATTTCAGTCAACGTCAAAAGTTAGTGATGATTTTCCCAGTTTTAAAATGGTTTCAGTCTAATATCATAACATAATATCACGCCTGTATTTTCCCGAAGGGGTAGGCAAAGGTGTATAGTACACCCACATTTCGCCAGTTATGTTATAAGTCCCATGTAATAGGGGGCGAGCCTATTGCCACTCACCGGGCACAAATCCAGACTCCGGGCTGCTACTGAGAATTTCCTAATGAAAAAACCCAATATCACTTTGCCCGACCTGGGAATCGAACCCAGGACCCCACGCTCAGAAGTCGCGCTTGCGTTCACTAGACCAATGAGGCAGCAATGGTTTCAGTCTAACCAGAAGAATTTGAACATCAGTATTATACACGGAGTGACTGACATCAAACAACCGTAACCCAGTTACTGGGTAATGCCAACATTCTAAGGTTAGACCAGTTGTCAGACTTTCGGGTTTCTGGACGACCCGTAACGACTACCATAGATATTCGTATGGCAACTGGGACCGACAGCTTCACGGGCTCTCTGAGGCACGGTGAAATCTCGATGTGCAATGGTCAGCTATCCACACCACAGTGAAGCTTAAACTCGTAGATTTTGTAATCCACGTGGTTATTAGGCCGCGAGCCCCTCCGGACCGTACATATAATACTAATTCTAATTTTCCTTCTTTCCAGGAACAATCTCACAAGTCGTACCGTCCCCTGACGGTGTTGACCTTTAGATGGAACTACGCCATCCATGGCCTGCAGCCAGCAGGCTACCATCTCATCAACTTGCTGTTACACGCCTTAGTGTCATTGCTGTATTACAGGTATAGTGAATTTACTATGTTTATAACATAACATAACATAACATCACGCCTGTATTTCCCCGAAGGGGTAGGCAGAGGTGTAATAGTACACCCACATTTCGCCAGTTATGTTATAGTCCCATGTAATAGGGGGCGAGCCTATTGCCATTGACCAGGCACAAATCCAGTCTCCGGGCTGCTACTGAGAATTTCCTAATGAAAAAACCCAATAACACTTTGCCCGACCCGGGAATCGAACCCAGGACCCCACGCTCAGCAGTCGCGCTTGCAACCACTAGACCAACGAGGCAGTCCAGTACTATGTTTATAAGCTTTCATAAAACTGCTTTATTCACACTACATACACACAGCACTACTACTAACATAATTTCAATGATTCATCACACCGTACTAAAATGGATGCCGAGGGTTTTCTGACAGATTTTTCTATAGACTTGTTCACAAATTGGCAACTTCATGTCTCTATCTTTGCGAGTCCTTTCTCCCCGTGCGTCCTGATGACGGTGCCATCCTTCCCGGTGGTGCAACGTAACGCTACGCGCTACCTCACGGGCTACGCCATGACGCAGCTGACACGCGGATTTCACGGCCACGCCAGCCACTCCGACCTCGCTGGCCACGGCAGCCACGCTTTACACATCAACCACGCAAACCATATCTGTCACGCCATCCCCGCCAGTAACACTAGCCGCGCCAGCTACGCCAGGCAGCAGACTACCTCAAATCCGCCGCCCGTAGGCCCTATACTCTCGTATTTTTTTATAGAGTATTTCTTCCCCATTTCTCATCTTCCACTGAGCCGTATGCTAACTTCAGAGGGAAACGTGGAGTCACGCCCCATTGGCCTAGACCGGGCCCCTCCCGTACCAGAATATTCACCACAGAAAATAAGTTCCCCCGAAGAAGAGTATGCCCAGGGTGCACCAGCCCAACAAACTGCTGTTTCTTCCAGACGTATCGAGAAGGACTAGCAGCCATCAGACACTCGAGGAGGTTTTGTGACCCAGCTCCCTATTGACGCTTGTCTAGAGTATCTCCAGTGTACCTATGGGTGTAACCTTAGGACCTTGAGTATATAAGAATAAGCATTTAGATTCAAAATCAAATAATAAAGTTTAGTAATACGTGCATTAAAAAACTGCCAATAGTGAATGAAACGATTGTTTTAGATATAAAAAAAAAACAAGCATAGTGTCTGTCTGAAGTTCTATAAATACCCAATAAAGGTGAAAGCTAGACGATATATTTGTAGCTGCGGTAGCAACTTCGTAACTTATTTAGGTTAGATAAAGTCAAGAAGTTTACAGAGAGTTTGAACTTTATCCACCAGAGAATGTTTTAGTTCAAATGCAAGAAAATTACACTAATAGCACTTTTGTTAGATACGCAATCAACGCATATTACATTATTAAAATAACTATACTTTACCTAAGTAATATAATCAAATATTAGAACCATTATGTAAGCATTGAATAACTTGTATGCTTACATTGCTGTGTTCCAGTATGAAGGTGCAATTACAATAACATGAGACTTCCATCCATCCATCCAGACTCCATCTTCATGTTTCGGTTTTGCGAACGTGACTTTCAGTACCATTTAGGCAACAGTCTAGGTGGTATTGCAGTTGTTATGGGCAAAGGTAACCGTTTAACATCAAGTGAGCCATAAGCTCGTGTCGCCATCCTTACCTTGAAAAAACTTACAAAGAAAGTGTGCAAAGAAATTACAAAATATCTAGACAATACCTAAATAGAGTCTCCTTCAATTATAACTCTCTCCATCACCCTGAAAGAAGACAGATATGAAATAATTATTCATTCACTGAAGCACTAAAGATTTGAAAGCCGGCTCTAAGGCCCTTCTTGTCCAATTAAGCCTTCCTGCGTTCTTTAATCAATCCCATTTAGGTGGTAAAGTCATTGGAGTTTTAACGAGATCGGAGTAAGGCTGCGCACTGCTGATTTTCAGTTATACAATCAAAAGTTGGAATTTGCTCTCACTTTAATAGTGAGCACAAATTCCAAACAAAAAGTTGTACGAGAATACAGTGGAAGTTGGCGTAGCTATGAAAATCTGGAAAATCTCGGCGCTCATAATTAGTTGTTACACTAATTTGGGTTGTATGGGGTTTATAATTGCAAATGCATATTATGTATGAGTTGTAAGTCCCTCGTCCTGTCTCCAACCATGGGTTCTGTAAAAAAAGATAAAGCGATGATGAGATATGTGCAATGCGGAAACGCGCCGCGGCTCTGGTGCTTGTTCACTTAGTCTTGTTGTGACAGGCACATTGCAGTACAACTGCCGCAGAGAAAGCTCTAACAATTGTGATATATTTATATTTAATTTTAATTCTCTGATTTTATTTTATTATTTTAATTTTATTGCCATTGAATCCCTGACATTGAATCCATTTTATTTTTGAATTAGTTGACATTGTTTTAATTATTAATTTGTAAATTGATTATTATTGCTTTTGAATGTGACATTATTTACCTTCTTTGTTTTGTTGTATATGGGTGTAATTTGCCTGAATAAAGATGATTTTAATAATAATTTAATAATAATACAAAATGTTTACAAAACCTGTATCCCAAAGTTGTCTAAAACAACTGCTCCACACGATTACGTAACATTGATTAATATGAGAGTCCAATCAGAGTTGACCAGTTGCTAACCCGTAATTGATAATTGAATAGCAAAACTTTTAATTGTAAGGACTCAATAATCCAGCTGTTTGAGCCTTAGTAGCGCGGGTTGTTTAATTATTCAGTACAATATACCCCCTGATCGGCTGGTTTAGGGTTGTTTACGGCACCAGCGAGTGAATTTTAATTTATTTTTACGCCGGATAGAATTGAGTTAACGCGCTTGCAGTCGGGGGTTAAAGAAAGGGTGAGTGGTGTAAATCCCGGTTGTGTTGAGGTTTTCATTTTGCGAGGTTGCGTGCTCGTTATAGTCCTTCACAAATTGCACACGCACTCCTGTATGCTGACGTATGATTGTGATTGAGAACGGGAAATGTATGTTGTGTTAAAATTCTGTTCCCGGATTGTATCGTATTGTATCTCGTTTTTTGGTGTTGTAACTGTGAATATAGCTCTCGTTAAAATAGAGATGTGAACTACACTCGGGTTTTATGAAAATTCAGAGAATAATAAAAGAGTATACTGTATAAACACTATATAGAATGTTTCATCGCTATGGTTCATGAAGAGAAAGTACTTTAAATATTGAAAATATGAAATTTTACTCAAAAGAGGTTTCATGGTTTTTTTTTTTAAATAACATATTCTGCATTCACAGATTATTAAAAATGCCTGAGCCAGGAATGAAACTAACACAATCTACTACTGATCGATAGGCTCAAATCGAAACTCTCTAACAAACATAGCATCTTGAATAAAAGGATTTCCTTTTAAGTGCTTATCATGTTTGGTCTGTTTTTAGCGCAGGACCGGTCGTTGTGGCGATGCTTGGGGGAGACTTATTTCCAGCAGTGAACGTCTTTCGGCTGAAATGATGATGATGATGATTAAGTAAGAACCAACAGCAAGTGAAATAAGGTGTTTCTGAGTAAAATCTGCAGCTTTGGTGTCGTTTTATTGAAATGTACCTAAGCTAATGTTAGATTTCGTGATTTTCCTTCAATCTAAGGCACAATGTTTGTAGGAGAGATTTGATTCTTATTACTGACTATCGATTGTGGCATAAAAATATAGGATAATGTTTTTCTGTATTCTTGAAGGTTAGATTCCCGGATGAGGCAAGAAAGTTTTCAAAAATGTTTTAAAGCAGTTAAACTTATTTTTAAAGTAATGTTTCCTTACAGCAAAATTAGCTACCATCAGTATTTAAGAGGAAATGCTGGCAGAGGGACTTATGAAAATTAGATATTTGAAGAAACTATCGCTGTTCTTTGCGAACGCTCGGCCTCAAATAAGTGCGATAAAGAAAACTCCAGCTCAGATTGAATAGCCTAAGTTAAAAAATCATAATTAGAGGTTTGGCTCTCGACTATTTTCTCCTCTGAAACTTTCTTCTCTGAAAAAGATATTTCAAAATCTAAATAAGAAGAATATGCACTGTGTCGCTATGTTTTTCCTTTTTCATTTTTAGTTGTCAAACTAATACACTAGGCCTCTGTAGACAGCGGTCTAAACAGCCAATTTTGAGAATTTTTGAGAGCTTCTAGAATTAATATATCAATAAAAACGAAACATAGGGACAAAAAAAGTTGATATTTATTTTACTGTAAGAATCATTGCTCTGGGGTTATAAACCAGAAAGAAAACAGTCGAGAGCGTTTGTATGGAGAAAAGACCACCCGCATTTACTCTTAAGGTACTTTCCCTCCAATGACCGCCTTTAAATTCCACCCTGCCTACATTAAGGTCGCAGTGACCCAAATCCTTTGTGTTGTAGCAACTGAAACTCGAAGAAACAAACGACTACCAATTAAGATCGCATTCAAGTTAAGTGCAGCACTAAAATACATAATTAATTAATGTAAACGATCTCGCGATGTACATTTGATTTGGTTGTTATTGCTTTTAAAACAGAACTGTAATAGGATTCCAGTGCTGTTACCATTAATAGGTAGTTACGATTTGGGTCAGCCGTGCAGCGGTGGTGGGGGCTACCAACTGCTCCAGTTAAGCCAGTTTTAATCAGGCAACCGTACGCCCGATCCTCTTAGTTACTGCTAATTACGGATACTTGCTGTCCACCGCGAACTTAGCCCGGCTTATGCTCAATATCCAATTTGCCAGCATAATCCTATTAACAATTTTCGAGCTCTCATTTATTATTCTAGTCCGTCGGAGTTTACAGAACATAGTTGTGGTATCCCATTTGTACATACGTATTTACAACTTCCCTTTGATAACAAACCCATAAACTGTTACGATTCGATAACAAACTTCAAGTGAAGGGAAAACTTTTCGTTCAAGTTTACAGCAGTAACCATATTTTAGATGAAACCACAGAAATAGATAGAATGGTTGTAATCACAATTTTACTTGCGATTCATGCGTGGCAACTTTCCGAACAAACTACGCCTTACATATAAACGTCATTATTAAAAGAAAAAACAAATGTACTTTACAGCTTTTGTTTCTGCAGTTAGAAACAGCACAATAAGGCATTTTTGCGGGTTTTTGTTACAGTATTTATAGAAACAATTCATAAGGCGTGCTGAGAAAGGCTTTGAAATATCCTGCACTATGGTGCCACGCGCGCCTGCCCACATGGCCATTATATTTCTGTGGGTGAAACTATTGCTTATGAGTGAAAGGAAAGCTGGACCACACAAAAACCATAACTAGTTCCAGTAGTAATTGAGCTCCTTGAGAAAGGGCTCATCCAGGATGTACTACCACCGTACCTATTTCTGCCGCCAAACAGTGATGCTTGCATTGCTGTGTTTCGGTGCGAAAGAGTACAGGTGCCGGTGAAATTACAATCAGATGAGACTTTCCATCTTTAGATCTCAGTTTGGCGAACATGATTCGCAATATCATTTAGGCAACAACCTAAGGTGGTATTGCAGTTGTTATGGGCAAAGGTAACCGCATAACAACACGTTTCGCTATCCTATGGCATAAAAAAACTAAATACCTGCGTAGATTAGAATTGTTCCATCTAAAATGTGCCGACATTCCATAAACATTCGACCGTTCTTTACATTGCGGCTGGCGGCATCGTCGGTATTTATATCCACTCGAGCTTAGTGTGGGTCGTAGGAACGGAGCAGTTCTGCCTATTTCCCTTAACGGTGTTTCTGAAGGTGTTAAAATTCACACACAAATGACACATTTAGAGCCGACAGTAACCATAACGAAGCAACTACTTAAATCTAATCTGCTGAAATTCTGCACAGACTCAAGACCACTTCGAGATGTTTGAACTATTAATTAAATAGGCTACATCCCATTTCGTAAATTTTCATCAATAAATGTCAAAATTCACACGAAAATGACGCATTCAGAGCTGACAGTAACCTAGTAACGAAGCAACTACTTAAAGACGCGAGACCATTTCGAGTATGTTCGAACTGTTCAATAAAGAGGCTATATCTCATTTCGTAAACTTCCCATCTGTAGGTGTCAAAATTCACACGCAAATAAGGCACATGACACATTCAAAGCCGACGATAACCTGGTAACAAAGCAACTACCTACTTAATTTAAATTGCCGAAATTCTAACTCTACGCGAAACCATTTTGAGTAAGTTCAAACTGTTTAATAAGGAGGCTACATCCCATTTCGTAAACTTTGTCAACTTTATTTCTGCTTACTAAAATAACTATAAAAACCAGCCAAGTGCGAGTCGGACTCGCGCACTAAGGGTTCACCCATCGACTTGATACTAGTTGATACCCCGTAGAAACAGATTTTATTATTTATTTTTAGTTTATTTTTTATTTATACGTTGTTCCTGTTTACTACTATTTTCATGGGTACCTAAGTTCACCAAAAGTGCAGCACTGCGCGTAGATGTATTTCATATTTGCATCTCTTTTTACGCAGGTATCTACTAGCACACAAGTCCGTGTTTTCTGTTGAACTATATATTATGCACTACAATCACACAAAGTTTGACGCTTAGGTATATGTAATACCGTTTTTAAGATAGAGCAGGAACAAAAGCTTTAAAAAATACATTTTAGCCAGGTTTCTTATATGGGGACTTCCTTTGTATTTTAGTGTTTTCCATGATAGAGGATAACACATATTCTGTGAAAATTTCAACTGGACACCTATTATTGTTAAAAAGATATAGCCCTGTGACAGATGGAAAGACGGATGAATAGACAGACGGCGTAGGCAGAGTAATAGTTAGTACTCTTTGGATACAGAGCCCTAAAAATTAGGAATGAGAAGTTGACGAAATAGGATGTAGCCAATAAATGTTTGTACATACAACATTACTCGATACGAAACCTAGTTCTGTGCCGACGGCAACTTGTTTACGCCACTCGAAAGTTTTTAATGTGCTTAGTGCCGAGCTCACTCCAATCATATTACAGTATCAAGCGGAAATTTTAGGCTGCCACATTATTTGCAACGCGAAAATGTTCAACTCCAAACTTATAATGGAATTACTTTTGAATTCATGGCTCGCTACCGTTTGCATGCGGAAACCCTAATTTGAAAGTAATGCATGTTGTAAAAACTTCTTGCGTTTACCTGTGTTAGACATCCTGTAGATGCGAGACACGTATACCAAATTTATTACAGTACATACAATAAAGCTAAACAAAGAAAAAGTTATACTGCTGGGTAGTGTTGCCCAGTGTTGGTCTTGTAGTCTTGCGGTCTTGCATATTTGCAAGACTGCAAGAATAAAAATGAGCAACACTACACGACGTAGTCATTACAAAAAAGTTCGCAGAGCATGAACTATCGCACACTTTTTTTTTCTTCAGGACAACAAAGCATAATACAGATCAAAAAGAATATATATACCTTAATAATATAATATTATAAAGATACAAGATTTGTTTGTTTGTTTGTAATCGATAAACTCTGAAACTAATGAACCGATTTTAATAACTCTTACACCATTAGAATGCTACTTTATCCAGAGGTAATATGGGCTATATTTTATTTCAGTAATAATAATAGTCACAAACTGAGTTCAACGTGGGCGAAGCCGCGAGCACAGCTAGTCATACATAACATAGGTAATCACGCAACCAGCACCGTTATCCACAAAATAATACATACATTTTTTTAACAAATACAGCAAGCTTAATGGAGTTTATGCAGACGGAAATGTTGTATTATTGACATTGATGATGGCTATTAGTGTTGCCTAAAGTCATAGTCTTGCAATCTTGCATTCGTTTTGCGAAAATGCAAAACCAGTCTTGCGGTTTTGCATTTTTACTTTGGGCATCACTAATACTGGGTCATCATCAACATCCTCCACGCCTTTTCCCAAATATGTTAAAGTCGGCTTTCAGTCTTACCTGATGCGGCTGAACATCAGTATTTTACACAGAGCGACTGCCATCAGAACCCCGCAACCCAGTTACTGGGTAATACCGACATTCGGAGGTTAGACCAGTTGTCAGACTTTCAGGCTTCTGACTACCCGTAACGACTGCCATAGATATTAATATGACAACCGGGACCGACAGCTTAACGTGCTCTCCGAGGCACGGAGAGGTCTCGGTGTGTAACGAAATGGTCACCCATCCACGGACTGACCGCGGCAAGTGCAGCTTAACCTCGGTAACGAGAGAAAATAGATTACCAATGAAAACAGAAAGTAGAGTTAATAACGTTAATATTAATTAATGAAATATTCCTGAAAGTTAGATATAACCGTTAAACTCTCGCCGGAATAATAATCAAAGCAACTTGAGCCAAAGTAAGGGAGTAGGCAAACAAGAGAATTTGTTACGTAAGACACGAAGGCTGTTTGGGCCATTCATAACGTAATGGAGCGAAAGAGCCAGCACGGGAGGGCCGCGCAAAACTTTTTACCGCGGAGTTAAATTAGTTTTTCATAGTACCCGATGTGCGCAAATCAATTTACGCACATTGGGGTCAAGCGAAAAGAGACAATTACGATGATTTCACTTGTACGTGGTTATGAACAGGTTGACAGCATGTTCGCATCGTTCGCAACAAGCACAATACAATGCACGACTTACCTGGTGGTGCTGCTGTCTGCTGCTCAGGGTTAATCTTCTACCGGCGCCGGCGATCTCTGGCACACACACGTTATAAAAAGTTTCTTGTGAACACAGCCGATCAGGTGGTGTAATACGCGCTCGCGACGAGAGTGCTTCTAGTGTACTGCGTGGTGTACTGCCTCTATTGTTCGGTTGGGTTGCGGTCACTATAATAACTTAAGGCATAGTACACACATCGCGTGATAGGGCAAGCCGCGCATTGGTCGGTTAAAAAACCGACCGTTGTGTTTGGCTGAACTTGCAAGACAAGTGTCAACCTGCATTCAGTTTAGATACTGAAGTTTCGTTCGGGAGGAATTTACGTTGTGAGAACCTTACATCCCGCCTACCAAAATACATGCTTGTATTTTCCGATTAATAAAGATAAATAAAACGATTACTGCGATAATCCTATGTTACGATTTTTACTAATAACCTACTTGCTAAAATAATTGAACTGGTATATAAACGAGTTTAATCTATGCTGGTGGGTAACGGACAAAGTTTCGTTAGTGATCGCTTGAAGAGCGAGCCATTAGCTATACGAACAGTAGCTACACGCACCACTCCGTCTGGGCCAGGATGCAATTCAACTACTCGAGCAATAGGCCAATGTAATGGGATAGTATTTTCGCTTTTGATTAAAACAACAGAATCTACGGCCAAAGGCTTGCAATGCTTCGTCCATTTGGCACGTTGAGTCAAAGATTGCAAATATTCGACTTTCCAACGCTTCCAAAACGATTGTTGAAAGCGTTGAATAAGCTGCCAACGACCCAGTCGATGTATTTTTAATTCAGTTAAATCGCTTTCTAGGATCGTTGTCAAGGGTTCTAACGTTAGAAAATGTCCCGGCGTCAGGATGTTAAAATCGTTGGGATCTGAGCTAACCGGGCATAACGGATGCGAGTTTAACATTACTTTGATTTGTACGAACATGGTATTAAGTTCCTGATGACAGTTTTCGCGGTGAATCGCGTCGATTATGAGGTAAGTAAGTTTAGAATCCCGAGGGAGCAATGCAGGGTGCATAAGTTCAAATTCTAGTCCAGATTGCGATAGCCTGCCGCCTACCCTGAGAATTCCACGTTCGTCAATAAATGGATTTAACTTACGCATTGGTTTCGAAAGTAATTTGCGTTCTTTGAGGTGAGTGAGCTCTTCGCTGAAATGTACAGCTTGAGTACGTTGAACTAACCTCATCAAAGCTTCATGAAGTTCCTTTCGGTTAAGACATCGATCAGAATGATCTGATGACTTTCGACTACGATTGATGAAGCGTAGGCAATTTGCTACGACACGTTGTATTTTACTGATTGAAGAAAACTTCTCGATAAGATTATCCAGAGGATGGGGATCTTCGTGGACCAGCAGGGTAAGTACACGTTCTTCAGATTTTGCATCAGTTTCATTAGATTCTCTATTTACAGGCCAGAACTCCGGAAGGTGTGGAAGCCAGGATGGTCCCGCCCACCATAAGTGACAGTGGAGCAGTTCCTCAGGAAGCAAACCTCGAGATGCGATGTCGGCTGGATTGTCTTCTGTAGGGACGTGATTCCACTGAGCATTTGGTATCGCATCTTGGACATGGCTAACGCGGTTCGCAACGAATGTTTTCCAGCGGGTGGGAGGAGAATTTAGCCATGCAAGAACAACGGTTGAGTCGGACCAGGCGAAGATGTGGGTTTCCAGGAGTGACGGTAAGTACGTTTCTATGACGAATTTCAACAGATCAGACAAAAGGACTGCTGCACAAAGTTCCAGACGAGGTAACGATACTTTCTTAACAGGGGCCACGCGGGACTTTGCGCAAAGAAAGAAGATTTCGGTGTTGTCATCACTGTCAACGATGCGTAAGTATACGACTGCTCCATATCCAGCTTCAGAACAAAGGATTTGACGATACATTTGCCGAACATCTGAGGTAAATACTATAGCATGTAAACGAAATGTCATGAAAAGTTCTACTATGTTCGCCTGAAGTTTGGGACCGATAAGTAACGCGTCGTTCAACGAGGAGCCACTAGCGTCCTTCGCGGACGCATCGAAAACCACACGGAGTTTCGTTGTGGCACTATCTGGGCGTATAATGCAGTGGTGCGGTATGTAATATCTACCTTTACTTAAGTCTTTGGTTGGTACTTTAGTCATGTGACCGCTGTCTATGTAATCCCTCATGAAGTCATTATATTGTTGTCGTAAAGCAAGGTCCTTTGATAGTTTTCGTTCAAGGCCGTGGAATCTTTTAAGTGCTACATCACGTGACCCTGGAAACTCGTTACGTTCGGATTTGAAAGGTAAAGTTATTATGTGGTTCCCAGTTTCATCACGCTGATGTTCGTTAATGTATTTAGATTCACAAAGTTCTTCTTCTGGTGTTAACTTCGAACAAGCTGGTATATTTTCCAATTCCCAGAATTTCTTGACACTGTCATCGAGGCGGGCATCGAGGCTGCTGTGTGCTCCGTCATTGCTCACAAAGAATGAATTGACTTCGTCGCGATAACCGTTGACATATTTGGAGTTTCCCATGAGAAGCCAACCGAATACAGAATTAAGTGCTGAAGGTTCATTTAGTCCTCCGGTGACACTTCCAGTAAGCAAAAGCGAAGAGAAGATCTCAGCCCCGAGAAGAATATCGATGTTTCCAGGCAAATGACATTCTGGATCGGCCAACGCCAAGTGTTGTACGTGATTCCATGACGCTTTGTTGAGTTTGATGGAAGGGATTCATTTTCGTGAATTAACGACGAGAAAATATCATAGAACTCTGGCCATGTCTTGATATTTCCCGAAAACTGAGGGAGATTAATTTTAGGTAGTTTTACTTTTACGTTACGAGATTGGCTCTGATTATGTGATCTATCAAATGATTTATCGATATCGTTATCCTCAGTAAGATGCCGATGTATGGTAAGAATGTCGAAATAATTTTCATCGAATTCGCTTCGAAGTTCATCTTCCGATTCTTCCGAGGAGGGATCGATAAGACTGAGTATGTACGCATGAGCCTCTTCGAAACTAGCCACGTGTCGTTTTAGTTCAGAGAAATACGAGAGAAATTTATCTAATTGCTTTCCATCAGATTCAGCGAGCTTCGCAACTTCTAATGTTTTAGCTAAACGATTATAAGCCAAGGTACGTTTTCGACGTAAACTCGGTAAGTCTTCAGGTTTGATACACTGATCCATGTCGATGGACTTTTTTTGTTTAAGTCGACGTTTAGTTAAATAAGACATAACCGTTATTAACAAAGAAAACCGTTATTATAAATAAAGACAGAACGTACCTAGATTAGTTGTAGAATAAATACGTTGTTCATATTTCAAAGCAATGTTTACGAATGGATACTATTACTTAGTTTACGTTATGACTTATGACTGATCCCCTTGTTCAATGTTTAACCTTGGACGATTGTCGGAGTGTTTAACGATGTTTACAATATTTCGTTGGTGGTGACAAGAAAGGGTCGATTATATATGATTATATTGCACCGATAGGTAGCTACAAATTACGAATTTTAAAGAGAATATTTGTACTGATTTGCAATACAATCATAAGACAACACAATTCTTGTTACGATCCTAACCTCATCGCGTTTGGCCAATAGGTTGGTGCGTGTAGTGTAGTAGGTATACGTTAAGAAGCTACTTTCTTAGGTAGGTAGGCCCACCTACTTTGGAACAGTAAGCACGATAATGATTCTAAATGTTATAAAAAATGATGCAAGTACGTATTAGGTTAAAGATCGCTGTGTTTATGTTAATAACGATGACTGTTTAGATTTTTATCGATGAAATATGTGCCCAGAGATTTTACGAAGTTTTGAAAAAGGCGGACGGTGAGAAGATTACGACAAATAGAACGAAATAGATAACGTTCCCTGGTTTCGGCACCATTAAATGTGCGCAAATCAATTTACGCACATTGGGGTCAAGCGAAAAGAGACAATTACGATGATTTCACTTGTACGTGGTTATGAACAGGTTGACAGCATGTTCGCATCGTTCGCAACAAGCACAATACAATGCACGACTTACCTGGTGGTGCTGCTGTCTGCTGCTCAGGGTTAATCTTCTACCGGCGCCGGCGATCTCTGGCACACACACGTTATAAAAAGTTTCTTGTGAACACAGCCGATCAGGTGGTGTAATACGCGCTCGCGACGAGAGTGCTTCTAGTGTACTGCGTGGTGTACTGCCTCTATTGTTCGGTTGGGTTGCGGTCACTATAATAACTTAAGGCATAGTACACACATCGCGTGATAGGGCAAGCCGCGCATTGGTCGGTTAAAAAACCGACCGTTGTGTTTGGCTGAACTTGCAAGACAAGTGTCAACCTGCATTCAGTTTAGATACTGAAGTTTCGTTCGGGAGGAATTTACGTTGTGAGAACCTTACACCCGACATCTCGACTGTCATATAGTTACTTACGGACCTTTTTCCTATCCCCGCATGCGAGTAATTAATTACATTTAACGATTAATTTGCTCGTAATCTTTATTCAGGAATAATTAAGCAACTGGCAAGGTCACGTTTTCCGGCTTCGACGACGTATTACGAAAATGGCGGCGGCCGGAATACGGCTGGATACGGTTTGGTTGCCCATATGTTGTGGTTCGCGCCATTTTAAGGCATTTTTAAATTATTTGAAAAATATTAGATAAGCAAAATTATTACTTATTTATTTTCGAATTTAGCTATTCTCGCCATTTAAATGTTGCTAATGTGGCTAGGGTCGCAACTAATTCGTACGTGACCTTGAGTGACCTTGACGTGACGTGTAATTATGGTTTGAGTGTGGTGGCGTCGTTCATAATTTAACTGCGGTTCAATGGGAAATGAATTGTATGACGGTAGAGTGAACACTGCGTGCAGGAAAATGTAATCAAACAGATGCAAGGACAAAAAACTTTCCCTAACAGCGCCCCCTATTTGACAATCCCGTAAAAAACCTAAACGTTACGGTACGTTTCGCTGTTGTACACATTTGCATACGCATATTTGCTTTTACTCAGTTTTATTAACTCGAAAACGTTTTAGTGTAAAGACTATATCTGGTAGCTTTTTAAACCCTAAGGTTTCTCTAAATTATTCCTCATGAATTTGTGGTGCTGTATGAATTGTGTTTCGTTTTTCCTAAAGACTTTTCAGAGCATAAAATACGTCACGACGACGATTCCCTTTTAGATCAATAAATGTCGCAGTCGTTAGCACTTTGATATATGTACAGTCGTAGCAGCTTTCTTTATCAAATATATCTTACCACGGAAGTGTTCCATATATCTGAGCACGCTACGAAGATAATTCTGACATTCGAAGTAAGAACGTGACGTCACAACCCATCCGCCGTTAACCTGTAACCGCTCCAAGCCATACAACACACACATAAATTGCCGGCGAAGATAAAACTAAGAACAAACAAAAGAGCGCAATAAATAGAAAAATATAGGAGCAGTAAAAGTTATATGACGAGAACAGAATTGCTGTGACGATTTGCGATCCCTCGGGTTCCATTACGGGTACATACTCTTTATTGCTTCCCGTATTTTTCTCATGTTTACATGGTACATGCATGTGGTTTGGTGACGTCACCAATGAACACATTATGTCAATTTGATTGATTGCGATGTGGTTACACGGAGCGTTTGGCGGGCCCACGCCTGTGTTACCAATTAGGCCAATATGTGAGTCGGCCGATCCGTGATTGTTGAGGGTTCCGCCGAACTAGGATGACGAATGGTGCTTAATTATTGATGGTCGCTTTTTGTTTCGGCTATGTTTTGGCAATTTTGGGATACAAAGATGTGTATTGTTCAATGATATTTAAAAGTACAGATATGTTACTTGCACTCGCAACTGAAGACTCGAAAACGTCCTAATTAGGACGTTTTTTCTATTAATCCGTGTCAAGTAAGCCGCCGAGCGAGACCAGTGACAAAAAAAAACTAAAATGCCGTCGTGTGTGTACAGAAAGTGTTCTAATTTTATTATGACGTGAAAGTAACTTCAAATAACCAACTTACATACTTTGTACTATAAGTGTATTGTGCTGCCGCTGCGTACGGGATTTTTTTTTCGTTCGTTTTGTTAGGGTATGTATGGCATATCTAAACTTTTAAATATCATTGGTATTGTTGCACTTGTTGTCTTCGTAGAATATTTTGCTACTGGATGTAATTATTGACTTTTTTCAAAAAGTGACATGACTTTAATGACTAGAGATTGTAGATCAGACGAGCTTACCTGTAAGCGAAGTCTTGATTCTAATTTTATGAGCTGCGATCTGAAATATAATTGATATTATACATTGTAGTAATCTGGATTCTTAGCCCTTAGACACCGCGATTCGTTTAGAAAAATTAAATAAGTTAAAAATACCATATTTATTATTTCTATCTGCTGGCAACCCCGGTATGACACTAGTTTTAGAGATAACGAAGATAAGGAACAAGCCCTGTTGCCTGTACAGGGCAGGTTCCACACCCTAACATTCACTATGTTCATCTGAAAGATTAACGAAGAATGTTTACTAATTATTGCAGCTTTGGGACTGTTGGTGGCGGGTGGGTGATTACATTTCAGATCGCAGCTCATAAAATTAGAATCAAGACTTCGCTTACAGGTAAGCTCGTCTGATCTACAATTATATTTCAGATCGCAGCGAAATAAAATCGTCTTTGCATCAATCATATGCCTTTACCCAAGTTTGTTAAGACCAATTTTAGCCTTTTGAATGAGTATAAACCATAAAGGTATTATACTAGTATAGAAATGTCTTTGGTATAAACGCTACGCTGAAGGTACCATTAGACGAAGTGCTGCGAACAATCATCCAACAAAACCGTGAGCCTCCATATACAAACCATCGCTCACGCACACATATGCACATTAAGAGGCTGACAACACCTAAAAAATCAGACCTCTGCGGTCACTGTCGTTTCGTACAGAACTGAAAGAGAGGCAACGAGCCGAGGGACGTCGGATACGCCGCTCAACTTGAATGAAAATTAACTTTTTTTTTTTTAAATAAAAATCTAAAAGCTTATTTGAAAAACAGAAACAACAAATGTTTAGATTATTGTCTTTCTCAAATGTTTTCTTAATTGTATTTATAAGATTTAGTAAATAATAGAGATTTTTTGCCTTAAAGCATGTTTTAAGAGGTTAGTTTACAATTCTTTTCTATCGAGAAAACTTCAAGAAAACTTGTTTTGGGCACAATACAGTTTCAGAAAATACGATCAAGATTAACATATATTTTTTTCACTGCCACAAACTGAATAGATACAGCTGAAAATGTTTTTAAAAGAAGCCTATTTGTGGTATTTGGCTGTTGTCAGCGTCTTATCTCAGTACACACGTCGCGGCATCGCTGCATCGTCCAGTAAGCATCGCCAAAAACAAATATCTTTCAGGTGTATGTGTGTGCGTGAGCGCTGGTTTGTACACGGAGGAGCACGGTTTTGTTGGCTTCACTATGATTGTTCGCAGCACTTCGTCTATATACCTTCCTGTTTGCACTGGATTTCTAATAATATATCTAGCAAAGTATGAACGTTTCCATAAAAATAAATTCTGAACGATATTGTCGTGCTATATATGGTGTACGATCTGCAAGGTTAAGCTGCACTTGCCGCGGTCAGTCTGTGGATGGGTGACCGTTTCGTTACACATCGAGACCCCTCCGTGCCTCGGAGAGCACGTTAAGCTGTCGGTCCCGGTTGTCATACGAATATCTATGGCAGTCGTTACGGGTAGTCAGAAGCCTGAAAGTCTGACAACTGGTCTAACCTCCGAATGTCGGTATTACCCAGTAACTGGGTTGCGGGGGTCTGATGGCAGTCGCTCCGTGTAAAATACTGATGTTCAGCCGCATCTGGCTAGACTAGAAGCCGACCCCAATATAATTGGAAAAAGGCTCGGAGGATGATTGTGGTGCTATATAATATTTTGCAATATACCTGTTATATATCCTAGTCTAGTCTGAACTGAACTTTAGCAAAATAAATACAATATACAATATCAAAAGTTTTTCTATGTTGTTACTTTCGACAGGAAGATAAACGAGGCGTTATTTAACACTTCATTTTTCAAAGGAAGCTGAAGGGTGTGCGCGAAAGTGATGTACATTCACTTTTTACATTATCTGTCGTTAATTTGAATTTGTGTCTCACATCGTACAGTGACAAATCACGTGCGATATCATTTTTCAAAATAATACAAAAAAAATATGCATAAGCAACATGATACATACTTGTTTGTGCATAGCTTATCATGTTTTTCGAAAACAATATCATCATCATCATTTCAGCCGAAAGACGTCCACTGCTGGACATAGGCCTCCCCCAAGCATCGCCACAACGAAAACAATATAGTACTAGAATATTATTGGCGATAAATTATTCTAAAAATAATTGCAGCAACATTTTGGATTAATAAAAATAACTTGGAAAAGTAAGGACAAACCAAAAGGTCTTCCCTTAAACAATTT
Organism: Asteroscopus sphinx; assembly: GCA_949699075.1. Taxonomy (NCBI): domain Eukaryota; kingdom Metazoa; phylum Arthropoda; class Insecta; order Lepidoptera; family Noctuidae; genus Asteroscopus; species Asteroscopus sphinx. Next base: position 23,724,697 of record OX453007.1, read on the forward strand.
GTCTGTATTGTATTTTTTTTTACATTCTCTTATTATTTATATTTCTGTGGTTTGCATCATTTCACTAACCTATACAGGATAATTTTTAATTAATTAGCAATTCTTTAAGAGATGATTTTACTCATCCATTTGAACAAATTTTGTTTATCGGACAGAAAAAGCGGCTGTTTGCTACATTTTATCGATTTATGTGAGAACAAAATGTAATAGCTGTATTTTTTTCGCGATTTCTGGGTTGGTCCCATAAGTAAAGGTTATTCAAATTGATGAGTACAATCTAACAAAGCGGTTTTAGTATCCAGGGTCGCCAGATATAAATGAATTTTTCTCAGAATATTATGGATGTTTTCGAGTGAAATATAACGGACAAAGTTAAACTGTATTTATACAAAACCCTAATCATACCGTTCTATAACAATTTCCTGAGAAATCTTCATCTATATCCGGCGAACCTGTATCCTAATTGCTTTGTTAGACTGTACAATCATCCGTCCATTAACTCAGCCTATCGCAGTCCACTGCTGGACATAGGTCTTTCCCAAGTTACGCTACAACACCCTCTGCCCTTAAACAATAATTTCTTAAAAGATTGCTTATGAATTCAAAATCTTCCTGTATATTGAGGGGCTCGTAGCAGTCGTTGTTAAGTAATAACCACGTAGATTAAATTGCAAAATCTGCTAGGTAGCCACGGTTCCACGTTTCGGTTATATCAGGAGAGAGCCGATCCCGCTTGGAGAAGGAGGCGCCGGGGAGGCAACCGCCCTGGCGCAAGGCCTAGATAGGGCGAAGGGCTGCATATGGCATTTTACCTTCGGGATTTCCACCCGAAATCAAAAAAGGTAGCCACGGTCAGTCCTTGGATGGGTGACCGTTCCGTTGCACATCGACACCCCTCCGTGTCTTGGAGAGCACGTTAAGCTGTCGGTTCCGATAAACATACGAATATCTATGGCAGTCGTTATGGGTAGTCAGAAGACCAAAAGCCTGACAAATGGTCTTACCTTAGGATGTCGGTATTACCACAAAACACCGAGAATACAGAAGTGAAGCTTCATACAATGCGCGCTCGAGCAACGCACACATAGACATCGCTCACGGTCGCAATCTCGGGACACGCTGAAACAGTTCGGAGCGAGTGCCACCCGCTTTATCGGTGTGTGTGTGTGTTACACAGCCCAGTAGTAAATATATGAGCTTTACTTCTGTACTCTTGGTGTTTTGTGGTATTATTCAGTAGCAAGCGCTCAGTGTAAACTACTGATGTTCAGCCTCATCTGGTTAGACTGGAAGCTGACCCCAACATAACTGGGATAAAGGCTCAAAGAAGATTTCACTAACCTATATTAAATAATTTCAAACGATAACTTCAGTCACGAATACCGCATTTCACTCCACATTTTCATTCAACACGTCCATAATAAAAGGCACATATAAATATAAAACCTTTTACTCCGCAAACATTGCTTGAATACTCGCCCTACATTCAATGAACCAGTCTAGGTGTTATCTTAATAAACAGAGCGCTCAATACTGGAGGCTTTTCAGAACACGTGAAGTATTTTTCAATTCATTCGAATATAAAATATAAGCTTTATAGTCATAAGGTTTTTAATGCTGGTTATGGGTCGTTACCTCGTTCCATAGAAAACTAAATAATAAGGTAATAGAAATGTTATCTACTGTCTTTCACTACGGGAAGGCATGTCGCCGGTTTTCCGTCACCAACACATAAATACACAATCACGCCCACCATGTTTCTAGCATTCAATGCAAAATAAATTAAACCAAAAAAAACCGCTGTATGATATGCTGCAAAATACATTTTTACAAAATACGAAAGTAACCGACATAGCCCGAAGAATTGCCAAACTTAAGTGGCAGTGGGCGGGGCACATTGCTCGCAGAACAGATGGCCGATGGGGCAGAAAAGTTCTGCAGTGGCGACCGCGTACTGCAAGGCGCAGCGTGGGTAGGCCCCCTACAAGGTGGACCGACGACCTGGTGCCTTCACCAGCTCGCGACCTTTCGCGGGAATCCGCTGGATGCGGAAGGCGCAGGACCGGTGCTTGTGGCGATGCTTGGGGGAGGCCTATGTCCAGCAGTGGTCGTCTTTCGGCTGAAATGATGATGATGATGATGTAAATTTTTGTGATTTATTTTAACAAGAAATTGGTTTCTATTAATTGAATGGACATTGCCCATTCTCTTAGGAGCTTTAGGCCCCTCAAAAAAAATTGCTATGTCACGGCGGTTTTAGTCTTATTTTGTAGTCCAAGAGTTATCTTTTATTATTCTGCAAACGATTTTAAATTTTTCACCCTGGTTTAAGAGAAATCTAATCTTTTCCAACTCCTTAACTAATTGATAAGTACGCTCCGTGCATCATTGGGCGATATAACTGAACGCACCCATAAGGACATCCAGAGATACCATGTATGGTGTTGCAAGATATAATTATTTTGTTAATCGATTTTTGAAATCGATTTTGTAGTATTTTTGAAATAATAAGATTGCAAGCTTGTAAGTTTTTGGGTGTATTAATTAATATCGATTTTATAAGTAATATTTCAGTTAATTTAAAATTATTATAACAATATTTACAATAAATGCATAGGTATTTTAAAGCAAAGAATCATCTTTTTTTTCTGTACAAAAAGCTTTCAAAAATATGTTTTGCAATTTCTTTTGATTTGACGTCATATGAGTGATTTTTTTATAATTTTTAACGGATTTACGCATGAGAACCGAAATCTAAAGATATAAATTGTGGAATGAAAAAATAAGAAATTAATCAATCAAGATAAGTCTAGTATAATAGCATCTGAAACACAGTCAAAGTGAATTCATAGAAGTATCACTATTTAGAATCTATTCCGATTATTTGTGGAAATAGTCTGATATCTGGCAACATTTTCGTTCGGTTTGAATGGAGGATATACTTACGATTCAGTTTAATACATATTTATTATGTTTTTTAATGCTAGGGTGAAAGAAATATTGATAAAGAACACATAAACATGAAAAACTAAGACATAATTTTTGAATAACATACAGTTTTGACATGGCGCCCCGCATGGCTATTTTTGAAGTAGCTAAACTAGTCGGCTATTTTTTTTTTTTTTATAGCCGACATAATTTGGTAATTTTATTATGCCAACATTTTGATTATTTATTTGTATTTAAAAACAAACTGTTGATTTAATCACCTGCAATATTTAAGGAAGTGGTGAATCAGTCCACGATATAGGTACCACTCGAATAAATAAAAAATATTACCTTGATTTTTCGGCAAAATGTCTTACTTTTTACTACATACATAAAAACTAAAAGGTTAAAGAAGGGAAAATTAGAATCATCTGTCAAATGTTTTGCGAATTTAAAACTCGTATTTTCTCTTTATCGCCTTGAACATTGCTTTCGATTGAGAAATCGAATTAGAGACAGGAAATTACCCGTTTTTTATTTAATTTTCAGAAAAACTATAATTTTCACAATAAAATTGTAACCATGAAAAACCCGTAAACACGAATAGAGACGTTGAAATACCCATTTACATTTATATTTCATTGGAATAGCCTTCGTCACTTTTGAGTAGAATGAAATGTATTAATCAAATAGAATTTTAATTTTAAATCTATTTCGAATTATTTCTTAGAATAGTTAGAAGCACTATTCGTAGAATGCTAGTTATTGCAGTACGTTTGTGCACTTAACGTGTTAAAGGAAAAATTACCATCTGACTTGGATACTCAACCTTCGCAAGCTTTCCTATATGAGCTGAAAATAGTCGTCAACAAGCGCTATCATAGAGAGAGGAAGAAGGCAGCAAATACTACGAAATTAATCAGAAAAGTAAAGTAGAAGAGACATACGGTATTAACCTGGTAATAGATACTTTGTAAAATCTTGAAATCCGCATCCGTATCCGCGGATGTGAACCTCTAATAATCCGTATCCGCATCGAAAATCCGTATCCGTGTCAAAAAATTTGCACAACCGTAACCCTGCTGCAAACACACAGTGGGCGGGACGGAACTAAAGCGTAGCGCCAGCGAGCCTCGTCGTGTGGTAATGTACTGAACTGTATTAGATAATGCACACAGCAGCGGCATCGCCGGGCGTTTTGACGGCGGAAAGACAACGCCGGGCGCAGCGTAGGCTAGAGGCGGATGGTTGCGCGATCGATACGCTGATGTTTTATTATATGGGAATACTTATATATTAGTTACACAGAAAATAATAGTAAAAAATAATAAACTCAATAATAAAATAAACAACCCACAAATGACAAAATAATTAACTAAACACCAACCAACTTAACTGTACCTAACACCTGTATTTTCTAATAAATTTAAGCAAATAAAGAAATTACTATTAAAAATAACAGTAACCTTATAAAAAAGGTAGAAATTCGAAATGATTGTAAACTGATTATTATAAAATATTGCCAGCTAAGCTGCAGCAAAGCACACTAACTGTCTACACTCAATAATCCTGCAAAATATGTGTTGCACGCGATAAGTGTCGTCCAATAGACACCCCATTACGTTCTACGAATAGCACTCCCCTTAGTCCCCTTGCTGTAATTACCTATTATAGTTGAACTGCGTCGATAACATCGCTGATTAACGTTTGACAACTTAATACTACACTTTATACTGAATTTCTAGTAACATAGGAAACGTGGGTACCTACTTAATAATAAATATAGGTTTATATCACCAGGAAAATATATGTCGGACATCAATAAAATAGTAATGACTAGGCATGCTACCAGTATTCTACTAATATTATAAATGTGAAACTTTGTGAGGATCTATGGATTTTTGTTACCCCATCACGCTGAAACGGTTAAACAGATTTGAATTTTTGGTACAAAGATAGACCATAACCCAGATAGGCTACTTTTTATCCCGAGAAAATAAATGATTCCCGAGGGATGCGCGATAATGGCCAAAATTAATATCCGATCTATCCACGATTTGCCCTACTAGAGATAGAAATTTGACATAAGCTCCATACATTTTATGTCAAATTTCTATCTCTAGTAGGGCAAATCGTGGATAGATCGGTTATTAATTTTGGCCGTAAGTCTTTCTGTGATAAGACGAATTCTACAAAGCCGAAAATGAAAAGTTTTTTTTTTCGAATAAGCATTTACATGCACTTTCAAAACGTTAATTATGAATCTAGTTGCGCGGTTCCAAAAAGTTGGTCCTATGGAGAAGAGCCGGCAAGAAACTCCATGGATATACTTTTTCAAATAATAATAATAATAAATCATTTATTTTCAGATTTTTAGGCTCGCCCCCTATTACATGGGACTATAACATAACTGGCGAAATGTGGGTGTACTATTACACCTCTGCCTACCCCTTCGGGGAAATACAGGCGTGATGTTATGTTGTTATGTTTATTTTCAGATTTGCATCCATTTTGTTAGTAAACATTGCCCCTACAACCTAATGTTGGTAAATAACAAATTGTGAATTGGGATGAATTAAAATACGTAGCTTCTCTATGCCACTGGGGCGTGTAACCGTAACCAATGCTTTAGGATGGGGGCGTCCCACCTGTCCTTTATGGTACTCAAGATGCTGTTGGGACTGTCGCGCACCCTGCGCAGAAGAACAGAAGCGCAGCGTTTGCGCATGATTGCAAAAAAGTCATCAGTTCACGCGTCCGTAAACATCTGTGATGCGCTGCAGTACCTCGGCAGCCCCACCAGCACCCTGAATGATTATTATATTGAACGCGCAGAGCATTGTATGGCTTCTGCGTGTAACTAACCCACAGACTACACGTGTAAAAGGTTTGACAGTATGCCTTAAAAAGAGTAACCTTTATAATAGTACAATGATTTGTTACATGATTCAATCAATCAACTCAGCCTATCGCAGTCCACTGCTGGACATAGGCCTCTCCCAAATTGCGCCACAACGCTCGGTCCTCTGCCTTCCGCATCCAGTCCCCCCCAGCCACGTTCTTTAGGTCGTCGGTCCACCTGGCAGGGGGGCGCCCTACGCTGCGTTTGCCGATACGCGGTCTCCACTCAAGGACTCGTCTGCTCCAACGGCCATCGGTCCTTCGACAGACATGGCCAGCCCACTGCCACTTCAGCTTACTGATCCTACAAGCTATGTCGGTCACTCCGGTTCTTCTCCGGATAATCTCGTTACGGATTTTATCCTTCAAAGAAACTCCAAGCATAGCTCGCTCCATAGCTCGCTGAGCGACTTTAAATTTGTGGACTAGCCCAACTGTCAGTGTCCACGTCTCGGCACCGTAAGTCATGACTGGCAGGACGCACTGGTTGAAGACCTTTGTCTTCAAACTTTGCGGTATAGGCGACGAGAAGACTCGGCGAAGTTTGCCAAATGCTGCCCAGCCCAGACGGATCCTTCTGTTGGCTTCTTTCTCGAAGTTGTGTCTACCAAGCTGAATTGCCTGCCCTAGGTAGACGTATTCCGTTACAACTTCGAGTGCCAACCCTTCGACGAATATTGGCCTCGGCATGACATGCATATTAAACATGACTTTAGTCTTGTCCAGATTCATGCCGAGACCGACACGTCGAGAGGCTCCGTTTAAGCTGTGCAGCATTTCGCCCAGTTGTTCCAGCGACTCAGCCATTACAACGATGTCATCGGCAAAACGGAGATGTGAGATGTTCTCGCCGTTAACGTTGATACCCTGTCCAGTCCAGTCCAGCGTCTTGAAGACGTCCTCCAACGCGTTAGTGAACAATTTCGGGGATATTACATCCCCTTGTCTCACCCCTCTGCGCAGTTGGATTGGCTTCGTCTTTTGGTCCTGAAGCTGAACAGTCATGGTAGCAGCGTTGTATAGGCATCTCAGCATCTCTATATACCGCTCATCAATGTGACATCGCTGAAGAGCATCCAGAACTGCCCAAGTTTCGATAGAGTCGAAGGCCTTCTCGTAGTCCACGAATGCCATACACAGCGGCTGATTGTACTCTTCAGACTTCTGTATGATCTGCCGAACAGTATGGATGTGGTCTACGGTGCTATAGCCTTTTCGAAACCCAGCTTGCTCTGGTGGCTGGAATTCGTCGAGTCTTCCGGCGAGACGATTCGTGATGACCCTCGAGAACAGCTTGTACACATGACTCAGGAGTGAGATGGGTCTGTAGTTCTTCAGAAGGGTTTTATCCCCTTTTTTGAAGAACAGTACCACCGCACTCCCGCTCCATGCCTCCGGTGTAGAGCCTTGTTGGATGACGGAATTAAACAGACTCTGTAGCTCCTTCAGGACCGGAGCCCCGCCTGCTTTTAGGAGTTCAGTAGTAATGCCGTCATCGCCCGGAGCTTTGTTGTTCTTAAGCTGCTCGAGGGCCGCCCTAATCTCGCCCTGGTCAACGTCCGGAAGATCCTCGGTGTAATGGCGCGTGAGCTGGGCTCTTTTGTCGTCATTGCTAGGAACCGCTGGTCTCGCCGTTTTCGTGGAATACAAATGCCCATAGAAGTTTTCGACCTCATCAAGCATCTCGATCTTAGAGGTGACAATTTTGCCATCCGCGGCTTTCAGTTTCATCAGATGGGTCCTCCCTAGCTGCTGAGCGAAAACTTTCGACCCCCTATTTTGCTCGATCGCAGCCTCAACGGCGCGGGTGTTGGAGCGGCGGAGGTCACGTCGCATCAGCTTCCTAATCTGTAGGTTTAAGGACCTATTATCTGATGAAAACGAATGCGCGGCTGACATTTCCCGTCTTTTCCTCATCAGATCGAGAGTCTCAGTCGAAAGCTTGGGCATCTTGCTTCCACGCTGCGGCGGAAAGAATTTTCGAGACAGTTCCTGCAATGTTTTGACTATGGTGTTGGTTTTCTCCTCAATATTGCCAGTGGTTTCCAGCGAGTCGAATCGATTTTGAAGTTCCGCTTGGAACCTTTCGGAGCCCAAACTGGTTTGGAGCGGCGAAGGTCGGAGAGTAGACTTAATCATGCGCGTTCTTTCAGCTCTAAAATTGATATTTAGAGTGCCTCGGATAAGTCGGTGATCGCTTCCGGTGTTGAACCTATTGATCACAGAGACATCTCTAAATATGTGCTTCTTATCCGTCATGATAAAGTCTATCTCGTTCCTTGTCACCTTATCGGGGCTTTTCCAGGTCCATCTTCTTTGGGGCTTCTTCTTAAAGAAAGAGTTCATTAAGAAGAGCCCCTGGGACTCCAAGAAGTTGACCAACATTTGGCCCCTGTGGTTTCTGCGCCCCAAACCGTAAGGTCCGATTTTCGATTCGCCGCGTTCTTGTACTCCCACTTTAGCGTTGAAGTCCCCCATAACAACGTTGTAGTGAGCCTTAGCGGTACTATTCATAGCCTTAGCTATGTCTTCGTACATCGCTTCGGCTATATCGTCAGAGTGTGTCGAGGTCGGCGCATATACCTGCACTATTTTCAGCTTGTACCTATCATTTAGCTTTACTACAAGGTACGCTACCCGTGTCGACACACTACCGATTTCCACAACGTTGTTCACAAGGGCCTTATTGACAAGAAAACCAACACCACCTTGGGAGAGCTGATCACCTTCGCGGAAGTAGAGTAAGTTTCCTGACTCCAGGGTTATCGTGTCCTCTCCCTCTCTACGGACTTCGGATAACCCCAGTATATGCCATTTTATATGACTTAACTCTACTTCAAGCTCGGCGAGGTGATGGTCCAGTCTCAACGTTTGTCCATTATACGCTGCCAGATAGAGTCGTCGGTTTTGGTAGCCTGCCGTAACCCGGGGATTCTTCGCACCCCCCGTCCCACCGTTACCACGACCGCTACCGTAGTCGGGAATAGAGGGACCACCGGGAACTGGGGGCCGTTTTTTTAGTTGTGCGTGCATTGAGATGTATGCCCATAGTCACCACGCTGGGCAGGCGGGTTGGTGACCGCAGTGGGTGATGTTGCACGATGTTAGTGCACAGGAGGACGCTGCTGCCCATCCTCCTGATTTTAACCCTTAGTCGCCTTTTACGACACCCATGGGTAGAGGGGGGGTGGTCTATTCTTTTTATTTGCCGGATACCACACGGCAACATGACGTTACATGATTAATTGGAAAGAATTGTATGAGAATAAATAGATAATAAATAAATAGGCCTATGTCCAGTAGTGGACGTCTTTCGGCTGTAATGATGATGATGATGATGATGTATGAGAATAATGTAGGTTAATGGCTGAGACAATACGCGGGTAAAGACTGGTTTACTGGTTTACTGTTTACTATTAGCTTGTAACATACCACTGCTGGGCAAAGGCCTCCCCCTTGATTTCCAATTTGTGCGGCTTCGAGCCAGTGATGGCCATTTGGTATTATTTTTGTCCAGCTCGTTCCTCCATTGCTTTCAAAAAAATTGTTAACGTCATAAATATCAGCGATCAATCATGTGAGGGTTACAGATCTATTTAAAATCTCTCTACTGCTAAATATATTTTTATCTATTTCTTTATTTACTATTTTCTTGCAATATTTTAATATTATCAATCGTTCTAGCCACGTACAGATTTTTTTCAGACTATCGTTAAAACCTAAAAATGTTCTGCATCGATTTAAAAGTCTTTTCATCAAAATAAAAAAGCGTAGAGTGCGTTTTAATAATCGCTACGACAGCGCTACGAAGCGCTACGCAAGTGCTACACAAGCTGTTTGTAGCTACGTCAGCGGCGCGACAGTCTTCAAACAAGGTGACCCTACGAGGTCTACGTGAACCGATTTAGCGTAATCGATATTCCATGTGATCAACATTTTATCTATGAAAAGATCGGGAATTTCTCAAAATCGTTTGTCATGGAAAATTTATTCAAAGAAGTGTTGATGAAAGTAACGTTTGTAGGTGTAGTAAAAGTCAAATTAAGGATTTATTTTAGAGATGTTATAGATATGATATTTCGGATACGGATATGGATATAGGAATAAAATTATGTCAGTTTCGGATACGGTTACGGATATGTAATTATTTCGGATTATCCGTTAGTTTCGGATAGTTTCGGTTACGGATATTAGATTGAAGTAAAATGTATTTTTTTATAAGGTTTTATTTATAGGTTATGAAAGAGGTTATGTTATGACTAGAAATAACAACCAAACTGCAAGATTCACGTGGCGCGCGAGCGGTGAAACAAAAACCTGTCGAAACATTCATTTATTCGTTTCATTTAGACTCCGCCCTTATACGAAACTATCCGAAACTTGTGAAACGGATACGGTTACGGTTACGGATATATTTTTATTTCGGATATCCGATAGTTTCGGTTACGGTTACGGAGCTCCATAACATCCCTGATTTCTTTTATTTATTTTAATTTCATGTAAGAAAGCATGGATGGGGAAGGCAGAGGACCGAGTGTTGTGGCTCAATTTGGGAGAGGCCTATGTCCAGCAGTGGACTGCGATAGCATGGGTTGATTGAAGAAAGCATGTACAATGGCGGATTTAATGCCTCTCCACCAGCCAACCATAGGGTGGTGCAGAGATGTTATGGCAGGTATAAAAACGAATAAAGTAACAAATTTAAACGTACATACAATATTATACTGGGACTTTTTGTTAGTTGGTTGCGTAGGATATAAATAAATAAATAAATATCTTTGGGACATTTTTACACAGCACCATCTAGTCCCAAACTAAGCAGAGCTTGTGGTATGGGTACTAGACAATGGATATAATACGTATATACTTTTTTTTTTTGTAAATACATACTTATAATACATAAGCAACACACCCAGACCAACACAAACACTTATGTTCATCACACAAATATTTGTGTCCTGTGGGAATCGAACCCACGACCTCGTTATCAGCAGTCCGACACTCGAACCACTAGACCACAGAGGTCGTCATATAGAAACCTTATAATATTAGGACATTGTACAGTCGACCCCACTTCACTGGTAACACTTGCATTACGAAAACCATCCTTACTGCTTACAAAATAAAGACGCTGTCAAGGTTTTGACCTTTAATCTGTTGTGACCACTGCTGGCGTGAGGTCGACTATACCAATCACATTTGCTAACCGTCTAGTCTCTTGGTCAATTTGAATATTAGATACTAATGTGAACTAGCAGGCTTTTATACATTATTTATTCTAGTTTTATGCACAAACTATGTATCATTTACTGAGGCGATCTTATCAGGCATTTTCTACCAGTCGTGCTTTTTTGTTTGATATTTTTGTGCTCATTAAGAAATTCAATGAATATTTAATACAAGTGTCAGCCATCCCAGTTTGCCTGTTCATATGAAAAATAACTATGGTCAGCATGAAATAATACATTACTTTCGAGGCCTGAAATGAAACAATTGACTGCCGAGTAATATTGGAAGTACGAGGCCGGAGAAAGAACCAAGTACTTCCCAAGTGATTTAAAAATACACATAATTCAACAATATCTAATATTATTCGTGCCAATTGGTCCGCGCGCGGTTCTTATTCTATTTTCAAAGTTTTGAAAAAAAATGCGCATTCAGCCTTTCATCATCATCATCATCATTTCAGCCGAAAGACGTCCACTGCTGGACATAGGCCTCCCTCAAGCATCGCCACAACGACCGGTCCTGTGCCTTCCGCATCCAGCGGATTCCCGCGACCTTCACCAGGTCGTCGGTCCACCTTGTGGGGGGCCTACCCACGCTGCGCCTTCCAGTACGCGGTCGCCACTCCAGAACTTTACTGCCCCATCGGCCATCCGTTCTGCGAGCAATGTGCCCCGCCCACTGCCATTTAAGTTTGGCAATTCTTCGGGCTATGTCGGTTACTTTCGTTCTCCTGCGAATCTCCTCATTTCTGATTCGATCACGCAGGGACACCCCGAGCATAGCCCTCTCCATTGCCCTTTGAGTGACTTTGAGCCTTCTTATCAGGCCCATTGTGAGCGACCACGTTTCAGTACCGTAAATAATTACTGGCAACACACACTGGTCAAAGACTTTCGTCTTGGGACACTGCGGTATTTTGGACGAGAAGATATTGCGTAGCTTCCCGAACGCTGCCCAACCGAGTCGGATTCGACGATTGACCTCTTTCTCGAAGTTGGACTTACCTAGCTGGATTCAGCCTTTATAATGATAAAAATGAAATCTGAAATGATGATGATGATGTATGTATGTGATGTCAGTACTCAAACGTCCACTGCTAGTCTCAATGGATCGGACGCTCGTAAATAACACATAACATAACATCACGCCTGTATTCCCGGAAGGGGTAGGCAAAAGTGTATAGTCCACCCACATTTCACCAATTATAAGTCCCACGTAATAGGGGCGAGCCTATAGCCATTAACCGGGAACAAATCCAGACACCGGGCTGCTACTGAGAATTTTCTAATGAAAAAATCCAATAACACTTTGCCCAACCCGGGAATAGAAGGGCAGTCACGCTTACGGCCACTAGACCAACGAGCTCGTAACTTGCGTTGCCAGATGTCCCGCTCTTGGCGGAACGTCCCGATTTGTCAGCCCTCTTAGGACGCAACCTGCTACACCGAGAGCGGGACTCCCAAAATCTTGCTTTTCATCTAAGTAACTATTTAGCACGGTAGGTCTTAAAAAGTCCACGTCCCGATTGTTTCGCCCAGTTCCACTTTTTTTTCGATTGTGTCCCTATATTTGGAAAAACGAATCCAGCAACGCTACTCGTAATCTTACTATTTGTATATATAAAAAAAAAATTTTCTTTGTTTGTTTGTCCCGTATGCATTCCTTTAAACTATTTATCCGATTGCGATGAAACTGGTGAGTGTAGGCGTGCTCGCAAAGGTTTTTGACGAAGAAATAAGTTGGCATGCACAGCTAGTAATATTATAAATGCTATATTGTGTTTGTTGATTTGTCCTGGCAGCAATGGAGCAACGGAACGATCTACTTTTTTGCATAATAATTTATGGGTCGTAGTGTGGCGCAACATGGGAGAGGCCTATGACCAGCAGTGGAGTGCGATAGGCTGAGTTGATGATGATGATGAATGTGACATAGGCTATTATAGTTACAGTTCCTGTGAGATAAAGAACCACGGGCGCGAAGCCGCGGGTAAAAGCTAGCTATCACAAAATATACAAAACTTATTGGTGATAGGTACTGTGGGTTATCACCAGTGATATAAGTTACCATTTACGAGACTCATTAAAAGATACAATCAACAAAATGGTCTGCTTTTGACCGGCAATTAAAAGGCAATTTATTCATTATTAATCAATAAAATAATTGCGTGGCTCGATAAAGATATTGGTTTTAATAATTTCAAATTACACATTATTGTTAGGAAACGTTACACATACGGCAATTATCACAATCAGTTTATTATACAATCAACAAAAGAACACAATCCGTAATGAATAATACAGCCGCTAGTTAATTCCCAAATATTGAATACATCGGATCAACATTACTTTAGCCCTTTCAAATGTAAATGAATATATTTACAGCCTGAACATTTGGAGCTCAATACATCATAAATTATATCACGTACACAATATCTGGGGGTGAAGAGTTGTATAAACATAGAATAAGCTTGACGTCAAAAATATGATTAAAGTTTTTACGGCTCTCTTTACTTGCTGTTAGTTAATCATTTCATACGTCGTTCACGTATTACGTCTTCAAGTTTCATTAAAACTTTAGTTATGAAACGAAGATAAACATAAAACCTTAGAGTAGGTAATACTAATAAAACATAGAGTTTTTTTTTTTTTTATGGTATTGGATGGCGAAACGAGCTAAAGGCCCACCTGATGTTAAGTGGTTACCTTTGCCCATAACAACTGCAATACCACCTAGGCTGTTACCTAAATGGTACCGCAAGTCGGTTCGCCAAACTGAGACATGAAGGTGGAAAGTCTCATGTGATTGTAATTTCACCGGCACCCGTACCCTTCAGACCGAAACACAGCAATGCAAGCATCACTATTTGGCGGAGAAGTAGGCACGGTGGTAGTACTTCCCCGGACGAGCTCTTTCACAAAGGAGCTCTACTACTACTAAAATATAAGAATATAAAATATAAGATAGTTTCATTCGAATTTCCGCTCAAAGTTGAAGCACCAACGATGTGTGCCCGCAAGCGGCACATTAAATGTTCGCCGACACACACAAAGACGCGCGTAAGCTGTACTGAAAGTAGCCATTTCTGGCTTCAACTTAGTTGCTTCCACATACCAGTAAGCCTCTAGAAGCCGATTAACCGGACACCCCCGGTCACCACGCATATGCAGTAGCTCTGCATATTACACGCCCCATCACCAATCAGAACGTCAGTCCGACAATGAGCGGCACCATTCATACGGAATCATACCACCGAACTTTAGAGCCGACCAATCATAACGCCCCGTCCGCTCCCCAGTCCCCGCCAACATTTTACGACTGTATTCTCATGCAAAACTTTGTTTATGCGGCGTCTTGAGGCTTACTTGTCTGTGGTTGCTTCAAACTGTGCACGCGGAATTGGTTTATATATGTAGTTATTCTAAGATGCTACTGTATGCCATAACAGTAGAAAAACTCGAATAACCACGGGAATAATGGTGGTCCCGTCGCCTAAGACAACCACCAGATAACCTTCAATAACAGGTGACAGTTACACAAGGTGTTAAGAAATATAAACACTTACAGCCTGTTATAACTCTGTATAATTTCAAATTAAACACCTAGTTATACGCATACATAATTAGACACACACAAAGGCACACGAAGGCTGTACTGAACGGAGCCATTTCTGGCTCCAATTAAATTGCTTCAAATAGTGCACGTGGAGTCGGTTTCTATGTGTATTTATTCTAAGCATAAAACAACATCACAATTACGAAACAAGCAACTATCGTAATTATCGAAAGCGTATCGATTCAAAGGCGCTCATTAGGTGCACGCTTCGGGAACAAACTACCCATGAATGTTTTTTCGCCAACTTCGCAAGAGATTTCGTCAGATTCGCAAAAAGTCACTAACGAGTGCCTTAATTCCGGCAGAAGTTAGCCGTCGGAAGCACCTTCACCGCGTTAGTCTCAATTAGTCGTTGTTCAACCTCGGCGGGAAAGTTGCGGTCGCACGCCACGCGGTGGCGCCACTGGACAAACTTGCCCAATTATTGTCATTCGACTTCCAGAATTCACACGCTCAGTACGTTCGTACTGCGCTTTATGTATATTTCACAAGATTTTAAGTGCTGTTGATAACTCACTTGGCAGTCCCTGGCGGTTTTTTGTTATTACCTGTTTGTTTCTGTTGTAACTTCCTCAATTTTGTACCCTCAAAAAACAACAATGTATTTTAGTATTCTATTACATAAACTGTTGTTTTCTTTTTATATCGATACAGTTAATAGACAGCCAATTTATCGTTAAGTTTAAATTACCCTATAGTTTTTTTACAAGTCTTTTCAGTCCAGCGGACTGAGAAGACCCGTAAAAAACTGTTAATTAACCTTATTTGTTCACATTTTTATTGCAAGAAGTTAGTATTTGTGTAAATTTGATAACGCAAAATTCTCGTTTTGCGAGATCGTACATAGATGAATAGGGATGTACAGTCTTCTATACTAATATTATAAAGAGGAAAGATTTGTTTGTTTGTTTGATCTATAAACTACTGAACCGATTTTAATAATCTTTCACCATTAGAAAGCTACTTTATACAGAAGTAACATAGGCTAGCTATATTTTATTTCAATACGCCGCCGGTGAAGCTGCGGGCACAGCTAGTAACTTATTAAAAATTATGAAAAACTATTTCATTAATTTTTTTTCAAACATTCACAGTTTTAATAACTTATTTATTATTTTACAACTCACACACATAACATCACGCCTGTATTTCCCCGAAGGGCTAGTCAGTAGTGTAGTTGTGTGAACCGGTTCTCAAAAAACCAGATAATCACCGGTTAGAGAGAGTACCGGAGACTAATCGGTGATTTCACTAAACTACCGGTTATTTGATTTGTTGCAGAACGCACCCAAATGAGCCTTTTTTTTTTTCTTCTCATATAGATTTAGAGTATTTTGAATAACCGGAGACTATCCGGATAATCTCCGGTGATTCAATAAAATCTCCGCATAATCTCCGGAGGCTGGGATTGCCTCCGGTTCACACCACTACTAGGCAGAGATGTAGAGGTGTATTATTTTAATGCTAATAATAACGCTCAATCGCTCCGCATTAAATTTGCTCACGTGCAGGTTTATTTTTTACAGTTTTTCTTATGGTCTACTGCAGTTTTACTGTACAGCAGGGTTGGCAACACAGAGTTTAATTTACCCAAATAAACGTTTGGAAGCTGTGTACGTGGTAGAGAGAGAGATAATGACATGATTGCCCGATCCTATGATTAAATTATGGTCGGTCGCACCGTCAATGTGATGGGTGGTCAATTTATGACGCCTAATTTACTCCGTTCGCCTCTGAGAGGGCATTACGTCACGGGTCCCTGGTGATATTACTAAGTGACATTCGACATTAACTTGGCTTCGATAGGACATCACTTATGTCATACGTTGTAGATGACCGATCAGATACAAAAAGGCTTTCATGACCTTTCATGACTTGATGATTGATGAAGACATAACGAGATGGAATAGTGTCAAATAAAAAGACGGACAGACTATCTTTCACATTTATAGTAGTAGTTTGGATGAGTTTAAAGTGAAATTAAACATGAAGATATCACAATATCAAAGTAATCAATAGTAAAAGAAAATAAAATACCAAAATAATCATAAGAATTATAAATTACGATTTCATGTATTTCAATAAAACCCCTCATAAAACTTAGCCTTATAACAACAAAGATAACGTCAAGCATCAACCGAAGTGATTTCTAATCAAACTTTAACCAACTTTGTCATACTAATCCGTTCCAAACAAGTCATTAAAGTTTCGCTTATGGAAGTAAACATAAAAATCCGTCTATTAAAAGTTGAGCGGGCCTGACGTGCGAGCGTGCGTGCAAAATTAAACCACAAAAGTTTTCACGGCTCAACGCTGCTTATTCAATAGAAATAAAGCTCTGGAAACGCTACCAAGTACCTTTTCTAACATTTTTAAGGTTTTAATCGAACGTGGATGAAGTTGAACCTGCAAAAAAATATTTAAAGGGAATAATTTATTATCCAAAACTGTGTGGGGGGAAACTAAATTATAATTATTATTAATTATATTCTAGTAGATCTTGCATTTGAGATAGATAGATTGATAGACAAAACGTTTATTTAGTACAAAAAAAGACATACAAGTAGAGACACAATTCAAAGACATATTTCACAAAAGAAGATTAAAAAGAACATGAAAGACACAAAAGAAAGCACAGTAACTTTTTATATCTTGCAGTCTGCATGAATAATTGCGAAATGTGTGTCAGGATTGTACCAAATGGGTGTCCAGCTCAGCATGTGCATGCTTTTATAGGTACCTGACTCTGGTATTTGATTCATAATAATTATTATAAAATATGTTTAAAATATCTGTGGACTGCCTCGTTGGTCTAGTGGTTGCAAGCGCGACTGCTGAGCGTGGGGTCCTGGGTTCGATTCCCGGGTCGGGTAAAGTGTTATTGGGTTTTTTCATTAGGAAATTCTCAGTAGCAGCCCGGAGTCTGGATTTGTGCCCGGTTAGTGGCAATAGGTTCGCCCCCTATTACATGGGACTATAACTTAACTGGCGAAATGTGGGTGTACTATTACACCTCTGCCTACCCCTTCGGGGAAATACAGGCGTGATGTTATGTTATGTGTTATGTTATGTTATATCTGTGGACTACGGCGTTTTTTTGCAATCTACATTGTAACAATAAAGCCATGTTATTTATTTACCACGGAACTGTCACTTGGTTTCCATATGAATCCTTTCTAGAAACTTTGTATGGGTGACAAAACAAACATGTTTGAAAACTTTAGCCAGAAGTAACGATAAAACAAACTTTAGTATAAATGTGTTGTTTGTTTACCAACCGCAAATCATCGTTTATGTTTTTCAAGCCGACATTTTCTCTCAACACAACATTACAAAAAAACCAGCGTTATTTCATCCATTTTTTTCGTCTACCACTGAGCGTCGTATATTTATTTCTTTATTTTCCACAAATAAAAATACATACATTTGGCAGATACAGCGTAGAAAATAAACCGGTTTAGGTTTTTCTATACACCGCTTGGTCCATCGACATTCATTACAACAAAATGTGGAACACGACGCATCGCCCTCGCTCACCCGATGCAAAAAATTCCCATATACCCTCAACTAATTTATATTACTTCCCAATAGCAAATTACTTACAAAAGTACAACATGTTTTTTTTTCTTCATCATCATCATCATCTCAGCCGAAAGACGTCCACTGCTGGACATAGGCCTTCCCCAAGGGGGGATATGCCATATTCACCTCGCTTGGCAGGCGGGTTGGCGATCGCAGTTGGTTGGTTAAATACTCAGAGAATACAGCTGCCCATCCTCTGATGAATCCCTTAGTCACCTTTTACGACACCCATGAGAAGAGATAAGAGTTTTTTTTTCTTTGTTATAAAGTTATAAGTCATTATTAGATCCTATATAAACGGTTTTGAGCCGTTTCCATCCAACGGTATCCCGTAACCCTAATAAGGACGTCAGTCCATGTATTTGTAGTCCATTTTCCCATAAAATCTGTCAACAACAAACAGGATAACCGTACATCCATTCGCATGCATTTGTAACCGATACACCACATTGATTGCTAATAACAATTCTAAAAGCTACAAACACAGTACAGCCTACAAAAACATTGTAACTTTAGAAGACCGCGACACATTTAGCCTGTTTTTCCATCCAGTGACCTAGATATTCTGTTACAGGGTGTGCGCAATGTTCCTGCCAGAGTTCGCAAGTTTCGTCGCGGCCATCTTGTTTGCTGTACATCCCATTCATACTGAGGCGGTGAGTATGTTTTTATAGCGATAGTGTTGTCTATCATATTGTGGTTCTTTGGAACTATGGGTACATCTTTGGAATGAGGCTTCGAGGTTGAGTGTCTTTTATGTCTTCAACCCTTTTATGTCGTTGTATATCCTGATCACGAGGTCGTGGGTTCGATTCCCACAGGACACAAATATTTGTGTGATGAATATAAGTTTTGTGTTGTTTTAGGTGTTTCTTATATATTATGAGTATGTATTTACAAAAAAAATAAGTATATAAGTATTGTATTCCATTATCTACCATATACCATTATTTTACCATAGCACAAGTTCTGCTTAGTTTGGCACTAGATGGTGCTGTGTAAAAATGTCCCAAAAATATATTTTTATTTTTATTTATTTATGCTGTGAATAAAAAAGTGGATAACAAAAATGTATAGAAAACTTATAAAAAAAATATCTGCTGATCCCTACATTTGTGTTCAAATAAATCGACAAAATGTAGGAACCACCTGATGATTTTTTTTTGCGCGTTGTCAGGTTGGTCCCATAGTTAAAGTTTTTCAAACTGATGAGTACAACGACTCCATATGAGGTTTTCAGTTATTTCAATAACACGTTGTAGAGATTTAAAAAAACTGTTCCTGAATACTTAAAACGGCAAAAGTTGATTTCAGTTACAGTTACAGAGTTATACTCACAGACCAGTAAGCCTCTAGACGAAGATTAGTCGGACACCCCCGGTCACCACGCATATGCAGTGGCACTGCATATCATACGCCCCGCCGCCAATCAGGACGTTAGTCTGTCAGTGAGCGGCATGAATCATACGGAATCATACCACCGAACTTTTGAGCCGACCAATCAAAACGCGCCGTCTGCCCCCCGGTCCCCACCAACATTTTAGGTCTGCGTTCTTATGCAAAACTTTGTTTATGCGGCGTCTTGAGGCTTACTGGTCTGTGGTTATACTAGACATAAAACGTAGCTGTTTTTGTATAACATATAATGGAACTGGCTGAATCGTCAGCGGAACCCTAAAAATAGTGTAGGATGTATGGACCATCTCAAGTTATTGAGGAAAATTTGGGGTTGCTATGGAACCCGTTGTGTAGCAACAAGTCACTTAGTATGAACTAGGGATGTTATGGAGCTCCGTAACCGTAACCGAATCTATCGGATATCCGAAATAAAAATATATCTGTAACCGTATCCGTTTCACAAGTTTTGGATAGTTTTGTATAAGGGCGGAGTCTAAATAAAACGACATGTTTCAACTGGTTTTTATTTCACCGCTCGCGCGCCACGTGAATCTTGCAGTTTGTTTGTTATTTCTAGTCATAATATAATTATATAACCTCTTTCATAACCTATAAATAAAACCAAATTAGTACATACTATTTGTATATTTTACTTCAATCTAATATCCGTAACCGAAACTATCCGAAACTAACGGATAATCCGAAATAATTACATATCCGTAACCGTATCCGAAACCGATATAATTTTATTCCTTTATCCATATCCGTATCCAGATCCGAAATATCATATCCATAACATCTCTAGTATGAACGTATGAACATACCGATGTATTATAGCAAACGTTGATCCCTGAATATTCGTATGATATGAGTTCATGTGACATTGAGGCCCTTCCTTTGTCTTTGTCCCAATTTATAGAACCTTCGTAAAGTAATAAAGTAACTTTACTTTTTAACAACAAAAAAAAATATGACGTTGCATTATTTATCTGTTATTAAATATTACTATTTAGAACTAAATCAGGAATCAGGTAAACATGAAACAAACCAGTATTAACTTTTAAGATTATTTATTGCTCGAGCTGCTCGGTTCCAAATGGTGGATTTTATGTTCCTATGGAGAAGAACCGGCAAGAAACTCCATAGAAACTCTTTTAAAATAGGTAATTAATAAATACAAGAAATTTATACAAATAAATAAATAAAATAAATAAATAATAAATATCTTTGGGACATTTTTACACAGCACCATCTAGTCCCAAACTAAGCAAAGCTTGTGCTATGGGTACTAGACAATGGATATAATAATTATATACCCTTTTTTTTGTAAATACGTACTTATAATACATAAGAAACACCCAGACCAACACAAACACTTATGTTCATCACACAAATATTTGTGTCCTGTGGGAATCGAACCCACGACTTCGTGATCAGCAGTCCGACCCTCGAACCACAAGACCACAGACATCGTCACTATAAAAAAAAACGTCGTAAAATCGACTATATACACGATAAGCAATAACATTAATTATTCTATTAATATAATAGACACCTAATAACGTTTAGGTATTTTCTCCTAATTTACACAAGATGGATTTTTCTATTAAAGACTTAACATAACATAACATCACGCCTGTATTTCCCCGAAGGGGTAGGCAGAGGTGTATAGTACACTCACATTTCGCCAGTTATGTTGTAGTCCCATGTAATAGGGGGCGAGCCTATTGCCATTAACCGGGCACAAATCCAGACTCCAGGCTGCTACTGAGAATTTCCTAATGTAAAAAGCCAATAACACTTTGCCCGACCCGGGAATCGAACCCAGGACCCCACGCTCAGCAGTCGCGCTTGCGACCACTAGACCAACGAGGCAGTCGAATTAAATACTTAGCTTTGTATAATCCGGTCACAATTCTATGGTAACACAATTTACACTTGTTCTACCACACTTGTTCACGAAGCTCCGCACCGCGCATAAACTGAAAACCTTTGATAAAAACACACGCTCGAATGGACTTGTAAAAAAATCATATGAAATGTGCGCAACATGTTTCCTAAGAACTTTGAACTGCTTTAAAATTTTGATCCGATCAAATATGTCGTAGGTATCGGATAGCATTTCATTCCATGTTCAAAATAACAACACGCTGTGTATGACAGTATCCGCAGAGATTTTTTTCGATTTCACCTCATATCGTATTTTGTTTGACATTTCATTTAAGGTCGTTGTTTTATTCGTATAAAAGTATTTTACTTTTTTTAGTACTTCATTATAAAAGTATTTTGAAATCGATGTGTGAAGAAATTTTTAGTAGAACGCGTATTTCTAGCTCATAACATTGTATAACTAAAAATATTTATATGTACATTAGGTACATATAATCGTTTTTGAGATAAAATAATAACAAGAAAAAGTATTGTTAAGTTTAGCGAAAACAAATATCTAATATTAGTTTGGTGTTATGTATAAAGTATAAATTCGCAGAGATGACTATACATATTCCTAGTAGCTACGCTATGAATTTACCTCAATACTACTATATCCCGATCAAATCGCGGATGTTCTCAAAAAATGCCAGGTTAAGAGTTCTCTAACCGACGAGCATGTATGACGAAGTTAATGGACGTAGATGAAGCGAAAGTGGTGTGTCAGGATCGTAGCAGGTGGAAATCCATAGTCTCTGCCTACCCCAATGGGAAACAGGCGTGATAATATGTATGTATGTACTATTCCTGGGGCAGTTATCTATAATACCAGTAATGTCCTTTTGGCCGAATTTCGGTCACAGCGACCAATCTCAACGTAGACAGCCACCTGCGTGGGGCATATTATAGTGGCACAAGTGTGTCGAGCGTGTGCGCAAACACAGGTGCACTCTCTATTCCCTCACTCTCATAATCCGATGGGACGGCAATCCGACACGACCGGAGAGAATTCAGGCGCAGGACCTACGGGTTTACGTGCTCTCCGAGGCACGGGGTGTAGCACCGCCAACTTCCTGTCTGTGAAATTTTCTTGTACACTTTTATCCGATCCCATTATATAAATGTTTGTTAGAAATTGGTCCCAATTTGTTTTTGTAATAAAATACGTATGTACCCGTGTGTAGGTATTATAATTTTGTCGCATTAGACCGGACTTACTTTATACAGAGTTACCTTCAAGCGGAGTAGGTAAAGTAGACTCAATAAATAATTCATTGATTAGATTCCCGGGGGTCTCTCGGGTGCTTCATGAATTAAACCAAAAAGTCAAAAAATAGAAGTGAATTTAGGAAAAGAAGAACACGTGTTATTTTGAAAACCTGTATACTGAAAGTATCCTTCTTAATATGTTGTATTTTGCTATGGCAACAATTATATTTAGGGTGCGAACTCACCGCGAGGCTCAAGCATTCGCGTGTAACCAAAGAAATTTTTATACTTTATGCGTGTAACATAACAGCTCGAGATTGAGCATTAAACCGGTGAATACGTCGAGGTGAACATTACAGTGCGTAGACTTAGAATGTTACTACTTTGAACATTACAGCACGTTAATCCGAGCATCACAATGCTCAGACTTGGAATGTTACAACTTCTAACTGCGCACCGCTTGTAAATAAATTGTCAAATTCACTGGTACAAATTTTATTGATTTGTTCCGAAGAATTTGTTACATTACACGTACTCCCTCGCGTTGAGGGAGCACCCTAACACATCATCTATATTTTCTAGTAAATTCCTCTACAAAGTCGGCCATTAGAAAGTAGGCAGTATATATTTGTGCATTTTATGTGAACGGCGCAAGTGCTAGGCCACTTCGCGTACGTTTTACGATGCCAATTTTATTCGGCGACAAGCGCTCTTGTGTTCCTATCTAGTGTTCAGCAGAAGGCTACAAATTGAACCATTTTTATTCACAGGGTTATAAGTGTTCGTATTCGTATTATGTTTGTCGATCCGATAGATTGGAAATCTTGGTGAATTAGTACTGGATATAATTAACACTGGAGATCGTTAATCACTCATGTGGATACCCGAACACTATCCCATCATTTTATGATCATTAAAAAACAATACCTATCTATTATTAGGATTTATTTCATAAGAACTTTACGGACGGGCGGTCTAAGAGTTACAAGCCAATTAGACTGTTTATTATGGAGAAAATACAGTAAGTATATAAAAATAAATAATAAACTTAAAACTGGCTGCATTGTATGTATTGCAGGGGTGAATGGGTACAAAAGTGGGCAAGGATTTTAACGTTGAATTACGTAGTTTAAAAAAACTTCAAAAATTTCTGCTTAATTTGATTTTTTTTTTTTTTTTTTTTTCGAATGGGCTCTCGCAGGTGGGACCGAAGTCCCATTTCTGCTTAACCGGACTTAGTTGGCGGAGAGTCCCATGTGGGACTCCATTCGCCGAAGGTTTTTTCCCTACATACTTACAAACTAGATGCGCGCGGCATCAATACCGCGCGTAAGCGGGCGCCCCCCGAGGGGGGGGCTCGAACCTCGCTGGGGCATTGCAGGGGGACCCCGCAGTTCCTATGTCCCCCTAGCAGCCGTTGCTGCATCGAATTGGTTTCCTCGAAAGTAGCGGACTTTCGGTCCCTATCGGGTGACGTGCTAAACGCCGTGAAGCGGCAAGCCTCGCCGGCGAGGCTAAGACCTACCTAGAAAACCTAACCAGTGGCTACGCAATAGCCTGCTCCTAGGAACTACTCTAGAGCATAGGGCCGGTCTCGCGTGACGAGATTATCTCCGGTTGCTTACACCGTGAGGGCGTCCCCAGGGGGGAGCTCGGACCTCGACTCAGGGTGCAGCAGGGGGACCCCGCCACTGATCCCCCCAGCAGCCGGTGCTGCGTCGGCATGTGTTTCTGTTTCTCGAGAGTCGGACTCTCGGATTCTGTGTGTGTGTCGCGTCGGTCCTCGCCGGCGGGGACGATATTTTGGACGACGGCGTCGGAGTGTGCTTGTACTTTTATCTGACTCCTGGAGGAGTGTAATAGCGTCATCGGGCTCAATGAGTGTGTGTCTGGGACGTCGGGTTTTGCTAATAGCAGATGGCTGGTAGACGGTGGCCGCCACGACCAAGGGGTTGGGGTGCTTGGGAGCGGAATCGAAATAGCGTTTTGAGACACGCTTGAAAAACTGCTTGATGGTCGGCAGTTTGAGGTCTAGGTGGAGGTCGACATTGCGTACGTACCAGGGGGCGCCTACGGCCCTTCGCATGAAACGGTTTTGGAGGGTTTGGAGTATGTGAATTCTCACCGGCTTAACGTGTGCGAACACAACGCTAGCATAGGCGAGTATGGGGCGGATACAGGTGGTGTATATCCTTACTTTGAGAGGAGTGGGCAACTTACTGTGCGCATTGAGTAGGGGGTGGAGACGTCCGAGGACGAAGGCGGCACGGTTTTTCACCTTGCGGATATGCGGTCTGAAAGTCAGTCTACGGTCAAGGATCACGCCAAGGTATTTGGCTTCTCGTTGCCATGGGATCTGTTTTCCGTACATTGAGACTGGTACGCTTAATTCTTTACGATACTGTGACAGGGGTCTCTTATCGAAGAGGACCGCTGCACTTTTTTCGGGATTGACTTCGATTCTCCATTTCCGGAACCAGTCACCTAGGGTGTTGGCCGCGGATTGGAGGGTACGAGAAATAGCGACATGGCTCCTGCCGGAGTAATAGATTGCCGTGTCGTCGGCGAAAAGGGCAATACGGGCTGCACCGCATTTTGGAATATCGCTGGTGTACAGCGTGAACAGTAGGGGGGAGAGCACGGAGCCTTGTGGCACACCGGCGTGAATGGGATGGGGGGAGGAGAGAGCCCCTTCTATGCGATAGCAAAAGGTACGATTCGATAAGTAGTCTCGGATGATGAGCACGAGACGATGTGGCACATTCATAGTGTACAGCTTATATAATAAGCCGTTGTGCCACACTTTATCGAAAGCCTTTGCTACGTCGAAAAAGAGAGTACCGGTCATTTGACCGCGTACGAAGCCTGCACTGATGTGTTCTACAATGCGGTGCAGTTGATTAACGCAGCAGTGCTTTGTACGAAAGCCAAACTGCTCGTCGGGAAGGAGTTTATTTGAGTCGGCGAAATCTTTGAGTCGCTTATAAATAAGCTTCTCGTAGATTTTACCGAAGACATTGAGGAGACTAATCGGCCGGTAACTACTCGGCTCGGCTTTTGGTTTGCCCGGTTTTGAAATACCGATTACCGTAGCCTGTTTCCAAGCCTGGGGAAAGATGTTGTTTTTAAATGCCGCATTGAAGATGACGGTCATTAGAGCGATTAGGGTGGCAGGGAAACGTTTCAACACCTTATTGGTGATGCCGTCTGCGCCGGGGGCTTTTTTGGGCTTAAGATCCTTGACTATAGAGAGAACTTCGTCAGGGGTGATCGGTGGGAGCGGGTCATCAGGGTCATCTATTGGGGGGGGGGGGAGGGCTGACCTACGCTCTACTTCTGAATTAACCTTGTCAAGGTGGGTTTGGCTTACGGGAAGCGTACTGAGAGTGCATTGAGACTCCAAGCTGTCGGCTAAGCATTCGGCTTTTTCGTCATCATCAAAGGCCGGCCTTTGATTGGGTCGATTTAGGGGGGGCATAGCTGCCGTGGTCTCGCATTTGAGTTTGCGTTGAAGTGCCCAGAAGGCTAAATGAGACGGTTGGATTTCGCTGACTTCCTTGTCCCAGCGATCCTCCCGTACCTGAGCTACACGTCTTTTTACAGTATTCTGCAAAGAGCGCATATGGGCACGGTTGGCTTCGTTGGGAAAAGCGTCATAGGCACGGATGGCCGCGTTCCTCTCGGTCCTCAACTCATTTACATCGTCCGGCAGTTTCAGACGCTGGTCATCCAGCATCGGAACCTGCCGTGAGCATTCGCCCACTACGGACTGCACATGGTTGGTGAGCGAGGTGATCGCGGCCACCGTATCCGCGACTGTCTCGATGGAGTCAGGGATTGAATCTAGTTGGGGGGATGAGGTAGATTTGAGGCGGTCCTCTAGTCTCCTCCAATCGGTTATTGTTTTAGTTAAGGGTGGAGTACCGGGATCCGAGGGACCACCTCGGGGACCCAGTTGAATGATCACAGGTCGGTGATCTGAGTCTAATTCTTGAATTACCTCGATAGAGCGAATACCGAGGTTTACGCGCTTTAAGAGGGCTATATCTAGGATGTCGGGCCGTTGCCCTACTGTGTCGGGAAAGTGAGTGGGACGCATCGGGGCGATGACGTCAAAGGAAAGTCTGTCGCTAAGTGCTTCTAATTGAACACCAGCGGTGTTATTGGAGACACAGCTCCATGAGCAATGTTTGGCGTTTAGATCGCCTGCTATAATTACAGAATTACTAAGATCGAGTAAGGATTTTAGGTCGTCCTCGAGCAGACTCGCGGGTTTGTTTGAGGACCTATAGGCCGAGACTATGGTGATGGGCTGGTGCCCTGTCATGCCTAGGCGACAGATTGAAGCCTCCAGGCATGCTAGCTCTGGGGGATCAATGGGGATGCAATATAAAGAATTGCGGTAATAGATTAGCGTTCCGCCTAGTGCGGTGTACGTTCTGTCGTTTCTAATCAGCCTATAATTGGCTATGTTGGGATTACGACAGTGGGGCTTGAGAAAGGACTCTTGAACGAGTAATATGTCAAGTTGGTGCTCACGCAAGAAGACAGCTATGTCATCGCGTTGACCACTAATGCCTCGGGCATTAAAGAAGCCTAAATTTAGGGAACGGGGTTTGAATCTTTTGGGTGGGGCCGTATTATACATTATAATTGGAATTAAGTATTCTATAGATGTCTTGGTACTTGGTAAGTACCTGAAGGCGCTGCTCGTGGATGCCTTGGGTAAAGGCCCAGAGTTTAGAGTAGGCGTCAATACGGGTTTCCCCTGACTGGGGTTCGAGGTATTCTCTCGGCAGAAGGCCGGGGTAGTTTACCGGAGGGGGGGTTCTCATGGGGGGGGGGGCTTTAGCTGCTGGTGCAGTTTTGGGCCTGAGAGAAGGTGCGGGGATGGGTAAGTTCATCAGCGCGGGGGGCTCTGAGGCCGGGGGCGCGAGACGAGAGGTCGGAAGAGGTGGGTATTGGGGCTTTTGATTACCCTTAAACCAGGGGTTGGGCCCGAGTGGGCCGTGGAAATTAGGGGAGGGCCCGAGTGGGCCTCTAGGGTTTGGTGGTTGGTAATGGAGGGGGGCTGCGTAGGAGGGGGCTTCCCTCGCAACGCGGTCGGAGGCGCGTTTTGCCGTTTTGGCGTTGCGCATTTTGGGGGCTTTGGGGCATCCGCGATAGTTTGCTGGATGCCCGGCTTTGCGGCAAAGGACACAGCTAGGGGGCTCCGTGCACTGGTCCCTCTCCTTGGGACGCTCGCACTCGGTAGTCCCGTGATCGCCTAGGCACTTAACGCACCTGGGCTTTGCGTAGCAGTTACGCTGGGAGTGACCATACAGCTGGCAACGGTGGCATTGACCAGGCTGGTTCGACTTGTGGGGGCGCTCGACCGTGATGCCTGATAAATTGCATACGGTCTTTATATTATAGATGTTTTTGGCGTTTTCGCCAGGGTGGCAAATGACAAGGACCATGTTATAGGGTTCCCCGTGCTTACCACGGAACATACGGTGGGTTATTGCAACCGGGATCCCTTGACGATCGAGGTCGGCGTGCACTTCCGTGCAGCTGACTTCGGACGGAATCCCTCGGATCACAACTCTAAGGAGTCGGTCCTCTGGGAGTGCGTAGGTGTGAAAAGACACACCACGCTCGCGTAGCAACCTGGTAAGGTTGCGGTAATCAGTGGGGGTGGGGACAACTACTTTAATGCCCTGCTGTGTGGGGCGGGCACTAGTGAAATTTATCTTATTTTGATTGCACCAGTCGGATATCCTGGTCCAATATTCCTTATCCTGGATGAATAAGGGAGGCGGGATGGGCACCTTCTTCTGGGAAGGTGAGGTATGTTCCTGAGGGGAGGGGGGCCTGTTATCCTGCGAGGAGGAGTGAGAGGCGGGACGGGGGGTAGGGGCCGGGGCAGGGTTTGCCTCGGAGAGTTTTAAAGATTTTGAGGCGAGAGCCTCGGCCTTGTTTGTTTTTCGGCCGCGTTTTTTACCTTTGCCCACTACCGTGGTAAAGGCACCGGCCTCGTCTGAGTTGACCTCACTGTCCGAAGACATCTCTTGGTCTGATGGGATTGGGGAGCGATCAGGATATTGAGTGGGGGCTGGGGTGGGGAGAGGTGAGGGGGTACGGTCCTTATGGTCCAGGCTGGCTGAACGCCTAGGCGGACCACGCGGAGACCTCGGCCTCTCCTCATCACTGTCGGAACGGGCGGGGCGCCTATTCCTCCTTAGGGGCGGGGGGGTATCGGGCGATTCTGGAGAGTCGGGGATGTCAGGTTGTTTGGCGGCAAAAGCGCTGCCAAACAAGTCGCCATAGTTGGCGATAAAGGTGGGGTCCTTGAAGAGGACGTTTTTTAGGATGCTGAGAAACTCGGCATCAGACACCATCATATAGATGGTGACTAAGCCAAGCCTAGCAACAACGAGAGGGGGAGAAAATTAGTGGCGTACTAACATGGGGGTTTGCTCCTCGGGTGGGTGTTCCCGGGAGTGTGTTCAAACCCTCCCCGTCGGGTATAGACGGGGAGGTTGTGTGCCTACTGGTGAGCCCTAAGCTTGCACTCCTGATTGCCAGTCTTAATGTGCAACCAGGTCCCTAAGTCTCTAGTGTGCAATGGGTGTAAACCCCTAGAGAATGCTAGATAGGACGAAACGGGGGTAAGCTAGGGAAGACTAGGAGATCCCCCAAGGCCTTCTGGCCCTAGCTTCTTCCAATTTTGCTTTGCCCTTAAGGAGCGCAGCTGGCGTGTCGGGTCAACGCCCCTCGGTTTGTTATCACCGTTAGGTATCCACCGAGAACCACAGTA
Source organism: Asteroscopus sphinx (assembly GCA_949699075.1). NCBI lineage: Eukaryota > Metazoa > Arthropoda > Insecta > Lepidoptera > Noctuidae > Asteroscopus > Asteroscopus sphinx. The sequence continues at coordinate 23,754,287 of OX453007.1, forward strand.
AATAAGTGGGTTTTTTCCTGAAGGGACACTACGTTTTTGACGAAACTCTGTCTAAAGAGACAAAAGCGCGCCCGCTGTCTTGAAAAAGACAGCGAATGTGCTTATCGGGCTGCAGTCGGCGGGGCGACTGCGGAGGGCGCTACGGTGAGCCGTAGCGAAAAATATTCGAGCACTTAATTCGTCACGAGAGGACGGAGCGGAGCAGCACGACCTCTCGGGGCGAGTGTCAGAGCGTGAATGTTAATTTGATAAACATTATAGTCTTTATATATATTGGCAGAAAACTATGCTAATTCATAGTAAAAATCCTTTCCCACTTTTTTATCTCTTCACCCCTGCAATCCTATTCACCTGTTTTAAGGTACAGCGTTTTATAAAATAATTGAACAAGCCCGTGAACTGTATAATTGGCTCCGTACATCTGCAGGAGAAATTAATTTTATGCTCGACATAAAAAAAATACGATTCGATGGAAGTCGTGTGTTGTTGTTGAAACGTTGTTCAGAATGTTTTTCTGTTTATAGCTCCAACAACATTCTGATTTTATTTTTATTGTTAGCTGATTTGAAAAAGAGGATATAGGTAAAGTTCGCAGGTCTGCTGGAAGAAATTTCTTATAAGCAATGCCTTTGTACTCTTCATTTCTATGTATTTTATTATTATTTCTCTGTGTGTGCATAAATTTAATAAATAAATAAAGTTGTTGATCTATTATGCAAGAAGAGTCATGAAACTTTTTAAGAAATCACATACGGTTTGAAGTGCGTATACACTATACATGTGTAAAAGCTGGCCTGTTGCCAGTATGGTGGGCTTAGGCCCTAAACCCTTCTTATTCTGAGAAAAGATTAGGTATAATACATGTATAAGTTTTTTTTAAGTTTTATGTTTATATTACAATATTTTTTATTTGCGTTCATAATTTTTGTTATCCTAAACGGGCTTGGGTTTCACCGCTACCTCACCATATTAAGCAATGGTGCGATCGACGATAGTGTGCGCATGCCCAGCAAAAACGCCTAGAAGAACACTAGATTATACCTATCGGGAAACATAGACATCGGCAAAAAAAACACTCCTTGGCAGTACCGTAACAAAAGTATTAGCAAAACACTTCCTGAGTAAGGGTGGAATATCAACCATATAAGGGTTGCGCATTGCCGTGCGTTTGATCGTCCTATGATGGATTGGGCTAGGGTAGACTCATCATCTTGTAATGGTTCAACTTCGATTCTACAAAAAGACTTCAAAATCGATCAAGTACCTTTATTAAGGTGGTTTAAACCGGCGAGGCGAGGATTGGATGGGATGGGCGTGAATTGAAATCTCGCTGACCCTTTCACACCGAAAGATGTATATCGCGAACCAGCGCCGTCTCGCGCCGACCAGCGCCGGCTCCCGATGTACAGTCAGCTGCATTAATTGGTTACCCCACTTACGAACAAACTCTCGAATAAGAGGGTAACGAATTATTGACGCTGTGTGTACATCGCGGGTCGGCGCTTGTCGGCGCGAGACATCGCGAGGCAGAGCGAGACCGCGCGGGCCCTCGATGGCCGGTGCGAGATTTGTGTATCCATTTTGCAAAGTAATAAATACGTACTCTATTCATGCTGCAATATTATAAAGTTTAATGTTTACCAACAAATATTTCAATTCTCGCCTCGCATATCCTCGCGCATCCAGACCTTTTACACCAAAGATGGGCGTGACGAGAATTGTAATTTTGCCATAAAAATTTCGGGCCTATCCACGAAGCGAGGCGTGAAGCCTCGCCGGCGCCTGTGTGAAACCACCTTTAGAATGCAGTCCGTTTTTATGTTTCAACCTAAATCACCTTGTTGACGGTAGCAATAGCTGTGGTCGTAACGACTACCGGCGTCCGTGGGTGGCCAGTAGCCAGTTACTTTATGACAGCAGTACTCGTCAACTCACATGGCATTTTTACGCCCCGTCAGGCGGAAACTTGATGATCTTTAAACTTTTCCGTTTACGTCAGTATTCCAATTAGGAACACTCGTTTTTATTGTGTCGTATTTTATATGGCAAACGATATTATTCGCGTCGAAATTGGTCAACATGTGAAACAAAAAAGTCCGAATTAAAAAGGACATTCTTAATTCGAAGTTTACTTTTTTTCCAATTAATGTACCAGGCCCCTCAGAAAGTATTGCGAAAAAAAGTTTTTATATATGGGAGACTGGCCAGTTATAATGTTTTTCGAAAATATGATTATTTATAAGTAAAAATAAGTAAGTTCCAATTTCAAAATTTCCCTCCACATTTTTTGCGAGTTAATTCAAAGTATTGTGTCTCACTGAAATATGGATCTGCGCCGGGAACATTTTAGAGCTATGGTTTTATACGATTTCAAGTGTCGCCTGAAACCGGATGAATCGTACGATAGACTTCAAATGGCATTCATGGATGAAGGCCCTTCCAAGGCAACCGTGTATCGTTGGTATAACGAATTCAAGCGCGGTCGACCAACTTTGGGGGATGACGAAAGAAGCGGTCGCCCTTTGACGGCTGTTACCGAAGAAAACGTGCTAGCAGTGAAAAATTTAATCCAAGACAATAGGCGAATTACATATCAGGAGATTCAACACATATTGAAGATTGGATCGGGAAGCGTTCACGAGATTCTACACAGCCATCTTCGCGTGAGGAGGATAGTAACACGCTGGGTGCCGCACAACCTCACCTATGCTCAGAAGCAGGCCCGGGTGGAATGGTGCCGTGATATGCTTAACAAATTTGAAGCAGGCTCGTCTCGGCGTGTTTACGACATCGTTACAGGTGATGAGTCCTGGATTTATCAATACGACCCAGAAACCAAGCGCCAGTCGACTGTTTGGGTGTTTCAAAATGAGCCAACGCCTACCAAAGTGAAGCGATCTAGAAGCGGGGGTAAGATTTTGATCGCTAGCTTTTTTAATTTGACTGGCCACTTGGTATCAATTCCCTTACGGGATCAAAGAAGCATTAATGCCGAATGGTATACTACCAAATGTTTGCCAGAAGTTTTCTCTGTTATAAGCAACAAGCGACCAAACACAGGGCTCCGCGGGCTACTGCTCCACCACGACAATGCACCTGCGCACACCGCACTCAAAACGAGGGACTTCCTGGACAGCACGCCAGTCAAACTCCTGGGTCACCCTCCTTACAGCCCTGATCTAGCACCGTGTGACTTCTTTTTATTCCCAAAAATAAAAAATCAGCTCAAAGGGATACAATTTTCGTCGCCGGAAGATGCGCTGGCTGCGTTCGAGCAGGCTGTAAACTAGGTGTCTGCGGCGGACTGGAAAAAGTGTTTTGAAAACTGGTTTAGGCGCATGAATCTTTGTATAGAGTCTGGTGGAAAGTACTTTGAAAAGATTTGATAAAAATATATGTACGTATAGAACAATTTTTTTTAGTTTCGCAAAACTTTCTGAGTGTCCCACGTATGTTCGGCCAGCTGCATTTAGAATATAAACCGATATCAAAGTTTTTTTTTGAGCCAGATTTATTATTTGGCAATTTTGTGACCCAAAAGTACTACTATAAAAAATACTTCGTAACCATAAACCAATTTTAAATCGCAAAATAATAAAAATTGATAAAGAAACTTATTACCTACTTTTCGTGGTTATTCTTAATTATTTGATAACGAAAATACAAAATGTTAGTTACAGTATTTAATTTATTTTCCTACAAATATGTGATGGTATTTCGTGTGGATCACAGAGTATAAGAAATGTATTTGTAATGTTTGTATTGTGTTCACTGTAATGAAGTTCTGAGCGAGACTACTGCGGCCCTGCAAGCTTTAACCATGTTTGCTATTTTTATAGACTGTGGCACAGTCGCCCGCTATTCTCACGATCTTTACGGCGGCTTCTGATCTTGACTCCTCTTTTTCTGGGAAGCTCTGCGTTGTAAATTTTGGGTTTTACTTTGAAGCCTCGTAAAATGGTAGTGTGGTGATTTATGAGTAACTACTGTAACGAGGCTAAACTCGTTACGCTGCTCACCACCTTATTTGGATTTCCTGGCCACTTTATTAAAACTTTACCTATCCAAATTCAAAATTCTTCTATAATTTTCTATTTTTTACATAAAACAACAGACTTATATCGTAGCCTTGGCCGGGCATGGACGTGTCCGACCATTACAGTATTTTTTATATTATTTTACTTATCCAGTTTCTATATTGTACGCTGAAAGACACTCATGTGTCTGTGACTGTGTCTTATAATAATTATATTATTTTATTAACAAATAGTAAATGTATCAATTTAACAGTTAGTGAGATACAGTATACCAAAATCGTTCCTGTTGTGTTTTTATTGTTTGTGCCGACCTACCAACCTACCTACCTACCTACCTGATTTCCTGAATCCAGCCCGAGCTCGCTGCATGGACATAGCAGCAGCTCAGTCATCTTACAGTCGGAGTTGATTTACCACTCCTCCGGCCCTCCATACTACTGGCCCTCTGTGCCCTCATACCTCAGAGGAGTTCCATACCTCCATACCACTAGTTCCTGCAGTTCCTGTACCACTAGTTCCTGTTGTTCCTGAGTTCTGTTCCTGTACTTCCTGTTATCCTCCTACTTCCGTGTGTCACCGTGTGCCAAGCCACCGAACCCTCGACCCTGCGAGTCTCCTGCCCGAGCCACCCACACCGGCCACGACGTGACACTGGCGCCCAACGTGGGGCGACACTACTATGCGTAAGCAGTGCCATGGCAGGTTGTTTACTTTTATGTTCTTGCATCTTTTTTATAAAAACGTGAACTTCCCATCCTTAACTTGCTTGTCATTGATTTACGATCCCGGGTTGGCGGGAAAATTCTGAAAGAATGTGTTGTGGAAATTGTATTATTTTCCAAAACTTGTGTTTTTTTAGTGTTAATGTGTACCTACTTAATAATTTTACAATATTAAATGATAAGTGCTCGTTATTGTTCACAAATGTGATTAAATGGCGCAAAGTTGCAAAACGTATTTTCTCATCAATCCCTCATAAAGCTCTAGTAAAGTTTTTATCACTTTATTAGGATTTCTTTTAATAAGTACCTAATCTCTGTTTTTTCTTACTTGTCTGATTTAGTAAACAAACTTAGCATGTATTTTAATGCAATACGTCAATAATAATTGTTAAAAGACATTATGTTAACAATTCACACACTAAATAACATTTTTAACCTAATTACATGTGCAAAACTAGGTATTATATTTTATTAGTAGTTATTTCAATAAAGAGACATGCCAAGATTGTTTACTACATAAGACAAGAGAGAAAAAACAGACCGTACATACAACCAAGCCATAAAATTACTTAAAAAAAGTTTACGATTTCCTATAGGTTTTTTTTTCTAAAAATGATGGATTCCATGAATCTACTTATAAAATACGTCTTTGCGTTTAGATTAGTAAATAATGTAACAATTTTTTTTTTTTTTTATTCAATAACATAAAATTTTATCTTTGGCAGGTGACGGGTGTGGTGGGACGTGCCGAGATGTTATCTTCACTATTCTTCCTCGGTGCGCTACTGTGCTACGCGCGCGCTTCACAGCGGAGAAGATACACAGGTAACATAAAAGAAAATGTGTCAATAATTCAGTCTAAAGAGTATTTCACACAGAGAGAATACGACGACGTGGACAACGGACTTGGAAGTTGTGCGGAAGGTGTTTTTTTTTTTCTGTTTCCAATTCACCCTTTGTGTGAGTTATACCTAATAGTTTCCCCTGGCACTGTTGTGAGTGGGTGTCATCAAAGGCGATTGACCTCCAGTTTGTGAAAGGCCAGTCAACGTGATCTAATCAGCTGTCAAATCTCATATCAAGTAATGTGATTGATTGATTGATTGATTTATTTATTTGCATAATATGGGTAAAAGTCCTTATCCACATTTAACCATTTACGGTATGCAAATATTAATTACAATACAAATTATTATCAAAATCTAAATTCTATTCATTAAATATTTTTACAGCAATGATTAAAACAATTAACACACATGTCAATTAGGAGAAAGAAACAATATTAATTATACCAATTTCAGATTATAACAATTAGGGCTACAATATTTACTTGTTACGTATAGGGTCAAATATTTATAATTTTTAATGGACCAATAAAAAAATATCTTATCAAGAGTCAATAAACTTGTCATCTAAAAATTCACTTAGAGAATAGTAACATTTTACCAGCAATAGCTCCTTCAGGTTCTTTTTGAATTGACGTATATTCTCAATGTTGCGTATCCTTGTCGGCAACTTATTATAAATAACCTTGGCTTTACAAAAAACTTTTTAACAAAAAATAAAACCGACTTCAAAAACCTTAACTAAAAAGTAAAAAATAATCATTGTATGTATTTTAAAATCTTAACATAAACCAACATTTTGAAGGCGGCGCGTGATTGACCCTTTGCGTCATGTAAATATAATGTACCGTCGAGCGCATATCTATGGTAAAAAACAGTTTATGTGAACGTACATGAAAATCACGCGCCGCCTTCAAAATGTTGGTTTATGTTAAGATTTTAAAATACATACAATGATTATTTTTTACTTTTTAGTTAAGGTTTTTAAAGTCGGTTTTATTTTTTGTTAAAAAGTTTTTATTTCATACTTTTTAGTTGATAATTGTGAGGGTTGATTCATAAATGTTTATATAACCAATTTGAGAAAATATTTTTATTAACCTTTGCTATCCCACTGCTGGGCAAAGGTCTCGCTCATTTTCTTCCAAACGTCCAATCACTATCGTGAAAAAAAAACACGCATATCGGCCAAGAATTCTCAGAAAAACGAACCAATGAGCAGATCATCTAGATAAGCGAAGGTAAAATAAACTGATTTATTGAAGCTGGTTAAAAAACTACTAAACTTAAGTCGATAAAATTTATATGTGACCACCGCGCGGGCTTCCTCTACCAAATAAAGAAACAACCGCGTAAATCGGCCCACAAATCTCGGAGTAATCGGAGTACATACATGACAAAAAAAAAAAAAAAACCGCCGAATACATAACCTCCTCCTTTTTTTGAAGTCGGTTAAAAATACACTATTATGCTTTAGGGTTGTTTTACTAGGAATTATCCATAGTTTGCCAACATGACGAGATCTCGTTGTTTTTTCAAACAGTTGAATATTCTGCTTTGTGAATATAGCACATTCCAAAATATACATGCAGGGAAATGGCATTAATTTGTCGTTTTTAAAAAAGGGCACACAAGAATCGGTTTGCTTAAGATTAAATGTTGCTCTAATGCAACGTTTTTGAGCTTTGAATGCAAGAGACCAATCCGTAGAGTTTCCCTAAAATATGATTCCATATCGTAGTGTAGATGATACGAAACCATAATAGGCTGTTATTACTGAGGATAAATTAGCGACGTTTCTTAGTTTTTACAGTTAATACGCAAACTGGCTCAATTTGTTGCAAATAAATTCTATATGTAGTTTCCAGTTCACTTTATTATCCTTATGGCCCTATGGCCTTAACATAGGCCCAGGAATTTAGTCACTTCAACTTCCTCTATTTTGTGACCCATATAATTTATATGTTTTGTTGTTTGCCTTCTGTTTGAAATTAGTGATTCGTTGTTAGTATTTTGCTCGACCAATCACATCTGTTGACATCAGATAATACTAATAGAAAATACGAAATTCGTCTGGAAGGAGTAGTGCGGCATGAAGTTGGCGTCACTCCGAATGTATAAGTGTAACAATTTAGTACCCAGAAATTATTAAAATGATTTCTAAATAATGAAACAATATTTAGGTGAAATACCATTAAATGTAGCATTTACATTACCTATATTACGGAACTGTTTATTTCTGGTATATTTGTTTTTTTATGACCAAATAAATGATTTGGACTCGATAATGTTGTCACGTATATCCTCGAGCATCATGGTGTTTTAATTTCAGTAAGTAAACACAGTTAGTAGTTTTTGAGCAGAACTATTAGTTGGCAATGAATATTGCTGTAATATTAAATTAAAGCTATTATCACTATAAGTGCATTATACAACTACTGTGATCAACTTGACTGTTCAGTTTGCCATAATTTGAACTCAAGTGACAGTTAAAATTCGATATATGTGTGATCGAGGAATTCGTTTAGGTAATTCATCTGAGGTTTTTTTGTTTTACTACTATCGCCACCGTTAACTGAACAACTAAGATAGTGGCATTGTACCACACTGGACTTCTCTTCGATGTTAGCGTGGAGCCGTATTAATCTGCGTACTTCCCTTTTACCTTACACTGTACTCCATTGAACTTCTCTTCAGCGTTCATGTGGAAACGCTTCCATCTGCGTACTTCCCTTTTACATTTTTCTAAGAAACTCAAACTATCTTTAAGAAAAAAGAAAACGGTCTGAACGATCCAATTGCCTTTTAATGTTGCGTACCAGCAATCATAGGTGAATGACCTGAATTTCTGAAACATACATGCCTATTACATTATTTACGTTTCATGTTCATTCAGACCTTCAATATTAGGTTCTTATGTTAAATGTATGAAGGTACTATTGACCCTGAATTTGTTTCCACGTGGAACGACCGAAAGTGTTTCTTTGTTCCCTATGGACGCAATCTAAATAAGAGATTGGAAAACGAAGGAACAATTGATTAAAACTCCTTGAGTTTTTTTAAAGTTCATGTAATAAAGATATGTACTATCTTTATGTACGTATGGTGATAAAAAAAACATGAGTTACTCAGTTGAATTGATGGTTGTAGTATGCCATTAGAATACGGATGAATTCTGTCTCTTATAAAATAGCTACGAGTAAAACTCCTATTAGATCCCTATTCCCAAGAGAATTCTGAACATTATTTAGTCCATGAAGACCCCAGGCTTACCAGAATATAATAATCATAGGTAGTTGCTATTATTATAGAATTAAGCGTGTGCTACACGGTGACAAACCAGCCTGCCCACCAAGGTGACTTTGCTGGTTTCCAACCATGTAGACAGGTGTTTGTCACCAAATTTTGTTTGACGACGGCTGTCAGCGACCAACCTCCTACCAAGGTCACCTTGGTGGGGAGGCTGGTTGCTCACCTTGTAGCACACGCTTTAGACAAAACATAACCTAATAAAAAGTGGTAGCCAAGGTCAGTAGGCCAATTCACGTAATTAAAGAAGTGCAGTTGCATTTAAGTTTAGATCAAAGCAATGCTTTTCGTATTCTCTTATCTACGGCGATCGCTGTCAGAGACGAACTGCAGCGTCACTGCAACTTGATCGGCGCGTCATAAAATTACGTGAATTAGGGCCCAGTGGGGTAATTGTGTAATGTATTCACATTGACATTAGCTTTCATTTTAAAATGACAGCGATATTCATTCCATGATTCCATGGTACATAGTCGCCGATAAGACCAATTGTCAAAACATACGAAGCAATGACCATTGAAATCCTATTGATTGCGATCGCGATTGAGTTACGCAAGTCGGCAGCGGGTCGGAGAAACCCGGACCGTCCGAAATCGCGTTGGGTTGATGATATCGCCAAAGCCGCAGGAAACACCTAAATGAGGGACGCACAAGATCGATGAGGCTGGCAAAAATGAAAGGAGGCCTATACCCAGCAGTGGGTGATAGCGGGCTAGGATGATGATGATAACCTTAAAAGCGAGGAAAAGTGTAAAAATTAAATACATTACTGCTACTAGCTGAGTTTAGAGACAATTTAATGAGTGTATGAACCTGGTAGGCATATTTTAATAAGCTGAAACTCTGCATGGAGAAGTGGATGGAAAGATATTAATGCCCTTGTCGGCCATATTAATTAATGAAAATGAAGTATAGTTTGTATAAAAAATGTTTGATAAAACAACATTTGGTTATTTCAGACTGGCGCTACGTCGTAGCGTGTACTGCTTGCGTCGGCGTAGCGATGCTGTGCAAGGAGCAAGGCATCACCGTCACTGGTGTTTGTGTTGTCTACGAACTGTTCGTCGCACAGAAGGTGAGTTACTTCCTATGTTAACATACTGGTGCTACGTCGTAGCGTACACTGCTTGCGTCGGCGTAGGGATGCTGTGCAAGGAGCAAGGTATCACGGACACTGGTGTTTGTGTTGTCTACGAACTGTTCGTCGCACAGAAGGTGAGTTACTTCCTATGTTAACATACTGGTGCTACGTCGTAGCGTATACTGCTTGCGTCGGCGGCGGCGTAGCGATGCTGTGCAAGGAGCAAGGTATCACGGACACTGGTGTTTGTGTTGTCTACAAACTGTTCGTTGCACAGAAGGTACTTTACTTCCTACATGTTATTAGACTAGTGGTACATCGTAGCGTGTACTGCTTGCGTCGGCGGCGGCGTAGCGATGCTGTGCAAGGAGCAAGGCATCACGGTCACTGGTGTTTGTGTTGTCTACGAACTGTTCGTCGCACAGAAGGTGAGTTACTTCCTATGTTAACATACTGGTGCTACGTCGTAGCGTACACTGCTTGCGTCGGCGTAGGGATGCTGTGCAAGGAGCAAGGTATCACGGACACCGGTGTTTGTGTTGTCTACGAACTGTTCGTTGCACAGAAGGTACTTTACTTCCTATATGTTATTAGACTAGTGCTACGTCGTAGCGTGCACAGCTTGCGTAGTTATGCTGAAACCTTGCTTATTACCAAATTTCATCATTCTAAGTCAACGGGAAGTAGTCCCTATAGGTTTTCATGAGTGAGTTTACGAGTATCAAAATATGTGATATAAATGGCCGTATCCTATGATTGCGTTAACTTAGAAGCTTGAATATGTTTTACTACAAATGACCGACGACACCGACACCGTCGTTGTATTTGATATTTATTTCAACTTTATACCTCCCTTACTGATACAAAAAAAATTGACAGACGGACAACAAAGTGATCCCATAAGGGTTCCGTTTTTACTTTGAGAGGTACTTAACCCTAAAAATTGACTCAAAAACACGTTCTTCGTTTTTTATATTATTTATATAACCATATCAAATTCAACATTAATACAAAAATATTATGAAACACACTGTTTCTTTATACAGCGTCGAAGTTCAGGCGGTATAAGCCGCTGGTCCTGGGTGGACGCGTGGGGCAAAGGCTCTGGCTGGGGCTGCGCATGCGGCGAGGCAGCTCGCAGGGTCGCCACAGTGTGCTGCGCGACACTCGCGTTGTTGGCCGCCAGACTACACGTGATGGGTGCGCAGTTGCCGGTCTTTACGAGATTCGACAACCCTGCTGGAGCCGCGCATCCGCCTGCCAGGTAATTATAGTCTCTTTTCATTTATTTATTGGAAGACCAACAGCAGTTGACAATGTTATACTAGCTACATTATGCCAGTAATATAGCTAAAATATTATTGTACGCACATTGTCCGCGATTTTGTTCGTCTACAGTATGTAACAAAAACCGTGTTGTTCCTCTGAGCTACGTTATCAGAATCGATATTCATACGTAAGGACACAACTCATTTGGAAAAACTCTTCAGTAAAAATAATCTAATTAAATATTAAATCATTATGAAATAATAAAAATAATCATTAATTAATTAGGTTATTTTTATTGAAGAGTTTCACTGAAGTTTAATCAGAAACCATCACTATAACTCTGTAAAATATATATAGTTTGCCGTAGTTGTAGATAGAAAAAGTGCCAAAAGTGGCCGTTTTTCGCACTTTTTCTATCTAGAACTACAGCGAACTATAATTAACAGTGTTAATAGTTTCCGATTACACTATAGAGTACCTGTACTTCAATCGTTAAAAACGAATTTTCGATAAAAGATGTCATCATCATCATATCAGCCGAAAAAAACCTCCACTACTGGACATAGGCCTCCCCCAAAAGGGATCGATTTGGTTGGTTAAATACTCAGAGAACGCTGCTGCACATTCTCTGGTGAATCCCTTAGTTGCCTTTTATGACACCCACGGGAAGAGATGGGGTGGTGCTATATTCTTTGTGTTCGGCACCACACGCAACAAAAAAAACCGGATAAATGATGTATTCAGCGAGTAATATTTTTTTTACTGATGCGGGCGCCATTTGGCTGCTACATTCCCCTTAACAAGTATTAAAGTACTTCGTATATTAACAAACATATCGTCGTGTTTCCATCTTTTGTAGCCAGACGCTTGAGTCTGTGTCTTTATCGCCCTTTAATAAGGATAATTGGCTTCGACAAGCATACTAGCTCCGGAACGGCCGGTCGCGAGCTAAGCCACATTAATTTTATGAGTGTTCTCCTTCGCACGCCATTGTTCAAGGGGTGGATTTTTGGCTTATGGTGGTAGGTATCTACTTAAAATAAACAAAACCCGGTTTTGTAGCGTTTACTGATGTTAGAAGGTAATTAATGTGTTAATTTTTTTGGAGATATAGATTTTTTACTGTCCTTTCAGCTTACTGATCCTACAAGCTATGTCGGTCACTCCGGTTCTTCTCCGGATAATCTCGTTACGGATTTTATCCTTCAAAGAAACTCCAAGCATAGCTCGCTCCATAGCTCGCTGAGCGACTTTGAACTTGTGGACTAGCCCAACTGTCAGTGTCCACGTCTCGGCACAGTAAGTCATGACAGGCAGGACGCACTGGTTGAAGACCTTTGTCTTCAAACTTTGCGGTATAGGTGACGAGAAGACTCGGCGAAGTTTGCCAAATGCTGCCCAGCCCAAACGGATCCTTCTGTTGGCTTCTTTCTCGAAGTTGTGTCTACCAAGCTGAATTGCCTGCCCTAGGTAGACGTATTCCGTTACAACTTCGAGTGCCGACCCTTCGACGAATATTGGCCTCGGCATGACATGCATATTGAACATGACTTTAGTCTTGTCAAGATTTATGCCGAGACCGACACGTCGAGAGGCTCCGTTTAAGCTGTGCAGCATTTTGCCCAGTTGTTCCAGCGACTCAGCCATTACAACGATGTCATCGGCAAACCGGAGATGTGAGATGTTCTCGCCGTTAACGTTGATACCCTGTCCGGTCCAGTCTAGCGTCTTTCTCCAACGCGTTAGTGAACAATTTCGGGGATATTACATCCCCTTGTCGCACCCCTCTGCGCGATTGGATTATTTTCTTCTTTTGGTCCTGAAGCTGAACAGTCATGGTAGCAGCGTTGTATAGGCATCTCAGCATCTCTATATACCTCTCATCAATGTGACATCGCATCCAGAACTGCCCAAGTTTCGATAGAGTCGAAGGCCTTCTCGTAGTCCACGAATGCCATACACAGCGGCTGATTGTACTCTTCAGTCTTCTGTATGATCTGCCGAAGAGTATGGATGTGGTTCACGGTGCTGTAGCCTTTTCAAAACCCAGCTTGCTCTGGTGGCTGGAATTCGTCGAGTCTTCCGGCGAGACGATTCGTGATGACGATTTCCAGAACGTTGTGAACAACGTTGTGGAAACCGGTAATCGAGGGCCTTATTGACAAGAAAACCAACACCACCTTTGGAGAGCTGATCACCTTCGCGGAAGTAGAGTAAGTTTCCTGACTCCAGGGTTATCGTGTCCTCCCCCTCTCTACGGACTTCGGATAACCCCAGTATATGCCATTTTATATGACTTAACTCTACTTCAAGCTCGGCGAGGTGATGGTCCAGTCTCAACGTTTTTAGGGTTCCGTACCAGAAGGGTGCCAAACAGGACCCTATTACTCTCGATACGCTGTCCGTCCGTCCGTCCGTCTGTCTGTCACAGGGCTGTATCTTTGTAACGGTAATAGATAACCAGTTGAAATTTTCACAGAATATGTGTTGCTATGAGGAGTATCACGACAAATACTAAAAACAAAAAAAAGTCTCAAACAAAAGGGGTTCCCCATACAAGAAACCTCGAAAAACATGCATTTTTTTTACAACTTTTTTGTTCCTGCTCTATATTCAAAACGGTTATACATACCAGCGTCAAACTTCGTCAGATTATAGTGCATATTATGTAGTTTAGCAACAAATACTAAAAATAAGACAAATATTTTGTATTGATTTTTTTATTTTTTCGTGTTCAGTATCAGTGGTATAGTCACCTCATTAAATATGGCACGAGTACAGATCAACACCTTAATGTTGCTGACATTTGTAACCTTCTTCTTACAGGCACCTGACGTTCGCGTACCTGCCGGCTCTGAACGCGTGGCTGCTGGCGCTGCCCGAGGCGCTGTGCTGCGACTGGACCATGGGCACGGTGGCGCTGCTGCGCTGCTGGCGCGACGCGCGCAACCTGGCCACGCTGGCTCTGTTCGCCATCATAGTCGCTGCTACCATACACGCCTTGAGGACGCGCTCTTCTGCACTTTCTATGGTGAACTATCAATTTACTTAGTAATGTTATTTTAGACAAGTCTTCCAAAAATGTATGCTCCTGTCCGATTTTGAATTGAAATTTTAATAAAAACTTTTTAACAAAAAATAAAACCGACTTCAAAAACCTTAACTAAAAAGTAAAAAATAATCATTGTATGTATTTTAAAATCTTAACATAAACCAACATTTTGAAGGCGGCGCGTGATTGACCCTTTGCGTCATGTAAATATAATGTACAGTCGAGCGCATATGTATACTAACAAAAACTGTTTACGTGTACGTACATGAAAATCACGCGCTGCCTTCAAAATGTTGGTTTATGTTATGTTATGTTGTTATGTTAAAATACATACAATGATTATTTTTTACTTTTTAGTTAAGGTTTTTGAAGTCGGTTTTATTTTTAGTTAAAAAGTTTTTATTTCATACTATTTAGTTGATAATTGCGAGGGTTGATTCATAAATGTTTATATAACCAATTTGAGAATATATTTTTTATGAACCTTTGTTATCCCACTGCTGGGCAAAGTCTCGCTCATGTTCTTCCATACGTCCAATCACTATCGTGAAAAAAAACACGCATATCGGCCAAAAACTCTCAAAAAAACGAACCAATGAGCAGATCATCTAGATAGACGAAGCTAAAATAAACTGATTTATTGAAGCTGGTTAAAAAACTACTCAACCTAAGTCAATAAAATTTATATGGGACAACCGCGCGGGCTTTCTCTATCAAATAAAAAAACAACCGCGTAAATCGGCCCACAAATCTCGGAGTAATCGGTGTACATACATGGAAAAAAAAAAAAAAAAAAAACCCGCGGAATACATAACCTCCTCCTTTTTTTGAAGTCGGTTAAAAAGTACAATGAAAGTGTTTTGACAGTATCGTATCAATAAAGGAGCTATTCGTATAGATCAGCCATTCCCAAAGTGGGCGATAATGCCCCCCTGTGGCCGCTGCAGACCTACAGGGGGGGCGGTAAGAGACCCAGAAAAAAAATGGGAGCGTTGTGTAAAGGCTTGGGGGCGATTTGTAATTTCATCTAGCTAGGAAGATTCTTAGACACCGACTGAACGCTCGACTTTCGAGTAGACAAAATAAGTTTGGGAACCACTGGTATAGATCCATAAAAACATCACTTACGTCGCTCACAAAAAGAAACAAAAGAATTTAAGCTATGCCATACTCGGAAATAAAATAAACAAATAAAATACTAGCATATCGAAATTAGTCCTTTATTTGGAGGTGTTAAGAGGAATTGCGGACAGAGATATACTTTTGAAGCGAGCGCTCAACTTCAAATAAGTGCGACAAGGACAACCTGCAGTTCCGACTGAATAGCCTTAGTTAAAAAGTCATAATTCGAGGTTTGGCTCTCAACTATTTTCTCCTCCAAAACTGGACATATTCTTTTTAAATAAAAAGAATATGTACTGTATCTTTATTCTTTTCCTTTTTCATTAATAATTTTCAAATTTATATACTAGGCCTCTGTAGACAGCGGTCTAAACAGGCAATTTTGAAATTTTTTGAGGGCTTCTATAAATAATTTATCAACCAAAACGAAACATGGGGACATGGAAAAAGTTGATAATTATATTACTCTAAAAATCATTGCTATAAACCAGAAATAAAACAGTCGAGAGCGTTTGTATGGAGAAAAGACCACCCGGATTTCCTCTTGAATAGAAAAGCGATAAGTTGTTAAGTCGTACTTTGTTTCCGTTGTTTTTGCTTCCTTAAATAGGACTATATACATACACGTCTACATTACCCGCTGAAAAAAGTATAAACACTAAAGATATAAATTATAGAAAAAAATAGGCTCACGTACATCAGTGCTTTATCCAGTGTTAATATACGTTAAAAAAAAACATAAAAACTAATCTGACTTTTTCATCTTTAGGGCCTTGCACTGCTTGTGCTACCATTCCTCCCAGCTTCGAACCTGTTCTTCCCGGTGGGCTTCGTGGTAGCCGAGCGCGTCCTGTACATGCCCTCCATGGGCTGGTGCCTGCTGGTGGCGCACGGCTGGCGCCTGCTGGCCAAGAGACGAGCCAAACTCGCCGCGAGTGCACTCATATTCCTTCTGCTTGCATTCAGCGCCAAAACTTACATGAGGAATTGGGACTGGAAGACTGAATATTCTATATTTGCTTCGGGTCTGAAGGTAAGCTTTTAAAGGGGCGAGAGGCAAATCCCCGGGGCACGATGCCCTCAGCATTGAGCACCTGCAATATGCTGGTTCGCATATCTCTGGACTCCTGGCAATGCTCTACTCACTGTGCGTGAGCCACTCTTACCTGCCAACGGATCTAATGAAGTCTGTGGTGGTGCCTGTTGTGAAAAATAAAACTGGAGACCTGGCGGATAAAAATAACTATAGGCCTATTTCCCTAGCCACTATCATAGCCAAAGTGTTTGACGGTTTGCTTAACATACAGTTAGGTATGTATGTTAACCTGCACGGTAATCAGTTTGGGTTTAGACCTCGACTGTCCACTGAATGTGCAATACTGTGTCTTAAGCATACCATTAGATACTACACGGATCGCAAAACTCCCGTATATGCGTGTTTTCTCGACTTGTCTATGGCCTTCGACTTGGTTGCGTATGATGTTCTGTGGGAAAAGCTGAAGAGCATTAACTTGCCACGTGAACTTGTCAGTATCTTCCAGTATTGGTATATGCATCAAGTCAACAGCGTCAGATGGGCGGGGACAATGTCAGAGCCGTATCAGCTGGAGTGCGGCGTAAGACAGGGTGGATTGACTTCGCCAACTCTATTTAATTTATACATGGACGCGCTGATCGTCGATCTCAGCAGTCGGCATGTCGGCTGTCATGTTGATGATGTTTGTATCAACAACCTTAGCTATGCTGACGACATGGTGCTGCTGAGCGCGTCGGTCTGCGGCTTGAGGGGGCTGGTACAAGCCTGTGAGGAGTACGCAAATAGGCACGGGTTAAAGTATAATGTCACCAAAAGTCAATGCATGGTCTTTGAGGCCAGTGGTGCTAAATGCCCGCAAAGTGTACCACCCGTTTTTCTTGGTGGTGTTCCTCTAGACAGAGTGAACCAATTTAAATACTTGGGGCATATGGTTACGGCTGACCTCAGGGATCATGCGGATATCGAACGGGAGCGGAGGGCCCTGTCGAAGAGAGCGAATATGCTGGCCCGCAGGTTTGCACGGTGTTCAGATCCAATAAAGATTACGCTTTTTAAAGCATTTTGTACATCTTTGTACACGTGTAGCCTGTGGGCTAGCTACACACAAGCTAGCTACAATGCCCTCCGCGTCCAGTATAACAACGCGTTCCGGGCAGTATTGAGGCTTCCCCGCTTCTGCAGCGCCTCGGGCATGTTTGCGGAAGCGCGCACCGACTGTTTTCACGCCACCATGCGCAAGCGGTGCGCGTCCTTGGTGCGCAGGGTGCGGGCTAGCTCCAATGCTGTCCTAGCTATGATCGCTGGGCGACTTGACTGCCCATATATCAGACATTGCTGTGGCAGGCACGTGTCTGGGGCGCCTGGGGCACGTTGAGTAGTTTTTTTTAATTTTTTATTTTTTGTTCATTTTGTTTTATATTTGACACTAACTGACATTATTTTATTATTTTTATTTTTAACGCATTTACGCATGCGAAGCGAAATCTAAAGTTTTAAATTGTGAAAAGAAAGAAAAACCTGCTCGTGAGCGATTTTTTCTATTCACAATTTAAATCTTTACTAACTGACATGATTTAAATTTTGTTTTGATTTTATTTTATTATTTATTTTGTTAATTTTCTTACATGTTAAATTTAATCTAGTGTCCTTTACTTCTGGCAAGATTTTAATTATGTATGCATTTCTTTTAATTGAATTTAATTTTGTACGACATGTTTTTTTTTATGATATGGGTTAAACCCGAAATAAATGAATTTTAATTTTTTTTTTAAAGATCTTTGCCTTCATCAGATTTTTCTTTGACATAACCAGATACAACGTGTAACAGAAATGCGTAGTCATATTTGAAGAGCTCATTTAGGGAATGCTATCGAACAACTTTTACTACGGAGTCAACCCTGAAACAGCAATGAATAAATCATCCCTCCCCACAGAAAAAAAATGATGAAGTGCTGCGAACAATCATAGTGAAACCAAAAAAGCACGGTTTTTTGGTTTCACTATGATCCCTTCGTGTATAACCAGCGCTCAGGCACACACATGCACCTCAAACCGTGCTCACCCCTCTCAGTGCACATATCGCGGCATCGTCCAGTAAGCATCCCGAAAGCAAATATCCTTCAGATGAATGGTGTGTGCGTGAGCGCTGGTTGTACGAAGAAGCATAGTTTTTTTGGCTTCACTATGATTGTTCGTAGCACTTCGAAAAAATTTCGCTATGGAAAAGCTTGTAGGAGACCTTTACCTACCGTGACTATAAGTCCTTTTTTTGAACGGGACATTTTTAGACGTATTTTTGAAGGAGTTGCCATTGTCCCGTTTTCACCAAAACGAGTGATTGTTAGCAATTCTTTCGAAAGCTGTATTAATTATACACCACGATAGGTTAAGGAGCTAAAAATATTTTACGAAAAAAGAAAGAAATCAGAAAAAAAACAGGGGTCCCGTTCTGAGCGAAAATAAAAATTATCACGTTTCCTTTACCCAACTGCAGTGTGATGGTACCTGTTAATTAACGAAAGAAACGTTGCCCCACTCTCAGATTTCTCTTAGCTATATCTTTTACTGAAGTAAAAATTTCCTTTCAGGTAAACCGTAACAACGCCAAACTGTACAATAACGTAGGACACGCCTTAGAAGCGGAAGGTAAATACGCAGAAGCGTTAGAATTCTTCAACACAGCTGTCAATGTACAACCTGATGACGTCGGAGCCCACATCAATGTTGGCAGGACTTACAACCATTTAGGGAGATACCAAGAAGCTGAAGACGCTTACGTGAGAGCCAAATCTCTTCTTCCAAAGGCCAAGCCTGGAGAATCATACCAGGCGAGGATAGCACCTAACCACTTAAACGTATTCTTGAATCTTGCCAACTTAATATCCAAGAATGCAACCAGGTTAGAAGAAGCAGATATGTTATACAGACAAGCTATCAGCATGAGGTCAGATTATACCCAAGCGTACATAAATAGAGGAGATATTTTAATAAAATTAAATAGGACGAAGGAAGCACAAGAGGTTTACGAAAGGGCTTTACTGTATGACAGTGGAAACCCTGATATTTATTACAACGTGAGTATTTTTATTGAGATTTTATTGAAAATGCAGCTTATCCAATATCCACCAAGCCAGAAAACGCCAAAAAGCGGGATATGCGTTTGTTCGTCCAGTGTAGATGACTTAGTTAATGCTTGCAGAACCAAAAAATTTACTCTGCGAACGCTACCGAACGTTGTCGTTGTACCCGCATGATTTACTCTGCGAACGCTACCGAACGTTGTCGTTGTACCCGCATGATTTACTCTGCGAACGCTACCGAACGTTGTCGTTGTACCCGCATGATTTACTCTGCGAACGCTACCGAACGTTGTCGTTGTACCCGCATGATTTACTCTGCGAACGCTACCGAACGTTGTCGTTGTACCCGCATGATTTACTCTGCGAACGCTACCGAACGTTGTCGTTGTACCCGCATGATTTACTCTGCGAACGCTACCGAACGTTGTCGTTGTACCCGCATGATTTACTCTGCGAACGCTACCGAACGTTGTCGTTGTACCCGCATGATTTACTCTGCGAACGCTACCGAACGTTGTCGTTGTACCCGCATGATTTACTCTGCGAACGCTACCGAACGTTGTCGTTGTACCCGCATGATTTTTTACATTGTGAAGTTCAAGATCCGAAGAACAATTAGATACCAATTGATTTCCATGTTTTTATTATATATCATGTCACAACCAAACTTTATTCCATTTCCAGCTCGGAGTAGTCCTTCTGGAGCAAGGCAAGCCTTCCCAAGCGCTGGCCTACTTAGACAAGGCGTTAGAACTGGAACCGGAACACGAACAAGCTCTGCTGAACTCCGCCATACTCCTGCAGGAACTCGGAGCTGCTGACCTGAGGCATTTGGCCAGGCAGCGTCTCCTCAAACTACTTGATAAAGATGGTGAGTAGCTAACTGTCTTTGTTGTCATAAAAATAATTATTTCGGGAACCAACGGAATGATACGTCAGATTAGTAGGATTTCCTCAATTCTCAATCACATAGTAATGTCTTAAATTTCTCAGTCACATTTAATTTTTATTATTATCATCTGCCTTAGGATTTCTTCTGCATGCGGGTGCGTT
The DNA here is from genome assembly GCA_949699075.1 of Asteroscopus sphinx. Classification (NCBI taxonomy): domain Eukaryota; kingdom Metazoa; phylum Arthropoda; class Insecta; order Lepidoptera; family Noctuidae; genus Asteroscopus; species Asteroscopus sphinx. The sequence continues at coordinate 23,774,893 of OX453007.1, forward strand.
TACAGCCATACATATACCTACACATGCGAAAACATCCAGACCCGGAGTACCTAACTACCTACATGTCTGTAAGTCATATAAATATAGGTGTGTGTCCACGAATATTTCTCATTGCAGAGGCCCATCCGTCTATCAAGAAGTCTTCAACTGCAAGTTATCTCGAAGGCTCATTAATTGTTATTCGTAGTCATTCACTCTTGGCAGAGTGGTTGTGGTTACATCAGGTCTCGAAACTTGTGAAGCAGCTCTTGCGATGCGTCTCCATGCCGCTCTATTTATTCACATTGGGAGAACATTGTGTCATGGTGCAGTGTGTTATGGTCTTGCTGAGATCTGACCAGCGCGTTGGAGAGCGACCGCGATGTCTCTTCCTTTCCATCCTGCCTTGCCAAACGCTCCATTTAGTCTTCCTTCCGGGTTTTATGGCCAAAAAACCTGAGTACGGGCTCATTCATATGAACCCGTAAAAGTCCACTCCTGAATAAGAAGCCTACCGATGATCGCCAACATGAAGAAACGTAAAAAAATATTACGTTAATCACATGTAAAAGACACTATTGCCGAACCTTATAGTCATCATCATCATCAGCCCATTACTGTCCCACTGCTGGGCACAAATGAGAAGGTTAAGACCTTAGTCCACCACGCTGGCCTGCTGGACTGCAGGTTTCCAGACTACACACACCATCGAGAACTGTATGTCCATATAGTTCTCTCAAGTGTGCAGGTTTCCTCACGATGTTTTCCTTCAACGTTAAAGCAAGTGATAATGATGACACACATGAACCTTCAACTTTGTAGTATTTTTGTACAATAGCTATGGAAAGAAAAAGGATAGTCTACTATTCTAGGTTAAATAACCCACTAATAACTAACCATGAAGGATCGAATCCGAAACGAGGTGATCCGATAGAGAACCAAAGTTGTCGACATAGCCTACAGGATTAGCAAGCTGAAGAGGCAGTGGCCCGACCACATTACCCGAAGAACCGATGGCCGGTGGGGTAGACGGGATCTCGAGTTGAGACCGCGAATCGGTAAACGTAGGGTAGGACGCCCTCAGACTCGGTGGAGCGATGATATTTGCAAGGTGGCTGATAGCAACTGGATGTGAGTGGCCGAGGATCGATATCAGTGGCGTGTTATAGGAGAGGCCTATGTCCAGCAGTGGACTAATATAGGCTGATGATGATGATGATGAACCCACTAAACAAAACTTTTCAAAAAATTCCAGCAACAAACGAGCGAGTTCACTTCAACCTCGGCATGGTATGCATGGACGAGGGCGACGCGGAATGCGCAGAACGATGGTTCAGGGCAGCCGTTCACCTCAAGCCTGACTTCCGATCAGCACTGTTCAACCTGGCGCTACTGCTAGCTGACAGGCGGAGGCCGCTTGAAGCTGCACCGTTCCTCAAACAGCTGGTCAGGCACCATCCAGACCACGTGAAGGCGTTGGTGCTTTTAGGAGACATCTACATCAATTCTGTTAAAGATTTGGATGCGGCTGAGAGTGTGAGTATTGGATATTTTGTTGTTTTTTACAATCTCTAAAAAAATCTGTTATTGATTTGAAGGTGCATGTATATTCCAAATAATAGTACCTACGTTACTTTCGAGGCCTAAAATCAAGCAATTGACGGCCGTGTAATAATGGAAGTACGAGGCGAAACCGAGTACTTCCGAAGTGATTTTCGTAATAGTTAAAAAGTAGTAGTAGTTAAAAAGGCCTTTAACTAAACGAGGACGTTAATTGCTATTTCGGCCGAGACTTGTATAGTACGTTTCTCTCATTTGCGAGGAAACAATACACAAATTAATTCAACAGTATCTAATTTTCATTCGCGCCAATTCGTCCGCGCCCGGTTATTTTTAAAGTTTTGAAAAAAAAATACGCGCTCTGCCTTCATAATGATAAATATTTTATACCTAAAAACACCTAACTTCCCACTTGCTCGGAAATTGGTTCATTATTTTTTTTAAATTACCCTCATTTTGGGCTCCGCCGCAGTCGGGTAAAAAAGAATACATCGAAAAAAAAAATTGGAAGTACTCGGCTTCGCGTCGTACTTCCAATATTACTCGGCCGTCAATTGCTTCATTTCAGGCCACGACAGTAATGTTATGCGTGTTCCGCGTGGTCGTTCCGTGTGGTGCCGGACGTAAAGAATTGCACCACCCTCTCTCTTCTCATGGGTGTCGTAAAAGGCGACTAAGGGATTCACCAGAGGATGGGCAGCCGCGTTCTTTGAGTATTTTAACAACCAACCGCGATCGCCAACCCGCCTGCCAAGCGTGGCGATTATAGCATATCCCCCCCCCCCCTTCGGGGGAGGCCTTTGTCCAGCAGTGGAGGTTTTTTGGCCAAATGATGATTCAAAGATTCAAAGATTTATTGCATACTAAGTATGGGTACATAATTGGTGTTACATTTTATTATTGTTGTGCTTAGAACTTAGCGGCCTTTTGCAAGCATTGCAATATTGAAGGCTTAATACTATTATACCTAATTATTATTTTTAAATATAACCATGTCAAACATACATAAAAGTGAAAAATTTATCATGCATTATTATAACTTACATTATTAATATAGAATAGAATATATTTATTTGCTTAAAAACATGGTATACAAAGGTCTTATAGTTCATATCGTGCAAACATGTTTTGCTAAGAATATACATAGCATGCAAAATTTTAGTAGAAACATTATTTCTTTTCAAGGAATTACGTTACACTGTAGAAATTATTTCCATTTAACCATTCTTGTAATTTAGTCTTAAAAGAGTATCTTGTATTTAACATTTTAAGGTGATTAGGTAATTTGTTAAATATACGCACACCCATAGCCAAGCAGCTTTTATTATATTTAGTAAGCCTTGGGGCGCTTTCTAGCACGAGCCTGTGTGGGTCTCGTCGACTTCGAGGGTAGACATCGTTTGCTGTTTTAAATAGCTCTTTGTGTTTCCATATGAACATACACATTTCATATATATATAAACAGGGTAGCGGTAACAAACCAAGTTTCTTACATACTGGTTGACATGAGTCATCAGGCTGAAGCCCGTACATAGCTCTAATGCATTTTTTTTAACAATAAATGCTTTATCATTGTCGGTACTGTTGCCCCACATTACAAGTCCATAACGTAATATTGATTCTACGTACGCGTGGTAACATAATATAGCTGTATATACAAGGTGTTGATCTGTAATCGTGCCATATTTCTAGATATGATGATAAATAATGTGCTTAGTCACCTAAAAATACTTAAAAAATTCTACGATTATTTAATACCTAAATTTTCACTTAGAAACATAGCGAGGGTTCGAGAATAAATCCGGAACGACTCGGAAAATAAGTCATCGGCGGCATTGTCAAAGGGTGGAAATACCTGCAAATTGTTTTGGTGGTTTCGCAGGCATCGTTTTTGTGTCGCGCTCTACACTCGGAGGGAATTTGTTTGTTTACAAATAGGTATTTACACAAAAAATATTTTTTTTTGGTATTGTTTTTTTTATTGATTCGTGTTCAGTATCAGTGGTATAGTCACCTCCTTAAATATGGCACGAATACAGATCAACACGTTGTATCTATATTAGTATTAAATTATAACTATTTTTCATTGTTGCGTGACATCATAATATGATGATGCGTCTTCCAGTGCTACCGGCGTATACTGGAGCTGGAGGAGGACAACGTGCAAGCTCTGCACAACCTGTGCGTGGTGGCCGTGGAGCGCGGCAAGCTGGCCGCCGCCGAGGACTGCCTCACCCGCGCCGCCGCGCTCGCCCCCCACGAGCACTACATCCAGCGCCACCTCGCCGTCGTGCGAGCGAGACGGCTAGCCGCCACCACCCCCGCCTCCAACAAAACACCGCCCAACCCCGCCGCCGCCACCGCCACCACCGAAGTGCGAGCGAGATGGAACTACATCCCGCAGCAACCCCCCGACCCACACGAGACTGATGACTCATAGCCCACCGTAGAATATTAGACGCGGACGTGAAATAGGGCTGCCATCCCCGTATTTGTCGTACTTTGGACCGTGTTGTGCAGAAATGATCCAACACACAAACTGATCAAAATTTAAATGTATTTACCTAATATAATTTTATTGTTCTCCATATAAGACGGACTTCCAAAGATAATGAATTTTATCAAAGTCAATATTCTATGCAGAACATAATGTAATAAGGTTACTGTCACAAGAAAATATATGTATCTTTCAAAGGTGAATAACTTTGGTTGTTGTGGGTTAGAACATTTCTGCACAACACGGACTGTTTGAGGGGCGTCCGGGGGAGCCCGGGCGGGGTTCTTAAGATGTATCCACGTTGTTAAAAAAAAATCATATAGGTACATCCAAATACTGAGTATTATACGCAACTCAATTTTAAGTAGCCCTTACGTATCATGCTGTCACTGTCATTCTAAGGTGCATTAAAACGACAGAATGAATTTTAAGACCGTCTTAAAGTTAAGTGTCGTTCGAGTATTTGGAGGGTAATTTTTTAAGGGTATTCGGGAGAAAAACCTGGTTTCGCCCTAATGTCCGGGGTTTTGGAAGTATTCACGGCGTTGACAATTAAGATAATGGCAGCCCTACGTGAAAATGGAACATGTAAATAATTTGCTTAGGAATATCTTCTTGGAACACCAAAATAAACGAACAGCCAGTCGCGGTTTTATCTGCCTATCGATTATTTTTATAATTTATTCGAACAATCAGGGTATTACCTTCTATCTGACTCGGACATAATGTATTGTATTTCACCTTACTGTCTTGTTTGATTTAAATCGTTTCCCTTTGAAGATATCTAACTATGATACTATACAACGTTAGTTTTGGTTAACGCAATTTGAGAAACTAGTTTGTTCAGGATTCACGAGGAGAATCAATCGATTATCCCAATCGGGAGTTTTTTTTTTCTAAATCACAAAATTACATGCTTTTAAAAAGCCACTGTAAGTCCCCCAGTTGGTAGCGGAAAAAGTGAAGAATATCGCACAGACTACCTGATGCACGGAAACTAGTCGAACCTAAATTCCTGGACCTAAGGTCCTATTCACGATCCCATGATATACTGAATTTAACCATAATAACCAAATTGAGTTTCTATATTTTTTGGATAAAATGTAACATGGTATAAAAACTATCCCGATCGAATTGTCCTAGCGATTCTGAACAACTACTTTCTCAAATTGCGTTAACAAAAAATAACGTTACACAACCTTATTCAGAGACGAATCGAAGCGTGAACTCATGCTTCCAACTGTTAACAGTTAGACAGCCATTCCCAAAGTTGGCGATAACGCCCCCCTGTGGCCGCTGGTAAGAGACCCAGAAAAAATAATGGGGGCGTTGTGTAAAGGCTTGTGGGGCGATTTGTAATTTCATCTAGCTAGGAGGACTCGGACGCCGACTGAACTCTCGACTTTCACTAGACAATAACTTTGGGAACCACTTTAGAAGCATGAGTGCACGCTACGATTCGTCTCTGAATATAAGATTAAGGTTAGGTTTTGTAACGGTACTGAGCGAAATGTTTACGCAAAACGATATAATAAAATTATTGATCTCGTAGATAAAAAACTTGATTTGCATAACGGCGTTTCGTGATATTAATTAAAGACATCATTAATTATAATTGTGTATGCCATATATAAATAGGTATTATGTAGAATATTTTTCAACGAGCTTTTGTCATTAGCCCGGTATACGGAATGTATGGACAGTTACAATGTGTGTATAAAAAAAAAATAGCATAATAGAATGTATAAAAACTGTTTCCAGTAAATCATTTATCTAACGGTCAAAATTAATATCCTATCAATCCACGATTCGCCCTACCAGAGATACAAATTTGACATAAACTGTATCGAGCTTATGTCAATTTTTAATCTCTAGTAGGGCAATTCATGGATAGATAGGATATACATTTTGGCCGTATGTTTCTCTAGTCACAATGCTCGTTTTGATTTAAAAAAAACTCTTTGGTTATCATCCTAGTTAGACATATGAAATACATTGCATTGTACATGAAATTAACGTTGAATATGACCCCGTGCTTCGATTAGGCGTGGGAGTAGCACTAGTGAGGCGCCCCGTATAACTGCGAACCCATTTCAAATAACAATCGTGTTACCTATTATGATATCTAGAACAAACATTTGTATAAATGATCAGTCATCTGTTGAAATTATCGTGTACTTTCATTACTCACCGTCCAAGAAAGTCTTCGGAGTCTTCAGTGAGCGCAGTGGGAAATGATAAGGCCAACACTCATATTGAATAAAATGTTCTTATTATAATCAGTTTGCTCTCTCAAGTTAATCTCTGTCATGGGTATATTTTTGCCGGATTTTAATAATAAAACGTCTATTTGAAACACACTGCTGTTATGTTTTATAAATACCTATATATTTTTATGTGTAATGGCTCTTGATTTTTATATTCAACATGGTAGGATAGTTGACAATATGACTAGATGACTACTACCCTAGAAAAAATTTTCCTCCCATGTACACTGAGTGCCTAAGTATGTACCTATAGAATTATGCAAGGTGTAACATTAAAGCTTTAATCTTTTGAGCTTAAAGTTTCACCTTTTAGGGGCTGAATATCCTACTCATCTTAACGAACAACTTTTATTTTGGGAGCAACCCTGAAATCGCGATAAAAAAAAACAAAGTTCCATACAAAGACATCGATGAGGCCAGGCTTGCCAGGTGTTAGGTTTTTTACCGAGCTGTTCGGTATTTCAGCCCCGTGTTAGGTGCCGAAGGAAGAGTATCATGAGTAGTTCGGTATTTTTTTAAATACGTGCATGCCTCTGTGGAAAGAGGTTTCAGCCATAGGTATGAATAATTTGTGGTCTGACGCTCGAAACAAACTAAATCTCGACATGGTGTAATAGGAATTATGCATTCGCTGCAGCGCATGCAATTATGACTTTCACCTAAAAATTAGAGGGAACTTAAGTTTGCTGAAAGATGTAACAATAATAAATATATTTTTTATGTTTAATAAGTGCTTCATTGCGTTCACTCTCAGTGAATCCTTTCTCCAGGCCACTGTTCGGTAATTTTGTAAATTTGATCTGGTCATCCTGGATGTAGCCCCACAAATTGTACAGAACACCAGCTGCTCGATTCAGAACCACACGATAACCAGCTGTCGACCCATTCGGTTTGTTATCTTTTTCTCTTGTTGCGTGAATCATAAGACGAAACGAGATAACAAACCGAATCGGTCAACAACTGGTTATCGTGTGGTTCTGAATCACGGAGCTGTTTTTTTTGCGATTTCAGGGTTGTTCCTACAGTAAAAGTTATGATGAGTACATTCATCCCTTAGCTTATAATGTTATATCTTACAATTATAATTAATTGTAAATGAATATAAATTTTAATTCTTTGAGAATTACGTTTTTTTCAGTTGGTCAAGTATTACAGCAGTGTGTAGGTATGCTTAGTTTCAAACATTTGTAATATGTAAGAACCCAATTTGTTAGATGGATAACAGACCTTTCAAAAAATATATTATTTTCTTATTAATTAAAGATATTACGTAAAAAAAACAAAAAAGTGATCGACCGTTATTAGAATTAGATGTGAAAAAAATGTAATGTTGTTAATGTTTTAAGATAAAAAGTAACTTTTGTAAAAACTGAATTTTTTACAATGTCTTGAAACATTTCTTGTGGGAACTCTGTTATGAGTTGATGAATTCGTAAGGACCCCGAATATTGTAACTATTTGTCGTCAAAACGTTTATTTTTATAAAATAAAATGTTTCAAATGAGTTTTGCTTTATTTATTAATGATCCCCATATGCATATAGGTAACTAAATGTGCACCAAACTGCTCATCTTGAGTTCGATTCCTAAACCTAAGTACTAGGTAAGCAGTAATCAGAGATTACCTCGTAATCTAAGGCTGCACCATAAAATAGAATGGAACTACCTATGTAATTCTTTCTCCGAGCCTGATGACTGCTGAGTCAACATCCCACATGTCGACAACCTCGTGTCCCAACTCCCAAGTCAAGATATTTAATTTATTTATCTGTTTCGGTCTTCACGAGATTCCCGTCATGCGGGACGATGACGTCAACACCAAACATTGTGCGGCACTCTGGTCAATCTGTTTCCACTATCGGACAAAATTAATATACCTATATTTAAATATATATAAAATTTAAAGCACCATACAACTTATGTCAAATTTCTATCTCTAGTGGGGGAATTCGTGGATAGATAGGATATTAATTTTGGCCGTACCTACTTATATCAGGCTTATTGTGTACAATGTCTATGAGCGATGATAGATCGGTCCCAGTGCAACGGACCATTCTCGTGTCGGGTACCTACATCCCTACTTCTACATCCACAAGGTTGTATTTCAAGGCAAGTTGCTGATGAATAATCCTGGCCACCAGGTGGTGTCCAGGCAAATACTCGCTGTTAGCAAAACGAGAACAACCAAAAATAATATGTCTGATGGATTCCCCTGGACAGTGGCATGCCCGACACAATTATGTCAACTGTGCCGTCCATAACAGTAAATTTACGGTAGTTGTTCGTCATGATAACTTCGTCCATTATCGCACAGACAAAACCTTCGGTGTCGCCGAAGAGATCACCAAAACGCAGATAGGATACGGACGCTAGACAATTTATATCGGACCCATGAAGAGCCCGTTAGAAGCATCCGTGAAGCTCCTTGCTCTGCCATACCTTCCTGCTGTCATTGGTATCCAGTAGCACAGATTTGCGCCAGTTCTGTTTAGCCAAGGAGAGCGGGGTGAGTCCTTTGTCGACTGTGACCACATCTCGATGCATCCACACGTTCACTTGAAGAAAACATTCCCTCAGGCTGCATACCTCACGGTTATGGAGGGTCTTAGCATTTAAGATGCCAGGACCTCCCACTTCCGCGGGTGTACAGTCTTATCACCGAAGAACGTGGGTGATGCATACCTACGATATGCAGTCAGTATACAGACTCTCCTATCCAGGGCATCATTAGTATTATTATTTGCGAGTATACATTTTTGTATCTCGGCAAAAATTTGCCGGTTTTTAAGAGCCTACTTAGGACAGGAGCCTTGCTCCCGACTGGATCGAGTGTTGTATCAATCGAATTTGGATTCGAGTTACCATCAAATCGTAGGTACCTGCATTTTTCTAGGAATTAACATTTGCTCGATTTGGCTCAGGGCTCAAGGTCTCCCCCAATTACTGCAGTGAGAGCACGGCGCTGCACCTCCCATGCAGGACAGTGCTCCAGGGTATGAAGGGCCGGGAGTAAGGTCCCAGGCCGAACCCAAAGATAATATAATCACTACGTTTGCCGAACCCAAGTGCTACCCTGAGTGATTGGTGATATGATGAGATGAAATGTACTTAGTGATTTGTGACTCTGTGATCTGTGTGATAATGTGATTGCGTTTGTGTTGAGATTGATGTTTGTGAGTTTGATGTGATGATTTTATTATTATCAGCCTGTAATGTCCCACTGCAGGGCAAAGGCCTCCCTTTCCTTTTAAGTGGAAAAAGTTTTTCCACTTGTCCGTCTTTCGCAGTCTGGGGCCAATCCTTCAGAAAGGAGTCAAGTTCGTCCCGCCATCTCCTTCTGGGCCGCATTGTCGTTTGCTGCTGTCTAGAACCCACTGTGTGGTTGTTTTCGCCCTTAGCTCCTCCAGCTTATGGCAGATTTGACCAGCCCAGGTCCACTTAAGCTTGGCAGCTGTTTGGCCTACATTAGCAATTTGTGTTTTGGAACGCAGTATACTTTGTTACACGATCAGTAAGGCCGACTCCTAGGATCAGGATCCTGCCTAGGATAGGTACTGCGTTCCATTCCACTCGCTGACGAATTCCAAGTGCGGACTTAAATAAAATGAATTTGCACGAGGTAAAACTATTAAGGTACATAATTATCTATAAATAATTAAAACAAAAATCTATCCTTATCTTCTGATTCTCTTCTGATCTGTCACTGATTAGCTTGGCAGTCAACTCCGCAAACTTCCTGCGGAAGAAGTTGGGCAGCACTCGTGAATCCACTCCACACACTCAAAGGCTTCTCTCTATCATCATCAAAGGCAAGTAAGCCTTCAAGCCTTGTCGAACAAGGCGTTTCATGCGGTGGGTCAAATCAGTGGGACCAAGAGTCATTCACCCGTTGTGCGCGGAACAGACGACTTTCCCTTTGAGTGATCCAGAACATCTATTGTACGGTAAACCGCACGATAGTGGTAACACTTGAATTACGAAAACCGCCCTTACTGCTTACGAAATAAGGACGCTGTCAAGGTTTAAACCGTTACCACTGACGTGCGGTCGACGTACAGCACTGTACTAACAAAGCAATTACTATACAGGGTCGCCAGATATAGATGAAGATTTCTCAGGAAGTTATTATAGAATGGTTTGATTAGGTTTTTGTATAAATACAGTTTAACTTTGTTCATTATTAAAATGATATTTCACTCGAAAACATCCATAATCTTCTGAGAAAACTTCATTTATATCTCTCTACCCTGTATACCAATTGCTTTGTTAGACTGTACGAAATATCGCATAGGGTGCTAAAGGAATGTCAAGTAGACGAGTAGGTTCAGTCGACTGCACGTTAGTGGCAACACTTTAATTAGAAAACCGCCCTTACTGCTTACGAAATAAAGGCGCTGTCAATGTCAAAATGTTACCACTGACGTGCGGTCGACCGTACCTTTTACCCTCTGTTTGTCAAACGATTTTAATTTTTTTTTTGTTTAGTAGCTATTGTTGTCGATTATCTTATTCACGACCTAACCTTATTTCAAACTATCGCTCTCTTTTACTAATAGTAGATACAAGAAAGGGATGGCAATAATTTCAGAACTGTCAAATTGTGATGTAACACACAAATTCTTTGTATTTTAGAGGGCACGTTCCTAGATCACGACTAAACTTGTATGGAAATTTTAATTCAGACTAATTTGGATTCATAAATATGTAAATATATAATCATTTATTGGGCAAAAAATATTAGTATTAGTAGTTTTTACACACAAATATTTGTGTGATGAACATAAGTGTTTGTGTTGGTCTGGGTGTTGCTTATAAGTATGTATTTACAAAAAAAAAAAGTATACAAGTATTATATCCATTGTCTAGTACCCATAGCACAAGCTCTGTTTAGTTTGGGACTAGATGGTGCTGTGTAAAAAATGTCCCAAAGATATTTATTTATTTACCTACATTACAGGTAAATAATATTAGGTATAAGTAGTAGGTACAACATTACATTGTATTACATAATTTGACAGCTCGAATTTTTTTGCTATCCCTTTCTTTTATCTATTAGTTTAAAATAAGTTTAGTTCATAGCTTGTTATACGGTTTAGTTCGTAAACAAGAAAATAGACACCATTGACGAGATTTAGCGTTATCAATGAAAAAAAAATGGAAATAGTTATTTTTTTCGGCATAGTTGAGTCAATAAAATTTAAAGAATAGGGTGTTTGACAATTTTTGAAAATGTACGTAAAACGATGGCGAAACATCCAATTAAAGCATTCATTAACAAATAATTACTAAATATGCTTGTAAAATTAAATAATCAAGATTTTAAATTCTCATTTTTAATTTCGCACTAAAACGCTAAGTCACGTGACATTATCGTCAACCTACGTCACTGTTCTTGTTCCGGTCAGTGTTCCGGTCAGTGTTGCCGGAATTCTCATAAAAGTAAGACACGCTTACCAAAAAGGTACGAATTTGACAAAAAGTAAAAAATCGGTACGCAGTTTTTTTTTGTCACATGAGACATGACTAAAACGTTTTGTAATTTGTGTTTGAATTACGCACATACAAAACAAAAGCTTTTAAATTACGTTCAAATTACCTAAAAATGCTGATTAGTTTAATTGTTAGTAAGTTATAAAGTACATAACCTGGCTCAATAAAATAAAAATGAACTTAGGTTCAACAATCAACAATTAACATGAATACAATTATTAATAATATACCTACTCGTTCAAAAACTGGTAAATTTGATTTTTACGATCATGGCAACATTTAGCTCGCCCTACGTCGTACAGGACTATGACGTCACCCAAAATGGAGGCCAAGTCTCAAGACGTTTTGTATCACGTGATCAACTGATTAAAAAATCAAAATTTCAAACAGAAAAATAAAATATTTAGAATATATTTAAATTAACAAAACTTAGTAAAAGTTAATCTTCAACCTAAAATCTACGTTGTGTACAATTTTCATAATTTTTGGCAATACCTGTCAAACCCACTATTACAGTCGAATTTCGACTATTGGGCGAGCTCTCGTGTATTTTATTTTGTTAGTGTACAGTCAGCTGCAAAGATGTTCACGCTTCACGAAATTAAAATGCGAATCAAACCAAATGTTTGGCATTGAATCTTTACATTTCACAAACCAGTTACTTTTTCGTACTTAGATGTTATGTGTACATTTATAGTGAAAGATTTCAATCAATACCCAGTTTTTCTTAAAATAACGATTTAATTACGCAAAGTGCACACGTATTTTTGCAGCTGACTGCACTCCAATGTCTAACATGGGCCCTGTACTGTATTGGCTGATTAGATAAAGTTGGCTGACAGGCAAGCTTTAAAATAATTAGGTATGTTGTCATTTGCTGGTGTAATTTTCGATAGCTTGCGCACAAACATTTTACTAGTAATTAGGGCGCATATTTAAACCTAGCTACCCATTTTGCCTTTCTAAAAGCATTTAGATAGTATCATGTAGCACATGGCTCCAATTGAACCGGTTCCCACATACTTATGCCATTATTAATAGAGTTTACCGAGGCATTTGGCGATAACTAGGTATTTATTACAGTAATAATATAATCAGTACTTTTATCAGGCCTTCATAACTTAAATACCTTCACAGCATCTGAGGTTGTTTATACGAATATGGTTCGTGCGTTATAACAAGGCAATAGCGGACATTGACCTTTGCCTTAATCTGTAACCTTTACTAATGCATTAGACATAGCCACGAATAAAATAGTTCCGTGAAACGTGTAAAATAAATTATTTTCACTAACTGGTTATTTTTAATTCATTAATAATCCTACAGATGATTGTGCTCATCAATTTCAACAACTATTACAAAGCCACAAATTCTGAAATCGTGAAAAATATCGTCTGTTCCATAGAAAATGTTTCGTATACCAACTGACGAAATGCATTTCCATCAGAATATTTTTTCTTATAGTAAAAGTTGTTGAAATTGATTAATTGAAAGGGGTTTTAATAAATTAAAAATAATCCTGTAGATAGGTAGCGATATCGTTTATAATTTGCAACTTCGGGATAAAACTCGAGTTATTGGTGTCGATTCTCTTGTTCACGAAATAAACTTATTTTAAACTATCGCTCTCTTTTACAAATAGTAGATACAAGAAAGGGATGGCAATCATTTTAGAGCTGTCAAATTAGACGGAATTAAAATTTCCATACAAGTTTAGAAGTGATCTCGGAACGTGCCCACTAAAATACAAAGAAATGTAACACGTAAACTAATTTGACAGTTCTAAAATGGTTGCCATCCCTTTCTTGTATCTACTTTTAGTAAAAGAGAGCGATAGTTTAAAATAAGTTTAGTTCGTGAACAAGAGAATCGACACCAATGTCCGTTATTGCCATGTTACACCGCACGAGCCACAGTTTCAAAAGGGTTAAATTAAAGATCGTTTTTTGTGTAGAAGATTCACTATATTGTTTTGTACAGTGAGCATTATCTATTTCAAAACAATATCGCCCCTTATTACACTAAGAACGACTTAAAATAATTTTCTCATTTTCCTTCCCACTAGAATTTTAATACGATACGGTTCTAGTAATTTCACGGAATTGCTTAAATAATTGCTTCATGTAAGACAATCAAAGTTAAAACAATTGAAAATAAAAATAATCAAATGATATTTAACAAGTTTAAGCAAAGGTAGGATATTCTAGCATTTATTCTATAGACGGTATGGGATCCTAGATGTCCTACAAATTTAAGTACTATCACGGTTTGCAGTCCTTTTTATGTACACAAAATACATGTAAAATGGTAAAAAACAATCGAACGAATATTTGTGAGACTAACCAATTTTATTTTAACACAAGAATTCACAACTCTTTACAGTTTACAATTTTAGTTCAATGAATGTCTTCAAATCAAAGATTTGAATGTCTTTAAAGTATTTTAAATTTAAACAAGTTCATTACTTAAACGAAATTAACATAAAATAATCTAATGTCAATAAAGGAATATAATTTATTAACTATACATTTTCTCATCATGAATAACAAAATCTCACTCACTCTCGCTTTTCGAACTTACACCTAAACTTGAAATACTATCCACTTAGATTTAATTTTCTTTCGATGGACTTTTTTAACCTATTATTTTGTTCCGTACATACTTTACTATTGCTGTTACGATGATTCAAATTATAAGGCCCCTTCCAACCCGACCTTAAAGATAGTTCATAGTTTGCTCCATGAAACATCTCTCGCCAAAATGCCATCCATCCGCAAGGTTTCCAACGAATCCACTTTATGATCGCTCCTACAATTAAAATATTCGACAACAAAAACAATGCCGAAACAGAAAACTAAAGATAGACTAACAACAACAAATTATACTTATCATTTCAAAGTTTTCAATCAACAAACCATCTCTGGCACTCGAAAACTTTCCAAATTCAAATACCTATACTAGCTTGACAATTACAAATACTTTCATCGAATTCGATGTCAATCCAAAATAATAATTGATGCAATTAACACTGCCACTTACACAAATTTCAACTTTACTTACATGAAAACTAAGTTGAATTCAGAATGATAAAATCAGTTAAAAAGGTCTTAAAAATATACAAGCAGTACTTAGGTGCTGCATGCGAGATATCCATTCGAAAAAAAAAACTACCAATTCTTCTTCCGAGTTTGTTGTGATTATGGAAATATTATGGTAGGTTTCGCCACTTATGGCGAAGGGTGAATATTTTCAGAAGGGAAGCCGTAGGTACCTAAAAATCCTAAAATAGCTAAGATCGCTCTTTAATAAAATAAACAATTTAACAACTTTTAATTTAATTTTACATTCTTTTTTTGTACTTTAGAACAATAAATTAGCATAGAAATGTTTTTGATCTGTATTTAAGCAAATCCTAAAGAGAAGCCGGTGGGAATCGTGTTATATAAACCCTTCGTCACTGGTGTCTTGTTCAATATATTTTCTAATCCGAAATCATATAAATCATAAATTGGATTGACATAGACTTTAGTCGTACCCATACGAAGAGGAAACCTGATTAAGGCTGCCTGTCCGCTGAAGCGGAGAGGGGAAAAATTACCCAATATAAAATTGATGTCTCCGCCCCCGCTAAGCTTTTTTTGAGCAATTCATCGAAATCCGCTTTGACAAAGTGAACTTTGACGACTTAGACGTTACTTTGATCGTGGCAACAGTAATCAAAGCGAACTTGTAATATTGCCACGATCAAAATAACGTCCAAGTAGCAATGACATTTAAAAATAGAGATATTATGTCATACCCTAACAAAACCAACGAAAAAAATGTTCCGTACGCAGCGCTAGCACAATACCTACCTACACAAACTAGTAAAAAGTAAGTAAGTTGATTACAAGTTACTTTCGTGTCATAATTAGAATACTTTCTGTACACACACATGACGGCATTTTAGATTTTTTTTGCCACGGTCACGCTCGGTGCCTTACTTGACGCGGATTAACAGAAAAACGTCCTAATTAGTACGTTTTCGAGTCTTCAGATTGCGAGACTATTAAATATCATTGCCTAGTAGTCATTAAAGTTCACTATATCAAAACAGACTTTGATCGTGCCAACGCGACTAAAAGAATGAGTCATCGAATTCGATGAAAGGATTCATAAGTGTCAAACTCGTATTAGGCTTACAGAAACCTCCACATAATGTGGGTATATAAGGTAAAATAAAATGAAGCATTCGTCCACTCGAAAATCTGTACAAATGACCAGTATAAAAATATCCGAGTATATAAAAATTGTAGGCAAAAAGTAAGGGGTCGACTGTAGCTACACGGAAAACTTTAAAATTTAAGTGCACAAGGAACAGTTGGTATGTCCCGACTGTCACATGGCTGTGCACGCGGCCAGGGTCACAGCGACGGAGGCAGCGCTGTTCACTTGTACTCCTCCTCGGCGTCGAACTCGACGTCGTCCTCGACCTCGGCCACGGCCTGCGCCTGCTGCGTTAGGGCCAGCGGACCCTTCTTGTACGCCGTCATTTCCTATAAACATCATATATTTTATTGTAAAACACAATACATGTTGGTTGCATAATTTGTGAATGGCTTTCGTTAAACAGGATTCTGCCGCCACTGCTGCGTGCTGACCACGGAACATAAAACAAGGTGGAAGTGCCACACTGCTACAGCAAGTGTGGCATAATTAAACGTATATCCGCGATACTCACTTGATCGCGCTTTGTTTCCTGCTGCGACACGACGATGTCTCGAACGCTTACGTGAAATACTAGATTATACCTTTTTGTGCAATTTTAACGTGTAAAAATTATAGCAGAATATAAAAGCGATTCTCATAGAGGTGTATCATATTATCACCGTTATGTGTACAATTTTGATTTATTTCAATAAAATTATTTTAAATTTAACAACTTGTAATAAGATTTTATAAGATTAAATTTAATAAAAACATTACATAATTGTTAGGCCCAATTTTAATTTTTAATAGATCCATCACATAATTGTTTTTGTGTATTGTATAATGTACTATTTCAGTTGTGAGTTTGTTAATTTGGCGACACTAGTTCCCGTACTAAGTAATCGTAATGACACTTCCACTTGTTTTTTATATTCCGTGGTGCCGACCATGAGGACGCAGCGCGCATGTGCAGCTTGACAATAGAGGATGCGCACACACGGAGGTCACCTGAACACGCAATATGGAAGGAGACTCGCCCTTTTGCTTTGACCAAGAGGGCTAGGGATCTAACTGCAACGGTCTCAGACAATAGATGTAGAACACAGTTAGTCAGTTACACGTGTTACTCCAGATCTACCTACAGGAGCGACTACCGAAGAAATGGCCAACATAGGATTTTCCCACAGAAATAGATAGATAGAATGGAAAAGCGGGCGGCCCGCGCGTGCCACTGCACCAGGGTGTAGGGCATTTCAAAGCCTTTTTTAGTACGCCTTATGACTTGTTTCTGTAAATAGTGTAAAAAAACTCGCAAAAATGCCTTATTGCCCTGTTTCTAACTGCGGAAACAAAAGCTGTAAAGTACATTTGGATAAAGTTAATTTAAAAAAATTAATGACGTCAATATGGGAGGCGTAGTTTGTTCGAAAGTTGCCACGCATAAATTGCAAGTAATATTGTGATTACAACCATTCTATCTATCTATTTCTATGGATTTTCCTGAGCGGCACACGCCAGCTGAGGCCGCACTCTATAGTACATTTGGATGACGCAACCTGTCATCTCACATCTCACAGAGAGCGGGCTGAGGTAGAATACACTCGCAGAATATCATCATCAACATCATTTCAGCCGAAAGACGTCCACTGCTGGACATAGGCCTCCACCAAATAAGGGGGTATATGCCATAATCGCCACACTTGGCAGGCGGGTTGGCGAATATACCGGCAGAATATACGAGGCTCTGATTTGCTACTTCGTACGAAAAGCAACATTAGCATTATAAATAAAGCAACAAAAGTACCTATTTATTGAAATGTATTGTAATTTTGTATTTTACAATTTGACGGTTTTTATAATTAACTGGAAAATTGTTATTGTTTAAGTTGCAAAATTGTTATTGTTAAGTTGCGAACCGTAATACAGGCGCCAGACTTGGCGTATTTGGGCAAATATTCGTGCCATCTCACCGAAACAAAATAAACTTTCATCATCATCATCATTTCAGCCGAAAGACGTCCACTGCTGGACATAGGCATCCCCCAAGAATCGCCACAACGACCGGTCTTACGCTTTCCGCATCCAGATCCAGAGCGGATTCCCGCGACCTTCACCAGGTCGTCGGTCCACCTTGTGGGGGGCCTACCCACGTTGCGCCTTCCAGTACGCGGTCGCCACTCCAGAACTTTACTTCCCCATCGGCCATCCGTTCTGCGAGCAATGTGCCCCGCCCACTGCCACTTAAGTTTGGCAATTCTTCGGGCTATGTCGGTTACTCTCGTTCTTCTGCGAATCTCCCCATTTCTGATTCGATCACGCAGTGATACTCCGAGCATAGCCCTCTCCATTGCCCTTTGAGTGACTTTGAGCATTCTTATCAGGCCCATTTTTTTTATTTTTTTTATTCTTTATTGGAACAAACTGATTTACATATTTTGTGTACGTTAACAGCTGCATTAGTTCAGAGAACTGTGTCGCAGTTATTAGCGCCCACCTCAAAGAGTGGAGATGACAGTATCCAACATTACCTATATCAAAAACAAATATCAACAATAACAGTATAGGTAGGTAAGTATAGGTATTATCTTAAATTTATTTTAATTATATATTCTATTTTTATTTAATAATGTTAAGTGTGTTCGGATATTGTGTTTTGTGTAATTGTAAGTTTTGTGGTGTGTAAGTGTTTGTGTGCGTGTGGTGTACTCGGAAGGAAGGAAAATGCCGATACTTATGTTATAAGATTTTCCAACTCTTCATAAGTTAGTGAACTGAGCCATTGGTGTGTGACAGTTTTACATTCCCGTCGTATAAGAGAATAAATATTAAGGATTTTGTTTTTTTTTGTTATATAAAGTGGAGCTTATGAAATGATATTGCCGTTTTACTATTACAATAGTAGATAGTTCTACCTGACACACTCTATCTGATCTGCGTTTCTGTCTACTGAGATTAGGCTCAAAAGAAAGTTCGGAATGCTTGCGTAAAATTGTGTTTAGAAGAAAAACCTGCAAAGAGTATACAGTTCTTGGGTAGGAAAACGAATGGGTTTATGTGTCATAACGTTAAGGACCGCCCTCTGTGCCCTTTCTAGACGAAGCATCAAACACTTACCAGAACTACCCCAAGCTGTAATACAGTAGTTTACAATCGAGTACGCCAGTGCGTAGTAGGCTGTTTTTAGTGTGGGAAAATCGGCAGATGATCTTAGGTTCTTAAACACATATATCAATTTTCTAACCCGCGAGACTAGTGATCCAATATGCTCTTTCCATGACATTGTACTGTCGATGATTACACCGAGATATTTTATATTATTTGTGCGCGAAATTTTATCACATCTGCAATCAGTACTAGCAATAGGGCATTTGTGTGCAATTAGGGTGAAAGGAGAAACTGGCTGTGATGCTTTACTTGGCGCAAACGTAATGAATTTGGTTTTATCCAGATTCAGAGTCAGCAGGTTGTTTGTTAGCCAGTCCATAACCATCTGCAAGGCAGACTCAGCATGGGAGCGGGTTTCACGCAATCATTACCATGATTGTGAGCGACCACGTTTCAGTGGCGTAAGTAATCACTGGCAACACACACTGGTCAAAGACTTTCGTCTTGAGACACTGCGGTATGTTGGACGAGAAGATATTGCGTAGCTGCCACGCTGCCCAACCGACCCGGATTCTACGATTGACCTCTTTTCCTCGAAGTTGGATCTATCTAACTGGACAGTTTGTCCTAGGTATACATAATCGTCAACAACTTCGAGTGTAGATTCTCCGATGTTTACGGGAATGGGTGCTATATGGGTATTCGACAAAAAATTATGTAAATAGATTTAGATCACATTGTGTATCGGCCAAACCACGCAAATATTTGTACAAATACGCTTAGTCTGGCGCCGGTATAATATATTCGTTTTTAAAGTCCCACGTCGCACTTATTGGCCGTCAGCCACTATCGTGTTTCTGCTGAGCTTGCATTGTAAGAACTAGCGCTCCAGTAATCTGATATTTTGTTTATGAAGATGAAGAATTCCGGGTAATGTAGTCAGTTATAGTAACTACTTGTGTACTTATTAAATTGTTTTTTATATATTAAAAACCAAGTTTTATATTTTATAGGGTGGGAGTTTTGTAGCGACCATTCGTCTCCCCGCAGCAACTCAGGTCGATATTGTATTGCTATGTATCTAGTACTGCCGACTGCATGACACTGGTAACACTTGGATTAGAACACCGCCCTTACTGCTAACGAAATAAAGACGCTGCCAATGTCAAACTTTTACCACTGACGCAGACGTGCAGTCGACCGTACTAGCTGTAAAACATACCCAAATCTCAAGACGTGCCCCATTAGAAATACCCCATCTAATCAACCCCAGAATTGCTTATTGTTCGTAAAAGCTTAAGTTTGAAAATGAAAGTATTACTCGGTTTTCTTCTTTGTGTCGATGGTACGGTCGACCGCACGTCAGTGGAAACAGTTTGACATTGACAGCACCTTTATTTCGTAAGCGGTAAGGATGATTTTCTAGTTCAAGTTAACACTTGAACACAGTGGTAACCCACTGTCATGCAGTCGACTGTACAATATGCATATACTGCTGGCCCAGAAATTGGCCACTTCATTTGCGTTGTATGTGGCATTGTTAAGATCGCTCAATGTGCAGGACTGCAGGTGTAAGAGCAAAGAGAGAAAGATAACAGATGTAGTTATTGATTGAGGAGTGGGTAGCCCCATTTGCTCATGTTCAGCTTGCATCTAACTCTCTGGGTCCGCAGACGGCTTAGGGTCTTCCATGTAGGCCAGGGATGATGACCTACAGGGAGCTTCTCACTGGGTTGGATATAATTTGCGGGTGGAAGTAATTTTTCCAACTTCAGTTTTCGATGGGCCTTGACAACCTTGTACTCTGTCGATTTAAGAAATCTGTGGCGGCTCTTCAGGCTTTGGGTTGGTAGCTTGGGGCTAGATAGTGAGAGTCTGACACCTGCTTTTTTTCTCCACCGCACACGCAACGCCGTGTAAAGTGTTAGTCCGTGTTTAGTCCGTGTGGTGCCGGACTTAAAGAATAGCATCACCCTTATCTCTTCTCATGGGTGTCGTAAAAGGCGACT
This sequence comes from Asteroscopus sphinx, assembly GCA_949699075.1. NCBI lineage: Eukaryota > Metazoa > Arthropoda > Insecta > Lepidoptera > Noctuidae > Asteroscopus > Asteroscopus sphinx. The sequence goes on from OX453007.1 coordinate 23,795,987, forward strand.
AAGGGATTCACCAGAGGATGGGCAGCAGCATTCTCTGAGTATTTAACCAACCAACTGCGATCGCCAACCCGCCTGCCAAGCGTGGCGATTATGGCATATCCCCCCCTTAATTGGGGGAGGCCTTTGTCCAGTAGTGGACGTCTTTCGGCTGTAATGATGAATGATGACACGCAACGCACCTTGTAGACTGAGCTGACGATCTATCATCTAAATCAGTGTTTCTAAACCTGCGGTCATGTTCTAAGGGGTCAGCAAGCCAGAAGGCCAATTCACGTAACTAAAGGAGTGCAGTTGCAGTACTTGCAGTTAAGTTTTGATCAAAACAACGCTTTTCGTATTCTCTTAGCTTCGGCGGTCGCCGTCAGATACGAACTGCAGGGTCACTGCAACTTGATCGGCGCGTCATGAAATTACGTGAATTAAAAATGTAAATCACAATTACAATTTCTTATTATTATTTTTATCGTCGAATCCGACTCGGTTGGGCAGCGTTCGGGAAGCTACGCAATATCTTCTCGTCCAAAATACCGCAGTGTCTCAAGACGAAAGTCTTTGACCAGTGTGTGTTGCCAGTAATTACTTACGGTACTGAAACGTGGTCGCTCACAATGGGCCTGATAAGAAGGCTCAAAGTCACTCAAAGGGCAATGGAGTATATGCTATGCTCGGAGTGTCCCTGTGTGATCGAATCAGAAATGAGAAGATTCGCAAGAGAACGAAAGTAAACGACATAGCCCGAAAAATTGCCAAACTTAAGTGGCAGTGGGCGGGGCACATTGCTCGCAGAACGGATGGCCGATGGGGCAGTAAAGTTCTGGAGTGGCGACCGCGTACTGGAAGGCGCAGCGTGGGTAGGCCCCCCACAAGGTGGACCGACGACCTGGTGAAGGTCGCGGGAATCCGCTGGATGCGGAAGGCACAAGACCGATCGTTGTGGCGATGCTTGGGGGAGGCCTATGTCCAGCAGTGGACGTCTTTCGGCTGAAATGATGATGATGATGATGATGATGATTATTATTATTATTTTTGAAAGGGTCCGTGAAGATCGTTTTTGATCTCCTAAGGTTGGGAAGCGCGGATCTAAATTATTTCAAAGTCCGCTCCAATTATAGTTCCGAACACATTGCCATAATCACTACGTTTAACAAACGGAAACCCAATCGCCACGTTATCGCAGAATATTTTTAATAACTTAATGAAGGAAGTAATTGCAGTAGATCCGTTTGCAATAATTCCGTAGTCATTTAACGTTATCCAAAAAGGAGCACAGAGAAAAGAATATTTTCTTTTCTTTTCTCTCAGTGTGAAAATAAAAGTCCTCCACATTCTTTAGTAATAAAGAAATCTTGCAAAAGGCTTTTCGTTTTTTTTTTCATTTGGGTTCGCCAATTCGTAGGTACTCGTACCTATCACATAAAGGAATGAATCACACCTGTCACTCAATGGTGTACTATAAAGAAGCTTCTGCCTTTAATAATATTAGACACATCTTGATATATTGCGGGATAGCTGGCAATGACAAAGAATGCGTACTTTGAAATCGGTATTAGAAGTCTCACAAAATAAATATTATTTTGAAGACAATGGTAAAGGTTAAGAAGGACTGAAGATTAAAAAATAACAGGAATTGCTCAAATGCATCTTGGCTAAGGCTAAAAGGCTATTTATTCCAGACTTTGCCCTACATGGTTACACTGGCATTGTTTTTTATAAAACTCTAGAGTTTGTTACGGCATTTCTTCTCAGGGATAGTAAGAAAGGAATTTCCAGCGCCACCTAAACCTAAAGAACATGTCTTGTAATAGTGTCCTTATAAGATTTATTACAGAAATAAAAATAATAATGTTTGGCGATGGTCGTTTCTTTTTCTTTTAGGATGATAAAACTCCCTAGCAAACACAAAACAACACAAGGTACGTATAACAGGCTATACATTTCCAGTATAAGCTAGGTTAGCTTATACAGAAAGCCTATACAATGGGACGTCAGCTTATACTTTGTTGGATAGCTTGATATGTAGCCGTGTGTACGAAAAAAACAAGGCACTCACCCTGTCATATCTCGCCTTATCCTGTTCCGATAGACTCTCGTACTTAGACTTGGTCTCAGGTTCGGCGGCGGCCCAGCGCCTGCCCAGCTCCTTGGCGATGTCCCCCATAGTGTACTCTGGGTTGTTAGCCTTCACCTTTGAGCGCTCGTCATTGCAGAACCAGAAGAATGCTGATCTGTAAATGTAGCAAGAATTTTATTATAGGAATCTATAGGCACGAAGGAATTTACATGACTGACATTGAAATGACTAATAGACCAAATGGAAAAACTAAATCATGTTTTAAAAAATAATCAAAACAGGTATTGAAGGTGTTATGGGCAAAGGTTAGCTCGTTTCGCCATCCTATACTATAAAAAAAGAAAAAAAAAAAAAAAAACTAATCTAATCCACACATTTATTATCTGTATTTAAAATTTGAACACACAATAACACTATTTGATCTATATCAAAGAAAAACTCATGACCATAACTCACAGCGATCGCTTGGGCGCGTTGGGGTCCTTCATTTGTTGCCGCTTGCGCCCGCGCACCTTGACGTCCTTGGGAGGCACGTAGGTCTGCATCTCGAGATCGAACCGCCTCTTGTCCTGTTCACCCATCTCGTGGAACCGCTGTTTCTCTTTCTCTGACATCGTCTGTAGGTATGATATTAGAAGACTTAGAGCCTGTTTCATCACCGGTAAGGTGGGATAAGGATCGGATAAGTGTGGTTAGCTTATCTGTTACATAATTATAAACTCACATGGTCACTAACACTTACGTTATAAAATGGCACGGGGTATTTCCCATGTATTTACATGGGAAATACCCCGTAAGGATTTCCTTTTTTGTGAGTTCCCGATATTTCGGCACTTACAAGCACCATAGTCACGGATAAACTGTAGTTCTTGCGGGTGGATGTTTATGAGCAGATAAACCGATCTACCCTCTGGTATCGAAATTATCCTCCACTATGGTACGCCTCTGGGTGACGTCAGGGGTATCTTATTAAGAAACAGTGTTTCTTAACCGACTCGACTAACCTTGCAGTTAAATCAAAGTCGTATAGATATGCATACCCTTATTTATTATTATTTTGGAAAAAGAGGTAAGGTCTTTGCAAGTCCCTTATGTCACTGCGACCTAAAAGATCTATTGTAACGCCTATAATGGTAGACTACAGCACCACACCACAGGCTAACCATAAAGTCGACTATAGCCTTGGGGTTTGAGGATCTGATCTCATCAGCTGAGATTGTGTGGCCTCCAAGATGCTGACTTCTAATGTGGTGCACTGCATCACATTTGCATAGGATATGAATGGGCGTTTCGTCCTTTTCGCGACAAAATCTGCAAACTGTGATATCTGTGAGGCCCTACCCTTACTAATTATTTTATTATTTTTAACGCATTTACGCATGCGAAGCGAAATCTAAAGATTTAAATTGTAGAAAGAAAAAATCGCTCACGAGCAGGATTCGAACCTGCGACTCCTGGCTCAGTACGCCAGTGCTTTAGCCACTAAGCTACCGTGAACACTGCTAGTGGTATCGAAATTATCTTCCACTATGGTACGTCTTTGTGTGACGTCAGCGGTATCTTATTAAGAAAAAGTGTTTCTTAACCGACTCGACTAGTTCACGGTAGCTTAGTAGCTAAAGCACTGGCGTACTTAGCCAGGAGTCGCAGGTTCGAATCCTGCTCGTGAGCGATTTTTTCTTTCTACAATTTAAATCTTTAAAATAATAATCGTCAAGTTTTCATAAACAAAACAATTTCAAAATTTTATGTATTTATTACTTTCTTTTGATGTTGACTCTGGAGTAGAGTTATAAAAAAACAGAAATTGAAATATGTGCCTATAGTAAGATTTCTACACAATGTGACGTTTTATATTTATAATATGTGTGCATGTGGAGTGATTTCAGTTATTTATGAATGCTTGGCACTTAATACCAGGCCCCTCAGAAAGTATTGCGAAAAAAAGTTTTTATATATGGGAGACTGGCCAGTTATAATGTTTTTCGAAAATATGATTATTTATAAGTAAAAATAAGTAAGTTCCAATTTCAAAATTTCCCTCCACATTTTTTGCGAGTTAATTCAAAGTATTGTGTCTCACTGAAATATGGATCTGCGCCGGGAACATTTTAGAGCTATGATTTTATACGATTTCAAGTGTCGCCTGAAACCGGATGAATCGTACGATAGACTTCAAATGGCATTCATGGATGAAGGCCCTTCCAAGGCAACCGTGTATCGTTGGTATAACGAATTCAAGCGCGGTCGACCAACTTTGGGGGATGACGAAAGAAGCGGTCGCCCTTTGACGGCTGTTACCGAAGAATCAAGATCAAAGAAGCATTAATGCCGAATGGTATACTACCAAATGTTTGCCAGAAGTTTTCTCTGTTATAAGCAACAAGCGACCAAACACAGGGCTCGGCGGGCTACTGCTCCACCACGACAATGCACCTGCGCACACCGCACTCAAAACGAGGGACTTCCTGGACAGCACGCCAGTCAAACTCCTGGGTCACCCTCCTTACAGCCCTGATCTAGCACCGTGTGACTTCTTTTTATTCCCAAAAATAAAAAATCAGCTCAAAGGGATACAATTTTCGTCGCCGGAAGATGCGCTGGCTGCGTTCGAGCAGGCTGTAAACGAGGTGTCTGCGGCGGACTGGAAAAAGTGTTTTGAAAACTGGTTTAGGCGCATGAATCTTTGTATAGAGGCTGGTGGAAAGTACTTTGAAAAGATTTGATAAAAATATATGTACGTATAGAACAATTTTTTTTAGTTTCGCAAAACTTTCTGAGTGTCCCACGTACACTAATATTGTGCAGAAATCTTCATGTCCATTATAACCAATGATTTAAATATACAAATTGAAAAAGAACTAGAACTTACATATTTGGCATACCTTTCATTAACACATACTTTATAATATCACCTACTGAATGTACAGGGAGTCTATATTCAGCAGGTGATATTATATATTATGGCTAGATTTGGTTTAACTAGCAATTTTTAAGAATTCTTTCTCATCATCAATCATCTTAAAAACTCGATTAAAACTGTAATGCATGAAATCTTTAGGAAGTAACATAGCATTTAAAAAAAAAAAAAAATTACGCAGCACCGTCTAGTCCCAAACTAAGCAAAGCTTGTACTATGGGTACTAGACAATGGATATAATACATACATATAAAAATACTTTTTTTTGTAAATACATACTCATAATACATAAGAAACACCCAGACCAACACAAACATTTATGTTCATCACACAGATATTTGTATCTTGTGGGAATCGAACCCACAGCCTCGTGATCAGCAGTCCGACACTCGAATACTCCTGACCTATGTTCACCTAAAACAACCCTATAAATTAAATATTCAATAAAGAAAAGTCACTTACATTCCACCTTTCAGCGCACTTCTTGGAGAAGGCAGCAAACACAACATTCTCATCGGGATGTTTCTTCTTGTGTTCTTCGCGGCAAGTCTGCACGAAGAATGCATAAGCAGTCATGCGTCCCCTCGGCTTGTTGTATGCCCTTGCCCTCGGCATCTTTGGCTTGACAGCGGGGCGGTCTGATGGGATAGTCGCTCGGGCTATTAGCGCCTGCTGCTGAGCTTGGTGCTGCAATTCCTGGACATTAATGTTTCCTTCTATGGTTTTAACTTGTTCTAATTACTTTTGTAAGAGAAAAGCATGGAAGAGTGGCATTTCAAAGTCTCTAACAACAAGTATGGGTCTTTTGGAATTAACTTACCCTAAATAATGCGGAGTTACAGGTCGGGCCCTGCTATCATTGGTGATGAATTTCAACTTGAGTTTATGTCACTATACTATTTACCTAATTCTTGTATAGTGCTCTACTTAAACTAGACTTCCAAAACCCAGCACAGAAAGACTTAAATATACAAATTTCTGTCAGCAATGGTATGATAAAGAAAATATATATATATAAACTCTAAACTATAAACTCCATTATTTTTCTAATTAGAAACAATATTTTCAAATTTACCTGTAATGTAGCAGATTGCCGTTGCAATGCAGCTTGAATTTGTTGTTGTTGGACAGCTTGTAACTGTTCATGCAGAGTCTGTTGCTGTTGCTGCAGAGTTTGGGCAACTTGCTGCTGCAAAGCTGCCTGAGCCTGCACAATAGCCTGAGCTTGAGCTGGGCTCACTTGCAGAGTCTGTTGCAGACTCTGCTGCAAAGCCTGTTGCTGCTGCTGTTGTTGCTGCTGTTGTTGTTGCTGCTGCTGCTGTTGTTGTTGTTGCTGCTGCTGTTGTTGATGCTGCTGCAACATTTGCTGCAGTGTCTCCTGTTGACTTTGCTGCTGCTGCTGCAAAGTCTGTTGAAGCGTGCGATTGTGTTGTTGAAGTGCTTGCTGCAAGTTTTGTTGCTGCAGCTGCTGTTGCAGCTGATTCTGCTGCTGCTGGATCGCCTGGTTTTGCTCCTGTTGTGCCTGCTGCAGAGTCTGGTGGTTCTGTTGTATACCATTGGCTTGCTGAGTGCTTTGTTCAGGATCAGGACTTGACTGACTTTGAGGCTGCAACAAGGAGAATTACCTATTATTTCTTTGAAAATAAATGTATTTCTAATTATTATTCATTTATTGCATCTTTATAATTTAAAATATAGGTATTATTATTGAATGCCTAAAGACTCCTTAATACACAGTACCTATAAGTTGATATTAAACACTTTTACTGCAACAAAAACAAAGTCATACATGAAACCTGACCTTAAAATAAGAGTTCAGTGATAAATTCATAATATAAATTAAAAAGAGCCGATTTTTCAATCGTCGATAACTTGTTAGGAATAATAGTGACGCTTTGACAGATTTTCTATACAACTGTCAAAATTCTGCAGATAAAAGTTAACTGGGGATTGAAAACCCGGCCCTTAGATGAGCTGAGTTTACTGTTCACTCATAAGGAATATACTTACATACAATGATATAAATTCCATGTCTATGTTCAAATATAATAGGTATTTTGCTTATAAATAGGTGTTTCATAATGATATATATATACTATGAAATCATTCTTGTAACCTGACTTATGGCTGAAATTAATATATTATACAGGATATTAATTTCGGCTGTTAAAATAGCAATGGAAAAAAACAGTAACAATAAATTGTATGGATAACATTTAAAGCCGATCCTTTCAAAGATACTGATTTAAGTAATTTTGCAACAGTGTAGACAGTCTTGATGCTAAAAATGCTGTTACTTGTATTTGTTTGTATCTCCGAAACTATTTGAATATATTGGACCCCGGAAACTATTTGAATACATTAGACCCCATAGATATGCTAAAGCAGGCCGCAAACCAGAGACACACGCAACATGCACACCCACACCACATTTATGTCTGATAATTTGCTTTCTCAATACAAGTGGGCCTTGTATGTGCACGCTGGGCTAGCAATGGATAAGTTAAAACTTGGTGTAGTGATTGTGGCACAACAAATGTGTTAACAGGTGTGCTGCCTGCCTAAGAAAGCTTAATTTCAAACCACTACTCCATAAAGTGTTAGAGAGTGATAGTTTCAAACTTCCACTCAAAAGTTGAAGCATAAAAACAATTGATGTGTGCCTGCAAGCGGTACGTAAAATGATCGCCGACACACACATATGTGTCCATAAGCTGTACTGAATGTAGCCTTTTAAGGCCAACTTGAATTTGCTTCACACTGTGTGCAACCACTGCTGTTCTCAACCTAATTATTCTAAGACCATTAAAAAAAACCGGCCAAGTGCGAGTCGGACTCGCGCAGTAAGGGTTCCGTACCTCTCAATGACCTGATGCCCCATAAAAACTTATTTAATTTACGACAGTTTATCAAAAGACATCAAAGCATAGTGCGCGAAATATGAATTTTTGCATGTCTTTCTTACACAGGTACCACCACATATGTCTATGTTTGTCTTATTTTTAGTATTTATTGCTAAACTATATAATATGTACTATAATCTGACCAAGTTTGACGCTTGTATATATTACCGTTTTGAAGATAGAGCAGGAACAAAAACGTTGAAAAAATGCATGTTTTTGAGGTTGCTTGTATGGGGACCCCCTTTGGATTTAAACTTTTTTTTGTTTTCAACCGGTTATCTATTACTGTTCAAAAGATACAGCCCTGTGACAGACAGACGGACGGACAGCGTAGCGAGAGTAATAGGGTCCCGTTTGGCACCCTTCAGGTACGGAAACCTAAAAACTAATGATGACATTTAAAAAAATGAAAAGGAAACAATAATTATTAATTTCAAAGAAATTTTAAGATTAGTTATTTATTATTTTTAACGCATTTTACGCATGCGAAACGAAATCTAACAATTTAAATTGTGGAAAGAAAAAATCACTCACGAGCAGGATTCGAACCTGCGACTCCTGGCTCTTCTGGCTCTCTGTCAGGAGTCGCAGGTTCGAATCCTGCTCGTGAGCGATTTTTTCTTTCCACAATTTAAATAGTTTTGAAATTAGATTTAAAAAAAAGTGAAAAGGATGGTTGCTTGTTCTTTTCTTTTTCTGTCAAATATTTATCCCATCCCAAGAAGATTAATTTCACAGAGAAAATAATGACTGATTAATTTAATGTTTATAATCTAGGAATAAGAACTAAAGTACATATTGTTCGGAAGTTTACATTTGGTTTACATTATAATGCCTGAACATTTATAGCAAGCCAGCAGCATCAGCAAAATAATGTAATTTCCGTACATATAGGTATTTCGATGAATTTCCATAATTTCGAGATTAATTGGAACACATTACCTTAGAAGACATTAAAATACTTACTAGCCTTAGTTTAAGAAAATGTAATAACAGCAAATCTTAATAATAATAAGTATTTCACCACACCGTAGTCTGAAATCATCTAGTGATTATATTATCTTTGTATCTAATGAGAAAAAAATATCACGACGTCTTGATTAAAAATTAATTAATTTCTTAAAATTCTTATTTTGATGAACACCTGTTTTTATCTTTGAAAATGGAATCATATTCTCTTTGATGGAATCTAGTATAAAAATGGTATAAAAAAAGTTTTATTCTGTCAGCCGTAGACAAAATTGACATTTGACCATTGACTTAGGTTTCCTTATTCAATACATTTGAGTGTTGGTTGATTGGTTTTGACAGTTGGAAGTAACTTTTTTTTTCTGATAGTGCTGTTAGGCTGTTACTAAGAGCACAAAAACACGTTATGTTTTTTACTAGCATTAGTTGTTCAGTTTGGATGTTTGTATTTTAATATTTGTAATAACAGTGTAATCCCCCTTAATTGGGGGAGGCCTATGTCCAGTAGTGGACGTCTTTCGGCTGTAATGAATAACAGTGTCACCGTATCAGCTAAGGCTGCGTTCCCACCTGTGTTTTGACAGTTTTTTTTTTACGAAAATGTAATTCTGCATGCCGCGTCTAGTAAGTGGCTCATCAACTCAGCCTATCGCAGTCCACTGCTGGACATAGGCCTGTCCCAAGTTGCGCCACAACACTCGGTCATCTGCCTTCCGCATCCAATCCCCCCAGGCACGTTCTTCAGTTAGGGGTTAATATTGCTAATACTAATCAACTCACATTATGATTCGTTTGTCATCTGTAATGTTTGCCTTTCTCCTTTAAGATACAATAATAAGGGACGGTGATATGAAACAACAAAACAAGCAACCAAATCAAAATAAAATGTGAATAGCGGTTGCAGTATGCAGACAACTTACATTATCGGCCAAGTATTGGTTTCTGTTAAATAATTTGTAAAAAAATATTGTTTACAATAAAAAATAGTTACCACCAAAAAGAAGTTTACATTTCATCATTTTTCGTTGACTACTTAGGGAACATCACTAATCATCCCGTAATGTCACATGTGTAAAATACCTCGGGCTATTCATATTAACTTTAAAAAAAACAACAACAGAACTAGAACTAAACTATGCGTAGCATCTAGGTAATAGATCTGTGTACGTCTGTGACTAGAACGAATGGATTTGAAAAGAATGAATGAAATGCATTTTTATGCTGCAGTGATTGCACGTTACTAGCTTTTTGAAAATTACACTAGGTATGTGAAGAATGCCGTTTTTAAAAATGTATAAAGTGATCTGTTTTGTTTTTGTTAGCTTAATTTAAAGCATACATTACCATCAAATACCGGGACACTATAATGACAAAGAGGGGTTAGTTAAAAACCATTTTTATAACAGTAAATGTTTTTTATCCATATTGACCTTAAAATTATATTTTAAGTGATAAATTAACTATACCGAAGTATATCTACAAATAGATATAGTATATTTCAAAAATATACATCACCAGTAATTAATAACGAATAATATGCTCATTTACTACCAAACTTCTTTGTTACCTAGTTGTTTTTGTTGGAACTAACGATTTTATTTGTTCGGGTTCGGAATGGAATTTCAATTTCATAATACCTAGTTGCTTTGCTTCTCCGGAATAAAATAAGTAGGAACAAACTAAATGCATGCATGTACCTACCTACCTATTAAGACTTTAGAGCGTAATTAGGAAGTAAGAAAATACATAAAAACATCTTGTCTATCAAATATGTACCTACCTATATTGTTAATACATATTAGTCGACCAAATAATGTAGGTATAAGCTTCAAAAGAAACTTGAAACTATGTACTTTGCTTTGTTTCTGGTATTGTTAATAAAATATTTTCGTACCGTCGGAGATGTTTGTTGCGGCTCTACCGACCCTGATGCATACCACCATGGTTGTTGAGGAGATTCTTCTCTCGCGTTTGTGTTTGACATAATACGATAATCATAACTCGGAGTTGAGGTATCGCCACCATTGTTTGAAAATCCACCAGTCATTTTGTATGTATAAAGTTGATGAGTTGAGGCGGCAGTGCTTCTTGCACTCTCCTCATGTAATTGTTGTTGATGCTGTAGTTCACCTGCGCCACCCGGCCACCACGAGGCATCGTCGCGCGCACCCCAAGCGTCCCCCGTCGCGCCCCGATCCCCCATGTTACAATTGTAGCTTGCGGTCAACCAGTTATTTTATGCCTCTTTGGTCACTTTAAAATGTTTCCTGCGTTCCAATATCTGTTGAAATCATGTCCTTTCTCTAATATTGCAAATACTTGAGCAGTAAGCTTTAAGTATTTAAAGAAATATGTTTTCACTAAAACACTGTCACTTTTCATGCAAATCGGTTTTTATCACAAAGACTCTATATGATTATGTATGCCACATTATTTTTTGATCAAATTTATTCCATGGAAATCGAAAACGCACAAGGTCTCGCGTGTTGTTTAGTGAAAAAGCTACCGGCTGTAAGTTCCACTCCACACGCGTACGTTTTGTCTTCGTTTGTACTTAAGTCAATAAAGTTGGCAACGTCGCAGAGTCAGACGCCAAACAAGTGAACACGAGCGCCCTCAACGCGCAGCGGCCATTTTAGAAACGTTCGAACATATACGAAAAGAGACGAGTGTGCACGAACTGGCAACAAGCTCGTCCAGCAACCGGTCAATAAGACGATTAGCGCAGCCTCGGCTATCCATGTTCATACTGAAATTCTTTTGTTTATCATTCAAGTAAATTTACACATAACATAACATCACGCCTGTAAATTTACACAGATACCTTTAATGTGAACATTTCAACTCTAAAAAAACGTTCTAAATACATAAATGATTTGATAGAATCAACATTTCTATTGTACGATGTTGTTATATTTCCGTATAGATCGATATTCACAAATTGCGGTAAATTCATAGACATATATATATTAGTGTAAATTGCATTGGTCTAAAATTCTTCTTCAAATTTGGGACAATTATATTGATTCAATTCATTATTTATATCAATAAATAAATTGTATTTCAATCTTAAAGAACATGGTTTTGCAAGTTTACAAGCTCTCAAGGCCCAATGGCCCATGGCCTTGAGAGCTTGTAAAATACGAAAAAATATCGATAGGTACTTATGTTTTATGATTTAGCTAATCCTCCTTTTATTCTTGGATCCTACTTAGTAATCAGTGAAATATCGTCAAAAATTCATGCACATAGGTACCTACCTACATGTTATTATCAAGGGATCGGTAATTTTATTCATCTTATCAGAGATTTCGTATTGAGTTTTTTGAGTTTAAGCTCAGTATAATAGTAATGAAAATTATGAAGAACAATCACGCAAAAGATTAGAGTAGACCTAGTGAGGTATTTAGATTTTGAAATGAATTTTTTTTTATAGGTTCCTACGATTCTTACAGAATATAACTTGCGATAATTCATCAACAGTAAGTAACGTTAATCCCGTTAATCTACCATGTATAATAATTATCTAATTAATATTGTTGATTCAATAAGAAAACACTTCTAAAAATTATTGCTGGATTATTTGATTGCCAAGGGTTTAAAATAAAATCAATATGAACAAACGCTTTAGTTCTTTACTACTTATATTATTTTATTAATAACTGCAAATAAAAGCCCAACCGAACTCAATGTTTTGGAAACAATAATTAAGTACCTACCTACTTAATTTTCAGATTACAAGAAACGACTTAATTAGGTATATAAAAATATTAAATGTGTACCTGTTTGGCTATTCAATTTTCTACAAACGACGTCAAAAGCCAGCTGATGGGGACTAACACCTGTAAATGGATACATAACATGACTATAACTAAACTAAATATATAACTGAATTATAATAACAGTGGCATATCCGCTATGTAAAATGTTATGTACCTATGAAGGTATATTGGTATCCATATAACTAAACTCAAACTCTTGTGTTGGAAAAGATTATTTGCTAGATGAGTCGACATTTGGTGGAGAAAAAAGATCCTGACGGAGTGGTGGCAGACGGTGTGCAAACGTAGCGTAAGTAGACCGATGGTATCTTAGCCCATCATTACTGAGTTCATCTTATCGGAAAGATGGTGTGAAAGAAAAAGGAGGTTTATGCTTGCAGTGAGGTGAAAAAAAGTGCAAATAAAGACTGTGACTATACATAGATGATTTACTGTTATTAAGTGCTCGAAGGTTTCAAAGCTACTTTAGAGCACAGGGCATGGAAATGCTTAACGATGGGTTCTTCTATCGTGTCGAGCTACATAATGATAACAGCTCATGCCGTAGGAAAAAGTTTAGCCAGTCAGCAGGTTGGTAGCAGGGCTGACTGCCCAGGGTGCGCCGAACGATCAATTAAATATCGTCATACGTGGAGGCTCTTTTAATGAACCTTTTTTTTTTTGCCGTGTGGAAATCCTCATGGACGCACTCCGCCCGGGGTAGGCGGAGCCAATGTCGGACTCTTACCGACTAAAACCACCACGGTGTTCCTTCAACCACCTTAGCCGGGAGCGTGGGAACCCGTGATTATTCACACAACCACCGCCGACAGGTACCGGCCCGCCACAAGCAGGCGAGCCCCTTCTACCCGTGCGGCCTAACGTTCGCCGCACCCTCCTCTGTGGCGCACACGGAACACTGCACGCCACCTCACCTCATGGGCCTTTACCAGCTGCGCCAACTACGCTAGCTATGCCAGCCACGCCAGCTGCTGGTCGGGCAGCACACTACCCCGAGTCTGCTGCTCGCAGGCCCTACCTCCCGTAATTTTTATAGAGGTATTTTTCCTCGCGGTCCGGGCGGTGAAGCCAAGACCCTCGGTCCCAAGAGGTGCGAGAACACTACTCAGCGGGCACTCCTGGGGTTACGAGATCGACGGGGGCAGGGAAGGACAGTCACCCCCGCTGCCTGCCCAGTGGCAGGGTGAGTGCTCACCGGGCCCGCCCCTGCTCCTCCACTGTGCCCTCTGTTGGAAACAGAGGGACACATGTAGCAACTCCCCACTGGCCCAGAACGGGCCCCTCTCACGCCTGAATATTCGCCACAGGCAATAAAATCCACCGAAGACTAATCGCTCGAAAGGACTTTATTGCCCGTACCCAGGATGCACCGGCCCAACAACTGCCGTTCCCTCCAGACGTGTCCAGAAGGACAAGCAGCCGTCAGGCACACGTGGAGGTTTTCTGGCCAGCAGCCCTCTTTTAATGCACCTCGACCTACCTATACCTACCTTTTATATCCCATTATAGCTGCGTGCTCTGATACCGACGCTGTTGTAACTAATGGGTTCTGCTGACAATGCAGCACCTACACGTAGTGACGTAGGTAGCTAAGTTCTGCAATCGACTCGCTAAGAAGACAATGAGAAGAAATTGTTGCTAATTATGGCCAAAAATGCGAACACAAAATATGAATATGCTGTGAATTTAAAAAGGTCCATCAGTCGCAGAATGTTCAATTCCTTCCTTATGTCCAATACAGAAAACTTCTCATTCGCGGTGTAGTGTCTGTTTACATAAAAGGAAGTCAAGTAACCAGTTTCTATTTATCAGGTTCTGTAGCCACGATAGCCTATTACCCTGTGTGGTATAGGATCCCGTCATCCCGTTGACAATCTTTGGGACTGTTAAAAAATACAGACTAGTGTGTCTATCTACTCGATACAATAGTTCAACAAGAGTTTGACATTGACTTTTTTTAAAGGCATCTCAAGCAGAGGACTGCTTGAAGAAGCTAGACCATGCTATTACAATTAGGAAATCATCAAGGCCACCCTCCACCTGGGGAAGACGGGGGTATTCCCGGACTCTTATTGACTAAAACCATCACAATTTTCCTCGTACTATCTTTGACCGGGATAAACTCTGCATTCTGCCCCTATATCGGGCAGGTTCTGGCTCGCCACTAATAGATGAGTCCAGTTCTTCAGTGTTTCGGTTCCCAACCTATGGGACGCATACTATTCCCGAAGCAACCATGCCCCGAGGGTATCTGCATAAGCCGAAAAGTGAACGCGCCTATGACGCCTCTCCAGCCGCTCCTTCATGATGGGCCTTACCACCGCTATTGTGGCGTGCCCGTGCTATTACTAAGCCTATGATGTCTGTCTACAAACAAACATTGGTCCATCTGTCACAAGGGTTTAACTCAAAGTAACTAACCAGTAAAAATTCAAACATTCCATCTTATTACAATATTGGGTTCAGCAATAGATTTAGCCTAAGCTTTAGACAAATTATAAAAAACAAACTACAGTACAGCTTCATTACACGAAATACGTTCCCATCCGGCAGAAAGCATGAAACTTGGCATGCATGTAGCTTTATGTGCTTCAATTTAAAAGTTGAAAACGTCGAGAAATGTTTTCCCCCTCTCACACCTCTCAATTATTAAAATAAATACTATTTAACTGGACTTGATTCGAAGTTTCAATAAATTGCTTGAATCCCTTCACACCAATGAATGTTAGCTTATTTGGAAAACCATTGTAGATAATTCAATGAAGAACATATTGGTCTTTTTAGCTTTCCAGTAACTTTAGCAGTCTTCATAAAAAAAAACAATTGAGGGCACAAAAGAGGCGGGAGGGGGAGAAAACAATAATTTCTCGAAGCGTTTTTTTTTACTTAAAAATTAAGCACATGTATAAAAGCTACTTGCATGCCAAGTTTATGCTTACTGGGTGGATGAAGAAATTTTCGTTTTTTGAAGTAACAAGTCGTACCTACCTACCGATAGAAATATGAAGTACCTACTTTGATTTAAAACAATTTGATTGCATTTTCATTACATGGAACTGGTACTCACTGAATTTTCTTTATTTACTTTTAAACTTACCTACGCATTGCATTATAACTTAATATTATGAAACTGGAATTAACGCGCACATACCAACTTATTTTAAGCCCGACATATCGGCGAGGTTCCGCTGGTCGTGGTCCCGCGCAGACGAGACGAGACGTCTTACGTTTAACTTAACGACGTAGTACACAGACATAATAAACGTATGTATCAATGACTTTTCTTTATTCTTAAGTTACTTTAAAAAGTTGAATACCTACTATCAAAATGGAATTATCACTCGACACGCCTGCCTGTATTCCTAATGAAATATGCAGGCTGTACAACTTTACACCCACATTTCGACAATAACAGAATTCAGTCCCATTTAATAGAATTGTAGTCATAATTATTATGTGAGCATAATAATTATGACTACAATTCTATTAAATATTATATATCCTCCTGTTCTGGTGCTATTACAACTCGTGCGCGTGCGCAATTCCAAACTCGTGTACTGAAAAGTAATAACTAGGTAACCTATTTATTATTGAGTGTGCACTGTGCAGTGTAATATGGTTTTTAAAGAGTAAAACGTAAGACTACAGACAATTATGGACTGGTTGTTATGTGCATACAAAGATCACTTGTTGGCAATCTGTCATAGTCAGTATTATCTAAAACTTACTATATTTATATAAATTGTGATTTCAAATTAAGTAGTGGTTAAGCATCCATTTATTTGTATAGTAACCTAAGTTATTGAAAACCACAATTATGATTTTACGTTAGTAGGTAGGTATGCGTTAGCTTGAATTTTTACTGCGTCTTTTCCACCGGGGTCATTAGTCTTTAAAAGTTATGACGCCCTCACCCCCACCCCTTTCAGTAAATGCCTGGCAGTGGTTATACTTTGGCTACGTGCCGCAGCTGTTGTGCAGACTAAAACAAATACCTACTTAAAGCAATATATTCCATACTACTAAATCAATTTAGAATGATGAATTTAATATGTCGCGATAATGTATTTAATACTGCAAAAAAATATCTGTATCTCAGAGGTAATCTATGATGTCAAATCCATTTTTTTAGATTTTAGTTTTTTTACTGATTCATGTCCAATTTAATGAGCCGTACCTACTTTCAAAAAGTAGTTTTTGCTTTGCATAACGCTTATGCACGTTGCACGTGTGAATAAGGAATGTAAGGTTTCACCTTACTGCTTCAACACAATAAAGTGGAAGACAATCTTAATTTAAAAAAAAACTTCTGTTGTAAACTTGTTAATTTGTTACTTGACACAGGTTACCTCTGAAGAACAGATTTTGTTTTTTATTTGGGAAAATAAACTGTTACACATTACTGTGGGGGACCTAAACTAAAAAGTTATTAAATGTAGGTATAACCAACGACATTTTCCACATTTTATTTTCCAGATATTAAAATTAAATAAACGATAAGTTGAGCAATTGAATAAACACTATAATAATAAGATTATATTGATTAAGTAGGTAGGTAACTTCCGACAGAAAAGTTTTCATTTTATTAACTACTTAGCCAAATTGTTTCAATTCAGACAAGGTTAGAAATTACCTCGTTTTCTTACTGTTATTTAGTACCTAGGTACTGTTAGCCCAGTTAGTACATTATTATTATAAAAACTTACTATTTTTTAATATAAGTAAACAAAGTTTATCTTAGGTACATACATGTAATTTTATGCATATTCAACAACATTAATAAATTGTATATACATTATTCCATTGATGCCTACTTATATATATCATATTATAAATGAACACTGATAACTACCTAATACTTACCTACTATCATTGTTGTGTATATGGTTGTATGTATAGTATCTGTCACCTTACTTCGGCACGGCACTCGGCAGCCATTTGCTTACAAAATTAGAATGTAAAACTATTAATATCGTTTCAAGCATAGCACTAAGACCATTTAGACCACATCAATAATATGCTTAACACAACTTTTTAGTTTATCGATGAATTTTAATGATTAATAATAGGAAATAGAAAAACTCACCGAGTTATGTTTATTAAAAACGAGCACACGATTTCAGCGCTTATTACGTAGGGAACTTTGCGCTCGCCGCGTAATGAATACATGAACAGACGATGTCAGTGACAAAACATTCTGATTGGCTCGAATTAAATGTCCCGCCATTTTTCAGCCAATAACTGAGCTAGATTTAGCTTTATTTTTTGTTTATACTACAATACGTAGATACGTTCAACGCTGTCATATTGTATTCATGCACACATTCACCACAAGAACTGTTTTCGTTTCGCGGCTCTAATCGTGTTATGCTAAAGTAGGTGCTATTCCGTATTTCAATAATGCCCTATTTTATAAACGCTCAGTAACTTAGCCGAGTGAGTGAGTGAGTGAATGAAATGACGGAACTAGTTTCTTTCAAATTCTTTCTAGTAATAATAAATTTGGCAATGGCGATGCTATCGGTCGGTGTGGATATAAGTCATTTTTATTCAGTCAGCGACTGCAATTGAATTTCATTTAAGCACTGTGGACACAATAAATGTGTGTTAATTACAGTTCTGGATTTTGAAGTTATCATAAAAGATAATCGAATACTTGGGCATTTTCAGCGATTGATCAGTTGCGAAGTATTGATGGACAATTTGTTGCTTATGTGCAGTGATTAAAGAATTACAATCCTCGTAGAGTGATCGGTGTGCAATATACAAACGCCCGGGTATCTGTTGTGATGTTTTTAATTGATTTATTTCTCATAAATGTTTTGTGTTGTTATAAATCATAACCTCAATCGTGTATCATTGTGAATACGTCGAATTGTTTTCTATCGCCTGGTGCGAAGTGTAATAGAAGAGTTCATTTTATTCATTATATATGATTCAACGGGAGTATCAAATGAACAACGGGTTTAGTACAGGAGAAGAAGATTCAAGAGGTAATTCTGACCAAATATGTTGCCTTATGGATGACGGCGAGAGCTGCAGGCGACCCGCAGGCAACGCCTCGTATAGCAAGCGCATACAAAAGACTGTGGCCCAAAGGAGGCTGAAACTTAACATTGACCCTCAAGTATGTCACACATTTTTATTTATTTTTAACCTTCATTATCAATCAATCTTGAGTGAGTTGACCACAATTACACTTATTATGTTGGCTAACTGAATTCCATGTTATTTTCAGGCCAGGCATACTTACATTTGTGATTATCACAAAACAATGATACAGTGTGCAAGGACAAAACAAAGAAGGCCCAAGGACTCCGAGGATGACAGTAATGAAGCTGAGATGGATTCACCTGAAGTAGACTGGTTCCAATTACAAGTAAACACACTGAGGAGATATAAAAGACATTATAAAGTGCCAACAAGGCCAGGATTGAACAAAGCTCAACTAGCTGATGTAAGTTTTGCATTCATATTAATCATCTTAAAAATATTTTTGTTCTTACTAATTTATAATTTTTCATTCCTTGTTTATCGAAGTTCAAATATTAAAATACTTTTACATTTTACAGGCTATCCAAAAACATTTCAAATCATTACCCGTGAATGAAAAGGAAATAATGACTTATTTTATATACATGGTGAAGACTAACGGTAACAAGTTAGACCAGAAAAATGGAATGAACTCTGATTCAGTGTAGAATAATATATGACTGTAATTTATAGCTGAAGTGTGTAGTTTTAACATAGTGTAATAAATAGTTTTGATTTTATTTTCTTCTTAAATTTTCAATCTGCATTCTTCATAAAAGCATAGAAATATAGATTGAGAATCAGTTGCAAAGAAATTTGAAGTATATTACTTCATGCCAAATTGAAAACTTGCTAAATTCTAATTGACTGTGAATGAGAGTGAATGTTTGAAAATGTATTCTTATATTATTCCACACCATTTGCTTACTAGAATCCGCATGAACTACCCTAATTTATTTCCTTATAGTGTAGTCTGTATTATACTTAAATTGTTTCACTGTCAAATGTTATGACTGTTTATTGATGAGGGACATGCAATGGCTAATATAATACTGTTAAGAGAGATTATAATAACAGGAAATTGTAAAATGTAAATTTATTACATTTTATTTAACAAGTACATGTGTATTATTTCAGTCTTCTTCAGAGTCCGATGATATTTCTATCCATTGTGAAGCTCCTTTCTTAGTTTGTATTTCTGCAGTTTGAGCTGATGAGACAACTGTAAATAATTAAATCAAGTATGATTTATTATCAGAATGCTCTGTACCTGAAGGTTAATTCTCGTAATTAAAAACATTAAAAATATAGTTCCAAACTAATCTCAATGCTTTAAATCTCAACCTCCTGACAGTAGCTGTTTCTGATTGCCATTTATTGGTAACATTAATGACCTAAGTGTCACAAATAAACGGCAAACAGGAACATCTGCTGTCACAAGATTGAGATTTAAAGCATTGAGATTAGTTCGGAAGTATATTTTGAACGTTTTTAATTACGAGAATTGACATTGACATGACAAAAAGTAGCTAGTAGTTTTTTTAGCCTGTACTGTCCCACTGCTGAGCAAAGGCCTCCCTCAATTCCTTCCATCTATCACGGTTCTGTGCCACCTCCTGCCAGCTGTCTAGAAATACATCAAGCTTGTCTCTTCATCTTCTGCGTGGTCTGCTGCAACCCCGTCTCGCTTTCTCAGGGCTCCAGTTCTGTGCCATACGGGCCCACAGCTCATTTGGCATGCGACAGACATGTCCTGCCCAGTCCCACTTCAGATGAGCGACCATCTGACCCACGTCAACAATTTCCGTTTTGGTTCGCAGTTACAGGCGCAGTATTGTGTTAGGAACATGTTATAATCAAATATTTATTTTGTCCATTACAGTTTTATGTGACTTAGTAGGTATTTATGGTTTATGCCCAAACAAGTGTACAGAGGCAGACTCACCCACAGTTTCTGAAAAGCTGATAAACACAAAAATTAACTAATCAGCTGTCAAATCCCATGTCAAGTGTTGTTAATATTTTTGCTGACCAATCAAAGGACACAACAGGTCTAATTGGTCAGCCCTCCAGAAACCGTGGGTTAGTGCCTTGGGTAACCAAAATCCGTAACGAGTTTATCCAGTGAAGAACTGGAGTGACCGACATAGCTTGTAGGATTATAAGCTGAAGTGGCAGTGGGCTGGCCATGTCTGTCGAAGGACCGATGGCCTTTGGAGCAGATGAGTCCTTGAGTGGAGACCGCGAATCGGCAAACGCAGTGTAGGGCGCCCCCCAGTCAGATGGACCGACAACCTGATAAAAGTAGCTGGGGGGGACTGGATGCGGAAGGCAGAGGACCGAGTGTTGTGGCGCAATTTGGGAGAGGCCTATGTACAGCAGTGGACTGCGATAGGCCGAGTTCATAATCAAAATAGTTAGTTAATAAAACTTACCATCATATTTGCTAAGTTCTGGTTCGGAATCTGTATCCATAATGGTTTCTTCTGCCATGTCATCAGTATTGTAATGTTTCAGTTTGATGTTCAAATCTCTTTTACTCAAAGACAGCAAGTGATCTTGTGTTATTATATCGGAGAAGTTAATCTTCACCCTTTTTTGTCTGTAAAGTAAAAAATCAAAATAAAATGTTAATTTGCTTTCTAAGCAGCAACCTTTGGTTAGTACACCAATGCTGCAATGGTGGGTGTACTGTACCAGAGGTCACAGGTTCGAATCCTGCTTGTGAACGAATTTTTCTTTCCAAATTAGCTTATCTTTGCTCGGTTTTAATGTTTAATTATTACATCCTTTCCTTTATTTAAGTGTTTTTTTACCTTTTTTCTAACAAAGTAATTTTCTTTTTATAGTAGGCATAGAAGAAACCCGAAAATATCCCTGCAATATAGCATAGAAATTATGTTTATGTTTTATAAAACACAATTAGGGCTCAACACATAATTTAATTTAACGATTTGCTTACCAATAAATTATTTACACATTCTGCAACATTACATTACATTACCTATCGTTAATGATAAGGGTTTCTATGCTATTCAAACCAACAAATACCTAGTTTAGTGGTTTATGTTTATTTAGTGCAAAAGGTAAAATTTTGTTGGAAGAGCCCAGTTTAGTTGTTAGATCTGTGCCATTATTAAAATCATAAGAGCCAATAAGGAAACTTGGAAGGTCACAGTTGAGCAACTGTCTACCCAAGAACCAGATAAATTGAATAATCCATTAAATGGTACTCTATTGATGATAATGCGTTGAATATAATGTCTATTTTTTCTCTGTTGTCTTATTTAGTAAACAATCTTGGCATGTCTCTTAATTCAAATAACTACTGATAAAATATAGTTACTGGTTCTGCACATGTAATTAGGTAAAAAAAAATGTGTGTAATGTTTTTTACTTATAGTTTTGTAATAATTATAATTGACGATTTGCATTAAAAAGACATGACAAGATTGTTTACTAAATAAGACAAGTAAGAAAAACCAGTGTGTACAATCCTACTTTTTACATGGAAATCTTTGAATAAATCCTACTGCTTCCTCTCATGTGGTTGAAAGTGTGGTTTGTGGTTTCAGATTCTCGGTTGGATTCCCAGGAAGAGCTGTTTAACCTTTTCACCACCACAGCATCGTAAAGATTTTCGTGACCTCAGCGCCCACGTCTTCTATAGAAGACAAATTTTGTATGTAAGTTCGTCGTGGCGCTGACGGCACGAATTGATTTGTCTTCTATAGGTGCGGTGAAAAGGTTAATCTTCCTCAACAGAAACCGATAATTTCCAAATGTGGAACACCGATTATACAGTACCCTACCTACCTGTTCTAAGAAAATAATCAAATGATGGTGAAAGTTATAACCCACCTTAGAGTATCATCACTGATGATAGCTTTCTTCACCATATCAGCAATTTCTTTGCATTTCTCTGCAGCACTCGTCACAGCCTTGTGAATAATATTGGGGCTATATATGGCAGCTCCAGTCAACTCACAACAACAGAGTTCTTTGTATTGGTTCATCCCAATCACAAGTAGACCTCCACCTGTGCCTATACCTTCTTCTGTGCTGCTTGAGCATACTGATTCTTCTAGAAAATTTGGATCTGATAGTAAAATGCTGAAAATCAATCAGTAAAACTTTTAATCTTAAATACAAAGATATAAAGAGATGGTGGACTACTGGCCAAAATTAATATCCAATCTATCCACGATTTGCCCTACTAGAGATAGGAATTTGACATAAGCTCCATACAAAATATGTCAAATATCTATCTCTAGTAGGGTAAATCGCAGATAGATTGGATATTAATTATGGCCGTAAAACAGGGAGAGATAGCACCCATACTTCCTCACATGTACTAAAAAGTTTAGTCAATATTAAATGTCCCTGAATCATTGAGTCTTTTTTTTCATCATTTCAGCCGAAAGACGTCCACTGCTGGACATAGGCCTCTCCCAATATGTATTATAATCGCCACGCTAGGTAGGCGGGTTGGCGATCGCAGTTGGTTGAATAAATACTCAGAATGCTGCTGCCCATCCTCTGGTGAATCCCATAGTTGCCTTTTTTTTGTGCCACATTTTTATTAACTCACTTTATTGTCTGTCTGTATGTTACGAATTTTGCAATAGTTTTAAACTAACTTCCCGGTGAGCTAGACACTTAATATTTTTAACAAAGCTCAGAAATGAATGACAATGCAATATTAACTTTCGTTTTTAAAATGTGGTACATATTTTTTTGATAATAATTTTGTAATAGAGGGGAGCAAACAAATCTCAGCTGCCCATGGACAACTGTAACACCAGAGCAGTCACAGATTGATGTTAAACTTGTCACAACTTTGTAATGTTTTCGTGCCCTCAGTGCCACATCTTTTGTAGAAGACAAATGTTGTACGGACATTAGTACAAAGTAATAAAGGCGTGGCGCTGAGGGCGCGAAATCGATTGTCTTCTATAGGTGTCATCATCATTCACAGTTTTTTTCAACCCAAAGTGAGTTGCCTCTTCCCATTTACGCCATTTTTTCCTGTATCTTATCCAGGTTTTTGCGACAATGATCTTGGAAATCAAATTATAATGGTTTTTATTTACATAGAGTAGGAAAAGTAAATTAGCTTGGGCTAACAGGTGATTTTTCTCAATTCATACTTCACTAGAACTTTTTTTGAGACAAATAAAATGTACTCACTCGCTATTAAATATAGCAAATGTAGAACAAACGGGATAATGAAACAGTACAGTAGGAATAGGGTCCTTTTCAGTTATTGTGTGTATAATGACACTGTCTCCACTGCGAGTCACATCAGGCCTCTTGAAGTGTGCCAGGGATGTTAGTGTTGCTATGCTTGCACATTCTATGAGGTTGCCATCATGGTTCAGGACTTTGATATCAACTCTAATTGACCATACCTGGAAAAAGTGAGAAAAGTTATGTATCAGGGACAAAATGAGTTTTTTATATTACAGGATGGTAAAACAAGCTAAACGCCCACCTGATGTTAAGCGGTTACCTTTGCTCATAACAACTTCAATACCTTCTACCTACTAGGCTTCAGGAGTCAGCATGAGTAGGCTTAGGCTGCTGTAGTCTTATTTATTTAGGGCCTAGTAATTCATGACTGCCTCGTTGGTCTAGTGGTTGCAAGCGCGACTGCTGAGCGTGGGGTCCTGGGTTCGATTCCCGGGTCGGGCAAAGTGTTATTGGGTGTTTTCATTAGGAAATTCTCATTAGTCTGGATTTGTGCCCGGTCAATGGCAATAGGCTCGCCCCCTATTACATGGGACTATAACATAACTGGCAAAATGTGGGTGTACTATTACACCTCTGCCTACCCCTTCGGGGAAATACAGGCGTGATGTTATGTTGTTGTTGTAGTAATTCATTACCAAAATAATTGGCGTTTTATATAAAAACAGTCATTTTTAACATATCATTGTTTGGTATTCAGTATAGTGAATATAAAACTATATAATGTATGTTTTACTATTTGTTAGACTAGTACTGAATGCGGAAATACAATATGAATATTGCATTATATTTCATGTAAATGCTGCTGCGCCAGCTATTTAATTGAACTTGGCCTTTAGTCAATGCCGGTCTATTTTTTAAGAAAGGTCTAACCTTTATCATTTTCTAATGTTTCCTGTGACAGTATGAATACTCTTAGGCAAGTTTTTATCAAGCCAATGTTGGGCTATTCTTGAAGAAAAGTCAAACCCACATTGTTTTCTCTTGTGTTCTATTTTTATTAAACTTAACAATTTACTGAGGTTGTTATTTAACTAAGAGTTTAACCTTTTCAACACCACCGTGTCATAAAGGTTTTTGTGCCCTCAGCGCAATGGCTTCTATAAAAGACAAATATTGTATGGACATTAGTACAAAGTTATAATGTTGTGGCGCTGTGGGCATGAAATTGTTTGTCTTTTATAGGTGTCATTGGCGGTGAAAAGGTTAATAGACATTTCTCATATTCATTTGTTTTAAAGGTAAAACAGATAAAATATCATGATAAAACTATGAGATTACCTTTTCTTCAACAACAATACACAAAGACTCAAGGTCAATGCACTTGGAGTCCTTGTAGCATTTCTCTAGCAGTCTGTTCAGGAACACAGACAGGTCAGTCTGACGATTGGCTTCAAACTGAGGGGCTGCCATAGGACTGATTTCGGCATTTATGTATAGGATACCCTCATTAGGCCTTATTTGTTTGGGCTGTGCCACCTCACAGGACACTTGTGCAATGACTCTGTAAAGTCAACAAAAACTATGGATATCCACATAAAAAAATTGTTATCAAGGAAATGACAAATAACAAAATCCTTTAATGGATTAACTTTTATAGCCAAAGAACTTCAAACACTACTGGTCTTAAGTTTTATTAAATTTGATAATTTTGTGCATACTTTGTTTCTCCCAATGTAACGATACAACTGCCATACTCAGATCCAAAAGATATATTCAGTGGTCTGCTTTCATGATAATTTCTGCCGTCTAAACGCTGTAATCACACAAATATTTGATAAAAATTGAGACAGATTGAGAACATTTCATAAGGAAGACGGTCTTACATGTCCCTCTGACACTATTTTATTCAAAAAGTTCTTTTCGCAGTTCGATAAGAATACGTCCCTCATGTTGTTTAATTCTCAAACATACATTTACACAATTATTTTATTATTCAAAATTCAAACAAAACAATGCTTAAGTAGAGGTTATGTTTTTTTTATCACGCTTTGACAAGCACAGATTAATGATATATGTAGTTGACAAGCACAGACTAAGTAGAGATGCTATTGACAAGTGACAACAGTTTGACTTTGATGTTTGACAAACAACATTAGTGATGGGCGATTCGAATCATTTATCTCGAATAACTTATTTTATCTTTTGAACTCGTTGATTCGAATTGTGTTTCTTCAAAACCGAGTTGATTCGCTCGGCTTGGTGACTCGCTCTCCCGGGCAAGTGGCGATAAGCGAGCGAGTGAGGCAGCGAATAGTTGCAAACTACGAGTTTAATTGAGAAAAAAATATCAGCCGGTGTGAAATCACCACGATTCGTGTATACGAATCAACTCGATCAATCACATGACTCGCCTGATTCGACGCCGCCACTCGCTGACTCGGATGGCTCGCTGTTTATGACCAACTCGGTGGCTCGAGTCGACTCGATAAATTAGAACATACGCGTCGTATTCGCACCACGTGTTTGATGCTGCCGACCGAGTCGAATCATGATTCGAATCAACGATCACTTCAACTTCGAGTTCGATTCGAGTTGAAAAAAATACAATCAACTCAGCCTATCGCAGTCCACTGTTGGACATAGGCCTCTCCCAAGTTGCGCCACAACACTCGGTCCTCTGCCTTCCGCATCCAGTCCCCCCCCAGCCACGTTCTTTAGGTCGTCGGTCCACCTGGCAGGGGGGCGCCCGCCCTACGCTGCGTTTGCCTATTCGCGGTCTCCACTCAAGGACTCGTCTGCTCCAGCGGCCATCGGTCCTTCGACAGACATGGCCAGCCCACTGCCACTTCAGCTTAGTAACTGATCCTACAAGCTATGTCGGTCACTCCGGTTCTTCTCCGGATGATCTCGTTACGGATTTTATCCTTAACGAACGAACTTTCTTTTTTTTTATTTTAAATACGATTCTTCCAAAAAAAAAAAAAAAAAAAAAATTGACCATCAGTGTGACCGTTTCTTAAAAAGGTAAAGTAAAAACATAATGTTGCAGTACTAATAAATACTAAAATACATGCAGAAATTAAATGAAACACCTAATTTAAATTTTAATTCTATTCTAAATATTGTTTTTATAAATTGGACGGAAGACGAGAGTACGGAAGGAATTAGGTAGGTTAATGAACTCAGGGTCGCAGCTCTCTTACCTTGGATTGTCCAATCTAATGATACATATTTGAAACTTCCAATGTCTGTGTATTTTTATATCCCTAAACTTTTCCTCAAAATTTCCCCAAGAACGATTTTTCCCCCAAAATTGCGAAAACAACCCCCAATCTTGCTATAGCATAATTTGTGGGAGTAAGGGTGGTATGGCACTCATTTCGTCAAATGCAAGTAACTTTTGAACCAGGTTTCAACGATTCAATCAATTCGGCCTAGGTCAAACTATAGGTTTTTAGGACAAACTAATTTATCCTGACTATCCCTGACACGCGTAGGATAAACCGGTCTGGCCTAGGACAAAGTAGTTTGGCCTGAAATTTGATGCTGGGCCAGAAAACATCCTCGAGTGTCTGATCGCTGCTAATCTTTTTCAAAAGGTACGTCTGGAAGGAACAGCAGTTGTAGGGCCGGTGCACCCTGGGCACGGGCAATAACGTACTCTTATTTGGACCTTATTGCCCGTGCCGAATATTCTGGCACGGGAGGGACCAGATCTGGACCAATGGGGCGTGACTGCGCGTGTCTTTCTGAAGTTAGTATAGGGCACAGTGAAGGATGAGGGATGAGGAAGAAAACCTCTTTAAAAATTACGAGAGGATAGGCCCTGCGGCGCGGAGCCTGGCGTAGCTGGCGTGGTAGGCGAGGATGGCGTGGCCTGCGTGGCT
The DNA here is from genome assembly GCA_949699075.1 of Asteroscopus sphinx. Taxonomy (NCBI): domain Eukaryota; kingdom Metazoa; phylum Arthropoda; class Insecta; order Lepidoptera; family Noctuidae; genus Asteroscopus; species Asteroscopus sphinx. The sequence continues at coordinate 23,823,745 of OX453007.1, forward strand.
GGCGTGGCTCCCATGGCTGGCGTGGCAGGCACATATAAGTAAATAAAAATAAAGTACAGTACAGTCTGTGTAGGTAAGTACCTACCTAAGTACGGTCACGATACTTCGCGGTGGTACATTTTGTCGACAAAATCCTTTGAACGAATCCTGCTACATTACACGTACGCGACTGCCATCGAACATTGAGTGCAAGTAGGGATGGGTTTAGACCCGGGAATTTTCCGAAAGGTGAGTTTTTTCCCAACAGACTGGGAAAAAACTCGGGTTTAAACCCATTGGTCGGGAAAATACTTAATTGACAATATTTGATTAAAGTAATCAAAATAATACATAATTTCCATTGTATGTGTAACCATTTAGATGTTTAATTCATGTAAAATATTTTTTTTTATAGAAAAATCAAATTACGTATATGATTTATGACGTGATTTCGATGTTTAGATTATTTTAAATAATAGTTGCGAGCGGCACGATTTGTTTGTTGTTATTTCCATGCATTTAGCTGTACACATTGATGCCTAGCACTTGGGCTGAACCTCTTATGCCACGTTTATTAGTGCCACTCTCTAAAAATCTTATAGTTATAGTTACTAAAATTATAAAAAAAATCATTAAAGGAAATCAAGTTTTGTCTGCTTTATATTAAAAAAATGTATACAAGAAAAAAGTAGCCAACAGTTGAAATTGCCTTGGAATACAAGATGGAGAAGCAATGCACATCATTAGATGGCATGCAAAAGCCAAAAGCATCATCGCAAGCTCTAGCAGTCCATGAAAAAACTACTTTTTCCAGAAATACCAAATTAATATTGCTTTATAAAGATTAGGATAGGATTACACATAGGGAGAACCCATCTGAAGAAACTGAAAACCGCGGATGGCAAAATTGTCACCTCTAAGTTCGAGATGTTCGAAGAGGTTGAATACTTTTATCGGCATCTGTATTCCACGAAAACGGCGAGACCAGCGGTTCCTAGCAATGACGACAAAAGAGCCCAGCTCATGCGCCATTACACCGGGGATATCCCGGACGTTGACCAGGGTGAGATTAGGGCGGCTCTCGAGCAGCTTAAGAACAACAAAGCTCCGGGCGATGACGGAATTACCACTGAACTCCTAAAAGCAGGCGGGACTCCGGTCCTGAAGGAGCTACAGAGTCTGTATAGTTCCGTCATCCAACAAGGCTCTTTACACCGGTGGAATGGAGCGGGAGTGCGGTGGTACTGTCCTTCAAAAAAGGGAATAAAACCCTACTGAAGAACTACAGACCCATCTCACTCCTGAGTCATGTGTACAAGCTGTTCTCGAGGGTCATCACGAATCGTCTCGCCAAAAGACTCGATGAATTCCAGCCACCAGAGCAAGCTGGGTTTTGAAAAGGCTACAGCACCGTAGACCACATCCATACTGTTCGGCAGATCGTACAGAAGACTGAAGACTATAATCAGCCTCTGTGTATGGCATGTGTAGACTACGAGAAGGCCTTTGACTCCATCTAAACTTGGGCAGTTCTGGATGCCCTTCAGCGATATCACATTGACGAACGGTATATAGAGATGCTGTTGATGATGCTTATACAATGCTGCTACCATGACTGTTCAGCTCCAGGACCAAAAGACGGAGGCAATCCAACTGCGCAGAGGGGTGAGACAAGGGGATGTAATATCGCCGAAATTGTTCACAACGCGTTGGATGAAGTCTTCAAGACGCTGGACTGGACTGGACAGGGTATCAACGTTAACGGCGAGAACATCTCACGTCTCCGTTTTGCAAATGACATCGTTGTAATGGCTGAATCGCTGGAACAACTGGCCGAAATGCTGCACAGCCTAAACGGAGCCTCTTGGCGTGTCGGTCTCGGCATGAATCTGGACAAAAGTCATGTTCAATATGCATGTCATGCCGAGACCAATATTCGTCGAAGGGTCGGTATTTGATGTTGTAACGACATACGTCTGTCTACTTAGGGCAGGTAATTCAGCTTGATATACACAACTTCGAGAAAGAAGCTGACAGAAGGATCCGTTTGGCCTGGGCAGCATTTGGTAAACTTCGCCGAGTCTTCTCGTCAACTATACCGCAATGTTTGAACACAAAAGTCTTCAACCATCGCGTCCTGCCTGTCATGACTTACGGTGCCGAGACTTGGACACTGACAGTTGGGCTAGTCCACAGATTCAAAGTCGCTCAGCGAGCTATGGAAGGAGCTATGCTTGGATTTTCTTTGAAGGATAAAATCCGTAACGAGACTATCCGAAGAAGAACCGGAGTGACCGACATAGCTTGTAGGATCAGTAAACTGAAGTGGCAGTAGGCTGGCCATGTCTGTCGAAGGACCGATGGCCGCTGGAGCAGATGAAGGTTGTCTGGAAGAGATTGCCTTGTGCGATAAGACCGCCCATTGTACTTATTTTAATCTTTCTGTAAACTATTGTGTTTGTTTTCTTTTGGTGTAATGTACAATAAAGAATACAATAAATAAATAAATAAATAATGAGTCCTTGAGTGGAGACCGCGAATCGGCAAACGCAGTGTAGGGCGCCCCCCAGCCAGGTGGACCGACGACCTGATGAAAGTAGTTGGGGGGGGGGATGCAGAAGGCAGAGGACCGAGTATTGTGGCGCAATTTGGAAGAGGCCTATGTCCAGCAGTGGACTGCGATAGGTTGAGTTGATGATAAAGTATTAAGAATTTAACATAAGTGTGTGAATTTAATCAATTGTGTTAGATATACAGGTTAGAAAAAAACGAATTAATTAGATTAGGATCATATTAGACCACTAAACACACGTTTCGGAGGCAAATGTTAGCATCATATTACTTCACTTGTATAGAATAGTATTTTCCCGCCTTTTGGGAATAAACCCGATATTTTCCATTTTTTCCCGTTTTTTCCCATATTTTTCTTTTCCACCCGTTTTTTTTTCTTTCCCTGCCCATCTCTAAGTGCAAGCGATTTTAGCCTTAGTGGTGGTTCACCGGAAAGTTTTCTGATTGTACCTAGTAGGTACCGTTATGACACACACGTTGATCACAAAGCTATGACAATTACCGAGTAACCCGCCATGCCGATGCCGTCACCGATTAACGAGCTATGATTATTTACCTCTACATTATAGTTATATGGAATTGTATGGACATACTTTTCATACATTGTGTTTTAGATTTTGAGGAAAACTTGTAATGAATGGCATGACACTGCATGACACCTATAGTATTGCACAATAAGTGGTACAGTCAGCAATGAAAGTAGGTTAAGTTTTAAAAGTGATTTCTAAATGAAAACTTACTAGGTAGGTTACACTTGGCTACTTTTCAAGCTATTTTCCAGAATAAGCTGACCTCACATTTTATAGTTTTTCCGTCTGCTTTTAATTTAGACGTCTGTCGGTCTAGTGGTTTTAGTGTCGGACTGCTGATCACGAGGTCGTAGGTTCGATTCTCGCAAGACACAAATACATATTAATGTGATGTTTTTTTGTTGACTGCCTCGTTGATCTAGTGGTTGCAAGCGCGACTGCTGAGCATGAGGTCCTGGGTTCGATTCCCGGGTTGGGCAAAGTGTTATTGGGTTTTTTCATTAGGAAATTCTCAGTAGCAGCCCGGAGTCTGGATTTGTGCCCGGTCAATGGCAATAGGCTCGTCCCCTATTACATGGGACTATAACATAACTGGTGAAATGTGGGTGTGCCTTTACACCTCTGCCTACCCCTTCGGGGAAATACAGGCGTGATGTTATGTTATGTTGTGATGTTTGTGTTGGTTTGGGTGTTTCTTATGTATTATAAGTACCTTCTATGTATTTACAAAAAAAGTGTAGTGTTGTCCTTGAGTGTTGTATAAGTATTATATCCATTTTCTAGTACCCTTAGGCCATAGTACAGGCTTTGCTTAATTTGGGATTAGACGGTGCTATGTTGCAGACTTGCAGTTGGTATGGGCAAAGGTAACCACTTAACATTAGGTGGCCCTTTAGCTCGTTTTCCCATCCTATACTATAAAAAAAATGTCACAAAATATTTAGGTATTAATTTTATTTATTTGTTACCTATGCCAAGTAAGCCGTCATCTTATACTGGAAATGTATAGCTTGACGTGTAGCCAAGCTTACTTGCTTATATTTTTTTTTTAATATACTACATATAATATAATACAGAGCAATACCTACACAGCAATATAGAGCAATATACTATAATATAGAGCAGAGCTAGAGTTCGCTAGGCTGTGCTATTATTAAGGTAGAGAATACTTTAATGACTTACAATTAATTAAGTTTAAAACAATGATTAGGTTCTTTAATATTTAATATTAATTTTAATATTTTTCGAAAAGATCATTGACTTTTATGTAGGTAGGTACCTACATACCACCATTTAGTTTTTTTTTTGTGTAAGTACCTACTTGAAAATAAAAATGCGATGAAAATGATGTAGGTATATAACTACTTACCTATTTAATTGCAGCTAATATGTTTTTCTGCTATGTCACATTGAAAATCTCTATCCAAGCGAGATGGTGCGGTCGTCGATGGTACACGTTTGCCCAGTAAAAACCTATTCACTCGAGCTTTGAAGACCACCAGATATAGTTAACAGGAAACACAGACGGCAATACCTACTTCATCCAATTCATTGCTTTCATTAATTAATACGTACCTAGTTCCCCTCGTATCCGTTAATATCCGTAGGCCCTACTCAAAGAGCAACCGCAACCTCAGGTTTTGTAAGTTTTGAACTCGTACGAAGGGTACCTACAGTTCTGGAGAAAGTACCCACAAATGGGTCAAATCACCTTCATACCTACGAGCGCTTCAGCTGCTGATGTTCCACGCCAGTCATCGGCTGTCATCAAATTGCAAAATTGACGACTATGCATTATTGAAGGTAAGTATTGATTATTAAGAATGTCAATGTTAATCTAACGTGCATTAACATAGCGTGGGGGGACAGTGGTGGCGAAAGGCCTTGTCATCGGCGCATCCTCGCAGTCGTCCGCAGCGACCGCTCGCCATTCAAACACCGACCACCGAACAACAAATGTGCCCAACAGCGGCCGTCGTCAGCCTCATTATGCCATGGCCGGCATAGCGCTAATCATATCGTCGATATGTAACGCCACGTTCTGCGAAGTCCCTTACAATGAAACCTTTAAAGGTGACTTGTGGATTAGATTTTTTTTTCTTTAATTTCTTTACCATAATATCCAATACATTTTTTATTTATTTTGTGGCGTAAGGCAATTAAAATTTGAATATCTTTTGCTAAGGTCCTGAAATAAATTTGGAAAAGACAACAAACTTTAAGAGTTTGATGAAAGATGTCAACGGGAAGAATCTAAAAATTACAACGTATAATGTAAGTACAAGAAATACCTACCTATCGAAAGAATTGTTAAAATAATACGGTACAATAAAGGTTCATACCTAAATATAAAAGTAGTGTTAAATTTTACAGGGGTTTTCACTACAAAAACGACAAGTTCTTAGTTACCTAGTTAGAACTAGACTTTTCGCGCGTCTAATTTTGGCATTTATGTGAGTAGGGTATAGGTAGTTAACCCTTTCCGACTGATGTCATGCAGCTCCACTCTATTCGGGGGGCTACACGATACCAACAAGTTGTAATGTAACCAAACCAAGATAAAAATAAACCTATGTTTCATACCCGAGAAAAAGAACCACCATCGCCCCGGGGTGCATAAAAAGCGCCTCCACGAGTGACGATATTTAATTGATTGTTCGGCGCGCCCTGGGCATTCAGCCCCGCCACCAACATGCTGACTGGCTAATCTTTTCCCCACGTCATGAGCTATTATCATTATGTAGCTCATGTTGACACGATGGAAGAATAGGTAAGTTAGGCATGTTATGATTCTTCTTATTCTTTCGAGCGCTTTCAGAACAGGCCACTAAGCTGGATAGAGACACACAATGGCACCTTGGTCGGCAGAGGCGTGGCTTTTATCGTTATGAATATATTACGCAAAAGATTCAACTTTACCTATGAAGTGGTGGAGCCTAAGAGAAATTATGAGTTGGGAGGCAGGACGTCTGAAGACTCCATAATAGGACTCCTCAATGCTAGCGTAAGTAAACCAGGTATTTCAGTTGGGATTTCTTTTTCATAATTTACACATTTACTGTTCCTCTGCTAGGCGCAGATCTTCATAGATTGAAAAGGGTACCATCACCCCCGGTACCGTTTAGTTAAAAATGACTCCGTGATTACATTCCCGTACAATGCTTACGTAGCTCAGAAAGTTAGAGAATTATTATGGCACCGACTTCAAACTGAAAGAAAGAAAAGAAAGAAAGGAAAAAAGTTTATTGGTCAGTCAGAGGCACACAATAACATTCATATACAATTTTACTTTTATAACATTTTCCAACCAGAAAGTGGATATGGCCGCCGCGTTTCTGCCGACATTGATTGCTTACCGGGAAAAGGTGTCGTTCTCCATAGACCTCGACGAAGGTATATGGGTGATGATGCTGAAGAGGCCCAAGGAATCTGCCGCCGGCTCCGGACTTCTCGCACCTTTCAACGATCTTGTATGGTGAGGCATCTATTTATTCTTATCTTACCATGTTCTTGATATAAAAGACTTACATTTTTTTAATTTTCCGCCAGTAACAAGTCCGATTAGGTACTTCTTTCTATTTCACTGAAATCAGAGTTATGCTTTTGTTCGAGCTAAAGCTATCTGTTAGTCTGATAATTGAATTGCGAAACTATTCATAAATAACTACAAAGAGAATATAGGTACCTAATCACTACGTTTAAGTAACTAAATAGGTAGGTAGATAATTTGATTTGGTTTGAAAAAGTCAAACATTTGAAAATAATTATCACTTGGCTAGTTAGCACGCCTTTTTTGTTCCACAATTTTACGACGCTAGCCCCCTTATTATAAAAGTTTAGACCAGTCTTAAACCCTTCTTTAAACCAGGTTTAACATCAAACTTTATACATAAAATGGCTTTTAAGTCCCGCTTAGGCTAAACCAATTGCCAACCCAGATTTTGTAATAAGGTGGTAATTGTCCAGGTATCTGGTGCTAGCAGCGGTACTAACATTTGGCCCGTGCATCACATTTTTCACCCGGGTGCGAACCAAACTGATTACTGACGAAGAAGGCGTACTTTCAATAAAACCTAGCTTTTGGTTCGTGTACAGCGCTTTCCTCAAGCAAGGCACAAGTTTGTCACCTGAAGCCAGTAAGTAGCCAACTATCTTCTAAATACTTTATAAATCATTATTAGAAAACAGAAAACGTAAAGAAGAGTAAGAAAGTCATTAGAGTGTAAGCAGGGCTGTAGCTACGATCTGGGGCAGCCGAGACGTATATCTACCACTAGTATAACCTGGGCAAAACGAATAGTGGGTCCAGAACATGTTACAAAGGCCTCCTTTTCTGGTGCGATCACTTACTGCCCCAGTCAGGGCCCCAGTCTCCAGCTACAGCCCTATGTGTTAGCAGGTCGGATTACCCAGCAGCATACATAGCGGTACAACGTTTGTCTTCCATGCCGAAAGGTCTAAGTTCGAATTCATCACTTGTTTTAAAAGAGAAAGAAAACATCGTGAGTAAACCTGCACACCTAAGAGTGCTCCATACAGTTCTCGGTGGTATCATAGTCTGCATACCCGCAGTAGACATACGTGGTAGTCTAAGGCCTGAAACCTCTCTAGGAAGAGGCCCGTGCCTAGCAGTGTGACAGTAATGGGCTGATGATGATGAACACCCAGCTCGTCAGCGTTTTCGATTAGAGAGGGCTGTTTGGCTATTTTACCTCATGAATCATGCTGTGTATCTCCTATATAATAGGTAGCTTTAATGGGATATAAAAGGTAGGTAAAGGTAAGTTGAGGTGCATTAAAAGAGAGGTGCTGGCCAGAAAACCTCCACGTATGCTTGACGGCTGCTTGTCCTTCTGGACACGTCTGGAGGGAACGGCCGTTGTTTGGCCGGTGCATCCTGGGCACGGGCAATAAAATCCTTTCGAGGGATTAACCTTCGGGCGATTTTATTGCCTGTGGCGAATATTCTGGCGCGGGAGGGGCCCGTTCTGGGCTAGTGGGGAGTTGCTCCACGTGTCCCTCTGTTGCCAACAGAGGGCACAGTGGTGGAGCAGGGGCGGGCCCGGTGTGCACTCACCCTGCCACTGGGCAGGCAGCGGGGGGACTGTCTTTCCCTGCCCCCATCGATCTCGTAACCCCAGGAGTGCCCGCTGAGTAGTGTTCTCGCGCCTCTTGGGACCGAGGGTCTTGGCTTCACCGCCCGGACCGCGAGGAAGAAAACCTCTATAAAAAAGTACGGGAGGTGAGCCTGTGAGCAGCAGACTCGGGGTAGTCTGCTGCCCGACCAGCAGCTGGCGTAGCTCGCACAGCCGGCTTAGTTAGCGCAGCTGGTAAAGGCCCATGAGGTGAGGTGGCGTGCACCGCCTAGGAGGGTGCGGCCAATGTTAGGCCGCACGGGAGAAGGGGCTCGCCTGCTTGTGCCGGGCCAGGACCTGTCGGGGGTGGTTGTGTGAATACTCACGGGTTCCCACGCCCCCGGCTAAGGTAGTTGAAGGAACACCGTGGTGGTTTTAGTCGGTAAGAGTCCGACACTGGCTCCACCTACCCCGGGCGTAGTGCGTCAATGAGGATATCCCCAAGGCAAAAAAAAAAAAAAAAGTTGCATTAAAAGAGCCTCCACGAGTGACGATATTTAATTGATCGTCCGGCGCACCCTGGGCATTTAGTTGTAGTAGTTTAGTTGACACGATAGAATAAGAAGGAGATATGATATTTCAGGAACCTAATAACTAAACCTTTTTGGGTTAAATATGAAGTTATTGATCGAAACAAGGATCGAAATACGCAACAAATGTAAAATTATAATATTTAGGTATATGTTTGGGCTGCCATCAAAACAATGATACGAACTCGTTTCATAATCGCGGTCAATTCCAACATACCCCGATCGTATCGCCACTAATGGTTTACGTAATCTATCACTTTTTGTCACACCCTTCCAACTTTTCCATGTGTAGGACATGAAAAGTAATCACAAATAAAAATGGTGTCTAATGATGGCTTGTCAAAATATTTGTCATGGGTCACTTAGATTACTGTTATTAAATCCGATTGATGAATGATGACATTGAAAGATGTTCTGAAAAGAATTTTGGACGCAAAACCTTTCAGTTTCATTTAATAAAAGCTTGCCTACCTCATCATCCTCGCCTTTTTCCAACTATGCAGTCTGCTTACAATCTAACCAGATGTGGCTGAACATCAGTATTTTACACAGAGCGACTGCCATCAGACCCCCGCAACTCAGTTACTGGGTAATACCAACATTCGGAGGTTAGATCAGTTGTCGGACTTTCGGGCTTCTGACTAGGTACCTGTAACGACTACTGTCATAGATATATTCGTATGGCAACCGGGACCGACAACTCCGGGCTCTTCCAGGCACGGAGGGTTCTCGATGTGCAACAATGCTGAAAGAAGGATAAAAAAGACGACACAATATTTCTATAAATATCAACAATAACGAGTCTGCGACAGAAACATTAGATAGTTGGTTCCACGGAATACTTTTATATTCATTTCCTCTATGGTTGGTTCCATGATTAATTTTGTAGACACATTGAGTACGGATTTCTGTGAACTATATCAATAGCAGTGGCTGAAAAGGCGTACCTATAGATCTAATTCGTCGTCGAGGGGACGGCGTCGGGCTATGTACGGTATTTCAGTGGTTTCCTTAGAAAAGCGTACCTTTATTTTTATTATCGTGGGGAAAATCCTCATGCACGCACTCCGCCCGGGAAAGGTGGAGCTAGTGTCGGACTCTTACCGACTAAAAACCACCACGGTGTTCCTCTACCGACCCTTGGCCGGGGGCATGAGAAATACTCCCGTATTCGCCCACCTATCCCCGGCAGGTCCCGGCTCGCCACTAACAGGCGAGCCCCTTCACCCCGTGCGGCACCCACATCGGCCGCAACCTCCTCTTAACTGGCGCGCGCGGAACACAACGCGCCACCGTCACGGGCCTTGTCTGGTCGGGAGCGTACCTAACTCATCTCTCGCTGGGGGACGTACTGAATACGGAAAACCATATACGCGGCCCGGCCCGGACCGGACCGGAAGGTGTGTGCCCGCGCTTATACAGCTACTAATATTGTAGGTAATTAATAAAATTCTAACATTTTGTAGACACAACTCGCGTGCTCTTCGTTACTTGGTGGCTGTTCATGATCCTGCTGTCAGCCTTCTACACTGCCAACCTGACCGCCTTCCTCACCCTGTCCAAGTTCACCCTGGCTATAGAGTATCCTAGGGACTTGTATCAGAAGAACTACCGCTGGGTCGCTTCCGCTGGAAGCTCGGTTGAACATGTCGTGAGAACTGTAAGTTGGCCACGGGTTTCTTTTTATGGGTGTTTGTTCGAGTAGTAGGGTAGGACTCACGCTTTTACTATTAATTATTTACCGCTTCTACCAATAAAGATTATATTCTATTCTACTAACCAGGTCTAGGTGTACCATATGTAATGTAGGTACACACGGCTACACATCAAGCTATCAAAATCCAGTATAAGCTGCCCTTGCATAGTAGAGGCTTTCCTTCCAATGTGAGATCAGCTTAAACTGGAAATGTATAGCTTGATATGTAGCCGTGCGTACTACCTACAGTTTTTGAAATAACTGAAAACCTCTTAAGGAGTCATTGTACCTACTCATCAAAATGATCAACCTTTACTATGGGGCCAACCCTGAAATCTACATTTGTGTTCACATACATCGAAAAAGTATAGGGATCCCTTGATTTTTTTTTCGCGATGTCAGTGTTGGTCCCATAGTAAAAGTTGTTCATACCAATGAGTACAATGACCCCTTAAGAGGTTTACAGTTATTTCAATAACACGTTGTAAGTATAATCTAGGGTTGATTGTCACTTCGGCTGCGAATAAGACACTGCTAAAACTACTGTAGATATTCATATGACAACTAGGATAGACAGTTCAACGTGCTCTCTGAGGCACACTGTTTAGACCAAAGACTTTGTATAACTGGTTTAGACAGACACTGTTTAGTCACTGGTTAGTTTGAGACAAGATGGTGAGGAGTAAATTGTCCCAAAATATGTATTTATGTGCTTCATCGTTGGTCTAGTAGTCGCAAGCGCGTCTGCTGAGCGTTGGGTCTTTGGGTTCGATTCCTGGGCCAGGCAATGTTACTGGGTTTTTATTAGGAAATTCTCAGTAGCAGCATGTAGCAGCCCGGAGTCTGGATTTGTGCCTGGTTAATAGCAATACCTAGGCTCGCCCCCTAGCTACAACTGGCGAAATGTGGGTCTACATGACCTCTTCCTACTTCTTCGGGAAATACAGGCCTAATGTTATGTCATCATCATCATCGTCATTTCAGCCGAAAAACGTCCACTGCTGGACAAAGACCTCCCTCAAAAGGGGGGGATAATCGCCACGCTTGACAGGCGGGTTGGCGATCGCAGTTGGTTGTTTAAACACTCAGAGAACGCTGCTGCCTATCCTCTGGTGAATCCCTTAGTCGCCTTTTACGACACCCATTCCGTTCCGTTCCGTGTGGTGCCGGACGTAAAAAATTGCACCACCCTCTCTCTTCTCAATGTTATGTATGTATGTATAATTAAACAGGAAGGCGAGGACCTTTATTACCTGAATGCTATGATCAACAACAACCGAGCAAGATTTCTCTCAGTGAAAACTGATAAAGATTTCCTGGACGCCGTGAAGAAAGGAGCGGTGTTGGTCAAAGAACAAACCGTGGTGGATCACCTTATGTACAACGATTATACGTCCAAGAAAGATGTTGAGGAGTCTGATAAATGTACTTATGTAATTGCTCCTCATTCATTCATGAAGAAACAGAGGGCGTTCGCGTATCCAGTTGGGAGCAGATTGAAAAGTTTATTCGACCCTATGTAAGTATTTATTTAACATTACTAGGTATCCTAATTTAGCATAAACTGAAGGGTTAGGCGGAGATTATGGATTTACACCTGCTACGATCCTGACACATCTACTTTCGCTTACGTTCATGCATGCTGGTCGGCTTAGAGTAGGTACCTACTCTTTTTGGGAATTTCCGCGTACGTTCACAGAGGTCGTCTACCTCAAACTCTTCCATCCACACTCTCTTCATATACTTATTTCGTCAATCTCCTCTCGTCCATTTTTCACCCTGCGTTTTATGATGCAGCTGATCAACCGAAAAATCAACTGCCTACTGGCCTACTGCCTACCTAATCAGTCTCGAGACGTTTTAGTCAGCGTCTGTTGATGTGATTGGTTGTAGTATTTTGGCATTTTGGCCGACCAATTAAAACATTTGACGTGAGATTAAATTGATTACATCTTATTATACCATGGATTAGCCTTTCAGTGGGGTACAGTTAGCCACAAAAAGTACATAGGTATACGAAATGGGAGCGCCAGTAGTCAAACCTACCTACAATACAATGCAGAATTCAAACTTTAAAATTAGAATTTTAATTCTAGAACTTTTTATCAATTTAAGTGTTTACAGGCACCTTTTTTGCATGAAAATCATAGACCGACTTAATACGGTTCGGTTCATAATAGACGTTATTGCCAGACTAATTTTATTTACCTTTTGACTATATTTTCTTGATTCAGTGTAGGTCATAGAATTATGTGGAGGTAATATAGGTACTTAAGAAATGATTAAAAAGAAACTTAAAGAAGCCATTAAAATTTCAGCATGTATACCTACTTTTTGCAGACTAACAAGGATATTCCAAGCCGGTATACTGGATTTCCTCAAGCGGTCGGACCTGCCTAGTACGAAGATATGCCCGTTGGACTTGCAGTCCAAGGACCGCAAGCTCAGGAACAGTGACCTCATAATGACGTATCTGGTGATGGCTGCCGGATCTGCTACTGCTGTTGCTGTGTTCGCTGCCGAGGTACCTACTACCTACTTAATCATCATCATTTCAGCCGAAAGACGTCCACTGCTTGACATAGTCCTCCCCCAAACATCGCCACAACTACCGGACCTGCGCTTTCCGCATCCAGCGGATACCCGCGACCTTCACCAGGTCGGCCTACCTACTTCGATAAAATTAACAAATTGTTGCAATCACCAATCTTGTTTTCTCAGCGTATAAAACCTCGATTTTGTCGACCTCTGTAGTCTAGTGGTTCGGGTGTCGGACTGCTGATCACGAGGTCGTGGGTTCGACTAAACTTATTTTAATCCTCGCGGTTTTCGTGTACGGCAATATCATTGATCGTGTAGAACAATGTAGGTATATTGGAAATTAATAAATAATAAAAAAGGCGGACGGAATCTCGCTAAACAAATACTGAAGCACTGAATTTTTTCCTAAACCCACTATCATTTCGAAAGCATTTTAACACACCAGATTTATACTGTAATTTTATTTGTGACACTACAACAATGACTACCGTCCACAGACCAGTAAGCTTCAAGACTCCGCATAAACAAAGTTTTGTATTCAAACGCAGTCGTAAAACGTTGGTGGGGTCAGGGGGGCGGACGGCGCGTTATGATTCGCCGGCTCAAAAGTTCGGCGGTATGATTCCTTATGATTGGTGCCGCTCGCTGACTGAGTGACGTTCCGATTGACGGAGTGACGTATGATATGCAGTGGTAGAGCATATGCGTTGTGACCGGGGGTGTCCAGCTAAGCGGCGTCTAGAGGCTTACTGGTCTATGCTACCGTCACACTAAAGTTTTTGCGCAATCGCGGCTTTTTGGCATACTATGGGTGTGAAAGCGAGCCTGCTTACAATGTAATTATGGATGCTTCACTTATTGTTTAGCGAGATTCTGTCCGCCTATTTTATTCGTCCGAGTTTTAAACTATAATTCTCTTTTGCTGATACAAGAAAGGGATGGCAACAATTTTAGTGCTGTCAAATTAGTCGGAATTAAAATCCATACAAGTTCAGTCGTGATCTCGGAACGTGCCCACTAAAATACAAAGAAATGTAACACGTAAACTAATTTGACAGTTCTAAAATTGTTGCCATCCCTTTCTTGTATCTACTGTTAGTAAAAGAGAGCGATAGTTTTAAAATAAGTTTAGTTCGTGAACAAGAAAATCGACACTATCGAGAACCTAAAGGAGCACACCCAGTTTCCTCAAGATGTTTACCTTTACCGCTAAAGCAAGTTATATTCAAAGTCCAAGTTAGAAGTGCGAGCAAGTTTCAAACTTAGACCCTCCTACGTAGAAGTTAAAGAGTTCTATCACATGGTATAATAACACCAGGTAGTCTCTTCCCGTGACAGCTAGGTCACGTGATTGCCTCCGTACTACGTCATCGGCCGTGGAGCCAATAGCGGGCTGTTAGCGTGACACTTGTCAGTTTGATGTGCTGCCACTTTGTGAAAATAAATTACCTGAGCAAAATGCATTTTTTCATTTACTTTCATCTATAAAGAATCACTTTTTAACTAGTAATTTAATATAGTTTCCTTTATTAACTAATTAGATGAATAACACGAGATAACAAATAGTTAGGCTAGTTAGGAATTTATTTTATATTCATTATGAACAAAAATCTCCTTAAGTAAGTGAAATGTATTGAATTAAACACGGACGATCGCAGAATGTTTTTAATTATTAGACAACATCTAATGGCTTATGACATAGATTCCAACTTGAAGGTTGCATACATACAAAATACACTACATTTTTCCCCTCTTAAATAGACATCTATAACAATACAAAATAAACAAATCAACTTTATAAACTACAAAATAGACAGTCAAAACATTAATTGTTCATACCCGGACTATCTTTAACATGTGACCGCAAAGTCATGGAGTGAGGGACATGAGTGACGGGACTGACTTTTTTGACTGGTGTAACTTCTGATTTACTAGAAACCGATTGCTCACCATTCCCTGATGTATCCGGTAATGTGGCTATCTCCGCCCGCGGAAACAAACCTGGTAGAGTTGAGCAAACTTCCTCGACACTTTCCTCACTAACCGACTGTTCAACACCAGGCAAAGAATGACGTGACTTCCGTGTAGGAATTCTTTTAACAATTTGGTCAATGTGCCGTCTATGAATATTATTGTCGTCACTAGCTCTAACAACATAAGACACTGGACCAGTCCTCCTAACAACCTCTCCCTCTTTCCATTTAGCCCTATTACTAATACTGTAATCACGCATGAGCACCGAGTCTCCCACGTCCGCCTCTCGCAGCGTACCGCTGCGACGCAACTCCTGCGCTCGTTGTGCCTCTTGCACTATAGCGCCCGTGTCAGGCCGCACTAAGTCCAAACGTCCACGTAGTCTATGCCCCATTAAAGCAACCGACGGTTCCTTGTTCGTGGTGCTATGCTCAGTGTTCCTGTAACTGAACAAAAACCTACTCAAAGCCGTATCGTAGTCAACATGTTCAGTAGTCGCCTTTTTAAGCACCTGTTTAATGGTGCGAACGGCATTTTCCGCTGCCCCGTTGCTAGACGGATGATAAGGAGAAACCAAAATTCGCTTTATGCCATTTTTCCTTAGATATGTATCGTATTCAATTGAGGAGAATGGCGGACCATTGTCACTAACAATACATTTGGGTAATCCAAAGCGAGCAAAAGTCTTCCGAAGAAAAGCAATAACTCCACCGGCAGCTGTGCTGGACAAACTCTCAACCTCCAACCACTTAGAATGAGCATCTATCAAAACCAAATAATGTCTATTATGATATGGTCCTAAAAAATCAACGTTGAGTCGTCCCCACGGCTCTGTCGGCCACTCCCATGAGTGTAACGGCGCGACCGGCGGGTTATCTCTGTGCGCTGCACACGCGGGACACTCGCGACAAACACGCTCAATGTCCGCATCAACGCGCTCCCACCAAACATAATTACGAGCCACTTGTTTCATTTTCACAATGCCTATGTGACCACTGTGAAGTTCGTCTAACATCATTTTCCGAACACTTTTTGGTACCACTACGCGATAACCCCAAACTACACAGCCATGTTCTAAAAACAAATTGTCTTTTCTAATAAAGAAAGGTTTCTCGTTATCATCTTTACATTGTTGTGGCCAACCGAATTTAATATAACCGATTATTTTATTAAGCAACACATCTCTTGCTGTCTCCAATTTAATTTCGCGAAATGTAATTGGTAACGAACCCTCAATAAAATTCAAGTAACTCCCCTCTGCTAAATCCTGATTATTTGAATCATTTGATAACGACTTTAATGGTAAACGAGACAAAAAATCAGCAAAACAATTTCTTGCCGACGGCACATATTCGATATCAAAGTTGTAACCGGCAAGCCTTATTGCATATCGCTGAATACGACTAGCAGCCGTTTGAGGAATACCTTTATTTTCAGCGAAAATATAACTTAACGCCCGATGATCACTCCGTAGTAAGAATCGTCTCCCAAACAAAAAATTATGATGTTTTGTAACGCCGAAAATGATGGCTAAAGCCTCTTTATCCAATTGAGAATAATGAACTTCAGCATCATTTAGCGTACGTGACGCACAACTGACCAATCTTTCTGATCCATCCGGGTAGCGGTGCAACAGTACGGCGCCCAATCCATAAGCGCTGCTGTCCACCGACAGTATTAGCGGCAATTTTTCGTCATAGTGTGCTAACACGGGTGCGCTGGCCAATTTGTTTTTAATCCTTCTAAAAGCCATGTCACACTCCTCACTCCAAAGCCATTTTGCTCCTTTCTTAAGCATGTTATAAAGTGGTTTTAAGATATCACTAATATTTATACAAAATTTAGCATAAAAATTGACTAATCCTAAACTCTTTAGTCTTGAGATACATCAGTAGGGATTGGAGCTGTGACAATAGCTTCCACCTTCTTTTCATCTGTGTGAAGACCATGCCTATCAATGCGATAGCCTAGATACGTTACACTATTTCTAAAAAATTCACATTTAGACAAATTCACCCGTAAACCAGCATCCCTTAAGCGGGTCAAAACTGCCCTTAAATTTGCCATATGCGTAGCTTTATCTTTTCCCGTTACACAGATGTCATCAATCCACACAACCGTTGACGGCAATCCACTAAGCGTTTCCTCTATTAATTTTTGAAAATTTTCTGGAATACACTTTATTCCAAATGGTACTCGATTATAAACAAACGTACCCACATGTGTTGTGATTGCTGTCATCGCTTGTGAATCCTTTGTTAATAAAATTTGCTGATAAGCATTTGACAGGTCAAGTTTTGAGAACTGCTGACCACCTGACAAGGTTGCGAAAATATCCTCTATACGCGGTAGCGGATAGTGGAAATCTTTAATTCGCGGATTAACGGTGATTTTGTAATCGCCGCAAATGCGTACATCCCCATTTTTCTTGATAACTGGTACAATCGGTGTGCCAAAATCAGACTGGTCTACCTTATACACAACGCCATCATGTTGCAATCTTTCAAGCTCGCGCTCGACTGGCCCACGCAATGCTATCGGCAATGGACGCGCTTTTACGTATACAGGCGTAGGGTCTGCAACATATAAACGAATTGGAGTTCTAAAAGTTTCAAGCCCATCAGCAAACACTTCTGAAAACTTTTTTTTTAAACTTGCTACTTCATCATAGCTCCCTTCAGTTAAACGATGACATCTTGTAACGCCTACCTGTAACTGCCGTATCCACGTACGACCCAATAAAGGGGGCCCCCCTTTATCAATTATAAACAATTCAAGGCAACTAGTCTGCGATCCATGACTGACTTTGACAACAATATAACCTAAAGGTTCTATGATTGTGCCCGTATATGTTTTCAAGCGTAAATCTTTTTGTACAATAGGTATATAAGAAAATAATTTGTCATATAAACTTTTCGAAATAACAGAAATTCTGCTACCAGTATCTATTTCAAACAGAATGTACTGTTTCTCCACTTGCATTTTTATATAATATGGAGCGTCATAATTACTACTCACATTGTGATAAAAGTTCAAATCAATCTCACTTGACTCTTCAAAAAAAAACTGACCTCTCGGAGCCTCGACGTCGCTAGTTTTAGCAACATTCGCACTGTTCTTGCAGACTGTCTTGAGATGACCTTTCACACCGCACCGATCGCAAGTATAATTCTTGAAACGGCACCTGGCCGCGGCATGACCTTCCCTTCCACAGCGCGGGCAGTGCCGCTGTGGCGCGACGTTGCTGTCACGCTGTGTAGACACCAGCTGTGAGCGCCTAGCTGGCTGCACCGCCCCCATGCGATGCACCATTTCAGGCGCAAGCGCGCTCGCACTGCTACCGGACGCCGCCACCATCGCGTGCCTGTCCGCCGCCTCCAGTGCAAGGGCTAGTTCCACAGCTCGACTATACCCTAAATCCTTTTCGGCAAAAAGTCTAGCCCGAATTTCATCACTCTGCAGACCCGAGACAAACTGATCTCGAAGATTAGCTTCTAGAGGATTGCCTGATACATTGGCGAAATTACAGGTCTTAGCTAAATGTTTTAGACTGTGCAAATATTCACTTACAGTTTCGCCTTGCTTTTGTTTTCTTTGCCGAAAGATATGCCGTTCTGCAATCTCCGATCGTTTAGGTTGTAGATGTTCCCTAACTATGGACTCCAGTTCTTCAAATTTTTTGTTTTCGGGGAGTTCTGGTGCACATAAATCACACATGATTTCATAACATACCGTGCCTACATGCGTGATCAAAGCCGCCACATGCATTTCCTTTGCGACGTTGTTCAGCGCCAAAAATTGCTTGATACGCCTGCAGTACGCCTCCCAATCATGGTTTTCAACGTCAAAAGCTTCAATTTTACCGAAAACCATTTTAAATTTTTATTTTTTTCCGACTGTGCCAATGAAATGTATTGAATTAAACACGGACGATCGCAGAATGTTTTTAATTATTAGACAACATCTAATGGCTTATGACATAGATTCCAACTTGAAGGTTGCATACATACAAAATACACTACAGTAAGTATATTGAAGATATCAATCAATGGCAGCACTGATCGTGACGTAGCTTGGAGGCATCGCGCTGTCATTGCGGGAAGAGAATACCTGGTGAAACATCTTATTATAACATGAACTATCACTGTTCTTCAATCCTTAACTTTGGCATAAAAACTTTTTTGTTTTTCAGGTATTCGTTAAGCGGTACGTGTCTGTCAAAATGCACAAAGGCAAAGACAAGAAAACAAAGAGGAACAAGTCGAAATCGATCAAAAAGACGCGAAGTTACGACGAGAGTCGCCCGCCACCGTACGATTCTCTGTTCGGAAAGAATCCCAAGTTCAACGTCGAAACTACCCGCACGAAAATAATTAATGGCAGAGAATATTACGTGTTTGAGACGGGTAATGGAGAAAGGAAACTCATTCCTGCTCGGGCACCTTCGTCGTTCCTTTACCGGTCTGACAAATGATGGATGGAACAATGGTGACATCGGACCCAGAAGAAATGTTATTTATTGGTTTTTTTTAGAGAATCATAACATGTGGAAAATACCTCTCTGATAGATTCCTTTCTACATTTCTTGTTATTATGTGTTAGTAAAAATAGATTGTCCTTCTGTTATGGAGTGATTATGGTGTCAATTCCCTTGTTCACAAACTAAACTTATTTTAAATTATCGCTCTCTTTTATTAACAGTAGGTAGATAAAACAGACAAGAAAGGGATGGCAACAATTTTACTACTGTCAAATTAGTTTGTGTTACATTTCTTTGTATTTAAGTTTGCATGTTCCGAGATCACGACTAAACTTGTATGGACATTTTAATTCAAACTAATTTGACAGGTCTAAAATTGTTGCCATCCCTTTCTTGTATCTACTGTTAGTAAAAGCACAGAATATCTAATAGTACAGTCGCCTGCATGACAGTGGTAACACGTCAATTCGAAAACCTCCGTTACTGCTTACGAAATAAAAATGCTGTTAATGTCAAAGTGTTACCACCGACGTGCGGTCGACCGTACTAACGTACAGAACGGCCACTCACCACCCCCCGCCAATTTAAGATTCCTCGCCCGCACCCCGCACCCGCCCACAGTTTGCCGGCAATTGGACTGCAATATTGCAATGGATGTCAATCGCCAGTCGCTATACAAGCACGCTATCTCTGAGAACTACTGAAAAGCGCTTGGCATTACGAGCGGCGATACCAATAGCTTACTTACCAATAGGTAACTCATAAGTATACATATTTTAGTATAGCGTGTGTACCTAGTTAATAATAATCGTGTTAAGTAAACTTATACGTGGGACACTCAGAAAGTTTTGCGAAACTAAAAAAAATTGTTCTATACGTACATATATTTTTATCAAATCTTTTCAAAGTACTTTCCACCAGCCTCTATACAAAGATTCATGCGCCTAAACCAGTTTTCAAAACACTTTTTCCAGTCCGCCGCAGACACCTCGTTTACAGCCTGCTCGAACGCAGCCAGCGCATCTTCCGGCGACGAAAATTGTATCCCTTTGAGCTGATTTTTTATTTTTGGGAATAAAAAGAAGTCACACGGTGCTAGATCAGGGCTGTAAGGAGGGTGACCCAGGAGTTTGACTGGCGTGCTGTCCAGGAAGTCCCTCGTTTTGAGTGCGGTGTGCGCAGGTGCATTGTCGTGGTGGAGCAGTAGCCCGCGGAGCCCTGTGTTTAGTCGCTTGTTGCTTATAACAGAGAAAACTTCTGGCAAACATTTGGTAGTATACCATTCGGCATTAATGCTTCTTTGATCCCGTAAGGGAATTGATACCAAGTGGCCAGTCAAATTAAAAAAGCTAGCGATCAAAATCTTACCCCCGCTTCTAGATCGCTTCACTTTGGTAGGCGTTGGCTCATTTTGAAACACCCAAACAGTCGACTGGCGCTTGGTTTCTGGGTCGTATTGATAAATCCAGGACTCATCACCTGTAACGATGTCGTAAACACGCCGAGACGAGCCTGCTTCAAATTTGTTAAGCATATCACGGCACCATTCCACCCGGGCCTGCTTCTGAGCATCGGTGAGGTTGTGCGGCACCCAGCGTGATACTATCCTCCTCACGCGAAGATGGCTGTGTAGAATCTCGTGAACGCTTCCCGATCCAATCTTCAATATGTGTTGAATCTCCTGATATGTAATTCGCCTATTGTCTTGGATTAAATTTTTCACTGCTAGCACGTTTTCTTCGGTAACAGCCGTCAAAGGGCGACCGCTTCTTTCGTCATCCCCCAAAGTTGGTCGACCGCGCTTGAATTCGTTATACCAACGATACACGGTTGCCTTGGAAGGGCCTTCATCCATGAATGCCATTTGAAGTCTATCGTACGATTCATCCGGTTTCAGGCGACACTTGAAATCGTATAAAATCATAGCTCTAAAATGTTCCCGGCGCAGATCCATATTTCAGTGAGACACAATACTTTGAATTAACTCGCAAAAAATGTGGAGGGAAATTTTGAAATTGGAACTTACTTATTTTTACTTATAAATAATCATATTTTCGAAAAACATTATAACTGGCCAGTCTCCCATATATAAAAACTTTTTTTCGCAATACTTTCTGAGGGGCCTGGTAGATAGGTACTATTTGATAACACTAGCACATACGAATCACAGTAATTTTAAATGGGGCAGAACTTGTAGTATTTAGCTTTAAATAAAGAAATACAAACAATATGTTGTTTCAATACATATTTTTATTTATTGTGAAACGAAAATCACAATTTTAACATTCAAACCTCAACGCTTCCAATTGTGAAAATAATCATAATTATTTTAGTCATGTAGATAAATTACATAAAAATTAAAATAATGCGACTCGATTTTAACAAAATTTAGAATAAAATAATAAAAAAACAAAAATAAATTATTAACATTGTCGAACATTTCATTTCATTTTTGTAATGAAAAAAATAAAGACAGTTCCCAAAAATTACAATATTATACAGGGTAATTGAAAAATAACTGAAACCTCTTAGCACTAACTTTTCATTACGATCCTGAACAATGTTTGTTCTATGACTTTTTATAATTCGAAACTGTTTTCATACAAAAATATGAAAATACTCTGTAGTTTGCATATTCTAGACGTCCGACGAGAGGCCGCCCGGGGTCGCGTCGGCGGGACTGCGCAGCTAGTCTGTTTTTTCTCTCTTTTCTTATTTAGTAAACAATCTTGGCATGTATCTTTATTCAAATAACTACTGATAAAATATAGTTACTAGTTCTGCACATGTACTTATGTTTAAAAAAAATATTTAGTGTGTGAAATTAATAACATATCTTGATGATGGCAGGAGGATGATGATAGGGGTTCATTAAAAGAGCCTCCACGAGTGACGATATTTAATTGATCGTCCGGCGCACCTTGGGCAGTCAGCCCCGCTACCAACCTGCTGACTGGCTAATCTGGCTCATGTCGACACGATAGAAGAAGAAGAATAATTATTGCATAAAGATTGCATTACAAAGAGAAGACTGTTTACTAAATAAGACAAGTAAGAAAAAAAACAGAGTGTAGTACAAACGCGCTCGGGCTTGCGGCATAATATGGTATAGTATACGCAAATTACACACTAAAAATAAACAAAAATATTTTTTTTTGGCTAACCTGTTTAATTTTGGCCAAAGTCGTAGAACAGACGTTATTCAGGATCGTGATACGAAGTTAGTACGGTCGAACGCACGTCAGTGGTAACAGTTTAACATTGACAGCGTCTTTATTTCGTAAAAAGTAAGGGCGGTTTTCTAATTCAAGTGTTACCACTGTCATGCAGTCGACCTTAAAGGTTTCGGGAATTTTTTCAATTACCCTGTATACGTTTGTACGTAAATACAATACGTATTTTATTTACTCCTATATTGAGCAGTGAACCAAACGTCACCAGGCATCATTAATTACAATTCATTAACAAACTGTGTAAATATAATTATCTGATTAGTCATAAATTACACTGTAACTTAATCCTATACAATAAAATACAAATTCAAAATAATCATCAATAATATTGTGATTTAATTCAAGAAAAATATCACAAAAACTAATTTTGTAGATCGAAAGTAAATTCACACACGACGGAGGATTTTGCATCGTTGAAATGTGAACCAACCTTTAACCGCTTTGTTTTAAAAATGGATCTTTTTATCTTATATTCTTTACTATTCCGAAGTAACGATTCGAATAAAGTTATGTATGAGCAATTGCTTAGCGAGTTGTTAAGGGATGGTAAGGCACCACAGATTTAACTCCATGCAGTCGTTCAAAGCGAGAATGTGGGGGGTTGACTTGCAGTGTGTGTTAGTGTGTTATATACCACAAATTCAAAGTCGCTCAGCGAGCTATGGAGCGAGCTATGCTTGGAGTTTCTTTGAAGGATAAAATCCGAAACCAGATTATCCGGAGAAGAACCGGAGTGACCGACATAGCTTGTAGGATCTGTAAGCTGAAGTGGCTGTGGCTGGCCATGTCTATCGAAGGTCCGAAGACCACGAATCGGCAAACGCAGCGTAGGGCACCTCCCCGCCAGGTGGACCGACGGAAGAACGTGGCTGGAGGGGACTGGATGCGGAAGGCAGAGGACCTAGTGTTGTGGCGCTACTTGGGAAAGGCCTATGTCCAGCAGTGGACTGCGATAGGCTGTGTTGATGTGTGTGAGTGTGTTATATGCACGTTTCCTCAAATTCGACATAGGACCGTTCAAGAAACGAGCAATTATTCTGTATTTTTAAAAGGGCGGCAACGCATCGGCAACTCCCCTGGTGTTGCGGATGTCGATTGGCGGTGGAGATTGTTTACCACCAGGTACGCAATTCAGAACCACACGATAGCCAGTTGTCAACCGGTTCGGTTTGTTATCTCGTTTCGTCTTATGATTCACGCAACGAGAGAAAAAGAGATAACAAACTGAATCTATCGACAACTGGTTATCGTGTGGTTCTGAATCGGGGTGCAGGTGACCTGCTTTCTCGTTTGCTCCCCTCTATTATTTGATGCCTAAGGGTAATTTCGTTAAAATTAATTTGACGCAGAGTGTGGTGAAATTTTTCATTACTGGCAGGAATAATGTGAGACGCCGTCTTATTCTACTATGCGCGTATCCGCGATATCAGACGAAAATCCATTTTAACGGAATTACCCTGTCTGGAATTACCCTAAGGCACCATATAATCATATTGTATTAAAAACGATTTCATATGAAACTCATTCGAACGTAAGCAAGAACTCGAGATGGTTTTGGGGTGAAAGTGCAAAAACCATTTTCGCTAATTTGTGATTATTATCTAACTAACTTATTATTGCAATGTTACCCGCAATTTTTTTCTAATGTCGTCATCAACTATGAAATGCGAGCCATTTCGGGCCATTACTACTTATCAACTACAAAATTACATCACATT
Organism: Asteroscopus sphinx; assembly: GCA_949699075.1. Classification (NCBI taxonomy): domain Eukaryota; kingdom Metazoa; phylum Arthropoda; class Insecta; order Lepidoptera; family Noctuidae; genus Asteroscopus; species Asteroscopus sphinx. Next base: position 23,848,132 of record OX453007.1, read on the forward strand.
TTTAAGTAATAAGAACCCCTTATATTTATAAAAAGGGATCGTTATTCAGTTAATCTAAAAAAAAAAAATTGCATGGACCATCCATGCAATTTTTTTACTAAAATGATTTACTATACTTTCCAAAATGAGGATTATATTTTAGGTGTTGCTAAATTGTAGTAACAATCAAATTATTAAAACCTATTTCCCGTCTAGCGGTATTGAATTACAAAGAATCTAAAAGCTAATTTAAAAAAGGTCGACACTCACCAACAGCAAGCTGAAATGATTTTGAATCTTATTTTAATAACATTAGCGCTCACATTTCATTGATATTCTCACAAGGAGACTAGCAGCCGCCGCAGCCGCGCCTAATGAGCAAGTCTCCTTGTGACAATACCAATTAAATGTGAGCGCTAAGGTTATTAAAATAAGATTCAGAATCATTTCAGCTTACATTCTTTGTCGTGACTTGTCGTTGGTGAGCGCCGGTTCTAAAAGAATAAAATTAAAAAATTACAGTTTCTTTTTTCAATTTTAAAATTAGTGGTTTTTTTTGTGACTATTAAATCATAGTTATTTTAATATTTTTGACGCGACAATTTATTTTAAAACTGGCTATCAAAAATCTAATCAGAATTTTAAATAGATTTTCTTGAAATTGCCACTTCACTTAACTTTTGATAATATCGAGATATACTTAACATAATTATCAAATACATAGTAACTTGTATTTAGATATTTATTATAGATAAGATTGTTGCACTTGCGTCATCCACGTGCTAGATGTATATCAGTTCATTGACCCCGTTTTCCTTGTAAATTTCCTATAAACGCTAATTACAAAAATATTGCCACGAAAACGACTACTTCAAGAAAAAATATAATATGCGTATTGTACTTGAGGGATAACAATATTGCAATACAAATAATAAAAGCGCATCAATTGTGTTACTGTACTCAAAGTGACACGCGCACTTTAAGAATTAAACAATTTGATACAAAATAATAAATTATATTCTACATCGTAGCAATATTTTATAGCAAACTATCTAACCATAGAATAGTTACATTAATCAATGAGACCCAAGTTCTTGGATGAAATTAAACGGATTACATATTCCAAATTAAACGGATTACATATTCCAAATTAAACGGATTACATATTCCAATTTAAACGGATTACATAATCCAAATTAAACGGATTTCATATTCTAAATTAAACGGATTACATAATCCAAATTAAACGGATTTCATATTCTAAATTAAACGGATTACATATACCAAATTAAACCGATTACATATTCCAAATAGTTTTTTGACTTAATTCCCTTGATTGCTACGATGTAGGTATATAATTATTCATAGCTGTCTTAAAGACATCAATTATTCTATCAGTAAAAAATATGAACAACTAACTCACTGCAAAGCATTCAACAACATTGTTTTGGTATAAACAACTCACCTACATATTAGTTGTGAAATATCTATATTATTACATTTTCTAAAGTAACTTCAATAACGCTTTAAGCTTAAACTAATAACTTAACATGAAACGATAATTTATTTTATAATTTTTGACGCACGTAGATTTTCATTTCAATATAGTAAGGGAGAGGCCTATGTCCAGCAGTGGACTGCGATAGGCTGAGTTGATTGATTGATTGATAGTAAGGGTTCAATCTCACTCGATTTAGTTTAAATATCTCTATATTGTTAATTATTTTATTAACTTATATTGTGTTAAAATAATTATTGACATGCTACATTCGGTAAGTGTGATCGAATCCTAGCTTTATTCCTATTTTAACTTTAATTATACAGGATGACTTTTACTGTCTGGACAAAAACAAGGTGTGATCAGATCAGTTATCGTAATAGAATATATCTATGAAAAATAAGTGGGGAAAAAAGTCAATTTCCGTAGACAAAATCTATCAAACAGCAGATTTTTCTACATTTATTTTTCATAGGTCTATTCTATTACAGTAACTGATAACAACCTGATTTTTTTTTCAGACGGTCAAAAACGTCATCCAGTACATATACAGAATGATTTTAAATTCATTAGCAATTCTAAGAGACGATTGTACACATCAACAACTTTGACTACGGCACGAAAACTGAAATCGCGAAAAAAACAGCTGTTGCCTAAATTTGCGTTCACATAAATCGACAAAATGTAGGGAACATCTGTTTTTCTCAAGTAAAACTTCTTTACGCACGCTTGACTTGGGGAGTAAGCTGGCGAGAGCGTTACGAAAAGTGTGATTAGGCGAGGCGAACGAAGGGGTTAGTGCGGGTCGCGGGGAACGAGGCGCGCGCGACGGTCGGCCACGACACAGCGCCGGCAGACGTACGCGCGCCGCATCGCCTTTCTTTTGTTCTCATTGAAATAGTATTGAGGGAGATATAAGTTATTGAAGTTTTACTTCATTCGTGTGCTCTAAAACACACTCGTTTTTTTATTTTTCCCATAGTAAAAGTTATTGGATAGCATTCCCCAAATGTGCTCTTACAATATGGCCACGCATTTCTGATACACCTTGTGTAATTTCACAGCTAATGTGTAGTGAATGTGACGGGGTTAGTCCGTTACAGCGCGGTCGGGCGCGGCCGGCTGTCAGACGGCAAGCTGACCGTCCAGCATTGGCGACGGGAGCAGGGAACTAAAAAAAATACTTTAATTAAACTCCCTCTCTTTATTGCGTCTACATGCTGTTTCATTTCAGTTGCCAATACCTTAACAATAATATAAAATCTACTTAAAATTATCTATCTAATACTTAAATTCTATTCAGCTGCGTTTTTCAGCGATTTCGCGCCGACAGACGAGGTAAGTGCTTAATTTTTCTATAAAAAATTCTAAATCTGCGATTGTTACATTTTTCAGGGAAAAATTGTAAGCCTTTGCGATCGTACGTAATATTATACGCATATTAGTTGTACTTTTTACCTACTTATTATTTAAATGTAGACTTAGATGTCTGCCGGCAATTGAAGACTGCAGCGAAGGAAATTAAATAGTCCAATCTTATTGTTACTAATACTCCAAAAGCCTCAGAATTTACGATAAATGCAAGAGAATGTTAACTAAGAACCGTACTTGTACTCTTTGGACTTTATAGGAAGACTGACAACTGGTTGATTTCCTCACTGTTTCTTAACATTAACGTACAGTGAGACTGAAAATATTTCACAAACCCAGGAATATATTACGTCATATACGAATGGAATCAAAACATCATTATTTCAATGTCTTTCTTTAATCACGGCTCACCCTCCGTCAGGAAGAAGTCCAGACCTTTGGAAGGCTTGCTAGAGGACACAGGTCCAGCTAGTAGTCGCCTCTTTGACAACTTTAATCTATGATGGGATGGGGCACGAACCGAAGACAGTCCACAGCTGCATTATAGTAGTACAGTCATATTCCGTCTCAGGAAGGTGCAGGACTATTGCGAAATATGGGAACTAATATAATTTTGGCTATGGATATGGGTGTTTGTTTATTTCAATTATTATTAACATCATTTAATTATTGCTTTACGTTGCTTTGCTTATAAAATTATCTTCAACGTGTAACAGAACAAACGCAAGATCACAGGCACCCCATAGAGTAAACTGGTAATATTTTTATTCTTATTTTTAGTTTTAATTTTAGTTTTTTACGTCATAATATAAATCTATTTAACTCCAGTTCACTACAATCAGTAAAACATTTTCAACATCACTGCATTTCAACGAACTACGCAAATTACATTATTTTACGACAATCCATATTCACAAACGAGCCGTTAGTAACATGTTATCACCGACAACATATCGAGAGATCGATATTATAATCGAAATAATCGAATAGGTCCATCGATAAGTTCCGTCATTGTTACTCTACTAACCCGCACTCTAAAGCTTCTAGGTTCCAGCCGACTGGCCGGCCGGGTGCGCCGGCGCCGTTTGTGGAGGACATAGATTCCGTCCTAGATCCCATGTTCCGCTGTCTGCATAGGTACGGCGTTACTGTGGGGGAAGGCGTGCTTTTCTCCTGGAATATATGACAAAATTGGTATTATATGAAGTTGGATGGTATTTAAAGTTGATGTGGTTGCTAATATAGCCACGTACAAGTCCACAAGATTTTTTTATCTCTTCGATAAAATTATACAGACAGAGAGACAGACAGCCCAGACTCAAAGGAGAATTCCGCAAAATGACCCAGAGTCGATTTAGATAAGATATACAGGATATTTGAAAAAATACCCAAAACCTCTTAACGCTAACTTTGTATTATGACCCTGAACAACGTTTGTTCTACGACTTTTCATAACTCAACTTATTTTTTCATACAAAAATATGATAATACTCTGAAGTTTGCATATTCTAGGCGGCCGACGAAGCCGGCCGGGGGTCCCGCGGACGCGTCGGCGGGGCTGCGTGGCTAGTACAAACGCGCTCAGGCCTGCGGCATAATATGCTATAGTATACGCAAATTTTACACATTTCAAACAAACAAAAAAAATCTTTTTTGTCTAACCTGTTTAGTTTTGGCCAAGGTAAACAAACGTTATTCAAGATCGTGATACGAAGTAAGTACATGAAGGTTGCGGGTATTCTTTCAAACATCCTGTATATGGTGTGATATAGATAGGGCGTAAATAGTTGGTCAAAAAAGTTATAAGTTTTTCTAAAAATCATCACCGAGGTCAGTACCACGCGCTCAAAGTTCAAGGTGTAAGCGTCAAGTATATATATAACCACACCTGGGACACTCAATACAATATAAATGATAGCACCACCTACATACACAAGATTACGTCTGTATACGAATGCACACACACGTCAAGGTTAGGGATGCTCGCCGCTCGTAGTGCTAACTGGGTTCCAAGAGCTTTTCAGTGTTTCTCAGAGATGGCGTGCTTATATAGCGACTGGCGATTGAAATCCATCGCAATCTTGCAGTCCAATTGCCAAATGCGGGTGCGTGCGGGGCGCGGGCGAGGAATCTTAAATTGGCGGGGGGCGGTGACTGGCCGTTCTGTAACTTAGTACTATTAGATATTCTGTGATATAACCGGTACTTGTAGTGCAATTGTGAAAAAACTTTTTAACAAAAAAAAAAAAAAAAAAAAAACCCGCGGAATACATAACCTCCTCCTTTTTTTGAAGTCGGTTAAAAAATAAAACCGACTTCAAAAACCTTAACTAAAAAGTAAAAAATAATCATTGTATTTATTTTAAAATCTTAACTTAAACAACATTTTTAAGGCGGCGCGTGGTTGACCCTTTGCGTCATGTAATGTACAGTCCAGCGCAATATCTATAGTAAAAACAGTTTATGTGAACGTACATGAAAATCACGCGCCGCCTTCAAAATGTTGTTTAAGTTAAGATTTTAAAATAAATACAATGATTATTTTTTACTTTTTAGTTAAGGTTTTTGAAGTCGGTTTTATTTTTTGTTAAAAAGTTTTTATTTCATACTTTTTAGTTGAGGGTTGATTCATAAATGTTTATATAACCAATTTGAGAATATATTTTTATTAACCTTTGCTATCCCACTGCTGGGCAAAGGTCTCGCTCATGTTCTTCCAAACGTCCAATCACTATCGTGAAAAAAAAACACGCATATCGGCCAAGAATTCTCAGAATGAGGAACCAATGAGCAGATCATCTAGATACGTAAAGCTAAAATAAACTGATTTATTGAAGCTGGTTAAAAAAATACTTAACCTAAGTCAATAAAATTTATATGGGACCACCGCGCGGACTTTCTCTACCAAATAAAAAAACAACCACGTAAATCGGCCCACAAATCTCGGAGTAATCGGTGTACATACATGAAAAAAAAAAAAAAAAAAAAAAAAAAAAAAAAAAAAAAAAAAAGCCGCGGAATACATAACCTCCTCCTTTTTTTGAAGTCGGTTAAAAAAGAATTCTTTTGTAAGATTTCGTTGCGACCTTTTCGTTTCGAACTATTCTATTGATTTATATTACGACAACTTGTTTTTCACGCCGGATTCCCAGACATCTCTTATCTCTCTTTAACAATGAGAAATCGGTTACCCGACGCTTGCGGCGTTACCACTTTTGGCGTGCAGGGATCGGTGATGGTTTTAAGAAAAACTAATCACACATTTATAATCTACTTTTAATGCCCTACCAATCCTTAAATAAACCATCTTAATCGAGCCTGGGTTTTAGCTCCATACATTTCGTTGCATTGCCTTCCCCAAATATGGGTTGTTTAGTATTCTTGTAACCAAACGTAAAAATCTATAATCCTCACGTGTAGCTAATCTATTTCAAATAATATTACCATATCTGATAACAATCACTTTCAAAGATAACTAACAATAGTTGCAAAGCTACAAGTCGATTTATACGTGCTTTAAGAATCGATAATATAGGTACATCAATACATTGAATTTTTATTGCATGTAGATATACAAGATCGATCTGTAACCGTGCCATATTTCTAGAGCAAATGAAAAATAATGTGCTTAGTCATCTAAAAATACTTTAAAAAAATCTACGATTATTTAATACCCAATTGTATATTATACCACTTGTATCTTGATAAGGGCGTTGGTAGCTGCGCTGCAGTTTATACTTTTACAGCTATCATCGTTTTATTTTTTGTTTTGTTAGTGTGTTGTTCTGATCAAATAAATTAAAAAAAATTAAATTAATTAATTAATTAATTTTTTTTTTAATTTTTTTTTGTTATTGGGTTTTTTCATTAGGAAATTCTCAGTGGCAGCCCGGAGTCTGGATTAGTGCCCGGTTAATGGCAATAGGCTCGCCCCCTATTACATGGGACTGATAACATAACTGGCGAAATGTGGGTGTACTGTTACACCTCTGCCTACCCCTTCGGGGAAATACAGGCGTGATGTTATGTTTTATTATGTTAAATTTTAAATCCCGAACGACTATGAAAATAAGTCATCGGCGGCATTGTGAAAGGGTGGAAATACCTGCAAATTGTTTTGGTGGTTTCGCACGCATCGTTTTTGTGTCTCGCACGCGACACACGGAGGGATTTTTTTTGTTTACAAATAAGTATTAAAAAAAAAGGTATTGATTTTTTTATTGATTCGTGTTCAGTATCAGTGATATAGTCACCTCCTTAAATATGGCACGAATACAGATCAACATGTTGTATAGACTGATACTTGACTATAAGTACCTACTTGTAATTGATAAATAGTATGATAATTTAGCTAATTATATTTAATTACTATAGTAGTATTGTTTAGGTCCGACGTGTTGTGTTCGTATATCGTTACCATGTTTAATATGCAATATTTCTATAAAAATATATTTCTCTCGCTATAGCCTCGTAAGGCCCAACGATCTACTTTAAGCACATATGGTCAGTAGTCGTTCAGACCCAAGCAAGCTTTTTAAACCATCAAATATCGGCCCAACGACCTAAAAAAGGGACATCTTTGGTTTAATTTGCATTTGATGTCGCCGTTTTAGGTCGTTGGGCCAATTTCAGTATATTTTTACAAATTGAAGTCTGAGCCGCAACTACTTGCACCAATTTTTAGTACATTGGGTCGTACATCATTCGTCGTCATTGGTCGTCATTTATATCAACCAAAATTTAGGTTGGGCCTTACAGGGAAAATCTGTGTATGTATATACATAAGTACCTACCCATATTTTCTGTGTCTGTGCCTTCTAATGATTTATTTTTAGCCATATTTTTCACGTGTGTGTATTAATGCTACGTCTATTGCCACAATAAGTTACAAATACTCTACCTACTAACAAGTAACTATCGACATAACAAAGTAAACGTTTACCTTTATATTATTTCTGAGAAATAGCCATCACACAGACAATTTTCATTCTTGATATAGGGCACAATTACGTGTCCTTCGGAAAGCATGCATCGTTGTTGAACAAACGACAAAGTAGTCGTTTAGAGCTTCATATATGACTAATAAGTACGCTATGACAATTATACTAAGAGTACTACAAGCTGAAAGGCAATCCAATTTTCTTCTATACGGAATCCTATTGCTCGGAATAATGTCTTTAATAACACAATATAATTATGATGTTTCATTAAGGAAAATTGGAAGATACTAACTGTATAGATACTCACTATACAACGTGTTGATCTGTATTCGTGCCATATTTAAGGAGGTGACTATACCACTGATACTGAACACGAATCATTAAAAAAACAATAACAAAAATTCATTTTTTGTTTAAATACCTATTTGTAAACAAACAAATTCCCTCCGTGTGTCGAACACGATGGGTGCGAAACCCCCAAAACAATTTGCAGGTATTTCCACCCTTTGACAATGCCACCGATGACTTATTTTCAGTCGTTCGGGATTTATTCTCAAATACGGATATACCCTCGCTATGTTTCTATGTGAAAATTGGGTATTAAATAATCGTAGATTTTTTTATGTCTTTTTAGATGACTAAGCACATTATATTGATATTCTCAGTAGCAGCCCGGAGTATGGATTTGTGCCCGGTTAGTGGCAATTGGCTCGCCCCCTATTACATGGGACTATAACATAACTGGCGAAATGTGGGTGTACTATTACACCTCTGCCTACCCCTTCGGGGAAATACAGGCGTGATGTTATGTAAGCACATGTATCATTTGCTCTAGAAATATAGCACGGTTGCGGATCAACAACTTGTATAGACAGTGAGTTTTGAAAATAGTACTCGTGGACTAAATCCAAAACTATAAGGTATAGAGAAAAGTCGTCAGCTCGATTTGGGAGGAAATTAAAACTATATTTTTAGATATATTTTTAAAAGCGGCTGGTTCATCTAGGAATCAAAGCCCCAATATTATTGCACTAACTGATAAGGTTGCTGATAAGGGAGAAATTCTGCAAAGAAATTTCATGTGACCTTATACGTACTTTCGGATTTGGCCCTCGACCACTATTTTCAAAACTCAACCAGTATATTATTTTCGTACACTGGGAAAAATATGCGGAAAAATAATATAGTAGGGATAATCCAGGGAAAAGGGGTACCTAATTAGAAAGGGTAAAAGGATTTGTGAGTTAGCCATTCCACCTTATATGCGAGTTCCATCGAGCATTATACCCTATAGAGACGATGCCGTCTGTCCAATTCCCAAACTGTTTTATTTGTTTGTACAGATAAGTATCAGGACACGAGCGCGTTTGCCAATATGAGCGAGCTAGGGCGCGCTCTTATTGGCTGGAGCAATACCACGCCCAAGAATGGCATTATCGAGCCAATAAAAGCGCGTTATTTCTAATCGAAAATTGGTGGAATTGATTTCATACAAAGCAGGTGTGATAACGCCTATAGAGAGGATTAAATGCTCGATGACGAGTCCATATACCATGTCACCCAGTTATAAACTTATAGTATAAATAAGGTCCATTATAGTAGGGTGTGAGTTAGATATTTCTGCCACCAAAAGTCATGCAATTCGATCGTCGAACATTATTATTTCTTCGAAGTTTTCTTTGTACAAGTTGAGTATTGAAACTGAGCACGGCTAGCTAGGTCGACTCTCATCTAAGGAAATCAAAGTCAAATAAATTGTAAATATTTTACTATTTTTATAAATGTTTTACAACAAATGAACACAGCCTCGTTAACAAACATTTGGCACTAATACAAAATCACTTATGATTTAATAAACCTGTAATAATAATACAACTATATGATTCAACAAATAACTTTCATACAAATATATCTTCTATACATATAAAATATAATTAATCTAACGATTTCTACAGTTTTCAATGAAAGTCTTCAAAGCGTTGGACATGGAGAGGGTGAGCTGTTCATTTCGTCCACTTTCAAAAAGACCATCTCCTCGAAAAAGATTTTATCGAACCCTTATCGTTTCTAAAGTGAAAAACTGTAATTGAAATACAAATAATACTGCTAAGTTAAATAAAACATAAAAATAAATTAATAATCAAAAACTGAAATACCTAGATTTATTTTTAACAAAAAATAAATAAAGCGAGTTTGGTTTAAAAATAAAAATCAAATAGTATAGAATAAATTCATTTTATTTAATGTCCATGCGTTCGTGAAATTGAGATATAGACAAAAATATATTTGACGCTTCCATTTGTTAACGGAGACGCAAGAAGCACAGATATTTGTTAAAACATTAGCGTTAATTTTTGCATTTTATGCTTAAGAGATTGTGGCTTGCCCAGGCTATATACAAACATTGTCAGCTTTAACAGTAGTAACTATTTTATAAAGGCTATAAAAACATAACCTTATTTATTAAGACTGTCCCCAGTTTCCATAAATAGCTCCTATTTATGGAAACTTCTTCTTTAATAAGAGACTAGTACAACTATTCTTGGTCCTAAAGATGTTTTATTCCAAATCTAGCTTTATACAAAATATACATATATGTACACATGGGTTAGTTCAACATTTATCCCAAACCATTTTTGATTGTGCGATTAATAACAACATAATTTCATAGAAAGAAATAAAAACTATTTACAAAAAGGGTAATTTGGGATCTATTTAATATTTTTTTTACGTGTTGGCGATTTCAATAGACACAAATATCTTTCTAATTCATTGAATACACATTAAAATATGTGTATTCCGATCCTCCGAAACAATTTGACTCAAAAAAATTTGTTTATTTTAAACTCATAAGGTGGGGGATAGTGGAAAATTAGTAAAGATAGCAAGGTTAAGTTAAGTCAAGCTTGGGAGATTGATAAGCTGAAGTGGTTATAGGTCCCGATATCTAAGTTTTGTACTGTTAGACTCGGAGGCTAGCTACTAAATACTAAATAATGTCTTCGGGTAAAAGACGCACCTGTTGGTTGGGCCCGCAACACGTCGCATTGTGACATAGGTCGTTCGGTGGACAGTGGAGAGCGCAGGGCGCTTCGGCAGATGCTCCGCTTATTATCTATAACAAAATAATAACAATTGTAAAATTTTATTTAGATCGTAGATAAATTCGTCGAAGGGTCGGCACTCGAAGTTGTAACGGATACCGTCTACCTAGGGCAGGCAATTCAGCTTGGTAGACACAACTTCGAGAAAGAAGCCAACAGAAGGATCCGTCTGGACTGGGCAGCATTTGGCAAACTTCGCAGAGTCTTCTCGTCGCCTATACCGCAAAGTTTGAAGACAAAGGTCTTCAACCAGTGCGTCCTGCCAGTCATGACTTACGGTGCCAAGACGTGACGCTGACAGTTGGGCTAGTCCACAAATTCAAAGTCGCTCAGCGAGCTATGGAGCGAGCTATACTTGGAGTTTCTTTGAAGGATAAAATCCGTAACGAGATTATCCGGAGAAGAACCGGAGTGACCGACATAGCTTGTAGGATCAGTAAGCTGAAGTGGCAGTGGGTTGGCCATGTCTGTCGAAGGACCGATGGCCGTTGGAGCAGACGAGTCCTTGAGTGGAGACCGCGAATCGGCAAACACAGCGTAGGGCGCCCCCCTGCCAGGTGGACCGACGACCTAAAGAACGTGGCTGGGGGGGACTGGATGCGGAAGGCAGAGGACCGAGCGTTGTGGCGCAACTTGGGAGAGGCCTATGTCCAGCAGTGGACTGCGATAGGCTGAGTTGATGTGGATAAATTGGATATTATATTTGGTCGTAAGTGTACTGTAAAATAGGAGTTCATATTTTGATACAAAACAGACGGCCTCCGAAGACTCTTCTTGATGTTGCAATGTTACGGGGATTGCTAAATTTTCTAACAAGGGCGCTTTGTGTAATATTATTAAAATCTAATCTGATTATTACAAAGTAGCGCCTTCAGATAAAGCAGAAACTTGCAAACACAATCGATATTTACACGTTACATTATCTTGATAATTATACTAATATTCGTTATAGTTGTAACGTTTTATTGTACAATAAACGCTCTGGCAACTGACGAATTTATACATATAAGTGGCATTATTAGTTGTCGAAATTATGATTTTGAAGATACGAAATCTCCGATAGTGTGATAATGGCGTCGATTCTCTTGTTTACGAACTAAACTTATTTTAAACTATCGCTCTCTTTTACTAATAGGAGATACAAGAAAGGGATGGCAATAATTTTAGTGCCGTCAAATTAGTTTACGTGTTACATTTCTTTGTATTTTAGTCACATTCCGAGATCACGACTAAACTTGTATGGAATTTTTTATTCAGACTTCTTCTTTCGTATCGAAATGAGCTACATAATAATTCATGCCGTGGGAAAAAGATTAGCCAGTCAGCAGGTTGGTAGCTGGGCTGACTGCCCAGGGTGCGCCGGACGATCAATTAAATATCGTCACTCGTGGAGGCTCTTTTAATGAACCCCTATCATCATCCTCCTGCCCTTATCCCAATTTATTTGGGGTCGGCGCAGCATGTCTTTGTCTTCCATACATCTCTATCAGCCGTCATCTCCGTGTTCACTTTCTTTTTATCCATATAATCTTTCATATAATCCATCCATCTTTTCTTTGGTCTACCTCTTTTCTTATAGCCATCAACATTCATACACAAAACTTTTTTCGTAACATGTTCCTCATTTCTCCGCATCACATGTCCATACCCTACCTAAAGAACGTGGCTGGGGGGGACTGGATGCGGAAGGCAGAGGACCGAGCGTTGTGGCGCAACTTGGGAGAGGCCTATGTCCAGCAGTGGACTGCGATAGGCTGAGTTGATGATGTCCATACCATGACAATCTACTGCTTCTCAACTTTTCCGTCATTGGCGCTACTTTCAAACTCCCTCTCACATACTCATTCCTTATCATATCCATTCTCGTTACACCACACATTCCTCATTCAACATTCTTAACATTCTCATCTCAGCTGCATGTGATTGCCTTTCATTCTTCCCTATTGTAGCCCAACATTCTGATCCATACAAGACAGCAGGTCTAATCATGGTCTTGTATATTTTCCCTTTTAGTTTAAGGCGAATTCGGGGGTCAACCCCTAATTCAGACTAATTTGACTGCACAAAATTGTTGCCATCCCTTTCTTGTATCTACTATTAGTAAAAGAGAGCAATAGTTTAAAATATGTTTAGTTCGTGAACAAGAGGATCGAAACTAAAGTCTACAACTAAAATATAATAATTAAAACGTATTATGTTACCTCATTTCCACCTAAAGGTAGTTCGACGAACTCGGGCTGTATGGTGGTCGAATGAATGCCCTCGTTGTGGAAGAACTCTTTCACCTTCTCCGCTATCTTCATGTACTCCGACAGATTTCTACACCTATAAAATCAAAAAAAGTTAGGTTAAAACAAAACGTCACAAAAATGTTCTGTATTGAATCGTTGTATTGTATCCTATCACAGGACCGGTCGTTGTGGCGATGCTTGGGGGAGGCCTATGTCCAGCGGTGGACGTCTTTCGGCTGAAATGATGATGATGATTGTATCCTATCTCCCTCTTTTTTACGTGGGGAAATAAACATGGACGCACTCCGGCCGAGGAAGCCGGAGCCAGTCTCTTACCGACTAAAACCACCACGGTGTTCCTCTACCTATGAACGGGGGCGTGGGATAGGTTCTACATTCGCCTACCACCCCCGACAGGCCCTAGCTCACCACTAGTAGGCGAGCTCCTTCACCCCGTTCGGTTTTTTTGTTGTTGCTTGCTTTCGGATGGAAATCCTCATGGATATCCTTCGTCTGAGGAAGGCGGGGGATAAGTTGGACTCTAACAGACTAAAACCATACGGTGGTCATCCTCAGCACAAAATAGAGGAGCTACGGGAACTCCAATGGACCGCGCCGGTGCCCCGACCCGTTCGGCCAAGCAACATCTATCTGCCCTAGCATGATACTTTTGGAAACAAGTTCATTTGATAATTATTCATAAAAATCAGTGATGTGCATTGCATATAGGCAATAATAACAGGGTATCTATACTAAAATGATGAAGAGGAAAGATTTCTTTGTTTGTAATCGATATACTTTGAAACTACTGTACCGATTTTAATAATTCTTTCACCATTAGTAAGCTACTTTATCTAGAAGTCATCATCATCATTTCAGCCGAAAGACGTCCACTGCTGGACATAGGCCTCCCCAAGCAGTTTGGGGGGATATGCCATAATCGCCACGCTTGGCAGGCGGGTTGGCGATCGCAGTTGGTTTGTTAAATACTCAGAGAACGCTGCTGCCCATCCTCTGGTGAATCCCTTAGTCGCCTTTTACGACACTCATGAGAAGATATAGGGTGGTAATCCAGAAGTAACTTGGGCTATATTTTATTTCAGTAAGCGGGCGAAGCCGCGAGAATAGTCTAGTTACTGAATAAAACAATCATCGTAGTTTTAATAACTGATTAATTGCCTAATATGCAATGCACGCCACTGCAAAAATCGACTCTAGAGTACAGCCAAGAACGTAACCCTGAACAACGTAATTTCAGCCATTTTGTACCACTGATAGAACAATAAAAATTGTAATGGACTTTATGTTGATATACATAACCAACGTGAATTTTGTATGCCTTAGGCACCGCTTGTAGGTGACGAAGAGGGAGAATTTTGACCGTAATTCGTATTTTACTATTGATACTATGCATTATCACGCTTGCATTGTCTGATCTGCTATTGTTGTGGTTTATGGAAACACAACAACTTGTTTCGACATGGAGTTTATGGGAAATTCAGCATCCATTATATATATCTCTTACATTTTTTTTTATTTACACCGATAAATACTATTCATGATAGGTTATTTATTTATTATTTATTTATTTGTTCAGTGGTATACATAACAAAAACATTCTAAAGATGTAAACATAAACTCATTAGAGTTTTACCGTACATCAGTATCATCGACTATACAAACTGGTAAACAAAAATATAGTTAACAAGGTAGGATATTAAATAAGTACAATGTGGGTAGATACCAGATAATATTTAGCTACATTATGAAGGAGCGAACACCGGTGACTGCGCGAGCCGTCTTTAAAAACTGGTGGAGGGTAGTATTTGTGTTGATACAGGTTGTTCCTACAAATGCAGCAAGCTTTTGAGAATTTATTATATTTACATACTTACTTAACATTATTAATATAATGTTATTAATTGTATTGACTAGTTATTTTTATTATTGTGTATTTGTAACTTGCAAGAAATGTTGTTTTAATTTAAATTTTGTGTTTTTTTATCTCTTAGAGATGTTCGACGCATAATGTCCTATTCACAGGTCCGTATTCGCAGTTAGTCCTGTAAGAAGTTTTCTTTCAGGGCACGTTTTCTCCAGGTACCTACGGTCTTTAAATTCCACCCTGTATTGTGAAATGGCACCATCTGCGAATGAGACGACCTGCGAATAGGACCAACTGCGAATGAGACGACCTGCGAATAGGACCAACTGCGATTGAGACGACCTGCGAATAGGACCAACTGCGAATGAGACGACCTGCGAATAGGACCAACTGCGAATGGGACCGTTTGCATCTGCGTGACAATCTGCGAATAAGACATTATGCGATTATTATCATTCGAAAATTAACTCCGTACGTGATGTGATATCCGTTAGCGGTTTTAAATATGATGTTTTACAAGCGAAATTCTCACAATGACGTTATAAATTAAACAAAGAACATTTATCATTGATTGTTATTTCAACACTCACACATTACTCTCGCTTTAAAATATACAATGGTGATTTGTTTATATTTTTATCTGCTTCACAACCGCCACTGGAAAGATTTTGTGATTTGTTTAAGTCACAATGATATTTAGAGATGCTGAGAAATGATTTTCAATCGAATATTAGAAGAGATCAAATATGACGACATTGAGGTGATTGTAGGGAAGACCCTTCAGTGCAAATAAAAAAGGATTGGCACAACTGCACAAGGAAGTGAAGACTTTATATTCCTATATCCAGCAGTGGATCGAACGCATTATGACGGTATTGAACATAAACATTATAATTTAATTGTAGACACACCCTAATCACATTGGCAATTTTAATAAATCAGAGAGTTTTATACTGTGGGGATCTGATGGCAGTCATCATCATCATTTCAGCCGAAAGACGTCCACTGCTCCCCCAAGCATCGCCACAACGACCGGTCCTGCGCTTTCTGCATCCAGCGGATTCCCGCAGCCTTTTGGCCTTCACCAGGTCGTCGGTCCACCTTGTAGGGGGCCTACTCACGCTGCGCCTTCCAGTGCGCGATCGCCACAGAAATTTACGGCCCAGCTATTCGTTCTGCGAGCAACGTGCCCCGCTCCACTTAAGTTTAACAATTCTTCGGGCTATGATGGCAGTCGCTCCGTATAAAATACTGTTATTCAGCCGCGTCTGGTAAGACTGGAAGCTGACCCCAAAAGAATTGGGAAATGGCTCGGAGAAAGAAAACCCAAACTAAACTCACATAAACACATAAAAAACAAAAAGGAAATAAATAAAATACAGATATGATTAAACTCTCATATTTTTCAGGCGATAATTCGAATATCACCTATAAAGTCAAGGCCAAAAAACATGAGTGTTGTGTGTATGTTTGGGGTCAATAATTTTATTAAGCCACTTACGCACACTCGGTGTAAAATAAAGGCGCCAGCGCATTGGTTCATTGACATTGATTCTGGGACAAAGACTAGTTTGGATTGGGCCGTTGCCAAAAGCAATTTATACGAGAAACGTTTTTCAAAAACAAACGTTACCGGGTGAGCTGGAAAATTGCTTTTGTAATGAAAAAAGCATTTGAAAACAAACTTTAAATATGTCCGAAACATAATGGATTCGTTGAAATTTCAGGAGACCAATTCAGTGTCGTTCAATAAAATAAAATAAAATGAGTTTGAAATTCCATCGATCAACGAACTGTCCATAATCCGTTTATTTCATAATAAAAATAGCTTATCTATTGTATAACAATTTATCATGTTTACTTTCTACACGTCTGCCCATACAATCGTCAGTCAATTCACAAGTATATATCAACAAGTCATTTAAATAGCAAAACAATATGTGATGTATTATGTACTAAGTATATATTTGAAAGAAAAATGTGCAACACACATTGCTTCTATCTGACATCATTGAAATTTCAAGGAGGAAAAATAGTCCATGGACTGAATGGGTTTGAATGGACCATTTGCTTACTTGTCCCTTGTCCCTGTCACCTGTACACTCCAAAATATTTCCGGTGAACCACCACTAAGGCTAAAATCGCTTGCACTAAGTGTTCGATGGCAGCCGTAGGTACGTGTAATGTAGCAGGATTCGTTCAAGGGATTTTGTCGACAAAATGTACCACCGGCACCGGGAAGTATCATGACCGTACAAGAGCCGACTTAAACGAAGCCACGAGCAACGTCGTAGAATTGGCCAAATAGTACTCGAAAAAAGAAGTGTGAACCATTGACTTGCAAGCGAAAAATTAAGCTGCATTTATATTGTTGCAAATTATATATTTATATACACTACTATGTATATAATATGTAAGGACGTTTACATAGACTCTTCACCAGCCTTATCAGGCCAGTAAAAGGCTTTGCTTATCACACATTTATTGACGCAAACACATTACAGAGACCGACTACTACCGAAGTAGAGTGAAGGAAATGTTTAGATAAATACATCGTATAATATATAACATACTGTAGTGTACTTGACCCAGTTTCAACAGGTTCTGATTTGTACGCTAATTTGTACAATGTTACGCTGTCAATTTACGTTAGAAATATAATTATCTATTTAGCATAATATTGAGTGAAAACAGATATGGATCAATTCAACACGGAATCATAAAAACATCATAGCATTGAGTGAGAGCGCGAATCCTATGATGCCTTCTTTGAATAACTTTATAATTGGTAGCGATAATAGTACATTACTGTCGAGGCCTGAAATGAAGCAATTTACGGCCGAGTAATATTCGCCTCGTACTTCCCAAGTGATTTTAAAAGGACGAGACGCAAGCCGAGTCCTTTTTAACTAAACGAGGCCGTTAATTGCTATTTCGGCCAAGACTTGTATAGTACTTTTCTCTTATTTGCGAGGAAACACAACACAAATTGATTCAACAGTATCTCATTTTCATTCACATCAATTCGCGCGCGCGCGGGTCTTGTTCTATTTTCAAAGTTTTGAAAAAAAAAATGCGCATTCAGCCTGTATAATGATAAATATTTTGTACCTAAAAACACCTAATTTATGTAAGTGCGTACTTAAAAACCTCGGTAGCATAATTCAAAAATAAAAAGTGTCCAGCAATTTCTATTATTGTCCTGTTGAATATTACCGGCCTGTTATTTCGTTGCGTACGGAAAAGAGCCGATTGTTGTATTCTTTTTTTTGAATAATGAACCAATTTCCGAGCAAGTGGGAGAAAAATATTTTTTCTTGGTCTTATATTCTGAATTATACTTGTTCAAATCAGTTAAGGGGAATGTAGCAGCCAAGTGGCTGCCTCCATCAGTAAAAAAAAATATTACTCGCTGAATACATCATTAATCTAAAATTCGTTTTTAACTGTCCTGTACTTTAATCAGAAACTATTAAATCTGTAAATTATAGTTCGCTGTAGTTGTAGATAGAATAAGTGCGAAAAACAATTTGTTGTTTTTTTGTTAATAATTTAATTAACATTCAGTAAATCTGAATTGCTGAACTCATTATTTTAATGCATGCTGTGTTCACTATTTTAGGGCATGCAATTTATTGTGATTATTGTCTTGTCCGATTTGTGAACCATTAAAAAAATAACCGCCACTTTTGGCACTGAAAGAGGTTTTACAGATTTGTCAACGAAACTTTTTTGTGCATTTAAATAACGTGCCGTCCAGCCTCACGAGTATAATTTCTAATTATCCTACAATATAGGCTGTATAAAAATAAATCGTGCTAAATTTCATGCAAATATTTTAATACAACGCAACCCACTTAGTTATCGTACAATTTTGTTTTGTCACGTAAGTGATGTGGAATTGTTGTATTTATTTCTTTCACAAAAGCTAGAATATTACGTGATTTTTCCTCTGCTTTTAATAGAAGCATATTTCAAATAAGGAGAAAATATCTTTTTAATAGTACCTACAAGGAAAATTTGTTCAGATATCTGTTACCCATTTTCATATTAAGTATTCATCTTTTCCCCACGGCATGAGCTATTATCATTATGTAGCTCATATCGAAACGATAGAAGAGGAATATTAAGTATTTCATTGTCTTTTTCATAGACTTTCGACATACAGCAAATTTTGAACGATAGTTCCAGAATATAAAACCAGTTTTATTTTGTTTGTTCGTCTAATTGTATTCGGCAATCCATTTCAGATCGGTAAAAGCTTCAAAACTGCCTATCATCAAAGTTTCATTACCATCAATCATCCCTAAAACAAAACAAAGGAAATATCAAAGACAAAAAGAAAAGAAAAGAGTTTTACATTACAATCTTACAGTATACCACTTGTATATTTTGATTTTCAATAGATGAATGTTTATTTTCTATTTATACATCTCGTGCATACATTTTGTGACACAGTAGGTAAAATTGGGGTGAATAATAAGGTCACAATCACCATTAGTAAGTAAAAGTATCATAATCATTATTGTTTCCAAATAAATAAAAAATTGACAAAACAATCCAGAAATTGAATAAATCACGATTATCTCAGAACTTTGAAAACCTAGTTATGCAATTTCTCTTCTACACCGACGATATATTCTCCAACATAGAGGAATAGGAAACTAACTACTTTCAATTCAAACTATAACTTGGCGGATTTAAATTTCCCTCTATTTTAATAACAATTTGGTACAAATTTTGCAATCGATTTTAAACTACCCGATGAGCAGACACTTGAAACTTTAAACATAGCTCAGGACTGGATGACAATTTAATATTAACTAGCTTTCTTTTTGGAAAACGTGGTTTAAAATAAACTTTTTTATCACATTGATTATCTGTGTAACTTCTTCTTCTTCTTCTTAATGTAACTAAATTGGCCAAACAACGAAAAGTGTTTGCCTTCTAATGATTTTTAGAATAAAAGCACGCGGCGTGAGACGTTTTGTATAAAGCAACGTATGATTAATTGGACTGCAATAAACAAAGACTTTCAGGAAATACCAAGAAATACGCCTCAAGGAACAATGTCCCTATTTATAGTATTTTATGTCGTGTACTGTGGAGTGTTTGCTTTCTCTGTGTAAGCAAAAACGGACAGAAAATCAAGGATATTTTGATCAGAACGTGAAAACTGCATAAACTATAATTATATATATATATATAATTATAGTTATATATATATAATTATAGTTATATATATATATATATAATTATCCAGATACTTGTTCAAATCGCCTACATATTTATGCGCTCCTGGATTTTCTACAAACGACTTTTTCAAAAGATTTAGTTATTTTCTCGCATTTTTATTAGATCGCCACTGTCCCCTTTTCATATAAATTATGTTTCTGTTTTGCTATTAAAAATTTTTTCTTCGTTTTCGTGACATTCTATTTTACACGTGTAAGTATTTTTCGGTGTGCCGGTTTGATAACATACATTCAATGCATACATTAAACGTTTGACGACACGTTTGGCGAAGTGGAGGCGGCTGGAGGGGGCTGGATGCGGAAGGCAGAGGACCGACTGTTGTGGCGCAACTTGGGAGAGGCCTATGTCCAGCAGTGGACTGCGACAAGCTGAGTTGATGAGCAAATTTCTGCGAAGTACAAATTGTTACAATATTTCCTGCGGGTGTTCTACTTTTTTTTGCTTAAGTGGCAGTGGGCGGGGCACATTGCTCGCAGAACGGATGGCCGATGGGGCAGTAAAGTTCTGGAGTGGCGACCGCGTACTGGAAGGCGCAGCGTGGGTAGGCCCCCCACAAGGTGGACCGACGTCCTGGTGAAGGTCGCGGGAATCCGCTGGATACGGAAGGAGCAGGACGGGTCGTTGTGGCGATGCTTGGGGGAGGCCTATGTCCAGCAGTGGACGTCTTTTGGCTGAAATGATGATGATGATAATGATGTTCTACTTTCGACTTAAGGAGCACATTCTCTGCGATGGCAGTCAATATTAGTATATTCATCAACCATGACGAACATTATTTCACACAAAACAACTGCCCCTACATTTTGTTGAGCGACATCGATGATTTTCTACGTAACAGCTTACAGGAACAGCTGTTTTTTTGCGATTGAATGGTTGAGCCCCTATTAAACATCATTATTAGTACGAACATGGTTTGATGAAGACCAAAACTTTACCGTTCCTAAATATCATTCCATTGCAACAAAGTACATAAATAATAGGACGGCTCATCTCCTCGCACGCGTGTAAGTGAATTGATAGGATGTGTGACTAATACAGGCGTTACAATGAACATTATGTGACGTGTAATTGTATTGTAGGATTAGATTAGAAAGCTGTCTCATTGTTGTATCGCAGTCGAGCATTGCGAAATGTTCTTAATTGTTTGATTGCAATCAATCATACGTACGGTCAACCGTACATGAATGGTAACTGAACCATTATAAGCAGTACTGGCTTAGTATGTAAGCTTCATATAAGACAAGCTATGTTTATACTTTTTTATCGTGTTGCAATTCACACACATACCGCCGGGAGAGACGAAGCCAGTGTCGGGCTCTTACCGACTAACGGCCAAAATTAATATGCTAATACGCTCTGCCTATTTTCATCAAGTTGGATTAAATTGGCCTATAGATATCTTAAAACTAGCATCTCAACACCTGATTACCCCCTCCGCCTGTCACGTCAAAGGTACAGCGGCAAATTTCTTAATGTTGTTGATTTATTTAAAAACAATATTGACCCACCTAATATGAGCGCTGGCGATGATCCTGTCCCCAGCAAGCTGCCACACATGAAACTCATGGACGGCTAGCACACCATCAACTTTTTCTAACAAACGCCTCTGTATCGCGTCCACCTGAACAAATAAATAACGTCAGAAAACCAGGCTTATCAATAACCAAACAATTGTAACACCAGTGTTTATTAGCTCTGTAGAAAGTGGTGACTCGTGTCGAAACATACAAAAATAAACGCGTCGCGGCTGTTTGATAGTTTATTTAAATTTTTTGTTGCAATTGCACGCTGACACGGGCATCATTTGAATTTGAACCTTATCTCGGTGCCATAAGAGGGAAGCGTCATTGAAATTTAACAACCACATATTATTAATCATATTATACATTGACATAATATACAACGTGTATCAGAAATGCATGGTCATATTTTAAGAGCTCATTCAGGGAATGCTATCGAACAACTTTTACTATGGGTTCAACCCTGAAATCGCGAAAAAAATTAGCTGCCCCTACATTTTATTGAGCGACATCAATGATTGATTGATCTATTAAAAGTTGTTCTATATATGCTATTCCCTGAATGAGCTCTTAAAATAATATTACCACAAATTTTTGATACACGTTGTATAATTATCAGACATTCGCCTCACGATACAATATTTTTGACAATACTTGACAGACTCGTTAGGAGCTGCGAGTTGATGCTTGACCCCGACGGAATCAGTGTGTGATTTTGACTTCGATGCATCGATTTCACCGAAATATGTTACCGACCGACCGACCGCATCCCAAAATATCAATGATAATATACAGGGCGAAGTTCGTGTCGAATCGAGTCGAGATAGGGCCGAGCCTATTGCCATTTAACATGCATAATTCGGTAACAGTAGTTGATAAGTAACACTTTGTCTAATCTAGAAATTATTTAGACCTCACGTTCGTTGCGGGTAGCGAATAGAGAGTAAATCCCGCATGGGCCATAGGTAATAGAAAAACACCCGAGGTGGTTATAGTCATTAGAATATGATATAACCCCTCAATCAACTCAGCCTATCGCACTCCACTGCTGGACATAGGCCTCTCCCAAATTGCGCCACAACACTCGATCCTCTGCCTTCCGCATCCAGTCTCCCCCAGCTACTTTCATCAGGTCGTCGGTCCATCTGGCTGGGGGGCGTCCTACATTGCTTTTGCCGATTCGTGGTCTCCACTCAAGGACTCGTCTGCTCCAGCGGCCATCGGTCCTTTGACAGACATGGCCAGCCCACTGCCACTTCAGCTAAGCTTGCTTGCTTTTCCAGCTTCACTAGCTGATATAACCCCTCATCATCATCATCATTTCAGCCGTAAGACGTCCACTGCTGGACACAGGCCTCCCCCAAGCATATATTGGGGGGGATATGCCATAATCGCCACGCTTGGCAGGCGGGTTGGCGATCGCAGTTGGTTGGTTAAATACTCAGAGAACGCTGCTGCCCATCCTCTGGTGAATCCCTTAGTCGCCTTTTACGACACCCATGAGAAGATATATAACCCCTCGTCCATGGTATAATAATGTATTATCAAAAAAAAAAAAAAAAATCTCTTCCCACAATGGTCCAAGGCTACGTCACGATCAGTGTTGCCATTGATTGACATCTTCAATACAATTAAGGAGATTTTTATTCATAATTAATATAAAATAAATTCCTAACTAGTCTATTTGTTATCTCGTATTATTCATGTAATTAGTTATTAAACGAAACTGTATAAAATGACACGTGCTTAAGTGCTTCTTTATATTAGAATCACGTAAGTAAAAAACACAAGCAAGGAAAACATCGTGGGGAAATCTGCACACCTAAGAATGCTTCATACAGTTCTCGATGGTGTGTGTAGTCCACCAACCCGCACTAGGCCAGCGTGTTGGACTAAGGCCTTAACCTACTCATTCTGAGGAGAGGCCCGTGCCGAGCAGTGGGACAGTAATAAGCTGATTATGATGAAGTGAAAAAATGCATTTTGCTCGGGTAATTTATTTACACATAGCGGTAGCACATCAATCTGACAAGTGTCACGCTAACAGCCCGCTATTGGCTCCACAGCCGTTGACGTAGTCTTGGGCCAATCACGTAGCCTAGCTGTCACGGGAACAGAATATCTGGTGAAGCATATTATTATTCTATGACCTCGTCTACCCCAGGCGTGTGATTATTATTTATTATATTTAAAAAAAAAACCTCACTTTCGGAAGCTGCATTAGCGACCACAATATCAATGAGGTAGTGTACATTTTAAAATGAGAGCTCAATTTGTTGTGGTACAATAATAGCAAGGAGATATAATTATGCAGGTCGGAAATAGGAATTCCGCATTTGACATTGAACAATGGGAACAATGAATATTTTAGCAATCGATTGGAAGGTAACATCACCAGCAGGTGTCAAGTTTCAAGGATTTTCATTGTTATTTAGTGTATTATCCAAAATTCGCAATACTTTAGTGTAAGGGCGTTTCTCAACTACTCCGATTCGACAATCGATCAGATATCGGTCCCATGTATAATTTTATAGTTTAATACAAAGCGTCGTGACGTCCAATCTTCTGTTCTGTTTCCTAAAGCTCCCTAAAGACATCCACCGATATCCGACGTTGAATCCGAGTAGTGGAGAAACGCCTTTGCTCTGAGCATTTTAAAAACATAGTAAACTGTCAAAACAGTACATTTGTCATTCTAAATATCTTTCAATGCCCGGTAGTGTAAAATATGTCAAGGAGTCAGATAATAATTGTAATTTTTTTTTCTGGGCAGTATATGGTGTAAAATACGTTATCTTCCCAGATATTTGCTATTTGCTTAGAAAGTATAAAGTAATTACTTGAAAAACTATTTTCTTAAATCAGAAATTTTAACGTGGCTAGATTATTGTTGCTGTACCAACATTTTAAAAATAATTAAGGTAACCTCTTTATACATAGAGCGTCCATGTCCAACTGGACAGCTATAGGCTGATGATAATTTCATGGTCCTATCTTCAAATTCATGCAACAAAAAAGGTCCGAGCGAATTTCGTCTTCGTTTTCGGTTTCTGGCCGCTATCGGTCAAAATAATTATTTTCGGACATTTTGGTTTTGGCCCCAAAAAAACATTTTTTTTCGGCTTGTTTCGACAACGATCTACCCGGTCGTGAAATCTACTATTTAGTTCAGCGGGTCAACTTTATGCAGTCAGGTGCAGTAATTTATAGGAAGAAAATTGCCTTTCCTTGCTTATCAATCTGTTTTTAAGAAAAATATAAAGTAAATTTTCCTCTGTTTCAAGTTTTAACATATGTACAACCATTAAATCTTTAAATTAGTTGCTTTAATGATTCAAAGTTTGATATTTCATATATTTTATTTTTGTAGTACTTTTACCAAACAAAAATCTACCGATATAATAGAAGCAGTACATGTTTTCTTTTTTTGGACTTTTTCGGTTTCGGTTTTCGGACGAAAATCCAGATTAGGTATGTCGAATTTCGGTTTAGTTTTCGGGCGAAAAAAAAAACTGTAGTATAAAACAACTCACCTGAATATGTGTTGGCACAGTTTGCAATAAGATTAACGAAGACTCTCTGAGCAGAGGCCACACGGACGCAAGTATCAAGATCACTAGGACTATACTGAGCGCTGGGTCGATGTAGTACTTGTACTCCCAGTCTGTGAGCCATACAATTAGAGCTGATCCTACTACGATTAGAGAACCTAAAACAATGGAGACAAATATTTATTAACAAGTTTAGTAGGTACTAAGGTATAGTAACTTGAACATGCGCAGTGATCGATTTAAACGATTCTAATCTTTATGTCATTGCAGGAACGTCAGTAAAATGCACAGTGGCCCCTTCATTGTTTCAAGTTATTTGCCGGTAGGTATATACAATAAGGAATTGGAAAATCTCAGAGCTCTCTCTAAATGAAGACACCTTGCATTTCTAAATCCATCAAGCTGTTAAGGCTACAGGACGTCTCAAAGCAACAGACAAACATACACCCGAAAAACATAACCCTCCTTCTGGGGCAGTCGGGTAAAAACGGACCACATTGAACAGTCGTGTAAAAAAAAAAAAAGTGGTTTTCTAAATGCCACATGATAATACCAGGCGTTTTAACGTATCACTCAACAAATTAATGTTTTTGTTTTCCTCCCATTCTCATACATGATAGTGATAGGTAGTTACAAAACAATTGAACTAATCGATCTCAATAATGCGATTAGTAAAAAATATCGTTACTTTTTCGTTTATCGATAAAGTTTCGTAATTTCACACAGTGCTAATCAATGAAGGTTGACCTTGGGGGTAAAATAATTGATAAGCTAACCGATGATCGTTAAAACTGATCAGGTTACTGTATGTAGAATGTAGATAACACACCTTTCGTGAAATTAGTACAAGGTTACTACTATTTCGCATTTGTTTTCGTATCAAAATAATGTCAATGACAGTCAACATAGCTGATGATAGCATGAAATCGGTTTCCGAAAGTAAATGAGGCGGGCGTTAGAATGTGCGAAATTATTGTAGTAGGAGAAGTAATTCAAATTTTCTGTTATTTGGAGTAAAATGAGTTTTCCGTGTTCCAGAAATGTGATTATGACACTTTTTAACAGGTAGGCAGGTAACATTAATTTTCTTATTAAATATTGAGAATATGTGTCGCACTCGCACAACATAAAATAGATTCAACATTTTCTTTTATTTGGAGTACAATGTGTTTCAATGTTTCTGTAATGTAGTTGACATTTTTTTAATAGGCAAGTAGGTAACATGAATTTTCTTTTCATGACATAAAGCTGCATCAAACGATGAGAGACAAAAATAATGTGTCGCATCGCACAACAAAATAGATTCAACACAACATCATTTTCTGTTATTTGGAGTAAAATGTGTTTTCAATGTTCCTGAAATACCTAGTTGTGACATTTTTTAATAGGTAAGTAGTTAAAATTAATTTTATTTTCACGAAATAAGCTGCATCAAACGTTGGGAGACAAAAATAATGTGCCACATCGCACAACATAAAATAGTTTCAATACAACATCAATTTGTGTGAACATAAAATTCTGCGCTACTTAACTCCGAAATAAATTAATGAGAGATGGAATGGAAGAAGAAAAACAAAATGCTAAGATGAGCATCATCATTTCAGCCGAAAGACGTCCACTACTGGACATAGGCCTCCCCCAATTAAGGGGGGGCAATTAAGATGAGCATACCTAATGCAAAACATTATGCACAATCTACATGTCGGGTTTTTATTTGTCTAGAACTATATTGAAAGCGACCTTGCAAAGGAATACATTATCCGAAGAGCCAAAGAACTTAATACAGTATAAGTGGTTGCGATTCCCTCAATTGCCTTTATAACTTCGTAGAAAGATAAGCAGTTGACTGTTCTAATTTTCTTTTTGTACTATCTAGATCGCCATTACCATTTATTATGCACTAGTTCCTTTGAACTAGGACGGTTGAAAGCGAAACCTTAGACTTCAAAGGTCGAGTTTAATTTGCAAGAATCGATCAATACCCTTAACAATGGCTGTTTATAATAACACGACAACGTAGCCTGTGTAATACAATAGTAAAGGGTGGAAAGCTTGTGTTTATATTAAATGCTTCCTCCGATTATGTGGCCCAGACGTATTATACTTATGAGACTTAGTAGAGCTCCTTTGTGGAAGAGTTCGTTCGGGGAAGTACTACCACCATATCTACTTCTCCGCCAAATAGTGATGCTTGCATTGCTGTGTTTCGGGTACGGGTGCCGGTGAAGTTACAATCACATGAGACTTTCCATCTTCATGTCTCAGTTTAGCGAACCGACTTGCGGTACCATTTAAGTAACAGCCTAGTTGGTATTGAAGTTGTTATGGGCAAAGGTAACCGCTTAACATCAGGTGGGCCTTTAGCTCGTTTCGCCATTCTATACTATAAAAAATAAAAAAGTTAGGAATAAATATTGTTAAGTCGGATAGACGGGTATTGATTGTCAGACTGTGAAAGGAAGATAAAGCGCAAATGTTTTACACTTTAATTGCAATCAGTCAACAATTTAAGGCTTTTAAGGTCACTGATAAAGATAATAAATAATCTTTAATGCTTCATTTATATCTTGATGTGCAATGGCAGCAAGTAAGCTCAAGGCTAAGCTCCTATTAAAAGGGTTTGTTCGATATGGAGAGATTTTTGACTAGCTTTTGTTTAGAAAATAATGTTTACAATATTTTCAATGTTCGGCAATCACGCTTTCGCTTTTGTTGCTTATGTCAAAAAGCCATTTGCAATTTACAAAACGGAAAACTAAACTAAACACTGCACAATGCTTTACGAGAAAATTGCTCGTGTTTGTAGTACGCATTGCTACATTTAAGTATTCAGAGGCGTAAACAGTATTTAACTTAATTATTTTGGTGCTAGATCACGATTAAAATAATATTTGAATAAGTACACATTAAATATACAATTTGCGATGCCATCTTTTATTCATAACTTTTCGTAGCAGGTGTAAACCAAAATATTAACCCCCAGTTGCTGGAAGGCTGATCAATTTGATCTGTTGTCAAATCTCATGTTAGCTCCTGTGATTGGCCGGTAAAAATGTTAACAACCAATCACAACGCTTGACCTGAGATTTGACAGCTGATTAGTAAATTTTTGCGTTGACCACACTTTCGAAAACTGGGGGTAAGTGCTTTATTAAATAAATAAACTGCTGTTACTTTAAGAATAAAAAGTATAATTTTCAGTAATTGTTCCAAAGTTAACAAGCATATAATGTGTTCTGAGTATTTTTACGACATTAATTAAATGTTAACAAGAATTAGACAATCGCTTTTCTTTTCAATTAAACTGAACGTTACTGCAATATTTTTTATATTCTTTAGTCACGGCTGAATCAGCAATTTCCTTATCGAAAGCATTTAACCAATGTCAAGGCAAACTAGTCAATGAATCAAGTGCACCAAGGTTTACGAGTCAAACTACAAGAACTTACGTTGGCAGTGAATGGAGTTAAATAACGTCACAGCGTGTGACCTGCTGCGTTAAAGGGTTAAATTACAACTACATATTTGCTTACGATATTTATGAGATGAGATACCTTACAAAGCAATGATACATGCATAAAAATAATACGTTTCTCCCACTTGCTCGGAAATTAGTTCATTATTCAAAAAAATAATTAACATCAATCGGCTCTTTTCCGTACGCCACGAAATAACAGGCCAGTAACACGACAATTATAGAAATAAGTGGACAGTTTTTATTTTTTTAAATTATGCTACCGAGGTGTTCAAGTACACACGCACATAAATTAGGTGTTTTTAGGTACAAAATATTTATCATTATAAAAGCTGAATGCGCATTTTTCTTTCAAAACTTTGAAAATAGAACAAGAACCACGCGCGGACGAATTGGTGTGAATGAAAATTAGATACTGTGGTGTTTCCTCGCAAATGACAGAAAATTACTATACAAGTCTCGGCCGAAATAGCAATTAACAGGCTCGTTTAGTTAAAAAGGAGTCGGTTAACGCCTCGTCCTTTTAAAATCATTTCGGAAGTACTCGGCTTCACCTCGTACTTCCAATATTACTCGGCCGTCAATTGCTTCATTTCAGGCCTCGACAGTAATGTACCATTTCTCCCACTTGCTCGGAAATTGGTTCATTATTCAAAAAAGAGAATACAACAATCGGCTCTTTTCCGTACGCAACGAAATAACAGGCCGGTAATATCCAACAGGACAATAATAGAAATTGCTGGACACTTTTTATTTTTTAAATTATGCTACCGAGGTTTTTAAGTACACACTTACATAAATTAGGTGTTTTTAGGTACAAAATATTTATCATTATACAGGCTGAATGCGCATTTTTTTTTCAAAACTTTGAAAATAGAACAAGACCCGCGCACGCGCGCGAATTGGTGTGAATGAAAATGAGATACTGTTGAATCAATTTGTGTTGTGTTTCCTCGCAAATAAGAGAAAAGTACTATACAAGTCTTGGCCGAAATAGCAATTAACGGCCTCGTTTAGTTAAAAAGGACTCGGCTTGCGCCTCAAACAACAAAACACATAACATAACATCACGCCTGTATTTCCCCGAAGGGGTAGGCAGAGGTGTATAGTACACCCACATTTCGCCAGTTATGTTGTAAGTCCCATGTAATAGGGGGCGAGCCTATTGCCTATTGCTATTGCTTGCGCCTCGTCCTTTTAAAATCACTTGGGAAGTAGTCGGCTTCGCCTCGTACTTCCAATATTACTCGGCCGTAAATTGCTTCATTTCAGGCCTCGACAGTAATGTACTATTATTTCCAGTGTTTCAGGTTATTTTGAGAGTAAGGGAGTAAGGAAAAACAGAATTCATCAGCTATTATTATCTTCCCACGCCAATAAGGTTTGGTTTATTTTTAAATTGTATTTTTGGCAAACAAGATTTTGGCACTGAATGGTGACTCAATACTAAACCCGTTATGGCAATAGAAACAGTGATTAATTGTGTAACAGTGATACAATATTTCCGTATGTATCTGGCTCATCGCCTACGATTATTGAATAACACACTTTCATGCAATGACTTTTACAGTAAGTGTAGGAAGAAACTAGATCAAACCACTTAATTTTTATTTTGCTTGTAAGAATTCTGTACCAATTAGGGATTATTGGTGTCGATTCTCTTGTTCACGAACTAAACTTATTATAAACTATCGCTCTCTTTTACTAATATTAGATACAAGAAAGGGATGGCAACAATTTAGACGACCTCTGTGGTCTAGTGGATAGTTAGAGTGTCGGACTGCTGATCACGAGGTCGTGGGTTCGATTCCCACAGGACACAAATATTTGTGTGATGAACATAAGTGTTTGTGTTTGTCTGTGTGTTTCTTATGTATTATAATAAGTATGTACTTACAAAGAAAAAAAGTATGTAAGTATTATATCCATTGTCTAGTACCCATAGTACAAGCTCTGCTTAGTTTGGGACTAGACGGTGCTGTGTAAAAATGACCGAAAAATATTTATTATTATTATATCCATTGTCTAGTACCCATAGTACAAGCTTTGCTTAGTTTGGGACTAGATGGTGCTGTGTAAAAATATCCCAAAAATATTTATTTATTTATTTTAATATTTATTTATTTAATTTTAGTACTGTCAAATTCGTCGGTATTAAAATTTCCATACAAGTTTAGTCGTGATCTCGGAACGTGCCCACTAAAATACAAATAAAAGGAACACGTTAACTAATTTGAAAAAACTAAAATTGTTGTTGTTGTTACCTTTCTTAGTATAATATAATGGGCTGGTTTCCGCAACTCCACGTCCAAGAATGTATTTTGCGTTTATTCCTTTCTTATATCTACTATTAATAAAAGAGAGCGATAGTTAAAAATAAGTTTAGTTCATGAACCAGAGAATCGACACCATTGTCTTCTTGTTGGAAATACCAAACGAGTAAACATAGAAATTACCGCAAGGTTGTGGTTTACCATGAAGTTGAATAAATTCTTCGAGTTAGTATTAATCACCATCTGAGCGTATAAATATTTACAGTCGTAAATAGCAGTGAGGTAAAGTCCTGCGAGCTTAGCTCAGTTTTATTTTTATTTCCTATTCCTAAATTCAAATGCATTATTTTTAAACGTTATGTTGTTTACCAAGTAAAATGGCATGTATCTCGTCACCGATTATTTGGATCTGACAAGTTTTATCAATAGGGAACTAAAGGCCCCATAACCCATAATTAATTACCTTTGGTTTGTTAACAATAATTCTATAAAATGTATCTCAAAGAATCTGACTGAATCATATACTTATTTATCAACAATAATTTTATTGTCCTACACTTTATGATGTTACCCACGTCAAGAATACTAGTTAATTACAATGGACAATTATAAAAAAAATCCTCAAAAAATACGTTTCGCGGATTTTCTCTTTTTCACGAACTCTCTTTTACTAATGGCAGAGACAAATAAGGGATGGCAACAATTTTAGATATGTCAAATTAGTTTACTTGTTAATCATTAATCATATTTTTTTGTTTGCTAAAAATTTTTGTACTTTAGTTGGCACGTTCAGAGATCACGACTAAACTTGTATGGAAATTTTTATTCCGACTAATTTGACAGCACTAATATTGTTTCCATCTCTTTCTTGTATCACTATTAGTAAAAGAGAACGATAGTTTAAAATAAGTTTCGTTCGTGAACAAGAGAATCGACACCATTGCCCGAAAATTGTTAATTTTACTTTAAGATGTCTAAAATAACGAAAATTTACACATGATTTTTAACATTGAAAATGATTTTTTATGTAATTTTGGGTAAATTTCAATTGTAAGCATTTAAGTTCACAACATCGGCTATGGCCGAACTATGGTTCACAATAACTTTGTACACATTATCCCAGAGTCATATTAAATTACTGCGACCTCGTAGGCAAGCGATAGGTTACTAAACGATTAATCGCCTATTCGGATCATTGGTGTGTATTTCACACGCGATATCGCTAATACCCGATAGTATTTACCACTGGTTGAACTAAACGGTCCTAGAATAAGGCAGTGTTCGTTGACCTAAATCACACCTCTGCCGTAGTAAGTGCTATCTATTATACGTTCTGTTCCCCTGCTTTGATGAACACAAATATACAATTATCCCTGTCTAGTTTCGCGTGGAAACTAGATTATCAATAGTTGGTTAAGCATTGTTTGCAATTTGATTCATGAAGAACCAGTTTCCAGTTCACGACTGGTCATGGATTTCTCCTAAAATATTATTGAACCTTTATTTTGTCTTCTCTTTTACTTACAGTTTGACTTTAGGGTCTTAGGATTGTTGAACAACATCATCATCTCAGCAATATTTCATTTACCATAGGGTCTCTTCATAAGCCTTCATTACTAACGGTTTTGAGTTGCTTCTATCCAACGGCTCCCCACAACCCCAATTAGGTCGTATATCCATCAAGTTATCAACGTACAAATCAAAGTATACAATTATCAACGTATACATTGAACAACGTAGGATTAATAGTGATCAACATCATCATCCTCCGAGCCTTTTTCCCAATTATATTGGGGTCGGCTTCCAGTCTAGCCAGATGCGGCTGAACATCAGTATTTTACACGGAGCGACTGCCATCAGACCCCCGCAACCCATTTACTGGGTAATACCGACATTCGGAGGTTAGACCAGTTGTCAGACTTTCAGGCTTCTGAATACCCGCAATGACTGCCAACCGGGACCGACAGCTTAACGTGCTCTCCGAGGCACGGAATAGCACATATTAAAATAAAATTATAATTTAAAAAATGATCAACGTATACAATGACCAACGTACACAATGATCAACGTATATTAATAGTGATCAACACATATTAAATTAAAATTTTAATTCAATAAAATACTACTAAAGTACCATATACTGAATAATGTGACATAAATAAAATACGCGTCGAATTGAGAAACTCCTCCTTTTTTTCGTCGGTTAAAAATACAGTAGATGTGACAGAAAAGTGAAAATATATAAAGTCAATAACGCAACTGAGTCATCCGTAACCTTTGTTTTGAGCTGCCCACGAAATAGGCTAGACACTGCCTATTTGAGTGGTTATCGATGGCATAATATTAAATTAGTATTTCATTCAATTTAAATGCAACTGACATCTAACGTGTCGATTATCTTGTTCAAGAACTAACTTATTTTAAACTATCGCTCTCTTTTACTAATTGTAGATACAAGAAAGGGATGGCAACAATTTAAAGCTGTCAAATTAGTCGGAATTAAAATGTCCATACAAGTTTAGTCGTGATCTCGGAACGTGCCCACTAAAATACAAAGAAATAATGTAACACGTAAACTAATTTGACAATTCTAAAATTGAGGCCATCCCTTTCTTGTATCTACTATTAGTAAAAGAGAACAATAGTTTAAAATAAGTTTAATTCGTGAACAAGAGAACCGACACCAGTGTCCTCTAAACGTGAGGAAATCCTTACAACTATCTGGCAAATAGATGATTGCAGCAAAATGTTATCAGCCACCATTTAAAACGCCCACCATATGAAGTAGTTACTTCTTCTCCTCTGTATTATGATGATGACGACTCTCTTTCTCCTAGCCTTTTTCCACCTATGTTAGGGTCGAATTCCAGTCTAACAGGTCGCCAGATGGTAAGCGATTACCGCAACTCGCCGCAGTTGCCGATGCGTTGCTTACGTTTTAAAAAGACGTATGTTCTTGTTTAGAAGGCTTTTTATGACAAGACATAGACCAGTAAGCCTCTAGACGCCGGTTAGCTGGACACCCCCGGTCACAGCGCATATGCTCTACCACTGCATATCATACGTCCCTCCGTCAATCGGAACGTCACTCAATCAGCGAGCGGCACCAATCATAAGGAATCATACCACCGAACTTTTGAGCCGGCCAATCATAACGCGCCGTCCGCCCCCCTGACCCCACCAACGTTTTACGACTGCATTCGAATACAAAACTTTGTTTATGCGGAGTCTTGAAGCTTACTGGTCTGTGTGACAAGACTTAAATTGTTCTACAATGTACAAATAAATAATCACCTTTCGCTCAGCAACAAATAAAAGAAGACTTACCTAAGGCATCAGACAGGACATGCAAGAACACGCCCTTCATATTCATATGTCCCGGGTCGTGGGCTGCTCTGCAGGGCGTCTGCTTGTTATTTTTTGGTACTTTGTCAGGTTTCGGTGGGACCATCTCGTCCGTTTCTTCGGTATCTGTAGCATTGTGACCTAAGGCCATGTCCGCGTTGCTGTTGACGATTTCAGTGAGATGCCTCACGTTGGCTGGTGGTGGAACCCCGCCGTGAGAATGGCCGTGGCCGCCGCCGTGATCTATGGTACAAATGTTTAGTTTAGAAATAATGGCGAACTTACTATGTTGTTTGGTAAAGGTAAGGATCCTTCAAAACAAAAACAGATAGAAGGCACTTCGAATGTAGAGCAAATTGTATCGGTGCGAATGATAAGGAAAGGCGCCGTGTCTAACATGCCTAGTCCACATTAGGTACTAGTACTACTAATCATTGTTTCATGCTGGCGATTTTCCTGTCCAATTTGTATGATTAAAATTAGAATTTGTATGGTAACTTTTCTATAACGTTTTATGAGCAAACTTTCTCCATACTTTTCTTTTAGTAGTGGTAGAGCTCCTTTGTGAAAGAGCTCGTCTGGGGTAGTACTACCACCGTACCTACTTCTCCGCCAAACAGACATTGCTTGCATTGCTGTTTCGGTCTAAGGGTACGCGCGCCGGTGAAAATACAATCACATGAGACTTTCCATTTTTATGTCTCAGTTTGGCGAACCGACTTGCTGTACCATTTAGGCAACAGCCTAGGTGGTATTGCAGTTGTTATGGTCAAGGTAACCGCTTAACATCAGGTGGGCCTTTAGCTCGTTTCGCCATTAAATACTATGAAAAAAAAAATTGGCAGAGTGTAGATAGTTTCAAGTCCTACTTTAGAACTAGGCTCATATTCACGTAGAGGCACTCAGCTGCTTCTGGGTAAAAAAGTGCACGGTGTAATCAAAACTTTCGTCGTGTGTTTTTGCATGCCAGTAGGCCAGTACGAATGCGGGCTATAAACATAGCCTTATTCTATTTACAGTATGGTCAACTTTCGGACTCACCAGATGACTAATGAAATAAAACAATTCAAATAGGTAAATTACATAAATTACGGTGAATAAATCAATAAATATCTTCGGGACATTTTTACACAGCACCATCTAGTCCCCAACTAAGCAGAGCTTGTGATATGGGTACTAGACAATGGATATAATACTTATATACTTTTTTTTTTGTAAATATATAATTATAATACATAAGAAACACCCAGTCCAACACAAACATTCATGTTCATCACACATATATTTTGTGTCCTGTGGGAATCGAACCCACAACCTCGTGATCAGCAGTCCGACACTCGAACCACTAGACCACAGAGGTCGTCAAATCATCAATGTTCATGAATATATACATGATGTTCATATATATATGATGTGAATCATGTTTTTTTATTACTATTACAACTAAAATCATGCATAACCAAAACATATTCTGATAATTCGAACCGGAAAACATTGGTTAACCGTTCCTCAGAGGAAGTAAAAAACACGAGTTAGCAAAATTCCAAATTTGACTTGGATCATCACGCCTGTATTTCCCCGAAGGGGTAGGCAGAGGTGTAATAGTACACCCACATTTCGCCAGTTAGGTTATAGTCCCATGTAATAGGGGGCGAGCCTATTGCCATTGACCGGGCACAAATCCAGACTTCAGGCTGCTACTGAGAATTTCCTAATGAAAAAACCCAATAACACTTTTCCCGACCCGGGAATCGAACCCAGGACCCCACGCTCAGCAGTCGCGCTTGCAACCACTAGACCAACGAGGCTGTCAGTCTTGTTTTTAAACAAGTTATAAATATTTATGATTTAGATCCACTGCCTCCATCGGTCGTAAAGAATGTTTGCATTAAAATGACGCAATGGCAAGGTCTTATACCAATACCACTTATATTTACTCTGTCAGAGTTAAAAAGATTAGGGTTTCATTCATTAATTTAACTGTTATTTTTGTTATACAACGTGTTATTGAAATAACTGAAAATCTCTTTTTTTCTTTCTTTCTTTTTTTTATAGTATAGGATGGCGAAACGAGCTAAAGGCCCACCTGATGTTAAGCGGTTACCTTTGCCCATGACAACTTCAATACCACCTAGGCTGTTGCCTAAATGGTACCGCAAGTCGGTTCGCCAAACTGAGACATGAAGATGGAAAGTAAGTAAGTAAGTCTTAAGGGGTCATTGTACTCATCAGTATGAACAACTTTATCTATGGGACCAACACTGAAATTGCGAAAAAAAAACAGCTGTTACCTTAATTTGTGTTCACATAAATCGATAAAATGTAGGGAACACCAGGTTTTTTCGCGATTTCAATGTTGGTCCCATAGTAAAACTTGTTCATACTGATGAGTACAATGACCCCTTAAGAGGTTTTCAGTTATTTCAATAACACGTTGTTTACCGTAAATAACAACTGTTTTAAGGCTATACGTGGAATTTTAAAGTAGGAAACTATTGCGTGTAGAACAACGGTTAATTCGGATAAATAGACTCGGATTGAAACAATAAAATTTTAGAGTACATAGCGGCACGCGTCTGTATTGAACGGAGTTAGATAGAAAATCGAATCAATCTCTTTGTAAAGCCGTTGACTTAAATCGCGAACGCAGAAATAGATTTTAATCAGAGTCAGGGCGATTCCTGTCCTGTCAGTGATTGGTATTAATATTTAGTAACATTATTGGTAGATATGTACTGTCCTGTTAACAGGAAAATATATCGATTAATAATACATGGAACGGATCGATTTTAAAGTAGGTATTCCGCAAATATCCGTTGCTAATCATGTCTTTAGTTTTTATTAATGTGTTTTGATTGCAAGGGATGCCTTAAATGTAGGTTTAAAAAAACTAATTAATTAAGTATTTTGATTACATAAAAGGAGCTTTCTGCATCATGAATTATCATGGAATTTATAGGTACCTCAAATAAGATATCTCCTTGGAAGCAGTAGCAGGAGGCAGGACTGCCGTAATCATATCGCTCGGCAGGCCGATTTGTGATTGGAGTCAATGTCTGTATTTGCGCATCCAATACTATTTTATTGTTTGTCGTGTCTCACCCACGTAAAAAATGAATTGAAACACGATGTAACTTTTTTTTGGCATAAAACATCAAGCATATTATAGAGACGTAATCACATCAAGCGATTCTGCCAATTTTCGACTAACTAGGTAGCTCCATAACGTGGGCGTGATATTGACCGAGCCAATAGGAGCACACCTAAGCGCTCGTGACTTGATATTTATCTGTGCGAATAAATAGAACCGTTTCAGAACTTATTGGACAGCTGGTTATTCATCTCGCTATAGCGTTTAAAAGGACGCTCCCAAAACGTAATTCCCACCCTCGCACTCCCCTTACACTCCGCAACTGCGGGCCGCTCTCCTCAATTTTATGCGAGTTGCAATAGAACTCATTTTCGAGAAAATCGTACTCGCGCGTTTTACCACGGAAGTAAATGACGTAAGTCGAAAAACAGTTTTCGTTTTATTACAAGAATAATAAATAATCTATACAAATTTCCTCTAACCAGTATTTAATCAACTTTATTATCTTCCTATCTGCATAAATTTTATACAGCTAACATGAATAATAATGTAGAAATATTCGATAAATCTCTAAAAACGCATTGAAAAAATAAAAGTATCGAACAAAAACCGGCCAATAGCATGTCGGGCCATGCTCAGTATTATAGGGTTCCTTAAGTAGGTGTACAAACGAATCAAATCGAATATTAATCATGGCTATTTTAGTTTTTGCAATAATTGGCAGCATTCGCGACTCAGAGCGTGTTGTTAGTAGCGCCATCTAGCGATAAATTCAAGAAGCCAAATTTAAGAAGTCTGATTGATGTCAAAGTTACTTTTTGTGATTTTTTCAAATAGAAAGTAGCTAAAGGAGCATTATTTGCCATGATAATTTTTCTCTAAGGTCAATGACCTTTGAACTAGGACGTTTTATGTATTTTTCAGTTTTCTGTCTATAACTCAAAAAATTATAATCACATTATACTCGAAATAATTTTAAAAGAGAGTTTTCACAAAGGTCTATCAATGTGGAAGATTATAAGTTTCTACGTTGCATAGTGTAGAAATGGCAGGGGGGGGGACACATTGCAAGCCACTTTGGCGGGCTATATTTCGCAGATGGTACACCTGATAAAAAAGTGATGTATGAAACATTACCTTCATTTTAGTAGACCTATTCAATGATACCCCACACGATGGGGTGCAGCGAAAAATTTTTTTTTTTTCCCCTTTCACATGTATGGGCGCCACCCCTAAAGAACGTAAAAACTATTTTTTTATTCTTTTAAAATTGAGATCTATATGCAGACTATTTTTTAACAAAATTTCATTTACTTATGTTTATAACTGTAGAAGTTATTAAGCTGTAAAGGATTAGGACAGACGGACAGACGGACAGACGGACGGACATGACGAAACTATAAGGGTTCCTTGTAGGACTTCGGAACCCTAAAAATCAACCTATTGTCTAGTCAAACGATAGATAAAGGTACAAAAAAACATATATCTAAATTACACATTCATAAAGTATGTGTTCGACTCGGCATATGTTTTCAAAAAGTCACCTCATTTTGGGAGCCTACTCTTAACCTCTAGTATGTCGCAATTCCAGACACAATTAAAATTCTATTAGGTCTCGTGTGTAGATTTTCGTTCGAGGGGTTAATGGTTGATGACATAAAAATACTCACCATGAAAAAGGAACAGCCCCACAATATTGAGCAGCAGTCCGAGGGTACCCACTGCGACTAATAGCTTCGCATCGTGTATCATCTCGATCTCAATGAACCTCTTCACAGCCTCCACAGTTATGCTGAAGCACAGCGCTACGAGGAAGACTGCGTTGACCAGCGCGCCCAATACCTCGGCGCGGGCCCATCCGAATGTGTTCTTTGACCATTTCTTTGGTGACATCTGTGTACAAAATGTACGATGATAAATATTTTTTCTCCCACTTGCTCGGAAATTGGTTCATTATTCAAAAAAAAGAATACATCAATCGGCTCTTTTCCGTACGCAACGAAATAACAGGCCAGTAATATCCAAGACGACAATAATAGAAATTGATGGACAGTTTTTATTTTTTAAATTATGCTACCGAGGTTTTTAAGTACACACTTACATAAAATAGGTGTTTTTAGATACAAAATATTTCTCATTATAAAGGCTGAATGCGCATTTTTTTTTCAAAACTTCGAAAAGAGAACAAGTACCGCGCGGGGACGAATTGGCACGAATGAAAATTAGATACTGTTGAAATAATTTGTGTATTGTTTCCTCGCAAATGAGAGAAAAGTACTATACAAGTCTCGGCAGAAATAGCAATTAACGGGCTCGTTTAGATAAAACTTTTAAAATCACTTCGGAAGTATTCGGCTTCGCCTCGTACTTCCAATATTACTCGGCCGTCAATTGCTTCATTTCAGGCCTCGACAGTAATGTACTATTACTTCTGATACCTACTGTACATACTGGTAACAATTATTTTATTTTCTTCGTACGAGGTAAACTCAAAAACTAATTATCTTTTTTTTTACTTCGTATTGTGTATGTCGAATGTCTCAAATTCATAGGGGGCTCGTGACGAAGTAACCAACGCGCGGATTGTACAATCTGCGAGGTTTAGCTGCACTTGCCGCGGTCAGTACGTGGATGGGTGACCGTTTCGTTAAACATCGAGACCCCTCTGTACCTCGGAGAGCACTAATATCTGTGTCGTTACGGGTAGTCAGAGCCTGAAAGTCTGACAACTGGTCTAACCTCCGAATGTCAGTATTACCCAGCAACTGGGGGTCTGATGGCAGTCGCTCCGTGTAAAACACTGATGTTCAGCCGCATCTGGTTAGACTGGAAGCCGACCCCAATATAATAGGGAAAAGGCGAAGAGGATGTATGTCTCAAATTCATAGTTTTACGAGAAGTGAAAGATATCAAGGGCAGATTCGAAACAAAAGAAGATTAGGTCCCAAAATCTTGTTCATTCAGTAAGACCTTGCGCTGTGCCTTGTGTGTGCAAGAAGGAAGGAGTTTGGATGACTTTTAAGATTTCGCAGCATGATTCATTTATAGATCCTTATAGTGTTTGATACATGGGAATTTACATTATTCTTAATATGTAATTATGATGATGTCATGAGCCCAATCGGTTCATTGAGTCAACATAATGACTCAACTTCTGTGTGAAAGGGAAAGCATTGATGGGAACATTTTTGTCTTATAAGCATAATTGAATTTTCCTCTTTTAAGTTTGTAACAGACATTTATAAATAAGGAAAAAAATACAGAAAACTTAACGTTTTTTTTGTAATCTAGCTACCTATAAATAAACACACAATTAAATGGGGTCTCTGGATTAAATCAGTCAGTGTCGTTTACAAAGTGCACAATTTGAAATCAGCTGATTAGAAATGAATTAGAAACACAGTCAATCCTGCATGCATGAGAACACGAACGAAAATGTTTGCGGGGGACAGGGGGCGGACGGCGTGTTATAATTGGTCAGCTCAAAAATTCGGTAGTATGATTGGTGCCGCTGGCTGACGGATTGACGTAAGGATTGGCGACGGGGCGAATGTTATGCAGTGCTGCTGCATATGCTTAGTGACCGGGGGTATCCGGCTAGTTAGCGTCTATAGGCTTACTGGTCTGTGATTAGAAACAATGATGTAATATTAACTCTTATCTTTTTTTGTTCTAAGAAGGTACGCACGGCTACATATATCAAGCTATACATGTTCAGTATAACAACACATTTTTCGGAAAGCCTAATACCATGTGGGGTCAGCTTATTCTGGAAATGTATAGCTTGATATGTAGCTATGTGTACATACTAAGTCTACAATTTGCCACAATTTCTTTACATTTGGACAACATTGTCCAGGGAATGTATAATAGTGTTAGGAATATATAGCAATACAACAGTATTTCTACAACTTTTTATTGAAATAACTGAAAACCTCTTCAGGTGGATTGTACTCATCAGTATGAACAACTTTTACTATTGGACCAACCCTGAAATCACAAAAAAAAACAGCTGATCCTAATCCCTACATTTTGACAATTTATGTGAACACAAATGTAGGGAACAGCAGTTTTTTTTTCGCAATTTCATGTTTGGTCCCGTAGTAAAAGTTGTTCATACTGATGAGTATAATGACCCCTTAAGAGGGTTTCAGTTATTTCAATAACATGTTGTATGAAACATAAAAGTAAGTGATTCAACTTTGAGACAATGGACACAAAGGCAAACACATAGGTACTTATATTGCCATACACTTGTGTGTTTTATATAATAAATAGGTTATTAAACATACAATAACATTCACCAGTACCCAAAAAAATAAACACCTTAAACACGAC
The DNA here is from genome assembly GCA_949699075.1 of Asteroscopus sphinx. Classification (NCBI taxonomy): domain Eukaryota; kingdom Metazoa; phylum Arthropoda; class Insecta; order Lepidoptera; family Noctuidae; genus Asteroscopus; species Asteroscopus sphinx. The sequence continues at coordinate 23,889,989 of OX453007.1, forward strand.
ATTAGCAAGGAAAACAAATTATTTATTGAATACTTCAACAACAAGTATGTGAACAAGCTCAATAATAATAATTAAACAAAACTCAGACATTATCAGTGCTCGAATTTATGTTAATAGCACAAGAGAACTTACCTTAACTGATAAAAATGCGATAACAAGTGCAGCAACATCGCTTAGCATGTGAAATGAGTCTGCTACAAGGGCCATTGAGTTAGTGATGTATCCAACAATCAGCTCCACAAAGAAGAAGCTGCCTGTTAGCCATAACATCGACAATAGTCGGCATTTTTTTCCTGAGAACCTCCCCATGATTTCTGTTGGAAGAAAATTAATATAAAATCTATGCAATTTCAGTATGTAAGTTTTTTTTGGAGAATGCACACTATTGATAGATTTGGGATATCAAAATGGGGTGTTGAGCATTAGGAAGTGTGCAAACATTGCTTGTCTATCTCTTCTCAATCAAAATTAATATCCTACCTATCCATGATTTGTGCTACTACAGATAGAAATTTGACATAAGCTCTAAATAAATTATGTCAAATTTCTATCTTTAGTAGGTCAAATCGAGGATAGATAGGATACAAATTTTGCCCATCTGGTTATAAAGGGGGCAATTAATTATTGAATTCCACATTTTTGTTTCAAATAAACATTGCCGAAATTAAGTGGATATAACAACATTGTTTTTCATAATTTTTCAACATCTAAGTGACAGATGAAAACAATAATCAATAGCAACATCAATACATCAAAAATTAAATTAAACTGATATTTTTAAATTACATCTTTAATAGAAGAGGCCCTAGATATCACTGGAACGATGTGGTGGAAAACGATCTTCTGCAGATTCGAGCCAGTGATTGGCAAGATACTGCCAGATTGTGGCAAGTGGTGTTCTCTCATTTTGCAGGCCAAGACACATTTTGGGTTGCTGCGCCAACAGTTTAAGTAAGTAATAGAAGAGGTGGGGTGGTGGTCAAAAGCAAGAACATTAGGAATATAAAAAGTAGAATGTAATTGTCTTCAGTCTTGCATAGATTTAAGTATTTCAATGGCAAAGAGGTACATACCTAATTGGTAAATACAGTTATTTGCAGAACACATACTTAATTTGTTACCATAAAATCAAAGATGCAAATTGGCATGTCTATAAAAAAGATAAATAAATATATTTCAGCTTTCTTAACTGATACATTACAGGGGTCCTCCGAATCATATGAGAGGGCAGGGGATAACCTATTTAAGCACATATCTGAATAAATAAAAAAAAACATTTTAAGAACATACCTTTTATATTAAATGTAAAATGGTTGTTTTTTTACACTTGTAAGTGTTAAAGATTTTATTAAATAAAATAGGTATCACTTGAATCACTGTATTTATAAAGAGTTAAAAGATCACACATCGTGCTACAGCTACCATGACACAGACAAGATGAAAAGAAGCGAACACAGATACGTTAAAGTCATAGACTATAACAAACATGCGTTCAGTAATAAACTATTAATTAATAAAAAATGTTTATATAATTGAGTATTATTTATGCCAATTACAATTTTAACAGTAAGCTATGTATATCAGTTTATCATAAATAAATAACAGGCATTGTTCATTGACCTGCAAGTTGGTCAATGAACATTTATTTGTTTGTGTTTCCTTTTTTACACTGGAATAACTAAGAACTTCATCTACATATTATTAAAAAAATCCATAATTATTATGTTTATACATTCTGAAAGTGATATGGGCTCAACAACCTGTCTTAAAAGAACAACATAGCAAACTAAAGGCATGGCACATGAGCCACATAATGTATTCTAAACAGGGAATTATTTATTCATATCAGAAATAATCTTGACAACGAAACACGCGTGAGTCATGCATATTTCCAAGATTTAGGGTCATGTACCATGAGCAAAAAGATACTTACTGGGTATTAAATTCCTGCGCTTTAAAAGCTTCGATGGTGATGCTAATCTTCCATCAGGTGCTTATAACTCAGTTGGTACACTAAATATGCACACTCATTTCACAACAATAGGTTAACGTTCTAATACAATATTGATTCTACTCTTGCCAGACATAAACATAGAACACCGCGAATACTTGATAACGTAAACATCTAACACTACTAGGTGAATAAAAAATAAATATATTCTACTGTTGAACGCAGATTTCTGTAGAAATAATAAATAATCCCTTAAAAATGAAATTGTAATGTGAAAGTAGATGGAATAACCGTGTCGACACAAATTTTGGTACACTTATAATTTTGCTGTAAAGCCAATGAACGAAGAAAACAGATAAACGTTTGGTGTGCCGTGGATCATGTTATTTCACTTTATTGTAACAAAATTTATGACGAATCGCTAAGCTCGATATGCTCTAGCGAAATCCACACAATAATCTATTTGATTGATCCTGCCTGCTGTCAAGTCAAACTGTCAATGTGTCATTTTTTTTTTTTTTTTTTATTTATTCATGACCATGGATACATGTCCTTCAGTCGTAATCATTGAACATATTATACTTGTATCCTAGTAAAGTGATGGAAACTTTACTAGGTTTCTGAGGGGATGATGAGATAATACGAAAGTCATGTTTTTCAACTTTGTACCATTTATCCACACTTGTACACGTTAACGAGCACTTAACATTTAATAATCCACCATTATTACACATTAACACTCGAAGAAACACAAATTTTGGAAAATAATAAAAAATCCACAACACGATCTTTACGAATTTTCCCGCTAACCGACCGTCAATGTGTCAATGACATCAGGGTTGCTAGATCAAGTTTCTGAATTTACCCCATATCCATATATTTTTCCCCAACATTATATGTTTTGCAACTTTTTTCTTCATTTCTTTTTCAAACAATAAATATTACAAATTGAAAAATATAAGACTGTTTATTCGAAATTGCTATTATAATATTTTATAGTGTATAGTGGATGATATTTAAAAAATAAAAAATAAAATAAAATGCATTTATTTCAGGTATGTACCCATATGACATAAAATTACATAAAATATAGACACAAAACACATATTTATAATTACAATAATAACATTCACAATCACATTCATTTTACTGACATTCAGGCACTACCAGCAACATGTCTGTTACAGCAGTGCCTGATGTAAGGGCAGTCCAGTCGCCCAGCAATCATCGCCAGGACAGTATTGGAGCTGGCCCGCACCCTGCGCACCAAGGACGCGCACCGCTTGCGCATGGTGGTGTGGAAACAGTCGGTGCGCGCTTCCGCAAACATGCCCGAGGCACTGCAGAAGCGGGGCAGCCCCAATACCGCCCTGAACGCGTTATTATACTGGACACGGAGGGCACTGTAAGCAGCTTGTGTGTAGAAAACCCATAAGTTGCACGTGTATAGAGAGGTGTAAAAGGCTTTAAAAAGCGTAATCTTTACTTGATTTGAACAACGTGCAAACCTACGGGCTATCATATTAGCTCTCTTTGACAGCGCCCTCCGCTCCCGTTCGATTTCTACATGGTCCCTAAGGTCGGCTGTTACCCAGTGCCCCAAGTACTTGAATTGGTTCACCCGTTCCAAAGGAACACCATTCAAGCGGATAGGTGGAACATGTTGTGGGCACTTGGTGCCGACCTGAAAGACCATGTATTGACTTTTTACGGCATTATATACAAGGCCGTGCCTACCAGCGTACTCTTCACACACTTGCAACAACTTGCGTAATCCACAGACCGACGCGCTCAACAGTACCATGTCGTCTGCGTAGCTCAGGTTGTTTACACAGACTTCATCAACGTGGCAGCCGACATGTTGACTGCTGAGCGCGACGATAAGTGCATTCATGTACAGGTTGAACAACGTGGGTGAGGTCAACCCACCCTGTCTCACCCCACATTCTAGCCTGTATGGCTCCGACACTGCACCTGCCCATCTGACACTGTTAACCTGGTGTGCGTACCAATACTTAAAGATGTTAATAAGTTCATGAGGCATTTTTATGCTTTCAAGTTTTTGCCACAAAACTTCATACGACACCAGATCGAAGGCCTTAGACAGGTCGAGGAAACACGCGTAAACAGGAGTTTTACGATCCGTATAGTATCTGACAGAATGCTTGAGACACAGTATTGCACTATCTGTAGATAATTTTGGCCTAAATCCAAATTGATTATCGTGCAGTGTCACGAACTTATTTAACTGTGCGTCAAGCAAACCGTCAAACACCTTCGCTATAACTGTCGCTAGAGAGATAGGCCTGTAGTTACTTTTATCGGCTAAATCCCCAGTTTTATTCTTTTTTTTTAAGACTTCCGATACTTTGTCTTCATTCAAACCCTCTTATTTTCCCTCAGACATTTTATAAACTAGTAAAATATCTGTATTGTAAATTGTATCATTATTAACACAAACCCATAACACAAACCCATTCAAGTACACACACACACTTTTACCTGATGTGAATGTGGCATATCATAAGTTAGTTTATTACCACTTTTTAGAAATACCTGTTTAACAGTACTTAGGTCTTTGCGTCTCTGTGTAATTTGTGAACTCATTCCCTATATACAGGCATGCCTACATTGGGAATCCAGTGATTCAACTGCAACTTTTTGCTACGATTGATGTAAACAAGTTATTAGTGCGGCGACGGAGCAATCACCTAGCACCCGTAACACAGGTTGACTCCTAGCTCGGGACTGGGTCTTGCTCTGTCTCCCACGTAAAATTCCAGATGTATCTGTCGCTCAATCTAGTACTTAAGTTGACCTGTACTCATACGTTTACAAATAAAATTTATGATTAATTTTCCTTTCCCCAAAATTTGCCCAAGGATTTCATTCCCCAAAGATACTCCTAGAATGATTTTTTTCCCCAAAATTGCGAAAAAAACCCCAATCTACCAACCGTGAATGACAGTTTTACTTTATGTCCATCCATAGAGTATAAAATCACTCCCAGTGTGACTCTTTGATAATTCTCATAGGTCAATGGTGATTAGATTAACTGGGACAATAAACCATTTTTCTGTTCTTTCTTTTAATGGACGATTATTATTACAATTAATTGAATCATTAGAACGGTCTGTTTAGTAATGATAATCAGAATTAATCGAATATTGGTCGATTGTTATCGCGTGATTGGCGCTTGCGTATTACTAGTATTAGTAAATCCACCGCACCGCAAAGAACGAATGAATCGAATCGATGCACCGCTGCATCTCGCGTCGATTATGAATGTTAGATTTTTTATCCGTAGCGCACCCAGAGGATAGCATGCGCCTTTGCGTCGTTTGCCAATTTGAATGAAACGTCGGTTTTCATTCAAATGGTGTTTCGTGGAGACGAACGAATCGACATTCGAATGTGCGTAATTACAATTGTAGATTTATTCGAATATTTTTTTGCAACAGTCGCCCATCGCTATTTATCCTGCTAAAATCGGAAGATCCTGCTAAAATCACAGGATCCTGCTAAATCTGGTCACACTGATCACTCCGTTTTTGGGCCGCGTTCAGTTATATCGCCAATTCGCCAACGTTCGGAACCATGAGCAACCGCAAACCGCAACCCTAGGTCAGTGGATTAAAATAAATATTTCATTGACTTGGTTACGTTCACTTATACCGGGCGTCGTCCACCGTCGTCGGACGATAATAGTGAACGCACCCCTTAAGAAACTCTATTCTCTTTGACTAAACTTGAAAATTGTCAATGTCATTAAGTCATTTTCAGTGCTGCCAATCGGTGGGGAATTCCCCGATTGACGGGCAATAAGATGCCTGAGCATAGAGAGCGCTTAGTTTGACTTAGGCCCGTATCCCGTATTACAGAACGATACTCAAGCGTTGATCTCTGTTTAAAACTAGTTTTGAGTTGAGCTTTCATATTAGAACGTTCCTCAAGCAGAGATTTATTGATCACAGTTCAGCTGAGTTTAGTTTTATTTTATACTGTCACCTATTTCGGAATTTCAGCTGAGATTTGATCTATAATCACTCTAGTGTAGTCCAGATTACGCTTGAGTAGAGATTTCTATTCTATTTCAGGTCAAATTCATGTGTTATATTGTTGAATTAAAGTTTATAATTACCGTTCTGGAATAAGACCGATACTCAAGTAACGATTCTATCCTTAAGTAGTGATCAGGTGATTGGAGTTTAAACTGTAGGTACTTGAGGAAGCTTCTGTAATACGGGCCTAAAAGCGGGGAATTCTGGGGAATGGACAAATTAAGCATTTTACCGGTTTTAATTAACGCAACAACTTCTTTATCAAACAAAATGGTTACTTATGCTTGTCAGGAACATGCTGAAGGCAAAGGTATGGGGAAAAATAACCATCTATTTTTATTGACTTGAATTTTACTGAATTTTTATTGACTATGATCTAAATTCTATAATAATTGATTAGGTACCACCTACCATTGATTTATACAACTGTAAATGAAAAAAATATAGAAGGGTAAGCTATATTTTCTGATAATATAACAATTATCCCAAATAAAATGTTTTATTTTTTTAATTAAAACATTTTATTTGCGATAATTGTTATATTACGGGTAATTTGCGGGGAATTGATAAAATAGCAGCGGGGAAATGCAGGGAATCAAGCTTATCGTGGCGGGGCATTAAAAAATGTACATTGGCAGCACTGGTCATTTTCTCTATCGGCCAAAATTAATATCCAATCTATCCACGATTTACCCTACTAGAGATAGAAAATTGACATATTTTGTATGGTGCTTATGTCAAATTCCTATCTCTAGTAGGGCAAATCGTGGATAGATTGGATATTAATTTTGGCCGTTAATTGATCATTGATACTATTGATATCATTGATATGCACTGTTGCCAGGTCTCCCGATTTTCCAGGAGATTCACAGATTTTCCTAGAAATCTCCCAATCTCCCGATTTTTGACAAAAATCTCCCGATTTGTTGATACAGTCCCTGTATAAAGCCTAATAATAGGAATAAGATCAAAACCTGGCAAAAAAAACTGCATTAAATAAAACAGACGGTTAATTTGCTGCCCTGAATATTTCCGTCACTCCCCGTGTGTCGTATGTTCATTAAACAGCATAAAATAAAATCACAAAATGATAAAGTTTAGAATTCAATATTTTTTTTATTACAAAGGGTAGTAAAATGTTAAAAAAAATCTAACTGCTCTGATTTATATATTACAACTGAAATGGTGGCAAAATATAATACCGTGATTACTTCAAAAACTTTGATTTTTGTTGAAAACTATCATCTCCCGATTTTTTAAATTTTTCTTCAATACATTTCCCGCTTCTTTCATAATAAGCCTCCTGGATTTTGAAAATCAGACCTGGCAACACTGTTGATTTGATATGTCAAATAGTTGGCGGGAAAATTCGTAAAGATCACAGACCTACTAGACTTGCAATACGCATGGCCATTATACGCGCTCTCGCTCGGAGAATAGGGGTTTCCAGAAAATCACATGTCTCTTAACTTTAGGGTAGTAAAATCGATTCTGAGAATAAATATTTTAACGACTAAAGATTACATAATCAGCCCATTGCTGTCCCACTGCTGGGCAAGGGCCTCTTCTCAGAATGAAAATGTTAAGGCCTTAGTGTTGTGGCCTTAGTTAGGGCCACGCCTAGTGCGGGTTGGCGGACTGCATACCTATACCATCGAGGCCTGTATGGAGCACTTTCAGGTATGCGGGTTTCCTCACGATGTTTTTCTTCACCTAAATGATAATAAAATTCTGATCCATACAAAAATTCGAAGTCAGAGGTGAGATCTCTGCTTCGTCTAAAACGTTTACCTAATAATCCAAAAAATATAGGGATGAAGAAATAAGTACTTAGGTACAACACACCATTCAACACATATATTTTTAATAATGAAAAATACAATCTTGATTATTAAGTAATGAACTGTTTGAGTTCCATGGTTTTTTTTTGGCTCCCAATTTTCGCATTAATCCCTTTTTTTTAAACTACTGGATCAGAGGGAAACCTGAAATATTTAAAGAACAATAAATTCCTTTGAACACTAGAAATAATTTCGACTTAGGGTGGTATGCCACTCGTCCAATTTCTTTATCCAATCGAATTTTTTCGAGGATCAGTATTATCCACACACTCACTTGATGACGGCGTTTTTATATTTATTGAGTCTTTGTCTCGGAACACAAAAATACTCACACAAATCACAAAAATATACAGAACATAACCTAAAGTAAAGATTTATTTATGTACTATGTGTCACATTTGACACTTAGTACAGTAAAGCGGTATAAAAACCGGCCAGGACGATAAGGACAAAATAGTAATCTAGCATCTCCTTCTTTCATAGGTATTACGTAATTTAACGTTCTCTATCTAACTGGCCGTAATGTCAGTGATTAACTATCTGGAGGTTTTCCATCTGAGGTAAAGATCATGTTGTGGATTTTTTATTATTTTCCAAAATTTGTGTTTCTTCGAGTGTTAATGTGTAATAATGGTGGATTATTAAATGTTAAGTGCTCGTTAACGTGTACAAGTGTGGATAAATGGTACAAAGTTGAAAAACATGACTTTCGTATTATCTCATCATCCCCTCAGAAACCTAGTAAAGTTTCCATCACTTTACTAGGATACAAGTATAATATGTTCAATGATTACGACTGAAGGACATGTATCCATGGTCATGAAAAATTAAAAAAAAAAAAAAAAAAAAAAGATATGTCAATTTGTCAATAAATAAATAAAACGGTAGTATAATTTTATTAATGTTTTCTTGACGAATTGATACTAGTTAGTAGTTATAAAATATTTAAAATCCTGAAAATAACGAGATGAAGCAATGAATGTTTCTGTTTCAGTCATATTTTATTTAAATATATGTTTTTAATATCATAACCTAGCGTTATGGCCTTTCTAAAATTTGTTGGTAAAACTTGTGGTTTCATGGGATATGTTTTACAAACAGCCTGCATTACCCATTGTACATTTGAATATGTTGGAGACTTTGTCATGGTAAATATGAAAAGTTGGATAACTGTCTGGCAAACTGCTGTAAATGTGTACGTAATGTATTTTTTGGCAATTGTTGCAGTGTTCTGGTCCATCAATGGAACCCACGCTCCAAACCAACAACGTACTGTTCACCGAACATATATCTCCCCGAATTCAGCGACTGCGTCGTGGAGACATTGTAATATCTAGGAGCCCCTCTAACCCCAGACAGAATATTTGCAAAAGGATAACAGCCCTTCCAGGTGATCGTGTTAGAGGCCACTTCCCGAAACGTAATCAAGTTGTACCTAGAGGTCATGTTTGGTTAGAAGGTGATAATTCTAGTAATTCCTCAGATTCTAGGGTGTATGGTCCTGTACCTGAAGGTCTTATAAGAAGTAGAGTAGTTTGTCGTGTTTGGCCATTAGATAAGATTGCCTTACTGTCCCAATGTTAAATAAATCTCAATAACTTTGATGTTAGGAGAAGCTAGAATTATATTCTCAATTTACATTACACTAAGCACCCAAGTGATGTAGTAGTTGGAAGTTACTAGTCTATGGTTATGTTTAGTTTATCTATTATATTTTTTAAAGGATTACAGAATGTGCCAATTTTTTTTCTGCCAATGTATTTGTTTGGTTTTATTTTAATCAAATGTAGATGTGGAAAATAATAAAAATGTTACAATAATAAATAATTTTATTTAAATAATTACATTCCTATATTCTAGTTCGGGTTAACTTCTATTGTCTTGATTGATTGAGGCTCCATTGTAATTTCAATGTATCTACGGCTGCTTATCCTTACTCTCACATTCATTTCTCGCCTTAGTCTGTAAAAAAATAAATTAAAATTTGCAGTTTCTGAATTTAAATTGACTAGGTGATACACCAACAAATATATACTAATAATGTTTACTTTGAAAACAGATAAATATTAAAGTTAAAGTTTTGCACTCAGGATCTTCTTATGTATGGTCACAATACTTGGAGGTGGTACATTTAGTCGACAAAATCCTTTGAACGAATTCTGCTACATTACACATAGGTACATCTACTGCTGCCATCGAACATTGAGTGCAAGCAATCTTAGCCTTAATGGTGGACTGTACAGTCAACCACACGTTAGTAGTACTGCTTACGTAATAAAGATGCTGTAAAGGTCAAACTGTTACCACTGATGTGTGGCTAACTGTACCTTTTGTAAACGATTGTTTATCCATGTCCATAAGCTCAATTTTAGAAATTATTTAGAAAAATTTACCTATTTTGAAGAACTATAACAATATTTCCATTTTGTTTCATTACAGCGACATTTTCGACCGTCACAAGGCTTCTACGAGATACTCGCAGACGCCGCGAGCCTCTCGGGATGAATTTTGAGAAGTGGCCCATAGCGTAGAACATAGGTTGTTTGATAAATTCATCCGCTTCTCCATATACGATGATAGGCGCATCGACAAAGTTGTCTACCCAGTTGGGTCCACCACGAGGGTCTAGGCAAAGGTTCCAGTCAATCCAACCGACCACGAAGTTGTTTAGATCCTGTAAACAAAGGCGAAATGTCAATACAACATGTTATTGAAATAACTGAAAACCGCATAAGGGGTCATTGTACTCATCAGTATGAACAACTTTTACTAAAAGACCAACCGCGAAAAAAATATCATCTGTTCCCTACATTATGTCGATTTATGTGAACACAAATGTAGGAAACAGCAGTTTTTATTCGCGATTTCATGGTTGGTCCTATAGTAAAACATGTTCATACTGATGAGTACAATGACTAAGAGGCCTTTAGTTATTTCAGTATCATTTGTTAATCATTTAGTACAGGGTTGATAAAAATCATGATTTTTTTGTTTATGACATTATTTCAAATCATTGATTTATTTTTTATTTTTTTTCATTTTTATTTGACTTTGAAGGATTTAAACTTGATTTTTATTAATTACATACTCATAACTGACAGTATTCCAAATATTGTCTACAAAATCCCAATGGTTCCGAAGAAAAAACGAAATGAGTAAAATAATTAATAGTTTAATAAACACTAGAAAAACACGCTTATAACCTTGAAACCTAATCGTGTTCAAAGTCCATTACGTGGCCTTTCTCACAATTGCAAACACGACTATGATACGACATTCCATCATGGAATGCCAGTGCCTATCTTCCGGCTTCATCATCAGACCTTGAAACCTAATCGTGGTCAAAGTTCATTACAAGACTTTTCTAAGAAATCCAAAACAGCTATGATACGATTTTCCATCATGAAGTTCCAGTACTAGTAGGTACATATCTTTCGGCTCCATCATCAGATCAGTTCGACAGTACCATATTATTGTATTGTCATCAGAACTACATACAGCTGCCAATTTTCAGTACGCTACGACCCTTGGAAGATGGTTAAATTAGTTACCTTCGATTCCATTACATAGTTAGTTACATAAAGGTCGACCTAATAAAAGCGTGTTAAAAAAAATGTATCTCCAAAACTAGATATCATTTGATAAATGGTTTTTGTTAATGTTAATCTACTGACATAGAATCTTCCATATTTATGACAAAAATTACTGTCAAAATAAAAATAAAAAACTTGAAGAAGACCTATCTACTACTTATTTACTTAACTTTTACTTATTCACTTATGAATATTTTTACGAAAAGTTTTACTAGTACGCAACTTTGTAAGAATTAAAAAAAACAAGTAAATCTTAGTACCTATGACAGTATTAATTAAGTACAGAAAAGTAGAAAACAGTTCATTCAAACTTCTAAGACTTTTTAGTAGTCTATTAATCAGTTCCGAAAAGTAAATTCAACTAATCAACTAATTGAAGCATCTCCTAACTCGATTTTCTAGACTATTTGTAGTTTGCTATTGCCACTTTATTCAATACTAGCTGCTCGTCCCGGCTCCGCACGGGTAATTAACAAAAAATTTAAAAATTATTAATTTTAACATATACACACTTCTTTTTGCGTCAAGTTACTAAAAAAGAGTAAAAGTAAAAAAAGTTAAAAAAAAAAAAGTTATAAAGTTGGCCCGTGTAGTATTGTGGGACTTCGTGGTGTAGAAATGTCTGCGAATTGACTCCCCCCCGTATGTAGGGAAAAAACCTTCGGCGAATGGAGTCCCACATGGGACTCTCCGCCAACTAAGTCCGGTTAAGCAGAAATGGGACTTCGGTCCCACCTGCGAGAGCCCATTCGAAAAAAAAAAAAAAAAAAAAAACTCCCCCCCGTACGCCAGTGACGCCTACATCGCATAGTTAGCCGAGCGGAGTGAGCGGCGACCACGCAACTTTTTTCTAATACTTACATTTTTAAACTCGTGATATCTTTCGAATGGAAAGTCCGAATTGAATAATTCAAAAAGTTATATAAAGATATTGAAGCAGTTTTGAATATGAAGTAATTTATTTTGATAAGGATTAATACCAAGGTACAAATAAAGAGCCTTTTCTAGAGGCGTCATTTTAATTAAATTTTATAAATAAAATATCACTTTTTGTGACGTAACTATAATAGTTAGACATATGCTATCGCGACATTTTTTGTAGATAATGATGTTTTCTGCATAGCCGTAATACATTATTTTGTTCTATCATCAATAGTTTTAGCAGCGCACACGATGTAAGGAATTTTAAGGTAATTTTTTTACACTTTGTGTTACATTATTGGTGTTTTAGTAAGGATCCCTAATTTTTTTGAAAATATAATATAGCCTATGTCACTTGGAGATAGTGTAGCTTCCCAATGGTGAAAGAATTTTTCATATCGGTCTAGTAGTTTCGGAGCCTATTCAATGCAAACAAACAAACAAACAAACAATCAAATCTTTCCTCTTTATAATATTAGTATAGATAGATTCAGTAGAAAATAAAAACTTTATAATTTTTAACATGATTGTTTCTTTTCTAGTCCCATAACATTATGATTTAAATAAATCAATGTTTTATGGAAAAAAATCAAGTTTGATTTAAATCATGATTTAAATCAGGTGATTTTTTTATAAAATTATTTTTTATAAAATCAACCCTGATTTAGTATAGGTAGTACTTCGAAGAAGCAATTTTCAAAATTTTGTTATCACTTGCTTTAATAGTGAAGGAAAACCTCGTGAGATCGTGAATCCTGAAAAGAACCCTTACTGGGCACTGCAAACTGAATAAACTTCACAGGATGGGCCACAGTGATACCACAGTTTGCAGGTTCTGTCGCGAAAATGATGAGACGCCCATCTATATCCTATGGGAATGGGATGCAGTGCACCATATGAAGCCAGCACCTTGGAGGCCACGTCATGTCAGCGCAGGGGATCAAATCTTCCTACCCTAAGGTCATAGTAGACTTCTTGATTGACTTGAAGTTTGGGGAAGTGCTGTAATACAGCAAGAAGCGTCTACAATACAATAGATCTTATCAGGTTTTAGTGGCTTAGGGGTGTTCAAGACTCCCTACCTTTTTCCTCAAAATAATAATGGTGGCAGTGGCGTAGCTACCGTAGGGCGGCAAGGCGGGGCAGCGCCCCGGGGCCCCCAAGCTCAAGGGGCCCATTGGCCTCCATGAATAACGTACGAAATAGTTATTTAATATCCTAGTTGAATAAAGAATTTTCGACTTTTAACTTTTTGCCCCGGGGCCCTTGGTTACATAGCTACGCCACTGAATGGGGACTAAGGCCTGAAAACTTATTCTAAAAAGAGGCCCAGCAGTGGGACAGTAATGGCACAGAATATCTAATAGTAATGGGCTCATGATGATGATGAAAAAAGGCAACGTAGACTTTAACCGTTAATAAATACGTACTTCCAAGATACTAGTGACGTATCTGCGTGCTCTTGCCCACGATCCAATAGCTAGTTGCTCTCTATGCCAAGGCATAGCTCCTGAAAACGAACAGATTATACAATGACTTCTCTAAACTAAAAAAAGGTTATTTTTTTTCACTTTTGGAACAATTGGAACTTGTTCTCTTATCTTAACCATACCTTCGCAAGCTTCAGTCGAGAGAAGAATTTTGCCTGGGTACCTGTTGTGCAAAACAGTTAGGATTTGTGGTGGGACGAAGTTTCCATACCAGTGGATAGCTATGCCGTCCATGTATTCAATCGATTTCGGATCTTCTCGTTCCATCTGTAAAATGAAAGTATTTTCAAATACACATTTGATAAAGACAAAAGAGAGCTAATCAAGTTTCGACTTTTCAAATAAATCTCAACCTTATTTATGTAGGTACATAAGCTTGATTTCACCAACGATAATTATCAGTTATTTTATTATTTTTAACGCTTACGCATGTGAAGCGAAATCTAAAGATATAAATTGTGGAATAAAAAAATCGCTCACGAGCAGGATTCGAACCTGCGACTCCTGGCTCAGTACGCCAGTGCTTCAGCCACTAAGCTACCGTGAACACTGCTCGTTACTACGTCTTTGGGTGACGTCAGCAAATCGTGGAGAGAAAAAAAGTACTGGCGTACTGAGCCAGGAATAGCAGATTCGAATCGTGCTCGTGAGCGACCAGTACTACAACATGTCTGTTTTCCCTATTTTTAGTATTTGTTACTAAATTACATAGTATGCACTATAATTGTACCAAGTTTGACTCCCTCTCTCACTAAAGCGAAAGCTCATGGACATGTGCATCCTCCCCACCCTCACCTATGGAGCGCAAACTGATGTACGGTAAAACTCTAATGAGTTTATGTTTACATCTTTAGAATGTTTTTGTTATGTATACCACTGAACAAATAAATAAATAAATAAACATGGTCACTGACAAAGCGTCAAAAGTCCGCACTTGGAGTTTGTCAGCGAGCAATGGAACGCAGTATCCTAGGAGTTAGACTTACTGATCGCGTAAGAAACTCTATACTGCGTTCCAAAACACAAATTGCTGATGTAGGCCAAACAGCTGCCAAGCTTAAGTGGAACTGGGCTGGTCACATCTGCCGCATGCCGGAGGAGCTATGGGCGAAAACAACCACACAGTGGATTCCAGACAGCAGCAAACGACAACACGGCAGGCCCAGAAGGAGATGGCGGGACGAACTTGACTCCTATCTGAAGGATTGGCCCCAGAAGGCAAAAGACAGGGACAAATGGAAAAAGGGAAGGGAGGCCTTTACCCTGCGGTGGGACACTACAGGCTGATAATAATAATAATAATAATTGACTCTGGTATGTATTACCGTTTTGAAGATAGAGCAGGAACAACAACGTTAAAAAAACTTTTTTTCGAGTTTTCTTGTATGTTTCTTGTTTGTTGGTTCCCCTTTGTTTGTAGACTTTTTTCGTTAACAGTTGATTATCCAGATAATTATCGCTGGTAAACACTAGCCTTACCTACTTTTAATACAATCCTCGACTGTTACATGGATTACAGAAACAGTTCGAGTTGTTGGTTGAGGAAACGATATCTGTAACACCAATTAACACTTTCGAGTGCTGAAGATTCTTATTCTTTATTGTACACCAGAAAAAAAAATACAGTAAAACTTATATAAATAGAAATTACATGTACTTACAAAGGCGAGCTTAACTCAAAAATGAGTTTTCTACCAGCAAACCCTTGAGCGATAGAGTGAGTGTAGAAAAGAGTCTGAGGGTAAACTTAGTTCACAACTGTTTAGGTCTAAGTCTATATAAATTACTAAATAATCAAACTTACATAAAACCTACTTGAATAAACTACAAACAACATAACATAACATCACGCCTGTATTTCCCCGAAGGGGTAAGCAGAGGTGTAATAGTACACCCACATTTCGCCAGTTATGTTATAGTCCCATGTAATAGGGGGCGAGCCTATTGCCATTGACCGGGCACAAATCCAGACTCCGGGCTGCTACTGAGAATTTCCTAATGAAAAACCCAATAACGCTTTGCCCGACCCGGGAATCGAACCCAGGACCCAATAAAGGAATAAACTACAAATACATATATAATTAGCATAATATACCTACATACATATTTTATATAGTATACGTACACAAATACAAATAAGATGTGTATAGACATAATAACAATAAAACTTCTATTGTGTCTCATTACCAGGCACCAGCGCTCGAAAGTGATAAACAAAGTAGGTATAGGTACTTACACCTGCTAAATAAACAGGCAAGAGGTAGCGTTGATCGTCAACAGCTAGAATCAATGTCGAGTTGTACCGCGAGCCCCTTATTGTAGGACCGAGATTATTAGCTACCCAGCGACCCTGGAATTAAAACAAAACACTTAAATTAGGAAGTGAGGAGGATATTTACCAACTTCATCATTATTATTACTATCTTTTAATTAGGTGTGTGTTCCGTGTGGTGCCGGAAATAAAGAAAAGAAATCGGAAACCGGAAAGATTTCTCATTAGGTACCTACCTAGGCGAAGTAAAATGCAGTGCAGCAATGGATAGGTACAAAAATGAATCTGTTTTTTATTAATTTTAGTTTTAAGTTTGCACGTCTATCAAATCTAGTTAGAATAGATAAGTTTATTTTATTTTGTGTTACCTGTATAATATTTTTATTCTTCTTATGGGTTGGTCTTTCAATAGCCAGTTAACTTTTAACTGGAGAATAAGTTTGACATTTTGACAGTTGTAGTACAGAAAATCTGTCAAAACGTCAGATTTATTCCTCAGTTAAAAGTTATCAGACTATTGAAATACCGGCCCTAAGGGTCGGTCTTTCAATAGCCAGTTAACTTTTAACTGAGGAATAAGTTTGACATTTTGACAGTTGTAGTATAGAAAATCTATCAAAACGTCACATTTATTCCTCAGTTAAAAGTTACCAGACTATTGAAATACCGGCCCTAAGTGGTATATACGTGTATACGGAAGATTTAAAAAAAGTTTGAACGTACACACGGCTACACATCAAGCTGTACATTTCCAGTATAAGCTGACCTCGCATTGTATAGGTTTTCCTTACAACGCGAGGTCAGCCTTTACTGGTTTTGTACAGCTTGATGTGTAGCCGTGTGTACCAGCTGCGCAGGAGACCATCCCAGCGAGTTGAACTGCACAAATGGTACAATTCCGTTAATAGGCTCGTTAGTAGTAGTGATAGCCCAGATCTTGACATCAGCTTTGTCGTATTCCTCGATGAAACTGAAATTCGAAAAATTAACCTACTTATTAACTCAATAGAAGGAAAATAGTGGAGTTAAACATCTTTAGAAAATAGGTCACACTGAGGCCCGCCGTATAAAAGAAATAAAGAAAGAAAAATTCATTTCAGTCTCGTTACAGGCGAGAGAAAAAAAAAACACAAACGTTACAACACAGCATCATGCTGAGTGTCGACGTCTTTGCCGCAGCTACGACATGCAAAGTAGGTATCATACATTGATAAAATTATACCTAATTGAATATAATAAGAAATGTCGTCTTGTTGTGGCAATAAATCATTTTTCTTTCTTTCTTTCTTTCTTTTCTAAAATTAAAAATAAATGCCTGTATAAGACTAAAAATGGCCTCCATCTCAGCATGTGCTACAACACCGAAATGTTGCAGCGTTGGTTTTCGGATGGTTCCCGATAGTGAGGGTAAGTAGATACGAGCAAATAAATTTAATTACAATACACTTAAATTGTGTGTATATGTCACAATTAGTGCTTAAAAAACATAACCCTCCTTCTGGCGCAGTCGGGTAAAAAATAAAATAAACCTCACTTTACGTGTGCCACCTTCTCCTTTAGATCGCATCATTTGTCTATGACATGACAAACGAAGGGACGCCACGAACTCAGCTCAGCCCAGCTGAGTGTAAGACGGCGCGTTTATGTCTTTTGTTCGCAAATGTTTTCCTCGTGGCACTGGGTGACGTGAACCCAATGTGTCATCATCGTCATCATCATTTCAGCCGAAAGACGTCCACTGCTGGACATAGGCCTCCCACAAGCATTGCCACAACGACCGGTCCTGCGCCTTCCGCATCCAGCGGATTCCCGCGACCTTCACCAGGTCGTCGGTCCACCTTGTGGGGGGTCTACCCACGCTGCGCCTTCCAGTACGCGGTCGCCACTCCAGAACATTACTGCCCCAATGAACCCAACCCAATGTATAATTTAGGTAAAGTCCAAAATAATTTAGGTACCTACTTTAGGCCGCATTCAGGTATAAAGATGGCAGCCGGTGCCGATCCACCGGCGTTTACCCAAAAGTTGTTTTGGTTAACTTACCGAAGATGGTAATCAGCATAAGCCTGGTAATACTGAGGTCTTAGCTGAGCAAAGCCAGTGATCCTCTCATTGGTTTTCATCCAGATCGGAGGAGACCAGGTACTGGCTGTGATTTTGATCTCATCTGTCGCGACTCGTTGAGCTCTCTTGATCATGGGCAGCTGAAATAGTAGAAAGATCAGTAAAAATTCTATACTACTTCACAGCACCATAATGAGCGGGAGCCGCACCGCTGACGTGCAGTTCATACAAATACTAGACGTCCACTCGAACGGACTTGGCTTTCCACAAGAGCTATTCCAGGAATCTAAATGGTGAGAGAGGAAAAAATCCACCAATAGCAAAGCTGCAGTATGCCAAGCTAGCAAAATTAAGCAATCCTATTGGTAAAGAATAGCACCACACTCTCTTTTCTTATGGGTGTAATAGGAGTCGCCTCTGTTCACCCAGGTCATCTAATTCCAAGGTGAACAAAGTACACAAATTATTTCCACCTTGTGCACCCAGGTGAATTCACCTGGGTGATCTAATTCCGAGGTGAACAAAGTACACCAAATTATTCCACTTTGTTCACCCAGGTTATATCACCTGGGTGAACAAAGTGGAATAAACCGTACGGGTGTAGTAAAAGGCGACTAAGGGATTCACCAGAGGGTGGGCAGCAGCGTTCTCTGAGTATTTGAACAACCAACTGCGATCGCCAACCCAAGCCAAGCCAAGCCAAGCGCCAAGCGTGGCAATTATGGCATATCCCTTTGGGGGAGGCCTTTGTCCAGCAGTGGACGTCTTTCGGCTGAAATGATGATGATGATGATTATTGGTAAATTTATTCCTCGCTCACCACTCGGCATCCTGGCATAGCACTGGTGGAAAGCCACTCTAAGGCCCGCCGTTAATTCAATCCCACGCGAAGCATATGGCGTCGATGGCTTTGTAAAACGTGGAAGCATTTGCGATTAAAATTTATAAACGCGCAAGCCCAGGCCAAGCGAGTGTTAGACGGCGCGTTTAAGTCTTTTGTTCGCAAAAGTCAATTGTGTGACCAATATGCGGTGCGGCATTTAGGTACACGTTGTATAAACCATCGAGGCCGTTCTTACGGACGTCTAGTGTATGATGAAAAACCTATACTATTCCATTATCCCATATTTACCTATGTTCTATTGCATACCTTCGACCTGAGAGGCAAACCTATACGTGTTATTGAAATAACTGAAAATCTCTGGAGGGGTCATTGTACTCATCAGAATGAACAACTTTTACAACCCTGAATCCTGAAATCGCGAAAAAAAATCAGCTGATCCCTACATTTTGTAAATTTATGTGAACACTAATGTAGGGCACAGCTAATATTTTTTTCGTGATTTCAGCCCCATAGTAAAAGTTGTTTATACTGATGAGTACAATGACCCCTTAAGAGGTTTTCAGTTATTTCAATAACACGTGTAGAAGCTCTTAACACCCGGTATGTAACCACGTTTGCGACCATTTGATCAATAGACCAATTAAAGATTTCTATTTTTTGCATGGAAAATGCTAAGATTCATGACCCTTACCTTTAAGAAGAAGTCTTCGTCTGTCAGTGAGAAGTTAGATAAGGTGGCATCACCCCAAGGTGTTTCGGCATACGTGTAGGGGTGCTCGGAGAAGTCGCAACCAGCTATTGGTACCCTAATCAAGTTGTACTCCAATCCTTTAGGACCAAAGTAAGAGCTGAAATGAGTAACAGACAAATGTCAATGTAGTTTTCTTAGTTTTAGTTTAATAAGTGATGGCGAAACGAGCTAAAGGTCCACCTGATGTTAAGCAGTTATCTTTGCCCATAACAACTGCAATTCTACCTAGGCTGTTACCTAAACGGTACCGCAAGTCGGTTCGCCAAACTGAGACATGAAGGTGGAAAGTCTCATGTGATTGTAATTTCACCCGCACCCGTACCCTTCAGACCGGAACACAGTAATGCAAGCATCACTGTTTGGCGGCAGAAGTAGGTACGGTGGTAGTACTTCCCCGGACGAGCTCCTTCATAAGGAGCTCTACTACTAGGTACTATAAATATATCTGATGCTCTGTAGGTACCTACTTCTCTCATGCTATTTAGTGATTTTAGGTTTGCCTGAATACGTGATTCCTCATTAAGTAGGTAGCAACAACAAAACTTGTACACTGACAACATCGCACATCCATAAAAAACGTTGATCTGGTCAACTTTAAATATCTACTTACGGCCAAAATTAGTGGATAGATAGGATATTAATTTTGGCCGTTAATAGTCATTAGTAAATCTGACACCTTTGCTTTTAGGTAGACAGAGCAACGCAGAGGAACCGTTGAGAATGTGAGAGGCTTAATATCATAACATTAAAAGATAATATGTTCATTCTTACTCCATAAACTTCTGTTGTACTGCGTCGGAAAGCTTACGCCAGTTGATAGCGGCAGCGTCAGTGACTGATCCCCCGAAGCCTTCGATAAATTGGTGACGGGCGTTCGGGTAAATTCGGAGGACCACGTTGCTCCATATTTGAGAGCCTGAAATATTAAGGAGAAAATGTGTTACTCTACACTTCGCTTATGTTTAGGTCCAGTGTCGTAGCTATGGTCAAAGCTGGTAATGTCCCTTCCCACTTTCTGATAGGACAACCACTCACGTGAAATCAACACCCACAAGTATTTGAAAAGGACATATTACCAGCTTTGACCGTTACAAGAGAATTGAATACCTATATCCGGCAACATTTCTGGTCCCAATTTAAAAACGAGTACATTTCTACTCTACAACAGAAGATGAAGTGGCTTATTACGTCATCAGACAGCTAACTCAAGACCAATGATTTAGTCCTTTTTATAAAGGAGAAAACTCTTCTACTATGTATTTATTTATTACTAGCTGTGCCCGCGACTCCGTCCGCGTGGATGTCGGAAAATAACATCGTGTCATAATTATGAACACAATATCTTCAAATATATACATATATATATATATATTTATTTATATTCGATTATCACTTGCTTTAACGGTGAAGGAAAACATCGTGAGGAAACCTGCACACCTGAGAGTGCTCCATACAGTTCTCGATGGTGTGTGTAGTCCGCCAACCCGCACTAGGCCAGCGTGGTGGACTAAGGCCTTAGCCTTCTCGTACTGAGAAGAGGCCCGAGCCCAGCAGTGGGACAGTAATGGGCTGGTTATGTATGTATGTATATACATATAAGCGCCTACACAGACGATTACACTATTTACCGACCATACTATATTTTGTTTTTACAACCAACCGGCTAAGGTGATGGAATTTCATGGAATTAGCCCTAAACTCCCTCATTCTGAGAAGAAGCTCGTGCCCAGCAGTGGGAAGTAATTGGGCTGATTATGTTATTCTATAACACTAACCACATCTCTTCTTATGCTGAGAAGAGGCCCGTGTCCAGCAGTGGGACTGTAATGGGCTGGTAATGTTATGTTATTCTAGAATACTAATAATATCCAGTTCATTAACTCTTCTCATTTTGAGAAGAGGGCCATACCCAGTAGTGGGACAGTAATGGGTTGACTACGTTATGTTATTCTATATTTTCTAGTTTCTTAACTCTTCTCGTTCCGAGAAGAGGTCCGTGCCCAACAGTGGGGCAGTAGGTAATGAGCTGATTATGTTATGATAATCTATTACACTAACAATATCCAGTTCCTTAACTCTTCTCATTCCAAGCAGAGGGCCATGCCCAGCAGCGGGACAGTGATGGGCTATGTTATGTTATTCTATATTTTCTATAATACTAATAGAATCCAGTTGTATTTTTAGGAACCTGCAACCTGCATACAACCAACAATCATGACCTCTACTTTGTATGCAACTTAATACAATAGAGGGGTCAAGCTGTATCGCTGGATCTACTCAACCGATTCAGATAAAACATACCCTATATTTTAAGTTAGACTAATACCAATACAAATGCTAAGTGTCATTACGATCCGTTCAGCCGTTTTCATGTGATGAGGTAACAAACAGACAGACAGACAGACAGACAGACAGACAGACAGACAGACAGACATAAATTTTTTAAACGATTGATTCGTGTTCTATAGCTTATTTCTAGTCCCTCTAGCCGGTTTTCGCGAAAAAAAACTCAATGTACAGACTTTTCGACCTTTACAGTTTTATTATAGTACTAGCTTTTACCCGCGGCTCCGCTCGCGTTAAATTCTGCTAACCCACGTCAGTCCAGTCCAGTCCAGTCCATTCCAGTCCAGTCCACTGTCCCACTGTCCCGCTGTCCCGCTGCCCCACTGCCCCGCTACCCCATTGCCCTGCTGCCCCACTGCCCCGCTGCCCCACTGCCCCATTGCCTCTCTGCCCCACTGCCCCGCTGCCCCGATGCCCCGGTGCCCCGCTGCCCCGCTGCACCACTGCCCCACTGCCCCGCTACCCCACTGCCCCAATGCCCTTTGCCCCGCTACCCCATTGCCCCGCTACCCCACTGCCCCACTGCACCGCTGCCCCACTACCCCACTGCCCCACTGCCCCCCACAGCCCAACTACCCCACTGCCCCAATGCCTCACTGCCCTGCTTCCCCGGTGCCCCACCACCCCGCTGCCCCGCTACCCCACTGCCCTGCTGCCCCGATATCCCACTGCACCACTGCCTGCCCCGCTGCCCCCCACTGCCCCGCTGCCCCACTGCCCCGCTGACCGCTGCCCCGCTGCCCGCTGCCCAGCTGCCCCGCTGCCCCACTGCCCCGCTGCCCATCTACCCCGCTGCCCAGCTGCCCCACCATCCCACTGCCCCACTGCCTGCCCCGCTGCCCCCCAATGCTCCGCTGCCCCACTGCCCCACAGCCCCGCTACCCCACTGCCCCACAGCCCCGCTACCCCACTGCCCCACTGCCCCGCTGCCCACTGCCCAGCTGCCTCAGTAACCCACTGCCCAGCTTACCCGCTACCCCACTGCCCCACAGCCCCGCTGCACCACTATCCCACTGCCCCACAGCCTGCCCCGATGCACCACTGCCCCACTGCCCAGCTTCCCCACTGCCCCGCTACCCCGCGGTCCCACTGCCCCCCTGCCCCACTGCCCCGCTTGCCCTACTGCCCCGCTGCCCCGATGCCCCACTGACCCGCTGCCCCACAATACCACTGCCCCACTGCCCCACTGCCCCGGTAACCCACTGCACCGCTGCCCAACTGCCCCACTGCCCCGCTACCCCACTGCCCCACTGCCCCGCTGCCCCACTGTCCCACTGCCTCACTGCCTGCCCCGCTGCCACACTCCCCTAATGCCCCGCTACCCCATTGCCCCACTGCTACGCTGCCCCGCTTCCCCGCTACCCCACTGCCCCACTGCCCCACTGCCCCGCTGCCCCAATGTCCCACTGCCCCACTGCCCCGCTGCCCCGGTACCCTACTGCCCCGCTGCCCCGCTGGCACGCTGCCCCGCTGCCCCACTGCCTCGCTGCCCCGCTGCCCCGCCCCGCTGCCCCACTGTCCCGCTGCTTCACTGCCCCGCTGCCCCACAACCCCACTGCCCCACTGCCCCACTGCCGCTACCCCACTGCCCCACTATCCCACAGGCCCGCTGCCCCGGTGACCGCTGCCCCGATGCCCCGCTGCCCCGCTTCCCTACTACCCCACTGACCCACTGCCCCACTGTCTCACCGTCCCACCGTCCCACTGCCACTGTCCTACTGTCCCACTGTCCCACTATCCTACTGTCCCACGGCCCACTGTCCCACTGTCCTACTGTCCCACTGTCCCACTATCTCACTATATCACTATCGTCCCGTCCCATGACCTGTCCCATGTCCCATCCTATGTCCAGTCCCATGTGCCGTCTCACTGTCCTGTCCCATGTCCCGTCCCATTTCCCGTCCCATGTTCCGTCCCCTGTCCCGTCCACTGTCCCGTCCCCAGTCCCGTCCCCTGTCCCGTCCCCAGTCCCATCCCCAGTCCCATCCCCTGTCCACTCCACTCCATTGTACATTACTATCCGCTCGTGCAAATGCATAGAAGCTTCGATCTGTCGGGTAAGTACGCAACCCACGAATTAATTTTTTTCTTTTTTTCTTTCTTTCTTTCTTTCTCAAAACCCATACCAGTTTTTAAGTCAGATCATCAGCTTTCAAACAAAAAAAAAATCATCAAAATCGGTCCAGTAGTTTTAGCGTGATGCTGGAACAAACAAACAAACAGACGTTTACAATTTTATAATAGTTATAGTATATAGAAGAAGATAGAAGATAAGATATTCTTTATTGTACATACACCAAACGAAAACAAAGATAGTTTACAGAAAGATTATATAAGTACAATGGGCGGTCTTATCACACAAGGCAATCTCTTCCAGACAACCTTTGGATAGGCTGATTGTAGGTAGTTACTATTATTGTGGATGCTTGGAAGAATCATAAAGGTTTATCCCGTGGTCGATGGATTCAAGCATGTTGCAGAAGTGAAGGCGAAGAAAGGCCTTATCAAAAGAGCGTATAATAATATTTGCGCTCTTCCAGCTCAAGATTTAGGTAAGTATTTTGATTCCTTTATTCGGGGCGGGAATATGTCTAGAATCGAACCCCGACTCTTGACATCTGAAGCGGTGGCAGCGCGGCGCAGCAGCGGCACGGCATCGCGCTCGTGGACGATGGAGACGCATGCTGCGGAGCGAGGGCTGCTCGGGTGGCGACTAGTGGCGAGGCGCGCTCCACCGCTACAGCCAGCTGCTTCGCTTGGGGCCACCGCCCAGTGCACACATGATACTTTTTTTAATTCCAATATAGTTACCAGCGTTTTAATACATTCCGCATTTTATTTCACGACCACCATTGAAACCCCAACAATAAGGTTGAAAATTATTATGAAAGAAAAAGCTGTATCTCACGGAATTTAGAGCGTTCCGTTGGGCGAAGGCGTGAACCGTCTCTAAAGAACTGTTTATAATAACCTAAGTACTTACGTACCCTCAGATTCATCTTCAACCTCTTCATCCTCGTCTTGGACCGGCCCTTCGGGAATGTCACCTACATCATCAGGTACTTCAGGTTCAGGCTCTAACTCTTCCGGGTCATCCTCAGGTTCGGTATCCAATTGTGTTTCGAGAATTCCGAAAGTCTTTTCGAAACGTTGGCCAGCCTGTAAGTGGTTTATACAACTGACACTGAACATTGACTGAACACAAATCAATAAAAAATCAAAACCATTTTTTTTTAAATACCTATTTGTTAACAAACATACGTGGGACACTCAGAAAGTTTTGCGAAACTAAAAAAAATTGTTCTATACGTACATATATTTTTATCAAATCTTTTCAAAGTACTTTCCACCAGCCTCTATACAAAGATTCATGCGCCTAAACCAGTTTTCAAAACACTTTTTCCAGTCCGCCGCAGACACCTCGTTTACAGCCTGCTCGAACGCAGCCAGCGCATCTTCCGGCGACGAAAATTGTATCCCTTTGAGCTGATTTTTTATTTTTGGGAATAAAAAGAAGTCACACGGTGCTAGATCAGGGCTGTAAGGAGGGTGACCCAGGAGTTTGACTGGCGTGCTGTCCAGGAAGTCCCTCGTTTTGAGTGCGGTGTGCGCAGGTGCATTGTCGTGGTGGAGCAGTAGCCCGCGGAGCCCTGTGTTTGGTCGCTTGTTGCTTATAACAGAGAAAACTTCTGGCAAACATTTGGTAGTATACCATTCGGCATTAATGCTTCTTTGATCCCGTAAGGGAATTGATACCAAGTGGCCAGTCAAATTAAAAAAGCTAGCGATCAAAATCTTACCCCCGCTTCTAGATCGCTTCACTTTGGTAGGCGTTGGCTCATTTTGA
Organism: Asteroscopus sphinx; assembly: GCA_949699075.1. Classification (NCBI taxonomy): domain Eukaryota; kingdom Metazoa; phylum Arthropoda; class Insecta; order Lepidoptera; family Noctuidae; genus Asteroscopus; species Asteroscopus sphinx. Next base: position 23,915,970 of record OX453007.1, read on the forward strand.
AACACCCAAACAGTCGACTGGCGCTTGGTTTCTGGGTCGTATTGATAAATCCAGGACTCATCACCTGTAACGATGTCGTAAACACGCCGAGACGAGCCTGCTTCAAATTTGTTAAGCATATCACGGCACCATTCCACCCGGGCCTGCTTCTGAGCATCGGTGAGGTTGTGCGGCACCCAGCGTGATACTATCCTCCTCACGCGAAGATGGCTGTGTAGAATCTCGTGAACGCTTCCCGATCCAATCTTCAATATGTGTTGAATCTCCTGATATGTAATTCGCCTATTGTCTTGGATTAAATTTTTCACTGCTAGCACGTTTTCTTCGGTAACAGCCGTCAAAGGGCGACCGCTTCTTTCGTCATCCCCCAAAGTTGGTCGACCGCGCTTGAATTCGTTATACCAACGATACACGGTTGCCTTGGAAGGGCCTTCATCCATGAATGCCATTTGAAGTCTATCGTACGATTCATCCGGTTTCAGGCGACACTTGAAATCGTATAAAATCATAGCTCTAAAATGTTCCCGGCGCAGATCCATATTTCAGTGAGACACAATACTTTGAATTAACTCGCAAAAAATGTGGAGGGAAATTTTGAAATTGGAACTTACTTATTTTTACTTATAAATAATCATATTTTCGAAAAACATTATAACTGGCCAGTCTCCCATATATAAAAACTTTTTATCGCAATACTTTCTGAGGGGCCTGGTATACCCTCCGTGTGTCGCGTGCGAAACAAATACGATGCGTGCGAAACCACTAAAACAATTTGCAGGTATTTCCACCCTTTGACAATGCCGCCGTTTTCAGGGGATTTATTCTCAAACCCTCGCTATGTTGTTAAGTGAAAATTTGGGTATTAAATAATCGTAGAAATTTTCAAGTATTTTTGGATGACTAATCACATTATTTATCATTTGCTCTAGAAATATGGCACGTTTACAAATCAACATATTGTATAATTAGTGAGATATTTGTAACTGCTCTGCCCTAACTCATTACACTTATGTGACGTAACGTTTATTTAAATAATTATCGATCATTACCATCATTGTTTATTTGATAAAGATTTTTCCGCAAACACCTGTAAATGATTTAATTGATACCTATTCATTACGCAATTATTGTATGTGCATACCTAGATAAGTAAGTAGGTACTAAAATATTATGTCTTGAAGTGAATTTGATAATTATTTATTCGTTATATCCTCTTTTAGGGTTCAAATGACGAGCAAGGATACATGTTTTATAGAATCAATTTACATAATTAACTTTTGGAGTAACTATACCTACCTAAATAAAGGATTCCTTCGTGGATGCCAGTGCCGGCTCTAGCCCATGTAGCGCCCGGGTGCAATCAATACCCTGGCGCCCGGGCATGGGCGCCGGCAGAAATAATTTCCAGGTGGTGCAGATTTTAGTTTTCTTACAATCTTTGCCGTATATGATTGTTAATAAAAAGTTGTTGCTTTTTAAATGAGAATTGTATAATTACTGCCTACTAATTATTGTGAATAAAAAAATGATTTCCAACAGACGGCTTTTTATTTCAATAATTCATGTTGATCCCGAGATTCCCAAGGGGTGCAAGTGCACCCCCTGGCACCCCCCTGCCGGCGCCCATGCGCCCGGGTGCTTTAGTAGACACGCGATCAAAATGGAATACATATAGTTATATTTTCCCCATTGATCGGAAATTTGGGGTGCAAATGGTGCACCCAACTGTCGCCGGTGTCGGCCTTAACATGTGCGCATGGTCTTTGAGAGCGCCGCGAGTAACGTAGGCCCTCTGGAGGCTTCGCGAGCTCCGGCGTTTGGCGCCTCCTAAGACCCTGCGCTCATGTTCCTTACACGGATATCGATTTGCTGATCTAGAGTGCCTAGGTATCCCACAATTCTCTTCTAAGTTAAGCTGGTACGTATTTCTTTAAACCTTGGATTATATCATAGGTACTTACATTGCTAGTGGTGTAGACGACGTAAGTGCCAGGTTCTGGATCCACTCTGGTGATAGTATCGCAGTATGTGGAGTCACACACGCAAACCACAGATCTCCCCTCAATGCCAACATCGCGAGGCCGACACGGCAGGTCTTCTGCAAATTTTCCATTACACATAACATAAATAGGTACACCCTGTACTGGTTGAACGAGGGATTTATTGAAGTTTTTTTTTTTGTTTTGTTTTCGAGGAGGAAACCTTCAAAAGGCTACCGGCCTCGTGGGGTAGAGGCTGGGTAGGTACACTCATAGAAATCGAAATAAAGTATATAGAAGTAGCAAAGGCGCGTGAACTTGTCGCCGCGTGCAGGTGTCTTTTACTACTTACTGGCTCAGCGACCCAAAGTGAGTCATGGCCTCCGAAACGAGAACTCTCCACCAGGTGTCTTTTAGGACACCAGTAATATAATATTAATAATTTAATAATAATTATAGTCGGGGTGGGTCAGTATAAATGATTAGGGCTTTGTTTACTGGCATAAACTTTAATAAAACTATAGGACACAACATTACAATAAAACGTCCACCACGAGTCTTATGAGAAGTCTGTCTACAGGACCACTCAGGTTCACAATAGAAGCACGACTCTCGGCAACTATACTAATTGGTCGGCGAGAGGCGCACGCGCAGTGCGTTTGGAAACACGTTAGTGTGTGTCAGCATAACGCGTAGGCGCCTTACCTCGACATATGCGATGGGGGAGCATCCTGTGGTTCCGTACATTCGTTATATAAATGATTTAATTTTAAGAAAAGTGTTACAACATGGCCTTTCTTGCTGCAGGAGTGCAGGTCGCATATCACGGCACGCCAATATTAACGACATTATTCGTCGTGCTCTTGCCACCACCAGCGTACCAGCCGTACTAGAACCTAATGGCTTGGCACGTGACGATGGTAAGAGACCAGACGGTATGACGTTATTACCTTGGAAGTTGGGTAGGCCTCTGGTGTGGGACGCAACCTGTGTCGACACCCTTGCTCCATCCCATCTTCCTAGCTCGGCGGGATGTGGCTGTGCTGCCGCTGCAGCTGCGGAGACCCTCAAGCGGCGCAAATATAGTAATCTTATTGGATGCTATGATTTTGAGCCGTTTGGGGTCGAAACGCTCGGGCCATGGGGTCCGAGCGCACGGCTCCTTTTCAAGGAAATATCTAAGAGACTGGTCGACACTTCGCGTGACCAGAGGGCTGGCTTGTTCTTTGGGCAAAGAATAAGCGTTGCCATTCAACGTGGCAACGCTGCCAGTCTTCTGGGCACGCTTCCGGATGACAGTGATGTGGAGGAATTCTTCGACGCCTAAGTCTACTTTTATGATATTTTAATATTATTGTTTCTGTTTTTTATACATGTTTATGTTGTATATATTATTTATATTAACGTAGATAGGTAGTGTGTATTTATTATATTGTATAAAGTAGTATGTAACTCCAATGTACACAAGTGTTACAATTGATTACATATAACACTGAACCTCACACTAGGATACCCTGTGGTCGTGAGGTCAAATCTCTTTCATCACAAAAAAAAAGGTACAGTGCGCGAACTATTTGCTTGATCATCAGAGCTGTTTTGGACGCATAGCCACTAAAATTGTATTTTGCTGAATATCCAGCAGCGGATTTTTTAGACTTAATTTATTTTGCATTGAATGCTAGAAACATGGGTGGGCGTGATTGCGTATTTATGTGTTGGTTGCGGAAAACTTGTGACATGTGTTCCCGTAGTAAAAGACATAGTAGATAATATTTTGATTACCTTATTATTCAGATTTCTATGGGTACACTGGACTACTAGCAACGAGACGTAAACTCGCGACTCCATTCCGAACCAGCAGCAGCTGCCCTTATGTCCCTCGAGTTACGCCCTAAGCCGAGGTCGAGTATTTCTAAGGGATGCCCTTCGCAGCGGTTGCTCAGTTATAGTTAGGTTTAGGTAACTGAAGTCCTCCGGGTTTTGCCGCCCCCCCTAGCCGGGTTAAGCAAATGAAGTGTCAGAAAAAAAAGTTCTTCTGACTTAGAATCTTTAAGTCTTTAAATCGGCTTTGATTCGTATCCGTAAACATGAATCTTTTGTACCCATGCTAGCACATTAGCTATTGACTCGCTCATATCGTAAGGATGTTGATTGAAATTCTTAAGCTTTTTGGCTCCTATTGGGAGCCTGCTTTTAAGTTAGCATGTTGAGATGAGAGGGTTTATTAGTAATTTTATCAGGTCTTACACGAAACCTGGCTTAATACATGCAACAAAGCCTATTCCTCAGTACTTTTGAAAACGAATATTTTCGACTACCGTACTTGAGACCACATTCCCCGAAAGGCCACGAGCCATTTCAATAGAAAAACTGTAGGATGGTACTTACCGCATCGTCCTACCGCAAGGATAGGAGAAAGTATGACTACTGCGGCGACCCACCACAATCCTCTAGAGATCGCCATCTAAAAAAGTTTTTGTTGGAAATAACTTTTGAAAAAAAAATACAACGATCTAGAGATAGATAGATAGGTAGGTACTTGCAAATATCCACTGTAGGTTTAGGTGATTTGTGACGAATTGACGACACAAATGAACATATTGCTATTTACGTACGTAGGCCTTTATCACCTCTAATTCTGAATTCAATAACAAGTACGGTCTGTTTTTTCTCTTTTCTTATTTAGTATACAATCTTGGCACGTCTCTTTATTCAAATAACTACTGATAAAATATAATTACTAATTCTGCACACGTAATTAGGTTAAAAAATGTTATTTAGTGTGTGAAATTGTTAACAAATATATTTTAATAATTATTATTGGAGCAGAATAGTCCTTGAGTGGAGACCGCGAATCGGCAAACGCAGCGTAGGGCGCCCCCCTGCCAGGTGTTTGAAAATCCAGGAAACTCATTTGATTGTAAATGTGGGCACAAGAGTGAGCTGGTTCATAATTATCAGGGTAGGTCTTTCTCGTCGTATTCCCTTTTCTAATATTTTTTGCAAAACAAAATCTTAAGAACTTACCTCCAAGAATCACAAGAACAACTAAATGTTTTTTGTTGATTAGACCTCGAAAATATCTTTATATCTTATCTTATCATAAATAATTGGGACATTATCTTGGATTGATTAATAAATATCTAATTAAATTGTTTAGATTAAGCTGGTGGAGTGATCGCAAGCGCAGCAGGGGTAGATTTAGATTTTTGCAAGGTTGCTGACCTTATTTCACACACACAATTGAACTTTCCTTAAACCCTTGTGCCGCCCCTTTTTACCCTTTAGGGCCCTATTACACAGAGACGCCATGGCGCTGCAACCAGCACTGCCAAAACAATCTATACAGCTCTAGGGAGGCCCGAAGGGTACCAAACCTAACGGTCGCTTGGCTGCGCAACCAGCACCGACGAGTGCACATAATGTCACTGGTGGCTCAACCGCGCTGGTCGCGAAACCAGTCAAATTGTAAAGTTGTTTGTTTGTTTATAGTATAGGATGGCGAAACCAGCTAAAGGCCCACCTGATGTTACTCGGTTACCTTTGCCCATAACAACTTCAATACCACCTAGGCTGTATGGCGTCTCACACACTCGGCCGCCTGCCAGTATAGACACTACGGTTGGGCAACCAGTTGTGCAACCGTGACATCTCGGTGTAATAGGACCCTTATATAACAATACCTTAGAACCAATATATTTCACCGGGACACCATGGCGGCGCAACCAGTCGCGCCACCGTGGTGTCCGTAAGCTACCAAACTAGACACCATACAGACACCAGAGTCGCCACACCACACTGAGACGGTATCAAAATGGACCTCGAAGAGATAGCACTAGTGCTGTATGTACGTACTGGCGGCCGGACTGGCAGCCGAGTGAGTGAGACAACATACAGCCCTATAGTAATTAGTGGTGGTGCGACCAGTAACATTTGTGCACTCGTCCGAGCTGGTCTGCTGCCAAATTGGTTGCACAACCAAACGGACACCAGGTGAGTAACTCTCTATAGAGCTGTATACATAATGTTGGTAGCGGCGACTGGTTGCGCCACCATGGTGTCCCGGTGAAATATAGCCCTTAATCTTGAAGCACGTGCTGCTGAATATGATATCCTGGTTGGGTTGGATAACCTAGTTAGTAGTTAGGTAGTGTTATTCAGGATTTTCTGTGTGAAATTCTTGCACGGTTGCATCATCCTGGTCAGTGACCATAGATACTCATGTATCAGAATCGAGAATCACTCGGAAAACCTCAATCAATTCAACCTATCGCAGTCCACTGCTGGACATAGGCCTTTTTCAAGTTGCGCCACAACACTTGGTCCTCCGCCTTCCGCATCCAGTCCCAGCAACCTTCTATAGGTCGTTGGCCCACCTGTCTGGGGGTACTCTAGGCTGCGTTTGCCAATTCGCTGTCTCTACTCAAGGACTCGTCTGCTTCAGCGGCCATCGGTCCTTCGACAGACATGACCAGCCCACTGCTACAGCTTACTGATCGTACAAGCAATGTCGGTCACTCTGGTTCTTCGGAATAACTTATTGCACTGAAGAGATAAGATGCTTCCATCATCATATTTCAGATGTCGTTGAATCAATTATCTTTTTAGAATCCCCCAACCTTTCCCCACTCTTCACTACACAAAACACACACGCACACACCCCCACACCTACACCCACATCTTGTGTTTGGACAAGCATTTTAAGACATGTCTGTTTTGGCTATTATTGTTATTTTTGCCTAATGTTTGAGGGGTATGGCGCTGTATGCCGAGATACAGGACCTGTCCTACTACGGATGCTCCCATGTTGTGTACGTCAATATGAGCCCATAAGTTTTGCTATAAGTGGTTGTATTAATTGTTGGTGAAATAAACGTTATTTAATTTATTTATATACCATAGAAAGCTTGATATATTTACCTTATCTTTTATTTCATCTAGCAAGTACCGGTTGGTGGTATTTAGTGTGTAGTACATACTAGGTGCAAATGTGTTGACTGGCTTTTCACGAGATAATTATTTAAAAGTCATTACTTAATTGATGATATCATCCGGATTTTCATAACACGGGCTGATTTTTATTTTAATCAAGGCGTCATTACGATAAAAAAAAGATTCCGAAATAATAATACACATGATTTTATGAAGACAATATAATTAAATTTTCATACAAATCTTTAACGTAGTATTATCTTTAAAATACTGTACACTGTCGGATAGTATTGTAAAAAATCATTTGCTATGTCGATCGAAAAGAAATCAACAAAGTAATATTCTACAAAACTAAGAAAGACAAAAGTATAATAATACAATATGTAACAAAAACCCTGTTGTTCCTGTGAGTTACGTCATCAGAATCGATATTCATACGTAAGGACACAACTCATTTGGAAAAACTCTTCAATAAAAATAATAAAATTAAATCATTATTAAAAGTGATTATAACACTTTCAATTTACAATTAATAATGATTTAACATTAAATTAAATTATTTTTATTGATAAAATCAGAGTGAGTGAGTTTCGAGTGATATAATCACTTTCAATTCACAATTAATAATTATTTAATATTTAATTTTATTATTTTTATTTAAGTTTTTCCAAATGAGTTGTGTCCTTACTTACGCATGAATATTGATTCCGATAACGTAGCTCACAGGAACAACAGGGTTTTTGTTACATGTTGTATAATTGTAGCCGATTGCAAATGATTATCCCCAATTTCGCCGACTAATTCTTTTTATAATTTTCGTATTGATATGGCTGATTGTCGATATGAAAGACTTGTATAGAAGCAAAAACCGCTTACAAATACTAACTGAAAGAAATGCGCTAAAATTATTTTATTTACACAACACGACCTAACGATATCTATTATTGAATATTGCCATCGGCACCAAACAATTCCATGTTTATAAAGTTTAGTAAACTATTCGACTCCGTTGCTGTTACACTAGACTCGAATAATATTGAGTTAATCTCATTGATTGAGTACACATTTTAACATTAAAAATATAAAATCACAACAGGGCAGATCTCTTTTACTAATTATTGAACACGTCGTCGTATTGCAAATAGACTTCGACCATACAGCCTATAGACGCCTTATAACAGGCAACCGATGTCTGTCAATATATCTGATTAATAGATCTGATGAAGGTCGCCACTATTCGCCACTTGAAAACTTCAAACCAGTTTCGACCACTTATGTGAGCCGTAAATATTTCCGCGTTAGTGAATAGCCAATAGCCGCCTTAGTAGGACCAATCGGATTGCAGCACCCCGCTTCCTCATACCTCGGCTAGTTGACAGAATTTATTGTACGCATTATATCCAAAAACAGGCGTCTATTGGGCTGTTTAATCGATGCAAATAGAAGACACCAACGTTGTAATACTTTTGATAAGAATGATGAAATTTTTTTATTTTATTTCGAACAAACAAATCTTATAACAGAGTATTGGACAGAAAAACTACAGTTGCAACAAAAATTAAGTGTTTTCTTAAGTACTAAATATGTGTCAACTTCACGGATAAGTTCCTGAACGACTATCGCCATATAAAAAAGGACCTTAAAGCTAATCACTTTACAATTTATCTAATATAACTCTATCAAATAAATACAAAAATCTCTTATTTTTATTATCTAAGATAATATTTTCCTACCTCATGTCTTGGAACTAAATACTATTTAATGCACATAAACTTAACACTGTGTAAAATTAAATGAGCGTACCATAGCACGCGCGGGAGGACCCTAAATATACTTGACTAAAAGAGAGATCAAATCATTGCCACGTGAACATATTCATGCAAGTATGTCGACGAGTGTGGACACTCATTTGTACTTTGAAATTGGAAGCAAAAGCGGCCATTATTGCTTTTATTAGTTTCAAGAAAATAAAGAAGGATATACAATATAGTAATGTAGAAATGGAAAACTTTGAATAAGAAAGGGTCGGTAGGGTAAAGCTGCCTTGGAACGCGTGAAGAATAGCGTCCCATTATAAATAAACAATATTGCTGATAGTCAGATATGTACATAGTGTAGGTACACGATCGTACGCCAACGACAAAAGTCGATAAAAATAATAATTTTCGCAGGGTCATTTTGTTTGTCGAAATTATTTCTTTCAAAAATAATAATAATACTATTATTATTAATTTAGACAAAACAATAAATTAACAACTGAAAAATTTATTTTAAAATAAAAATATTTTTATCCACTTCTGTCGTTGACGGTACAGTCAACATCAAAAGTTAGTGATGATTGCTCAATTTAAAAATTGATTTATAAATGAAAACTTGGTAACGATTATTTTTGATCACAAATAACAATAGAGAAGTGAATTTAAAAAGGATATTTAATTTCGAATTTCCAAAATATTCATCGACCTTTGCTGTTGACTGTATAAGATTAATTTGTCAAAACTTTTCATATGGTACAATTTTTACACATTTTTAGATCTGGCAGACCGTGTGAACACATGGACACTATTAACTTTACGTACATAACAATAGAATATGTACAATTTAGGTACAATACCATACCCTAAGTACCTAGTATTTAATGTGGCAAAGACTGCAATAGTAAGTCAAATCTGGCAAAACGTACATAGAAACTAGATAAAATGCTATGTCTCAAAAAGACCTAAAAATAACAAGGCAAAATGAAATAATAATTAAAGCACAATAAAATACTCGAAAGAAAACAATAGATGCCAAATTGTAAAATTAAGAAGATAATATTTCTATACTAAGGGACAGAAAGACTTGGACTGGTTTAAAAGACAATTAAACAAAGCAACGGTAAATTGTACCACGAGCACTTAACTGAAAAAGAATAGGTGTCGTAACTCTATATATATACTTATTAAACCTATTATTTCCATGGTATACTACACTAAAGTTTAATCTTTTCACTTCTGCATCAACTAAACTTTTTCCATAATATTTAATGCAGTGAAAAGACTAAATATGCTCAAGTAATTTATGTTAATGTAACATAATTATAGAGGCACTGTGTGTATTCGAATCTATATATTTTTTATATGATATTTTTACACGCGAAGTATACCGAACGATATTCCGTATTTTAAGAATTATGTAAAATATTATTGTTACTCTTTATCTAAGAACCTTAGAGAAACCATTTTAGAATTGAGAGTATTACAAAACCATAAAGGGAGAGTAAAACCTACATAGACAAGACAAGCGAGTCTATGACGACACCGATCGATCAGTTGCCGATTCAAGTGATCAGAGGTCCAATTCTCGCAATTTAATATGTTCAAAATATAGTCCCAATTAAATCTCAATCTTGTAAATATCAATCTCACGACGTGCAGCTATCAGCTGCACAAAGATGTAAACACTTCACAAAATTAAAATGCAAATTTAATAAGACCATTAATATGTACCTATTAGCAGATGCTAAGTGTACGATATTGAAAGATTTTAATCCCTACTTTTTCTTATATTAACGTTTTAATTTCGCCAAGTGTATATACTACATACACACATACTCATCTTTGTGTAGCTGACTGTACAATGAACATGTACTTGTTTGACGTTTATTTGTGACATTGAGACTAGATCGAAACAATATTTTGAATATTCTAAATTACGAGAGTTAACCCCCAGAACTACGATAGACAATATTTAAAATTGAGCTATGGTTAATAAACACTCAGTTACAAAAATACTTGTAGCGTAATTTTCAGATCACATTTTGCTATTTTAGGTTTGATAACAAATATTTTTATTTTTGAATCTAAAGAGAAAGGTGTCTACGAGTTGAGTGAAAATAGGACAGCACTCGTGTTGCGACCGCGGACTCGGACGCACAGACTTCAACAGATACTAGACTTCCTATGATAATCACCCGGCGCACACACACCTACGAAGAGCTCGTTTACATCAACTTCCATGTAAATGCCATAACACACTACAGCTATAATGTATACTTCTCGGGATGTACCTTTTTACATTACCTATATGTATTTCCATAATTGACTGCTGTAAACATCTAACTTACGCAGATCGAGATGTATTGAGATATACATTAATTAAGTATCGCTCTAATATAAATTATCACTGCCATGTGTGGGCTCCTGTGGGGTCCTACGGCAAGATGTATTGAAATAGGTCTTACTATAAGATACATATTTACTAAATATGGAGTTACAATATTTTGTGTTGATTCCGCCAAACTAGTTCGTCAAATATGGATACTGTATGCAGCACATACACGTGCATATATTTGTGAGGGTTGTGTTGCATACTGCATCTAAGCGCGACAAACTAGTTTGGCGGAATAAACACTAAATATACTCCATGTCTTGTATGATTTCCGCAAAGTAATGCCTAATTCAATTCTTTATGCATTTTTACATTATAGCTACCGTGTGTTACAGCCTTGATGAAAGTAGGTACAGAGACTCACTGATGATGTACACTTGCGTTGCGTATGTATGCGTGCGACGGGCGATGTACACGGGGAGTCAGGTATCTGCGGAGATGTTCTGCGGAGGCTTGAAGGAATGGTTGTACGGGAGGCGTGGTGGAGCGCGTTCAGTCTTTGACGAGCCTGTAGATGTGGTGCTGCGCCCCGTGCTCACTGTTCGACACTTCAAACACAAACGCGGCACATAATAATGTCTCTTGCGTGTCTCGGTTTGACACCACCTGAGGAAGAGGAAAGGTTATCGTTTAGTGGATTTTATTGGTTGATATTATATCCGCCGACCCATATTTGGTAAAAGCCGTCAAAGCTGTCAAAGGTTATAAGTAGATTTCATCATCATCATCATGTCAGCCGAAAGACGTCCACTGCTGGACATAGGCCTCCCCCAAGCATATGTAGGGGGAAATATGCCATAATCGCCACGCTTGGCAGGCGGGTTGGCGATCACTGTTGGTTCGTTAATAAATACTCAGAGAACGCTGCTGTCTATCCTCTGGTGAATCCTTTAGTCGCCTTTTACGACACCCATGAGAAGATGAAGAAGGTGGTGCAATTCTTTACGTCCGGCACCACACGGAACATAAAGTGGTAAGAATAAAATGGTACTTTAATGTAGGGATAAACTATAAAATTAAATTAAATTTCATTTTAAAATACAATACAAAAATCAGACGTCAATTTCATTAAAGAAGGGATGTTAATTTATAAATTAACAATATCAAATAAAAAATGTCTAAGGAAAAATACAAATGTCAATCTAAAAACTAAATACAAGGTAAATGCCAAAGCCCAATATCGGTGCGAAGCGAACAGACTGTTTAAAATAATCTGAACAACTAAGAAAATTAAACTATATCTCAATGGCACAAGAGATGTTTCAGAATAAACAATAATAAATCAATTGTCATTCTAACAAGAATTTTATCCCAATCCGATAAAATTTAATTTTCTTAGTTGTTCAGACGGTCTGTTCGTCCCGATATTTTTGACGCTGACCGTACCTACAAACAGAACCACAAAGAAATTACACTCAAAGGCCCGCCACATACTGAACCTAGCTCATGGCGTGGATGGTTTTTTGTAAAACGTGTAAAATAACCTTCGATCAGTACTATTATTGATCGAAGAAAGTAACGCACTGTACGTCAAGGCAATCAGTGGAAATTTTTGCGAACAAAAGATATAAACGCGCGATCTTGCTATGTGCGTGTGAGCTTGACTGGGCTGGGTTCAATTCAATGCCGGCGGGACTTACAATGAACTAACATGTAATGTGGAAGACAATTCGTCTATTATATAGTCTAGTCTTATAAACACCTATCTATTTCTTTAATTAGTATTTATAGTACGTAGTATTCAACTTTCTTTGTATTTATTCACATAAAATACAACTTAAATAATGTACCTATATAAAATAAACCGAATAGTTCTATATGCCTATATACAGCCCATAAAATAAAGTCTTCTTTGAGTAAAATTTAATATTTCCAATATTTAAAGTACTTTCCCTCCATGAAGCATTGCGATGGGACACCCTGGTTTTTAAAAAAATAGTATTTGATGGAGTAACAAGCTAAAGGGCCACCTGATGTTAAGTGGTTACCTTTGCCCATAACAACTGGAATACCACCTAGGCTTTTGCCTAAATGGTACCGCAAGTCGGTTCGCCAAACTGAGACTTTAAAAATCTCACGTGATTGTAATTTCACCGGCACCCGTACCTTTCAGACCGAAACACAGCAATGCATGCAACACTATTTGGCAAAGAAGTAGGTATGGTGGTAGTACTTTAATAGTCAAAATGAATTAAAATATCTACAGTAGTGTAGTCTGTTTTTCTACATTTGCCGTAATTACAATACTATCAATAATACTCAATAACACAATATACAATAATGTGCTCCAAATGTGGACCGACGACCTGGTAAAGGTCGCGGGAAACCGCTGGATGCGGAAGGCGCAGGACCGGTCGTTGTGGCGATACTTGGGGGAGGCCTATGTCCAGGAGTGGACGTCTTTCGGCTGAGATGATGATGTTGATGATGACAATACAATATCATCATCATCATCATTCTAGCCCGGTATCACCCACTGCTGGGTATAGGCCTCCTTTCTTTTTTGCCAGCCTCTTCGATCTTGTGCGTCCCTCATCCAGGTGTTTCCAATACAATATAATATACCTAAATCCAATTTTTTAATTTTTCTGTTTCAAACCTTATTTTGTAATAACTCGAGCCAGTGTGGCATTGAACGTTGTCGTCGTCGCGGATTATAAGTTTTCTTGTAAATCAATTTAAATAAACCAAATTCTTTTATATTTTAAACTACAAGTTTTCTTTAAAAAAAGCAATCTTAAGCTCAAGTAGGCTGAATGTAAATGTGGCTTTACGTGTCCAATTTCATCTCGAAATGCGTTGTATCCATACATTATTAGAGTTCCATACCCAGAGAATGCAAACGGGACCCTATTACTCTCGCTACGCTGTCCGTCCGTCCGTCTGACTGTCACAGGGCTGTATCTTTGTAACGGTAATAGATAACCAGTTGAAATTTTCACAGAATATGTGGTACTATGGTGCATATCACGACAAATACTAAAAATAAAATAGTCTAAAACCAAAGGGGGTCCCCATTCAAGAAACCTCGAAAAACATGCATTTTTTTCAACGTTTTTGTTCCTGTTCTATCTTCAAAACAGTAATATATACCAGCGTCAAATTTGGTCTGATTTTAGTGCATACTATGTAGTTTAGCAACAAATACTAAAAACAGAACAAACATAGACTACACTTACGGACTTTTATGGTGGTACTTACGTAAGAAAGAGATGCAAAAATTCACATTTCGTAAACGCTCGTTGATGTCTTTTGATCTCGTAAAATAAATCAGTTTCTATGGGGTATCAGGTCGATGGGTGGTACGGAACCCTTACTGTGTGAGTCCGACTCACACTTGGCCGGTTTTTTTGTAACAATATTGACATCTTTCTTATTGCAATTCGTCATTAATCATTATTAAAAGACTAACAATGTTATTAACTAAATAACGATTTTAACCTAATTTCGGGTGCGGAACTAGTAATTATATTTTATCAGTAGTTATTAAAGAAAAAAACATTAATATGACTACCAAGATTAAATAAGACAAGTATAGAAACCGGCCAAAAGCATGTCGGGCTATGCTCAGTATTATAGGGTTCCTTAAGTAGGTCTGATTACAAACGAATTAAATCGAATATTAATCATTGCTATTTTTGCAAACAGCGTCACCTAGCGCTAAATTCAAGAAGCTAAATTTGAGAAGTGTGTCATATCAATATAACACAAAGATTATTTTTGTGATTTTTTTAAATAGAAAGTAACTAAAGGAGCATTATTTGCTTAGATAATTTTTCTCTAAGGTCAATGACCTATTAACTAGGACGTCTTAATTATTTTTCAGTTTTCTCACTATAACTCAAAAATTTATAATCACAATATGCTCGAAATAATTTTAAAATAGAGTTTTTACAAAGGTCTATCAATGTGGAAGATTATAAGTTTCTACGTTGCATAGTTTAGGGGGTGCACACGAGGGGGTGCAGCGAAAAAAAAAATTTCATCCCCATTTTACATGTATGGGCGCCACCCCTAAAATACGTTATCAAGATTTTTTTATTCTTTTTAAATTGAGATCTACATCTAAACCATTTTTTAACAAAATTTCATTTACTTATGTTTATAACTGTAGAAGTTATTAAGCTGTAAAGGATTAGGACAGATGGACATGACAAAGCTATAAGGATTCCTTGTAGGACTATGGAACCCTAAAAAACGGTCTGTGACGTACCTGCCCACTTATTTCCTTTCCAAGGCAATCTAACTTATCAAAGCGTGAATATCACTTTATTATTCTTGTTGCGTAGCTCTCTGCCCCACATGCGCATGGCGATAGTGCAACACATTCAACTACTATCATTAAACATAACCAAGATCGATTAAATACACTCGCTGTTTAATTATCGGCTAGCACAATTTTTTTCAAAGAATTTGTGTTTAAAGGGAGTATTCCCAACTGTTCTCGAGTGTTCGTCCTCAAATGGGGACAGATGGGAATTAAAAGTTTTATCCGCCCCCGAAATATTTTTTAATTAAAGTGTCTGTCCTCGAATGGGGGCAGATGGGAATTGTTGTATCATCTGTCCCCGAACTTATAAAGGGGAAAGATGGGAATTAAAAGTTTTATCTGCCCCCGAAATCTTTTTATTTTTTTCTGAATACTGTACTATTGTACTATAAGTCCCATTTGTCCCCGTTTGGGGATAGACACTCGGAATACTCCGTTTAAAGTGAAAACTCAATTAGGTATGAATGAAGGTGGTCGAACGCATGGGGGAGAATCGAGGAGCCAAGAGAGCGTATCTGGGCCAACTAACTGGACGTATACCGGTAGGTCACCCCAGATATCGCTGGGGAGATGCTGTGGAGGCTGACCTGCGTGAGCTTCAAGCTACCAACAGGCGAGATATCGCGCAAGATCGAGGAAAGTGGAGAGTTCTCGTTTCGGAGGCCATGACTGACTTTGGGTCGCTGAGCCAGAGGAGTAAGTAAGTAAGTGGTTTTCCTTACAGACTTTGAGCATAAAATTAAGTTTATACCAGAGAGCCCCCGTGGCTTCGCCCGCGTAGATGTAGTTTATTGCGCATCTCTCGGCAATTAATTATCTTCCCGGGATGACAAGCCTATGTTAATTCGGGCTATGGTCTATCTGTGTGACAAATTTCTTCTTGTCTGTTGATGTTAGTTCTTTTTGGAAAGAGTCCAGTTCATGCGTCCTAACAAAATTGAGACTTGTGGTTCTTCAGTTCATCCAACAGAAACTATTTTGTTTTCATAAAATACACAGGTACCTGTTTTAAAGTATTATCAATTAATCATTAAATAACAAGCTTTTAAAAAAAAGTAAAGAAAAAGTTAGTTTTAAAACTTTCATCAAAATCGGTGCAGGTAACCCACCAGATGGCGCTTAAAGGTGAGGTCGGCTGACAACTCTATGTCTGTATATTCAATGTATCCTATGGATATAATGTGACGTGCCGCTAAATTTTCTACCGAATCACATAACATAACATCTCGCCTGTATTTCGTGTATAGTGCGTAGTATACTCTACACCCACATTTCGCCAGTTATGTTGTAATCATCATTCTCCGAGCCTTTTCTCAATTATATTGGGGTCGGCTTCCAGTCTAGCCAGATGCGGCTGAACATCAGTATTTTACACGGAGCGACTGCCATTAAACCACCGCAACCCAGTTACTGGGTAATACTGACATTCGGAGGTTAGACCAGTTGTCAGACTTTCAGGCTTCTGACTGCCCGTAACGACTGCCATAGATATTCGTATGACAACCGGGACCGACAGCTTAACGTGCTCTCCGAGGCACGGAGGGATCTCGATGTGTATCGAAACGGTCACCCATCCACAGACTGCCCGCGGCAAGTGCAGCTTAACCTTGCAGATCGTACAATCCGCGCAAGTAAGTCCCATGTAATAGGGGGCGAGCCTATTGCCATCAACTGTTCACAAATCTAGACTCCGGGCAGCTACTGGGAATTTCCTAATGAAAAAGCGCAATAACACTTTGCCCAACCCGGGAATCGAACCCAGGACCTCATGCTTCTCAGTCGCGCTTTATTTAAAAAAAAAAAAAAAAAAATCTAAAAACTCTAAAAAGTCCTAGCAACCAGGCCATAAAAAAAACTACAAAAAAAACTAACCTGTAGTATAGTGAAGTTCTCTAGCACGCTGTTCATCATATATTTCTCGGGCAGATGCTTGAGCTTGTGTATGAAGTTGACCATGTACTCGCACATCGGTGACCGGTGTATGCGGTACACGAAGCGACCGCCCTCGAAGCGCGCGTACTCCGTCTCCACCTTCTCGACCACTTGTTTGCCGAACGAACACACTTTAGTACTACACGTTATGGTCATGTTCTCGTTGCTCTCGTATCTGTAACATGAATGGTTCATTGTAAGCAAAGAGATTTAATATTATCACTAGTATTATAATGTCTTTGATTGTAAACTTTATTTCAGATGCAATACATGCTGAAATTTTAATCGGAAAAAATCAGTTGGTCCCTCCCTCCCTACATTTGTGTTATCGATAAAATGTAGGGACCAACTGATTTTTATTTCGCGATTACAGGGTTGGTCCCATAGTAAAAGTTGTTCATAATGATGAGTATAATGATCCCTTTACGAAATGTATAAATGGAATCACTGTTCCAAAATTTTCTAAAGACCACTTATTATTAGTTATTATCCATTTAAAATAAAAGTGGATTTATGATTTTTAATTCTTTTTTGGTAAATATGTACCAATTAACTTTTTGGAACAAAGTTCCTTAATGTGGCAGCCAAATAGCGCCCCTATCAGTAAAAAAATATTACTCGCTGAATACATCATTTATCGAAAATTAGTTTTTAACGATTGAAGTACAGTGTACCTAGTACGATTTTGACACTTACGAATATTTTCAAAGTATTCGTCGACTTTCATTAATAAATCTGTAGTTCCTCCTCGTATCCGCCAGGGGCGCTACTAATTTTGAATGAATGTCGACGAAAACGATGAAAGTATTCGTAAGTGTGAAACTCGTACTAGGCCCACAGGTACTGTAGTTTATTCAGAAACTATTAACTCTGTAAAATATGGTTCGCTGTAGTTGTAGATAGAAAAAGTGCCAAAAGTGGCCGTTTTTCGGGGCACCACTTCGACTGCTACATTCCCCTTAAGCAGTTGTCGTCACAAGTTTGCCGAGTTTTATTCTGTGGTCACAACTAACGTTATAATAATGTCATTAACAACACAACATAACCTCACGCCTGTATTTCCCCGAAGGGGTAGGCAGAGGTGTATAGCACACCCACATTTCGCCAGTTATGTTATAGTCCCATGTAATATGGGGCGAGCCTATTGCCATTAACCGGGCATAAATCCAGACTCCGGGCTGCTACGAGAATTTCCTAGTGAAAAAACCCAATAACACTTTACCCGACCCGGGAATCGAAACCAGGACCCCACGCTCAGCAGCATAATGTCATTACTAAGAGTAATAATCCTAATAACAACATTAGGCGTTACTCAATAAATCGATTGACGTGACGCATTTGTAAATGCGATAATGAGAAGGTAAATGACGTCATTAGTTATGAAACATTGGAGTAGGTACAAGTACTCTGTAGTAGGTACTAGTAATCCTTAGGGGTCTATAAACTTAGCATATTTATCTAAGGCAGCTCTCCCACAGTGCAGAAGTGTGTCTATGTGATAGCCCTGGGCGATAACGTTTGCGACTCCGTAAGATCTGACGCGTATCGTTCCAACATGAGACACCGTGGTAGAACCGCCTTAATTAAGACAATAATTACTTACACACTAGTGACCCCATAGAATGCCCCTGGATCGTCCAGGTTATTCGTATTCAGGTCCGCCCAGAATTTGACAAGGAAAAAGGCATTTCTCGGTCCCTTCTCATACAACTCTTTGAGCCCTCCCTTCTTCTCCGGGAACTTATCGTTAATCTGTTGGACGTCTACCGACTGTGGAAGAGAAATTAAAGGTGTTATAAGAAATCATTAAACTCAATTTTTTGGACAGTTGTGTAAAATGAGTATACTGCCTGCGGTGCAGTTAGCAAAAAGGGCTTATCTATTTATTATTATTTTGAGGAAAGAGTTAGGGAACTTGAACGCCCCTAAGCTACTGCGACCTGATAAGATCGATTGTGACGCCTCTTGCTGTATTACAGCACCTCCCCAAGCTGCAGGTCAATCAAGAAGTCGACTATGACCATGGGAGAGTAGGATTTGATCTCCTAAGTTGAGAAGACGTGGCCTCCCAGGTGCTGGCTTTGATAGGATATGGATGGGCGTCTCGTCCTTTTCGCGACAAAACCTGCATACTATGGTATCACTTAGGACCATCCTGTGAATGTGCTTATGAACTTAGCAGTGCCCAGTAAAGGTTCTTGTCAGGATTCTTATGTGGTTCCTATTCAAAGAAAGCACTTCTTTCGTAAACCTTTTCTTAAACGTTACTAGAAGCGCTTTCGACTTTTCTTGGCCTTGAGATTTTTCGCAAAGGCTTACACTTTGGTCAGCTCCCCAGTTTTTTTGGTAGTAGGCTGTAGTGGTGCATTTAGGAATGCCATAGATTGGCACCGTGCCCACAGTGGGGCTTTCAGCACCAGCTCTAACCAGTTCATTAGCGGTTTCGTTGGCCTTAATGCCACAGTGTCCAGGTACCCATTTTATTATTATTATTTTGGAAAAGAGGTAAGGTCTATGCAAGTCCCCTATGTCACTGCGACCTAAAAGATCTATTGTAACGCCTCTAATAGTATACTACAGCACCTCTCCAAGCCGCAAGCCAACCATAAAGTCGACTATAGCCTTGGGGTTTGAGGATCTGATCTCATCAGCTGAGATTGTGTGGCCTCCAAGATGCTGACTTCTAATGTGGTGCACTGCATCACATTCGCATAGGATATGAATGGGCGTTTCGTCCTTTTCGCGACAAAATCTGCAAACTGTGATATCTGTGAGGCCCATCCTGTGTAGATGTTTGTTCAGTTTACAGTGCCCTGTAAGGGTTCTAGTCAGGATCCTTATATGGTTCCTGTTAAGCGAAAGCGCTTCTTTTGTAAATCTCTTCCTGAAGCCTACTAGAAGCGCTTTCCAGTGCTCTTGGCCTGGGGTTTTTTTCCAAAGTCTAATGCTTTGATGAGTTCCCCAGTCCTTAAGATTAGCCGAGGTGATGCATTTCGGAACCCCACAAATTGGCTCCGGCCCTACAGTGGGGCATTCCGCACTAGCTCTAGCGAGTTCATCAGCGGCTTCATTACCCCTAATTCCGCAGTGCCCAGGTACCCATCCTAGTGTCACAGAATTTGTTTTTCCTAGCGAATTTAGTAGCTGGACACACTCCTTGATAAGCTTGGAGTCGATTTCCTCTGATTTTAAGGCCATTAGGACTGCCTGGCTATCAGAGTATATAAATATTCGCCTTTTTATGTAGGCCCTTTGCAGGCTTTCACGGATACAACCAATGATGGCAAATAATTCCGCTTGAAATACGGTGGTATATTGACCTAGGTTAGCGAATTTCTTAACCTTTGGTCGTCCTCCGTGGAATCCAGCTCCTGCCAGACCCCCTTTCTTTGATCCGTCGGTAAACCAAACAACGTCAGTGGACTGATATTTGCAAGGCATGTCGTCCTCCCACTCAGACCTCTGAGGTATAAATACCCTAAACAGCCTATTGAAGCTGTACTCCTTTAGCATCGCATCCGTGGGCATGGCCATGATGTCTTCTTTCATAAGGTTCTCTTGCAGTGCCCTCATGGAATTAGAGCTCCATCTTGTCCTTCCTGCTATCCTCGCCCTTACCATAGCCGCCTTGGCCTCCATTTGCACCTGCACGTGCAAGGGTACAAGGTCGAGCAGTGCCTCGAGTGCAGCAGTCGGAGTCGATGCAATGGCACCCGTCGTGATGAGACATGCAAGTCTCTGAAGACTTGAAAGAGTATCCCTACAGGTGATCTGATGGGTTTTTTTGTGCCATACAACACAGCCATAAGTCACCATGGGCCTTACTATAGCAGTATATAGCCACAGCACTGCCCGTGGCCTAAGGCCCCATCTTGAGTTGACCAGTCTGCATGAGGTTCCTAAAGCAATTTTAGCTTTCCTTATCACATGCTTGATGTGCGCATTCCATGTGAGTTTTTGGTCTAGGATGATTCCTAGATATTTGACCTCACATGAGAAGTTTACCTCTTTACCGAAGAGGGTTGGTGGTTTTAAGGCATCCAACTTCCTCTTCTTTGTGAAAGGCACAATGACCGTTTTGTCTGCGTTTACTGAGAGTTGGGACTCATTACACCATCTCTCGACTTTTCTAAAGGCAGTTTGCAGCAAATTGGAGATGGTTGGTTGGCACTTGCCAACAATAACCACCACCAAGTCATCTGCATAGCCTTGCGTGTAAAAGCCAGCTTCATTAAGCTCGCTTAGTAGGCTGTCAACCACTAAGGACCACTCCAAGGGAGATAGGACGCCCCCTTGTGGGCATCCTCTGTTTAGCCTCATCTGTATGGTGGTGTCTAGAAGTGTTGTTGACGCCACCCTGTTGCGCAGCATTGCTTCGATCCAGTAAATGGTCGTTCGGTCAATGTTGCGTAGCTCCATACTCTTGAGTATGACATTTGTTGAGGTGTTGTCAAAGGCTCCCTCTATGTCCAAAAAGGCACACAGGGCAATTACCAGGTACCCATCCTAGTGACAATAAGTTTACCACCCCTAGGGAGTTAATTAGCTGGACACACTCCTGGCTTATCCAACTATAACCATAGCTATAACACAAAACAGAGATGGGCCCTTATTTCTTTGGACGGCAGTATCGTTGTTTTCAAATATTGAAAAGAGTAGATACGGGCAAGATAGCAAACTTCCTTTATTGTTCGTTTATTTAAAAGACATTATTGTCTCCGAAATAAAATATTATCCACAGTAATTGACGGTGTTTTGGCCAACCGAAATCTCTTGAAAGGCAATGCGCAGTCTTATCACTATAAACAATCTCTTTCAAAGAATATTTGTATCGACAAAGCCCGTAAAAGAAAAAGAGCTTAATGGCATATTTACCTCTAATAAAGGATCTGCATATGTAACGGTGCCACCTATATGAACGAATAGATGCTGCGCCGGCGCCGAACTAGGGTACTGGAAACAAACAAAAATTACGGTTAAAATAATGATCGAAGAAATAATCGATCATTGACGAATCATCAATCAATTCATTCATCGTTCAATTGATGGTTCAGAGGTCGCTAGTTAGGATTCTATACCCTTGACATTGTAGTTTCGAATGCACTTTATTTTTGTGCTAAGTTTACACGAGTTTAGTAAATGCTTAGTACTTGCCACTTACACTAATACCCAGCGTTTAAGCGGCTGAATTCGTGATTAGTATCTATTAGTGAAAGTGCAAGAGCCAGAGTATAGAAGCCGATATTTACTATAAGCGACAAGTAGCGCTAATGGCAAGTACTAATCTCGTGTATAGGTAATGGGAGGGCTAAGTGGACATAGGTGTTATCTGACAAAATTAAAAATACTTTTTTGCATGAACATAGGTTTTGACACCTTTGACTGGTGATTCAAACTGATTCAAACGCTCATTACTCGTTTAGAAATATTTTCTAGTTAACACCTTTGTCCACTTAGCCCTCCAATTTTTAACATAGTTGGAAAAGTTATTAAAAAACAAAAGGTAAACAAAGTAGTAGTACAGTCAAATTAGAAAGAATGAAAACCTAGGATTGAAAGGTAGAAAGCAGATTTTTTGTATGAAGCTTTGTTTTGGTGTTCTAAAGACTTGGTGGAAGGTCTCGTACTTAGGTACATAGTAACTAATAAGTAATCTGTGCTCGTACCTATAATCTCGTATCTACGTCCCGAAATATTCAAGGTCAAAGGGTCACAAAATCGTGGTATTTAAAAAAAATGTGTCGTTTGCATCATACGACATTTTCTACCATACACACTCACTATCCGCTATCCACTATGCCTTTTGTTATTTCGCGTAGTTTACATTACTAACAAAGGAATTTAAAAGTGGGTGATTGTTAGTTTATCTTTTGTTTCTTGCTTTCTTGTATTTTTTCCTATACTCGAAATGTTTAGGTAGGTAATTAACTAAAGGTAAACAAACTTGACATACCTTATTATCTGAATATGTTTGAATAAAATATAAATAAAGTTTTAGTGACCATGTTAGTTTAAAAACTCATAAAATAGAAATGGTATCACTATATCTATTCTACTCCTACTAATATTATAAATGTGAAACTTTATGAAGATGTTTGGATATTTGGATGTTTATTACTCAAATACGCTATAAGGGCTGAACGGATTTGGATGTAATTTGACATACAGATAGAACATAACCCGGATTAACATAATTATATACTTTTTATCCCGTGAAGATGAACCCAAAGGGGTGCGTGATAATCGACATCCATGCGGGCGAAGCTGCGGGCATAAGGATATTACAAATGTGAATTTTCATAAAGATGTTGGGATGTTTCTTACTCAATAACGCGTTAACCGTTGAACGCATTTGGATGAAATTTAGCACACAGATAGACCATAACTGGGACTAATATATACGCTACTTTTTAACTCGGGAAAATTAACGGTTCCCGAGGGATGCACTATAACATCTTTCTATGATAAGTCGAATTACACGAGGGCGAAGCCGCTGGCATAGGCTAGCTATAAAACAAAAATATTACTTAAAGGACAATGCCCTCTAATGTCCGCTTAGTCTACCCATCAAAAGTCGATGTCGCACAAACAAACCTAGTGTATTCGAAGGAGAATAAAATGCTCTTTACATCAACATAGAATTATGCTTTCCGTAGGCGGCCCATACACCTACAATATAATTGTGCAATATTAATATTGCACAATTATTATTGTATCGTCCTTAACTTCAATACTATTTCAATATTACCCCTAAACGGTCAATATCATTGAGCAATTGCAAAAATTGGACAATTATATCGTAGGTGTTCGGGCCGCAACTTATTGTTTTTTGGACGGGTACCTACTAGCTATTCACACTTTTTAAAGTTAAGTTCGAGAAAATAACTGATTCGAAGTATGACAATGTTAGATTTTCACATTAAAGGTCTATAAAAGACTTATGTTGATTATTACATATTTATGTGTGTGTTATTAAAAAAAATATAACAACACAAACTACATAACATCACGCCTGTATTTCCCCGAAGGGGTAGGCAGAGGTTTTTTTTTATTTTATTTTTATAGTATAGTATGGCGAAACGAAAGTAACCGACAAGCCCGAAGAATTGCCAAACTTAAGTGGCAGTGGGCGGGGCACATTGCTCGCAGAACGGATGGCCGATGGGGCAGTAAAGTTCTGGAGTGGCGACCGCGTACTAGAAGGCGCAGCGTGGATAGGCCCCCACAAGGTGGACCGACGACCTGGTGAAGGTCGCGGGAATCCGCTGGATGCGGAAGGCACAGGACCGGTCGTTGTGGCGATGCTTGGGGGAGGCCTATGTCCAGCAGTGGGCGTCTTTCGGCTGAAATGATGATGAATGATGATGGCGAAACGAGCTAAAGGCTCACCTGATGTTAAGCGGTTACCTTTGCCCATAACAACTTCAATACCACCTAGACTGTTACCTAAACGGTACTGCAAGTCGGTTCGCCAAACTGAGACATGACTGAGTGTAATAGTACACCCGCATCTCGCCAGTTGTGTTATAGTCCCATATAAAAGCTGCTTTAAAAAAAAACGCGCAATTCTATGATATAAATGTGGTTGGGCCACAAACTTAGACTACCCGTGGCCTTTGATTATTATAGTCAAAGCCCGTGGCATTCTCCTTTACAAAACTTTAACACGTAATTTATTGGAGTTTTTCTTCTTCTTCTTCTTTGATTCGAGTTTAATAATCTTATTGTGTACCAAAATGTAGCCACGTCAACAGCACTATCAGTAGCCTGGCATAGGTCTTTGTTTGTGTAGGTGGTATTGCACAGTGAGCAGGTAAAGAGGTAAGGCATCGTCTGTGGATTGACTCCACAGTCACATTGTGACTCGTCTGTGTATCCCCATCTAACTAAATTTGACCTGCAGCGGCCCATCTGGCTTCGGAGTCGATTCAAGGATTTCCAGATGGGCCATGGTAGTTGGTGGCCTGCTGGGAGCTTTTCTGCAGGCTCAATGTAGCCAGCAGGAGGAGGGTGTTTTTGCAGCCACAGTTCCTCTCCTTATTAGGGTTGCTGCCTGTTAATGGTTTTATTACTTTAAGAAAGCTTTTGCGACTCTTTAGTCTACATCTCGCCTTCCTGATGCCATGGACAGGAGACTGACTCCTGTTTGGTTTTTTCAATGGAGCAGGCAATTTCTCTTCTGACTGCTGGAGGGGCTATACCTGCAAGGGGATATAGTGCAGAGAGTGGTGTAGGTTTAAGGCAGCCAGTTATTATTCTGCACGTTTCATTAAGGACTGTATCTAACTCTTGGGCATGTATGGATCGATGCCACACAGGGCATGCAAATGCACCAGCCGAGAAGCAAAGAGCCAAACCAGATGTCCGGAGAACAGAGGGAGAGGTGGCCCAGGTAGTTTTTTAATGGTAGGTGGAGTTTTTTAAATGCATCAATATACAAAAAGACATGTGAAAATTGTTTACAAAGGTACTTATACTCGAAATGTTTTGGTAATTAACTAAAGAGTTAATTACCTAAACATTTCGAGTATAAGTACGACGACAGCTTCCAATGTAACCAGATGTGACTAAATATCAAGTTTTTTACACAACGTGTTTAAAGAATTAAGTCCTAGCAGCGCAGTCTTTTTTAAACATTATTAAAGTTATAATGTCAGTCAAACCGAGACAGTTAAATTTATTATTTCATGATATTAAAAGTTCAAGGTGCGTTACTTTCAATTTATTAGCGAACGTTGACTGTCCTGTTGCTGTGTTTATGTCGGGGACTTATGTTCTATGAAACGTTCAGTTTTATTGTTTTAAAAGTCTTAGGTGATGCCTGAGTTGCTTATATTTTGATAGATGAAGACGATACTTTAAAATCTAAACGAATATGAAGTAGCAATGGACCGGCTTATAATCCAAACAACCGATAACCGCTGGAGTAGACGTGAAGACCGCGAATAGGCAAACATATTGTGGGTGGGATGCCCTCAAGTTAGGTGGAGAAACGACTTTCGCAGGGTGGCTAGTAGAAGCTGGATGAGGATGGCCAAGGATCTGGCCTCTATAAGATCTCCTGGAGTTTTTATTGGCCTCTTATATGACGTAGACTAGGGTTTGCCACTGGGTCGATCGCGAATGCCATGCATTGCAGTCCTCGTGGCCCATCCACCCAGACGAGAGTAGGCACACGGCGAAGTTTTTATTTAGTGGGTATGAGTCCCACATAGCCACACCGCCTCTCCGGGTGGTGTGACATGCGAAAGGCATTTTCTCCATCTCAACAAAGAATGTTAATATTGAAAATCAGATTGCTCATAGAAATTCGTTGGTAACAGTACGCTGCGGATAGGTGGACGCCAGTGGCGTGCAGTGGCCTACTTTATTTGAATTTAATTGTGGTCTAAGTTATTGATTTTTGTATGTAGAAAGATTAATTTAGCATTAATAGGTCTATTAAAAGATAAATAATTATTGTACTTTGAAAAAAAGATAATAACTTACACCACTATTGAATTTGAATGAGGAAAGCACTGGGTACTGCCTAATTGCCTATATGGAATGCACGCCACTGGTGGACGCACTACTCTATACGGTTCGGTGGAAATGAGTTGATGTGAACTTCAAACTTACGTCTACACGTCTCGTTTGTACGAACTTATGTCAGCGCAAACATGCAGACAAAGATCGGTGTCGTGATACCAGCTTTAAACCATAAAGCTTACCGTTTCAGGGTCTCGTGGGTGTTCGACGAAGGCAGAGAACTCGACGAGGCGTAGTTTGTGCGTGGCTATAGCGCGGCCCTCCCACGGCGGCGGCGGCGCTACGTCTGTCCCGCTCGGTACCCCGACGCCCCCTACACCTGGGACACCTTTGTAGCCCGCGCCGGGAAAAGGTTTTACGCTGAAACAATAAAGGAGAAGGTTTAGTTGAGGTCAGAAGATTGGCTTAGATATGAATCACCTCACAGATATTACAGTTTGCAGATTTTGTCGCGAAAAGGACGAAACGCCCATTCATGTCCTATGCGAATGTGATGCAGTGCACCACATTAGAAGTCAGCATCTTGGAGGCCACACAATCTCAGCTGATGAGATCAGATCTTCAAACCCCAAGGCTATAGTCGACTTTATGGTTAGCCTGCGGCTTGGAGAGGTGCTGTAGTCTACTATTAGAGGCGTTACAATAGATCTTTTAGGTCGCAGTGACATAAGGGACTTGCATAGACCTTACCTCTTTTTCCAAAATAATAGATATGAATCAACTTTCCTCCATCAATTTGTTTCCCGTCGATATAGTCAGCAGTAAAGGATGGTTCACACTAAACGTAACGCTAACTCACAGTTAGCCACCGAACGCGAGCTTCCTTTACGTGGTTTGCTAATTTTAGACAATTTTCAACATTACGTATGCTTCAGCGTACAGTTAGCGGCTGACTATACGTGTGGTGTGAACCATCCCTTAGCATTGGAGGAACTGTGGTTCTATCATAGTAGCTTGAATTCAATTTTGTTTATAAGCCAGCCTACCTAACTACTACATATTAGTCCGAGGTCCCTTTTGCAGTGTTGCCAACTGTACCATCACCTTTGTAGCAAGGTCTTTTGCGAATGTTGCCAGTTCACCAGATTTTACCCCGCAAAGTAGCTAAAGTAAAAAAACCAGAAATATGAAACTAATCTAATCTCAGTATAAAACTAAAATCTTTTAGCTACAATTTTGTTGAAGTTGTAGCTGACTTGGTTGCAAAAATGGCTAGATCTAGCTATAAAATATCTAAGTTGACATCACTACCTTTTTGCCTAAAATGTTGCTGACCATTAAATATTCGACGAGTAGGTAAAGGACTTACTCTTGTGAAGGTCCAGCTTGTAGACCCGGTTGCCAAAATTGCTGTAAAAATAAAACACATAGTTAAAAACTTAAAAATAATAACTGCAATGAATATAAGCTTTCATGTTATTATATGCTCAAGTTGTTAAATTCTACACACATCACTTGAAGCATTATTTTGATTGTGAAAACATGGAGCCATGGATGTTTTTTTATTCCAATGTAAAGTGCACGCCCTGAACAAAACAACTAACTATAAACATGATTCTTTTTATCGATATTATTGAGTTTTCAATAGAGTTTTAGTCCAATCCAATTACCAGTCGATTATATAACTTGTAATATGAAAGAAAAAAATAATCAAAAATGTGAGTAAAGCAATTTCAGTATTCGATTGGTGTTATTGTCACCTATTCTTTACTTAATACGTGCAATTTGGCAACATGCCTAAATAGTAGTGAAGCAACACAATTTAAAGGCGATTTAGTTTATTTTAACTAGTAACACAAAGGCATGCCTTTTGCAAGTTGAGTACCGTATGGTGGTACGCTGGGTGTGGTAAACCGGCAACGATCTGTGCGCTAGATAGTGTGCTCATTGACTGCATGGCCTTTTCTTTCATCACCCCACCATCCTAAACGCCATTCATACGTATATTTTAATACACTATCTGCCAACATGTTGATTTAGGCGTACATAACATAACATAACCAGCCCATTATTGTCCAACTGCTTGGCACAGGCCTCTTCTCAAATGGATTCAGGGGGTCTACTCCCGTTCGACGATATTCGATAAATCGTACGATTCATCGCACAATTTGCTACTCCGGTCAACCATCGTTCCCTTATCGCATGCGATGATCGTGTTTTGACGTTTGTTTTTCTCATCTCCGGTAAATTGTATACGACTATGAACCGTAGTCTATCTTAATTGTGCCTTTTTTATGTGCCTATCTTTATTATGTAAGTATCAGTCGGAACGAAAGTTCGTACTTCGTTTGTCGTTCGTAAAACGCGAGTAGACCTACAGGCCTTAGTCTACCACGCTGGCCTACTGCGGGTTGGCAGGCTACATCACCAAGAACCTTAGCACTCTTAAGCTAGAAACAAATTATCAGACGACACCGAGGTTAGCGACTGATTCTCTATCTGGTCAATAACTTTACACCTGTGTGCAAACTACCAGCAATAAGTCGCGGACGTAACCTTGAGCGCTCGGACGTCCGACAATATCTGGCTCGCCGGATGTTTCCTTATTTCGCCCAGCATCTGTTGCGATGTGCAGACTAAGATTAAGTCGTGTCTGTCAGTCGCGTCCGATAGTTTGTTTCGGGCTTTAGATGTGCAGGTTTCGTCACGACGTTTTCCTCTACTGTTGAAGCAAGTGATAATCAAATTCTGACCCACACATGAATCCGAAAATTCAGAGGTGTGGGCTTGGTTTGAGCTCAGACCCTCCTGCACGAAGGCAAGCGTTCAACCGCTAGGGTATCACTGCTAGGTTTTAGGCATTCGTATTTAGGCATGAACCGAATATTTATATTATTAAATCAATTAAGAGTCCGACGAATTTTGAAACTGGGGGTCTACTCGCGTTTGACAAACGACAAACGATGTACGAAATATCGTTCCGACTAATACCTACACAATATGGATAGGCACATTGAAAAGGAACAATAAAGATAGACTACGGTTCATAGCCGTACGAAATTGATCAGAGATCAGAGAAACAAGCGTCAAAACACGATCATCGTACGCGATATGGGGACGATGGTTGATCAGATTAGCAAATTGTGCGATGCATTCATTACCATTTACATTTTACATTTACATTTTTTACCATTGTACGAATAATCGAATATCGTCAAACGCGAGTAGACCCCCAGTATTTGGATTTCGTTTGTACAAAAATGTTTCATGTAACATTTTGGTATTTGATAGAGATTGTTGTTTTGTTATAGAATGGTACTCACCACTTTGAGTTTGGCTTGTATTTCTCGTAGTTTTCGCCTAGCTAGGACCTGTATGTGTGACGAGACTTGTTTTCTCGTGCGCGTCTTTCCTGTTCTGAGTTTTATATACCTTGCTATCAGCTCGTTTCTACCTGTAATGCAATAAAAAATTGGTTTAACAAAAGGAATACGAGAACAATATTTGTAAACATAGCATGTTGTCTCTTCTTCCGCACGGAATGCGTGATTTTCTAGAATAAAACTTTTAATACTAAACTTAATCTAAAACGCACTTAAAAAGTTCGCAGTTGACCAGGATAAAACACGTCCCGTGTCTTTGTATTACGTGGAGAAACCCTTATGGACGCACTCCGCCGGGGTGACGGAGTCAGTGTTGGACTCTTACCTACTAAAACCACCACGGTGGGGGCGTAAGATACGATCTGCAGTCTCCACCCACCCCCGACAGGTCCCGGCTCGCCACTAGTAGGCAAGCCCCTTCTCCCCGTGCGGCCTAGCCTCGGCCGCATACGCCCTGTGTCCTAAACTGGGAAACCTACAACTGAACTACAATTCAAACAAACTCGTTTAACTCGTTATGACGTGATTGAGTAACAACCACCAAAACCCTCGAATTCACAATAACAACAGTTGGATATTCCATTTTAATTAATAAAGGGGTTAAAACATGTGCCAATTGCCCGCGGAATATTTAGCATAGTTGATTCAGACAAACGCGTAGAATGCAATGCAGGCACAGCGCTGCCGATGCTGTTATGAAACAATTTTCAAAATATTTTGAATAGCTATTTTCAATCGTTGAAACTGCAGTTGGGCAGGAATGCGGGGTGGATCGTCCGTAGTCACTGCAAGCAGCTATTGTGAAATAATATTCAGTTGGTTTATACTAAATAGTGTTGTTTATATTATTTTAAATGATTTTTTATTTCGATACATTTACCTATGTTGAAATTCATTTTCTTTGAAAACATGATTAGTTGCGGTTTATAGGCATCAATGAAATAAAAATAATCGAACAATGTGACACATTGTAGCTGAAATACAAACAACACTCGATACAATAATATGTTAGGCATCAGAATAAGTTCCCGAGTTGGTTGCAGGATAGTAGCAGGACGCCGTTTTGGGCTGACCCACGGAAACCCATTTCATTGTTCTTCCTGGACCCCAAGAACCTACTTGGGATCCACTGCTATACTTATTAATCCTTAGTATCCAAAATTAATTTATAAAAGAAAATTGGGTAAAATGTAATATGGTAAGTATAGTATATGGCCTATGTCCAGTAGTGGACGTCTTTCGGCTGAAATGATGAAGTATAGAAACCATACCAATAGATTCTTCTACGGCCGAAATTAATATCCAATCTACCCACGATTTGCCCTACTAGAGATAAGAATTAGACATAAGGTCCATAAAAAATATGTCAAATATCTATCTCCAGTAGTGTAAATCGTGGAAAGATTGTATTTTTTTAAATTTTTTTTTTGCCTTGGGTAAATCGTCCTGGACACACTCCGCCCGGGGTAGGCGGAGCCAGTGTCGGACTCTTACCGACTAAAACCACCACGGTGTTCCTTCAACTACCTTAGCCGGGGGCGTGTTTGGCCGCTAGTGATTCTGAATAAACTACTTTCAAGACTTCAAGACTGATTCTGTTAATTAAAATAAATAAAAGGTTTAAGAGGACTTTCTCGTTTCGAAGCTGTCTTGCTCTAATTTTAGTACTTTTTTAAAGATTCCAAGAGATGAAAGGCAAAGTTGAAAAATGTATTCTATAAACATGACAGAGAAAAAATATATTTCTTTGTTTTTCTTTCTACATAATTCATGTATGGAAATAAAACCATTGTTTAAATATTTGTGATGATACTCTGAAGGATGTTAACATAATACATTTTTCAATTTCGCCTAACATCTCTTGAAATCATTAAAAAGTACTAAAATTAGAGCGAGACAGCTGTGAATCGAGAAAGGCCTCTTAAGTCCGATGCCTATTTTGAATAAAATATAATATTATATTATTATTATATTATTATATAATATTTACTATTTTGTAAAACATTAGGTACATAACTCTACACATTTTCCCTAGAGATAAAACATGTTGACATTAGAACATAACTTAGTATTACCTGTGGTATCTATTACAAAACTAGAAAGGGAAGTACTAGACATAAAATTAAATGATGAAACAGTTTTAAACCCAGACGCAACTTTGTGACAAAATTTTAATATAGGTTGTGTATTAATTGGTGCACACGATAGAGGAAGACCCGGTCAGAGCAAAGTAAATTGAAATCTCATTGAATTCGGGGAATGCGATGGCGACGAGAGGCGGTTGGTGCGAATTTAATTAACCCCTTGCTTGCTCGTTGAGGCGAATGCGTACGTATACGTCCTCAACTATTTGTACGTGTATTGATTAACAGTACAGATTGCCCATCATCAGAGTTGTGTGAAAAGGGGTTTAGCCTTAGAATAATTAGGCCAAGAACCGCGCAGTGAAGCAAATTCAAGTTGGCTTTAAAAGGCTAAGTTCAGTACAGTTTACGCGTGTTTATGTGTGTGTCGGTGAAAATTTTATGTGCCGCTTGCGTTCACACATCGATTATTTTTATGCTTCAACTTTGAGCGGAACTACGAATGAAATTATTAGGTACCTACTCTAAGGTTTTAACTTGATTTGGGTTTTGTTGCAGTTCTGATGTGTTGCTAGAAGTTGCGTGCCTTTTCGTGCAGGTTTGTGATTTCTCAATCTTCAATTCATCATCCTCCTGCCCTTATCCTACTTAATTTGGGGTCGGAGCAGCATGTCTTTTGTATAAGTTGCGTGCCTTTTCGTGCAGGTTTGTGATTTCTCAATCATCAATTCATCATCCCAGGGCAGGACCTGTATCCCACTTAATTTGGGGTCAGAGCAGCATGTCTTTTTCTGCCATATATCTTTATCAGCCGTCATCTCAGTGTTCACTTTCTTTTTATCTATATCATCTTTTTTTGTGATATCTTAATAAGTTACCTAGCAGATTTATTGCCAATAATTAACGTTCATAATAATACACTGCATTACGCCTTAAATACCGACAACACGGCCCCGCCTACAAGATTAAAGCAATATCAGTTATTTTTATATTAAACTAGAATGAAAGCTCAGATCTTGGGAAGCAAACTCCTGAAGACTGTTAAGTCAAACATTCTTGAAATTACTTTGAAATTATGGCACCGTCGTAAACTTTTCACGGCGGGTGTTAAGCTAAAATTAGTAAGTGCGGCCACTCTAACAAATTGCTGTTAGCACGAATTAGTAAAGTGAATATACACGTCGTATGTTATTCTTTGCTAGTGTAACTTCCACTTGTGACATACGCGCCCGCGAATTGAGCATTAAGAGTGCTTTCACCCGAAACGTCGTGTGCATGCTTCTATAAATAGTGCGGTGCAGAGAAGGATCAAGTCGAAACGTTTCTATTCCACAGTGAATAGAAAAACAAGAGATCATTATTTATTAGTTCGTTAGTTGGCTAATTTGGTCCATTGCCAGCGCGACGCGGCCACGCTCTCGCGCACTCCGCGAGGAAATTGTGCGTGCGCGCTCCAGCTACAATATGAATATTAACTATTTTCTTTTTGAACAGGTATTTGTTGTTACTATCGCAAATTTATAATTACAGTCTTGTTTATATACAATTTTCACCGTTTTAGAACTGGGTGTACGAATTAAATGTACGTTAGGTGAGATTTTTTTTTTATATTTTCCGATCCGCTTCTTACCCGACGCGTTTTGAAAAGTAATTTATTCGACAACTCGGGAGATATTGGAGATCCATCAGAAATACATTAACGTCGTACCTGAGGCATGACTTCGCGATTGTTTTCGCTTAAAGAGCCCACAAAATATATTTCCATTAATAATAAAATCCCACTAATCGTGAGTTTGTGTGTCCATGTGCTTGTGAGAGTAATATCTGAATGTTTCTGAATAGCAACTTATTATTCAAAACTGTAGGGAGATATTTCATTAATGCATTTAAGGCACAATTAGTAACACAATAATAACTTACATTAAATATAACAAGGGCTGTAATTTAAGTTCAAAACAGAATATTAAGCACATTTTATGTATGATTTAAGCTAATTATCAACATCTACCCCACACCGTATAATATATCTACTTTGATTGTGGTAGATATTATCTAAGATAATTAGGGCGCCGCCAACAATGTGTTAATAGGGAAATAAGTATTTTAATGACTTAAAAATTGATAAGGCTTGGCAACATGTCAGAAGACGTCACAGTCCGTCAAAAATGAGGACCTTTGAATGACAAAGGCTCGGCAAAAGATATTGGACTGTGTTGAGTTACACGGGCGTCGTAGCAGAATTTCACGCTGACCCAAACACGAGCTATGCGGAGCAAATCCTCGCGGAAAGGGTTGAGTTGCGACAGGTCTAAGGAGGATTTCTTGGGAGACAATCGGGAGTTATGCCCGAAGCGGGCGGGGCGCTAAACAACGGGCGCGGGCGGCCCGCCCCTTCTTTATATTTTCTTACTGCGTTCGCCGCCTAGCGGCGCGGCCGGGCCCCTTACACGCTCGCTCGCTCACTAATTGCGCATTCTTCGCATAGTTTAGCCCTCCCGACGAACCCCTCGCCTGCCACCCCCGGACCACGTGAAGCCGTGCGCCGACGAAACTTTCATACTCCCAGGATATTGAGCGGTTTTGAATGTCTTAACTCACGAACGTGCCGGCAGCAAAGCTGAGCACTAGCTTTGTTGGCAAACTGTTTCCAACTACAACCTTCACACACCGCGTGAGCTCGCCGACCTAACTCGCTCAACACGTGCAACTATGACATGCTGAACTCAATTCATTGATGCAATAATGGATTCTGATAGTTCAATACACTAGGCCTAGCATTGGATATCTAAAAAGTTTCGCCTAGAAAAACTTCTATCAAAACTTGACTTTCAGCTGTCATGACTTTTACATAAAAGTTTCAACAATTTTATATCTGGTACCACCTGTATTCTACACAAATAAATGATTATTTATTTCTTGTTTTTAATTTGTTCTATAGGTCCTAGGTGATCTAGGAGCGGTAGCTCAGTTAATTTAAACAATGTTTAATGTTAAAATCCCAAGAGATTGTAGCTTAGTGTAACTATTATAAGTAGCCTCCTGCCTACATCTGTTCTATAATACCCGTAGAACATAAAAATCAAATTTATTCATAGATTGTATTTTAAATACCATTTTACTACAGTCTATGATTTTTATGTTCTACAGATAGAACAATGTAGGCAGGAGGATAGACTGACGTCGATTGAGTTGTACCTAGTCATAACCTTTTGCTTAAAATGTATCCAGCATTATGTTGTCAAAGGAAAATGCAAAGCGAAACAAAATTTTCCGACTCTACAAACAGAAAATAATTTCCACATTACCGTTTTAATAAACACAAAATAATATCACCCTCAAAGAATGTCAGATTATTGCAGCACATGACGATCAAGCAAAACAGTGTCCCGGGTCCCGTGGAACGTCACGGCAAGGGAGAGGGTGGTACAAGCGGACAAGGGTGACGCACTTTTACGTAGATTAAGCGGGAGGACACGTCCTCGAGTAATGTGCTCATATATTGTCCGGACGAACGCGACGCGTGTCCGCAATTATTATCCACACAGATAGCCATTATCAACATCTTTTGCACATAGTAATAACACTTAGACATACCTAGTTGTTTACAAATAGAGTCTGCGTACTTCTAGTGAGAGTGACAAAGTATTATGAATTTATGACAGGATTATTTTTATCGCTGTTTAGTGTGACTTATGGACATTTGTTATTGTGTGAAAGTTATGTTACACGAATAGAATAATGAATGTGAATTCTTACATCAAAGCATATCGTAGGCCTAAACTAAAGACGTTGGGCATTTCCCTAATTTCCGCTTCCGCAGCGCGAACTAAGATTTGAAGTAATTTAAACATCGCATTTCTTCACGCCTATTAAATCACTTAAGGTGGACACATCGCTCGTGGTAAATTTGTTTAGCAATTCCATTTGGCACCGCGACGAGGCTGAGCGGGCAGTCCTTTAATTAAAACCGGGACGTATAATGTTGGCGCTTGACGCAAACTTAATGTGCGTCCGGCGGCTCTGTAATGGCACTGCCACCCTCTGATAATTGTCCTATGTCAATTCTGCTCCATAGCACCCGTAATATTACTTTTCGGAAAACGTTATGGAACTATTCTCCTCGGGTTAAAGCATGCAGGACTCAGGGCTAACCCACTTCGCTAAAGAATTTTGTTCTTTATAATTAGAGGCTAACCCTTACAAGAGTCGGGGTTAACAAAGCCACACAGAAGAAGACTTAATGCCTTACTATATACAAAGGCAACACAAACTGTTTCCTTCGGGCAGTTAATTTACTGAAGGCAAAACGTTGCTTTTATGTAGCAATCGTCACGTCCGCGTTAACGAGCTTTCTAAGTTAACAATGTAACGTGAAAAAATTTGCTCCTGCCTCCCTTTCAAGAACAGAGCTTTCAGTTTAATAACCGAGACTTATTGAGTACAAGTTGGGGGTTAATTTGGAAATATTTTTATTGCGATAATATACGAGGCATAGCATTCATAGCTAACTAATTAGAAAACATGTGATTTTAATAATCTATACTAATATTATAAAGAGGAAAGATTTGATTGTTTGTTTGTTTGTTTGTTTGTTTGCATTGAATAGGCTCCGAAACTACTAGACCGATATGAAAAATTCTTTCACCGTTGGGAAGCTACACTATCTCCAAGTGACATAGGCTATATTATATTTTCAAAAAAATTAGGGATCCTTACTAAAACACCAATAATGTAACACAAGGTGTAAAAAAATTACCTTAAAATTCCTTACATCGTGTGCTCTGCTAAAACTATTGATGATAGAACAAAATAATGTATTACGGCTATGCAGAAAACATCATTATCTACAAAAAATGACGCGATAGCATATGTCTAACTATTATAGTTACGTCACAAAAAGTGATATTTTATTTATAAAATTTAATTAAAATGACGCCTCTAGAAAAGGCTCTTTATTTGTACCTTGGTATTAATCCTTATCAAAATAAATTACTTCATATTCAAAACTGCTTCAATATCTTTATATAACTTTTTGATTCGGACTTTCCATTCGAAAGATATCACGAGTTTAAAAATGTAAGTATTAGAAAAAAGTTGCGTGGTCGCCGCTCACTCCGCTCGGCTAACTATGCGATGTAGGCGTCACTGGCGTACGGGGGGGGGAGTCAATTCGCAGACATTTCTACACCACGAAGTCCCACAATACTACACGGGTCAACTTTTTTTTTTTTAACTTTTTTTACTTTTACTCTTTTTTAGTAACTTGACGCAAAAAGAAGTGTGTATATGTTAAAATTTATAATTTTTAAATTTTTTTCTAATTACCCGTGCGGAGCCGGGACGGGCAGCTATATAATATAAAGTTTATTGGGTTAAAAAATTACAAGTTTACAGTTCGTTCTGTTTACAGTTTAACAAAAAGCTATTACAATTTTACACAATTTTATTTAGTCACGTTGACAGCTGAACTAGTACTAACTGTGTGACAGCTGTCAGCGCCCTCCAACCTAACTCCTAAGGCATATATTGCACAATTATTATTGTATCGTCCCGATTTTCATTTGTCTTTCAATATCACCCCTAAACGGTCAATATCATTGCGCAATTGCAAATATTGCGCAATTATATTGTAGGTGTAAGGGCCGCCTTACACATAAAACTGTTTCAAGTAATTCTGTTCACTAACATTCTACTACAATTTTTTTGAAAATAAAAGTAATAAAACAATTCATAGCAGTTTGTATATGGGGTGCGTGTGTGAGCGTATGTGTGTGGAGGTGTGTCTGTGCAGTGCGTGAGGATATATGTTTTGCTTATGTATTTGTATAATTTCCTACTTATTTAATTAATTCTTCTGTTTCAATGTACGTGATACTTAGAAGCCATTTTAATTTGATTTTTTATAAGATTACTGGTCAGTCTGTGTCAATTGATAAGTAATTCACGTGAATGATAAACAAAAGCCACGCGACAACACATGGGTTCTTTGAATTGGCGACATGGGCCGATCAAGAGAGATAATAATTGTCGGTTCACGTCTTTCCGCGGAATCCTATTGCGCAAACGGCTTTGTCGGACGACTTCAATAGGTACTACAGTGGCTTTTGTCTCGTGCCAAATCCATTGTTCATTTTCGGCGGAGTGGCCTTGATATCACTCCATTATTTAACTTAAGTGACATATAGGTAAATCGATGTGTTAGCGTCGGCAGTTTTGACATAATAACTACATTTTACCTGTTCTATATTTAGGCCTAAGAATTTAACGATCTTCTTTACAGATTTGTCTCTTATTTCACTACAATTAATTTTACTTTCGCCGTCGGTAACTGGACATCACTTTCCTAAATAGTAAAATTACTATCTTCTAAGAGTGACTTTAAAACTCCATCTTTGCTTTTCACGTTTGATTCTCTAGAATGTTTAGTGTTTGTGCTAGTGCTTTGAAAGACTTCTAGCATGTTTGGACTCACCGTACATCTTGCCCTCGTCGGAGAGAATAATTTTGCGTCTGCCACACGGCGGGTAGATAGCCAGTGCCTCTTGGAAGCTCTGCTCAATGTCTGGACTCCATACTCCCTCCGCATCGGCCGCAGACATATCCTGCGAACGCGCTAGGTTATAAAAAAACATGGTACTTAATATCAAAACAATACTGAATTTATATCAGAACTTAACTTTCCCACTACAGATTATCCACTAGAATGCGTGTGTGAAAAGTCAAAATAGAACCACTGAGCAAACACAGTCATCTTCTAAGTTTATTTTTATTTTTTATTCTAAGTTAATTATGTTACGTCTTCTTATAATATGTTTGCGCACGTTATTATGATTGCACAATTAAAAACTATAAAAAAGTTTGTAGGAGGTAGGTATATTTGAAATCGAATCTGAGGAAAGTATATTATGAAGCGTCAGGTTAGGGGCAACAATCAATTGACATATGATAGGATTTAATCAGCTCTGAATTATTTGCCCATACAAAATGCCCATTCACCTTTCACAAGGTTTTTCTAAACATGTATGTATTCAAAATCACTGTGACTTGTCTATAGGATTTACAAAATTCAAAACAAAGACAAAGTGATGATAACAAACAAAAAAATTGTTTCACAAACCCTGGAGAAAATATAATGATATAACAAAAGTTATTCTGGACAGTCCAAGATTTTGGTAAGCCTACTATAGAATTTAGAAGACAGATAATTGCGGCAATAACGTATATCCTGTAAGTTTGGAAACAATCGCGTCCCTTGCAACTCCGATGTTCTAATGGAGATGCTTCCAGTAACAGCAAATTCACATACTCCTGAACAGTTGGTGACAAGTGCAACTTCTTCTTCAATGCAGTATACTTTGATCTGAAAATACTCTACGTTTGTGGTGGATTAATTTGTAAGAGTATTGCTTGAGTGTCGTACAGGTAAATTTGGAATCGAGGATACTGTCAAAAACAAGAGGCCTAAATCTGACCGATGATTCTAGGCTAGGATGTTGATGATGATAATGTGGCTGGTAAATAAATTGATATAAGTAATTATTTCTTAGGTTTTCGCGATCACTACACATTAAAATATTAGATATAAAAAAAATTCAAACATCTGTAAAGACGCTTGTTTTCTTAGTTTTCCTGCGTCCACGAACGTTGCAAAGCTTAGGAAATATCAGGAAAACCAATTTAAGTAATATACGCGATGTAATCCGGTTAAACTTGTTTAATTAGAAATTGATTTATCTTGATTATTTTTTCGAGTCTTTTCCCAATCATGTTGGGGTCGGCTTCCAGTCTGGCAATGCTGATGAACATCAGTATTTTACACTAAGCAAAGGACCCCTGCAATTACTGGATAATACCGGTATCCGAAGGTTAGATCAGTTGTCAGACTTTCGGACTTTTGACGACTGCCATAGATATTCGTATGACAACCAGGACCAACAGTTTAACGTGCATTCCGAGGCACGGAGGGGTTTCGATGTGCAACGAAACGGTTTCCCATCCAATAACTAACCGAGTTCAGTGCAGCTTAACGCAGAGTTTACAATCCATGCGATTATTACTTAGCCAGGAGCCAAAGCGCAGTGCGCCCAGAATAGAACCTACACTCTCCGTTATTGGTTAAAAACACAAGTTTCAATAGTTGATAACATAAGGAATCACGGTGAAAATCTAATTCCCGAACCACATCTATCAGTAGTTTTAACTGTATCGAAAGCTTGTTACGTTCCAATGAATCGAATTTTACGATACTATCATTTATCTTATGAACTAAACACGTTGAAAGATAAATTGTTTCTATGTTAGCCTAGTCCACTTCCAGTGAAAACGAAACAAATTCAAGAAGCCTTATTACATGGAAATTAAGTAGGAACACTAAACAGATGTATTAACATTTGTAAAGCGAGTTCGCTTACAGACTGATACAACCCGTGGAGTGCGTCATTGTAATTAATAGACTCGCTTCTATTCTCAAAAGAAAATAAAAATAACGCGTTGCCCTCGACTTGGTCCAACAGGCCGACGATCGAAAACATCGTGAATCACTGTTCCTTGAAACAACTTGAAACGTAGCTGTTACTGGATTTGTTAACTACTGAGAGTCAATATTTACTTGCAATTTCTCACAACCGCATGTTGGCAATATTGTTTTGTTTTTGTTATATACAGTTTAAAATTTACTTCGTTATCAATCAGCCGTAGTGATCTTTTAAATCGAT
The DNA here is from genome assembly GCA_949699075.1 of Asteroscopus sphinx. Taxonomy (NCBI): domain Eukaryota; kingdom Metazoa; phylum Arthropoda; class Insecta; order Lepidoptera; family Noctuidae; genus Asteroscopus; species Asteroscopus sphinx. The sequence continues at coordinate 23,956,881 of OX453007.1, forward strand.
TAGTGTTCTGTTGAATGTGATTGAAATTAAAACAAATAACGGCTGATAATGTAACACAGAAGAAACCGGTTTGTTTTACAGGAAACCGTTTTTTTCTGAGGTAGTGTTTCTTGGCCTATTGCGTTTGGATGACTCAGCTGAAAGTTTCGGAGCAATGATTAAGTCTATAAACACGAGATATGTACTCTACAAATATCCATATGATAACAAACAGTAGTTGTACAGTACTGTAGTCATAGTCAGCCGAGTGCGACCTGCAATAGCGAATGCGTGTGAATTCTACTTGTACTTTCCGATGTCCTATGCAAATTGCATCAGTATGTGTTTACGGTTACATGTAGGTATGTACGTACACGCGTAGGAACCCTCTTCTAATCCGGACTCAGCAATTACTAAGCTAAGCTCACGCAATTCATGATTTACGAAAGGGAACTAAGGTTTACTAATAACCGGCGCGCAATAAAATCCACAAATGGGAGTTCACTGCTTCGGTTATTGAGAGACTGGCAACAACAATAATGCCGTCTGTCGGGACAGGTCAGCTCTTACATAGGTACTATGGCAACTCTTTTTAGGTTTATTTCTAAAGGCAATATTCTCACTTTAAAACTCTTCTTTATATCTGACACTAATCTACATTATACTCATTTTCATTATTTAAATGAATTTCATGTAATAAACAATAACCTATTTTAAAAAGAGTATATCCATGTAATTTCTTGCCGGTTCTCTCCATAGGACCCACAATTTGGAATCGTGCAACTAGAACCTGACGTCTCAAAAGTGCCTGTAATTAGGTTTATTGGAAATAAAAAAATATTTGAATTTGAATACATGAAAAAGAAGAAATTAAAGAGCAACCTTCAATCAGAGAAATAGGCGAATTTATAAAGATCGCAGTCCACCCTATAATTTTCCGTGAATGTCGTGAAGAGATTACGAGTACCTACACAAGCTGTTGATCTGTATCCGTGCCATATAGAGCTAATTATACAAAATGTGCTCGATCATCTACAAATACTTAACCAATTCTACGGTTATTTAATACTCAAATTTTCACTTAGAAACATGGCGAGGGTTTGAGAATAAATTCCGAACGACTCTGAAAATAAGTCATCGGCGGCAATGTGAAAGGGTAGAATTACCTGCAAATTTTTTTTGTGGTTTCACACGCATTGTTTTTGTGTCGCACGCGACACACGGAGGGTATTCGTTTGTTTACAAATAGGTATTTATATAAACATTCTTTTTTTTATATTGATTTTTTCATTGATTCGTTTTCAGTATCAGTGGTATAGTCACCTCCTGGCACGAACACAGATCAACATGTTGAATAAGAAACAAGAGCAACAATATCATCCTGTGTCAAAATCAAAGCAACCAACGATTGCCAATTTTCCGGCTAAGCATTGTTATCATAGTATTTTTAAACAGGGATAGTCTATATCCAACATGTATCAGTACAAATCAAGCCATTACCCAAGAATGTCTGCAATCTGCATTGCCTTCCAGTCAAGCCAAAGAAGCTGGACATCGAAATATTAAGCGAAGTGACATCCGCCTGACCTCAACAACACAACTCATGGGAAATACCTATCTCCTAAGGTTAAGATCAACTTAAATATGAGCCAATATTTACGAGCAGTTAAAATCGACACGTGTTCAGCGCTTCGGTTGGCGAGAGACCGGCAATGATAATTAAATTAATGGTAAACTTACATCTGCTCTGTCTATCTCAGTTTATGCTTCACGCTGGAGTGCTGGACATAGAATTCTTCCAAAAATCATATAAGAACTTCCAAGCACTACGCGTGGTAAATGGATCCGTGACAGTAGATCCAGATGTGTAGCTGTCAATGACATGACGTGCCAATTAGGCCTACGCAGCCCAGCTTTAAGGCTTGGTATTTAAGGTTGGTTTGTTGGACGGGCACCAACCAGGTACCAGGACCAGGTACCTGAAACCAGGTGCAATTCCAGTTTCACCTAAAGCCCATGTCCTTAGCACCCACAGACAAGTAAGCCTTATTGGTCTGTGTTAGCACCTTTCTGTATTAAAAATCCCTATTCGAAAAGAATACTACAAGTGTCGAGGTAGTTCATCATAGAAGACCGTTCAAATTATTTTAATAGTTGTCACCGGTGAAGTGTTGGGTATCATGGGGATTTATCAGTCAGAGCCATTGATGTCGGTCCCTCCTTCATAACCCTGTATTTGACGTGCATGTGCACATTCATTGGTACTTTATTGTTTCACCTGGTAGAAAGAAAATTTGTGACCTTCATCACCGACCTCCGGCTAGCCCGAGTCATTAGTATCGGGCATTCCACCACCATGCTTCTCAAAGCCAAGTCATAAAGAAACAATTTGTAGTGACATAGTTACCTTCTCATCGTCGCTGGCATCGCCGACGTCCAGGTGCTTTGCGTCGGCGCCGCCCGAGCCATTGGTGTCGGGCGCGCCGGCCGCCGTGCTCCACGGGGACGCAATGGTGCCGGCTGCGAGCGCGCCGCTCGCTGGAAAAGAAGAAAAAGAGGAAATTAGGATAGTTGAGACAATAGTCAAGGTAAAAGAAGAGATACTCATTCAATTCCATTTTTGACCATAATTATTGATATCCATAGGTACTAGGAGGCTACGGTTGTCGCTTGGTGTAAGCTTATCCAATATTTCAAAAATGGTAAATGATAATAAGATAGACCAAATACAAGGGGCTCAGAATTTTATAGTAAATCGAGTTGAAGGTCTATTTATTTATTTATTGATATATGCTTTATTGTACACCATAAAAAATATTACATTGAATATGCATTTATTTAAACTAAGTATTGTACAAATCAAATCAAATCAAATATTATTTATTTCAGAAACAGGTACAATTCTTCTATCTTTACTAACAATACACAGTTAAATGTTTAAATCTTACCAAGATAGAGTTAACGGCGGTGTCTGTGCTAGTATAAACTGTGTGACAGACACCGGCGCCTTCCTCCCAAAAATTTAAGGGTACAATTTTACAATTTATCAATTTTTATAACAAGTAATTATGCCTTTTAGAAAATAATAATATAGGAACTACATTTAATTTGTCATGTATTTGGGACTAGATGTGTAAAGGTATGAGTGTGTGTTTATGTTAGATGTGTAAAAGGGTATAGGGTGTATTGAGTAGTGGTGTGTGGGGGGGTGTGTGGGGGTGTCTGTGTGGGGGGTATCTGTGTGTGTGTGTGATACATGGTGGGGAGCGTGAGCATTGCAACTATCATAGTTATTATGTTTCTCTCAGAAACAAGCCTTCAGTCTGTTCGTACGATAACTTCTGTAAATATTCCATCACCACTTTCTTACATTCCAATTTTGGTAAAGGATATATGTTACAGAACCTGTTTAATTTATTATACAGAAAGGAACTTAGACTATAGTAGTGACGACCTGCTAAAGCAATCCTAATTCGCACACTCGGGCATACGAGGTCTTTACGCCGCTTGTTTGACAGCAACTGAGGATCATAAGCCAGTGATGAGTGTTTACGCAAAACTACATGTAGCGCACATAGAAATGGTGGCCTTATCGCGATCAGGGATTTCTTCCAGGCAACCTTAGGAAGGACAAGAATGAATGGTCTAACTGATGTAAAGCGGTTTCCTTTGCCCATAAAATCTGTAATACCACTTACGGCCAAAATTATTATCCTAACTATCCACGATTTGCCCTAATAGAGATAGAAATTTGACGTAAGCTCCATACAAAATATGTCAAATTTCTATTTGTAGTAGGTTAAGTCGTGGACAGATAGGATATTAATTTTCGCCGTTAATCTGTGGCCTAAATAGTGTTGCAAACCACGTTCCCCAAACAGATGGAAACTCTCATGTGATGGTAATTTCACAGGCACCCGTTTAGTCCCTTTGCACCAAAACACAGTCCCTATGTGACTTATACCAAACTACACAAACTTTAGATCCTGAGTTTTCTTAAAAGAAAATTCTTGAAAAGCATTTACGGAAACAATCCAAAGTTTTCCGATAAGCGATAACCGATTACATAACAATCAGTATCGGCGTACCGTATTATTATCATGTGTAGATAATGTGAATGTGTGACCGTGAATTGTATGACGCACCCATAAACGTGGATACCGAAGAAAAGTGGCTGATGCTCGCGTCATGCTCGTGAACGGGAGCCGTCTGTCGGGACAGGTCAGCTTCTACATACTATGGCAACTCTTTTTACGTTTATTTCTAAAGGCAATATTCTCACTTTTAAACTCTTGTTTATTTCTGGCATTAGCCTACATTATACTCTCATTATTTGAATAAATTTGATGTAATAAACAATAACATATTTAAAAAAGAGTACATATATCTATGGAGTTTCTTGCCGGTTCTTCTCCATAGGACCCACAATCTGGAACCGTGCAACTAGAGCCTGACCTTTCAAAAGTGCCTGTAATTAGGTTTATTTGAAATAAAAAACATTTAAATTTTGAATTTTGAAAAAAAAAAATACAATTTGACCGATTGACAGTTATTATCCTTTTAACAATGCCTTCGGTTTCTTTTACCTATATAACTATGACAAAACAGTTTACAAGTGGAAAAATAAGTAAAAGTGTCTGTAATTAATAGTTATAAAACAATCGGTAACAAGGTAATTTATGCAGTGCGGTGAAAGTATCAAAACAATCGGCTTGAAAATTCTAGATCCTTTTTAGGGTTCCGTAGTCAAACACGGAAACCTTTTAGTTTCGCCATATCCATCCGTCATCTGTTAGAGCCATAGAAATCAATTTGTAATAGAAGTGGTAAAGGTGCGTGAATTTGTCGCCGCTTACAGGTGTCTCATAAGACACCAGTGCGTTAATCGTTTGGTTGATCATCAGTGCTGTTTTGGACACAGGGTCACTAAAGTTGTATTTTGCAGTATATCATAACATAACATAACAAAAACATAACATCACGCCTGTATTTCCCCGAAGGGGTAGGCAGGGGTTTATAGTACACACACATTTCGCCAGTTATGTTATCAATCAACTCAGCCTATCGCAGTCCACTGGTGGACATAGGCCTCTCCCAAGTTGCGCCACAACGCTCGATCCTCTGCCTTCCGCATCCAGTCCCCCCAGCCGCGTTCTTTAGGTCGTCGGTTCACCTGGCGGGGTGGCGCCCCGCGCTGCGAGTGAGTGAGTGCGAGTGTGAGTTATGTTATAGTCCCATGTAATAGGGGGCGAGCCTATTGCCATTAACCGGGCACAAATCTAGTCTAGTGGTCGCAAGCGCGACTGCTGAGCGTGGGGTCCTGGGTTCGATTCCTGGGTCAGGCAAAGTGTTATTGGGTTTTTTCATTAGGAAATTCTCAGTGGCAGCCCGGAGTCTGGATTTGTGCCCGGTTAATGGTAATAGGCTCGCCCCCTGTTACATGGGACTTATAACATAACTGGCAAACTGTGGGTGTAATGTACACCTCTGCCTACCCCTTCGGGGAAATACAGGCGTGATGTTATGTTGTTGTTGTTGTTATGTTGAAAAACATTTTACTAGTAATGAATGCGTTTGTCTGGTAGTAGTTGATACGAGTCTCGGCTCGAGTGTGTCTGACGTCAGACCGCTTGTTTGTTTACCGTGTCGGATGTTCGTCTTGTAAACTTCCAATCATATTGTGGCTGATACGATAATACATCGGGCAAAGCCGCGGTTAGTTGGCTACTATTTTTGACCCATTACAGAAAGCTTTTGTGAATTGACGTCAATTTTTTGGGACTGATATCTGGTTGTTGCTGAACGATTCGGTAATTAGGCGCTAACGTTAATTTTGAAGTCTTTGAATTGTGTCCATAAAATTGTAATATACATTCAAAAAAAAAAAACAATGATTTAGAGTTGAATTCGATAGTGTTTACCGTCGAACGAAAGGTACAAAGTCGCTAAAGATTAACATTTCTCTACCAAAATAAAATTGAAAAATAAAGCCAAGGAGTACCGAGTTGAAATTTTCATAATACCAAATAAAATCTTTGTTCCCTCAAGATCGGAGGCGAGCTCGTAGGCATTCCGGAAATTTTCATATTTACTGTTACAAATATGCAGGTACGAAACATTTACAATATAAATATAATATCAAAACGGAGAATTTCTTTATGAAGATCGGATCGAGAGTCGAGAGTAAAATATGCGCCCGCCTGCCTTCGCGACGAGCTGTCCTCCTCGTTACTTTATAAATCCTATCTTTACCTACCTACATTCCAGCTACTATATTTATATCGAATATCTTGCCTTACACCCATATTCTAATCTACTAACACTAACCAACAATCTACTTTTTCAAGACAAAAAATTAAGTAGGTCGATGCGGCTAATTAAATTATTCTCGCGAAATGTCATTTCCCAATAATAATGACGCCGGTACACTGGCAAAAACTTGCAACTTGGTATATTGTAATGTCAATACGCCCCACATTGTCGCAACAAATTCGCATTGTCTCCGTCCTATACTTATTGAGAAATCGTCTTTATATACGAGAAATTGACCTCTTTATAATCCACATCGACTTCTACGAATGTTTTTATCAATCTGAAATCAAAATAAGCGATACTTCTTTTTAGGGTTCCGAAGTCCTACAAGGAACCCTTATAGTTTCGTCATGTCCGTCCGTCTGTCCGTCTGTCCGTCTGTCCTAATCCTTTACAGCTTAATAACTTCTACAGTTATAAACATAAGTAAATGAAATTTTGTTAAAAAATAGTCTGCATATAGATCTCAATTTTAAAAGAATAAAAAAATAGTTTTTACGTTCTTTAGGGGTGGCGCCCATATATGTGAAATGGGGAAAAAAAAATTTTTTTCGCTGCACCCCCTCGTGTGGGGTATCATTGAATAGGTCTACTAAAATGAAGGTAATGTTTCATACACCACTTTTTTATCAGGTGTACCAACTGCGAAATATAGCCCACCAAAGTGGCTTGCAATGTGTCCCCTCCCCTGCCATATCTAAACTATGCAACGTAGAAACTTATAATCTTCCACATTGATAGACCTTTGTGAAAACTCTCTTTTAAAATTATTTCGAGTATAATGTGATTATAATTTTTTGAGTTATAGACAGAGAACTGAAAAATACTTAAAACGTCCTAGTTCAAAGGTCATTGACCTTAGAGAAAAATGATCATAGCAAATAATGCTCCTTTAGCTACTTTCTATTTGAAAAAATCACAAAAAGTAACTTTGTGTTATGTTGACGACACACTTCTTAAATTTGGCGCCATCTAGCGGCGTCGTACAACACTCTCTGGGTCGCCAATGCTGGCGTCAAGTGCCGTGTATTACATTTGGCACTGTATAGCGCCATCTAGCGGCTACTGACATCACTCTCTGAGTCGCCAATGCTGCCGTATATTGCAAAAACTAAAATAGCCGTGATTAATATTCGATTTGATTTGTTTGTAACACCTACTTAAGGAACCCTATAATACTGAGTATGGCCCGACATGCTCTTGGCCGGTTTTTTTATCTTTGCGTTATCATGCGTATATTTCCATACGGTAGGTACATTCAATATTATTCACAATATGCCACTGTCCTAATGCCGCGACCATACATTTAGTCCTATTTGCATCAATATAACTGCAGTATTCCCCTTTAAGCACCTGTTTTTGGGCACCAATGCATTGAGCACCAAAGATATTCCAATTTGAGCACCAATCAATATTTAAATTTAGTGCTCAGTAATCATTCTCCGAGCCTTTTTCCAATTATGTTAGGGTAGGTTTCCAGTCTAACCAGATATGGCTGAACATCAGTATTTTACACGGAGTGACCACACCATATGATACACCCCACCACTAGAAGATACCGCACCGTAGTTGCTCAAAATGGATTGATATGATTTTCTTTTTTGTTCCGCTTTGAGAACCAAGCTAAAATATTGATTGGTGCTCAAATGGGAATATTGTTGATGCTCAATGTATGGGTGCTAAAAAGGGGAATTCTTCATAATATAAGTGTTGGATCCAATAAATCAATGTGTCGTTCGGTATTGGACGAGAGTTGGATATCGATATAAAGATTGTGTCCAATCATCATCCAAAGCCTAACGTCGTCCACCTACGCTGAGTCAGTTTTTCTGACTCGATCAAAGGCGATGGGAATGAAAGGGGTATGTGTACGGGTACATTGGGTCGAGCGAAAGGTATTGGAAGCCATGTGCCCCATGTGGTGAATACTTAACATAACACAACAACATAACATCACGCCTGTATTTCCCCGAAGGGGAAGGCAGAGGTGTATAGTACACCCACATTTCGCCAGTTATGTTATACTCCCATGTAATAGGGAATGGAATGTCCCAAGTATGTATGGTGGGTGAATACTTAGATTTAATAATTGGCCATTTAACTTGGAGCCAAACTTGGACCCAAAGCTAGAGCCAATGTGTGGCCACAGCATAAGTAGAGAGACAACTCCACAAGTTGTATCAAGGATCTTCAATTAGGACAATTATTATACAGCAGTGACTAATTCAAGCAGCGCTCGCGGTTGGCTGACAAAGGGCGCATCGTGGACGTGCAATAATTAAAATAATAAAGCATCGCTGTTCATTGTGCTGATATGACAAGTGCCCGCAATAAGTGGGACCCTCGCTACGCCACGTTGGGGTCCGCTCTTGATCATATTTAAACGGGACCTATAAGTATATTTAGTTAGTACGCGATTTATTCTATTGAGGAATATTAGCTGTTTGCGATTTATTTATATTAATAATTAACTCGTTCGTTCTTCCGTATTGTTGTGACATGAATGAGACAATACAAAATAATATACATAATATTATAAATGCGAAAGTATGGATATTTGTTTGTTTATTTGTCCTTCAATCACGCTGAAATGGATTTGGATGAAAATTGGGACACAGATGACTTTTCCACGCTTTGTTACTTCTTCACTATATCTATTTCTTGTTCATGTATATCCTTTCTTTTGTATGTGTCTCAGTTGTGTGAAATAAATATTTTTCTTTCTTTCTTTCTTAGATAATAATAATAATATAATATAATCTGGTGGTCTTCAAGACTCGAGTGAATAGGTTTTTGCTGGGCAAGCGTGTACCATCGTCGACCGCACCATCGCTTAACATCAGGTGAGGTGGCGGTCAAACGCAAGCCCGTTAAGAATAAAAAAAAAAAAGATAGACCATAATTCGTATTAGCATATAAGCTACTTTTTATCCCGAAAAAAAAAACAGTTCCCGAGTTCACGAGGGATGCGCGGTCACATCGTTCTGTGAGATACCGAATTATACATAGTAAAATCCGCGGGCATAAACTAGTTAATAAAATGTTAATAATAAATAAATCTTTATTACAAAACGAAAAAAGTATAACTGCTATTAAATATTTTGTAGGAATGTTAGAACGAAAAGCAGCAAGTACGTAATATAATAACTTCGATAAATTCGTAATAAGACGATGAATCAAGAATAGAACTAGGGTAAACTCTCCAGAACGATATAACATATAATATACGAGTGGGCGTTACAAAAGGCACGCTGTATTTATAGACAATGTCCACAAAGTACGTAAGTACGCACGTAATATTAGTCACATCGAGGTAAAAGACAAAACGGTTGGGACACTACCCGAGCATAATAGTTACGCACACAGAAACCTTTGTGTAGCAGATGTTTATACTTACATAGTTTTATCAACTACTCCGCCTACAATAACCGTAATTATATGAAATGAATAATAAAACAGTTTATGCGAGCAAATATATAGACTTTCAAATTTTCGTTGAATAGCGACATTGGAGATTGATTGAATCTTAGTCACTCGTGTTTTTTTTTCCAATTCAGTCTTCAATAAGAGTTACTTTCTCAGCTCTATCTGTCTCGACAGTAAGTGAAACTTTCGGATTTAATATTGCGGAATTTTATTCCAACTTGCCTTTGTCGTGGCTTTGCCCGCGTAATTCGATTTATCACAGAAATATGTTATTGCGCATCCCTCGGGAACTGTTTATCTTCCCGGGATAAAAATCCTATATGTCAATTCGGTTTATGGTTGATCTATAAGCCATATTTAACTAAAATCCGTTTAGCTGTTCAGAGTGATTGAAGGACAAACAAACAAACATCCATACTTTCGCATAAAATTTATACTACAGGTAGCTAGCTTCTACCTGTATTTCGCATGCCTGTAATTCGGTTTATCACAGAAAGACCAGTTATCGTCATCCCTCGGGAACTGTTTACCTTCTCGGGATTAAAAGTAGCCTATGTCTTTCTCCAGGTCGCAGGCTACCGCATTGCCAAATTTTATTAGTTTAGTCGTGAAAAGGTAACAAACAAACAGACAGACAGACACACAAAGTTACTTTCGGTATATATAATATTAGTATAGAAGTATGGATTAGTATAAGTTGGATAAACAGCAGAACGGATCCACAAAATATCAATAGGTGAATCATCATTTCAACCGAAAGACACGTCCACTGCTGGACACAGGCCGCCCCCAAGGGGGGATATGCCATAAGCGCTTGGCAGGTTGGATGGCGATCGCAGTTGGTTGATTAAATACTCGGAGAATGCTGCTGCCTATCCTCTGGTGGATCCCTTGGTCGCCTTTTACGACCCCCATGAGCAGAGACAGGGTGGTGCAATTCTTTATGTCCGGCACCACCCAGAACAGGTGAATACTGTTACGTTATGACTTGTAAGTACCTGTTAAAATGGGTCTAAAATATACAATTGTTATATGTATTATATTGTACATATGTGTTGCACGCGATTTCTGAAACAGGAATGCATTTTAACAAAGGAATAATTCCGGTAATTTAATGCTGTGTGGCCCTTTCATATCGCGTGTGCCTTTTAAAATCTATAAAAGCACCTCTGTTTCGTGGCAGCACGCTTTTTTCTAACATTTGCCTATTATCCACTTATGCAATCATAACCATTTTAGACCTTGTTTCGCTAATTATTATTTATTAACGAGAATTAAACGCATAAAGTTAATTAAACTGGGAAAGTAAAATGCTAAAAATATTTTTTAAGGACATTAACATGTTTACGACGTCCATAAAACAAAATATAGTAAAAATAATGAGTAATGCACAAATTATATTGTCAAATTTACTTTTGGAGGCCTTGTTGCGTGCTTTTCAATCACAGGTACACTTTTCACGAGGCATTTATTCAACTTTTTATGACATCGGATTTTACAATACACTTTTCAGAAATCACTTATTACATAGTATTTAGAATTGCTATACATAATTAGCCATAACTGCTATACATAACTGCTGGGCACGTGCCTCTTCTCCAAATGAGAAGGATAAGGTGTTAGTCCACCACGCTGGCTTAGTGCGGGTTGGCAGACTACACACCATCAGATATTTATGGAGCGCGCGCTCAATTCTCAAGTCAGGTGTGCAGGTTCCCTTAGGATGCTTTCCTTCACCATTAAAGCAAGTGATTAATCAGATGCTGATCCGCATAGAATAGTGATAATGACTAAATAATTATAAAGAAAAGGTAATTAAATTCTTAAACAAGCAAATGTTGATATTCATTCAAGTTTGTTGTTGAAACCCTGTTAACGTTAAATATATGATATATATATTTGGTATGTATTTATGGATAATTATCCATGTTTAAACATGTAATATTTTCTATGGTAGGTATTTATTTTCTTAATATACACGCTGAAATTTGAATCGCTTATTTCCCGAAAAGGGGTCATTGTACTCATCATTATGAACAACTTTTACTATGAGACCAACCCTGAAATCGCGAAAAAAAAATCCCAAGTGGTCCCTACATTTTATTGATTTAAGTGAACACAAATGTAGGGACCACCTGTTCTTTTTTTCGCGATTGCAGGGTTGGTCTCATAGTAAAAGTTGTTCATAATGATGAGTACAATGACCCCTTTTCGGGATTTAAGCGACTCAAATTTCAGCATGTATATAATTCTTCTGTTGTTTATATATTTCGATGGATTCCTGGATGGTTTGAAAACACAATTGGACCCGGTAGGTGTCGCTGCTGTCGGTATGTCACTGATCTTCTCCTAAACGGCAGATCGGATTTTAATGACATGATGTAGCACTGCTTTTCCGGAAAGGACGACGTCTGCCGGGTCCACAAGTTTATTATATTATATATTGGCAATCATGGAACTACGAAATAAGCAATTTATATGAAACTACACCACATACTGCACTCATCTATTTTTCACGTCTTCCTTGTCCATCCAAAGGTTGTCTGGAAGATATCGCTATTAGCTATAAGACCGCCAATGTTAGTCCTAAGTTTCAATAATGTTAATGGTATAAAGAATATTCTATATCTAATGTTTACGTATTTCGTTTGACTACTCTGATAGCAATCAGATACATCAAATTAACTTCATATAGGTATATAGATTCAAAACGTAGAGATATGTTATTGGAATCAGATTAACCAGGGCTGCCAATTACATAATTTCCTGAAACCAAGTAATCGCATTTCTATTCAATTAGTTGATAGGAGCGTAAACCTGTCGTATAACCTTAATCTATATGTTACATCTCTAATCAACACTATCATAATCAAATCAATAAACCTCTGCCGGAAACGCTAAATATTTGCAGTAGTTTCGCAGTTAACAACGTTTTATCTACCTTCTGTATTCGGGCGCACGGAAAAAAAAAACATGAATCGTTATGGGAACAAAAAACGTTTACAAAGGTAGTAGCCCTAGTTGTTGGGGTGTGCGATGGGGGTGGGGCTCGGCCACCTGTGAGCGTACCGTCCGCGCAACGGTCGAGGGTTGCGCGCCAAAGTATGTTAATTAATTTTCGGTTGACCGTCCAGTGCTCTACGGGTTTGCTCAAATCGGCCCACCGTGCGGTTTTCGTATATTTTGTTTTGAACATGAAAGGTCAGTCGTGTAATGTAATCCAATAATACTGGTTAATACGGTCAATAGAGTTACGCGCCGTTTGTGGTGATATTCCAATTATATGATTACTAGAGGAGATCGCGGCTTCTCCAGCATGGATGTCGTTTATCGTGCATCCCTCGGGAACTGTTTATCTTCTCGGCCATATCTTTAGCCTATTATAAAACGTGTTATTGAAATATCTGAAAACCTTAGACGTGTTAAAGAGCATTACCTTTCCTCATTATCATATCATATTTTCCTTTATATAATTTATATGTATTTATTCAGATATCTATTGCTTTATTAGAACTAATTTTAAGTTTCTTATCTTTTTACACACTGCTGTCTACATTTCTTACTTATTTCTCCTCTCGCAGGTCTGCTGGTAGAAATTTCTTTGAAATAAGCAATACCTTTGTACTAAATACTTTTAATGCTGTCTCTTTTCATATGTTATTTTGTTTACAGAAATCACTATCACTACATACTATAAAACAAAGTCGCATCCCGCTGTCTGTCCCTATATATGCTTAGGTCTTTAAAACTACGCATTTTGATGCGGTTTTTTAGGGTTCCGTAGTCCTACAAGGAACCCTTATAGTTTCGTCATGTCCGTCCGTCTGTCCGTCTGTCCTAATAATTTACAGCTTAATAACTTCTACAGTTATAAACATAAGTAAATGAAATTTTGTTAAAAAATGGTTTAGATATAGATCTCAATTTTAAAAGAATAAAAAAATCTGGATAACATATTTAAGGGGTGGCGCCCATACATGTGAAATGGAGATGAAAATTTTTTTTCGCTGCTCCCCCTCGTGTGGTGTATCATTGAATAGGTCTACTAAAATGAAGGTAATGTTTCATACATCACTTTTTTATCAGGTATTCCATCTGCGAAATACAGTTCGCCAAAGTGGCTTGCAATGTGTCCCCCCCCCCTGCCATTTCTAAACTATGCAACGTAGAAACTTATAGTCTTCCACATTGATAGATCTTTATAAAAACTCTCTTTTAAAATTATTTTGAGTATAATGTGATTATACCTTTTTGAGTTATAGTGAGAAAACTGAAAAATACTTAAGACGTCCTAGTTCATAGGTCATTGACCTTAGAGAAAAATGATCATAGCAAATAATGCTCCTTTAGTTACTTTCTATTTAAAAAAATCACAAAAATAAACTTTGTGTTATAGGTATTGATATGAAACACTTCTTCAATTTAGCTTCTTAAATTTAGCGCTAGGTGGCGCTGTTCGCAAAAACTAAAATACCAATGATTAATATTCGATTTGATTCGTTTGTAATTAGACCTACTTAAGGAACCCTATAATACTGAGCATGGCCCGACATGCTCTTGGCCGGTTTTTAATAGATAGAGTGATTCAAGAGGAAGGTTTATATGTATAATACATAATGTAGCAGCAAAGATCCCGTGCGAAGCCGGGGCGGGTCGCTAGTTATAAATAAATAAACCTTTTAAGGGGTCATTGTACTCATCAGTATGAACAACTTTTACTATGGGACCAACCCAGAAATCGCGAAAAACAAAGACAGCTGTCAGCTGTTCCCCTACATTTGTGTTCACATAAATCAACAAAATGTAGGGGACAACTGACTTTTTTTTGCGATTTAATATTTGGTCCTATAGTAAAGGTTGTTCATACTGATCAGTACAATTACCCCCTAAGAGGTTTTCAGTTATTTCAATAACACGTTGTATACACACACACAATATTTTGCATTTATAATATTATTTGTGATTAATATTTATGTTCTCAGTAGCAGCCCGGAGTCTGGATTTGTGCCCGGTCAATGGCAATAGGCTCGCCCCCTACTACATGGGACTATAACATAACTGGCGAAATGTGGGTGTACTATCACCTCTGCCTACCACTTCGGGGAAAACCAGGCGTGATGTTATGTTATGTTATGTTGTGATTAATATCATTATGTATTATCATTAATTTGATGATCAAATAATACTCTCTAAGTATCCAGTTACGCATAATAACACGTAAATTTATCGTGTACAAACAACTCGTTTACAAAGCATGCGTGTAGTTCATACATAATCTTCGATTTTACCGTCGACGTCAGAGTTGAATTAATAATTCAATAGCGTAAACCGCCGCTACGAAATGGGGCAATGGGTTTTTATTAATTCCTCTTCGGAATATTAAAGTGGGATGGGATGATTAATGATTCAGTACCTACGATTATTATGTTTATTAAAATCTGCGCGTGCGGTGGTACAATCAAGCCGCTCACAAAGATGTTTACCGGTCGGCGTGAATGTTTACAAACGCGACGTGTACGACACAAAGGCTGTTGCGTTGTGTGTGGTGTCGGCCACGTGGCGCGTGCACTATGCACTATCTATGGCAGTGGTTCTTAACCTTTTTGTGGTGGGGGACCATTTGCCCAAACATTTATGTCGTCACGGACCACCAATTACTTGCCGGTGAAGATTTACTATAAAAATTTTTAGGGTGTTCGAAAACATGACTATATTTTATATGCACGTAGGAAGTTGTACAAAAATTTCTTTAAAAATTTATTTTAGGTAAGATAAAGAACAATTAGTTAGGTACACAACTAAAATTATGTAAATATTTTAATAACTCGAGCCCCGATTCGAATGAACTCGCGCGCGGTTTCAATACTATTTTACTATTATAATAGGGTCGGTACGTTGATGATGAATGGCTTCTCGGACCACCAGTGGTCCGCGGACCACCGGTTAAGAACCCCTGATCTATGGAGTAGGTACACATACCACAAGTCATCACTCTACGTCGTGGACTAAGCCGCAGAATTCCATAGTGCTGTAAGCCTTAGGATTATTCTAAGGTGTCAGCTAACGGTCAAGACTAGAGATAGGATTTTGACATAAGCCCTATACAAAATATGTCAAATTTCTATCTCTAGTAGGGTAAATCGTGGATAGATTGGATATTAATTTTGGCCGTAACTCGACCGTGTCTGCCACCGGCAACCGCGGCTTTAGACCAAAGAATATTAACTATTAGGCCACGTTCAGACAGCGATATTTTTTCTCTCATACCGCATTCGGGATTTAATGGAATAGAATAGTGACAGTAAATATTGTATTAAAAACAACTTACAATTGTCCACACAGAGTCAATGCGGTAAATCCCGTTTTCGGGAAATACCGCATTGACTCTGTGTGAGTATGCTTGAAAGTATTTAACTATCACTATTGTCAAAAACCATACAACCCATAGACACCTCATAACAGGCGACCGAGGTCTGCAACACATCTATGTAATTTCACTAATGTACGTCGCCACTATTCGCCACTTGAAATCATCAAATCAGTTTCGACCACTTACGTGAGCCGACAAAACTGCCGCGTTAGTGATTAGCCAATAGCCGCCTTGGTAGGGCCAATCGGATTGCAGTACCCCGCCTCAGCTAGTGGCAGAATTTATTGTACATTAGGCGTCTATTGGGCTGTATGGTCGTTGACAATTCTATACGGGAAAAATATCGTCGTCTGAACGTTGCCTTACTACGTAAAGATGCTCATCGCAGGTCAGCAATATCGCAGATCGCCTCATACGGAAACGTTATGCAATCGAATCGAAATTCTTTGTTTTGCTGCTTTTGCATGTATCACGTGTGATGATAATGTGCAGAGTTTCAATTACTACCGAACCTACCTCTACCTTATGTGTGTCAGACACAATAACAAATGTATTCATTGATAGTTGGACTTCATAGCAAGTACATAGTATCGTATAATTTATTAAGTGTGTATATGTATATAGTATTTATGTATAAGGATTAAAAAAAAAAAAAAAAAATATTCTTTATTTCAGGCAAGGCGACGACATACACATACACCCAATACACCCATATCACATTATTACAATTAGAAAATTATAATTAATTAAATGAATTATTATTATTACTTTATTAATGAATTATACAATTATTATTATTCTTATTATATTACTAATTTTATTTGTTAGTAGTAGTTTTTTATTTGTTAGTAGATTTATAGAATATATTTTTGTTGTTATTTTATAGTAGTAGTATAGTATTTTATTTTATTATTAAATTATGTATCCAATTTGCACATCTGACAACCCCATTTTCTGTCCAGTTCATTCTTGTCCATCCTAAGGTTGCCTGGAAGAAATCGCTGATCGCGATAAGGCCGCCATTTGTACAATATTTTAAATACATATTCAATTTAATGTTTTTTATGGTGTACAATAAAGTATATATAAATAAATAAATAAGTGCTATTTCTAATTTTGTAAGATGATCAATTGATGTGGACGACTTTTCGCACACTGGCCTTGGCAACAGGCCGAAATGGCGTTTAGAAGAATATGACAAAAAGTTCAATGATTCACAAATAGTGATTCAACTCCCAAATCCATAGGTAGGTAGGTACACAGAGAAAACAATTCAACTGCTACTGAGAGAGTACACACGGCTACACATCAAGCTGTACATTTCCAGTATTAGCTGATCTCGCATTGTATAGGTTTTCCTTACAACGCGAGGTCAGCCTTTACTGGTTTTGTACAGCTTGATGTGTAGCCGTGTGTACTAGACGGGCACCCGCGGCTTGGCCCACGTGCATGTCTTTTTTCACGCATCCCTCGGGAACTTGTGCATATACGTGTTTACACCGTACTAAAGACTTAAGAACATTGTAGATTTAAATTGTAAATATGTCGTTGTTGTGCCTTGCTTAAATAAATAAACTGTTTATCTTCCTGGGATAAAGCCTATATGTTAATCCAGGACATAATCTATCTATGTGCCAAATTTCAAGCACATCCGTTCAGCCGTTACAGCGTGAAAAAGTAAGAAACAAATCCACACTCACAAACTTTCCCATTTATTTTATATTAGTGTGATAGTATCTGTACTTCTTAAAGCTGTCAAAGAGAATTAAACTACGAATGAATATTAAATCATTAAACCGTTAAATTTTTCAAGAATCGTTGCCAATTTTTTTAAATGTTCAAAGTAACCAAATCTATGAAGACGATCAAGAGATCTCACCTCTGAGTCACGTAGCCGCCTGCCAACATAGAATAATACTAATACAACATAGGTATTTATGTAGATTGCTACGCAAATTTAGACTTTGATTCAATACTACAACAGATCGTAAGTGAGCATAGGAAGAGTGAATCATCGCACTCGCTCCGCCAGCTGCGAATTAAGAGACTCAGATTGCAAGTTCGCAGCAAATGTCTTTAGCCGTCTTGCAACATAAGCTGTAACACTAAACAGTATCACATTTTATGTGTAAAGTCAGCGTCAAAAATACTGGGACGATGCGATGATCTGAACAGGGCCGGTTTTCATCAAAGTTAATTGTCTGATTAAACGACCGATTACTCGAAAAATGTACTGGAATTGTGAATAAACGGTTGCTTATCCAGAGAATGATCGTAACTGAAAATCGTGAAATCAAGCTTATGAAAATTAATAATAATAAATCATTTATTTCCGATTTGCGTCCATTTTGTTAGTAAACATTGCACTTAAGAATAAGAATAAGAATGTTTATTTGCTAGAAATGAGTTACATATAGTTGTTATCATAAAATAAAAATCCGTCATTTCGCCTAGTTGGCATGCAACATTTTAAGTAAGCTATCAGTGTCTAACATAACGCAACATATCTAGCTTATCTTTTACTACATGTAGGGTACAAATTAGATAATTTAGCTTTTCATAATCTATCTTTTTACACTAATCATTTTTACATGCTCATTTCAATAAATGTAACAACAAACAACAAATACAACAACAACAACAACTAAACAACAACAACCTAATGTTAGTAAATAAAATTAAACTTTATCTCAATGCAATAAAATTCTTATCAGAATGACAGTTGGTGTGTTCATTCTGCTGAAACACTTCTTGTGTCATTAAGACAGTTTAATTTTATTTGTTATTCAAATCATTTTGGACCGTGTTTGTTTCGATATTTTTGTCGCTGACTGTACGTGTGGACGAAGTCAGGTGTCGTCGGAAAATCTGCATAAGTCGTCACAGAACCAGTTCACGCAAAGCGGAATATTTGTTGCCCTCGCAAAATAGCTTTTCATCGACACATGATTTATTTTTAAAGAATTACGACGCACGGCGATGCGCCACCGTTATATGGTAGATATTCCACCCTTACGCACGAACCGGTTTGCTAATAGCTTTATCATGCGTACCGCCAAAGAGTGGAATTCCTTGCCGGCGTCAGTGTTTCCCGAGAAATATAATCTGGTGGTCTTCAAGACTCGAGTGAATAGGTTTTTGCTGGGCAAGCGTGTACCATCGTCGACCGCACCATCGCTTAACATCAGGTGAGGTGGCGGTCAAACGCAAGCCCGTTAAGAATAAAAAAAAAAAAAAAAAAAAAAAAAAAAAAAAAAAAAAAAATTAGAGATACCGTATATTTTACGGGTTATCCCGTTTTTCAGGCTAAAGCAATATAGGAACCCGTAATTAGCAGAATAAAATACAGGGTAAATAAAGCTGTGAAGGTGTAGCTACAACTGTTAAAATAGACGTCTGTGGTCTAGTGGTTTGAATGTCGGACTGCTGATCACGAGGTCGTGGGTTCGATTCCCACAGGACAAATATTTGTGTGATGAACATAAAGTGTTTGTGTTGGTCTGGGTGTTCCTAATGTAATATAAGTATGTATTTACAAAAAAAGGTACATGATAGGGAAGTTTGGAAGAATATGGGGGAGACCTTTGCTCAGCCGTGGGACAGTACAGGTTGACAAAAAAAAAAGTATTATATCCATTGTCTAGCTCTGCTTAGTTTGGGACTAGATGGTGCTGTGTAAAAAATGTCCCGAAAATATTTATTTATTTATTTAAATGTAATGATTTTTATACATTTGCTTCACAAAATAAAGAGCTTTTGAAAGCTTTTTCTTCAAACAATAAATATAAAACTTATTTTTTTGCCATTTACACTTTTTTTTGTTTTTTTTTAAGATAACGTCACAAAAAAACAATGCTGTTTTAATTTGTCTCCCGTAAAATAATACAAGACCCGTTTTTGTTGCTGGTTACCCTTAAACCAAGAAGTGACAGGTGGGCAACCCAATTCAGTTGATATTTGTTGTTCTCCACTTAGTCCCTGATTAAGAATAGGTCAGTCCATAACTTCCTGCGTATGCGGCTAAAGAGAACTGAGTGACTGCTATCGACATAAATTAATGATGATGATAATGATCTATCCGCGATTTGCCTTACTAGAGCATTGAGGTATCATATACTACATAGTACATTATACTTCAATGTACTAAAGTAGGAAATGTACTAAAGTGTAGGTATAGAGCTTAGATTAAGAGTTTATGTCAATGTCTTTCTATCACTAATTATTAGGGCAAATCGTGGACAGACCAAAGACTTTGTATAACTGACTAACTCTATGGGACAGACCAAAGACTTTGTATAACTGACGTAAAGACAGTAGGTTATACATTTTGGCCGTAAGTTTTTAAAAAGGTAGCAAAAATTAATTAATATGATAAGGTAAAATGCCGAAGACCTGGTTTCTCAGAAAACCAATAACGTATGAGATAAAGGAAATCTGCTGTGTTGAATAAAGATAACGAGTTCCTGGAAAAATTAACCAAAAGCAAAAGGTCGGATAGCAAAAATATTGAGACACAGTTATTTATATCATTTAGTATTTATCCAGGATAAACATATCCGGTGATCCTAAGAACAGCCATTAATACTGTAAACAGCTATTTATGTTAAGTCTTACGTTAAATGTTCAAGTATCACGCGAAGGGCTCCAGTTCAAGTATTTATTTTGAATTCGCAAACAGAAACATCCATTTTACTTTTATCGATCTTACAATAAGTGATTTGATCGTGGGAAAAGGAATAAGAAAGAAATAAATCTTTTACGATTATATTGAACCTTAAGAAATATGCAGGTCTTTAGCCTTTGTTATGCAGTTGTACATGCTGAAATTTGAATCGCTTATTTCCCGAAAAGGGATAATTGTACTCATCATTATGAACAACTTTTACTATCGGACCAACCCTGAAATCGCGAAAAAAAAATCAGTTGGTCCCTACATTTCTGTTCACTTAAATCGATAAAATGTAGGGACCAACTGATTTTTTTTTCGCGATTTCAGGGTTGGTCCCATAGTAAAAGTTGTTCATAATGATGAGTACAATGACCGCTTTTCGGGAAATAAGCGATTCAAATTTCAGCGTGTATAATCTAATGAGTAAATATAATTAGCGTTTCGCTTACATAATGCACATGTGCAACCAGTATTTAATCTGAGTGTGCAACAATAAAATAATACATACATTATGGGCAAAGTTCACAGTGCTGAATTAGCATTATAAGTATTATCGCATATTACTCTGTTTCGGGTTAGTCTTCTGTCGGTCTACTGCAGGTCGAATAAATGTACTGTCGGTCTAGCGTTCATCGAGATGTTGTCTGTCGGAATTACGTGGTAGAATCACTTTATAGTTACCACATATTGATTCTTTAAAGTAATGGAACTATAAAACAAACTGGTTGAATTGCCTCAACCATCTTTCAAGCAAGTCCAATGGAAATTAATGAAAAAAAATTATGGTGACCCAATTTTTTTTAGGTTCTATTTGTAATGATCTGATGATTGGAAGTTGTATTATCAATACAATAATAATAAGAAGAAGCTCTATCTACTGTGTATTTTTGCATAATGTAATTTTTTTTCCATTAACATTATTAAATTATACTACCAAGCGAGTCCATTGGAAATTAATGAAATAGAATTTGTTGACCCAATATTGGCTTTACCTGTAATGGTTGGAAGTTGTTTTACCAATACAATAAGAATAAGAAGAAGCTCTATCTACCATGTATTTTTGCATAACGTTACATTTTTATCCATCAACATTATAAAATCGCGTATTAAGCGAGTCCATTGGAAATTAATTAAATAGATGTTTGTTGATTCAATATTGACTGTACACACGGCTACACATCAAGCTGTAATTTCCAGTAAAAGTTGACCTCGCATTGTATAGGCTTTCCGTTCAATGCGAGATCAGCTTATACTGGAAATGTACAGCTTGATGTGTAGCCGTGCGTACTTGTGATGGTTAGAGTTGTATTAGCATGTGCAATAAAAATAAGAAGCTCTATCTTCCATGTATTTTTGCTTAACGTTCCTTTTTTTATCAATGACATTATAAAATCCTGTATGAAAATAGGAAGTATCCCAAAAAAGTTGGAAGCAACGAAAAAATATAGGCAAATGACTAACATGAAGCACACAATCTAATTGGTTTTGGGTCCTCTGAATTTGACCCTTCTTGAATATATCCAATAAAGCGAGCGGGATATTACTCAAATATGATATAGATGGCCTGGTAACAAAGAGATACTTATGAAATTAAGGCGATAAATCAGCGTGGTCTGAGCGAGGCGGGCCATGAATGAGCGCAGGAACAACGACTATATGTAAATAATGTCGTATGCCGACGCCCGACGGCCGCTCGCCTGAATATAAAGTAATATGTCACAGGACATTACACGGCAAGTGATCGAGTGCTAATAGTCTTAGGGACTTCCAAGACATGCTTATAATTGATAAGCTCAACACGAGTTTGTACGGACTCATTCAAATAAAGCTACACTGTCTGGTACAGATCTTTTGACTTGTAAACAAAGTTGGAAACTTTCAAATCCGTCTCTCTCTTCGTGCCTTTTCCCAATTACGATGGGGCTGAACACCAGTATTTTACACGGAGCGACTGCCATCAGACCTGCGCAATCCAGTTACTGGGTAATACCGACATCCTAACCATTGCAGTTGTCAGATTTTTCGGCTTCTGACTACCCGTAACTAGTGCCATAGATATCCGTATGGCAACCGAAATCAACAGCTTAACCTGCTATCCGAGGCACGGAGGGGTCTCGAAGTACACACGGCTAAATCATGCTATAAATTTCCATCACAAGCTGACCTCGCACTCTATGGGCTTTCCGTACAATGAGAGGTCAGCTTATACTGGAAAGAATAGCTTGGTGTGTAGTCGTGCGTACAAAGAAACGGTCACTCATCCAAGGAGTGACCGCGGCTAGCGCAGCTTAACCTCGCAGATCTTGAGATATCATCATCATTTCAGCCGAAAGACGTCCACTGCTGGACAAAGGCCTCCCCCAATGGGGGGAATATGCCATAATCGCCAAGCTTGGCAGGCGGATTGGCAATCGCAGTTGGTTGGTTAAATACTCAGAGAACGCTGCTGCCCATCCTCTGGTGAATCCCTTAGTCGCCTTTTACTACACCCATGAGAAGATATAGGGTGGTGCAATTCTTTACGTCTAGCACCACACGGAACGATCTTGAGATGTACGCGGTTATTATCTAGCCACGAGCTCCTCTGGGCCCTTTCAACTCGGTGTTCAGGCATAAAAGGTGAATGGTACTAAGGCGATTGGTTTTGCAAAACGGACGTTCAAACTTCAAATTACTTTTCATATGGCGTAAATGAGAGGCGTCAGCGCGGAACGTGGCCGCAACTCCAAGAGATAACAACTCACTGTAAGCAACCACAGAAGCGTTAAGCGATAAATGTATGGCTCGAATATGAAATAGC
Organism: Asteroscopus sphinx; assembly: GCA_949699075.1. Classification (NCBI taxonomy): domain Eukaryota; kingdom Metazoa; phylum Arthropoda; class Insecta; order Lepidoptera; family Noctuidae; genus Asteroscopus; species Asteroscopus sphinx. The sequence goes on from OX453007.1 coordinate 23,980,437, forward strand.
CATTAAGTTGTTTAGACAACTTCACTCTGTTGTTGTTGGTAATTCTTCGGTGCATTAGTTAAAACAAGAGATAAATTATAATGATGGAGTTGATTACTATTTTGTAAAGACATTCTTCTGTCTCGGAGAATTTTCCCAATTATGTTGGGGTCGGCTTTCATTCTAACCAGATGCGGCTGAACATCAGTATTTTACACGAAGCGACTGCCATCAGATCCCCGCAACCCAGTTACTGGGTAGGTAATACCGACATCATAAGGCTTGACCAGTTGTCAGACTTTCGGGCTATCATTTTGTAAATACATAATTTCTGTTTGTGTAGTTGAAGTTCAATTCAGTAAGATTTGAGAACAAGAGCAAAGCTGTCTTCCAATAGCCATCCACACTAATATTAAAATGCGAAAGTAACCCTGTCTGTTTGTTACCTTTTCACGACTAAACCTCTGAACCGATTTTGATGAAACTTGATACAGAGATAGTCTGGAACCCCGAGAAGGACATAGGTTACTTTTATCCCAAAAAACAAAAGGGTTCCGGCGAAATTTATGCGATAGATAAATGAAATCTACGTGGGCGGAGCGGCGGGTGACCTCTCGTTGATAATATTACTTACTAGACTCAAACGCTATACCCATTTAAATCTACTTAGTAAAATTCTTAAAACTAACTGAAAGACAACGCAAAGCCGAAACCGGTGGGTCTAGGAGGATGAAATTGTACACAAGAGTTCTTTAGATGACGTAGGTGAGTACTAAGCAACATCGCCTGAGGAGCGTTACTACGAAGAGAGGGACCCGAAAATGGGTCGCGCTGGATGGGTCGCGAATGCCATGCTTTGCAGTTCTCGTGGCTCATCCACCAAGGCGAGAGTAGGTACACGGCGGAGTTTTTAGTGAAAAAAAAGGTGAGTACTAAGAAATAATGTTTAAAAATTCATCCCCTAAGGTTAAATAGGGGTTGAATGTTTGTATGACAAAAACACGGAAATGAAGCCATGGGCTCAGGCGTCAGCTAGTAAAACTATACATTACTACTGAGAGGAATGTTTAAAATAGAAAATTTCCCACTTGTTATTCTATTGTTCATTTGTTTTTTCCTAGTCAATGGTCAGTACACGGCGATCTGAAGTAATCGGCGTGATAGTCGAGCAGCTACACTAGACTGGATATGTAGGTCTACTGTGTGCGTGCTCTTGCCTTACGACAGTACAAATAGCTGATATTCAGTTCTAAAGTGTTGCAAAAACCACACAAACACTCAATAAATCATACATCCAGACGCACGGCAATACATAAGCAGCCCATTACTGTCCCACTGCTGGGAACGGTCCTCTTCTCAGAATGGGAAGGTTAAGAGGAAATGCGGGTGGTCTTTTCTCCATGCATACGATCTCGACGGCGCCAACCCACACTAGGCCAGCGTGGTGGACTAAGACCTTAACCTTCTTATCCTGAGAAGAGGCCTATGCGTATGCCCAGCAGTGGGACATTAATGGACTGATGATGATGATGATGATACGATCTCGACGGTTTTGTTTCTGTTTATAGCCTAAAAAAAAATACATATAAACTTTTTCTATGTCCCTATTTTTCGTTTTTGTTGATAAATTATTTCTAGAAGCCCTCAAATCTTCTGAAATTGCCTATTTAGACCGCTGTCTACAGTAAGTGTGTTAATTTGACAACAATTAATGAAAAAGGAAAAACATAGCGACACAGTACATATTATTCTTATTTAGTTGATGAAATATCTTTTAAATTGGTCCAGTTTCGGAGGAGAAAATAGTCGCGAGCCAAACCTCGAATTATGGCTTTTTCACTAAGGTTATTCAGTTGTAACTCCAGTTGTCCTTATCGCACTTAATTGAGGCCGAGCGCTCGCAAAGCGACAGCGATTGTTTCTTCAAATACCTAATTTTCAAGTCTCTTTGTCCGCATTTCCTATTAAGGCTTTAGTCCACCACGCTGGCCTAGTGCAGATTGGCGGACTACACACACAATCAAGAACTGTATGGATCACTCTCAGATGTGCAGGTTTCCTCACGATGTTTTCCTTCACCGTTAAAGCAAGTGATAATCAAATTATGATCCGCACATGAATTTGAAAAGTCAAAGGTGCTGGCCGGGTTCGAACTTAGACCCTACTGCATGGAAGGCAAACGTTCAATCGCTAGACTATCACTCCTTGACGCACGGCGATGCGCTACCCTTATATTATGGTTAATATTCGATCATGAAGAAGTGGCATTCTTTGCTTCCCGATATCTGGCCTGTTTCCTGATAGATATGTATAATCTGGTGGTTTTCAAGGCACGGGTGGATAGGTTTTTTTTAGGCAAGCGTGTACTGTCGTCGATCGCTCGATCGCTTAACATCAGGCGGGGTAGTGATCAAACGCAAGCCCATCAATCATCAATACATACAACGTGTTATTGAAACAACTGCAAGGGCTCCCTGCACTCATCATTATGAACAATTTTTACTATGGGACAATGAATGTTACAATGTTTACTATGAAAAATGTAAAAGGATTACCGTGAAATAAAAAACAGTTACATACTCCAGTCATTTATGTTTGCATAACTCGAGAAAATTTAGGCAACAGCAGATTTTTATTGCCATTTCTGGATTGTTCCCATAGTATAAGTTATTCATTCTGATGAGTACAATGACCCCTTAAGAGGTTTTTTAGTCATTTAAATTCCACGTTGTATAAAAAGAAAATTCCTGACTCACTCACTGACTGACACATCAACGCCCATCCCACACCCTTGGTCCTAGAAAGATTTTCGAGAGACCGGATTTTTTGAAATTACCAGGGATAGACGCTCGCGGACGGAGTCGCGGGCAAAGGCTAGTTAAGGATAAAAAATAAATACAAATGATCAAACCTTCAAATGTTTCTAACAACTCATGAGAAAGCTCCAGCTATGCATAACTATTCAATAATATGCATGTCTCTACATAAGGGAAAAATTCTAAAAACTCAACCCATTCAATATATTTTAATCTTTAATATTCCCTGTCCGTACAATGTTCAAACGTGACCTGAACTCTTTCCTATTGTGGTTCAGTTCAATATCATACGACGACGTCAAAAACAATGAATTCATGACCAACTTCCAGCTGAGTGCGTGAGTTTGGAACGCCCGCCGTCGCCGTCTGAATATTGAGTAATAGTTTAATGTACATATTAAAGCTTCCAAGTCCAGTTCCAGTGGGTGGATTGTGTAAAAGATGATATGAATAGCAAGAAAGTGAACACTGAGCTGACGGATAATATAGTAGTATGGAAGAAACATATATGCTGCACCGACCCCAAGAAAATTGGGATAAGGGCAAGATGATGATAGATAGATAGATAGAATATGCTTTATTGTACACCATGAAAATAGTAGTAAACAGGAACAACGTATTAATTATGGGTACATTTGCGGTCTTATCGCTAAAAGCGATATCTTCCAGACAACCTTTGGATGGACAAAGAAGACCTAAATCTAAATCATGGGGGCAGTCCGTGGCGTACTACTGCATGTTTATAAATGATTATATTTAAAGCTTCGAAGATCGTCTAATGTTCGTTAGAGTTTGGGTCCCGAAACGTCTCATGTCTTGAAGTCCCGGAACTTTTCCAAATTTCGTGTCCCGTGACATTCGGCTCGAGTCGAGCGAGACTCGAGACTACTCATACTCTAGTAAGTCTGTTTTATAGTTAGAAGATTTTATTACCAAAAAAATGTATCTGTGATAATGAGAATTAAGATTAATAATTGTGACTAGATACGAGATAATGATAACAGATGATTAGTATAATTTTATAATTATAGGATTTGGTTATGCAAGAAAAATTATGAAACTGTGACTTTGAGAAGTTAACATACGGATTTTTCAAATGTTTTAAATGTTAGAATTTGGTTTTATGTTAAATAAATGTTGATTATCACTAAAATAGTAATTTTATTGGTAAATCTCACCAAAAATAAACTCCATTCTATTTATAATAAAACAAGTTTAACCGGATTACATCGCGTAGGTATATTCATTTAATTGGTTTTCCTGACGTTTATTATTAGAAAAGTCTAGTCTAGTCCTTTTTATTTAGAAAAGACTCGAAGAACGGGACTTTGACCGTGGGCTGTCTCCTGTCCCGGGACTTTGAAAATGTAGAGACTTCCCAAACTTTAATGTGTACGTACAAACTCAACAAGAAATGTGTCTACAAATATTAGCTAGACATGGAGCGTGCTAGATCGTGTTTGTTTCATTATGCCACAGTCTCGTATGTGTAGGTACCTAATGAAGGGAATCTAAGAGCTTTCGCGAGATCAAGGTGCGCTGATAATCGAATTAATTTGAACTGCATTGAAGCCAGCTATGTTGCCGACAGAGGGCTTAACTAAGTTTATGAGTATGCTAGGTACGCTCTTAGCGTGCAACAAGTTTGTTGGGAACATCTTGAGTGCTTTGAAATCGGTTAAGCCATATAGAAACGTTCAGCTGCTATGTTCAATAGTTTGGCGTTCTTTGCTATGTGAAGTCAAGCGTCAAGATCGCAGAAATAGATAGATAGAATGGTTGTAATCACAATTTTACTTGCGATTCATGCGTGGCAACTTTCGAACAAACTACGCCTCCCACATTGACGTCATTAATTTTTAAAAATTAACTTTAATCAAATATACTTTACAGCTTTTATTTCTGCAGTTAGAAACAGCACAATAAGGCATTTTTGCGGGTTTTTGTTACAGTATTTACAGAAACAAGTCATAAGGCGTACTGAGAAAGGCTTTGAAATGCACTATGGTGCAGTGTTCGCTCGCGCGCCCTGCCCACTTTTCCATTCTATCTATCTATTTCTGTGGTCAAGATACATGCTGTGTTTCTATAATTCGTGCTTTATAGGGTCGTAAAGTGATTATAGCCGGTGCAATTAGTACTAACGGTTGTGGTGTATAGCACAGCTGCGTTGTGATGGCGGGAGACAATTGCTGCCGACAATTCGCGAGGGTTCAATGACCACTCGGACGATGCAAGCAAGACTCACTCAGACACGACCATTTTCTTCTAGAAAGTTTTAGCGTTGTCGACGTAGAACATCTATGTTTTAGCAGATGCCTCTGAACAGTTTATTGATAAGCGGAACATAACATTGAAATTTTGTGTTTTTCCTGCGGCGATGTGAATAGGCAAGCAGTTCCAACGTGATATGACGTTCTTTTTTCGTCAGTTAGCTAAATGGCGAATCACATGTCCAAGTCACAGATTTTACTGTGGAGTATAAGAAATAAAACTTAATAGAATACGTCAATAACAGGAAATTTATTTGTAGTGTAAATCACATGCCTATATGTTATAATAACCATAGAAATCTAAATAATAAGGTAATAGTAGTGGCAAAGGTGCATGAACTTGTCGCGTACAGGTGTCTCGTAGAACACGAGTGTGCAAACCATTTGCTCGATTATTGACGTCTGTGGTCTAGTGGTTCGAGGGTTGGTCAGCTGATCATGAGGTTGTGGGTTCGATTCCCACAGGACACAAATATTTGTGTGACGAACATAAGTGTTTGTGTTGGTCTGGGTGTTTCTGGTGTATTATAAGTATGTATTTACAAAAAAAAGTATATAAGTATTATATCCATTGTCTAGTACCCATAGTACAAGCTCTGCTTAGTTTGGGACTAGATAGTTTGTGTAAAAAATGTCCCAAACTTTTATTTATTTATTTATTATTTATTATCAGTGCTGTTTTGGACGCAGAGTCACTAAAATCAAATTTTGCAGCATATCTAATAGCGGTTTGCTTTTTAGGCTTAATTTATTTTGCATTGAATGCTAGAAACATGGTGGGCGTTGAGTTTTTGTTGATAGCGGCAAACCGGCGACACGCGTTTCGGTATTAGAAGACATGTATACCATTTCTATTACCTTATTATTAAGATTTCTATGGTTATAACCATAGACGGGCAGCACTGTGGTCCGTTTACGATTCTCACAGTAATTATAGTTGCCATAGTAAATCAGCGCAATAATATTTCTTGACGGTATCAGGTATAATTGGATCGCAATGCGAGTAGCATCTATGCGGAAGAACGGGAGCAACATCTCTCGTTACATTCTGTGTCTTATTCCGAGAACACCATGGGAACACATTGGCGTGCTTCTATTCTAACTACGTAAATAGCAACCTGCTCATAAAAGTCATTGTTCAAAACTTTCATATAAATCTTTTAAATTAATGTCCGCACAAATTTTCATAATTAGTCTGAGAATGAAAAAAAAAACTGAAATAAAAATATTTGCTAAATCTTTCACATTCTAACTAAGGTTCTTTAAAATATCATAATGGAATAATTTGCTTATTCATTCTTAATAAGCATTTAATGTTCTGAGTGAGAAGATGTTTTTCCGGTTCGAATTCAACTCAAAAGGATACAGTTTAAGCATAAACAAACAAAGCCTGTCCCTAAACAGCTTTCAAAACACACGAAATATTTCCATTAAAATCGACGGAGCACATGAGGTTAAGTGAAAAACTTAGAACAAAGGCTGGCGTGGTCGGCTCACTATTTAGTATGCATTTGGAAAGGAGTTGAGGCGAGAGCAATAAGTTTGAGCCCGCGATTTGCATAGATTGTGGCGCGGCGGGCGATGGCGGCATGGCGGCGCGGGCGCGTGTTTGGTGATTTACTTGCGCGGCCGCGTGGGCGACGCGGCTACGGCCAGATAACACCTGCACTGCTATTATGATGACACCTCGGTGAAATGAACCGTACTATCAAAAAACATTACAATAAAGATATACCTATGTTAACTAAAAGATAGAACGTTTGGAAGAAAGCTTTTGAGATGTGGCGCTGGAGAAGGATGGAAAGAATTAAGAGCTCGCCCGGGGAACTACTACCACCGTACCTACTTCTCCGCCAAATAGTGATGCTTGCATTGCTGTGTTTCGGTCTGTGAAATTACAATCACATGAGACTTACCATCTTCATGTCTCAGTTTGGCGAACCGAATTGCGGTACCATTTAGGCAACACCCTAGGTGGTATTGAAGTTGTTATGGGCAAAGGTAACCGCTTAACATCAGGTGGGCCTTTAGCTCGTTTCGCCATCCTATACTTAAATAAAATAAAATAAAAATAGTTCGATGGAATTTAAAACGAACTAGGTTTTATATATACACGGTTATTTTTTATTCATCAAAAACCCTTTAATTACGGGATGAAAGAAAGAAAGAAACATTATTTGACAAAAAGCACATAGATACACAGACACAATTCAACAGGAACACAATCAAATATACAAAACGGTTCATAGATGCTGTGTTCCTAGCGACTGTGCCAAATAGGTCCAGTTCAGCATAAATGCCAGGCAACCAGTGCCTGACGCTGGTTTTCAACTGAACCTTGATTCGTAAATGACTGTACTGATCAATTTGAACATCTTACTTTTTCAAAACTTTTTTATTTTTCAAGACTTTTGAAAGTATTAATATTAATTACCGTCTAAAAGTGGCTTTAGTTTCTATTTTTTGTTTTATACATATAACCAGAACCACTGATCATTTTCTCTTTCGCCGTCGAAAACAGGAAATTACAACACAAATTAATCCATTTAAGGGAAACAACAGAACAAAACTAGTTGCTTGTATTAAGAAAAACCGGCCAAGTGCGAGTCGGACTCAAGCAGTAAGGGTTCCGTACCACCTATCGACCAATAGAAACAATTTAATTTAAGAGAGTTCATCAAAAGATATCAACGAACCGTGCGCAAAATATAAATTTTTGCATCTCTTTCTTACGCAAGTACCACCAAAATATGTCTATGTTTACCCTATTTTTAGTATTTGTTGCTAATTTACATAGTATGCAGTATAATCATACCAAGTTTGACGTTGCTATGTATTACCGTTTTGAAGATAGAGCAGGAACAAAAACGTTCAAAAAATTCATGTTTTTCGAGGTTTCTTGTATGGGGACCACCTTTGGTTTTAGACTTTTTATTTTTAGTATCCGGTTTTTTAGTATAGGTCCGTGTGGTGCCAGACTTAAAGAATAGCACCACCCTTATCTCTTCTCATGGGTGTCGTAAAAGGCGACTAACGGCCAAAATTAATATCCAATCTATCCACGATTTACCCTACTAGAGATAGAAATTTGACATATTTTGTATAGAGCTTATGTCAAAATCCTATCCCTAGTAGGGCAAATCGTGGATAGATTGGATATTAATTTTGGCCGTAAGGGATTCACCAGAGGATGGGCAGCAGCGTTCTCTGAGTATTTAACCAAACAACTGCGATCGCCAACCCGCCTGCCAAGCGTGGCGATTATGGCATATCCCCCCCTTAATTAGGGGAGGCCTATGTCCAGTAGTGGACGTCTTTCGGCTGTCATGATGATTTTTAGTATTTGTCGTGATATCATGATCACAGCAACACATATTCTGAGAAAATTTCAACCCGCTACCTATTACCGTTCAAAAAATACAGCCCTGTGACAGACAGACGGACGGACGGTGTAGCGAGTGTAATAGGGTCCCATTTGGCACCCTTTGGTATGGGTACGGAACCGTAAAAACAATAGTACCTAAGTCATAATCATAAGTGGTGCCTGTCTCGTAGGCTCTACTGTATGGCGCGCCGAGAAGCTTACTTGTGGTAAAATTACACTCATTTACCGCAGCAACAACGTCCGTGGCATGTGCAAAATGTTGCCAGCGACGATTAGCAGAATTCCTACCTTGCAATAGAACATATAAATGCTAAAAAACAAGGCCCTTGCGACACACATACGTACTTAATGGCTGGATCGGTTGGTTGTTTTGTTGATTTTCCATTTACGTCCGACATTGCCTTGTGTGATGCATCAACCACCTACCGAGATAATGTTCTGTCGTTCTGTAATTCTATTTACATGTAATATGATTGGGTAAGAATCTTAATTAGCTATAACGAAGTATTAGAAACTATAGAGGCCGCGCACGGCTTCACCCGGGTGGATGTCGTTTTTCACGTATCTCGCAAGAACACTTTTATTTTTCGGGATAAAAAGTAGCTTATACAAGGTGTTATTGAAATAACTAAAAACCTCTTAAGGGGTCATTGTACACATCAGTATGAACAACTTTTACTATAGGACCAACCCTGAATTCATGAAAAAAAATCAGCTGATTTGAGTTCACATCATCATCATCATTTCAGCCGAAAGACGTCAACTGCTGGATATAGGCCTCTCCCAAGCAGTTTGGGGGGATATGCCATAATCGCCACGCTTCGCAGGCGTGTTGGCGATCGCAGTTGGTTGGTTAAGACGCTGACAACAGCCAAATGCCCCAAATAGGCTTCTTTTAAAAACATTTTTAGCTGTATCTATTCAGTTTGTGGCAGTGAAAAAAATATATGTTAATCTTGATCGTATTTTCTGAAACTGTATTGTGCCCAAAACACGTTTTCTTGAAGTTTTCTCGATAGAAAAGAAGTGTAAACTAACCTCTTAAAAAATGCTTTAAAGCAAACAGTCTCTATTATTTACAAAATATTATAAATAAAATTAAGAAAACAATTGAGAAAGACAATAATCTAAACATTTGTTGTTTCCGTTTTTCAAATAAGCTTTTAGTTTTTTATTTAAAAATGTTTTTGTTAATTTTCATTCAAGTTGAGCGGCGTATCCGACGTCCCTCGGCTCGTTGCCTCTCTTTCAGTTCTGTACGAAACGACAGTGACCGCAGAGGTCTGATTTTTTGGGTGTTGTCAGCCTCTTAAATACTCAGAGAACGCTGCTACCCATCCTCTGGTGAATCCCCTTAGTCGCCTTTTACGACACCCATGAGAAGAGATAGGGTGATGCAATTCTTTACGTCCGGCACCACACGGAACACATGCACATGCATAGAGTTCACATGCATCGACAAAATGTAGGGTTCAGCTGATTTTATTTCGTGATTTCAGGGTTGGTCCCATAGTAAAAGTTATTCATACTGATGAGTACAATGATCCTTTAAGAGATTTTCAGTTATTTCACTAACACGTTGTATACTTTTTCAGGTCCCAGGCAAATCTCTTCGCCAAATTTCTTTACAATTGGTGGAGTGGGTTAGTAGTGATGAGGTAAAAAAAGCCAGACAGAGTTATTTTCGCATTTATAATACTAATGTGATAATAGGCATAGCCTGTTGTGTAGTTGATTTAATGATTTGCAGTTGCCATGTTGCACAATAAGTTCGCTAATGGAATTGATAGCAGTAATTAGAGAATGAGCGAGCGGCTGCGACAGCCTGCGGCACGATCCATGGAGTTTCGACACAGACAATCGCTGGCGCGTTCACTATGCGGGTCATTATAAAGCGCAATTGTTGCATTCAGCACTCATAGCGCATTGAGGATGGCTTATTTTATCTTAAACACCCGCGTACCTCCGCGTCAGCTTCGATTAGATTCCCTTTAAAAAAATCATTGCTTTTTGATTTATTTGTTTATTTTTTCTAAGTTCTGGTGTGCCTGACCACGTACTGGAAGGCGCAGCGTGGATAGGCTCTCCATTAGGTGGACCAACGGCCTGGTGAAGGTCACGGGAATCCGCTGGATGCGGAAGGCGCAGGGCCGGTTGTTGTGGCGATGCTTGAGGGTGGCCTATGTCCAGCAGCAGACGTCTTTCGGCTGAAATTATTATTAAAAAAAATATTATGATGATGTTTCTTTCTTCGAGCCTTGTCCCAATAATGTTAGGGTCGCCTTCCAGTCTAACCAGATGCGGCTGAACATCAGTATTTTACACGGAGCGACTGCCTTCAGAACCCCGTAACTCAGTTATTTTATAATACCGACATCCCAAGGTTAGACCAGTTGTCAGACTTTTGGGCTTCTGACTACTCGTAATGACTGCCATAGATATTCGTATAGGAACCTGGACCGTCTCTGAGGCACGGAGGGGTCTCGATGTGCAACGTTTTAACCTCACAGATTTTGCAATCTTGCAAAATCTTGTCAGTGTTTCCCGAGAAGTATTATCTGGTGGTCTTCAAGTCTCGAGTGAATAGGTTTTGGCTGGGCAAGCGTCAACCATCGTCGACCGCACCTTAAGAAGAAGAATCCTACTATCCTACTTATGTTATAAACGTGAAAGTTTGTGAGGATGTATGGGTGTTTGTTACTATTTCACGCAAAAACTACTGTATGAATTTTAATGAAATTACTACTACTGATATTACAAATTATTTTAATACAGATAGAACACAACCCGGATTAACATATAGGCTACTTTTTATCCCGGGAAGATGAACAGTTTCCGAGAGATGCGTGATTAACGACATCCACGCGGGTGCAGCCGCGGGCATAGGCTAGTAAAAAAATAAAAATGAAGAATCTACGCGGTTATCACTTAGCCACGAGCACCTCCTTTGTTTGTAGGTTTAAAATTATTGGATCCCTACAAAATGTTCTTTAAATGCAGGCTCTTGGAAGAATAATTAGCATGTTTGCGTGAAAATTAACGACTTTAACTTTCCTTGTTCTTGTAAACACGTGGTAGGAACGATATTACGATAACAACAGTTAATTTAACAAATGGGTTACATGATTGAACCGTGGCTACTTGATGAAGGTCATGAGACTAGGTTCTGTTAAGGTTTTGTGGTTTGACGTCCGCTGTGTTTAATAAAGATGGCGTCACAAGTTTACCAAACACGAGCGTCATAAGCATTATGACACTTTTTCACTTAATCCATCCGTATCGAATACTTTTGATACCTATTCTGTGTGTAATAGTTTATAGTTATTTATTGATAATAATTATTCATCATCATCATCATTCCAGCCGAAAGACGTCCACTGCTGAACATAGGCCTCCTCCAAAACGGGGGGATATTCCATAATCACCATGCTTGGCAGGCGAGTTGGTGATCGCAGTTGGTTGGTTAAATACTCAGAGAACGCTGCTGTCCATCTTCTGGTGAATGCCTTAGTCGCCTTTTACTACACCCATGAGAAGATATAGGGTTGGTGAAATTCTTTAGGCACTACACGGAACTTATAATAAAAAATAATTTTCAAGAAAATACACTTGACAAATTTAAGAATATGTTGAGGTACTTGTTTTTCAGAACATACAAAAATATCCTTCTATTTAACTGCAAGAACTGTTTTTCAGTGGGTACTTGGTATGTACTCTATCATGAATAATAGTTCAGACACTAATACAAAACGTAATTTTGTCGTAGTCGTAGAATAACGTCCAATGTCGTATGACGTATCCGAATTTGATCACAATCTTTAATTTCCATAATTCTATTCAAACTTATTAATCAATTGATTGCTGCTAATAACTTAACAATAATCACCCATGTTTCTAATTGCTTTAATTGTTAACTAGCGCGTCATTTAGATCAATACATAAACAAGTGTTTTCAATCATCGATGCGAAGATTTAACGGATGATTAGACAGCCGCAGTTATCTCCATCTTACCTGTTACAACGATAATAATAATAATATTAAGCTGACAATGTGATTCATCCTCCGAGCCTTTTCCCAATTATATTGGGGTCGGCTTCCAGTCTAGCCAGATGCGGCTGAACATCAGTATTTTACACGGAGCGACTGCCATCAGACCCCCGCAACCCAGTTACTGGGTAATACTGACATTCGGAGGTTAGACCAGTTGTCAGACTTTCAGGCTTCTGACTACCCGTAACGACTGCCATAGATATTCGTATGACAACCGGGACCGACAGCTTAACGTGCTCTCCGAGGCACGGAGGGGTCTCGATGTGTAACGAAACGGTCACCCATCCACAGACTGACCGCGGCAAGTGCAGCTTAACCTTGCAGATCGTACAATCCGCGCAGTCGTTGCATCGCTATATATACTAATATTATAAAGAGGAAAGATTTGCATTTTTGTATGTTTGTAATGAATAAACTCAAAAACTACTGTGCCGATTTAAAAAAAAAATTCACCATTCGAAAGCTACATTCACCCTGAGTAACATAGGCTATATTTTCATAGGCTATATTTTCATGTCCGTGTGGTGCCGGACTTAAAGAATAGCACCACCCTTATCTCTTCTCATGGGTGTCGTAAAAGGCGACTAAGGGATTCACCAGAGGATGGGCAGCAGCGTTCTCTGAGTATTTAACCAACCAACTGCGATCGCCAACCCACCTGCCAAGCGTGGCGATTATGGCATATCCCCCCCTTAATTGGGGGAGGCCTATGTCCAGTAGTGGACGTCTTTCGGCTGTAATGATGATGATGATATTTTCATGTCCACCCGTGCGAAGCCGGGACGGGCCGCTAGTTTTCAAATAATTTGCAAGCTTTTAATTTAACCCTGCCTCTAGCTGCTCTGGGCTATGTATCTACTTTTCTCGGCATATCGCTTTCAGTCATGTCTGTCTGTTCGGTACAAATTTTGCAATCGAACTTCTTCTATCGTGTCGTCATATACTACATAATCTAACAGCACATGCCGTAAAAATAGCCAGTCAGCAGGTTGGTGGCGGGGCTGACTGCCAAGGCCAGGGTGCGTCGAACGATCAATTAAATATCGTCATACTCAGAGAACGCTGCTGTCCATCTTCTGGTGGATCCCTTAGTCGCCTTTTACCACACCCATGAGAAGATATAGGGTGGTGCAATTGGAGGCTCTTTTAATGCACCCCAAAAAATTGATTGTAAGCTAACTACCCGATGAGCTAGACTTGAAACTTTAAATATATCTCAGTACTGGATGACAATGTAATATATATTCGCTTTCTTTTTAAAAACGTGGTTAAAAATCTCGTTCATCAAATTATTTATTTATTTAGGTTGCGTTGGTAGCATAAAATTACGTTATTTTTATACCTAAGAATTAAATTGTATAAAATGAAATAAACGATATCACAATCAACCATGTTAATAACAAGCAAAAAAAGGCGGCATAAGTCAAATAATTTTAAAAGTTTGGTGACAGCGAATGGTTTAAAACAAAGCCATTGAACTTACAAATCGAACTTATACTTATACATAGTTCATCTCAGACTCCATGAAGTTCCCAAAAGTATGACTAAACAATTATTTTAAGAATTCCACTGTGGTTGAATTTTCTCCAATCGATTAAGAATTCTACAAGCTCAAGTATCCGACGGAACATATTAATCTCGGCATTGATCACTCCTTTCCGAGGACTTTATGTGGTCATTTATCGTTATTACGTTTAAATGTGTTTATTTTATTACACGTAGGATTTAATTTCAAATTCTCAAAAATTTATGTGTCCACATTTAGAGGAAACTATTTTAATTAGGCTTTTTTGGTCTACCAAAATATTTGATAATGACTGCTAGAGAGGTTAAAAAACCTAGTTCTCAAAATATAACGTTCTCGTCGCTTCTAATAGCATTCAAAAGATTTTATTTACGCATTTCCATTTTTATAGTCGTGCAAACACGAAGCGTCAATCCACACCCTTACGTATAACTGTAAAGGCGTCGCGCCGGTCATGGGCAGTGTGCCAGCAACAACGGTGTTTCTCGCCGCTTCCGAATGAGTGTCGCTCGACCACTTGTCATTTAACAGACGCTGATAATTGGGGTGTTTACTTAATGATCATTAAAAACCGAATAGATCAACGTTATGCAATCGATTAAGAGCCAGACACAGTATCTAATTTACGCCGTTGAGTAAGTTTGGAATTGATTAAATAGAGTTTTCGTCTCTGTTTTTTTTTATCGATTTCAAGATTGATCTGCATTGCACTATTAAGAGGCTGACAACACCTAAAAGATCAGACCTCTGCGGTCACTGTCGTTTCGTACAGAACTGAAAGAGAGGCAACGAGCCGAGGGACGTCGGATACGCCGCTCAACTTGAATGAAAATTAACAATTTTTTTTTTAAATAAAAAACTAAAAGCTTATTTGAAAAACAGAAACAACAAATGTTTAGATTATTGTCTTTCTCAAATGTTTTCTTAATTTTATTTATAATATTTAGTAAATAATAGAGATTGTTTGCCTTAAAGCATGTTTTAAGAGGTTAGTTTACAATTCTTTTCTATCGAGAAAACTTCAAGAAAACGTGTTTTGGGCACAATACAGTTTCAGAAAATACGATCAAGATTAACATATATTTTTTTCACTGCCACAAACTGAATAGATACAGCTAAATTTTTTTTTAAAAGAAGCCTATTTGGGCTATTTGGCTGTTGTCAGCGTCTTAAATAGAGATTCGTCTGGCGCACTAGACATTGTAAGTAGGCCGAATCGATCACGCATCGATTGGAGCATTGAGCTTTTGCTCCAACATAAAGCATCGTTAAAACAACTTGTTTGATCTTTAACCTCCGTAGCTGCAATACATGTAAATACAGAATATGGCTGCGTTTGTTATGCTCACTTAATTACTTACAATATGTAAATTGTTAATTGTGCACTTCAAAGAGCTTAAAAGCCCATAATCAAAAATTTACATACTTAACACACAAAAACCAAGCGTAATCTCATAAGTTTTCTACGGTTTGTCGGGTTTATAACCATGTCTACGCATTTATTTTACGATAAGAATGCAAACAAGATCCGAAATTGTTATTTAATAAAACATGTGTTCCGTACAACAATGAGACAGTAGCAGTACATTAATTAACAAAAACAAAAAACCCGACTGCGTCTAAAAATAACAGAAAAGATATAAACAAGACTTATCAATACGCAGTCGGAGGCTACGTATGTTTTTGGTCATGAATTACATAATAGTTCATAGGTAGCCTCCGCCTGCGTGTTGATAAGTCTTGTTTATATCTTTTCTGTTATTTTTAGACGCAGTCGGGTTTTTTGTTTTTGTTAATTAATTTTTTTATTTGTTTTTTTTTAGTTTTGTCATGTTTTATTTATCATACTATGAATGTTTTTTCTTGAAAAGTCAAATTCATTTTTAACGTTGAATATTTTGTTGTTTTTTAGCATTTTTCATTCCAAATTACATTTAAACATATAAGTTGTATATATTTTCGTAAACCATTTATAAAACCCTTTATTTTGATACCCCACTCGATAGGTATTGAGCAAAAAAAAATTTTTGAAGTCACATAAAATGGCTCCAAAAAGCGGCCATTTTGATTTTTATAATTTTGATATACCCAGTGTCACTCTCACAACTAAGACGAATCCAACGACACCTCTCAAGCTAAGATCCATCAAGCCGTTTAGGCTACAGAGCGTGCCAAAGAAATATACATACATACATACATACATACATACACTCGAAAAACATAACCCTCCATCTGGCGCAGTCGGGTAAAAACAAATTCGTGTCGATAAGGTTATTACTCGCTCATAAATATAGCATTGACAAATAATGTTTAAGACACTTAAGCAGCTCGTATCAGCGCAGGCGACATGACGTAAGTACAAAGGGTGCAAGCGTCCATGTTGTCAAACGAGAAGTTTTTATCGGGCGGCCTGTCGGCGTTGAATAGAAATGAGCCTTGAATAATGCATGTGTGTTGCGGCCCGCGCCCCGCACCTCTCCAAACTGATTTGTTGCAACCAACGTTGCAACAACGCAATCACGCTCATACACAGGTGTTTACGTTGTATCTAATACCAACGATAGTGCATAGTACGCCTTCCGACTCGCTGACACCGCATTATGTGATATCAGCTATGTTGTTATTCGATTCTAAACCGACTGTGAGAAAATTACTGCTAGATTTAATAACAACTAACTTGATAATAGGATATGACCTACGTTGCACTATACAGTGTGATGTATTGTGACTCACAAAGCCATTACGTAAAACAATGTTTCGTGAAGTTGAGCGTGTAATAGTCCTTCGAAACTAAACTGTTATACGTAAACGACAAATAGAAAAACGTGAACATATTTTTTTTTCGTTTTATAGCTAATTTTAAACCTGATGAAAGTAGCTGGGGGACTGGACGCGGAAGGCAGAGGACCAAGTTTTGTGGCGCAATTTGGGAGAGGCCTATGTCCAGCAGTGGACTGCGATAGGCTGAGTTGATGATGATGAGTTGATAGCTAATCAAATAATTGCATTCGTAATACTCAGCTTAGTATTAAAAGCGTAGGCTTGTAAAGTGTGCTCAGCTTGTGAAACCCAGATACTTAGCCGAGCGCCCCGAGGCTGGTTTCGCTTCCTGTGCCTTAAACTCATTGATGCGGCATCTGATATTAATCTTTTACATGCAACATCTTATAAATCGGTGTTACATTGTTAAATTATTAGTAGACTATTGAGTGTTGTTACTACAAAACGAAAGCTACTGTCCCCGAACATTTCCGCAAAGCGAAATATTACTCATTGTTAATGTTACGTTAGTTGCTGAAAATTAAACGGACGTAAGTACGTCGGAGATTGCTGGTACATAGAAGGAACGGTACATTAACTAGCTGAGTTCAAAGCGGGAATGAAGCGAGCCATTTGTGGCCGAGGTTCTGGTTTGCTATCCGCCAAGATGGCTATGTTATACGTTGTAGAACGCAACCCAGTACACATTTTTGCGCAGTTACCTCCATTCTTAACTAGAAACTAACCGACTGTTTGATTTACTGCGAATTTACATAAATAAAAATTCTAAGAACGCAGTGAAAATATCAAGATAATCTAAAGAAATAGAAAGACAAATAATAACAGTTATTTTAGGAAAAAAAGCCACAATTTTAATTAAAATACTAGGCTGAATCGCAGACAAGTAATATCATCATAATCAAGTAGGTAACATAAAAACTAGTAAATTCAAAATGAAGTCGATGCGTCGCCGACTGTATCGGAAATATCAAATTTAAGATTTTTATCTCTATGGACCTAGAAAGCTTTAGTTGAAAGGAAAGCTGCCTAGGCACCTCATTAATTTATGCCTCTAATTATTGAATGCCCAAGTATATTTCTATAATATTAACTGAATAAAAAAATATAGGTGTTGCCGAGCTTTCAACTTTCGAGGTTCCAAAATTGTGAGCGGATCAAACAAGTGAACACTCAAATACCGGATGATTATTATTAAGTTGTTATTTATAGTCAATATATTTGTGAAATGAAAGAAGACGTGGAGGTAATCAAAAGATTCGTTCAATTCCTTTCAGTTATGTATTGTTAGTTGTTACATTAGTTTGTGATCGCTACATTAACTTTCGCGTGGACTACATTAATAAGTCTGACATTTATTCTTTTCTCTGTGATGAAATGAATCTCTTTTCCGTTTTCAGACAACACAACGAATGCTTCAATTCAATAAAATCAAAATGAAGCAACGCGTATAAATAAACGGGCGAACAGACTGAAAGGACAGTTCGTTTTTAACTTTTTTAGCCTTTTACGGACGTATTTTTAGAACATCTCGCTCTCTTTTAAATGTAATTAGATAACTCTGTGATCAGGCTTTTATTGACCACCAGTCATAACCTATCAACAGGAGCAGTCTGCGGTGACCCAGAGCAATCCATGTCACACTTGCTAGTGTATCCCTTGTGCCCGATCACCTGCACGAGAGATGATCTCTATGCCGCATTGAAGTGGCCATAATAGAACATAATAAGAGTAATAACAAACATAATAAGAGAACATATTATTTGAACCACTGAACCTAAAAGACGAAGCTGACATCGAAAGGGAGCGGGGAGGGCTCTGTCCGTGCGGGCGAATATGATGGCCCGCAGGTTTGCACGTTGTAGGTACTTCAGACGTAAAGGTGATGCTCTTTAGAGCATTCTGTACAACCTTCTACACGTGCAGCTTGTGGGAGAAATATTCGTAAGCATCGTATGGAGCCCTTCGAGTCTAAATAACGCGTTCAGAAAATGTATGGGGTTGCATTGGTGTTGCATTGCATCAGGGATGTTTGCAGCGGCGCGTGTATACTGCTTCTACCACAGGCTTCTACACTATAATACGCAATCGTGCAGCATCACTGGTGGCACGAGTCATGGCCAGCTCCAACAGGGTTCTGAACGTGATAGCTGACAGATTGGATTATTCATATATAATCCACTGCTATCACTTATCAAAATATGTAACTGTTTACTAACACTTAGGTTTAAGAAAAGAAAATTTGTTACTAACCCTATATGAGTCTGCTCGAAATAAAGTGATTCAGACGGAGAAGGGCGCAAAGCCGCCGGCGGCCGCGGAACAATAGAAAATCTATTGTGTCTCATTAGTATTAGTTTTTCCGTTTGGTTCCCGCCATTCACTCCATACTCCAGGAATTATAATATGTCAACTGTAAGAACAGCGGTAGTCACCGAAATTGTAACATACCTACTGGGATCAACATACGTTTGTCAAGAGTGATGATTAGGTATTTAAATTCATTATATTTTTCAAATAGACCTAATTACATGCACTTATGAAAGGCGTGGGCCGATGGAGTGAAGCTTTGACCGAGTGTTGGCCAAGATCAAGTCGGGGAAATCCGGGCCGTCCGAAAGCGCGTCGGGTTGGTGATATCCACAGGAAACAACTGGATGAGGGACGCAGAAGATCGAAGAGGCTGGTAAAAACGAAAGGAGGTCTATACCCAGAAGTGGGTGATACCGGGCTAAGATGATGATGATAATGATGAGAGGTGGACTTTAGTTGCAGGGTTTTAAATAGTGGGTCCTATGGAGAAGAACCGGCAAGAAAGACCATGGATACACTTTTTTTGAACAGTTGACTGATATATTAAAATATGTGTGACAATTTTACCAAACGACCGTTGTTTGTTTTTTCGTTGCAAATTCTATTGAGTGGAAATTCAAATTAAAAGGTATGCATAACTGAATGAAGATGAGCTTCCTATGCTAAAATTAAAATACTATTTGACAAAACTTCTTTCAAATAAGCTCAAACATTATTAATTGGAGTTGAAAGCTTTATAAAAGTCAAAATTTATGCGCAATAATAAAAACGTCGTAAAAATTCGTAACGTCCAAGTAGATTACCTTCAGATACGATAAAGGAACGAGAAGCAAATATGTGTCTGAGCATTATAAATAATAATGTTAAATTCAGCTTCAGGCGAATATATTAAATATTTAATTGTTATCAATCATTATACCTAATTAGTTGTTACTATGTTTCTTTATAACAAAAAACATAAGAAAGGGATACCTTATAAGATGCGAGTTTTTAAACTAACAAAGTCACTAATGTTATTAGTAATGACGGGATATTTACCATGTAAACCATTTTCTTTCAGTTCCCGATATTTCAGCATTGTAACAACTTCATTTTACCCGTGACCAGGCGCTTGCGCCGAAATATCGGGAACTCAATGAAAATGATCAATTAACACTTTAAATATCCCGTGATATCTAATAATATTTGGATAGAAGATATTTAAATTGAGTCCTTTTTTTTTTTTGCCGTGGGGAAATCCTCATGGACGCACTCCGCCCGGGGTAGGCGGAGCCAGTGTCGGACTCTTAC
The DNA here is from genome assembly GCA_949699075.1 of Asteroscopus sphinx. NCBI lineage: Eukaryota > Metazoa > Arthropoda > Insecta > Lepidoptera > Noctuidae > Asteroscopus > Asteroscopus sphinx. Next base: position 24,000,847 of record OX453007.1, read on the forward strand.
CGACTAAAACCACCACGGTGTTCCTTCAACTACCTTAGCCGGGGGCGTGGGAACCCGTGAGTATTCACACAACCACCCCCGACAGGTCCTGGCCCGCCACAAGCAGGCGAGCCCCTTCTCCCCGTGCGGCCTAACGTCGGCCGTACCCTCCTAGGCAGCGCACACGGAACACTGCACGCCACCTCACCTCATGGGCCTTTACCAGCTGCGCCAACTACGCCGGCTGTGCCAGCTACGCCAGCTGCTGGTCGGGCAGCAGACTACCCCGAGTCTGCTGCTCGCAGGCCCTACCTCCCGTAATTTTTTATAGAGGTTTTCTTCCTCGCGGTCCGGGCGGTGAAGCCAAGACCCTCGGTCCCAAGAGGCGCGAGAACACTACTCAGCGGGCACTCCTGGGGTTACGAGATCGACGGGGGCAGGGAAAGACAGTCCCTCCGCTGCCTGCCCAGTGGCAGGGTGAGTGCACACCGGGCCCGCCCCTGCTCCTCCACTGTGCCCTCTGTTGGCAACAGAGGGACACGTGGAGCAACTCCCCACTGGCCCAAAACGGCCCCCCCCCGAGCCAGAATATTCGCCACAGGCAATAAAATCCCCCGAAGGTTAATCCCTCGACAGGATTTTATTGCCTGTGCCCAGGATGCACCGGCCAAACAACTGCCGATCCCTCTAGACGTGTCCAGAAGGACAAGCAGCCATTAGGCACACGTGGAGGTTTACTGGCCAGCACCCCATTTAAATTGAGTCCTACATTAGTTTACTTGATTGTTATCAATCTAAATTTAGCCACCATAAGTCACGTCTAATTTCCCAAAAATTAAAAGGAAAAAACTAATTTGATAGATTTAAATAAAGACGAAATAAAATATTTTTCAATAACGTATGTTTGAACTAGGTACTACATGATACATATAGATGATTAAAATAAGTCTAGTGCGGTGTGCCAATCAGATTGATGTGTGTATGTGAATCAGGGCCAATATAGGTAGAGGAACTACCTATCTACGTGACTTATTTTGCGCACAGAATGACGAATCTATGGGTGCTGTATTTATAATGTCCCCTTGTTAGTGTGCAGAAAAGTTGTGCTCACAATTATTGTATTGAATTCGCTTATTATCTCTTTCATAAGCAATCCTTTTGTGAGACTATCATTGGTGCTCCCGTGTAGATCCAGAATATAATATTCTTGGTTTCATAAAGCACACAACAACAATTTTAATTCAGTAGCTGTCATAAATGTATTCGTTTTAACAACATTCATTATGATATTAACCTGGTATAAAATAATATGGTATAATATTTGCGTAGAGGTCTCGAGTGAACGGATCTATTACAATGCCACGGTGAGAAAGCTCGGTTGGCTCGGTCTTGTCGTGTGCGCCGGCGCCGCACAATGCTCACGTTTGCGACATCGCAATCAGCATCGTCAGCGCTATGTGTATCGAACTATAAAAGGTCAGGTTAAATAGCAACTCGCAATTCACTTGCCGTTTTAATTCCTCACATTTTTTACGGTGTACAACTATTATTATTTGCAATAATTAAACTTATGGACTTGTACCGGTTGCAAACACTGTTAACAGTATATTATTATTATTACCATCGGTTAAAATGTTTCCTTGTCCTTGCAAAATAAAACTACGTTTATGTTTACATTTATATACCTACATATATAGCATGACTGGATAAACGAGGGATATATTCAAGAATAGAGTAGAATGTGCGTACACTAAATGAAAAAGTTTAATAAATTGTTCCACGATAAATCATGCGTTTTCCAATAGTGTTGTTTTGTTTAATCGCTATTTAATCTTTTCTGTGACATACATAAAAAAAACTGTAGAAATAAATAGAATTTGAATTTAAATAATAGATTCAAAATTCGAAATATTATATTGCTGTAGCAGTGCATCACTATTGACAATAAAGTACGGCGATTGTTCCTTCATACGTAGCTGTCAATATTTACGAATCTTCATGAGCAGGCAAACGTCAAAAACGGCATCATAGCGTGCCGCGATTATAATCCGGGAGTAGACTATTGTTAAAATATACCAAAACTGTTATGTTATTTAAAAGAAGGCACAGAAACGACATCGTTTGTGAAAATAATAATAAAATCCATGAAAAAATTAAAGAGATAAACGCTTTTTAGGTTTTTGGAGGGGGCATTTTCCCTCCTTGTCGTGCTAAACGGACATTGTACAGAGAGATGTCAAGTTTCTATGAAGGTTTTGAACAATGACGTCATTCTTTGATAGTGCTGTCTTTGTCTAGTAAACCAATTAAAATTGCTTATAACTTGGACATTTTATTAAATATTTTATGGTCACTAGTTTTATTTTCTCACATGGAAATTAAAACATTAAATACATTATTTAAAAATAATAAACCTTAAATAAAACTACACCTAAAGCTAAAAACTAAAAAGGAGTATCAAAATATCCCTCCGCGTCGCTTTCAACTGGTAACGTGCCCAAAAGACTGGCAGCATTGCCGCGTTGTATGGCAATGCTTAATCTTTGACCAAAGTAAAGGCCAGCCTTCTGGTCACGTGAAGTGTCGACTAACCGCCTAGAAATATTTCTAAATAAAAGGTGGGCACTCGGACCCCACGACCCGAGGGTTTCTACCCCAAACGGCTCGAAAATATAATTGTTACTAACTAAGTTATTATATTTTCGCCGTTTGAGGTTCTCTGCAGCGGCAGCGGCAGCGCCAGCACAGCTTGCCGAGCTAGGAAGATGGGATGGCGCAAGGGTGTCGACGCACGTTGCGTCCCACACCAGAGACTTACCCATCTTCCATGGAAACAAAGACATACCATACCACTATTTTATTGGTTTTTTCACTGTTGCTTATTTTTCTTGAAAAAATTTCGAGTTTTCTAATAAAAACGATTTAAAAAAAAATTGTCACCTTCCCTATTCACGTAATTTCATAACGCCCCGATCAAGTTGCAGTGACGCTGCAGTTCGTATCTGACAGCGACCGCCGAAGATAAGAGAATACGAAAAGCTTGACTGCAACTGCACTTCTTTAGTTACGCGAATTGTCCTACTACTGGAGTTAAATTGCTCGCGCACGCTCTGACTGTCTAGAGGTCTGGTGGCTAGTAAAAATACTGAGAGGGTAGAAATAATGACAGATGAACACTGTCGTGCTAGATGCATCACCTCACCGCATAAAACTTTGATTTGTCAACGCGGGACAGTGTCCACAGTAATTGAAGAAATCGATTGTCAAAATATTTAATAACATTAACCTGCACACATGTACAGTACCTACACACATGTAACATATTAAGCTATACATTTCCAGTATAAGCAAACATTCGCATTGTATAGGGTTTCCGTACGATAAGAGGTCAGCTTATAAAGAAATTGTATAGTTTGATATGTAGCTGTGTTTACCACTTTTGGAACGAGAACCAAGTACTGAACATCCGCCTTCAATAAGAACCTCATTCAACCAGTCATCCTGTTTAGTAAATTAGTAATCGTTAACAAGTATCCATTTTTAAGACCAAAAACTATCAAACAAAAATAACTCAGACGTCTGGATAAGTCAGTGTGGACGACGTCGTCGAAGATAAGAAAGGAAAGAATTAAACAGTTAAAGAAGAGATAAAGAAGTACAATCCGTTAGTGAAATTGAACAAATATTTTAAGAACACCTCTGTCAACAAAGCAGGTAGACCAAAAGGAACTGTTTTAATATAAAAGACCCGCAATCGCCCACTAGGAGGACCCGACGCGGTGAAAGGTAAATAACACTATGAGATATAACATAACAATGAAGTTTTAATGAACCACTGTTTCAAATTCTATTCAGTGGACTTTCCGCTATTGTGTTCATTTGAAAATAGTTCATTCAGCGTGATGACAATTAAACCAAAATTAAATCATTATATTCATAAAACATATAGCCTCTTCATTATAATTTATTATTCTTAGTCAACAAAAACGATAGTAAGTTTGTTGAAGGATCAAGGCAAAAGAAAAAGTCAAAGTTATCTACTATGAATAGATAGTTCGTATTCGTAAACACAATAAGCTCGGCCCACGCGCTGATGAATCACGCGCATGCGCCCGCGCCGTTGCCGCAACACAACAACAAGAACAGCAAAAACATTACCTACTTTTGAATAAGTTCCCTTTCTCTTTCTACACCTCCGAGCGTGTACCATGTTCGGCGCCACTCGCTGTATCAATAAACAAATGAATCATTATCAATACATATCTAATAGATTGACTTTGACCATGATTTGAGTCAATGCCGTCAAACGTTTAACTTAACCAAACCAGCGCCATTACACAATATTTGTTGTTTTACCTTATTACATTATCAATGGAATTATTTATAAACTTAAGTATTCATTTAGACCAAAGTTGAATCCTTTGATGACATCAGTGAGAGCCATATGTTAACTTTGCAACAGTTAGCGTAGACAGAGGCTCAATTTAGACTCAATAGAACCCACAGAATTGATTTCATAAAATCTTAAAGTAAAGTGGAGTCAGTACCCGCTGAAGAAAGTTTTAAAATAAAGCCCATACCGGAGACGAGAATGTTTATACGAGAACCAGCCAAATGGCACATAAACGTTTAAAGTGTTGTAAATTTTTCTCTTAATCTCGATGGCATGATGACAAATAAAACGTCCTTTCACCTGGGAGACGCTTTTGGAAACGATGAATTTTAAAAGCAAGTTATATAAAATTTTGAAATATTGTATATAGTTCGGAAATAATATCAATTATTCCAACAATTTTGCTGCTTTTATTTGATGCCTCAACGCCTTTCCTGATCGTATTACATTTTGTGAACAAGTTAATCCTTCTGTGTAAATGTTAATTTCTGTAATTAATAACGCCCATTGCCCTGAATACAGAAAATGCTATTGAATTGCAACTACATATTACAACTTGTACAGTGTTAATTTAACCAATGAATGTGCGTCGGTAATAGCACGGAGCCTGGAACTTTACTCCCGACTGCGACTGGTTCGAGTTCTGAACCAAATCGAGCTAATGTCAGTTCCTAGAGAAATGCTGTACGAATTGACACTAACTCGAATTCAAATTCGATTGATACAGAACTCGATACAGTTAGTAAGACCCCTGATTTCGAAATGTAAGAGCAGAATTGTACGACCGAAGTTTTTTTTGTAAGAAATCTATTTACTTATTACATTGGACACTAATTTATTGTCGCATTAACTGACCAGTCATAGCAGCCAAAGCGTGACGAAGTCGAACGAGTGGCCATGAAGTGCGTAGAGCGACTGGCCGGTGTGATACGTAGAAACGGTGACTCACAGAGAGAGAACAGAAATATGCATTACTGTGTACCAGATAAGGACAACAGATTTCAGAAAACAGGTTTGAGATTTCGAGTTTCGATCCGATATTCTCTTGTCTGTGCCAAGAAGACTCCGCTTGAGTAAAGCTGCCGTTCACAAAACTCGGGGAAGTCGTATATTACAGCTTTTTATTTTTATTTGGTTTGATACTGTTTTTTCAATTTAGTATTTAGTTAACTGGCCTTCGTCTACTTCTCGATTAATGGTTGTTATCGTAATTAGTCACAGACCGGTATCGATAACTTTCCCGCCCTGCTTTAAAACGGTACCATTATTGTGTATTAGCAGATTTTGTTATTTATCTTATCAAGTAAAGGTTACCTACTGAACACTTTCTTTATCAAGACATAGTCTGTGTCGTGGTGATGTCACCACTACTTCGGTCCTCTTATCTTAACGACGATAAAACGTTAGTTAGGAATGTTCTACAGACGTAAGTTAGCTAATAAAACGCGTACCGACTAAGCATCCTGTCGTCACCGGAGTTATCTCATCTAATGAAAAGGTTATACTAAGCTTGTGAACACTATTCCGCGAAACAGAAATAAAAATGCACAGAAGCTGATACTAGGTATATCTAGATATTGTGGCTATATTGGTAAAACATCGTCGGCATATCAACACGTGTTTCGCGTGTGATTATCAATCGGTGCAGTGATCGCTGAAGAAAGTCTAGAGCTACACGATTATAGGAATTTTCCGACTCGGTGGAAATGATCGCGTCTCAGTGAATCATTAAAAGTTTTTGCCTCATCGTTGCCCACAGAGAAAACGCACGCATCTTCCACGTTAATAAAATTAAACATCAAAATTGACGTTTCAATTAGTATTTTCAATTTTGTGGGCGTTCTTTCTAAATCGATAGAACAAATCACAAGGCAGCAAGTAGTGCCAAAAATGGGACAGTCATAGCCAATGTTCTCCACACGGCTGTCTTGTTAAATGACTATATAATTTATTGAGTAAGAACAAGCGTTTAAAAATATTCAATAGTAAATCTTAATCACTTACATCAGCGTATTGTCCGTCAAAAAATACAACGGTGCCTTTAACGTTAATGGGTCTATTTTTAATGATAATAGGTTGCCGATAATTGTGTAGTAGTATTGACGTCACGGCTAGTTGGCAACGCAAGCGGTCTATAGGAAAACATGCAAATTTGTTGGCTGATTCCTTCCACTATCTTCCAACTTGTCTGTGTTAGTATTGTTATTAGATTGCGATGTTACAGATTTATTATCTCATTTTTTTTGTGCTGGTTCCGGTGTTCCATAATTCCATGTTTATTTGTTTTATAACATATCTGCTAGAACGAAACAGAGCCATACACGGGAAAACAAAATACCGATGATTTGCAAATTAATAGTAGTTGTGTTTATAATATTTACCTATAGGCTCGGAATTTCCATATTTAGCAAATTTATCTAAGTCACATTTCTGTGTGACTAATAAGGCACACATAGAGGCTATACAAAGATTACATACAAGCATTACTTATCTTAACATCCTCAAATATTTGCATAAAAACTGTTTACCATCAATGCCGTAATTATTAATTAATGTGTTCTACTAATTTATTCACTTCAAATAAGTTCTTTAATAACAATATTTTTTAAGACAATGCACTTCCTAATGTTGTAATTGAAGTGAATGTAACAAATGCAGCATGTGTGTCGGATCTATGAGACGCGGCGGCTAGGTTTTAGTTGCATACAAATCGGAACAAGGTATAATTTGATCGTGGTCCAACAATCGTTAAGGCTACTGTTACCGGCCTGTGCGGCAACCGGTTTGTCCACTTCCAGTGCCGAAACGACGCCAATCATAGCCTTAACACCAAAGCCGGAGAGCCTTTTATTATTATACTAACTGACAACAACTCTTTACAAGATTATTGTTTCCTCACTTTTATCGAGACATTTGTTATAATTGATGTTTGACACTTTAATTTTGGAAGAAATCAAGATGAATATTAAAAGTTAAGTAATAAAATTAAAGATAATAGAAGAGATGAAGAAAGAGCAAGTCTCTAGTAAATGCTAAATGTGGTTGCCGGCGGTGCAGCGGTGACGCAATTTTTCAGCGTACTTGTTGTTCTATTGACACAGTTAAAATGACAACTTTTATCTGAACGGATTTAAATTGATCCAATGACAATAGCTAAAGTTGTTTTCTCAATATTGAAAATTTTAATAATGTAGTTTCTATTTCTTTCGTTGTTTTTATTTTTCATTAAATAGAATTTGATTACGTATGTTGAGAAAGGAGGATAAGTATTTATTGTACTCATGTTTTGATGGCGTAAATCATTTCTAGTTTATTAGTTAGAACCGGTGCCAAGAATCTTTTAGCATTCTCATATTAATTTTCCCTATTTTGTCACGCTTCCAGAGAAATATGTTTTTTAAAATTTATGATTTAATTTGTTCGTAACGAATTAGTTTTTATGGTAATCGATAAAATTGGCACAAGATTGCTCTGTTTATTCTTCTTGTTCTCTAATTATTTTCAATTAATTTGATCGATGAATTGTTTTGTTACACATGTAAAGTGTTTATTAGTACATGTAATACGATTATACAATCATTGGCAGCAATCACTAAATCTCCTCGCGCATGCCGAAATTATCGCGTGCATCGGTGCCAATAGCTGTCTGATTGATGGCTGATCCGGCGGGCATTTATCCATTCGTGAATCCAAGTAGGCGGATTAACAGCAAAAATCAAGAAAAGGCTAATCAAAACAAGGCGAAAGCGCTTCCAAATCGCAACTTCCTGTGGAACCCCTCAAATTAGCCGAAAGCGTAGCAGGGGCAGCCACTGGAAATTATCATGTGGCGTGCTGGAAATTGGTGTACAACTATACGTACCATTTTAGGAATGAGTAATTGCTCTCGAAATTTAGCGCTCGAGGGTGTGCACCTGCGGGCGCTGAGATTCATTCATGAGAGGAGCAAATAAAGCGGCGAGAGGTCGAGAACAATCCGCGGGCGATAATAACAGTTGGCTTTTCTTAGAAACAGTGCGGCGTGGAGGCTTCGACGGAGGGTGTGTTTGCATCTCGCTCGCACGGTTGGGGAGTGAGCAAGAGGGCGTGGGCGGGGCTCGGCGTGTTATGTCACGTCGCGGGCGGTGAAGGCGTCCGGAGCGGAGTGCGCGCTGCACGTTGCACTCGCTGCACCCGCTACACTTCCCAACTTTTCATTATTAACGCTCGTTAAAGGAGCGGAGGTCAGCTCAGATAAATACTGTTGACGACGTCTGTGGTCTTGTGGTTCGAGGGTCGGACTGCTGATCACAAGGTCGTGGGTTCGATTCCCACAGGACACAAATATTTGTGTGATGAACATAAGTGTTTGTGTTTGTCTGGGTGTTTCTTATGTATTATAAGTAGGTATTTACAAAAAAAAAAAAGTATATAAGTATTATATCCATTGTCTAGTACCCATATCACAAGCTCTGCTTAGTTTGGGACTAGATGGTGTTGTGTAAAAATGTCCCAAAGATATTTATTTATTTATTTATTTTATTTATATTAAGTCAGGTGGGTCACGTCCATCACTAGCATTGATGTTATATAGGGTGTCCCATCGATATTCTTTATGGAGGGAAAGTAACTTGAACGTTGAAAATGGTAAATTTAAATAAAAAAGTAAATTTTAAAGCAAGAAATTCTGCATTCAAAAGTGTCTGCCCTGAGCCGGGAATCGAACTTTTAACTATGCCGAAAAATTACACTGTATCTCTATGCCACCAATCGATAGAGTGGATAATGAGGATTAAATCACTCCATCAAATATTGTGTCCTAGATTGAAGGAATACCATGAAATCTATCATTTAGTGTGTGTTGTGTTTGCGTGAGCGCTGGTTTGTAAACGGAGGAGCACGGTTTTTGTAGCTTCACTATGGTTGTTCGCAGCACTTCATCTATATTTTTACTATGTTTGTGCCATAAATTTTATATAATATTTAATTTTTTTTTAATATAAATATCAACTAACTGGGTACAAAGGGAAAATAAGATAATATTTCCGATGTAAACATGTGTGTTGTATATAATTTACATTCTCAATGGCTCAAAGCATTTGCATCAATGGATTGTTATTGAATTAGTTTCCAAGCCAGTTAAGTATAATAATTAGAGTGAATCTAATACCTACGATCAATACAAAACCAATATCACCGCTTTGTATTCACGCACATTCATACAAATATCTGTGATTTATACTCGTAGTTTTTGATTGCTACTTATAGAGGATGAATAAAGTATTTTCTGTGGAAATTACTGTTGGGCACAAATGAAAACATTTTTATGCATAAATAAGGCGCGTTCGATAGAAACGGCACGATTTAACCGCACATGGCACAATGCGACGGTTTTATTACACGAGCCGATGGTGAGGCGACGTTTATAAATCATACTTTTATGGTTATTCTTAGCGATAAACTCGACGTTTCTAGCGTTGATGCGAACGCGTGCGCCGCTGTGCGCCTACGGCAACCGGTGTTCCTCTGCGCCTGCGCCATGTGCGTCTTTGAATTTTCCTAAGCCGCCAGGAAAATCTTTATTACATTATATTGGATTGATAAACAGAAACCGGAAAACTAATTTACGTAAAACGGTCTTTCTATTGATGCTTAATCAATTAGTCATATTACAAACAATAAAGCATTTATTTATTTAGCACTAGCTTCTGCCCGCTGCTTCGCACGGGTGTCATAATCATCATCATTTCAGCCGAAAGACGTCCACTGTTGGACATAGGCCTCCCCGACGGGGGGGATATGCCATATGCCATAATCGCCACGCTTAGTAGGCGGGTTGGCGATCGCAGTTGGTTGGTTAAATACTCAGAGAACGCTGCTGTCCATGCTCTGGTGACTCCCTCAGTCGCCTTTTACGACACCCATGAGAAGATATAGGGTGGTGCAATTCTTTACGTCAGGCACCATACAACCCACGCACGCATGCGTGTAATTCGGTATCATCACAGAAATACGTTATCGCAAATCGGGAACTGTTTATCTTCCCGGGATAAAAAGTAACCTATGCCTTTCTCCAGGTCCCAGGTTACCGTTTCGCCAAATTTCATTACGATCGCTTCAGAGGTTTAGTTTTTCACAACTAACAAACAGACAAACAGACAGTTACTTCATTATTACTATGGATAATTCATTCACGGGGAGATTATTTTATTGTTTTTATAGTTTACATTCCACATTTAATAAACATCAATAGCACATCCTACGCTAAGTTAAATGAAAGTAGGTTATACAGGACTTTCTTCTGCCGTTAGACCGCAAAATATCGATGTTGACTAGGTAATAAAAGCTAATCTAACTGGCGAAGTGCTTAGATACGGGCAGCTATCATTAACATTGACAATTAACAATGCAACTAGACGCACTATTATTATATCTATTTCAAACTTGCTTCTGCCCGCTGCTTCGCACGCGTGTAATTCGATTGATCACAGAAAGACGTTATCGTGCATCCCTCGGGAACTGTTTATCTTTCCGGGATAAAAAGTAGCCTATGTCCTTCTCTAGGTCCCAGGCTACCGCTTTGCCAAATTTCATTACGATCGGTTCAGAGGTTTAGTCGTGAAATCGTGAAAAGTTAACAAACAAACAGACACAGACAGACAGACAGACAGTTACTTTCGTATTTATAATATGTATTAGTATGGATTCGTTTCTTCCATCAAAATCCTCGTTGCCTTTTCCCAACTATGTTGGGGTCGGCTTCCAGTCTAACCAGATGCGGCTGAACATCAGTATTTTACACAGAGCGACTGTCATCAGACCCCCGCAACCCACTTACTGGGTAATACCGACATTCAGACGTTAGACCAGTTGTCAGACTTCCGGGCTTCTGAATACCCGTAACGACTGCCATAGATGTTCGTATGACAACCGGGACCGACAGCTTAACGTGCTCTCCGAGGCACGGAGGTCTCGATGTGCGTGCAACGAGATGGTCACCCATCCACGGACTGACCGCGGCAAGTATAGCTTAACCTCGCAGATCATACAATCCATACGGTTGCTACTTAGCCACGAGCCCCATCAGCTTAGGATTAGCTTCTTCCATATTTATGTATTTCAGGATTTCCCGCGATACCGTGTGAAGACAGTCTAATGTTTATCCGTATATTGTGAGAACCGGTACTACAAGCCTAATCAGTTAATTTATCACATCACGACAAGAAGACTGCGTGCTGTTTAAAAAATGATCTTTCGTGTCGAAAATGACGCGACTCAAACTTTTTAAGGTAACCGTAACTCAAAGCTTTAAATCAAAACAATCTCGATTTCCTATTTGCTCTTTTTATGAGCACCGATCGACTTAAAAGGTAAACGAAAAAAAAATTTTTTTTTTCAAAACGGTGGGTAAGTTACGTATAGTGTAATGCTCAAACTACAATTCCACTATCCCACTAATATTATAAATACGAAACACGGAATAATAAATTATTTTTCTATGATGCAAAAGTATGGATGTTTGTTTGTCCTTAAATCACGCAAAAACGGCTGAATGGATATGGATCGAATTTGGCAAACAGATAGACCATATATTGGGTTAACATATAGGCTACTTTTTATCCGAATTATACGAGGCTGAAACCGCGGGTATAAGCTCGTATAGTGTAAATCAAATAGGGGTTCTAGTAATTTAAAATTAGGGTAATAAGTGTTTCTCCTAACAGTTTGGCAATCGAGAGTATTAGTGGTAAATAAATTGGCCAATCAATCCAGAATCGAGGCTCCGGAGGCTCCCGACTCCGGGTTCGTTACAAACAACCTGACTACAGCAATTAGAGGGGCCTATTTGTATTACCAGCCGTGTGTCCAAACTACAAAGGGGTACAGTCAAATAGACAAGTACATTATATGGAGAATATTTCCAGCTGAAAAGCTTGGTTTAATTAATTCAATACAGTCCTTATTGTGATTCACATCGATGATAATATTGTTTTAGTAGTACCATTTATTATGTACGCTAAACATATATATTATTTGAAGTTATGGTAAAAATGTAGGTAAGTAATAACAAAATATCTGAATCTGAAAAGTAAATACAATTATTTAAAGTTATGTAGTGATTGTATTATCACATCGTTCAATCAGGCTACACCTCGTTGATTCATAGGAAGATTTAAAAAAACTTTTTGTAAGCGCTCTATGTTTTATAAATACTCGCATTAGTTGACATATTTTTTTTAAAACTGTTTTACACCGAGTTTCAGCATATTGTGCAATGTTTAATTGTTGACCAGTTTAATAAAATTACCTTGTCATTCATTAAAAGTCCATTTGATGTTAAAAAGATAAGAATATAAGCTGCAGTAAAAATTAAGTAAATAAAATATGACAGCGTAAATTGCGTCAACATTAGTTCTTAATAGGTATCTGAGAGAATGTATTAACACTTTGGCGCGAAATGATTCGCTCTCAAAACTTTTGTACAGTCTACTTTTGTACAGACCAGTAGGTCTACCATGAAAATGTCCAACCGAAACTTCGGAGCGAAACGAAACACGAACGAAATACCAAGTAAAAGCTACCATGAAGTTTCAACGGATTTATCTATTTCGTTCGGGAACCATAAAGTTAGTTCGTGAATGAATGAAAGGTGAGAAGTCTGTTTTCGCATACAATAGAACTCTGTTATAAATGAAGTTGTATAAACCGGACACATGAAAAAGTACATTCATTTGTATTATAATTATGGTAAATTATGAACCATAGAAATATGTCGTATAAACATGACACAGTTTAATGTAAATATGGCGCGAAATATAAACAATTCATTGTTCACAAAGATTATTAGTGTGTTTACGGTGCAAGTATAGTATTCGGTTATTCATTGTGAAATTTGTGTTAGTCAAAGGTTTACTCTTATGATAGTTACCTACTTAAGTAATTTCAATATTTGAATAAATTTTTAGGTATCTAAAAATGCAACTTTCAAAGTATATATTTTATATGAGCATGTGTTTACAGTGCAAGTGTAGTATTCGGTTATTCATTGTGAAATTTGTGTTAGTCAAAGGAATACTCATATGGTAGGTACCTACTTAAGTAATTTCTATACTTGAATAAATCTTAAGGTAGCTAAAAATGCAACTTTCAAAGTACCTACAATAATATTATAGATGAGCAACAATCCCACCACTAGGTAGTCAACTACAGTGATTTTTACCTAGAAAGCTAGTTTCGCTTATAATCGTTTTATTACCATTGACGTGTTATGTGTGTGATTATGTGGTTCAACGTAATTTGTTTTGTTAAAGTTATAAATATTCGATATACCTCTTAATCTGAAAGAGTACCTACTCTTGTAAATCGATGGCTCTAATTTTTTGGGTATAGGCAGCACTGCAGCAGGAGATCATCATGACATGAAGTTCCCGACCGACTCTATATTATTATTTAGACTTAGGTAGATATCTAACTCGACAAAATGTATGGAACAGCTGATTTATTTTCACGATTTCACAGTCGGTCCCATTGTAAAATTTGTCCAGAATTTTGAGCAGGAGCCTACCCTAAAAGTATCTTGGTTACAAAAAAATTTGTAGAAAAACAATAATTATTTTTTATATTAATAAACATCAAATACTTTCATTTTTAACACAATATGGCATTAAAACATCAACATAATTACGATTGAATTACTTTTATGTCCATTAAAACACTTTTAACTATAAAATTCATAGTTACGAAAGTAAAAAGTGACCTCTTTAGCTTTCGTGCAATTTAGGTTAAAATCACGAAAGAAGTGCTGTCAAAACGACGAAACTTCGGTTGTTCGGATCACTTCATGGTAGGGTTTATAACGAACTAAAGGTCACGTGTTCTCTTTCGGGCCCGATATCGGAATGAATGTGTTTCATGGTAGGAAACGCACGAAATTTCGGACCGAAACTTCGGAATTACGTTTCATGGTAGACCTACAGACTGCTGGGGGTCTACTCTTAAAATCGACATCGAGACGACAGTGTTCCGATTATATCGGACGAACGCACTCTACCTTTGTCGTTTATCGAATTGATAGACAACAACAAATATTGTGATTTTTTACGAAATTGTAGATAGTGTTCAGAGTGAATAAGACAAAATCATTTTCGAAATTTGATAAATAAAAAATAAATACTGTCAATTACATTTACAACTAAGAGTGGTTTACGACGGACAAATAGTCGATTAGTTTGTATTTCCCGATAAGTATAATCTCGTGGTCTTCAAGGCTCGAGTGAATAGGATTTTGCTGGGCAAGCGTGTACCATCGCCGACCGCACCATCGCTTAACATCAGGTGAGGTGGCGGTCAAATGCAAATGCTTTTTATAAACAACAATGAAATAGAAGTTATTTAGAGTAATTTCCGACACAACAAATGTCACGATATATAGATTTTGTAAGTGGACCCCCTGGCCGGAGTAGAAGTTCGTTATTGAATTTAAAATGAATGTTCCTTCCGTCTTCTATCTCACTTTTTTATAGCCTGTATTGCCCTACTTTCGGACAAAGGACTCCCTTTTCTTTCTCCACTCAATATTGTAAATGAGAAAGTTAGGAATGTGCTTGTTCCTCAATCACACCGCAATGACTACGAAGAAGGATGTAGGTAAGTTTTCTTGACGGAAAAGAGAGCGTTTCAGTTGGACTGCGAAAACTGTTGTCAATTCATAAATGAATCACTGGTTGTGAGTGGTGTAATAGAGATGGTTCTAATGAACCAGCAACCGGAAAAGATAGCTGGGTTAGAGAGAGAATTGAATGTTTTAGTGTTTCGTCGCTTTGGAGGATGTAGGGTACAATTATGCGAAATCTTGATTCAACTGAATTACAACAGGTGTCTAATAAAATCCTATTATTATACAACATCTTAATCTTAGTTTATACTTAACTCGAAAAGAGGTCATTATACTTATCATTATGAACAATTTTTTAATGGGACCAACACTGAAATCGCGAAGAAAACATGTTCACGTGTTCATATAAATTGACAAAATTGGGTTAGTCCTATAGTAAAAGTTGTTCGTAATGTTGAGTATAATGACCTCTTTTCAGGTTTAGTATAAACTATCTGTGGTATAAACTAAAAAAATGCGAAAGTATGGTGTTAGTTTGACCTGCAATCACTCTGAAATGGTTGAACGGAATTGGTTTGGTGCACGGAAAAAAAGTGTTTTGAATTAGCAAATAGAATAATTTTTACAATGGGAATGGGAGCGAAGGCGCGGGCGACAGCTAGTAGAAAATATTTTGAGGTAGATTTATGAAAATAAACCTAGAAAGCCTATAAAATAACGTATCAGCGCATTAAGCCAACTTCTCAAAATGACAACTGGTCGCAAAATGCCCTCTTCACAAAATGTCAACTTCTCAAAATGACAACCTCTCAAAATGCCAACTAAGTATGAATGATAGATAATTGAAAAAAATTAAACTAAGAAAACTGCAAAAAAATACATCAATGCTTATTTATACATAGGGCACACTGAAAGTTCTGCGCTCCTAGTCGCTCGTAAATGTTAAAATTATATTTTTTTCAACATAAGAAATCATTAATTGCATATAATAATTTTTGGCGGGAAGCTGCGTCACACTCACACGCCGTTTGAATAATTATAATTTTTAGATTTTCACGTAATCTGCTGCTGAAATCCTGTGAATGTTATAAGATGCGACTAGGATTACATGAAGAGTAAGTTCGCTTGTGTTAATTAAATCATACTGCGAGTGCTCCTGCCTAGTTAAGTGATTAGGTACCACAGTTAGGTACCTACTAATAGGCACGGTAATATCCTCCTAGCATCGCTCGTAAGGTCTATGAACTATTTCACATGGATGTTCAAGGTGTTAGTGTAGAGCATGACTATGGCTTGGTCTAACCAAATCATTTTCATTTTATTTATTTGATGAGATTTTTTGATTAACTCTAAGAGGTGCTTATGGTTAGGAAAATGTTTCACAGAACCTACACTGTATAGTAACAAATCCTTGTCACATTAGTATTGAAAAGTTATTTCAAAGAACCTGTATAGTGACTAATCTTTTTTCTATTAGTAGTTTCGTCAAAAATATGACAATTATTATTATTATTATTTTCCATATGGTAGGTGGATCCTGGCAAAGCTGGAATTAGATACCTGAGATGTTCTGGCAAAAGAAGAAAAATTTCTTTGCAAAATACAATGAAGCTCTATAACTAAATTTCCGTTTAAATGTAGAAAAGAAAGTAAGTCGCAAGTTAGAATTTTAAGCTCAACTCTAAGGGTCTGCATTTGAACTGCAAGTTAGCTGTAAAATAGCAGTTTGGGTGCAGTTTTGGTGAAAACTGTCAACCGAATGCGCAGTCCATTTGCAGTCGGCTGCAGTTTGAACGACTAAAGTATAAGCAGTCGACAGTTTCCATGCAGTTATATCAATTGCAGCTAGGTTGCAGTTCAAATGCAGACCGTCTGAATAAACCCTTAGGAATAAAACATCAATTAAGTCTCGGTGATGTTATTCGTAAATTAATTATATCCTTTATCTCCTTTGATCATCGCTATTAACACTTCTTCATATCAGGATGATTCTACGAAAATCATAAGCTGATAAGAAATGTGTACAATATTTATCTTCGTTCAGTTCGCACCATTCAGTTGGTAGTCGCCAAAATAATGTCGAGTTTTATCTTTAATTCAATTTTTTATCCGTCTATATCAGTTTGAAACACAAAACTTAGACTAAAAAAACAATGTACTATTAGATTTATAATAGCATTAAAGATATATACGTGACGGATTAGGCATCCAGATGTTATAACACTATTGATTGTTATTCAAAAAGATAACATGTTTTAACTTTTAAGTCTACATTCATGAGCCATGAATGAGGACATTGTTCCGTCACTCCAAATCCCTTTTAGAAAGTGTAATTGTTGAATCATGAATTAAATGGTTTATTTATTACTAGATGACGCCCGCATCCGTCGCTTCGCTCCAATGTTTTCTTCATACAAACTTTTAACCCCCTTAGGGGATGAATTTTCAAAAACCCTTTCTTAGTACCCACCTACGTCATCTAAAGGACTACTGTGCAGAATTTCATCCTCCTAGGCCCACCGGTTTAAGCTGTAAGTTGTCCGTCAGTCAGTTTTAAGAATTTTACGAAGTAGATGTCTTTTGAACTATCTTACCAAGATTCGCGTAGTACCCTGCTGGATGCATCACGTCTGTGATCACCGCAAACTTTCCATTTGTCACTTACCTAAAACGAATACAATATAACGTAAAGTTTAACACGAAATACGGTAAAAACTTAAGTAAAAAGACACAGAAGTAATAATTTCATTCAACGTTCTACTTAAAGTTGATCTATCACAATCTATGTGTGCTCTAATGGCACGTAAAATGTTCGTCTATACGCACCGCACACAGGCGTGTAAAAAATATACGAACGTAGACTTATAAGGCCACCTTGAAATTGCTTCACTCCGCGTGCGACTACCTACCTACCTACTGAGTTTTTAAGCGTAGATATATTCTATCAACTCAGCCTATCGCAGTCCACTGCTGGACATAGGCCTCTCCCAAGTTGCGCCACAACACTAGGTCCTCTGCCTTCCGCATCCAGTCCCCCCCAGCCACGTTCTTTAGGTCGTCGGTCCACCTGGCAATATAGTCCACCTGTTATTAGTTATATTCTAAGGTAGCAACAATTAATTTTACCAAAAAAGTAAAATATAGCAGAAATAAAGTAGCTTGTTCTAACAAGGATTAGTAAAATTTTCATTTTACTCGTAGGCATAATTTGCATGTTTAATTTGCTGTTTATGATCCTGTATGTCATGAATATAACTAATAATAACTAAAAGTTATGTCATAGTCAATTAAAATCTGTCTCTTACATCTTATAAGTAACCTAAAGTCTTACATAAATAAGCTATTCATAAGATTTAGCGCTAAATCTTAATCTGTTGACTTAAAAATAACAATGATTAATTTCTAAAATTTTGCATGTCTCAATTGTGAAATTCATCATAAGTTACATTAATTATCTTTCATGTAATTAAGATTTGTGAAAGCGTTTGGTAATACACATATACCAAATGATTAAAATAAAATAAAAACTGGTCGAAAGTTTTAAGTTCACTATAGATTAGTTAAAACACGACCGACTAACAATCTCACTCTTCGTAATATTATTTTATCAATGTTCTCCTATCCCAATTTATACCAAACCTTGGGTTTAAGATGAGATTAGACCCTAATCATAACTGTACATAACCAGTCAATACATATCTCTAACACCAAATCATCACGTATCGTAAATAATTTCATAATTACACTGATTAATTTAGATATATATACGAATAATGTAGACCGCAGAATGTTTCTAATAACAACAGAACATGCGTGCAGTAAATAGGTACAGTCACGAGCCAATGTCTCCTGCAGATAGCTATCACATCAATTATATTTATAATCCATTTAGTGCTAAAAGTGAATTAAAACTGAAACATGGATACAGTTAAATAAAAGGAAACTAATAAAAATTGTCTGCAAGTGTATCTTCATTACAGTACACACAGTTTTTTTCAGCTGTGTAATAGAATTGTTACTTTGAAACTGCACCGAACAAAGCTGGCATCCGCATCGTAATAGAACAACTCTTATATTGGTTTTTGCTCTCGATAGTTTGGCTACGAGTGTACTGGTCTCAGTTATTAACAATAATCAATAACCGCATATTATCTACATAACAGCTAGGTACGAGTCCGACATGAAATGGTAATCGACGTTCGATTTCACCTCTGTCACATTATTTGTATCCAATGTGCATGGAATATTCGGCATAGGGGCCAAAATTCATGTTGCAAGGGCTGCATATTCGGGGCGAGGCATGCGGAGGCGAGCACACGTGGCTGCCACGGCTGCCTGCCTCGGAATCTGACCAAATGCCCATCGGAGCTCGATTGTTAGCTAAATAGCAATGGCTTATTTATGAGCTGTACTGTTTGTGGCCGATGCTACAACTACGTGTTACCGTGAGCGGAAGGAATTTTCAGGATTCAGTGAATTTATTAAGTTATAAACCAGTGAGTGGAATAACAAAGACAAAGGAATATTAAATTAGAATGCTACCCATGTATGTAGAAAATTTGGAGATATCCTATGGCTATTTGATTCATTGATTTTCACGAAGTTATTTTACGCGTTTTACTTCAGGCCGTATGTAGTGCCAGTACAACGTTATAAGAAGTACTACGAATTGCCTATTACCAACGAAATGATTTACGCTGTTTAAGTATAGATAATCCTCATAAATAGCAATTTGCGTCGTGACAAACGATCTGCGTTGCGTAGCTTAGTTTGGAAATCGCGTATAATGCCGCTATTGTTAATTATACAAGTCACCGCGTCGCTAAACATACGATTTATTGTCAGCTAACTGGAACGGTAATACATCTAGCGTGAGATCTGTGCGCGGACGCGTCACGCCTTCGCTCAATACTCTAAAACATTGAAAAATTAAGACTAATTATGATCGTCTAGTCGCAACACTTAACGTGTCACATCCTTTCAGAAGATTAACTTTCCAAAACACGACATTTACTTGGTTACAATAAGCATTACTAAATCTCGATCTTGAAATCCTAATGAAGCAAGTAGGCGGACGAGATTTTTATTTACAGTCGCATATCAATAAAACTAGTTTACGGTTTGAAAAATCGACATCTTTGGCTCTCAACAACGCAGTAATGTCTGTCGAACTGCGATCGAACGGAAAGATAACACAAATCGGGCTTCAGATCTGACGGCTACGCTTTTTGGTCGAGAAAAACTACCGGCAGCGACCTTACCGCTTACCGCTTTACTTACTTAACTTTATGCTTTTAACATAAACTTATCGCGATATCAAATCTGGACTAGAGATTAAGAAACAATAGGACATTAATAAAAACTTGTGCTAGAGCGAGGCATGAAACGTTACGATTCTATGAACTTTGTGGTGTACCTACTCGGTCATAAGCATATGTATTTACAGAGAGTCATCAGCATTTCGGGATTTTCACGAAAAATCCCGAAATAAATAATCCAACTTTAATTCATGTATTCGAATTATATTTACGACCCAACTAACCGTTGTATCAAATCATTGTTTACATTACGTTTTGTCAATAAGTATATATTTTACTTTTTTTATGAATGAATCCAGGGAAAAAAAATATAGTCGTTAGGAAGTCTCCACTTTCTGTCTCTGTTCTCCGATGTTTAGGCAAATATAGTCAGCCTATTACGATCACTGGTCATCGGGGATGACGAAGACGCAATTAAATATTACCTTAGTACTGTTTACTTGAAAAAAAAGTGAAATAGTAGTGGTTACAGGTGTCAGAGCTGTAGTATGCTGGAGCTGTATATCTCTCAGTAAGCACCGGACAGAGGCAAATAAAACAATGGAACAATGAAATACGCGAGACTGAAGCGCGCCTCTGCTAATGAACTGCCGCGCCGGCTCCAAACGCTCTTGGTATTAGACCAACATTAGTTTATGTTGAAATCACTAATTAATTTAATCCCATTACACAAATTTATACTTTTGTAATTTGTGAAATACAAACATTCGGCTAAAAGGTAATAAATATAGGTAGAGTTATTTTAACAACACCTATGTGGACATGCCTTTTATCCACTTTAATTTAATTGAAATTTATCTTATTGTTAATTCATTTTATAAGATTTACGGCGTGTCTGAAAGCTTCACGCTTGAGCCTATTAAAAAATTTAATGCTCCTTGTAAGGTACCAACATCTGTGGAACGACCAACATTATAAAGATATTAAGGTGAATGCTACAGGGTAGCCCGCGAAATTCAAATTATTTTGCGTTTTTTGCATTTGCAAAAAACGCAAAATAATTTGAATTTACAATTTTGTAGCTTTATTTCGCGTTGTATATCGGTCAAAATATGATTAGCGGAAATAATAACAAAATATCTACTGAATAATACTCATGAAAAATATTAACCTAGCTCCATTAGCTGTTCAAGCTCGATAATATTAATTTACGATCAAATTATCGATTTTCGAGCTTATACAATTTATAGAGCTAGGTTAATATTTTTTATGAGTATTATTCAGTAGATATATTGTTATGATTTCCGCTAATCACATTTAGACCGATATACAACGCGAAATAAAGCTACAATTTGCAAAAAACGCCAAAATTTTTGAATTTCGCGGGCTACCCTGTAGCATTCACCTTAATTGAAAATAGTAGTTTGCAGCAAGTATTGCACTGATACGCTTTTAGTCTCTGGTAATAAAGTTTAAATGTGCAATGATAAAATTTATTACTGTGCTGGTGTATGGCGAGCCGCTAGTCTCAAGAGCGTTCGGTCAGCGCGAGCGGTGCTAGATGAAAAAGCATCAGTCGAGGTCCAGCGAGGTATGCGCGGAATGGAGGGAGCATCCGGGCGGCTGCGATTGTTACCAGTTATCACTGAATGTTTTCCACCGGGCATTTTGAGTCGCTACAAAAAACCACATAAAGGGCGGGCGCGGCTCGTTTGAGACGCCGCCCCTGTGGGAAAATCGTCGCCAGAAAACTGCGACGCAAATAAATTATAAACTCTCTCGTGTGGAACGCGATGTCGCATATGTGGGTAGCGCTTTATGCGAAACGCATAAAGCGTGCTTTGTTAAAACTGCAACTATGTGCGCGGAAAGTAAAAACAACGCTACATGAACGAGATGAAGTAGCGTTTTGTGATACAAATCGTCGGCGCAATCGGCCTTTGTAAATGTCGCGTGATCTCACGGCGGCGAGGAATCATTAGCGAAAACGGAGCATCCCGGAATAGACTGACAGCGGGACGATTGCAGCGCCCGTGATAGATTACAGGAGCCGACCGGGTTATTACCGCCCGCCGCTTATATCCACACTCGACAGGAATTACGATATGTTCAAAATTATAAAAAAACTAGCGGCCCGTCCCGGCTTCGCACGGGTGAACATGAAAATATAGCCTATGTTACTCAGGATGAATGTAGCTTTCAAAGGGTGTTTTTTTTTTTTCAAATCGGCTTAGTAGTTTTTGAGTTTATTCATTACAAACATACACACAAAAATACAAATCTTTCCTCTTTATAATATTAGTGTAGATTACTGTAGATAAATATCCACATATCGGAGGTAAGGCCGCGGTCATGCGCCATGTATTTTGGTATACCTATAGTATTTAAATCAAAACAACAGGTTTTATATCAACAGAGTGGAAAATTTATTATAACCTTTATAATAAATAAGAATAATTGAAATTCTCGGTAAATACCAAGAAATTAATTAGCCGATGATTGTATAAAGTTAAATCACAAGAAGCTGGCGAAACGGCTAAGTATGAGTGCGGGGCCGCGATCACGTCGCTCGCATTGAAAACTTGCAGAAAATGCATTTGCGATAAGAAAAAATTCAGTTCGTCGAGCACATATAAGTGCAACATGGCAACGGTGACATTCCATGAGGAATAGTTCGCATATCGAGACTTAAAGCAACCATTTACCGATTGCAGATACGCGATGGCCGACCGAGTAATCTGGTCAGATCGCCTCACTCGCATACTTGTTGCTACACATAATTTTTAACCTAAATAAGTAAGAAATACTTGTTTCCATGGTGTATTTAATGAGGTTGCGAGACAGTGCGTGGTTGGTGATAATTTATAATTTCCATTAATTGGCAGGCAAAAACTTTATTGAAAAAAAAAAACCAGATTTTGCCCGCAAATTATTTGGCTTATCACATAAAGACTTATCGCGCATCCCTCGGAAAATGTTTATTTTTCCGGGATGAAAAGTAAAGATAGTAAGTAAGTAGTAGTAGTTTATTATGTACAGACTATCTGTGTGCCAAACTTTGTTTTGTAGCCGAGTCATACAATTTTAAATTTAGAAGTCTCTTTCATTGTTTCTTATGTATTATAAGTATATATTTACAAAAAAAAAAATTATATCCATTGTCTAGTACCCATAGCACAAGCTTTGCTTAGTTGGGACTAGATGGTGATGTGTAAAAATGTCCCAACAATATTTATTTATTTATTGGTGTTTAAATATTTTCTTATGATTATTGTACAATAAATCGATCAAATATTATAAACTAGCCTTTGCCCGAGGCTTCGGCCGCGTGAAATTCGGTTTATTATAAAGAATTTATCGCATACCCCTCGGGAACTGTTTATCTTCCCGGGATAAAAAATCTAATCTCTAAACTATCAAAAAAATCGAATAAAAAAATTGTTGTTACACAATCACGCTGAAACGGCTAAACGGATTTAGATGAAACCCGGATTAACATATAGAATTTCTTTATCCCGGGTAGATAAGCAGTTCTCGAAGGATATGCGATAAATTATTTGTAAAAAACCTAAATTCATGCGGGCGAAGTCACGGGCAAAGGCTAGTTTATAATATTTGTTCGATTTGTAGAACAATCATAAGAAAATTGTGAAACTGCAAGACATGAGAGTTCTAATTTAAAAAAAATCTATGACTCAGCTACAAAACAAAGTTTCTCCGTCCATTGTGGACGGAACATCTTTACTTAGTCCATCATTATAGGAACAAAGTTACTGTTAACGGTTAGTCTCGTCGTGGAATAACAAAAAAGCGGTCCTGTAGTATCGTCGATGTTTCCATCCTCTTCTCGCACAGGACCTCCATTAAGGAATGAGCAGGATGATAGCGAGTTTTAATATACGGCGTCTAATGTGAGTTGGTTTTAATTTATCGTGCGACAGCCGCACTGGTCGCCGGAGCCGGCAGGAGCGGCGCTACATCAATCTTCCGAGTGGAGAGCGGTGGCTAAACACTCAACTCTACGTTGAATACAAATCATAGAGTCGACTAATAAAATATCTGATTTAGTGAATTCCCAACTGTAAATGGACATATATTCTTTGGTTTGTTAACACTTAAAACTAAACTTTTATGTTATGTACATTCGTTATCAGGTTGGTATAACTAAATTGGTATTCATTAGGTTGAGGGGCTGGTGGCAAAGTAATAAACGAAAGGATTATACAAACTGAGACGTCAAGCTACACTTGCCGCGGTCAGTCTGTGGATGGGTGACCGTTTCGTTACACCCCTCCGTGCCTCGGAGAGCACGCGGTCCCTGTTGTCATACGAATATCTGTGGCAGTCGTTACGGGTAGTCAGAGCCTGAAAGTCTGACAACTGGTCTATCCTCCGAATGTCAGTATTGCCCAGTAACTGAGTTGCGGGGGTCCGATGGCAGTCGCTCCGTGTAAAATACTGATGTTCAGCCGCATCTGGTTATACTGGAAGCCGACCCCAATATTACTGGGAAAAGGGGATGATGATGATGATGTTACCATTCATTAGATTCAGGCTTTCATTGCGGTATTGGGCCAAACGTTTGGGAGAGAATTTTCTGTAAATTCCAAATCGCGCTCTGTCGGACCACGGTACTAGGCCCACATAGAGGGCGGTGGCATGTAAAAATCAATATACGATCATGTAGCTACTACACCTGGCCTGTCCATTACATAATTTAAATTACATTAGAACATTGAACTCACATTAAACAAAACTTATTGTGTTATTGTATTTGAGGAAAGAGGTCCTTGGAAACCCTCAATCACTGCGATCTGCAGCTAGAGTCCAACCGAATTTCGTTTTCGTTTTCGGTTGTCGGCCAAAATAATCATTTTCGGCAATTTTCGTTTTCGGCCATTTTATTTTTGTTGTGGCCTGTTCCAATAATGGTCTACGTGGTCATGTAATCTTCTATTTGGTTCAGCGGGTCAACTTTATGCAGACAGGTGCAGTAATGTGTAGGAAGGAAATTGATTTTTCTCGATATCAATATGTTTTTGAGAAAAATATTAAGATAATTTTCTTATGTTTCATTTTCTTGTATTGCTGCATATCAATCTGTTTTTAAGAAAAATATAAGATAATTGTCTTATGTTTCAAGTTGTAACATATATACCACCATTTATTCATTAAATTATGTACGGTCGATCGCACGTCAGTGGTTACAGTTTGACATTGACTGCGCCTTTATTTCGTAAGAAGTAAGGGCGGTTTTCTTATTCAAGTGCTACTACTTTCATGTAGTCGACTGTACTTTAATTATTAAAAGATTGATATTTCATATAATCTATTTTTATAGTAGTTTTACCAAACAAAAATCTATCGATAGAAAAGAAGTAGTACATGTTTAATTTTTTTTGGACTTTTTGGGTTTCGGTTTATGTTTTCGGCCGAAAATATAGCTTGTGCCGAATTTAGTTTTCGGCCGAAAATATAATCCATTTTCAGTCGGTCTCTACCTGCAGCAAAGATCTATTGCGTTGTGACGAAACTTATGACTTTGTCAATAACTATAATTATTAAAATAATATGTAAATTGGAAAAGTAATAATTGCCTGAATGTCAATTCTCGTGTAAATTTCAAAAGCATGACGGGTGATGTTCACATCTAACGCTATTTTGTGATATTAAGGACATTGAGACTAGATCGGGACTTTAATATTTCGAATGTTAATTTATTCACAATGTCAAGAATGGCACTATTTTCCAGATAAATTCAAAAATAGAACAAGATTTGTATGAAATGATCTGCCATAAAAGTTAACCGGAACTTATCAGGAGGTGGTGAAACAGGCCTATAGCCCTGAACTTTTGCTTCTGCGTAAATCCTTCTAATATTAAAATGTAAAAGTAGGTATGGATGTTTGTTACTTGTTTTTTGGTCTTTCAATAACGCTGAAAAGGCAAAAATAAATGCACACAGTTAGGCCATAACCCCAATTTGGCACACAGTTAAGCCAAAACCCGGATTAACGTATAGGTTGCTTTCTATCTCGACAAGATAAGCAGTTCCTAAAGGGATGCGCGATAACGTATTTCTGTGATGTGATAAACCAAATTATACTCGGGTGAAGTGGCGATTGAACATCAGCAAAAGTGTCACAACACAAAAAAAATCGTTTATAGGAAACTGCATTTTATTATTTTTCTGTATCAGAGATACTCCAAGAACCGCATTTAAAACGAACTGATAATTATGACATATTGGAATGGTTAAGGTGTACACTTAATAATATATTGTGATGTTTTTATAGCAGGTAATTGCCGATCTTTTAGAATGCCTATCTGAGTTGCGTATTTTTTGCGATTATGCTGCAAAAATCTAACTTTCCCGATAGATTATAAAGCTTTTGCGTACTTGTCTAAAACGTATTCATTTTCGTAATAGCTAATGAACCAACTCCGATGGAAATATTGTCAAAAGCTGGCTCGAGATCACCCATAAATAAAATACGATGAATAAATTGTCACGGTACAGTGCGTAGGGGTGAGCTACGGCAAAAAAACGTTCGGTCGGCTGACTTTGTCCACAGAGTGCGAGCAAACCCTAGTCCGTAACTAAAAATAATACGATTTCTATAGATGATTTTATGAGTTTTATGAAACTATAGAAATGGTTGGTCGGGCGAGCGTTCTACACTTATGACGAATTTATCGAATTCAAAATATAAATACCTACTGTCTACGCTTGTAGATATTTTTTTGTTTTAATTATTATTTAATTTAATTTTTAAATTGACATTTTACTGGTTATACTTGGCTGTGACATATTATTACATTGTATTTCGTTTTTTTAGATTGACATTTGTTTTGTATTTTTCCTTTGACTTTTTTATTTGGTATTGTTAATTTTTAAATTAACATCTCCGTTTTTTGTAGAATTTAAGTCTGATTTTTTGTGTAATTTTAAATTGACATTTTATTTATATAGAGATAATTATTAAATTACAATTTTATTCTGTAATTTTATTATAACATTCAGTTATAATATAAAAACGACGTGTAATTCAAATTACCAATAAATGACTATTAACTATTGACTATTGGCAGCCATTTAACTGTTCATAAATACCTAAATGGAAAACCCTTATGGAGGCCTATGCTAAAGCACAGATAATATAATACTATAGTAGCTAAAGGAAGAACAAGACAATCTATAATCTTCTTTTGTCGTATCGATATGAGCTACATAATGATAATAAATAGCACATGTCGTGGTGTAAAGATTAGCCAGTAAGCTGGTTGCAATCTATAAGTACCGGTGTCAAATAAAAGAAAATTAACACTTAATTTTAAATGCTTTTTTTAGATAGGTATAAACTAGAAATTAAGATGCCATGTAACTCGATGAGATTATTAGTACAGGCTACCTATTATTCCCTTCATACAAATAGTTCACGTTTTTATTTAAAAAAATGAAAAAATAAGTAGCCCATGCGGCATCGAGAACAGGGTCCAAGCAACTGGCGGTCAGGACTAACCAATTATTATGATTATAATACTTTATAAATACCCAAGTATCAGGGCAGGGCTCAATAATCTATTATGAATCTACATGTTCGAAGTGTCCAGTTGATAGTTTGTTCAAACCTTACGCATAAGCTGTCCATTATTATTGGATCATTTATTTTATATGCCATCGACACTTTCATAATCAATACTCATTTATCTAAAATAAGAATCATTAATCTTTACTTGAATTTTATAAAATGACCACCAGAAGCTAATTAATGTCACTTGCAAAACAAGCAAGTTGCTCTAATCAGGCTGATTAATTAGAATGTTTCCTTTAGATTTAAACAGTGCTACATAGCCGATGTTGTATTGGTATCTCTCCGTTGTCCGTCGCTAATGAAGCAACACAAAAACTTCCAATTGTTCAGTTCGACATCCTGCCCCGACCCGATATTTCCATTAGACCCGAGCAATTTGCAAACGTACATTTTTCTGAAAAAGTTTTTTTGGATCGAAAGCTAGTAGAGAGTAACGAACGCTGAAAGTTCGGTCAGCTATTTTCATGCTATAAGCATAGGCGAATATATCTCTTCCTAGTTCCTGAAAACGTGATTCTGGGGGTCTATTCGCAAAATCGTAAATCGATATATCGTGACATTTGTCGTGTCGAAACCTACTCTAAGTAACGTTGATTTAACTATAGCATATACGAAGTAACGTAAATTTTCGGTCATAACCCTACTCTTAGTTGTAGCATTTTTCTTGTTTTTGACTCATTTACCCCGAATATTGTCTACGACTACGCAAACAATCACAATGTTTATCTGAGAATTCGATTAACGAGAAAAAATCCAAACATTTATTAGAGTAGGGTACGACCAATGATATTTAAAAGTACAGATATGTTACTAGCATGCGCAATCTAGAGACTCGAAAACGTCCTCATTGGGACGTTTCGCTATTAGTCCGCGTCATCAAGGAGTCGAGCGTGACCGGTGACAAACCAAAACTAAAACGCCGTCGTACAAAAAGTGTACCAATTATGACGCGACTTGATGGCCGAAAACCGCCCTTACTGCTTACGAAATAAAGATGCTGCTAATGTTAAAGTGTTACCACCGACGTGAGGTCGACCGTACTAGTATATAGGTATGTGTGCTACCGCTGCGAACAGTTTTTTTTTCGTGTGTTTTGTAAGGTCATACCTATACTTTTAAATATCATTGGGTACGACCGATATATTCAGAGCACTATCGTGTCGTTTCAATTATGTCGTCGATTTTGCGAGTAGACCCCCTGCATATCAAAAAGGATCGTAAGTTTCAGTTACAAATACAATTGTAGTCATCGTCGTAACATTGAATAATGAAAATGATTTTATGTCTAAAGATGAGTTCACAAAATGTATACTTTATGCTTGCCCAGTTTAATCGATTTTCTAATAGTAAATTTTACTCAAGTTCTGAGAATAATACGAGGAAGTACAATACATAATGAGCTGAAAATGAAAGATGAATTTACAGTCAACAACGGCAGCGTAAGCGTTCATCGTTTTAAAATAAATATTGGACGGTTATTCTGCACACTGTTGTAATAGACTATGGAGCAAATTCAATCGAAAACTACGTTAAAACTACAAATTTGTACAAGACAAAAGGTCGGTTGTCTCACAAGCCGACAGACAATCAAAGCGAACACGGGCCCGATTGCGAAATAAAACGTACAAATAACAAGTTTAATTAAATCGCCAAGACCGACCCGGAGCGCGCTCCGGGAACAATTCCAACTATAACGATAGTTTAACAAGTGAACTCAAAGTGAGCTTCATATCAAATTCTACCTGCAATATGTAGTTCACTCGATCGAGAGAATTATTTGTTCACTGCTGTGATTTCGTTTGGGAAAGAAAAGTTTAATAATATTTTCATACCAACAAACGCATAGGAATTTTCGATAGTCGAATAAAATAAAATAAATGTTGTTCTGAAACTTTCGTCATCTTATCTTAACTATTATAAAATTGTAAACGTCTGTTTGTTTGTTTGTTTGTTCCAGCATCACGCTAAAACTACTGGACCGATTTTGATGATTTTTTTTTTGTTTGAAAGCTGATGATCTGACTTAAAAACTGGTATGGGTTTTGAGAAAGAAAGAAAGAAAGAAAAAAAGAAAAAAAAAATCGTGGGTTGCGTACTCACCCGACAGATCGAAGCTTCTATGCATTTGCACGAGCGGATAGTAATGTACGATGGAGTGGAGTGGAGTGGAGTGGACAGGGGATGGGACTGGGGATGGGACTGGGGATGGGCTTGGGGGTGGGACTGGTGACGGGACAGGGGACGGGACTGGGGACGGGACAGTGGACGGGACAGGGGACGGAACATGGAACGGGAAATGGGACGGGGCATGAGACGGGACATGGGACAGGACATGGGACATGGGACAGGACGATAGTGATATAGTGAGATAGTGGGACAGTGGGACGGGACGATAGTGGAATAGTGCGATAGTGGGACAGTGGGACAGTGGGATAGTGGGACAGTGGGACAGTAGGACCGTGGCAGTGGGACGGTGGGACACTGGGACAGTGGGATAGTGGGGCAGCGGGGCAGCGGGGCAGTGGGCCAGTGGGGCAGTGGGATAATGGGGCAGTGGGGTAGCGGGGTAGCGGGGCAGTGGGACAGTGGGATAGTGGGACAGTGGTACAGTAGGACAGTGGCAGTGGGACAGTAGGACGGTGGGGCAGTGGGGCAGTGGATTAGTGGAGCAGTGGGCCAGTGGAGCAGTGGGATAGTGGGGCAGTGGTGTAGGGGGTAGCGGGGCAGTGGGACTGTGGGGCAGTGGGGTTGTGGGGCAGCGGGGCAGCGAGGCAATGGGACAGTGGGGCAGCGGGGCAGCGGGGCGGGGAAGCGGGGCAGCGTGCCAGTGGGGCAATGGGGTACCGGGGCAGTGGGATTGTGGGGCAGCGGGGCAGTGGGGCAGTGGGGTAGCGGGGCAGAGTGGCAGTGGGGCAACTGGGCAGCGGGGCAGTGGGATAGCGGGGCAGCGTGGTAGTAGGGGAGTTGGGCAGCGGGGCAGGCAGTGGGGCAGTGGGAGAGTGGGGCAGTGGGTCAGCGGGGCAGTGGGGCAGTGGGGCAGTGGGTTACCGGGGCAGTGGGGCAATTGCACAGCGGGGCAGTGGGTTACCGGGGCAGTGGGGCAGCGGGGCAGCGGTGCAGTGGGGCAGCGGGGCAGCGGGGCAGTGTGGCAGCGTGGCAGTGGGACAGTGGGGCAGCGGGGCAGCGGGGCAGTGGGGAGGCGGGGCAGGTTGTGGGGCAGCGGGGCAGTGGGGATGCGGGTCAGTGGGGCAGCGGGGCAGGCTATGGGGCAGTGTGATAGTGGTGGAGTGGGGTAGTGGGTCAGCGGAGCAGTGGGATAGTGGGGCAGCGGTGCAGTGGGGCAGTGGGGTAGCGGGGCAGCGGGGCAGTGGGGCAGTCAGTGGGGCAGCGGGATAGTGGGGCAGCGGGGCAGCGGGGCAGCGGGGCAGTGGGGCAGCGGGGCAGTGGGGCAGCGGGGCAGTGGGGCAGTGGGGTAGCGGGGCAGCGGGGCAGTGGTGGGCAGCGGAGCAGGCTGTGGTGCAGTGGGATAGTGGGGCAGCGGAGCAGTGGGGCAGCGGGGCAGCGAGGCATCTGGGTAGCGTGGCAGTGGGGCAGCGGGGCAGTGGGGCAGTGGGGTAGTGGGGCTGCGGGGCATTGGGGCAGTGGAGTAGTGGGGCAGCGGGGCAGTGGGGCAGTGGGGTAGCGGGGCAGTTTGGCAGCGTGGCAGCTGGGCAGCGGGGCAGCGGGGCAGTGGGGCAGCGGGGCAGTGGGGCAGTAGGGTAGCGGGGCAGTGGGGCAGCGGGGCAGATGGGCAGTCAGGCAGCGTGGCAGCGGGGCAGTGGGTTACCGGGGCAGTGGGGCAGTGGGGCAATTGCGCAGCGGGGCAGTGGGTTACCGGGGCAGTGGGGCAGCGGGGCAGCGGTGCAGTGGGGCAGCGGGGCAGCGGGGCAGTGTGGCAGCGTGGCAGTGGGACAGTGGGGCAGCGGGGCAGCGGGGCAGTGGGGACGCGGGGCAGGTTGTGGGGCAGTGGGGATGCGGGTCAGTGGGGCAGCGGGGCAGGCTATGGGGCAGTGGGATAGTGGGGCAGTGGGGTAGTGGGGCAGTGTGGCAGTGGGATAGTGGGGCAGCGGGGCAATGGGGTAGCAGGGCAGTGGGGCAGTGGGGCAACGGGGCAGCAGGACAGCGGGGCAGTGGGACAGTGGACTGGACTGGAATGGACTGGACTGGACTGGACTGACGTGGGTTAGCAGAATTTAACGCGAGCGGTGCCGCGGGTAAAAGCTAGTATTTAATAAAAATAATGTTATTATGGATACACTGGCACAGTAAAATTCGAACGCATTTCCCATTCGTGCCGTGCCAAATGCTCTAATATTATTCAATAGTTATACGTACACCGGCGAATTTAGGGTCACCACGTGGGAAAGCGTTTATTTATTTATAGAAAAAATCGAGTCAGACTCGCGCAGTAAGGGTTTCCGTACCACCCATCGACCTGATACCCCATAGAAACTGATTTAATTTACGAGAGTTCATCAAAAGAGATCAACGCACCAAGTGCGAAATATGAATTTTTGCATCTACCACCTATATGTCTATGTCTATGTTTGCCCTATTTTTAGTATTTGTTGCTAAACTAGATAGTATACACTATAATCAGACCAAGTTTGACGCTGGTGTATATTACCGTTTTGAAAATAGAGCAGGAACAAAAACTTTGTAAAAATGCATGTTTTTCGAGGTTTCTTGTATTTTTTCTTGTTTTTAGACTTTTTTTATTTTTATTATCTGTCGTGATAAGGGTCATAGCAACACTTTCTGAGAAAATTTCAACTGGTTACGCCTTGTGACAGACAGACGGACGGACGAACGGACAGCATAGTGAGAGTAATAGGGTCTCGTTTGACAATTGCACCTTTTGGGTACGGAACCGTAAAAATTATTAGATACTATAGTTTTTCATGACATGGTTTCAGAAAAACGTTTATTATTTCTTAACATAAGGCTCTGATCAATAACAATAATTACGGAGACAGTAAGAAAGGCCTATTTTTCATACTTGTTCATAGACAAAGTGTTGTTGTTTCGTTTATAAAATAGAAAGATTTTTGTCTCTTCTGTAAAATTTCATTTTCCATATTGTCATTTTTAATTTTCATCACTTTATTGACATTTTTTAAATTATTTAATTTATACGATTTTGTGACTAGTTTTATTTTTCTGACACTTTATTCAGACGACATAAATTATGAATTGTTATCTTAAGCATATATCTGGCATTGTATTATAAAGTATTATTATTTTAATATTGTAACTAAATATTTTGTATGCCGTCTGGCGGGACATAGAAAGGACCTAAATTGTGTAACTATCATCTATACTGTATACCCTGTGTTCACAAAATAAATAAATGATTGATTGATTGTATCCTCCTTCTTTTCACCTTTTCAATTGTTTAATAATTTTATTTGAACATACACTAAAGCATTTGCTGAAACAACTGTAAAAAGTGTTTATTTCTTCTCTCAATGAAGTAAAAAATCGAGTTTGGTTTCGCCGATAAAGAAACGGTAGAGGACCGGAAACTGTTCGGCCGGAGGCTCTATCGACTCCATTATGATATGGTGTGTTATATTAGGTATGTTTGTAGACATTACATTGCTGGTGATAGTTTATATGGGCTGTTCGACTGCTTTTCATAACGTGACTGAAGGTTTGGCCTTTAGTGTTTTGGAGGTAAAGTTTCACCGTGACATTTATTTTGTTTTGGAATATTTTCTTCGAATGTCTTTTGTCTTATTAAATGTTAAATTTTACATGTTCTCGTTAAACTCATTTGTGGATAAAATGAATAATGCTTTACGAATAATAATAATAATTCATAACAATAATCCATTATTAGGCACCAAGAAAATATATTATATCAAAGTAAACCATTAATCTTAAACGCGTCGAATGTGGTCGCAATCCTCAGCAGTGAGGGAACGACGAAGAAGAAGAAGACTTATTTAGAATCGAAAAACGAATCGCTACGTTTGCGACCTCTAGCCAGGTGGACTGTTAACCTGAAGATGATAGCTGGGCGGGACTGGATGCGGAATGCAGAGGGCAGAGTTCTTTGGCGCAACTTGGTAGAGGCCTATGTCTAGGAGTGGACTGTGCGATAGGCTGAGTTCATGACTTATTTATGTGGTCACTAGTTGTAGTACAAATCTAGAATGTATTCTGGATCAGCAGATATTTTTATTCTGAAAATCGGATTGTAAATTTTATAGACAGCGTAATAAATTTGTGCTAGGGAATTTCCGAAACAAACGGGATTAGAAATGTTTATTTTTCTACAAAACATGAGTTCATTCAGAGAATTGTATGAGGAAGCAGCAACTTTAATGTTTTATGAAAAATTACAAAACTTACCTACACGTTATTGCAATTACCTGATAAGCATAGGCTTAGCTTTAATTAATACAGCCTATAGCTATACGCATAAAAGCGTGAAGAAAACACAAATAATACTTCTTAACATTCAGAAGATGTCAATGAGCCAGATGGATGGATTGTATGAAAGATGATATGAATAGAAAGAAAGTGAACACGGAGATGACGGCTGATAGAGATGTATGGAAGAAAAATACATGCTGCGCCGACCCCAAATAAATTGGGATAAGGGCAGGAGGAGGATGATGATGAATGATGATGTTCAGAAGATGTCAATGAGCATGAAATAAATAAAACAGTTTTAAAAGGTCCGCTTCGATTGAATGATCATTCTAAGCTTTGTGTTGTCCATCCATGAAGTTTATTCCACACTGTCCAGGCTGCTAGTAATTATGTTTAGGTTTTTTATGATGTAGGTACCTAAGCAACGGCTGTTAGCTGTCATTGTAAGAAAAATTCTAACTGTACTGTTATTTCTCACTGTATTTAAAATATACCTATATACGCAGTAATTCCACTGGGGATTACATGTTAATATATTTCTACTGTAATCCAACACTTTGTAACTGAATGTAACGTAGTATTTATTTTGTTTTAAGAAGACATAATTTGAAATTTTTCTCAGGAGTGGAATAATAATGTCCTCCTGGTCGAATTTTGGTCACGGCAGCCAACCCAACGGAGACTAGTCATCTGCGCGAGACATATTATAGTGCACAAGTGTGTGCGCAAACACAGGTGCACTCTCTATTCCCTCACTCTCCTACACGACCGGAGAGAGATCAGGCGCAGGACAGACGGCTTAACGTGCTATCTGAGACACGGGGGTGTAACAACGACAACTTCCTGACTCCGGGCTGCTACTCAGAAATTATCCTGACAGAAAAATCCCAATAACACTTTTTTCCCGACCCGGGAATCAACCCAAGACCTCACGCTTCAGTAACGCATGTGATCACTAGACCATCAAGGTAGTTGAAAGAGAATAAAATCCATTTAAAACTGGTTTATCTGGTTGCGCATTAACAACAATTACATTTAACAATCGATACCTCTCAAATTGGCTTTGTCTGACAAATATGTATCACTAGCAACCATACCGTTTTAAACTTGAAAAAATTCGTTCGCATTTGCTAATCAACAGACACAGAAATATATTTTATTATAGTAGGTACGTTAAACGTGACATTTATTAATACATAAATAACCTATATTTTCATCTAATATTTTCGTAAAACGTGACAAAGCGGGTAAAGTACCAACAACCCACCCAACATGTACGTCGTACCTCGTTAATATTGTTATATTAATTACGCACGTAAACATTTCTGGAAAGTGTTATACAAAAGCACAAGTGACACCGATTTCACACAGCCATAATCCTCATTTGTCAAGTCTTTGGAGAGCAAAATTAAGATAAATAAGAGGCAAGGAGTGGGTCCTTTCGCTCCAATCCTCTTGCCACTCAGGAAGGTCGGATGAAGCGAGTTAGTGTGACTGAATTTGGACTGTATTACTTCGATGATACGGTTTGTTGCGCCAGGACTGAGTTGGTAGCTTCACGCGAGAGTAATCCACAAATAGGAGTCCGAGAATAGAGCGAGGCTACTGGACACTCGTCGCAATCATATCTCCAGGCGGTGCTGTGAATTTTTTTAACGCTAACATTCTCCATGACTCAATCCATGTCGCTTGAATGGCAAAAGGGATATGTCACAACATAAACAAACAATTTTTATTGAAAAATTTGGAGTTCCAGTTTTTTTTTTTCAGAACATTACCACGCCAAAGTAACAGCTATCAAGCTACTGTTGTACACTTAACGCTACTACTTAGGCTTATATTTAGAGATAAATCTAAGCGTAAACTCATGCTTCCAACTTTCAAATAGCACTGCATTTTGACAGT
The DNA here is from genome assembly GCA_949699075.1 of Asteroscopus sphinx. NCBI lineage: Eukaryota > Metazoa > Arthropoda > Insecta > Lepidoptera > Noctuidae > Asteroscopus > Asteroscopus sphinx. Next base: position 24,036,991 of record OX453007.1, read on the forward strand.
TGGAAGCATGAGTTCACACTTAGATTCGTCTCTGAATATAACCCTTACTGCTTACTGGCCATATAAGCCGTAACATGTCTCATAGCTATGGTTTTAATTTCATTAAAAACATTATCATGGCTTGTGTAATGGCTTGAGTGATGAATTTTGGAAACTAAGCAAACAGGATTTATTAGAAGTTTTGCAGATGGTTGCTTGCCCAACCAATTGCGTTTGAGTTTTTGTTATGAATGGCGATTTGGCAAACCATGAACATTCAACCGGCTAACATCTTCTTTGTGTTTTTGATGAGTATAAACTTAGAGCAATATGGCAACGGCGGGTTTCTTGTTATTATTTATAGTATTTGCCATGATAAAGGCCATGGCAACAAAACATAATTTCTGTGAATATGTGTTACAGAACCCATAAATAGAAGCAGACTATAGAAAAGATGGATAAATTGTGTGAAAGATGGCCAGGAAGAAAGTGACACTTCTTCTTCTTCTATCGTATCGACATAAGCTACATAATGATAATAGCTCATGCCGTGGGGAAAAGATTAGCCAGTCAGCAGGTTGGTAGCGGGGCTGACTGTCCAAGGTGCGCCGCGCCGGACGATCAATTAAATATCGTCACTCGTGGAGGCTCTATTTAGTGACACTGAAATGATGGCTGATAGAGATAATAATGGTAGAAAAAGACCTGCTTTGCCAACCCTTAATCAATTATGACAAGAGCATAAGGATTATTGATTTTGTTGATGAATTAATAATTTATAAATCAGCATTTTATGCATTTGGGTGTGAGTTCGATCCCGGCCCGCACCTCTGACTTTTCGAATTCATGTGCGGATTTATATTCGATTATCACTTGCTTTAACGGTGAAGGATAACATCGTGAGGAAACCTGCACACCTGGGAGTGCTCCATACAGTTCTCAATGGTGTGTGTAGTCTGCCAACCCGCACTAGGCTAGCGTGGTGGACTAAGGCCTTAGCCTTCTCGTACTGAGAAGAGGCCCGTGCCCAGCAGTGGGACAGTAATGGGCTGTTTATGTTATGTTATTTGATGCTGCATTAGGGATTTCTTGGGAACTCGCTATAACAACGAATTAATAAAAACTGTGATGTTGCGGTTTTATCACTGTTTTACTGCTGATTCAGAAGTTTATTAAACAATGAATTTAAAAAATTGCAAATCACTTCTACCTATCATCGTTCGACCCGACAGCTTTTGTTGTCCGAAAGCAAAGATATCAAATATTAATTGCTCACGTGTTGAACTAGCAGTCGAAGCAAGTTCTGTTAAGTGTGCTATCCGAACTGACGATTCGCAACGCTTACGCAAAACTTCCTCAAACGTATAGAATCAATTTTGAAATCAAAGACACACCTGTACCGATGCCCTTGGTAGCATGTCACACGTTATTGAATGAAATATTTCGTGGTGCGCAAGATTGTTTGGGGATTAAGGGAGTGAACCTTCCGCAGGTCAACATGAGCAGGTAGTATAGTGGAACTGCGCGCTCCTGGGATCTCCGCAATTCAATACGTGGCAGATTGTACACAAGACGCTTGAATGAAATAAACCGATTACGCATGACATACTACCACTACACTTACGGCACACTATACTATACTGACTATGCCCGCGGCGTCGCCCGTGTATAATTCAGCTTATCACAGAAAAGACTTATCGCGTATCCCTCTGTAACTGTTTATATTCCCGGAATTTAAAGTCACTTTCATTTTAATCCGGGTTATGGTCTAACTGTGTGCCAAATTTCATCCAAATCCATTCAGCCGTTTTGCGTGATTGGGTCTCAAATATCCAGATATCCAATCATCTTCACAAACTTTCACATTTATAATATAATAGTAGGAAGTAGGATTAGTGCTTAGGATACAAAACCTAATTGGTGTTAAAATGATTTGGAGTTTTAGGAATGGTTTTAAAAATAAAGAGTATGCTAGTTTGACAGTGCTGTAAAAGATAGACTAGATTGTCGTTGTTTTTGACTCAGACTTTACCGAGAATTTAAAGAGTACCGTTACTTTTGTTTCCGTTTAGGCAGAACTTAAACAGATGCAAGACTCGCAAGTCACAGCTATATTTTATTTGAGCAAATAAAATAAAATTATTTACAAACATTAACAATAAAAACCTTGATTTAGAATATACCTAATTGAATACAACACAATTCATTTTATAATAAAAAAATAAAATTAAAATTAAAATTGCGTTAATTTTCTTTTGAAGTATCTATTAACACTTTATTTACACAAGAGTTTTCTTTAAGAGTTCTATTAATGCTTCTATACGACGCAATCTCATGACTTTTTAAGCTCTGCTATGTCACTAACTAATGAGTCTATTCTAAAATCATTAAATAATATTGTCCTGAAAAGCGTGTTTAATCTAGGTTCAAAAAGTCAAAAATGTTGAAGTCGTATTTTATTGCTGAATAAAAACCATGTTTGTTCATCGTTTTAATAACATAACATCACGCCTGTATTTCCCCGAAGGGGTAGGCAGAGGTGTAATAGTACACCCACATTTCCCCAGTTATGTTATAGTCCCATGTAATAGGGGGCGAGCCTATTGCCATTGACCGGTCACAAATCCAGACTCCGGGCTGCTACTGAGAATTTCCTAATGAAAAAACCCAATAACACTTTGGCCGACCCGGGAATCGAACCCAGGACCCCACGCTCAGCAGTCGCGCTTGCGACCACTAGACCAACGAGGTAATCGTTTTAATGCCGTTGTATATTTTCGTGGTTTTGGTATTTAGGTACTATTTAGTTTAGTCTTTCTTACTCATTAGTGCTTTAATTTTGTGTCGTTCTTTTATTAGTCAAATTACCTGCTCGATACTATGTTTTTTCCTTTTATTGAATTGGTACATAACTAATATATTAAATGTGTACGTTAGTTCATGAAATAGTAATTATTATTAGGCTAAATAGCGCGATAAAGTTTCAAGTCGATCTATCTAGGAGAGTTAAAAAGATAATTAGTTGTAAATAATTATTAATTAAGATTTATGTTAATAAGATAAGGACCATTTATACCTAATTGAACTTAATCTGTACTTAAAACTATTAGTGTTATTATTATAACGCAGTACGCGTGTTATTAATTCAATATTATTACGGGTTTGATTTCCGACGGAACGAATTAAATTGTGAATGTTTTTTATTTACATCGTTTTCGTTTAGCATGACAAAAGATAAATATAACATGACGATATTAAGTATGCCTATTAGCGTTCATGAGCCATATTTTGATGTGGGTGTCGTCTCCTTATTAAACGTACCTAATTAATATTTAGTTCTTTCTTCTCTGAACATTGTTATACGATCCGAGTTTGTGTAAGTGAATGGGTAGGGCTATACGATTACAGCATCCGGAGAGCGCATCAACTGAACACCAATTAGCTTTGCATTAATGTAACATCACTATATGCAACAGTTAATTGTACTTTAACAAACATAAATAACCATCTAGAGAGGTATCTAGAGAGGTATTACTTAATTTTAAGTGTTTTATTGTCCTTGCCGTATGTGACAGAGTTGGCGGTATTAAAAAGTCAAAAGTTTAATCAAGGAACATAATAACCGTCTGCAAAAGGGGCAAACGATTCCAAATTCAATTTCCCTAAGACGGAATACGTGATAAATCGTTCTGAATCGGCCATTAGATGCGACGCGGCGTGAGGGCCTGGAGCGTCAGCAGTTTACACGTCTTATTGCTTGTCGTGCAGCTCGCAAGTTGTCGGCTTCGCCCGCGTCGCGACGCGCAATAAAAACATCAACTGTATTGACCAAAATAACTCTTGGCACCCATTCGAGAGTCCGACAGATACAGTAAGTGAAGCGATCTCTAGAAAACTATATACTTACGCAGCACTTTGTAGTATCAAAGACTTCGGGGTACGGTCATTGAATTTGTGAAGAGCTTTTCACACGGATAGATGGTTGTTGTTGTAGAAGTTAAGGACTTAAATAATAGGTCCTTATAGGCTTATTTTCCCCGATGTTAGAGTTTGACTTCTAGTTTTATAAAATGCGGCAATGTAGGTACCTAACTGTTTATTTTCCTTTATATTAAAATTATAAAATGTTATTACCTATTAATTCAATTAAGATCTTTCCTTTTAAGCTCTTAAGTAATACCTACCTAGCCACTTTATTTGATTTACCCGCGAAAAGGTATTGTAGCAAATTATAATACAGATAGGTACCTAGGTATTCAAGTTTCCTATTAATAGATTTTATGTTTGTTTTTACTGTCTTTTCCTACCAAGGTAGGTAGGTATTATTCGGTAGATATAATTGCCAATACTTTAAAACTTGATTCTTTTTTTGGAAATGGCAATACATTTTTAAGGCACTTGTAAGCTTGTAAAAAAAGTTCATTTATTAAACATTTATTAATTTATCATGATATTGGAGTGTTGTTTAAATTCATATCAAAGCAATAATTTTGTTCCACAATAATTAGGTTGCTACATTATAAAGTATTGTAATGTAGGTACTCATGTTATTAAATAATTATTAAAACGTAAGTAAGGTAGTAGGTACCTACTTAAAATTATGAGAGGTATTTTTTAAAGCAGGTAAGTAATCTTCTATACTTAGGTAGGTACCTACTTGCTAAGGTTGCCAATAAACCCACAGATTTAATCCCCAAATCTGTAAATAAACCACAACCCCATTATTACAAAAGTACCTACAGACGATTTTTTTACATTTATATAGGTACCTACACCGTCAAAGGGCAGGAGGATGATGATGATGACACCGTCAAACTCCATAAATATATTAAAAAGGTCTATAAAGGTAATATAGGTACCCTAGGCCCTTAGTAGACCCTTAGGCCTTAGGCTTAACCTTTTCCTAAACCCGATTTTGTAATAAGGTGGTAACGAAATGTATTTTTAACTTTTTACAAATACAAACCCTTATAAGATGCTATATTGCAGGTAATTGACTAATATAGCTTTTATAGAGCCATTATAAAACTCTTAACTGTATAACTTATTTTATTTATAAATGCATTATACAGATGGTATTTTTTTAAATATTGAGTTTCTTTTAAACATAAAGTACTGTTAATTTTTTAATTTAAATAACTGAAAATACCTACATAATAGTCAAGTAAATAAATAGTAATAACCTACGCTTTTTTCAGAATTTATTGAAATTATTATTTTGAATAACTAATAGTTTTTTTTTACAACGGATAAAAACTGAGCACGTATTCTATATATATTTAAATAATTAAACACATAAATCCTACAAAATCACAACCCGTTCACCATAAATCTTCTTCAACACCTATTCAGAAATAAATTAACGGGTCTTTTGACGTAGAAACCACTGAAATTAACATTTTGAATAAGAAGAAACAATAAAAACGTTTAATTAGAAGTCCCACGTTATTTGTTTTGTATAAATAACCATAAAATATTTAATTTATGCAAGAACTTTACTCAACTATGTCAAGTATGGACGAAAGTATGTAAGGAATTTTATTGTTTATTTACTATTTATTTTTAATAAATACTCACGCCTTGGGTAAAATTTCGAATAATAACAGTCCATGTCACTCGTAAATAATTTCACAGCATCGATATCAATTTCACTGTCAATTTGTTTACTATTCACTCGCGCGTTACATGTAAAACGTTTGACATTTCATAAAATAAGCTGACAAGTGACATCACTGCGCGCAGAATACGTCAAATCGCATGCAGCCACAAACGCGACTGAAGTGTATCGCAGGCGAACGATACCATACCGCGTCTTTCGAAAATTGCGCCATCCCAGTAAGCACACTCAAGCGAATTTAACATCATAAAAGCACCTTGAGCACACTTCATTCCCGACAGCTTGCCTAAATGCTGCTGAATCCTAAAACTAGATAATGTTTACATCGCGAAATGCCGACACCCGAACGACCGGAAGTCGCAGCGAAGCAAACACGACAACTATGTAAAATATTGCAGGATCGCGATCGCATTGTTGACATTCCCTAATAAAAATCACTTATATCTTGACTTGATTGTATGAAAATAGCATCTAAAATAATTTTTACTTACCTATTATGGAGGCCGAAGATGAAGTGAAGGGACGAATTTTGATTAAATGTCAATTTAGGAGTAAATTTATAGAATATACTCTTATTGGTATGCGAAGAATGGCACAAAGAATCCCGACAACGCACGCGACGAATGCGCACCTCGTTTGCGCATATGCTGACACAACTTCACGGACGTTACTCCCCTTGCCCCGCGCTCACCCGGTTTTCTTGGTTTGTGTGCGTGTCCAGAGTGGTCAAACGTGAAATTTTATACACGTATACACTAACACATAAACATTTAGTACCTGCCCTAGCTCCCGATTGCCGCCATCTTTGATATGAAAGAGACCTATATTATTTCTATCTCATATTGTCGTAACTTGTAACGCCATCTAGGGGTGCGACATTCGTACCTACCTAAAGATGTCATTAGATGGCGCTGATTAGAAAAACAAAATAGTCATCTTGTATACTTTTTTAATATTTTATCACAATTAATAAACGTTATTGGATTTTTTTTATATCACCTGTATTCCAAAATATTAAAATAGGTATTATGGATTTTTTGGATGACTGTATCGTTTTTTATCTAATAGGATTCTTGTGTTGATGTTATTAGTAATGGTTTTGATGTTAATCAGCGGTGTTTGTAGTTTGTTTCTAGAAATTACTAACTTCTGTACTGTAAACTGTAACTTCTGTTTGCAGTTGCACTTTTTAGTCAATTTCACAAAGTACATTGTCAATTTTAGTTGATTGTTGTCATTAATAAGAATGATGAGGTTATTTCAGATTATTCTCATAACCATCAGGTAAGTACATTGACAAGTGACTTACTCTTCTTAATTGATATGGCTCATACATTAAGTATGTAGATGGCAAAACTTAACTTAGATGTTGTTCTAGTAATTGCTAAGTAGATAGCTGTAGATAGGTATAAAACTTTTGGATTGGATATTAGGAATTTCGTTACAGGTACCTACGCAAATGCAACAAAACTACAATGTAATATAAGATATTTATTGTTTAAAACAAATATCTGCTCACAGAATCAGACAAATGTGTGTTTAGCGGATTTTTGATTCAAAAGTAGATTTACACTATAATTTATTGTTAACATTCATTGAATAACAGCAAAAAACATACTCAGTCATGATACTACTATTAACTTAATAATACCTTTTCATTTCTTAATTAGCTTAACTTCTTAATAAATTAAAATAATTAATTACATGATGTAAAAGTGATGTAAATGTATCAAATTTTAGAGAAAGAGTCAATATTTTCTTCATCTATGTAACTAATGTAATTGATTTATGTGCTTTATGTTCTTAGATGTAATTATAAGATATCAACTAGAATTATCACTAGAATAATACACAATCCTAATAAATATAGAATTAAAGCATTTAAATATATTAATTTCAGTAAAACATACAAACAGAGTTAACCACCTCTACTTTATAACAACAAAAAGGTAAAAAGTTAACAACGACATAATTAATTATAATTATCTCAATAATCAATTCATTGTATGTTATCTAATAATACATAATTCACTTTTTAATATAGTAGGTACATGGTTATTCTTAAGAATATAATATGTAAAAAAAAACTTGCGAAAGGCTATTATTTTTACCTCTATAATGTTGTTAAAAAGTATTAAAGGTAGGTATTTAGAGATGAGCTGACTACATACCGACTAGACGGTAAAACAAACTATTCGACATGTTTTCTAGTTGGCGACTAATCGGCAACTAGTCGACAAAAATGCAATTTATTTTCAGTAGGTACACACGGCTACACATCAAGCTGTACATTTCCAGTATAAGCTGACCTCGCATTGTAAAGGTTTTCCTTACAACGCGAGGTCAGCCTATACTGGTATTGTACAGCTTGATGTGTAGCCGTGTGTACCTACTAAAGAACAAAGAAGAGAATTCACTTAGCACTAATAAGGTTTATTTTTATTTTTGTAGATATTCCCAGACTCAGAAAATAGTCTTTCACGAGAGACAGCGCTAGCGGGACAACTCAGATAATATATTTCGGCAATAGGAGCCATCACTTGATAACTCGTATTATTCTGTTCATCTGTTGCCAATAGGTACTCGAAACGGTCACACAGACTGCATTAGTCCCAGTGAGCCGGAGATGTCCGAATTTGACCATATAATACTATACTACATAGTGCAGATGATCAGCATCGCCGACTAGTCAGCAGAATAATCGGCAATTTTGTAACCGATTAGTCGGCTAATCAGCTGATCAGCAAAAACTATAGTCTGCTCATCGCTAATACCTAAATACCAAAGTTTTGGTATAATTTGAAGATACAGACTTTAATAAAAATAGATAATATTGCATTTAGTTTAATAACTAACTTTGTTATTTTAAGTTTAGCACTATCTTAATTGGGGCAGGCACTAGGCACCTAGTTTTGTGTAAACCAGTGTTGCTTGCAGCGGATAAGGACTAATCTAGGTAACAACAGTGTAGTAAAAAATCTAGGTTTTCGCAATTAAGTACCTAGATAAGTAGGACCTATACCTACTATTTATGTACCACAATATGCAGGTGGGTAAACGCCAATCGGTAAAGTATCTATAACTAAAGCTACGGTTTTACTGACTGTGTTATTCAACTTTGTACATTATTATGTTGTATCAGAATCTAAATTCATGATTCTGAAACCATGTCTTAAATAATAGTTATGTTATGACGAGCACATAGTTCCCAATTAGCAAAACGTTTGCTTGTTTTATTGAGCTAAAAATGCCCTTTTAAGGGCATAGAATGAACGTTTAAAAGACTGAATTTGGGCACAAAATGAAACTCTTGTAGTCGTTATACAGGGTTATTATTTTATATACTTAAAACAATTTAAAAGCTAATCATTCTGTGTAACTTATATATGGAGACAACTCTGAAATCATGAAAATAAAAACATTGGTTCCATACATTTTGATCGAGTTAGGTATATCCACTTATGTATGAAACAGCAGTTTTTTTTATCACTATTTCAGAGTTACCCTTAGAGAGAGTATTTTTGGTACATAAAATATCCCTGTATAATCATAATTATAATAAGGTTGTTTTACTATACAGCAGAAACACTTGTAGCATGCCTTTATAAGGAGAATAGTAAAATTAATGCTTTTAAAAGCAACATTTCGTTGTAAGGCTTTTTTATTAATTCTTGGGTTGATCTTATTCAAAACAAAATAAATGGCATTTCACTTTTTGCTTTAGTTTGGGAACGTAGGATTTCGGAAGCTTAATTTTTATGAGAGCAAAATCTTAAATAAGAAAAAAAAAAACCCGCCCAATACATAACCTCCTCCTTTTTTTTAAGTCGGTTAAAAATAACTACTCAGTAACCGATTATTTTTAGTTAAGATATGTTTTGTTTGAATACATTGATAATAATAATAATAATTTTGGTCCTTTTCAACTATCAAAGAATTAATTGAACGGGGCAGGTAGGTACCTAGATAGTAACTAAGTGTACGGAAAGGGCGGAAATAACTAAAATGTCTTGGCTGAAAATATATTTTATCTACATCATTAAATAACCTTGTCACTACAATTTGATAATTGTTAATAAAGATTATGTATCGCCCTTCTAAAGACATCTAACACTAAAAATAAATGTCTTAGGCGCATTTCTTCACGTTTTCATCTACTATTTGTGGATTATTCAGCCTTTAGCTTAACAAAAACACGTTTCAGTCCTTAACCACTAGTTTATTTATAACCCACTGGTTTCTAACAGCAAACTTTAATTTCAAAGAATTTTTAGTATGACTCTTTAGTTTTGGCTTCATTCAATATTATTATCTGGAATATTCTGACTCACATCGACTGTATTTAAATCTAATTTTGTAGTTACGAAGCACCACGTTGAGCCAATACTGTTTATGTGGCAGGACTGTTAGGTAAAATATGTCGATATTTCTGCATAGATACACCATAGCTTGTTCTCTCAGTCAGGACTGCAGGCCGTAGCCAGAAAGGTTTAGAAGTTGGAAGACTATCCATTTTACATTCTTTACACCACGTTTTTACAACGCATAGTACCTACCTGCATTGTATTGTCACCCAGTTGTAACTAGCTCATCGGGAAGTTTGTTTTAGTTTTAAATCGATTGCAAAATTTTACCAAAAATATAAACAGACAGACAAGAAAGTGAGTTAATAAAAACGTGGTCTTCTTCTTCTTCTATCATGTTGACATGAGCTACATATCATAATAGCTCATGCCGTGGGCAAAAGATTAGTCAGTCAGCAGGTTGGTAGCGGGGCTAACTGCCCAGGGTGCGCCGGACGATCAATTAAATATCGTCACTCGTGGAGGTTCTAAAAACGTGGTAAAATAATAATTAATAGTCGTTATTGGTGGCTTGCTCCCGGATGATAATTTATATCATCATCATCATTTCAGTCGAAAGACGTCCACTGCTGAACATAGGCCTCCCCCAAGCATCGCCACAGCGACCGGTCCTGCGCTTTCCGCATCCAGCGGATACCTGCGACCTTCACCATGTCGTCTGTCCACCTTGTGTCCCTGCGTGATCGAATCATAAATGAGGAGATTCGCAGGAGAACGAAAGTGACCGACATAGCCCGAAGATTTGCCAAACTTAAGTGGCAGTGAGCGGGGCACATTACTCGCAGAACGGATGCCTGATGGGGCAGTAAAGTTCTGGAGTGGTGACCGCGTACTGGAAGGCACAGCATGGGTAGGCCCCCCTCAAGGTGGATAATGTATATATATATCTATCATTTATTCAAGATTTTGCCGAAATCTGGTGTTCTATAGTGTCTACCATTAAAGTAAACACCAGATTTAATGGAATGTGGGTTACAAATATCAAAATGAGGACGAGTTGGACAAAAGAACTATAAGTACGATTCGGTGTCCTAAAACGAATTCAACTAACGAGAATCCCTTTGAAAACAATAGAAAACATCAATTGTTAATGAATGATTAATATAAGTAACTAAATTGATTCATATAATAATTTCTAAGGTTGTCGCGATCACTACACAGTACACTATAATGAAACAAGTTTGACCGGATTACATCGCTCATAATATTAAAATTGGTTTTCCTGACATTTCCTAAGCTTGGCAGCGTTCGTGGTCGCAGGAAGTTTATGACAAACATCTTTACAGATATTTCGAAAAAAAAACTACCGTACAATTATTACCACGGGTTTCGGTTTTCTACTCGCTTTCCTTCCTATCTGTCTGTTCGGTACAAATTTTGCAATCGATTTTAAACTAACTTCCCGATAAGCTAGACACCTGAAACTTTAAAAATTGCTCAGAACTGGATGACAATGCATGTCTGACTCAATTTCGTTTTAAAAACGTAGTACCTATACATATAAAAAGCTTTTACATCAAATTATTAATTAATTCAAATCGTTTCGATTATTATTCGTGCTGTTTGGGAATTGTTTATTTTTAGAATTGGGTTCCAAACAGCTGCTAACCATCTTATCTATTTAAATTAGGATGTTTTTTAAAATTACCATTTCTCAAACAGCACGCTACACGTAAAACATTTTTTTTTTTTTTATATATCTGTAAAGACGTTACAAAGCTTTCGAAACGTCAGGAAAACCAATTTTAATAACACATCGTGTTATTAAAATAACTGAAAATCTCTTAAAGGGGCATTGTACTCATCAGTATGAACAACTTTTACAATGGGACCAATCCTGATATCGCGAAAAAAAATCTGCTATTCTCTACATTTTGTTGATTTATGTGATCACAAACGTAGAAAACAGCTGATATTTTTTTCATGATTTCAGGATTTGTCCCATAGTAAAAGTTGTTCATACTGATGAGTACAATGACCTCTTAGAGGTTTTCAGTTGTGTCAATAACACGTATAGGTACGCGATGTAATGCCATCATAATGGCTAAACTGGTATTATCACTATAAAATCACGGCTTTTCTTCCGTGCGGAAGAAGTCCGGACCTATGGAAGGCTTGCCAGAGGACACGGATCCAGCTCGCAGTCACCCTTTGAGAACTTGACTCTAGAAGAACAGTCATGAATCATCCCAAGAAGATGCAAGTGCAAAATTAAATGTTGCGAAACACGGTACTTAACTAAAATTATTTAGGCTATGGAAAGAGGTGTTTAATGGGTGGATTTCACATAAAATTGGGTAACACGAATGATTTTACACTAATGATATAGTGACACAAATGATATCTAAATCACGCTACTGATTTGTATTACTGTGAATAGTTTATTAATTGTTGTTTCGATGTCAAAGGTTTTAACATTGATCATAAGAAGACTTCACTAAAAAATTTAAACCGATACATTTTGGCATATCATTATTGTGATTTCGATATCATTTTTGTCACGATCTCATTAGTGTAACTTCATTCGTAGGCTGTGAAATTGAATTAATATCATCACTACTGTTTCTATATTTTTTCCTGGAAAACTTGTAAACAGACTTTGTCAATGAGTTTTCCAGACATGACTTTTCATTCGTGATTAGATTAGGGTCGTTAAGTCACTATATCTACTACACAGACATAGTAAAAAATATAGATGAAGTGCTGCGAACAATCATAGTGAAGCCAAAAAAAACTATGCTCCTTCGTGTACAACCAGCGCTCACGCACACATCATGCACCTGAAGAATACTATTAGATATTATGTGCCTGAAGGATATCTGCTTTTGCGATGCTTACTGGACCATGCTGCTACCTACATGTGTGAAGAGGGGTGAGCACGGTTTGAGGTGCATGTGTGTGTGGCTTCACTAGATTGTTTGCAGTACTTCGTCTATATTTTTTACTATGTCTGTGAGCTACTATGCATTCACTGAAATTTTCAGGACACACAACAATATCTTTTGTCCGTAGGATTTATTTATGTCAGCACTTATAATAATTACAAAATACACAAGGCAATTATTTTCTACATTAGTTTATGTATCTAATATCTACATATTATTATATTTTAAATATATTTCTGAATAGGTAAAATACCAAAATTAACTAGCAATCTATAGCTAGGTAGGTACGTGGTAAAGCTTGATCAAACTTGACCCCAAAATTGACTAGAAATTACTAGAAAAGGACCACAAATTTTCTTTGTTCTTATCACTGGTGATTTTCTGTTTTAACCTTTTTTTAATTAGAATTTTTTTTTTGTAACATATAGGTAGTTAGATCTTTCGGCGAATAAGTGATTAATAAATTACAAAAAAATTGTCATTTAACATGCCAGTGTACTCGTACTGAAACTCTTAATATAAAATATTTAGAATTCTGACAATCTATTTATTGCTTATTATATACCGTACCTATATCATACATTATGTATAAACTGTACATAATACCTATAGCATTGGAAAGACGTTAAAATATCCAACTATACATATTTTTACAAATAGTCATCAATGTCACTATTCCATCCTTTTTTTTTGCCTTATGCTCTTAAAGCGGGGTTTGATAATTTTACAAATCCAAATCCATTGGCATGACTTTCAAAATAAAATTATTTCGCTCTCAATTCGTAAAAAAAAAATACACTTCGTAATTATGACAGTTAGGCCAAGCATACACAGCGATTTTTATTCGCGCTCTGAGATGTTTTTCTACCGTGATTTCCAATCGCCAGTGCCGGGCACCGGTATATGATTCCATGTGTTACAGATTTTGCGATAAAAAATCGCGCGAGTAAAAATCGCTATGCAGGTTTGGCCTTAAACAACATGCGAAAATCTACGAAAACTAATGAACCACGTGAAATGTAGGCAGGTATAACCTTCGACCTATATAAAATGAAGGTATACTGCGTTGGTCTCACTTCGATGTTCATAAAAATGCTATGAAATTGGAAGCGACTAGACGATATTTTATATAAGGGTGGTATGCCACTGGTCAAATTTCATTGTTCAATGTGACTTTGAATGATGAGAAATTGGATGATTTTCATCAAATGTTGCATGTATTTTAACACAGATCAACAAATAATTTGAGATTGGACAAAGAAATTTGACGAGTGGCATACCACCCTAAGCCCTGTGTGTTACAGTATCCTCCGATGATATCAACGATTGCACACCTTGAAATGAAAAAGTATATCATATATAACAAAGAGTAGTTAAGGGACTCTTTGTCGACATACAACCGCCTTTTTTAACCTATCGTTCTTGGCCTTTAAGGCGCATGTAGCAGCCAAGTGGCGCCCCTATCAGTAAAACAAATATTACTTGCTAAATAGATCATTTATCGAAAATTCGAAGCAAAAAACGGCCACTTTTTGGCACTTTTTCTTTCTACAACTCCAGTGAACTATAATTACCAGAGTTAGTAGTTTCTGATTAAACTACAGTACTTCTTCTTATTGTTAAAAACGAATTTTCAATAAATGTATTCAGCGAGTAATTTTTTTTTACTGATGGGGTGCCACTTGGCTGCTACTTGCGCCTTAATTCAAATATCCATATTCCGTTACATGTCGCTGACCGAATCCAATCAAATTATGTATGTACACGTTCAGTTCCCCTTACTGTGAGTAGGACACACCACTTGGAGTTCGTGTAGAGGCAGGTCGCGGACCACGAGTGCGTGGAATGCCATGTTCGCGATCGCCAAGATGTATTCGCACACCGAGAACCATGTGAACGCTGAAAACACAATAAGAAACAATATTCATATTTTAAGCCATCGTTTCTCAATCTTTTTACAGTCACAACCCCCTTAAATACCTAACAAAAAATAGTAAATGCCTTTCGACCCCCTCATTGTAATATTTTAATTGGTAACAAAGTTTTACATTATCTACTAACGGGACAAAGAATTTTGGGCATATTGCGACCTTATATCTAAACGCGACCCCCCCAGGGGTCACGACCTCAAGTTCAAAAATGATGTTCTAAGCAGCAGAGTAAAATGTAAAAATTAACTTTCATTTTTCGTGTTCAAGATAAAGATGCATTTATTTGTTCAAAACATGTGTGGTCAAGGGTTGATATAAGATTTTATGGGATGACAAATTGGGTGGAATCAAAAAGGGTGGAAGCATCCAAGACTGAAATGATCCAAATTTAGCCTAGTAGATGTGGTTGTAAGTGTAATTAGAACCTATGTAAACGATCTGTAAACTAAGCAAAGTAAAGCTGACCAAGGAGAAGGGGAAAGAGAGGAGCGTAAAATAAATAAGTATCTAGCTCAGACTAAAATTCTTTTGGTCTGAGCCTTGGAACCCTAAAGCTAACTATCTGTGTCAAGTGAAAATCATAGAAATAATGAAGGGATTTGAGAAATGTTCTCAAATTAACGCAAACGGGGCGAAATCAACTCAATCAATCATGTTTTCAATAACTTGTAGTTCTAAGTAAGTTAGAACTTCAGTGGCTCCAATACCACAACCCGACAACTCTGCCTCGGACTCCGGTTCCCTTATGATTCCTTTAAGGAAAACTGACTTCAAGTTATTGAAAACATGATTGATTGAATTGATTTCACCCTGTTTGCGTTAATGTCATAAAAGTCCTAATAATCCTACTAATATTATAAATATGAAAGTTTGCGAAGATGTTTGGATGTTTGTTACTCAATTACGCTGAAACGGCTGAACGGATTTGGATGAAATTTGTCTTGGCTTCCTTTCTCTGTGAGATATACCATAGCCTGTATTAATATAGGTATAGGCTACTTTTATCCCAGAATGATAAACAGTTCCCGAGGGAAGCACGATAAGTCTTCCTGTGATAAGCCGAATTATACGTAGGCAAAGCCACAGGCATAGTTTAGAAATATAATAATTTATAAGTTAGGTATTGCTTCATTATAGTTACGCCGCTGGGGTACTTGAAACTTCAGAAAAACCTACGTTTCAAATTCAAATGGCATTTCCGCGATTTCTTGGAGTTGGAGACGAAGATGCGTTAGGCTGGTATAGTATATCATTGTACATTATCTAGTCATTATTCAGATTGTCCGTGATAATTTTTTTTTATAGTATAGGATGGCGAAGCTAACGGCCAACCTGATATTAAGCGGTTACCTTTGCCCATAACAACTTCAGTACCTCCTAGGCTGTTGCCTAAATGGTACCGCAAGTCGGTTCGCCAAACTGAGACATGAAGATGGAAAGTCCCGTGATTGTTTAGATTACGAGAATAAAACAAAGACTAGATTAAATTATATTCTTGCAGATATACCGAGGTATAGTCGAGTATAAAATTGCATTACCACCCTAAGGTTGAATGTCACTTGCAAATCATAAAACGACATTCTCGCTAACAAGGCTGATGTGACAGTTGCTTTTTGCTTTGCAGTTACAGTTGCAGTTGTCATCCCTGATACCTACTGGAAGCTGTTGTCAAAAATGGTAAAGCAATTTCATCGTCAACTATACAATCTAACCTTAGTTAGGTACCTTAGTTTTGCCGATCTGGAATTGACTTTTAGAGCTTAGTCTATTATGAGACACAAGTATCGATATGGTAAAGGGCGGACACCCACAATATCTTCCTAATATCTTTATGGTATTATGTGATATTAACGTTATGACATTTATTTTGGTTCATGGAAAGGTTACAACCCAAATAAAAGAGACATGCGTAGGAAAAGGTCACAAAATAAAATGAACTAACAAAAGCTAATAGTTCTCATCGAATGATACTCCCAGAAATATTAAATAGATTTAATATCCAATCTATCCACGATTTGCCCTAATAGAGATAGGAATTTGACATAAGCTCCATACAAAATATGTCAAATTTCTATATCTAGTAGGGTAAACCGTGGATAGATTGGATATTAATTTTGGCCGTTAGACATGTTTCTTTTGATCCATTGTCTTGAATAGACTTTCAAAAAGGAAAAAGGAAAAGAAAAAAAAAAGGAAAAAGGAAGCGTAGATACCTACCACCTACCTACTACCTACCTAGTGATGAGAATGTAAGTTTTGCATAGGTACTACAGAAAAAAACTACCTATTACAAAATAAATAGAATAAATAAAATAAAATAAAAATAAATATAATGAAATAGAATATTGCAGTAGAAATGAGAGCTTTGAGAAGTATGTGTGGTGTAACTTTGAGAGATAAAGTAAGGAATAAAATGATAAGGGAGCGTTGTGGAGTGAAAGAAGATGTAGTGACAAAGATTGAGAAAGGTATGTTAAGATGGTTTGGACATATAGAGAGGATGGACGAGAGGAGATTGACGAAACAAGTATACGAAGCGAGTGTGGATGGAAGAGTTGGAAGGGGACGACCTCGGCGAACGTATCGCGATCAAATCGCGGATGTTCTCAAAAAATGCCAGGTTAAGAGTTCTCTAAACCGACGAGCATGCATGACGAGGTTAATGGACGTAGATGAAGCGAAAGAGGTGTGTCAGGATCGTAGCAGGTGGAAATCCATAGTCTCTGCCTACCCCAATGGGAAACAGGCGTGATAATATGTATGTATGTATGTATGTACAAAATAAATATGTATAGGATCCACTTGGATCCATTTCGATCCTATTGTTAAAAGTTCTCAAAAAAAATTGCTAAAAGTAAACTACAGTACACGCAATCAAAGTTGACCGGCTTGAAGTTAGGCACTGCGCAAGTTTCCCCGCCACCAACTAACTACCCATCAAATGATTACTGCGACCACAGAAATAGAATGGCCATGTGGGCAGGGCGCGCGTGGCAGCTCCATGCTATTTCAAAGCCTTTCTCAGCACGCCTTATGACTTGTTTCTATAAATAATACTGTAACACAACCCGCAAAAATGCCTTATTGTGCTGTTTCTAACTGCAGAAACAAAAGATGTAAAGTACATTTTATTTTTTTATTTTTTTAATAGTGACGTTAAGATGTATGGCGTAGTTTGTTCGTTTGTTCGGAAAGCTGCCACCACGGAATACTTTATATTCATTTCCTCTATGGTTGCCACGCATGCATCGCAAGTAAAATTCTGATTACAACCATTCTATCTATTTTTTCTATTTTGGACTGCCTCGTTGGTCTAGTGGTTGCAAGCGCGACTGCTGAGCGTAGGGTCCTGGGTTCGATTCTCGGGTCGGGCAATGTGTTATTGGGTTTTTTCATTAGGAAATTCTCTGTAGCAGCCCGGAGTCTGGATTTGTGCCCGGTCAATGGCAATAGGCTCGCCCCCTATTACTTGGGACTATAACTTAACTGGCGAAATGTGGGTGTACTATTACACCCCTGCCTATCCCTTCGGGGAAATACAGGCGTGATGTTATGTTATGTTATCTATTTCTGTGACAGCGACGGTTTTATGACAACTTCACTCCGGCCGAGTTAGATTGCGCGTACTCGGTACTGTACCTATACGTGCTACATACTAATGTAAACAAGAACAATTACCCAACGGCCGGCACAGCAGTCGATGTCGCAAGAAGAATATAATGAGTCCCACGGTAGAAGTCATGGCGACGTAGAACAGCGTCCACACCAGTGAGTTGGTCTTCACAGGCTCCACGACGTCGCTTGCGATGCAGCCGACGCGCGCCCGACACAGCATGTGTAACAACGCCGCTACCATGAACACTATGAATATCTTCTCGTGAATGTCTGGAAGCATGGAACCGGGAATTAACATCGCTGTGTCGTGAGCTTATTATGTAAGAATGTAATGATGAGCTCAGGAGGAGGAAATATGACGTAGATGCCTACACTAGCTATACCTTTTTTTTTGCTGCGTGGAGGCAATCTTTAAAAGGCTGCTGACCTCCTGGGGGATGGAGGTCGGGGTGTGTGGGATTCTTAGTATTCTTACCCACTAAAACCCCCCAGTGGCCGTCTACAGCACAGTAAGGGGGACTCCGGGAATGTTATATGCTTCCGGAGCCCTCCCTATACTACGCCTGTAAGGCACGTCTCAAGAGAAACTATTTGTCTCCCTGTACAACTTCCCGGTTCACATGGTGGCATGTGACCACAGCATGCCACCGCCTTCCCAGATGTCACTCGGACAATCAGAGCCCCGACGCTGAACGCCCGTGACCTCGACACTAGGTATACCTACCTACATTGATAGACCCTTTATGTATTGGGTAAATAAGTACCTATGGTGACGGGATAAAATCTTCAGTCTTAACGGTAGCTTTCCACCGGAGCTGTACGAGGTAGCTGAGCAGTGAGCGAGAGCTAGAGCGAGGCTAGCAAAATAAAGCAATCCTATTAGGTGATTTTTCCTCGCTCATCGCTCAGCTTCCTCACACTGCTCTTTTTCACTATGTAGCGACTAGCGAGTGCAATTTTACGATTAGTCGAATTTTGTAGAAAATCCAGGATTATAAAGACAGGTTTAAAATGAACTGCGAGTGAACTTTAGCTGTTTTTGAAGTGTGAACTCGATTGTGGTTTGGTCTTAAGTTAAAAAACATTTCATAAAATTAAAAACATATTATATACTTTCCTGCAGATTAGTTAGAAAAGCTTTAATCACCTATTTATTTGGGAATGAACGCAGAATGCAAAACATCGGTTTTAGTGGCGCAATTTGAGGAATCACAAATGGGCTACGATTGACTTAGAGGGAAAAACGTAAGAAAACACTTTTAATAAAATATCTAACTAGTTAATTGATTGAAAAGTTCAGTAAAAAGTTTAGCACTTACAATAATTTTCCCTATTGGAGATATAAGTTACGCCTGTTAGCGCAAATAGCTCTATAAAATTAAGCCAATAACAAGCATGTCCTAACTTGGTCGCTGCAGCTCGAGCCTGAAAAAAAGGTAATTGATTTATTAGTAACTACGTACAAAATATGAAGTTAAAATATTTAGTATGTCATGAATGTCCGCAAAGTAACGCCAGATTCCATTATTTAGTAACTACTAAACAACCGTTTACCCACAATTCCAGTACATCTTTCGAGTAATCTGCCGTTTAATCAGATAATTAATGTTGATGAACACCGGCCTTAGTTAATTCTAATCGTTCACGCGAACGATTATCTATGCATAGAAAGACGACTGGATTATTTTTAAACTTTCATTCGACCTAGTTAAGTTATTTTCGTTGTTACCTTTGAAGTTCAAAGGTTACAATGAAAATTATTAGAGTCAGGGAAGGGTTGAAGCTTCCTTCTTATATGCACATGTATCTAGTTAAATGTTTTCTTATAATGATAATGTAGTGATTTGGACATTTGCTCCTTTTATTTTGTACCCTCGTGGGTACAGTCAACACTAAAAGTAAGTGATGATTGATCAGTTTCAAAATTGTTATGAATGTAGGTAATATATATAAAAACCTTTTCGTTATTGAGCATGGTGATACATAGTGTAAAAGCTGTAAATTGCTGTGAAAGATTAAAAACAACACACGTAAAGTTTAGAATTCGGTAACTTTCTCCAATAAAAATACATAAAATATACAAATTACCTTTTCCTCGATAATATGAGCAGTGCGCTCGTTATGATAGTTGTAGTATAAAGAACCTATCAACAACCTTGGTCCTAAGTGGAAAGCGATACATATCCTCCAAATGTACCTCTGAGGGCTTATTCCGGTAATCGCACTTATTGACGGCACTACATTGTAGACCTGGAAATGAAGAGAATTTAATTTTATCATCATCCCGTTCTTGCTCACAGTGTTAGAAGACTTAGGAGGTGTATCCTTGATTCTAGAATTTCTAGGCTAAAGCGTGGACTTAATTTTGTGGTTGTTTTTGAGAGTGATAAAATAAGGGATGAAATCAGGCTAGTAGGTAGCACTAGCATTAGGTAAATTCACATACCTACTAGAATTTGAGTATCAGAAGTATTTCGGAGTAGAGATGGCTACCATGTTGTAAATACATATGAACGTACGGCGGCGGCGCCTACGCAGTAACTAATCACTGGGATCGCAATCATCATCATCATCATTTCAGCCGAAAGACGTCCACTGCTGGACATAGGCCTCACCCAAGCATCGCCACAACGACCGGTCCTGTGCCTTCCGCATCCAGCGGATTCCCGCGACCTTCAGCAGGTCGTCGGTCCACCTTGTGGGGGGCCTACCCACGCTGCGCCTTCCAGTACGCGGTCGCCACTCCAGAACTTTACTGCCCCATCGGCCATCCGTTCTGCGAGCAATGTGCCCCGCCCACTGCCACTATGGTGCCGAAAACAGTAATAGAATAGGCAGCTCAAAAGAGTATGCTTTATTGTAAGTTTTAACCAAATCATGATCTTCTGTTGTGTCGATATTTATGATCAGCTGCAGCAATTTCTAACCTTATTTTACTACTTTACTGGTGCATCTACCTTATTTTTTGTCTTTGCATTAATTACCCTAACGTTGTCTGGTAGTTTTGCATAAATAATTAAATAAATAAATAAATTGTAGGTCCTATATTCATTATAATGTGTTCTGTGCATATAGTCAACTTAGTTCTAATTTAAGTAGTAACCTACTTAGGTACAAGCTACAAGGCACTACCAGGTACGGCTGAAGTCATGCATAAATGTGCAAGACGTACAGATAAGTAGGAAAGGCATAAAAGTAAGATTACCCATTAGTTGGTCAAGAAACCAAACTTTCAAGGTAAACCCCCTTGCTTAATTAAATAAAGTTAACTGATGAGAAGCGTAGGTATACGAATCGAGTGTAGATATAGGAATAAGAATCGTCTTGAAAGTAAACAATAAATAAGAACATGCTATTCAAGTTAGGTAGGTACACGTGCTTTCCTACTTTACGTACATAAGTATTTTGTTTAACTGGTTACCTAATCATTAGGTATTTTGCAATCGGGGAGTAGTTAAATACTTACCTTACAATGTGTCTCGTGTATGTCATCTGCTTGGAAGAAAGACGCTGTCACATAACAAAATATTAAAGCACCTAATGGAAGCCAGAGTGCAGTTAAACATATTTTCCTCAAACCACATGTCCAGAGCAGTCCCTTTAAAAAGGAAATTGCAAATTATTTCACTGTTAAAACAACACAAAAAATTTTTTAGCACTTAATTATCGACCTTATATTCCAATATTTTAACACTGCTATTTACATCACACTTTTCGTTTGTGCGTTCGTCGCCACGCACATCCGAATTTGGCGGCGACTGTACTTGTGCGTCATTTATCATTTTATCTTTCACTCACTCTATATTTTAACACACTGTGATCACATCGTTTTTATTAATTCCCGTGAGACTAGCTTTGCACTAGAATCAACGTTGTAACGCCTGTAGCAACCCCTCCACGGAACCCCTCGTACTGACACGATTGTGAAACATCGACGTTTCATTAATAAAAAATGTATTTTAGTCAGACCGATGTTAGGTATCGAGTATTGATAAAGTTGCAATGTAAAGCTTTTTTTTGTTTATTCACAAACGCTATTGTAATAGTAAAAAGCACAATGTTACAATTTCGGTGGATGAATTAAGGCGTGGATTATATTAAGAGGTTATTTGGACATGCGCATTAGGTCCTGTAAAACGGGGGCTTGTACAATAGGTACACCCCTTTTATAAATGCCTTTTGTGTAAAATGTTAACGAACTCCGTATGTTAGGTACCTACCTATCTCTTCGGAATTCAGAGTTTTGTAAATAAAAAGCTATTACCTAAGTAGGGTAGTTAAAACTTTTACAGAACGCTTAAAGTACCTAAATATTGCAAGATTAACAGCATAAACTAGCTGAATATTAAAATAAAGCGTAGGGTAGGTACCCATAAGTAATAGTTCATTTGTAACAATAAAGTTTATTGAAAATTTTAAATGTAGGTACCTTAATGTTGTAAACTGACTTCATAATAGTCATTGAATTATTAAATAAGAAGTCGATTTAGTAACTTAATCAATATGTTGTATACCTATTTTTTTTTAAATAATAATTCCGTAGATTAGGTAAGTTTTATAAACATTTAATATAAATATAAACAACGAGGAAAAATATTTATTGATTAAAATAGTTTTCGGACGTAACTATAATGTCATGAATATTTTATGGTACCTACCTAATAGTGATGTTAATGATATTGATAGGTTGTGGAAACTATCCGCATTAGGCGATTGAGTAATTTTTGCTAGAATAACTCGCTATTAACTGTACACCCTTATCTTCAGATGGCGAATAAGTTATGTGTGTGAGGGATAAGATGGCAATAGCTGATTGTGACATAACTTAATACTGAAACTTTTTTTTTACTAATTTATCATTTAAATATAATTTCGGTCCATCAACCATATAGCCCAACAGAACCAGAAAAACCAGAACCAAACCAGAACCAGATAGAACCAGAGAACAGAACCAGAGAACCAGAACCTATTGTGTTAAATATACTTTTTTTTTCGAATGGACTCTTGCTGAAATGGTACCCAACATGGATACCCTAACTGCTTAACCGAGTGGTTAAATATACTTAATGCTTACAATACTTTAATTCTGTCAACTAGCTGTGGTGGGGTACCGCAATCCGATTGGTCCTACCAAGACGGCTATTGGCTAGTCACTAACGCGGATGTTTTGACGGCTAACATAAGTGGTCGAAACTGATTTGAAGTTTTCAAGTGGCAAATTGTGGCAACCTACATCAGCTCTATTGGACTAATGTGTTGTTAGACATCGGTCGCCTGTTATGAGGCGTCTATTGGGTGTATGGTTGATGGCTAGGTCTGTGGATAGTTAAGTCACATCCAGGCTCATCCAGGGCTACGTTCAGTAATATCGCCCAACGAACCACGGAGCGTAGTTAGGTCGTTAGTTAGGTACTCAATATTCATCAATCATACAAACGAACGCCCAAAGAACGAGCTTCGTCCGTCGACATCGGGCGATATAACTGAACGCAGCCCAGTAAAAAAGTGATCAAATTGAGTTGACTCTGAATTTATCGGGTTGCCACGTTGAAGGTGTAGGTGAAGAGCTCTAATTTTTATACTCTATTTGAAGTTGGTATTGGCTGACCCGGTGATAATGGATTTTTCATTAAACAATCGATGGTGCTATGCTGATCATAATCTAAGCGATGTGCAAAAAGTGCAACGACAGCTTTTTAGAATATTTATTAGTTGATGAGAACGCGCAGTAGAGTTTATTTATTAATGAACCTTTGATTTTGACTAAAATCAATATTATGGTTACTTTTAAAAAAATCATTTTATAACTAGATTGGGTTGATTGTTATGATACAGAGAAACAGAGACATTCAACTTTTAAGTCGACTAATTTTGTAACCTACTAAGATTAACAACACTTACTCGCTTTATCAAATGATGTCGAGGTTGGCGGGGATATTCGGAAAGAGCGTGTTGTGGATTATGTTATGTTTCAAAGATGTTTCTTGAATGTATGATAACTAATGACTGTGCAATAATGGTGGATATTACTAAATGCCAAGTGCATTAATGTGGGTAAATAAAAGTTGAAAAACGTGTGTTTTCGTATTTTGTTTTCAATCCCTCAGAAACCTGTAGTGCAGTTGCTATAACTATTAGAGTGTTTTAAAAGTGGCTAAAAGGTCTTAGCAACCAGGACATAAAACTACAAAAATACATATAATGTCAATCAACCAGACAGATGTTAATGTCAATTTACTGTCATAATGTCATTGCAGTCATTTTTTTTTTTTTTTTTAATTTATTCATGACCATGGATACATGTCCTTCAGTTGTAATCATTGAACATATTATACTTATATCCTAGTAAAGTGATGGAAACTTTACTAGGTTTCTGAGGGGATGATGAGATAATACGAAAGTCATGTTCTTCAACTTTGTACCATTTATCCACACTTGTTCACGTTAACGAGCACATGTCACCAGTGTTGCCAATGCTATGGCAATTACCGTGTTCTACGGTTTTCAGGCCAAAAATTACTAAATCCATGGCCTACGGCTGTAAGCTAAGCCCATGGCCGTAGCAAAATATACGGCTTTCTGAAAATTTGACGGTAATTGTTTTCGATACATATATCACTGCATGTATCCAAATTAAATAAATAAATAGTCAGTTTATTCTCTCTTCACAATAGTTTTTAAAGTACTAGGTTTAGCAAAAATGAAAACAAAAAAAAAATCATCTAATGCAGTGTTTATCTTTACGTGTTAATTCCAACTGTATAAGGACGGGGATTTCCCGATTAGAATAAAATGCCTTTAAAATTAAATGTTGATAAACTTCTTTTTCAAAACAAAAAAGAGAAACTTGACGAACAATTAATTTTGCATGAAAACCTTAAATCAGCGCCATTTGACTGATGTTGAAACGTTCTTCCTTTTTTTGGCAGTGCTACGGGCTACGGCCGACCGTTGATCTCTTTTCATATAAACACGGCTTTTCTACCAAACGTACATAGCCACCTAAAAATTTTCATTGGCAACACTGTCTGTCATTGTCATTATGTCATTATCATCTCTCGGTCGTGCTCTCGCCGCTTGAGAAATAAATCGTTTGTTTCTTTACAATGATAATATTAACTTTTCACAATTTTGGTTGTCTTTATCTATGAGAAGTTGCAGTTTATCTTTAGACGATATGGTTTTCTAGTAAACGAAAAGTGTTAAAAATATTTAAAATGGAGTTCATGAAACTTTGGTGGTTGTTCAGTTTTTGTACTCTACGGATACAAGGTTCGACGCATTGGATGGTCACTGAGGGTGGCCTAATACAGCCGCGGGTATAATAATAATTTCTTGTATTAAACATGTCTCGAAAACTTTTCTACTATCCTTGTAGTTTTTAATAATAAACTAAACAAACTAAAAAAAAAATTGTCTATCATACATAACTTTTGTCCTCTGTGTTTATTCAGGTAGTTAGCAGACGTCTCGCTAATTATCTTTACCTTGAACACAAACTCGTTCATGAATATTTTGTAATTTTTGGATTAAGATCTTGAATGTTTATTAATGGCAAGATTAAAATAACTGTATTTTGATGAAAAGCCCATGCAAAATTTATTCACATTTGCATTATGTAAATAATTTATATTATATAATTAACAAACATACAAGTGACACACATTAAATAATAATATGTCAGTGCTGTGGCTATAAAATAATATTTATGTATTTAATTTTATTTATTTATTTATGTACACACATCACATTTTATTATAGATAACATACAGAACAAACACCTGAGCACAAAGGTACTGCTTATCTCTAAAAGAAATTCCTTCCAGCAGACCTTATTTATTTTATTAATTTATTAGGTACACCAACTACCTATACTGACGGCATGATTCTCTATTGATTTGTTCTAATATAAATGTCTTGCTTGCACATTTTATACAATGTACCAGTTAAGTGAATTAGGTCACGACATAAATAACACAAAATCTTTACATTCCAGCTGGACTCTCCATTTGAAATGGCACAACCCTTTGACTTACTAGCATTCCTAAACCAAGACACTCGATGGGACAACATTATTAACTTACATCATAACCTGTCTAAAAGACAACAGATTATAAAAGGCTTGTGGGCCGAGCTGGAACGTGACACAGATATAAACACATTATTGAACGAAGATGACTATTGTGTGAAAGTAGATCAGTTGAATATGATAGACTGGTATACATCCTCTTTGGAAGAGGGCAAGACAAAGATTGGCAATGAAGAGTTTACTCTTCGCAATCTGAATTATGGAGATGCTGATGTCCCTGATTGTAAGAAGATTTCCTCTTTGACATTCAGTATGTGTGCTTTTGAACATTTGGAGGTACCTATGTTTGTTACGATTTATTATAATTTGTGGAAATTGCATGTTTTCTATTATTATTATGATGTGTAATAAATTTTAAATAACATAAAAGATGTTAATTTATTCAATAAAATCATGATTCTAGAGTATGAAGCAGAGAGAAAATCTGAGTGCAAATCCTGAAACATCTCTACCAGAAAACATGTCACCAAAAAGTTCAGATCTTACAGAAATGAGTGTAGATCAGTTTGGCCACTGGCTGGCAGGGGTTCTCAGAAAGAATAGTTCATCATGGCTGCATTATAACATGGCCTCTCTGTACTGGAGGGTAAGAGGCAATGCACCTAAAGCCATGGAATGTAACCGACGGGCTGTGCATTATGCACCAAGGTAACTTTTAATCATCAGATTTTTTATAGGTACCTACTTTTGCTATAAGGGCAATGATTTGTATGCATTTGTTTATAAAAACATATGAATTTAAAAATAATGCAACACATCCTTGGCTACGTTCACTTACTACGCACTCAGTGTGAAAGTCACCCGGTGCGATTATCGCTCGATCATTGACGATTTTCTCAGAGTTACTGAACGACTTCGGGCGACCTTATGAAACTGACACTAGAACAATGAAGCACTGACAATTATGACAATCCATACCTCAAATTATCTGTCATTTCATACTTTTATCTGTCAACATGACAGCAGAGCGTCTTTTACCCTACTATTTCACGGGGTGACCGGTGCGTACGCTCGACGACGCCCGCCCACAATACTGAACGGTTTGGTGTGAACGCCCGGACGATCACTCCGAGTAACTGAACGACCAAACAACGCTCCGGGCGTCGTCCGCCGTCGTCGGACGATAATAGTGAACGCACCCCTTAGCCTTGGCCCTAATTAACATAATTTCATGACGCACCAATCAAGTTGCAGTGACACTGCAGTTTGTTTCTGACAGAGATCGCTGTAGATAAAAGATAATACGAAAAGCATTGTTTTGATTGTAACATGACTGAAACTGCACTTCTTTAGATAAGTGAATTGGCCTACTTATGACACAAAAACTAATTATTTCACTATGTAATAACTTTTATGAATGATCTAATTGCGTTTTTTTGTCATTCTAGGGAATACAAAGATATAGCTCTTTTGAGCATGGGACTCATACTCCACCGCAGCAAGGTTACAGAAGATGCTGTAATAGTTCTTGGAGCTGCCGTAGACCATGACCAACATTGCCCTATCAATCATTTTATTTTAGCTAATGCGTTTGCAGTAGTTGGAGACTTTAACAGTTCATTAAAGCACTATGATATAAGCCTCAAGTTGAACCCTTCGTTTGATTTGGCAGACAAGCATAGGAATGGAGTGATGTGCCACAACTACTTGTTGCAGAGAATGCAAATAGTTAAAGAGTAAGTATTATTTGGTTGGATTTTGTTTTATGTTAAAAACATTTCAAATGAACAGGAAAACAAATACGAATATTGTATGATAATTTTCAGTCATTATTTGCATGAATAATTGAAATATATCAAGTTATATTAATTTTTAACAGCTTCACAAAAAAATATGGGGCACTATCGATAAATTTTATAACTTTGTATAGAAAATGAATTACATATAAAAATAAATGTACATACATACATACATATTATCACGCCTGTTTCCCTTTGGGGTAGGCAGAGACTATGGATTTCCACCTGATACGATCCCGACATACCTCTTTCGCTTCATCTACGTCCATTAACCTCGTTATGCATGCTCATCGGTTTAGAGAACTAAATAAATGTATATTCAGACACATTGCTTGTCAAACCCAAAGATTAAAATTAGTTCCTTTTTGTGTTTTTATAATGTTGTTTGTTATGGGCTGGGGGTCCAGAGTTACTTCTTGGGCAGAGTGTACTTTGCATATAGATTTTGGCACAATAAGATCGTTTTTTTTTTTTTTTTTTTTTTGATTTATTTTTTATTATTATAACAATAATAATATGCTTCACCAGGTATTCTCTTCCCGCGATGCCCCAAGGCTACGTCACGATCAGTATTGCTATTTATTGACTTTTTTCCTCGCAAGTGTGTTGAAAAATGTCTTATGAAATGCGTGACAATTGGTCATTACGCCCTAGCCTTCTGCTCAGGCTCCAATCCAGCCTTAATTATAATATCAAACTGAAGGGTGCCATTCACGTACGGACCGGTCCGGCGCTACGGCTAATCCGTGCGTAAATGGAAGGGGCGAGCGCGCCCGCCAGACTCATGCCGGACCCGACCAATCCGCGTGTGTATGTAGCAAGAAAGATTGGTCGGCCGACTCGTTCAGTAGATTTGATGGTTTTGATGGCTGTTTCTGGTAGTTTTTTTTAACCACTTCTTTATCCAAACACGTTTTCTTTTTCTTTTCTTGGATAAAATAATTATTCCACCGACGATTACAGCTACTTTAGATTTCTAGGATAGTACTGGCGGCATGTCAAACACGTGCAGGGTTCACCATAATAACAACGCGACTGAAGGGTTCGTGTAGTGTGTTGACAACGGCAGATTGGTCTGGGTCGGGTCGCGGTCGAGAGACGGGTCCGGGTTCGTGTATGAATGGCGCCCTTTAGCTCAATTGTATCATAATGAACTATTATCAGGTTAATTGTATCCTTACAGTACTCTAAACAGACTTCGTGAAGAATTGACGCAATACAGTCAGAGAGAGGCACACTGGCTTAAATCACAGGCTGCATTCTTGAGGACCATGAAACATACAGATGAATTTGGTAAGACATACATTCATTATCATCATCAGCCCATTACTGTCCCACTGCTGGGCACGGGCCTCTTCACAGAAAGAGAAGGACTTACTTAGGCCTTAGTCCACCACGCTGGCCTACTGCGGGTTGGTGGACTACTCACACCATCGAGAACTGTATGGAGCACTCAATTGTGCAGGTTTCCACACGATGTTTTCCTTCACCGTTAAAGCGAGTGATAATCAAATTCTAATCCATACATGAATTCGAAAAGTCCGAGGGGGCGGACCGGATTTGAACTCAGACCCTCCTGCATGGAAGGCAAGCGTTCAACCACTAGGCTAAACATAGACACTAGGCTAGACATGCATTATTTGTGGCAATTACCATTTTTTATTTCTTTTATACTTAACGGGCTTACGTTTGACCGCCACTACACCTGATGTTAAGCGATGGTGCGGTCGACGATGGTTCACGCTTGCCCAGCAAAGGTGAGAGGATGTCTGTGAAATATTCATTTCGACCCATCCTCTCAAGTGGCTACACTGGGCATCGTACCGGAACACGACTAGGTAGCTTGGTGGCACGTCTTTGCCCGGTGGGTGGTCGCAAGCCGTCGGCCGTGGCCTATCACCAGTATGTCACCCGATTTGCACTACCCAGGGATCACGTGTAGGGATTCGGAAAAAGGGTACTCTCCTATGGACGGGGGTGAACTTTAATATGCAATCATATAAATCTCACCCTTTCACTTAGATTACAGGGATGTAGGCAAAAACTTTGATAAGATGTCAGAACTAACAGGCTTGAATATGAAGGAATTGAAAAAGGAAGGGGACAAATATTCATTGATTCAATTATTTTTGGATGGACCTACATACAACGAAAACTGGTTGAAAGAAAAAGGTGTTCATGCTATAGAATCAGCATATAGTTTACAAAGATTAGTAAAACATATAGGCAGACACGCTAACATGATAACAGATATCGTAGTACAGGGGGATTATTCAAAACGAACTGATGGACAAATTATTAAGGAAATTGGACCAACACCAACATTCCCGGATTTGTTTCCAGACGTTGTTAAAGGTACTTTTATTTTTCTATACCATGTAGTTTCTGAGATAAAACTGTAGCTGCAAAATCTGTAGCTATCAGAAAAAGTTATATACCGGTACTCGTCAAGAGTCGTGAGCTCGATTTGGAGAAGACAAATCTATTTCTGTACTTTTAGTACCGTAAAACGGGGTGAATAGGGACAAAAGTGGGCAAGGATTTAACATTGAAATAATATTATTTAACTCTCAGTAAACTATGATAAAACAAAGTTTAACCGGATTAAATCGCGTATATATACGCGATTTAATCCGGTTAAACTTTGTTTTATTATAATGTGTAGTGATCGCGAAAACCTAAGAAGTTCT
Organism: Asteroscopus sphinx; assembly: GCA_949699075.1. Lineage (NCBI taxonomy): Eukaryota > Metazoa > Arthropoda > Insecta > Lepidoptera > Noctuidae > Asteroscopus > Asteroscopus sphinx. The sequence continues at coordinate 24,067,900 of OX453007.1, forward strand.
CAGTAAACTATCTAGTTTGTTGACCACAAATACTTTAAAAATGTTCTGGCATAATTTGGTAAACATTATAAAGTCTTTGTGGGCAACAAACTATCTTATTTCAATACTAAAATCCTTGCCCACTTTTGGCCCTATTCACCCCTACATTCCTATTCACACTGTTCTAACCAGTACCAGTACCGTTTTACGTTACTAAACTCTTACTTTTTTGTACTTATATGTTGTATTATTTTATTTTTGTTGTGCTTTAAGCTTTTTAAAAAGCAGCTGGCTTAGCCAGGAATCTTCAGTCGAGGATAAATACCACCTTATATTGTTGCACCAATTGGTAAGGAGATTCTGCAGAGATATTTTATTAGAAATGGTATAACCACAACAGCTTCTCCATTTCCAATAGTTTCAGATTTGACCCTGCAGTCCTACCCAAAAACTGTATAGATAGAAAGATCTTATTGAATGCAATTAATGGGCAGTTTCTAATAGTCTTATTTAAACAGATTTTTCAGTAAATGCTTTCTTTGAGGAAGAGATAGAGAGGTCTAAAGGAGAGAAACCGGTGGTACCAGAGTCTCCTAAAGTCACTCAAAGAGTACAAAAAACAGAGTCCCCAGTCCCACCTGATAAGAAAGCAACTGCCACAGAGAATGAAGAGAGTATGGCCGAATATGATACAGGGATAATTTTGTGAGTACATTATAGAATTATTTAGCAAAAATATTATGACATCTTCATTCTTCATTGCGAAAATGACATCACTAAGAATAGCCTGAGTCTGTACAAAGATGAAAATATCTGACAATTACATCCGAATTTTTTCATTACTTATTATTCATCGTATTTAATGCGCACAATACTGTAAATTTTTTTTATTTTAAATAGTTAATCAATACAATAATAACGTGACTGGCTATGATACTCCATTTGACTTAATATTTTTGACCAATCCCTTGTAAGTATTCTATGGTTTTATAATGTATTACGTTGGCACCACTGTTACAGATAGCCAATGATAGCTAACCTCTTTTTAGTAACTTCACATGTATAGAAATAGAAGAGTAAAACTGTTTGGTTGCTAGGAAACCATTTGTTTGACGTTAGTTTTGTAAGCAAAAAAATAACCTCAAAATAGTTAATATTTTAATGAATTATACATCTGTGGAGTACTGTCCGTTTATTAAAATAGATTGCAACACATTGCCCTCGTCGAAATGTATATGGTGAGCATCATCTTTTATTCATAACTTCCATAGGCTGGGCTTTAATGAAACTTTAGTAATGTGTCCTTTCTAACCGACTTCAAAAAAAGGAGGAGGTTATGTATTTGTCCTGTGGTACTATATTAAAACTTGTGTTATTCCGTCTTTATGCCCAGATATCCAACAACGTTAAAAATAAGCAGGAATACAGAAGAATTTGATACGGATGAAGACTGGCCGACAAATAAGCACTGTAAGGACAATTCACAGTCATTCCCAGATAATTTAGAAGCTGTTTATCAAATATTTTTACCTTTCGAGAATAAAGGAATAAGGTAATGATACATATATCGTATAATATATGAAGGTTACAGGGAAAGAAGGGTCATAGCCAAATGTAATAATTTTTGAGAATGTTAAAAAATAATGTTATCGTAGTTTCTTGACCTTGATCCTTTTTACATGCTTTATAAAAAAAACAGCGGTGACCACGATGTTTTTTCCTACAACCATACAAATTATTTTCGAGTCCCATGAATACACAGATCTACTTTACGGTTTCTTGTTTTATAGCCTAAAGCTTTTTGAATTTTCTACTAGATGACATTGTTACCTCAATATTGAAAAAAAAAAACTAACAATGACACTTCAGTACCCTTCATATATTTTATTAAAGTACCAAAATACTTTACCACTGTGTAACTGTACTTCTTCCAGTGGTAACCGAGATTTTGACGGTTTTCTTAGTCGCTCGGACCCCATTAGATGGCTCTACGGAGTGGCTAGACTGTGTAATATTTTATAAATTTTTACCCACAGTAAAATAGTAAAATTTATTGTCATTATCAGAAAAACCGTGCAATCATTTAATACAATAGAAAAATAATTCCAAAAAGTGATGCACGTTTTTTATTCAATTAAACCTTAGACCAAAAGAAAAAAGGTAGACAGAGTACCGCGCTGTCACAAGGAAGCAGGGTAAAGGAAGCTGAATTTGAAATAGGAAGCTGATCGCGTTCCAGTGCGACGCGAGAAACCGAACGCGCTAGACGTCACATTGACAGTATTGTTTATGGTCTTAATATGCCTTCCTGTGTTGTGAAAACGTGTAAAAATAACTCGCTGGCACAAAAAAAGTCTTGCGGGATTACATTTCACAAAGAACTACTTGATTTTAGGTAATTTTAAATTATAAATACAATAAAATTTTGTAATGTACTGTTGGAACACAAAACCTGACGTATTGTTATCGCTGTGACCAGCAAATCGACAAAAATACCCCCAAAATACGGGTGACGTTTGGGTCTGATGGTGTTATTAGGATTAGTAACTTTCGTAATTTGGCCATCGGTTTGATGTTTTGATTTATTTTGAACCTTATAAATAGTACTTAATTTAATTACGATGTGTTATTTCGGAATCCGCTGGATGCGGAAGGCACAGGACCGGTCGTTGTGGCGATGTTTGGGGGAGGCCTATGTCCAGCAGTGGACGTCTTTCGGCTGAAATGATGATGATGATGATGATGATGTGTTATTTCAATGGCTTAAAACTTCAGACACCCCAACTTATTGTAATAAATTGGTATGGCAAGTCATTATTTATTTTCATAAATTATTGTAGAATTTACAACGTATTATTGAAATCACCGAGAACCTCTTAAGGGGTCATTGTACTCATCAGTATGAACAACTTTTACTATGGGACCAACCCCGAAATCGTGATAAAAATCATCTGTTACCTACATTTGTGTTCACATAAATCGACAAAATGTAGGGATCAGCTGATTTTTTTTTCGGGATTTCTGGTTTGGTCCCGTAGTAAAAGTTGTTCATACTGATGAGTACAATGACCCCTTTAGAGGTTTTCAGTTATTTCAATAACACGTTGTAGTGGTGATTTTTGTTGTCATACTTATTCTAATCGACGCGTCCTACTCTGCCCGCCGCACACCCCCGCGGCCATTTTCAAAGGATAATAATATCACTATTATATGATACACGTGATCACGTGTATCACGTATGTATAATTTCTCCGGCATAAACCAGAAAACAAATTGAATAAGGTCTGTTAATGAAAAGTACCTAAAGATAAGATTCCATCATATTTTATATCTAAATTAGATGGTATACCCAGAAGTCGGTAAGAAAAGACAGTACTACCGGAAATTAACACAACACAAAGGTTTTTAGTATTATTCTCTTTTATTAAACGTATTATTAGAAAAATATGTTTTATTTACATTGCTACATATTGTCCTTAATATATAATATTTAATATGCGAAAATGGGGTGAATTTGTTTTCGGTGGCAACATTTTTTACTAAGCACACAGATGCATGGCAACTGCGTGCGACACAAGGTCACGCACACAAGTTTGCAAAGCATGCATCACATCCTTGAACGCTTTTGTTAACACATGCGCCGTCTACCTTTTTTCTGTTGGTCTAAGAATTAAACTTTTACTTACCAAAACCTGTATAGAACGGGACTTAACGCCAATAACGTTCTCTACCAGTCAACATTTGGCTTAAAATGGATAAAAAAAAGAAAGGATAGAAGTGATAATTTTTTCCCCTATAAAGTCAATCGTAATGTTTAGTGTCGTTTCACAGACTGAAAACGTTGCTGAACGACAAGATCGGCGTGCCAGCTAATGTAGAACATGAGCTCCCGTGGCACCCGCCCACTTGTCCCACCGATAAGGAAGCAGCTACTTTTACTCAGAAGAAACCGCAGAAGTAAGTTCTTGAGTAGTCATGTCCACTGTAGATATTGGCTAGTGCACGGTAGGGACAGTCAGATCGATCGCAGCGCACGCTGTGGCAGAAATGTGAAACATATCGGGACTGTGTTTTGTACTCTTGAGTATAATAAATAAAATAAAAAAATATTTTGGGACATTTTACACAGCACCATCTAGTCCCAAACTAAGCAGAGCTTGCAATATGGGTACTAGACAATGGATATAATACTTATATACTTTTTTAAACTACTACTACTATTTTTTTTTATAATGTTCTGTGGTTTTGTATTTAGACGCTAAATTCGCTGTCTTTTCGATGATTTTGAGTTAATGAAGGAAATGGGTCATAAGACTTGGTGGGTTGTGAACTGCATAAACAATGAGAAGAAAAGTTCGTGTAAATTTTACAAGTTTCCTGGAAATTGGAGCAAAGAAAGAAATGGGTACTTAACTGCTGTATAAAGGAAAAAGCATGTTACTTATCCTTATAATTATTACGATTTCACTGATTAGTTATAATAATTAAAAATAATTATATGGAAACAAAGTAACTTTACTGGAAATTAATTTTAGAGAACTTACATTTAAAGATGTTTTAGGAGTAGAGAGTTTCTATAGCTTCAGTTTTATAATACAACCGTGATATTTCAGTTATTTAAGGTTAACAACAGCAAGCGATGTATGTGTTTGTGATTAGGACAGTGGATGGGTAGGTTGATAAGCACGCAAAGGCTAGATACTGCGAGAAGAAATAACTCCACTCTACTCACTCTCACTCAGTCTCACTCACAATCACATACTCTTACTCTATTTGCGTACTATATAAGCGAGATCATACACTTTGGTTTACTTGTATTTATTATCAGGCCACAGATTTTTACCGATGTGGTGTATACGGAGCATCTTCGCCAGAAACTCCTGGAATACGTGGCTGACGGTGACGCTGACGTGATGAATAATATGCAAGACGCAGAGGTCGGACAGCGGATATACGTGGCTATGCAAATGGTAAGATTTATCTTTAATTTTAGTTTCCACCAAGGTTGAGATTTAAAACAATATTTATACTCAGTTATACACAATAATTGGTGTATGTACAATAAATAGTATATAAATAAACAAATAAACTGAAAGCAGGGAAAGGTGGCGAAGCATCGTGAGGCGAGCTACAGCAGCCCTCGGCAACTACATGATAGCCACACAACCGCTCTGTCAAGAGCGAAACGACGTAGAAGAAGAGAAATAAATAAATACACAATACATTTTTTTCAAAAATACCTTTTTGAAATGGCTCTCCGGCCTGGCCGGATTGTACCTCGAAGAGGCCCCTAGGCAATTAATGCAATTTTTAAGCCTACTGTTTTTAGATCTTCCTAAACTATTTCCGTTTTACTATGTCTATTTCTGGACCTGGCAACCGCAGCTGCGATGCCCCGATGCGGGATCCATAAGAGCGTGCCTGCTTTGCCTTGTAAATCCGGATCTGCTTACCTATGGGCCTTGTATTACATCCATCCATATTCCATCATTACACCGCGGGCCTATATCCAGCATCATACTGTGGCAGGCTGAGTGGTCTTGCGTACTTTGTCTGCAGTAAATTGAATTTATAAGATTTGTAGACCATGAAAAAATATATTACAACACCTATAAGTGTGCAAAACCTGCCGCAAACGAATTTAAGACATATTTTTCATGAAATAGAGTAAAAGTTTTCTGATTTAACTTGATATGATCTTCGATCTTTGTTTGATGATGTTTTTACAGCAATATGCTGAGCGGTGGCCGTTTTGCGCGGATGTGACGCATATCTTACCACACTTCTTGGCTCTGTACCTGTATTTGTTGTGTTCTTGAATTTTTTTGGTAATTTTGTGCGTCACTTTTGAAGGAAATTTATATTTCTTTCTTTCCTTTCTTTTATTTCTTTTCTTTCTTCCCTTTCCTTCTTTCTTTCTATGTAAGTCCACTTTCCGAGGATACTGACGTGAGCTTTGTGCTTTCCATTGATTCCAGAAACTGGCACCAAAATGGTTGCTATATACATTATCGTCCCTATACTGGCGAGTTCGTGGCAACAACGTGAACGCTTTACATTGCGCGATGACTGCTAGCCGGACGGTCGAACAGCGCTTTAAAGACATCGTACTGATAACCCTGGCTTCCATATATTTGGAGATGGGGTATTTCGATGAATCTCTTGCAGCTGCCGAAGAAGCTTTCAAAATGAGTCTTTATGAGGTATGTTTTAGGCTTATTTTTCGTTTATCAGCCTGTTTCGACTTGTCCGAGTCCGTAAAGAGTCCGATAGTGACTGCTTACTAGTAAATTAAATATAGTTCCTCCATCTTCGATGTGGCAATTTTTTAATAAATTACTTTTGAAGTGAATTTGTAATACAGCTTTTTTGAAGAAACTGCATGCCTCTTGATGTGAATTCTGATTTCTCTATAATAAAACCTACGGGAATACATAGCTGAGACACAGACATAGTAAAAAATATAGACTAAGTGCTACGAACAATCTAGTGAAGCCAAAAAAAACCATGCTCTTTCGTGTACAACCAGCGCTCACGCGCACTCCATGCACCTGAAGGATATTTGCTTTCGCGATGCTTATTGGTCGATGCCGCGCCATGTGTCCTGAGAGGGGTGAGCACGTTTGAGGTGCACGTGGCTGCGTAAGCGCTGGTTGTACAAGAAGGAGCATAGTTTTTTTTAGCTTCACTAGATTGTTCGTAGCACTTCGTCTATATTTTTTACTATGTCTGTGAGCTGAGATGAATTATTTTTTGTAGAGTTCGACTACCTATCTTTTTTTGTAACACGAAACAAACTTTCCATTACAACATAGGTATTTTTGTTTAGCCATCAACAAACTTCATTCTAGCCGAGCTGAACATGATAAAGAAACATCGCAACACGCACATGTTTCACCTGAAGCAAGTGATCCGTGTGGAGCCAGGGTTCATGGGCGGACTGGCCAGATCAATTCTCTATGGATGGGCTTGTCTGTTTAAACAAGTTAATGTGCTTCAAGAATTGGGTAAGTACTTGTAACCATCATATAAAGTTTTTTGGTCGAATAGCACACACACACACACACACTGTTGTACTGTGTGTTGTTGTACTGTGTTGTTGTTGTGTTGTTGTTCACACTGACAACGAACGTGCGAACTGCACATAGTACACATTCCACGTACATGCATCGTTTTTTTTTGTTTTTTTTTGTTTTCGGGTGGAAATCCTCATGGATACCCTCCGTCTGGGGATGGTGGAGGGGTATGTCGGACTCTTACCGACTAAAACCACACGGTGGCCATCCTCTGCACAAAATAGAGGAGCTCCGGGAACTCCATTGGACCGCGCCGGTGCCCCTCTAGTGCAGCCTTTGGCACATCCCGGGAAAAAAAAAAGGACTCCGCGCCACATACTCCAAAAGTGAAACATCCTACCATGTGTGCGTGATTTGAGAAACGAAACGCCGCATAATGGCGTAGTGTGTGCGTGAGGCACGTATATGAATGAGCCAGATCGGCTTAGTTAAATAAATAAATAAATATCTTTGGGACATTTTTACACAGCACTATCTAGTCCCAAACTAAGCAGAGCTTGTGGTATGGGTACTAGACAATGGATATAATACTTATATACGTTTTTTTTTTGTAAATACATACTTATAATACATAAGCAACATACCCAGACCAACACAAACACTTATGTTCATCACACAAATATTTGTGTCCTGTGGGAATCGAACCCACAACCTCGCTATCAGCAGTCCGACACTCGAACCACTAGACCACAGAGGTCGTCAAAAAGTTAGGGTGCTTCACTTTCGTTATATGTGGCGCGGAGTCCTGCTTTTTTTTCTCGTCCGTGCCCTAGCACAAACCATTTTGATATATCGAAATTTTGATTTGATTTTTTAATCTGAAATACTCCTTTGATACAATATTTATTTAACTTGCTATCTTTGTATAATACAAAGTGCGCATAATGCATAAAATTAAATCAAACCAAAATGTAATAGAATTGTTGTTTTTTATTCAAAAATAGCATACGTTAACGATTCGATATGTCAAAATTAGTCGTGCTAGGTCTACAGTTCGCGTGCGAGCGGCAAACCATCGAGATTATTTGTTTGCGAATAAACGAATACACGCTGAAATTTGAGTCGCTTAATTCCCGAAAGGGGGTCATTATACTCATCATTATGAACAACTTTTACTACGGGACCAACCCTGAAATCGCGAAAAAAAAATCAGTTGGTCCCTACATTTGTGTTCACTTAAATCAATAAAATGTAGGGACCACCTGATTTTTTTTTCGCGATTTCAGGTTTGGTCCCATAGTAAAAGTTGTTCATAATGATGAGTACAATGACCCCTTTTCGGGATTTAAGCGACTCAAATTTCAGCAAGTATAATTGTAACTTGCAAATGTGTCAGTGTTTGTTGATGTTAAATTAACTTTTCGTGAACGGTTGAACGGCCACAGTAGTTCGTTGCGAATTCTATTACGATTCGAAAATGTGGACACGTATGGATGAGGTTTCTCTTAGAAGGTTGATGGAACGATGTCAATTTTTTCAGAATTCAGTGAAGGTGACATTTGTACTCAGGTTGAACCAGGAATGAGTATGGTGTGCGAGAAGGACGGCACGAACTGCCATATCACTAACATTCAGTGCTATGGTGCACACGAACGTGGTGAGTTTGTGTTTTGTTTGAGTATGGACATCTTAGGCAGGGACATGTCGTTGCTTAAATTTTTTTTTTTTTTTTTTTTTTTTTTGGAAAATGGAAAAGTGGCACAAATAAAAAATCTACAAGGTCGATTTAATTTAATTTAAACTACTTTTTTTGAATAATTACGACTTTGTTGATTTGGCACTTTTTCATTTAAGCAGCGATGTGTCGTACATATTTCGTTGCTTATTTATTCCTCTACTTTATTAAAAATCATGCCTTTGGGTTTTCTAAAACAATCTATCAATCTACTCAGCAATATTACTCCTGAAAACACCTATCAATCGGTATTGTATCATTGGACTAAGGACCCTTTTGAATCCCTCCCTCACTGCCTAATTAGATATGAGCTCAACAACGATAATGTTCTGGTCAAATGTTCGCTTACACAAAATTCTAGTAAACTTTTCTAGTAATCGGCTATTTAATCAAAGAAGTAACGTTGTTTAACACCGGTCTTTGTATTGCGTGTTTATTGAAATATTTAATTGAACTTAGAATTGCAGAAATAGAATTTTGCACTGTGTAATTTAAAAAAAAACATGTGTGCTATATTTTTTTATAGTATTGGATGGCGAAACGAGCTAAAGACCCACCTGATGTTAAGCGGTAACCTTTGCCCATAACAACTGCAATACCACCTAGGCTGTTGCCTAAATGGTACCGCAAGTCGGTTCGCCAAACTGAGACATGAAGATGGAAAGTCTCATGTGATTGTAATTTCACCCGTACCCTTTAGACCGAAACACAGCAATGCAAACATCACTATTTGGCGGAGAAGTAGGTACGGTGGTAGTACTTCCCCGGACGAGTTCTTTCACAAAGGAGCTCTACTACTACTAAAATACCATCGATTCTGTCCTTTTGTTTAACTTTTAACGATAACAAGTTTTTTGAATCCTTCAATATCTTGTCTTGCCTAACATTTTAAATACTGTGTAGTCATATTTTAAATCTTGCAACTAACACCACTTAAAATGTACGTAACACATTCCTTCCTAATTGTCGCAGAAAGCAGCACTTTAGTCAGAATGCTTGAACTAAAAGACGATAATATCCAGGGTACGTCGGTGGAAGACGTGAATGATGGGCTCTTCGACCACTTCCTACAGGATATGCCGAAGGATCGCTCCGATAAGGCGGCCCATCAGAAAAACTTTGAAGCAATGATGAAGACCGTTGGCAAAGAGTTGAAAGGTTGCGGGAATAGGGGCTGCGCAAGTAAAATGATTTATTTTATTTTATTAACCTTGACCTATACATTAGTGTCTTGTTTTTTAACTGTATGATATTATACAAACGATTCCACGTTTCTGACAAGAATGTACCTAATAATTTTGTTTAAAATGTCCGCTTCCTTACTGCCAAAATTAATATGACTTACCTACAATGATTTTACCCTACTACATGGTATAATAAGATGTTTCACCAGGTAGTCTCTTCCCGTGACAGCTAGGTCACGTGATTGCCTCCGTACTACGTCATCGGCCGTGGAGCCAATAGCGGGCTGTTAGCGTGACACTTGTCAGTTTGATGTGCTGCCACTTTGTGAAAATAAATTACCCGAGCAAAATGCATTTTTTCATTTACTTGCTTCTATATAGAATCACTTTTGAACTATTTATTTTATACAGTTTCTTTTAATAACTAATTAGATGAATAACACGAAATAGTTAGGCTAGTTACGAATTTATGTTATATTCATTATGAACAAAAATCTTAAGTATATTGAAGATATCAATCAATGGCAACACTGATCGTGACGTAGCTTGGAGGCATCGCGCTGTCATCGCGGGAAGAGGATACCTGGTGAAACATCTTATTATACCATGCCCTACTACATATAGAATCTTGACATATTTTGTATGCAGATTATGTCAAATTCTTATCTCTACTCTAGTAAGGCAAATCGTGGTGGATAGATTGGATATTAATTTTGGCCGTAACTGTACAACTTTTCGAAGAAAGTTAATTCTGTCAGTATCAAAGACTCTATTGAGTGACAACGTTTTTGGTGACTTTAAACAAACCAACGCGGGAGCTAACCCTACCACAAGCTTGACGTGAAAAGTTTGCGGTGGATGCCGTGCTGCCTTGATGTCGTTTCCGTTATCTAGTATAGTGTGTTTCTAGGACTGTCGGAAACCAAACCGACCCAAAGTGTTAATAATAATGCCCTCCCGGCTGAATTTCGGTCACGGCGGTTAATCTCAACGGAGAGTAGTCATCTGCGTGGGAGTAGATAGTGTGTGCGCAAACACAGGTGCACTCTCTATTCCCTCCCTCACACTCATAATTCGATGGGATGGCAATCCGACACGACCGGAGAGAGATCAGGCGCAGGATCGACGGCTTTACGTGTTCTCAGAGGCGCGGGGGTGTATCACCGCCAACTTCTTAACTCCGTGCTGCTACTGAAAAAAAATCTTGACAGAAAAATCTTAACACTTTTTGCCCGACTCTGGAATCAAACTCAGGACCTCACGATCTGCTGTTGAACTTGTCAGCCTAGACCAACGAGGCAGTAACCCAAAGTATTATGTTAACGTTAAATCGTAAAATCGTAAACGGTACGCTCTTCATACATTTATTTATTGCTTATGCATCTTAACCTAAGTTCCCTTCAATATGGTTGACCTAAGCGATGGCTGATACTCGCGTCATGCTCGTGAACGGATGCCGTCTACCGGGACTGGAGCTCCTACATACTATCTTTTGTTTATTTCTGACATTAACCTACATAATGTAGGTTAATGTCAGAAATAAACAAAAGATAGTAGATAGTATTATATTCAAATTTTTTTTTTTTTCATATTTTTTTTTTAATTTATTTGAATGAATTTGATGTAATAAAAAATAACCTATTTTAAAAAGAGTATATGTATCCATGGAGTTTCTTGCCGGTTCTTCTCCATAGGACCCACAATTTAGAACCGTGCAACTAGTGACGTCGCCTGACGTTTCAAAAGTTCCTCTAATTAGGTTTATTTGAAATAAAAATCATTTGAATTTAAACCGCGTTTAAGTACGAGGTGAGGTGAATGTCGTTATCATATCAATAGATATCAAACTTGTTTTGACACATTTTGTAATGAGGCACGGATAAGCTACCCTTATGGTACATCCAAAGGTCAATGTCCGTTTTTCGGACCAAAAATAGACTATTGTAAGCCGATGATAATAACTTTTGTGACTTTTCATGCTTATCTATGGTTATGTAGGGCTTTCATAGCCATGAATTAGGCCATAAATAATTCTACTTTAAACTTTTGTATTTTATTAAGGTATCCAGCCAGAAGACTTGGCATTAAAAGAAGAGGATTGCACCTATCAGCATTTAGAACTAGGATACTGGCTGCACATCATCAGTTTTAGACAGTTGCTCAGTGACTCAGATTCAAAGTAAGACTTCTCTCAATTATTATATTTATTTATTTATGTACACACAAAATATTTTATTATAGAAAACATACAAAACAAACACTTGAGCACAAAGGTACTGCTTATCTCTAAAATAAATTTCTTCCAGCAGACCTGCGACAAAAAAGAAGGATAAAAGAAAGACGTAGACACAGTGTGTGACATTAAAAACATACTAAATATAAATATACTTACGATAATAAATTATAAACTACGTATACCTATACTAATCAAAATATAGGTATATAATAAACTAGCAGCCCGTTCCGGCTTCGCACGGGTATTTAGGAAAAAATTCAAAAATTATAAATTTTACGCATATAATATACACTCACACACAGACACCCTTCTTTTTGCGTCGGGTTAATAAGAAAGAGTACATTATATAGAAAGTTTAGATTTTAATTTTTTTTTGTCATTATTTTTTAATATTCGATTATTTCATTTTTATTTCTACTGTTTGTAAAAAGATCATAACTACAAACAAAAGCCATTAAAATTAAGTCAGAGCTTCCCTGTAGGGGCTGGCCAGAAAACCTACACGTGTGTCTGACAACTCCTTGGCCCTCTGGACACGTCTGGAGGGAACGGCAGTTGTTAGGCCAGTGCATCCTCGGTACTGGCAATGGAATCCTTTCGAAGGATTAACTTTCGGGGGATCTTATTGCCTGCGAATGTTCTGGTACGGGAGGGGCCTCATGGGGGCCAATGGGGAGTTGCTCCACATGTCCCTCTGATGTCAGCAGAGGGCACAGTGGAGGAGCAGGGGTGGGCCCAGTATGCACTCACCCTGCCACTGGGCAGGCAGTGGGGGGACTGTCCTTCCCTGCCCCCGTCGATCTCGTAACCCCAGGAGTGCCCGCTGAGAAGTGTTCCCGCGCCTCTTGGGACCGAAGGTCTTGGCTTCACCACCCGGACCGCGAGGAAGAAAACTAATTCTATAAAAATTACGGGAGGATGGGGCCTGCGAGCAGTAGACTCAGGGTAGTCTGCTGCCCGACCTGCAATAGTTAGCCGAGCGGAGTGAGCAGCCACCACGCGACTTTTTTCTAATACTTACATTTTTGAACTCGTGATATCTTTCGAATGGAATGTCCGAATTGAATAATTCAAAAAGTTATACAAAGGTATTGAAGCAGTCTTCAGTATAAAGTAATTTATTTTGATAAGGATTAATACCAAGGTACAAATAAAGAGCCTTTTCTAGCGGCGGCATTTCAATTGTTTTAAAAAAAATAAAAGAACACTTATTGAGACATAACTATAACAGTTAGACATATGCTGTCGCGACATTTTTTGTAGATAATGACGGGTTTTGCAAAGTTTTAGTACATTATCTTATTCTATCATCAATAGTTTTAGCAGCGCACGCGATGAAAGGAATTTTATAGGTATTTTTTTTACACCTTGGGTTACATTATTGGAGTTTTAGTAAGGATCCCTAATTTTTTTGAAAATATAATATAGCCTATGTCACTCGGAGATAGTGTAGCTTTCCAACGGTGAAAGAATTTTTTAAATCGGTCTATTAGTTTCGGAGCCTATTCAATGCAAACAAACAAACAAACAAACAAACAATCAAATCTTTCCTCTTTATAATATTAGTATAGATAAAAAATATAACATTATAATCAACACCGAGAAAATAAACAACTTATTAAATTAGACAATCAATGTACTGAGGAAAGGTAATGTTCTTTGACATTTCTTGAACACAGATATAGTTTTAAAATCGCGTATTTTATATTAGCTTGATCTTATAGGTTTTCATCTCATAATTTCAAGATACTTCTCTGTTTAAAATTTCTTAAACACAGTTCGACAGTTTGCCAAATAGGTCTATAGATGAACTCCGTCTTCTTTTACAGTCAGTGGCTGGTTTTTTAGATGGTATTTGACCAGAAAATGCCACACTGTATTTATCTCTCCGTTACCTATACCTACTGAGAGAGACCTACTGGTCCTCCCGGGAACAGGCTAGGGACATTGGGCAAGCAAGTAGTTGAGTGGTTGCAATCGCAACCTTACTAGCGTCGATGAAGCCTCACTGCCTAGATTATCCTTGCAGCGACCAACTTGTGTCCGTAACGGATTAAGCAACTTGCAAATTAGCTACTCCAATAATTTACTGTTATAATAATATTATGTAAGGGCATATACTATTATACAACGAAGAGAAACCCCATGTCCGCATAACTTTTCGTGGATTTTACGAATTAATTGTTGATTTCAGCCCAAGGTAGTGCTCATCATAATAACAGTCTGCAATTAATTATCAATTCATTTCTTATTCAATTGTTTTTGATTTTTTCTAACCGGTCCTTATACAAATCTATAGACACTGCTTTAAATTACACCGAACCTTTGTTCTCAGGCTACCATCAGAAATCACCTTAATGACACCATCAAATAAGAAGATTCCAGAGTGTCGCATAAGCATAGATCCGTCAAACGATTTCTTCTTAGAAAGACTCATGAAGGTTGACACTGAAGGTTGGGAACCCATGCTTAGCTTGATGCATCAGTTTGCAGAGATGTTCAACTTTTATGATTACGTCAGTCTAGGTGCTAAGATTGCGAAATATGTGGAGTTGGTGAGTTTCGGTTTTTTAATTAAAATGCAGTTTATAGTTACAGGCTTTATTTTTATTTATAAGTAGATCTTTAAATCAAAATTCCAGAGTAAATTTTCCACAGTTCGCAAAAAAATCTATCCAACAACTACTACATCTACCCAAACAATTTTTTTTGTACTTAGCACGTTTGTCTTCTAGGATTTCCCATACAAAAACCTGATCAGTATGGGAAGCCAAAAAAAAATCGAGTCATGATTACTATGAAAATTGTTCAGTTATATTGGTAGAATTCGTCAAAATGAAATCAAATACAGTACGTGTAATATAACTGTGCCGCTGTTAAGTGAGAAACAGGTGGCTGCGCAGTAGTCAATTTTATAACCAAATTAGTAGCGCGCATGCGCGGTAATGGCGGCAAGACTGATAGGTTGTTCATCTGAGTGGCAAGACGGCAGGGGAACGCATGTTCTCGCTGTCTCAGTCGTTTGTTAATGTTCGATGCATCCTTATGACCTGCTCACACTTATTACGCTACTGTACCTGAGCGGCCTTTCGCAAGGAAGGCCGCTCAGGAGGTCTACTCGCGTTTGACGATATTCGATTAATCGTACCATTCATCGCACAATTTGCTGCTCTGGTCAAGCATCGTTCCCATATCGCGCACGATGATCGTGTTTTGACCATTTTTTCTTTGATCTCCGGGCAATTTCATAGGACTACGAACCGTAGTCTAATCTTTATTGTGCCTTTTTTCTGTGCCTATGTTTATTGTGAAGGGATTAGTCGGAAAGAAAATTCGTACATCGTTCGTCGTTCGTAAACGCGAGTAGACCAAATTTTTTTTACCCAAGATAGAATGCGGACGGAGAAATTTGAGAACTTCAAAAATGAATAATATCCCGTTCATATAAGGTCCAAAATCTTTCATCAAAATCAGGGAGAGCCGGTTTTCTGAGATAGCATTACCGAGAGCCCGCTGTCCCTTTCCTGCATGTATGGACACCCTATGGAAAGAGACAAAGGGCTCCCAAATCATCGGACCGAATATTAGTCATCCGTCCGCTTTCCAGCTTGATATATAAGTTCCTTGGAGTAGACTCCCTGTTATCAGAGCGGCACAGTTATATTACGCGTATTGTACATGCGACTATTGTTTAATTGTCGCATATATTTGATTTAATTCAGGGGCTCGTAGCGAAACAAGGTTAAGCTGCACTTGCCGCGGTCAGTCTCTGGATGGGTGACCGTTTCGTTACACATCGAGACCCCTCCGTGCCTCGGAGAGCACGTTAAGCTGTCGGTACCGGTTGTCATACGAATATCTATGGCAGTCGTTACGGGTTAATCAGATGCCTGAAAGTCTGACAACTAGTCTAACCTCCGAATGTCAGTATTACCCAGTAAAAGGGTTGCGTGGGTCTGATGGCAGTCGCTCCGTGTAAAATACTTATGTTCAGCCGCATCTGGCTAGACTGGAAGCCGACCCCAATACACGCTGAAATTTGAATCGCTTATTTCCCGAAAAGGGGTCATTGTACTCATCATTATGAACAACTTTTACTATGGGACCAACCCTGAAATCGCGAAAAAAAAACAGGTGGGCCCTACATTTTATTGATTTAAGTGACCACAAATGTAGGGACCAACTGAATTTTTTTTCGCGATTTCAGTGTTGGTCCCATAGTAAAAGTTGTTCATAATGATGAGTACAATGACCCCTTTTCGGGATTTAAGCGACTCAAATTTCAGCATGTATAATTGGGAAACAGGCTCGGAGGATGATGATGATTTGATTTAATTCTGTATTCAGTTCGAGGTTGTTGTTGTGACCGCAGCACCCGCAGTGCTGGGCGGGCGCGGCGGCGGCGGGGTGGTGGTGCGGCGCGGGGGGGCGCGGCGCGTGCGCGGCGCGCTGCCTGGCCGCGGCGCACGCGCACGCGCCCGCGCAGCACGCGCCACACGCCGCGCGCGCACTCACCGCTCTGCTGCAAATGTACGTCACATCATGTTATTGGTTGGCAGGAAATTTCGGAAAGATCGTGTTGTAGATTCCTATTACTTTCCAAAGAATCATGGCGAATTTACTACAAAAAAATAAATATTTTTAGAGAAGTTTTAATATTGAACCTTATACAAGGTGTTGATCTGTAATCGTGCCATATTTCTAGATCTGATGATAAATAATGTACTTAGGCACCTAAAAATACTTTAAAAAATCTACGATTATTTAATACCTAAATTTTCACTTAGAAACATAGCGAGGGTTCGAGAATAAATCCCGAACGACTCGGAAAATAAGTCATCGGCGCCATTGTCAAAGGGTGGAAATACCTGCAAATTGTTTTGGTGGTGTCGCACTCATCGTTTTTGTGTCGCACGTGACACACGGGGGGAATTTGTTTGTTTACAAATAGGTATTTAACAAAAAAACATTTTTTTTGGTATTGATATTTTTACTGATTCGTGTTCAGTATCAGTGGTATAGTCACCTCCTTAAATATGGCACGAATGCAGAGCAACATGTTGTAGGTGCGGCACGCTATGATGGCGTTTTTGACGTTTGCTTGCTCATGAAAATCCGTAAATATTGACAGCTACGTATGAAAGAACAATTGCCGTACTTTATTGTCAATAGTGATGCACTGCTACAGCAATATATTATTCAAATTCTATTTATTTCTACTGTTTTTTTATGTATGTCACAGAAAATTTGATTAAATAGCGATTAAACAAAATAATATTTTTTTTCATTGAATAATTTGATAAATTATTTACTTTATGTAGATATTATTATATTATTCATAATAGCTAGTTGGAGTTGGTCAAAGTAATAAACCTGGTCCCAATCGCTAATAATTTGAAATGTGTTACAACACTATTGGAAAATGTCAAAAACGCCTTCATAGCATGCCGCGGGTATAGTCCCTAAAGAACAACTTTCGGCATTTAAAATATTTTTATAACCCTGAAAAAATATCTTATGTTTAAATAAATCATTTGAAATTGAGCTCATGCCTGAACGCGTCATACAATACAGCCAGCTGTCAATTTAGTTATGTTCCTGAAATAATCTCAATGATAACAAAGGAATGATTTTTTTATTATTTCGGATTTAAAAATATATTTTAAATGCCCAAAATTATTATAAAGGGACCAAGGATCAATAATAAAACTATTCCAACCTTTCTAAATTTTGCTTTTTTACAAATCAATGTATGGATTTCGCCATGATTCTTTTTGTTTCTTCGAGTGTTAATGTGTAATAATGGTGGATTACTAAATTTTAAATGTTTGTTAACATGTATAAGTGTGGGTAAATGGTACAAAGTTGAAAACGTTTCTTTCGTATTTTCTCATCATCCCCTCAGAAACCTAGTAAAGTTTCCATCACTTTACTGAGTAAACTAAAAACGTGGCTAAAAGGTCTTAGCAACCAGGCCATAAAACTACGCAAAAAAACATGTTATTATTCTGTGTATTTATACCCACCTTGGAGCAAGTACCTATGAAGTCGTAGTAATGAAATAAGCAACGATCTTTTGTCTTACACAGACAACAATGTGACAGAAGAAGATAGATATCTTCAATCGGTATGGCCTTCAAATGTCATGTCACCGTTTTTTCGTCAAAATTTGTACTAACGAGTCACTAATCCGATGACTACATCCATAAAAATGGCGATACCCAAAAAAATATAGCTTCATTCCGTTTTTTTCCTCATAAAGACAATACAACAACATATCTTTATCTCTTTCTAACACATTGTGACGTTTATGCAATAGAGTCCCGCCGATGGAGGAGCAGTTCAGTTTATTACTTCTACTCCATATGTACTTCCTCCAAGATAACCACAGACCAGTAAGCCTAAAGGCGCACATCAGCCGGATAGCCGTGATAACACTGCATAACTTCGACCAATATTTGCATAAGAGCGGCGCCGCTGCCAATTGGTATATTTCTCCGTCAGCGAGCGGCACCAATCATACCACCAAATTTTTGAGCTGACCAATCATAGCGCGCTGTCCACCCCTTGTACCCTCAACTCCCCAACATTTTACGATTGTGTTCTTATGCAAACTTTGTTAATGCAGCGTCTTTATGCTTATTGGTCTGTGATTATACTGCTTAATGTCATTGATGTATGTATGGGAAATAAGTGGAAGCAGACTTTTCAGCTTAACAAATATTAGTATTATGTTTACAGACAGAAAAAGATAAAAGATGCTAAAGAAGTCGCATACCTCTCTTTCTACACTCAACCGAAGAGTAAGATAGAAGCGTTCCTAGTGGGAGTGTCACATACATACTTGGTAAGTAAAAAATAAAACAGAAAACAACGTCTATATATAATCTTTAATTCTTCATGTCCTAAGCACCGAGACATTTATCTTTATCGTCTTACATCGGTATCTCAGTTAATGAACTAATAATTGCGAACTTACTTTGGGACCAAACATGAAATCGCAAAAAAATATTGCTGTTTCAAATATTTTGTCGAGCGACTTCACGAAGATTTTGACTTCCATACCGTAGTGATAGATACACAACGTTTTTGTAAGGGGTGCATTTAAAGAGCCTCCACGAGATAATTGATCGTCCGGCGCACCCTGGGCACTCAGCCGCGCTACCAACCTGCTGATTGGACTAATATTTACACCACGACATGAGCTATTATCATTATTTAGCTCATGTCGACACGACAGAAGAAGGGAAGTCAAAATAATTTTTATGTTTAACCACCCGTATTTCTTACGAAAAGTTATTCAGTTTCATTAAAATTTAATTTTATCATTTAATTTAACACCACCTTTAAAATTTGTCGCATGTATTTGATTCCATCCTAGTTTAATGGTCTACAATACAATACAAATCCTCTTTATTGCACAACAAGATTATATTAATTTCTTAAATAACTACTTATGCGCTAGTGTACAACTGGCGGTCTTATCGCTCCACGGCGATCTCTTCCAGACAACCATTGAATGGACTGGAATGTCATGGAAGAGACAAAGGGTAGTTACCGGTGCACTTAAATGATATCGGAAACTTAACTAATTAAACTAACTTAACTAGTAAAAAAATATAAAAAAATATGCCAAAATACAACAACTTACCTACATGAAGTTGGTGCCAGATATTTATTCCCGAACGTAGCTTTTCAGTCTTCATTCTAATCAAACTACCTCTGCGTTCCAACTCCCGCTACCGTCTCCTGAAATCATAATGGAGACCTTGTCAGTAAAACTGCTTTCGAGCAAAATATGGCTGTATTAAAATTCTCTGTGCCATCGCATTTTTATTACACAAATATGACTGGTTGAACAAGGGACTTATTGAAAGAAGATGTTCAGTACTGATTCTCATAAAAAGGTTGAAATATTTTGCTAATTGATTTCATCAATTACTATTGACACTGTTCCGCACTAACAAATCGAAGTTGCATGCGGTGTGGTGATGCACCTAGCACGGCAATGTCCATCGGTCGCTATTTCCACCCTCTCCGCCTTTTTTACTAGCCAGCAGACCTCTTGTCTGTCAGAGAGTGCGCGAGCAATTTAACTCCAGTACGCGTGATTTCATCAACACAACCTATTGCTGTCTACTGCTGGGCATAGGCCTCTCCCAGGTTGTGCCTCCGCCTTCCGCATCCAGTCCCCCAGCTGCCTTCTTCAGGTTGACGGTCCACCTGGCTGGTTTGTCGATTCGTAGTCGTGGAGACTACAAGGACTCGTCTGCTCCACGTTTGATTTATCGTGGATATTTTTTTTCATTATTTGTACGCAAATTCTTCTATATTCTTTAATAAGTGTCCCATCGTTCGTCCTCGTCATACTGTATAATGTTGAACCTTTGTTATTCTCACAAATTTATACAAAATATTAGGTGAGACAATACAGTTGGTTATCGGATTTCTTAGCGATATTGTTGTAATAGGCCAGCGTGGTGGACTAAGGCCTTAATCCTTCTCACTCAGAGATGAGGCCCGTGCCCAGCAGTGGGACAGTAATTGGCTGGTTATGTTATGTTTCAATACACCAAATACAAATAACTCGAAATAGGTATAACTTTACGGGGTGGGATAGCAATCAAAAATACCTTTTGAGCGCCCATGAGCCCATGGGTCAGTTTCTTCCCACTTCAAATATTTTTAGCCGTCTTCCTTCGGACTACCCTGTATGGAATTATTTCCACCGAACGGCTCGCATCGCATCAGATCGGAAAGGATACGAACGGATGCGGCGACAGCCGATCGCGTCCGGCAGGATGTCGACGTATACGATACGGAGACAATCGCGCATCGTAACATACTTTCGGCTACGATCGCGTTTCGTGGAAGACGCCCGCGGTCAAGCTACTGTGCGCAGCTTGGTAATATAGACTTAAATACTGTGTACACGATTTAATATAGTTTAAAGATTGTAAAAAGCGTACCGATCCGATGCGATGCGAGCCGTTTGGTGGAAATCATCCTTTAATCGTAAGATGATTTAATTTGTGTTATTTAAACCAGGACATATAAATTCAATTCAAATATTAACAGGCGGAATACGAACCAGCAGTGTGGATGTACCGTTACGCCCTCAACTTCGAAGATAAATTTCTCCCAGCGAAGGCCTGCCTGCATGCAACAATGTGTCTCATGCTCTTCGGAGACGCGGCCAAGGCGAAACCTAAACAAAACTGAATAAATACGACAATAATGATGTTACGTGGTCTACGTTTAATAATTTGTATGACTGAGGCTTTTGCTACCGATCAAATCATTTAGGCCTAAAACAGAAGTAGCGGTTTCAGCTTGAGATTTAAAAAGAAATTGCTATTTAGAAAAACTAGGGATTTTTTAAAATTCCTAGTAATGATAAAATAAAATCAAAAATTAGCTTGATAGCTTGACTATCTTATACCATTCGATTATTGCAGGGTTTTTGATGATAAGAATATTAATGTTGACACTGCGAATTCCGTTTTAGGCCTCACAGAACTAAGTGTTAATGTAACAACGATTTTTATTAATATAATTAATCTGTAATTCCGATTGTTGTCCCGCCGTTTACTTACGTACGTATAGCTTATTTATTCCGCTTCTCAGTACACTTGCATTGCGTCCTGATCGAACAAAAATATTGGTACTTGCAGTACATTAAGTGTATGTTTATAGATTTCTGTGACACAAAGATACTTATTCTAAAGCCATGTACTCACTCATAAATTTCTTTGAACGACACGGTTGCATCATCGAGTAAGTAATTAATAATATTTTGATTTTAATATTAATATTTTATTAACATTAATATTTTAATGGCAAAGTGTATGTTTCTGGGTGATATCTATGTTGTCATGTTGTTTCCTGTAACCTTGGAGGAAGAACCTAGCTTGGAGTCGTAGTAATGAAATAAACACTTCTCATATAGCTGTTATCTTTTGTCTTACACAGGCAGCAACGTGACAGAAAGTGATTGATATCTACAATCGGTATGGCCTTCTAATGTAATCGTTTTTTCGACAAAATTTGTACTAGCGAGTCACCAAACTGGTAACAGAATCCAAAAAAGATGGCGTGACTCAAGAAAAAATGCCTTTATTATGATTTTTTCCACATAAAGAAAGTACGGACAACACACTGTTGTCTCTTTCTAACATTGTGAAGTATGACGTTTATTCAATAGAGGAGTCCCGCTTATGTGGGGGCATGTCAAGTTATTACTACTAGGTACTCCAGGGTTTTTCCTCCAAGATCAACGGTGTTTATCGTGAATACATGGCCTAAATGTATCGTCAAGACGTAATTTGTTGTGACCTAGTTATAAGTTAAAAGCAGATGATTGTGAAATTTTATACCTCAGCTTGCCTCACCATGGCTTGCTACTTTTGGTACAACCAAAAGTAACAAGCTATGGTGAGGAAACCTCCTTTTCAATTGGATAGTTTTTGCCACTTTTTTGAATTAATAGAAATCTATGGGATCATCGTTGTGGCGATGCTTGGGGGAGGCCTATGTCCAGCAGTGGACGTCTTTCGGCTGAAATGATGATGATATGGGATCATAATATAATATGACAAATATTTCAGGTAATTATGTGAGGAGCTCTTTGCGCTCTCAAGCCTACGCCCAAAACCTTGTTTATTTATTTTATTTATTTATTTAAACTTCATGCAACATGTGTACATAGGCGGACTTAATGCCTTAGGCATTCTCTCCCAGTCAACCTTAGGGTGATACAGAGATGACAAGGCAGGTGCAATATTGATTCACGACACAAAACAAGATGAGAAATAAATTACCACTAAAATAATAGATAAACATACATAGGTATATATATATAACATACAATAAGTACTAAATATATATAATAATATACTATTATAGTCATAGATAAAATACTAATGAGATGGTTCTGCCAAAATTTTATCTAGAAAGAACTTCCGAACTTTCCTTTTAAAAGAGTCCCGACTGGTGGCCATCCTAAGCTCGAGAGGTAGCTCATTCCAAAGAAGAATTGATTGAATATGAAAGGATGAGTGAACAAAATTAGAGCTATGATAAGGGCAATGTAGAAGACGATTATTAGAAGACCGTAGGTTTCTTGTGTGTGTAGAGCATAAATATTGAAAGTGGGGAGTTAAGTAAAGAGGGGGGAAAGGAGAATTAAGTAAAGAAAAAAGCGTAGTCAAAGCACGTACTTGTCTCCGCTGACGAATGGGCAACCATTTAAGTTCAGACCTATATGAAGAAACATGATCAAACTTTCTCAGGTTGTAAATGAACCTGATACAGTTGTTTCAGTTTTTTGGTCAATTCTTTTTGAGAGCGAGTTGAATAAATCAGTTTAATTATTATTTTACAAGAGCATACTGTACCAATTATTGAAAGAATTGAACTTTTTTATTATTAGTTGAATTAATTTCTGCCTATGAGAACAAATATTGAATCATTCCTTTGTTGTCGTGCTCATGTTTATACAATGGACCGTTTTTTTGGTTATTACTAGTCATAGTTTCCTTTATTTTTGCGTAAAATGTTTAAATTTCTCGCTGTTTGTACAATAAATGAAAGATAATATTGCTTAAGACATATTAAGATAAGAAGTACCTACATCTCGTTGGAACAAAGAAAACCTCAATTAGTTAAAGTGAATTTTGTTGGTTAGGTATTTCCAAGTTACCCAATATTTTCCTGTTTGTTGCAGTTATATTTGATTAGACGTGTTTTCTTAATTCAAATAAACTTGTCGGTTACAAAATTGCATTTTCGTGTTTTATTTCAAATATTAAAATCTAAAAGAGTCTATTACTGAACCTATCTGCAAAAATAAAAGAAAAGAAAAATATCAGTAAAATATTTTAATGTTTTCATAATAATCTTGGCGTCCTAAAGAGAGACTTTAAAGAACCGGTAAAAGATACAATGGTGTCCATTCTCTTGTTCTAAAACTAAACTTATTTTAAACTATCGCTCTCTTTTACTAAT
Organism: Asteroscopus sphinx; assembly: GCA_949699075.1. Classification (NCBI taxonomy): domain Eukaryota; kingdom Metazoa; phylum Arthropoda; class Insecta; order Lepidoptera; family Noctuidae; genus Asteroscopus; species Asteroscopus sphinx. The sequence continues at coordinate 24,092,056 of OX453007.1, forward strand.
AGGAGATACAAGAAAGGGATGGCAACAATATTAGGGCTGTCAAATTAGTCTGAATTAAAATTTCCATAAAAGTTTAATCGTGATCTCGGAACGTGTCGACTAAAATACAAAGAAATGCAACACGTAAACTAAATTGACAGCATTAAATTTTTTGCCATCCCTTTCTACAGTGATAGTTTAAAATAAGTTTAGTTCGTGAACAAGAGAATCGACACCAATGACAATTAAACAACGAAAAGACCGCTTTCACACTGTCTACTACGTCTCTCTCTATTCAACTGCAGAACTGTGGCACATTTGTTTTTTCTTAAATCAACGTTTAGGAGTTAAAGAAATGCTATAAGCGTGATCAAGTCGTGAATGTGAAAGCGATCTTCATGTAATAAGTAAAAGTTTTAGGTCTGGACAACCACACTTCTAGCACCCCTTAACAAGTTATCTCATCAAAAACATAAATGTGAAAAAGGGGCCAAGCTCGGTACAAAAGAAGTGAAGGATTGTTAGCTTCGCTGATAAAACAATTGATATCTAAATGAAGACCGGCGAAGTACATGTCTGACCACGCACTGGGTAGGGTTCCGTAGTCAGTACAGGCTATAGATAGAAGATAGATAGAATATACTTTATTGTACACCATGAAAATAGTAGTAAACAAGAACAATGTATAAATTATGGGTACATGGGCGGTCTTATCGCTAAAAGCGATATCTTCCAGACAACCTTTGGATGGACAAAGAACACTAAGATCTAGATAATGGGGGCAGTGCTATACAGCATTCTTACAAGACATCTGAGCCCAAACTCGATGTGTTTAAAATATACTTACTAAGTTAATTTTGCAGGTAATTTAAACGGAGTTTGTATGAATTACAGACTCAACTACATAGTTGGTCGACTGTTACTCGTAAACTAGACAAGCCTACTCATCTGTGGTAGTTTTCCTTTTGACTACCTACGTTATATATACTACTGCCGTGATTTTTTTTCACATATCCAAAAGCTCACAGCAGGCAGCAGCAGCGCAGCAGGCAGGTGTTCGGCAGGTGAAACAAAAATGTACACTTTAAAGCTTAATTCAAATAAATAAAAAACCAAGATTTTATTTTACCAATTTGTCTGCGTATCAGGGTTCCTTGGTGGCTATGGAACCGTAAAAATGGGAGCCAAGTTCTATGGAGGTTCCTTTAATTATTGCTGCTTGAGTTTTCTACGTATTGTAGACATTGGGTTTCCTTAGTAAGATTTATTCCTGTCATCTTAATTTATCAATTGCCACAGTAAAACTAATTGAGATTCTTACGTGGAAAATTACTGGCTTCGATTCCCACGCGGTGTATCAGTTTAAAAAAATCTTTGAATGCAATTTTCATTATTCTAAAATCGACATCGTGGTTCCTTATAATCTAATTCATATAGCATAGTTAAAGATTTCTCCTCACTGACACATTGAAATGAATCATTCTGTATAAACCTTGGCAAGTTTTCATAGTTAATAATTATTTGCATGAACGATGCAACCGTTGAAACTTAAGCTGAACACACATAATCACAGATATTTCCGAACTTGTCTGGGCACACTACCGTCTATCTTTATGTAAATATAAGAGTCCCTTCACAATAGCGTTTCTCCCAAGAGTCCCAAGTGATTTTTTCCCCGTGAAACCAACCTCCAGCGTAGGTTTTCGAAAAACGTATGCGCAGCGCAGAAGCGAACACGTCACGTTGTCGCTTGTAAGCTGCGCTTGTAAATGAAAAAACCAAAACGATATCGCGGTCGTTCGGCGTCGCGTCACAAAACACCGAGGTTACAGAAGCAAATCTTCCTACAATGCGCGCTCGAGCAACGCACACAGACATCGCTCACGGACACGAAATCTCAAAACACGTTGAAACTGTGGCTAGAACAATTCGAGCTTGAGTGCCACCCGCTGTGTCGCTGTGTGTGTTACACAGCTTAGCAGTACATACATGAGCTTGATTTCCGTAGGTATTCTCGGTGTTTTGTGGTCGTGTGACGCTAGCGCGACAATGCGACGACGCGGCGGCGTCTGCGATGCGCATACACTTATTCTTTGAAATAAGCAGTACCTTTGTACTAACTACTTTTAATGCTGTCTCCTTTCATATGTTATTATGTGTACTATCAGCAAACTTTCCGGTGAACCAACACTAAGGCTAAAATCGCTTGCGCTCAGTGTTCGACAGCAGCCGTAGGTATACACGTACGTGTAATGTAGCAGGATTCGTTCAAGGGACTTTGTCGACAAAGTGTATCACCGGGGAGGATCGTGACTGTACATAATTAATAAATGCCTATGCTAGAGAAACGCTAGTGTGAAGGGGCTCTAAGGTGTGAGCAAATCTAATCGCATTAGCGTTAGTAAGAGTTAGCACCGAAACCACAGGAATAAGTAGGTAAGTACCTACAAAGCAATACAACTTTAGTTTGATATGAAATTAGATATTTAGTAAGTTAAGACCGGGCTTATATTTGCGATTTGCTAGAACTAGTACCTAGGTCAAAATATGAATTAAAAAATCCAAAACATTCTAGGAAGGTACAAGAATTATGTGATGATCTTCCCACTAGACTATCGAACAAGCAAACTGAAAATATGGGTCTGGCCCCTACATATTTAATAGGTACATATTTTTAGTAGCACAAACAATGGAGAGCGTTACCACACCCTATTAGCCACAAACATTACAAAGGGATACACACACAGTAACATAATTTAATTAAAATAATTCCTTGTCCCAGGCGGCGCAGGCGCAGACCGTTGAGTATGAAGCTCCTACAACAACTATTAGAACACGCACAAGAGTATATTCGTGTCACTAGTCCTGTGCAGTGCCCAATAGTTGCTTTGGGCTTCAGGCTATCTGAAATCTTCTTTTGATGCGATACGCTGAAAATAAACTTACAAGTTATCACACTTTTCGAAGCGAAGCTTCTATAGCTGCTGCGTTGCGCGCTCGGCTTCCGGAGAGTAAACCAAGAAAAAAACATCGTTAAATTGCGCACGCGTTCTATCCGCGCTTGCAAATGCGTAGAAGCTTCGCTTCTGTCGGGCGTCCTCCGATGATGGCCGTTTTTTTTTGTTTCTAAGTACCTATGTATTGTAGATTTAGGTAGGTACTTACATAAGTACTTATCACTTTGAAAATGTTGGAAATATCTCGTTTTAAATGTTTAAAACCCGCTGAGAAATACATTTTAAAAAGACTTAATCTAGCTGGGAAAGAATACGAACATAGAAATAAACATAGAAATATTTCCAACGTAGGTGTTACCTTGGTATTAAATACAATTACCAGAGCGGGCCCGAACGAATCTGACACCGTATGAACCATATAAATCTAAATAAAGGTAATAGAAGTGGCAAAGGCGCGTGAACTTGTCGCCACGTACAGGTGTCTTTTAGGACACCAGTGTGTAAACTGTTTGCTAGATTATCAGTGCTGTTTTGGACGCAGAATCACTAAAATTGTATTTTGCAGCATATCTAGCAGCGGATTTTTTTAGGCTTAATTTATTTTGCATTGAATGCTAGAAACATGGAGGGCGTGATTGCGTATGTTGGTGGCGGAAAACCGGCAACATGCTTTCTAGTAGGTAACATTTCTATGTACTACTATTTTCATAGTGTACAATAAAGCATATTCTATCTATCTTTATTTCTATTACCTTATTATTTAGATTTAAATAAAATAAATAAATATCTTTGGGACATTTTTACACAGCACCATCTAGTCCCAAACTAAGCAGAGCTTGTGGTATGAGTACTAGACAATGGATATTATACTTATATACTTTTTTTTTTGTAAATACATACTTATAATACATAAGCAACACACCCAGACCAACACAAACACTTATGTTCATCACACAAATATTTGTGTCTTGTGGGAATCGAACCCACGACCTCGTTATCAGCAGTCCGACACTCGAACCACTAGACCACAGAGGTCGTCATTTATATGGTATGAACACTCAATGCCGCTACGCCGCCGCACGCCGCCTACAACGCGACTTGTATGCCTACGTCGTAGCAATATTTAGTATTTTCTGCCTACGCGCAGAGCTAAGGTGTCTAGAGTAGGGCCGCTTCTGTCAATGTTTATGTTAGGGCTAGACTACAAAGTCCGGCTACGCTTAAGTCACTATAAAAATAAATATAAAACGTAATGTTGATACTCTTCATTATATTTCTATGGCATATTTATTAGCACTTACCACGGGCTGTCCGTCTGACATGCGTTTGCGTCCTCGTGCAAGTTAGTTCTGATGACTCTGATAATGCCAAAAATTGATTCGCGTGTGAAGATGCTCCTTGAACGAATGCTACAAAAAATAATAAGCTTCACATTAAGAATAAGAAGATATAAAATACCAAGTATTTGCTATTTTTCCTAGCAATATTATAAGTACCTACGTCTTAGATTCAAGGAAATAAAAAATAGGTTAAATAACTAAGCAACTTCCATTTTTAGGACTTATCTAAAGAAGCGAACCATAAAGCAAGCAAGCTTTGTTTCCTTGTAGGTATAGTATACGGTATATTTATACATGCTGAAATTTTAACTGCTCCTTTCCCGAAAAGGGGTCATTGTACTCATCATTATGAACAACTTTTACTATGGGACCAACCTTGAAATCGCGAACAAAAAATCTGTTGGTTGGTTGGTACATTTGTGTTCACTTAAATCGATAAAATGTAGGGACCTCCTGATTTTTTTATCGCGAATTCAGGGTTGGTGCCATAGTAAAAATTGTTCATAATGATCAGTACAATGACCCTTTTTCGGGAAAAATTTCAGCATGTATGTGAAACATAAAATAATCAAGGTATCATGCAAGTGCAAGCATGATATCAACGTAAAGGATGGGCTTTTGATGTAGAAAAGTTATTAAAAGCGTTTTTGTACCTTCCTTCACTACCAATTTCAGATCACAGCAGCTGTTGTACAAACTAACTGGTGTCGATTCTCTTGTTTACGAACTAAACTTATTTTAAACTATCGCTTTCTTTTACTAATAGTAGATACAAGAAAGGGATGGCAATAATTTTTGTGCTGTCAAATTAGTTTATATTCTGTTTTTAAGCTATTGCATAGCTTCTATCGCGGGCCTTGAGCGTGGAGACCGAATCCAGAAATTCCGTGACGAAAATAACCTAACACCCCCCACTCCGACCGGCACAGCGGTGATACTTTTTAGTTTTGCCATCTATCGATGAATAGCAGAACTTTTAATGACTTTTTGAAATATCACGCTTGTCTCTTTAGTTCTGCAAATCGCCTCTAGGTGGCATTGGTTGTATCGGCGTTACTGCGCATGCGTAATCCCCCTCTTCGCCCCGCAATCTGGTGACTCATGCCTGCTTAGAGTTTCGGCGTTAGGGCACCTCCTCTTTGTATTTACATAAAAAATGCTATGCAATAGCTTTACCGCGGCAGTCTCCGAGTGCCACACGTCTTTTTCTCTCTCTTGTTTTATTTAGTAAACCATCTTGGCACGTCTCTTTATTGAAATAACTACCTACTGATAAAATAGAATTACTAGTTAGTACGTAATTAGGTTAAAAAAATATTTTGTGTGAGAAATTGTTCACATAATGTCTTTCAATAATTCATCATCATCATCATCATCATCATTTCAGCCGATATTTTTTTTTTTTTAAATTAATTTCAATAATTATTGTTGACGAATTGCATTAAAAAGACATGTCAAGATTGTTTACTAAATAAAAAAAGTAAGAAAAAACAGAAATTACGTATTACATTTCTTTATATTTTAGTCGGCACGTTCTGAGATCACAAGTTAACTTGTATGGAAATTTAAATTCCGACTAATTTGACAGCACAAAAAATGTTTGTCATTCCTTTCTTGTATCTAATATTAGTAAAAGAGAGCGATAGCTTAGAATAAGTTTAGTTTACGGAAGACTCTAAAAGCACTGTTGAATAATGGTTTGGTTTTAACTACTACTAACATAACATACACATACGAAAACATGCTAAGATAAGCTTAAACATTCTGATACTAAAATGCTAGTGACACATGCTATGATCTATGAACGCTCTTATGGATATCGATATCGATCTATGAATTTGACATTGCGATCGCGTTTCTGCAATGGTGATGCGTCTAGTATGACATACAGATACATCCATAATTTAGCGCTGGGCTCTCCTCCTCCTTCTCCTCCTTGTATCCGCTGGAGGCGTTTTTGATTTATGAATGAAATTAATACACCGTATTAGGGTCGTATGCCACTCGTCAAATTCCTTTGTCCAATTGACTTTGATCATAGATATATATGTACTACGTACTAGATGCGCTGTTTAGAAGAATAACATGGTTACATGAGTTATGGTTCCGGAACCACACTGTCATCTGTCATTAGTTCACTTGACAGCTGACTCGCGAAAACACGTAAATTTTACCAACGCAACGGTTGCATCAACTGAATTTGGAACATGCTGCTTGCATGAGATCGCGTGTCTATTTATTGACGTCGTTGACTTTGATCAAAGAAATTGGATGATTTTCATCAAATGTTGTATGTATTATAACACTGATCATCAAAGAATTTCGATTGGACAAAGAAATTTGACGACCAATGGCATACCAACAACCTTAGGCCTTCTGTCGTGTCAACAACACCGAGACATTGTGCGAACATGTAATCATTTATCAAAACTTGGTGTACTTATCTTTGCAGTTGTGAAAGAAACTATGAGAAAAATATGTAAGTTACATTTTAAAAACTCTATGTAAAATGTCTTAAAAAGCTAAACCTTAAAGTTTTATGGTATTTTTACTACGTGCATCAAGAATGCGTAATCATATTTGAAGAGCTCATTCAGAGAATGTTATCAAACAACTTTTTCTACGGGGTCAACTCTGAAACCGCTAAAACTAAATCAGCCCTTCCATACATTTCGGTCGAGAGGTATTTAATTTTTCTATGAAATAGTAGATTTTTTTAAAGTTATTGTGTAGCTCTCAAAATATGATTACAGATTTCTGATACACGTTATACATTACCATACCTAATTGTCTTTGACAAATACAAAAAACCTACAAGAATATGTACAGAACCTACCTAGGGACCTAATAGTAGAGCTGATGTATGTTACTAACAACAAAATACGGTAACAACATTAACATGCAATGTAAGAGCAACTTTATATACACAATTAAATGTACCGGCTACAGTCAGCATCATAAGCTAATAAATATTTCGGAGCCTCCTTCAGAACCTTCTTCAGAACTTCTCTTGTTAGTGTGTTACTTAGTATGTTTGGGACAGTTCTCACAAGTAACTTTTGAATCAGTTGGTACCTAATATCAGAATTTACTGAAAGATACACTATCGATACCTTAATTCGCAAACGAGCCAACCACTTTCAAATTACGTTTTAGTTCGGACCTTTTCGAAAAACTACGCGTGTTAAAATAATAACTCCCATATATTTACTGTACTTCACCAATAGGGAAAAAGTATACCTACATCACTGTGCGATGATTTTTGCATACATCGATGTACGATAAATACAAAAAATATACATGTGTCATGTAAAATTGACTAACATGGAGTTAGCTGGTTTGTGATATTGATATGTTAACCCGATGACAGTATGATATTATGTTGACAGCTAGCTAATCTCCCCCAGATTTCCCCCTAGTACGAGTTTGACACTTATAAATACTTTCATAGTTTTCGTCGGCTTTCTTTCATAAATACGTAGTTCCTTCTTATATCCTCCAGGAGCGCTACTGATTTATGAATAAAAATCGTAGAATTCTATAGAAGTACCGGTAATTGGCAAACCCGTGCTAGGCCCTATGATGATGGAAACAGAAGGTAGAAAACAGAACTCCTCAATGAATAACAGTAGATTGATGGTATTTAGGCTCCGAATCCGAATATGAATCCGGGTCTTATAAAATCTTATCTTGAAATATATAATATATATGTTTTTCAACCTTATCTCTCGAAATATACAAAGTAAAATAGCATGTGAAACTTTGAACATTTATCATTATCACTATTTTTGATGCTGACGTTACTACATTTCAGTGTTATAAAAAACTTTAATGAAGTAAGTAATATTATGATTATTTGCAAAAAAAAAAGAAACTATGGAGCTGACAAAATGCTAGCTATCCTTATCACGTAGGTACTTTGCCTAAATAAAAATACACAGAAACACATCTCATGCAAGTATTATTTCTAAAATTATTCGTCGAATTAATGTGTAACTACTCGATGTTAAATATTCAGCTTTTTACGGATTTAATAACTAATTATAACAATATTTAGAGCATTTTCACACTTTCAAATTCTTTGATTTTACCTTATTATCGATTGCGAGGTTTCACGTAGTTTATAATAAGCCTTAACACTTAATCGTATAATACATAATACTAGTAGATAAAGTAAGAAAAAACCTCCAAATACATTGAAACTGGCAATTTATTTAAAGCTTCCTTCTTGGAATATAACAAAAGTATCGTCTATTTTCTAGAATAGTGGTGTCCGTTTAATAACGCCGACCGATCTAAAATCAGCTCCGTATTTCCTGATGTATTTTGTCTTCTACCTCGTAGACAATGAATAGCCCGCAATAGCCGCTGTCACACGCACAAGAGTATAGATTTAACTAATCTTGTGCAGTGGCCAGCAGCTGCTTTGGGCTTCATTTTACCAAAAATATTGAAGGCTGGTTTATGGACATCTTCCGAGATGACGGATCCACGGCGAAAAAGTGCAACTTAGGAAAGCTAAAACAGCACGATAACAAAAATAGAAAATTATATACAACCTTTTCGGTTGCAGAACAATGTAATAAAAAATCAACAATTTACAATAAGCCTAAAAACAAAATAAAATATAATAAAAATAAAACTAACAGCTTACAAAAAAATTACAGCAGCTGTTTAAATTGCTTTGTAAGCGTTAAAAAATATTATTCGTGCCTTAATTTATTTTGTCCGATAGTTTGGTTGGACTTGGCGTAAAAAACTAAGGTGACTAAGGTATCGAGTGACCGAGTGAAGCCCCACGGAGAGGAAACCATACTACCGGCTTAACTTAATGCACGCATATCGGAACATTCGATACTAATGCCATATTACCGAGGGACACCGGCAAACGGAATAAATTGATAAAAAATAATGTTTCGAACCCCTGTCGTAACGATTTAAAATCTACAAATCGAAATGCGGTCACGTGAAAATGGCATACCCACAGAAATAGATAGAGTAGAATGATTGTAATCACAATTTTACTTGCGATTCATGCGTGGCAACTTTCGAACAAACTACGCCTTGCATATTGACGTCATTAATTCTTATAAATTAACTTTAATCAAATGTACTTTACAGCTTTTGTTTCTGCAGTTAGAAACAGCACAATAAGGCATTTTTGCGGGTTTTTGTTACAGTATTTACAGAAACAAGTCATAGGGCGTACTGAGAAAGGCTTTAAAATACCCTGCCCTATGTTGCAGAGTGTTGGTACGCGCGCCCTGCCCATTTTTCCATTCTATCTATTTCTGTGGGCATACCATAAAAAATTAAAAGGCTTAATATTAAATTAAGTTGTCGAAAAGTTTTGTGTTAAGTTTCTATTTCAACTTTTATCGTATATTAATAAAAAAAAACGACTTACTATTATTTGACTTAATAAGAATATTTATAAATGTAGGTGTTGTTTCAGTAAAGTTATCATAAAGCTATAACACCCTAAGTCAAAATTGTAAAATCGTGGTTTCATGCCCTGATTTAAAAAAAAAAATAGAAACATAACACAAAACACGTACAGACAAAATAACAAAATTGATGCTTTTACACATATTTGATTTTCTTTTTAATTGTTTTATATGCACTGTCATAACAAAATATTAAATCAAGGAGAGATAAATCCTATATTAAAACGTAAATAAAAATACTCACTTGCTTACTAACAAAAACACAAAAAAATTAAATAATACTTGATAAATAACTAATTGACACTATTTAGGTACTTAGAAAAAAACTTTTACTTGAATTAAAAAAAAAACTATTTCGATATGGCAACGTCTGTCTACGGGGTAGGTTGGGGTGCGAATGAACACGGCTGTAGACTACATTACAGGTTGGTGAACGGGCCTATATTATGTCCTGCCTCCACCCCTAGCCAGCTTGGCGCATGTCAAAGGCGGTGACTTGAACGTAAGTAGTTAATGCGTAGGTAGGAAGACCTAGGTAAACTTCATTAGAGTCTTTATGAAATAGAAGTAGCTACAAATTATAGGACGATTTAAATGCGGAGGTATGGTTATTTAGTGAAATTTAATGTAGGTACCTACTTGTTGTAAATCTACTCATAAATAAGTTATTGTGAGTGAAGGTTTACATACAGACAAACTTACATTTACAAATCTTTCCTATTATTTTCACGTATTATTCGTATTATTGAAAAGACAACAATGCTTTCTCGATGACGATTTTATAATAGCATTTTAATTAGCAATTTAGCATTTTTTTTTTTATATATATTTTTTTTTATTTATTTATTATTAGCAATTTTATTCGCGCGATTTTATCTTGAATATAGTTTCACGACAACACACGCAAATGTAATCGTTGCACGAAATTACTTACCTGAACATGTTCAGGTGCAATTTTTCTTCAGTTGAAGAATATAACTTTTGCTACATACATATACGAAAACGTATTCGACTACGAAAATTCCGTCGCAAAGTTATTAACTTTTGTAAATATAAATTCGTCTTAGTAAATTGCAAACATGAAATTAAAGTCATGAAAGTATTTTTTCTTTCGTTTTATTGTGTTGTTATTTGTAGGTATAACTTAAGAAAGTATAGGCAGTCTTCAGCAAAATAATTTTTGTACTATTATTACCGAAGAAGCTAGAAAATATTTCTGTTTTAGTCCCTAAATGTAGGTGTTGACATTCCTACAACTTTCTATTTTTACTTGAACGTTAACAAAAACCTACGATTGAAATGTTAAGAAGCAAGTATTTACCTACCTATAAAACATTGTGCATCTCGGTTACGCTTTTAATTTAGACCACAAGATTAGGCAGGGATGCCTTCGCGAGGCTTTAGGGCAGAGTGAACTCACCTGATATTTTGGATTGAATTATTATATTCTGTATTACAATTATTATGTTCATCGGTTACGTAGAAGTTAAGCTACAGTTAAGTTTAGATGGTATCCAAATCTTAATATGACCTTTTTAGCTACAAAGTTTTAGTAGGCGAATAGTTGAAAGTTAAAATATAAGAAAAAAAAACTATTTTAATTTATCCTTTATCATATAAAAGATAAATTTTGTACTTGACTAATTTTATTTTTTTGGGATTAGTAAATTCGCACCGATCTGCAGATATTTGTCAAATTAAAGAGTATTTTTTTTTGTCTATCTATCCAGACCTAATACCGTAGGGAAAAAATACATAAAAATGTGACATTATCTCCTAAGTAGTGACAGGTCGACGGCGAGGCCGGTCGGAAGCCCTGCAAAGGAGGTCGGCGCCTCCCTCATTACAGGATTATGAAGTAACCGCCACAAAGATTTAAACCTGGAGGCCTATTTCAGCCCTACAAGTCGATCACGCACAGTATTTTGTTAGTTCAAACAAGGAAGTGACTCTAATATCTGTGTGATATTAAATGTAATTACTATGTTACTTATAAAAAATTAAAAACGCTAAATGCTAGCCATCATAAAAGGGAATATAAAATCTTCTGGAATTTCCAAAAAAATAATTAAATAAATATTTTTAGGACATTTTTACACAGCACTATCTAGTCCCAAACTAAGCAGAGCTTGTACTATGGGTACTAGACAATGGATATGATACTTATATACTTTTTACTTTTTTTTTGTAAATTCATTCTTATAATAGATAATTAACACCCAGACCAACACAAACACTTATGTTCATCACACTAATATTTGTGTCCTGTGGGAATCGAACCCACGACCTCGTGATCAGCAGTCCGACACTCGAACCACCAGACCACAGACGTCGTCGAACAGTGAACGAATTCAAACACTGAAGATCTGAACAATAGTTTAAAATTAATAAATTATAAAATAAGAACTAGATATTAAAACACATCAAATTCAATACGGAAGTTTTATAGATTAGATGTTACATACACACAAACATAATTGAAGAATTAGTTAAATAAAATCTGCAATCACATTCAAGTGATAGTGTAACTATGAAAATTTTCTTAGTGTTTGGAAATCGTAATAAAAGCTACGCGGGGACTGATTTCCGCTGCCGTCTGTGGTAAGGTTTTGCCCTGCTCACCCTTTGATTTACGTCAATCAATATTTGATGTTTCTTCTGTCTCGAAGGAATCCCATTTGTTTATGACTGCAGTTAGAAAAAATACTTATTTCTACCTATGTGTAGAAACTATAACTTAACAATTTAACCCCAAAGATAATACAGGCAACAGTAATATTTTTTGCTTCGGATTTTTTTCCGGAATTGGAATTCGGAAATCGTTCGTAGACTTTTGATACTAATGAGTAATAATGCACAAAAATACATTAATCACCTAAGAATAAGAAGATATACCTGTTATTCATAGGGGGTAAATTACAACACAACCCCTTTAAATAAAATATATGAACGAGAAGGTTGGTATTCAAGTTGGTATATTTTGAAATCAAACTAGGAGATCACTTTTATGTATCTGGATCTACATCTAGGTAAATGTCATAATACTGTTATCCTAACTAATATAAAACTGTAACTGTTTGTTTGTTCGAGCATCACGCAAAAACTACCGGACCGATTAGAATGAAATTTGACACACAGATAGACCATGTGATGTCCTGGATTAAAATATAAAATAGTCATCAATCATTACTTTTCTTTAAGAAGTTACAAATAACATGTTCTTTCATAAGCTGATAAACACATTATTTGTTTTCACTAGTTATTGATTTAGAAAATTTAGTTTATCAAGTTCTTGAAAACACCATATTGTATTCATGAAATAAGTACCTAAACGCCCACCACCTGACCAGGCCCATCCTATACTATAAAATGATTTTCTGAGCTAAGATTCGAATTTGCTTTGTGTTTTTATTATTTTTCACTGAATTGGAGAATATTGAATTTGAAGATTGAAGACCAGGTGCAGAAATAAAATAGGTATAAAGCGTGCAGAAAAAGATTGGTAAGTATAATGACATAAGTACTTCAACTATCTTAATTGGGATTAAATATCATTTGGTTATTAGAGATAGTTTTTCCTTAAATTGAGTATCTTAATGTTTGGCCCAAATGATGGTTTAAGCGTTTAGAAGTTACAGTGGACTCTTTTTTTCGGCTTTCGTTTAAAAACAGTTTCATGTGATCACACTATTTCCTATTATAATAGCATTCGAAGCTTTGCAGTAGTTTTAGAAACCGTTAGAGGCTGCACGCACTGTGGTAACGGTATTCTGAATTTAAAAAAAAAATTGCTTGTAGGGTGTCTCAATTCAGCTGCGGAAAAAATTACGGCTGAATTGCGAAACCCCATTGGCTACATTTCCTGCCGCCACAACCACTGGCGGGAAAAACCGCATTGCGTGCTGGGCCTAAAGAATAATACTTGCAGTCCTTTGTTCGTAACTAGCACCCTAAGCTGTTAGTATCAACGAATGCCGCTAGATGGCACTAAAAGTTAGATTTTAGGGGAGTCTACGAAAAATATCTGATCTTTTTCAGCCCCTTTTAAATTATGTGATTTTAACCTGCTATATCTTCTCATGGGTGTCGTAAAAGGCGACTAAGGATGGGCAGCAGCGTTCTCTGAGTATTTAACCAACAACTGCGATTGCCAACCCGCCTGCCAAGCGTGGCGATTATGGCATATCCCCCCAATATATGCTTGGGGGAGGCCTGTGTCCAGCAGTGGACGTCTTACGGCTGAAATGATGATGATGAACCTGCAATATGTATCTACTTAAGTACCTATAATTAGAATTTTTTATTAATTTTTTTTTTTCATTTGTCGCTAATCTATTATTTTTAACGTATAACGCAAGCGTGGCGAAATCTAAAGACAATCTAATCTAATTATGGACAGAAAAAAATCGCTTACGAGCCGGATTCGAATCTACGAATTCTGGACTGGCTGTATGTAACTTTTGTTGTTATTCGGGTATTAGTCATTTCTTAAGGCATTTATTCAAAGATTAACATACAAAATGTTTTAAACGAGTTTTTTGTTAGTTAGTTAAGCAAGTGCACCTATCAGCCGATCTAATGGTAACAAAAAAGGACAGGTAGCACGTTAGACACCCAAGCCGAAGCCCCGCTCAGGAAGTTACTTCCTGTCACCGGACACCCGGCAACCAGGCGTAATGATACGAGTGTGGTATGGCCATAGAAATCTAAATAATATAAGGTAATAGAAATGGCAAAGGCGGGTGAACTTGTCACCGCGTACAGGTGTCTCGTAGGACACCAGTGCGCGAACCGTTTGCTTGATCATCAGTGCAGTTTTGGACGCAGAGTCAGAAAAAAAAAAAATTGCCGCATATCTAACAGCGGTTTATTTTTTGGCTTAATTTCTTTTGCAATCTAGAAACATGATGGGCATAATTGCATATTTATGTGTCAGTTCGGCAAACCAGCAACACGCGTAATTCACGTAATTTCATGACGCGCCGATCAAGTTGCAGTGACGCTGCAGTTCGTTTCTGACAGCGATCGCCGTAGGTAAGAGAATACGAAAAACCATAGAATCACTACACATAGAAGGATAGTTTCATACATTACGCGCCAGCAAAACTGATGCAACAAATTATTTAAAATTATTATGTGTGCTAGTGCTGACACGTTTACACACGCACATCACTATAAAATGGGGCTGCCAGAAAAAAGAAGTTGTCCCCAAAAAATAATTTTAGATGGTTCCTGACATTCTTCCCTACGGATGAGCCTTATATTTATTAACTATTTTTCAGCAATAATTGGGTCAGTAGGACTTCTTTAAACAAGAACACGTAATAAACGTTATGATTTAAAAATATGATACATGAAAAAACTAACTGTTCGTTTAGAGTTCTCAATTTTGAAATAACACATATACACCTAAAAAAGTACATAAATGTTTTAATTTACTCACGTACAGGTGACCGCACGTCTGTGGTACCAGTTTGACCTCAATGGCATCTTTATTGCGTAAGCAGTAAGGGCGGTTTTCGAAATTCAAGTGTTACCATTGACGTGCGGTCGACTATACGTACATATACGTGTGCGTATTACATACGTAAATATCAGTTACTACTTTATAAATTCATCAATCGGAGCAATTACGACGGTTAAAATGGGAAAATCATTTCTTTATAATCTAGCAACACTGAGCTTTTACTAAGTACGAAATGAAACTATTGTTTTTATTTGCTTATAAGGTAAAAAAAAACAAATATTTTTTTACAAAAAATTGTGAAAGCTTGATTGTGAAAATTGATGTTAATACACTTTTTATGTATTTACGATGTGTTGTGTGACAAGTCGTGATATTTAATTATTTTCCGGGAGATGCGTTCGGACCGCGTTAACCTTGAACACTATGGAGCTGCCGGGCGTATGGGCGCCCTTTCAGTTGCATCTTATTGTGCGCGCGGATGTGGTATCTTGTGTGTTATTAATCTAAGACGAAAAACGTTGTTTTGATCTAAACTTAACTGCAACTGCGCTGCAACTGCACTTCTTTAGTTACGTGAATTGGCCTTCTGGTATTAAAAGACAGTAGATAACATTTCTATTACCTTATTATTTAGATTTCTTTGGGTACGGCAGACTAGCAGGCGGTGTGCTGTGGTGGTGTGTTTAGTGATTGGTTATTTTAAATTTAATTATGTCTGTATAAGCTCCTGACTAGGTGGGCAAGTAGGATTTTCAGCTGTATAATGTGCAACTATCCGTATTGGCAGTATAGCCGTATTGACTGAAGACGTTCGTTTCGTTTTGTTTAATTAGTCATGATATTATTCGTGTTTTTATTAGATTCATATTTCCAAAAAGTGTCAGTGTGTGATAACAAGACAAGACCGTACAACAACAGTAGGTACATGCAGCTTTCAGACGCTACGAAAATGATGCGGAGTGAAATTTATTTGTTAAATAAATTATACTATTCACAGCGCCTTAAACCGTAATATTTAGAAACGTTATCCACGACAGTTTGTTTTCGACTATGGATCGCTCCAAAAAGGAAGACAATACTTGTAGATTTTTTTGATAAAATATTTTCTAAACAAAGAGACGTGGATGCTCGTATCGTACTCCCTCACTGGCTATGAATAGTCACGACGCGACGTGTGTGTGGTAGATAATGACATAATAATTGACGATACTGTACAAAAATAAACATTGATTTTGTTCGGGTACTTATTTTAGTATCCTATCCTACTAATATTATAAATGCGACAGTATATAACTTGTATCAGAAATGCGTGGTCATATTTGAAGTGCTCATTCAGAGTATAACATAGACCAACTTTTGCTACGGGACCAACCCTGAAATCGTGAAAAAAATATTAGCTGTTCCCTACTAAATCACCGATATCGCTGGACAAAATATTAGGATCAGCTGATATTTTTTTCGCTATTTCAGGGTTGGTCCCATAGTATAAGTTGTTCGATAGCATCTCCTGAATAAGCTCTTCCAATATGACCACTCATTTCTGATACACGTTGTAGATGTGTCGTAGGATAATCAGAAAAATCGGATCTTTGCGAAAATCCTAGGACGATTGCAAAGGTCTGGATAATTGGAATCTATGAAAGTGTTTCTTTATCATTCGAGCTATTTTTGGGATCATTGCAAAATTCTGGCTTATCTTAGGTTAGTCGCGAATAACCGCTCACGTAATGAGCACTAATTGGCTGATATGAACGTTATGCACTGACGGATGCGCTGATTGGCTTACGGCTACATTCATTTGTCTTTCGAGCCATGTTTTGACCAACCAGAATGAAGATGTTATAAATCCACTGATAGATTAGCCAATCAGCGTTCGAGTTTCCAATTGTCCTAAACAAGTTGGGATTTTTGCAATGATCCTGATAATAGCTCGTATGTTAAAGAACATCTTTCTGACATAACATCATAACATCACGCCTGTATTTCCCCGAAGGGGTAGGCAGAGGTGTATTAGTACACCCACATTTCGCCAGTTATGTTATAGTCCCATGTAATAGGGGGCGAGTCTATTGCCATTGACCGGGCACAAATCCAGACTCCTGGCTGCTACTGAGATTTTCATAATGAAAAAACCCAATAACACTTTGCCCGACCCGGGAATTGAACCCAGGACCCCACGCTCAGCAGTCGCGCTTGCAACCACTAGACCAACGAGGCAGTCAGAAATCTTTCTGAGATTCCAATTATCCGGTCTTTTGCATTTATCCTAGGATTTAAATTGTGGAAAGAAAAATCGCTCACGAGCAGGATTCGAACCTGCGACTCCTGGCTCAGTACGCCAGTGCTTTAGCCACTAAGCTACCGTGAACACTGCTCGTGGTATCGAAATTATCCTCCACTATACGTCTTTGGGTGACGTCAGCGATATCTTATTAAGAAACATTGTTTCTTAACCGCCTCGACTAACTTTGCAGTTAAATCAAAGTCGTATAGATATGCCTACCCTTACTAATTATTTTATTATTTTTAACGCATTTTACGCATGCGAAGCGAAATCTAAAGATTTAAATTGTGGAAAGAAAAAATCGCTCACGAGCAGGATTCGAACCTGCGACTCCTGGCTCAGTACGCCAGTGCTTTAGCCACTAAGCTACCGTGAACACTGCTCGTGGTATCGTTATTATTTAAATCTTTAGATTTCGCTTCGCATGCGTAAAATGCGTTAAAAATAATAAAATAATTATCCTAGGATGTTCGGAAAGATTTTATTGGTCCGATTATCCTACGACATATGTATGTTTGTCCTTTAATCAATCTTATACAGCTTTCTCATAATTATTTCAAAATAGCGGCTGTCGCTTCTCCTGCGTGTAATTCGAATTATCACAGAAACATGTTATCACGCATCCGTCGGGAACTGTTTATCTTTCCCAGATAAAAAGTAGCCTCTATGTTAATCTCGTTTATGGTGTATCTGTGTGCCAAATTTCATCAAAATCCGTTCAGCTGTTTCAGTGTGATTGAAGGCCAAAACAAACAAACAAACATCCATACTTTCGCATTTATAATATTAGTAATATAAATCAATAGCAAAAGACAGCAAGCTCTGAGAAGTTTTGGGTTCAGTAGTCTGACTGAATCTGTAATTTATTTAGCAAATGTTTGAAATATAAATCAGCTGATGTAAACCGTTATTTATCAATTTAGAAGACATGAGTTAAAAATACATTGATTCCATTAAATCACAGACTTAAATATATATTTTTATCTGTACTTCAATTGTTAAAAATTTATTTTCGATAAATGATGTTCAGTCGACTTCATGACAGTGGTAACACGTCAATTCGAAAACCGCCCTTACTGCTTACGAAATAAAGATGCTGCTAATATCAAAGTGTTACCACCGACGTGCGGTCAACCGTACTCAGCGAGTAATTATTTTTTTACTGATGGGGGCGCCACTTAGCTCTTTGTAGTATCTTAATTATTCTTCAATCTACAATGTTAGCACAACGAACGCCATGTGGCATTCTCTACCAGTCAATCTTTGGGTTTAAAAGAGCGGTTTAAAACCTATAGTCGGAATCCTTAGGATGATTGCGGAGAGACCAGAATCTGCACTTATGGGGAGACTTATCAGGCTACATGTCACCTGATGATTCTAATGGAGATTATTTTATACTGCCTGTGACTAACATAGTCGTAAGATA
Organism: Asteroscopus sphinx; assembly: GCA_949699075.1. NCBI lineage: Eukaryota > Metazoa > Arthropoda > Insecta > Lepidoptera > Noctuidae > Asteroscopus > Asteroscopus sphinx. Next base: position 24,110,956 of record OX453007.1, read on the forward strand.
AATATTGTTAAATATGTCTGAAATAAATGTATTTAATTTTTAATTTTTTATACGTACAGTCAGAAATCTTTCCGATGAACCACCACTAAGGCTAAGATTGCTTGCACTCAATGTTCGAGGGCAACGGTAGCTACGTGTGATGTAGCAAGATTTGTTCAAGGGATTTTGTCGACAAAATGTACCACCGCGAAGGATCGTGTCCGTACCTAGTATTTTTCAAAACAAATCTGAGGGCCATTTTTGAAATGTTCAAAATATAGTTTCAATTCAGTCTCAATGTCCTGAATGTCACAAATGAACGTCAAACAGGAACATCTACTATCATGAAATTGACACTTAAGCGCAAATCACACACAAGGAGGGTGCGGGTAGTGCGCGTATCGGGTCGGGCCCGCGGCGTTTATATTAACCTGTTTTTATATGGATGACATCACACGAAACGCGGGCGTGGGTCGGGCGCGGGACGGCTCCGTGACGGATGGAGCGAGGGAGCCACGCATGGCTACCGCCACTACAGACAGAGCGGGGTACGCGGGTCGGGAGCCGCACGCAACTCCCGCGCTCCACCCGACGCGGGTCCGACTCGCGCCCGACCCGTACCTACTCTGTGTGTGGTTTGCGCTTTAAACATTACATTATGGTATGTTATTACTGGAATCTATACATACATTAATGTTTATAGAAAATTAAATTCAGTTTAGATCGGTACAGTATTTTGAGAATTTCTAATTACGAGAATTATTGGTCTCCAGAAGTTGTTACAACATCGGATCCGTTGCTACAAAATTTCATAGGGCTTTTCTTAGAAATGTTTTTAATAATTTAATAACTAGTGAATATTAATAATTTTTCTTTTAACATTTTGTAGTGAATTTTGATTGAAAATACGGGGTAAAGGATTCAGCAATAACTCCCATGCAATTAGTTGACTTTCAGATTTTTCATGGAATATTAACTCTTAAAAAAAAGAGTTCATCTTTTCGATGATTACTCGTTAAAGCTACTTCGTAGGAAGCTCAGATTCTGAGGATCGGATGCGGAGGCACAACATCCTACTGTGGACAGACGTGGACTACGATAGTAGGCTGTATAATAAATAAGTTGTTACAGTATTAGCGTTAATGTACCTACTCATCACAACGAACGACTTTTACTACGGGAGCAACCCTGATATCACAAAAAAAACAACTGTTCCATGGAAAGTAACTGATACGAGTTTTTAAAGTAACATGGTCACTAAAGGGACGCGTCGACCTCTCGGTATCGTACGCATCGGACGGATTGCGTATAGCGTAGTGCGTCCACCTATCCGCAGCTTACGGATTGCCAACGAATTTCTATGAGCAATCGGATTTTCAATATTGACATTTGGATGCCGAAGAGGTCATCCGCCTTTTTGTATTCAATCCGATCGGTCCAATGCGTACGATACCGATAGGTGGACGCGTGCCTTAACACTGATATTATTGTATACTATATGGGTTACATGGTAAATATCCCGTGAAATATAATAATATAAAATAAATCAATGTCGCTCGACAATATGTGTGGAACAGCTTTTTTTTTGCGGTTCAAGTTCAAGTACATTCAAGCATATTCTAGGGGTGACCAGTTTCTGGAATAGAATACATATTTTGTCAACTGAAATTAACTTCAATGTATGGAAGAACAGCTGTTTTTAGGGTTCCGTACCCAAAGGGTGCTAACGGGACCCTATTACTCTCGCTACACTGTCCGTCCGTCCGTCCTTTCGTCTGTCTGTCACAGGGATGTATCTCTGTAACGGTAATAGATATCCAGTTGAAATTTTCAGAGAATATTGTTACTATGAGGAGTATCGCGAGAAATACTAAAAAGAAAACCAAAGCCAAAGGGGGTCCCCATACAAGAAACCTCGAAAAACATGCATTTTTTTCATCGTTTTTGTTCCTGCTCTATCTTCAAAACGGTAATACATACCAACGTCAAACTTGGTTTGATTATAGTGCATACTATGTAGTTTAGCAACAAATACTAAAAATAGGGCAAACATAGACATATGTGGTGTTACCTACGTAAGAAAGAGATGCAAAAATTCACATTTCGGGTACAATCGTTGTCTTTTGTTAAACTCTCGTAAATTAAATCAGTTTATATGGGGGTATCAGGTCGATGGGTGGTACGGAACCCTTAATGCGTGAGTCTGACTCACACTTAGCCGTTTATTTTACTTATTTTTCCTTATTTAGGGTTCCGTAGTTCCTACAAGGAACCCTTATAATTTTGTCATGTCCATCCGTCTGTCCGTCTGTTCGTCTATCCGTCTGTCCTTATCCTTTACAGCTTAATAACTTCTACAGTTATAAACATACCAGGCCCCTCAGAAAGTATTGCGAAAAAAAGTTTTTATATATGGGAGACTGGCCAGTTATAATGTTTTTCGAAAATATGATTATTTATAAGTAAAAATAAGTAAGTTCCAATTTCAAAATTTCCCTCCACATTTTTTGCGAGTTAATTCAAAATATTGTGTCTCACTGAAATATGGATCTGCGCCGGGAACATTTTAGAGCTATGATTTTATACGATTTCAAGTGTCGCCTGAAACCGGATGAATCGTACGATAGACTTCAAATGGCATTCATGGATGAAGGCCCTTCCAAGGCAACCGTGTATCGTTGGTATAACGAATTCAAGCGCGGTCGACCAACTTTGGGGGATGACGAAAGAAGCGGTCGCCCTTTGACGGCTGTTACCGAAGAAAACGTGCTAGCAGTGAAAAATTTAATCCAAGACAATAGGCGAATTACATATCAGGAGATTCAACACATATTGAAGATTGGATCGGGAAGCGTTCACGAGATTCTACACAGCCATCTTCGCGTGAGGAGGATAGTATCACGCTGGGTGCCGCACAACCTCACCGATGCTCAGAAGCAGGCCCGGGTGGAATGGTGCCGTGATATGCTTAACAAATTTGAAGCAGGCTCGTCTCGGCGTGTTTACGACATCGTTACAGGTGATGAGTCCTGGATTTATCAATACGACCCAGAAACCAAGCGCCAGTCGACTGTTTGGGTGTTTCAAAATGAGCCAACGCCTACCAAAGTGAAGCGATCTAGAAGCGGGGGTAAGATTTTGATCGCTAGCTTTTTTAATTTGACTGGCCACTTGGTATCAATTCCCTTACGGGATCAAAGAAGCATTAATGCCGAATGGTATACTACCAAATGTTTGCCAGAAGTTTTCTCTGTTATAAGCAACAAGCGACCAAACACAGGGCTCCGCGGGCTACTGCTCCACCACGACAATGCACCTGCGCACACCGCACTCAAAACGAGGGACTTCCTGGACAGCACGCCAGTCAAACTCCTGGGTCACCCACCTTACAGCCCTGATCTAGCACCGTGTGACTTCTTTTTATTCCCAAAAATAAAAAATCAGCTCAAAGGGATACAATTTTCGTCGCCGGAAGATGCGCTGGCTGCGTTCGAGCAGGCTGTAAACGAGGTGTCTGCGGCGGACTGGAAAAAGTGTTTTGAAAACTGGTTTAGGCGCATGAATCTTTGTATAGAGGCTGGTGGAAAGTACTTTGAAAAGATTTGATAAAAATATATGTACGTATAGAACAATTTTTTTTAGTTTCGCAAAACTTTCTGAGTGTCCCACGTAAGTACAAGTTATTTTGTTAAAAAATGGTCTCGATATAGATCTCAATTTTAATGGATAAAAAAAAAATCGTGATTACGTATTTTAGGGGTGGGCGCGCCCATACATGTGAAATGGGGATGAAAATATTTCTTTTGCTGCACCCCCTCGTGTGGGATATCATTGAATATGTCTACTAAAATGAAGGTAATGTTTCATACATCACTTTTTTATCAGGTATACCATCTGCGAAATATAGCCCGCCAAAGTGGCTTACAATGTGCCCCTGCCATTTCTAAACTATGCAACGTAGAAACTTATAACCTTCCACATTGATAGACCTTTGTAAAAACTCTATTTTAAAATTATTTCAAGTATAATGTGATTATAATTTTTCGAGTTATAGAGAGAAAACTGCAAAATACTTAAGACATCCTAGTTAAAAGGTCACATTGACCTTAGAGAAAAATGATCTTAACGAAAAATGCTCCTTTAGTTATTTTCTATTTGAAGATATCATAAAAAGTACCCATGTGTTATGTTGACATGTGACATGACATACTTCTTAAATTTGGCCCGCTAGATGACGCTGTATAACTACATTTTTATAATTATATTTTATAATTATTTTATATATTATTTATTTTAATTACATTTTTTTTTATAAATTAGACAGAGCGTAGTGCTCTCTGTTGAGCATAAGTATGTTTTTTTTTCTTGTTGGCCATCTCTACCTTCCGATCAACTCCCCCGGACTTACCCTAAGTTAAAAGCAACTTATTGTAACACCACTAGTTAAGAATTTAATTGTTACAGTCTCGAGAGCTTAAGGTAAAACTGGTTTGTTAACTAAAAATATGGGCCGGTGACGTTGAAAAGATCCTAGCAAAAATCTAAAGACGATTGTTACGAGCAGGGCCTTCTTTAGTCAAGTGGGGCCCTGGGCACGTAATGATAAATTTTAACCTTTAACAGAAAGTTGGTTCATCAACCGGAATAAACATCAACAGTATGACAGTTATAAATTTTAATTTTTCGTTTGAAAAGTTGCAAAGTAATTTGATACGAACACACATATAGGTACATAAAAAATCTAAACTGATACAAAAGGTACCTTTCTGAATTTCTTATTAGCAATATTATTAACAGCTTAGTGGTAATTATTTTACTGGTTAAAAATCGACAGCAGACCAATCGATAAGTGATTTTGAGCCTCTGGGCTTGAAGGCCTCATGGATTGCGGGGCCCTGGGCACAAGCCTAGCGAGCCCGCGCGTATAGATGGGCCTGGTTTCAAAAATGGATGAATATCTATACATCATCGTGTAAACCATTCATCATTATCATCATCCTTTACTTGACACACACATAGGCAAGCAAGACCTCTTGGTGCAAGACAGGTTTGTTTTGAAAATGTTGAAGTGCCAATGGCTTAGCACCAGAGGGGCACCTGCGCGGTCCACAGGAGTTCCCGGAGCTCCTCTATTTTGTGCTGAGGTGATTAGGTAGACAACCATGTGGTTTTAGTTGGTAGGAGTCCGATATACTCGTCCGCCTTCCCCAGACGAAGGGTATCCATCAGGATTTTTACTTTTAACAAAGAAAAAGTACTCCAACGTGAATTAAATGCAGTAACACGAAGCGTCAAGACATGTTGTTTATTCGGAGTTTCACAGCAAAAAGAGTGCAAAATGACAGCTACATGTTATTTTATAATGTCTGTCAATCAGTGTTGCCAACTTGCCAATATAATAAAAGCCAACACTCAAGTCAATACATCGTTATGTACACTCATAATCAGGCTAAAAATTATATAACATGATCAAGTTGGCTAGACACAATTAAAATCTATTTAATCGACTCTAAGTACGAGGAATAGTGTCTTCATTAGTTGCTTCCGCTGATAAGAAGAGGTCTCTGGGTTGGCTAATCCACGAGTTTGTAACATTTGTCAAGTCTTTTTAATTTTTGAACTTTCTCGGAAAAGACGTCAAAATACTCTTAGTGAAACTCAAAACTAAAATCGATGATGACAACGTTTTAAAACAAGCATTATAGTGGTACAGTAGACGCTAGTTCGGCACGCTCAGAGCCACCTGCCGCACACCCAGTGCTATAAATAAATCGACCTTCAGCTTAAAAATAGACGCCGATCCCTGCCGACCGAGGTCAGGAAATTGGGTCACTGGGTCATCTATCTCCTTCGCACAGTCGCAAAGCTGTACGAGTAACAAGGACGAAGATAGGATCTGCAGCGCCTGTGACATCGCCAAGCTCGTTCATTGAATTTTACAGGCTGAGACGTTCAGCCCTGGTGCATCACATTTAGTTATGTTGGTTTTTTTGATGTTTTTAATTGATTACATTTTAATTGGATTGGTGAAACTGAAAACATGGTTTCTTGTTTTTGTGTTTAATTTTTTTCATTTTGAAACAAGGTAAAGTTCAAACACTGAACAAATTGTTAATTTTATTTATCATATTAAATTCAATTTTTTTAATATAAAAGCTGGGGATCTATTGAAGGATAATTCTGCATGAAATACTATATATTTATTTCTAGAAGCAACGGTGACGTCAAACGCGGGTGTGGCAGGGAACCATGACGTCACGAGGAAGCTCTGACGTCAAACTGAGCCCCCTCTCCGTCCCCCGCTGACACAGCCATGGGCCCCGCACACGAATTGCTTGTACAGCTTTATGGGTATTGTTTCTATTTGATCTTTGCAGCTTGCCTGCAGTTGCCACAACCAGTAAATAAAATGTACTGACTCTATATTGAAAATATATATAATTAAATATTTTCGCTACTACAAAATGCCAACCCTTGTCAGAAGCAAAAAAGTAAAAGTTTTAGAGTAATTCGGTTTAAAGAAATTTATTCGTTATGAAAACTGAAAATGTTTTCTCTGTTACAATGCGTATACAAATTCTAACTGAAACAATGGTGGAAGACTATGAATCAGCTGTTTTCTAAACCTACTCGGTGAGCATGATGGTTATTTCGTAAATAAGTACAAAGAAAAAACCAAATAATATTACACGAGTGGAGCACAAGGGCGTAAGTCGTAGGTTGCATGACAAAGAAAAATAAATTGAAATACTTCTTATAGATTGCATGACATGAATGTCCATAGGTCATACAAATAAAATAATCAAACCTGCAATTCTGAGATTAGAACCAAACGCGCCAATCAGAGTTTCAAAACATTAAATGTAAATTTCTCATCAAAATAATCGAAACACTTTCGAAATTTTCTTTCTTACGACATTCAACCAGAAGAGATAATTCCATAAAGTGAAAACATAAATTTAACAGCTGACCTTTCTAATGATGTACCAAACTTCAAGTTTTTTGTTGTGTTTTAATTCGATAAATTAATTAGAACATCGTTTTGGGACTAATATGTTTAAAGTTGTAGTACATTAATCGTAGAAGAAAGAGATTATCCGGAGAAGAACCGGAGTGACCGACATAGCTTGTAGGATCAGTAAGCTGAAGTGGCAGTGGGCTGGCCATGTCTGTCGAAGGACCGATGGCCGTTGGAGCAGACGAGTCCTTGTGTGGAGACCGCGTATCGGCAAACGCAGCGTAGGGCGCCCCCCTGCCAGGTGGATCGATGACCTAAAGAACGTGGCTGGGGGGGACTGGATGCGGAAGGCAGAGGACCGAGCGTTGTGGCGCAACTTGGGAGAGGCCTATGTCCAGCAGCGGACTGTGATAGGCTGAGTTGATTGATTGATTGACATTAATCGTGCAAGAAACACAAAATAATGGATTAATAAAAAAAAAATGGTTGTAATTCGTACATTAGGCTCTGTGACGTCTAAAAATAATGGAATAACATCCCCACAATATGTGGTCGTGACTCTCATCTGATCCATGAAGAACTTCTTTGATTTTCGTGTTTTGTTTATTCCGTTTCTTAAATACTCCAGATAGGTTAAAAATAACTTCTTATAGAAATCAAGAACCCTATGAAAATTAAATTTTATAAATAATAACGAGATAAATTTGTAACCATAGACTAGTACCGAATGGCATATTTTTTTCTTATCATCCATTCAAAACAAACTTGCAAAGTGTTTCGATTTTTTTGATGACAAATGTATTTCGTCACATTCTACGAGAAATTGCATTTTCTCGTAGAATGTGACGAATCAACCACGTGAAAGTGTTATTACGAGTGGAATATGCACGTGTATTTAGCTTTAGTTCGTGCAAGTCGCAGACCAGCAAAGCAAGTACAGCAATCACACTAACTCATATGGGGTGCATTAAAAGAGCCTCCACGAGTGACGATATTTAATTGATCGTCCGGCGCACCCTGGGCAGTCAGCCCTGCTATCAACCTGCTGACTGGCTAATCTTTTCCCCACGACATGAGCTATTATCATTATGTAGCTCATGTTGACACGATAGAAGAAGACTAACTCTTATTATAAATGCGAAAGCAATTCAGTCTGTTTGCTACCTCTACGCGACTAAACCTCTGAATCGATCGTAATGAAAGTTGGCGAAGAGGTAGCTTGGGACCTGTAGAAGACATATTATAGATTACTTTTTACCCCAGGGTAGAGAAACAGTTCCCGAGAGATGCGCATATCACATCCAGGCGAGTGACCTCTAGTTAAGAATATCATTTAAATACATTCCAATGCGTCAAGAAGACAATCAATAAGGAAGCTTGTTATGATTAAAAAAAGTTAAAATAAATTTTTGGTGCAACGAAACAAACAATCCGATGTAGGAAGAATATTTGCATCAGTAAAATAATTTTAGATGCAACAAAACTGTGTGGAACCTACACTAGCTAACGTGGACCTTGACATAGATCACTATAAGAATAATTCGATAAAAAAGATTTGTTTTTAACCACGTCTTTGAAAAGAAATCGAGTTATTATTGCATCATCATCCAGTCCTGAGCTATGTTTAAAGTTTCAAGTTCAACGGGAAATTAGTTTCATCTCGATTGCAAAATTTGTACCAAACAGATAGACAAGACTGTATTATCTCTTTCTTACTGGCATCATTGAAAAAGGACAGAAAATATTTTAAAATGACAAATTAGTCTATGCCCAAAGCTAATTTACGGAAAAATTGTCGCGACGCGATTGTGAAGTTCAGGTAGAAAACAAGCAAGTGAACTAATTTGACAAGACTAAAATTTAATAAGTATCTTCTATACTCTTAGAATGGTTTTTGTATTAGAACAAGTTAGCCAACCCATTACTCTCCCATTGCTTGGCTAGGCCTCAGATTGAGAAGAATCCAGGCCTTAGTCCACCACGCTGGCTGACTGCGGGCTGGCGGAATACACACACCTGTTTGGTACAAATTTTGCAATCGATTTGAAACTAATTTCCCTTTGAACTAGAAACTTGAAGACGAAGATCTTCAACCAGTTCATCCTGCCTGACTTGACTAACGGTGCCGAGACGTGGACACTGACAGTTGGGCTAATCCACAAATTCAAAGTCACTCAGCAAGCTATGCTTGGAGTTTCTTTAAAGGATAAAATCCGTAACGAGATCATCCGGCAAAGATCCAGAGTAACTGACATAGCTTGTATGATTAGTAAGCTGAAGTGGCAGTGGGCCGGCCATGTCTGTTGAAGGACCGATGGCCTTTGGAACAGACGAGTCCTTGAGTGGAGACAGCATATCAGATATGCTGTCTGCATATCAGCAAACGCAGCGTAGGCCCCCTTGTCAGGTGGACCGACGCCCTGTAGAACTGAACAAGGTAGCTGGGAGGGACTGGATGCGGAAGGCAGAGGACCGAGTGTTATGGTGCAACTTGGGAGAGGCTAATTTATAGCAGTGGACTGTGATAGGCTGAGTTGATGATGGTGGGCGATGAGGCATTGTGGTTGGTATCGTGTGGTTCTCCAAATAAGGTTGAACTGCATGATTGCTGATTAATGCGGGCCATCAGTTGGAAAAGGTCAACTTAAAAACCCAGATAACCCACACCTTACTCACATAAATAGCAAAACAATAATAGATTAGAAAAAAAGTATATAGAAATAACAAGATCCTGACCCTGAATTTGTTTTAGCGTTCCTTCTTAAGTGGTCAGCTAACTTAGAAACGTCGGTACAATCTAGCATAGTGACATAACTGGTAGAAGTGTTGACAACAACCTATTTACACAATAAATGTTTTTCAATTCAATTCAATTTAATATTCATTATTTGCGGAATATGACTAGGTATTCATGAGGGGCTCGTAGCGAAGCAACGACTGCGCGGATTGTACGATCTGCAAGGTTAAGCTGCACTTGCCGCGGTCAGTCTGTAGATGGGTGACCGTTTCGTTACACATCGAGACCCCTCCGTGCCTCGGAGAGCACGTTAAGCTGTCGGTCCCGTTTGTCATACGAATATCTATGGCAGTCGTTACGGGTAGTCAGAAGCCTGAAAGTCTGACAACTGGTCTAACCTCCGAATGTCAGTATTACCCAGTTACTGGGTTGCGGGGGTCTGATGGCAGTCGCTCCGTGTAAAACGCTGATGTTCAGCCGCATCTGGCTAGACTGGAAGCCGACCCCAATATAATTGGGAAAAGGCTCGGAGGATGATGATGAGTAGGTATTCATGAGGTGACTGCCTCGTTGGTCTAGTGGTTGCAAGCGCGACTGCTGAGTGTGGGGTCCTGGGTTCGATTCCCGGGTCGGGCAATGTGATATTAGGTTTTTTCATTAGAAAATTCTCAGTAGCAGCCCGGAGTCTGGATTTGTGCCCGGTCAATGGCAATAGGCTCGCCCCCTATTACATGGGACTATAACATAACTGGCGAAATGTGGGTGTACTATTACACATCTGCCTACCCCTTCGGGGAAATACAGGCGTGGTGTTATGTTATGTTGTTATTCACGGCGTTACAATAGTTAAAATATATTACAGATCGCCATATTCAGGCTCATGCCATGCTAAATTTAAATGCTTAACAAATAACAATGTCTATAATAAGATTAGTATTATTTTAATTCTGATTATTATTTTGATTTTGAATATCGTTGTGAATATCATTCACAACCCTTTTTAGGGTTCCGTACCCAAAGGTTGTCAAACGGGACCCTATTACTCTCGCTACGGACTGACGGACCGACGGACACCGTCCGTCCGTCCGTCGGATTACTCTGGATCTTTGCCGGATGATCTCGTTACGGATTTTATCCTTTAAAGAAACTCCAAGCATAGCTCGCTGAGTGACTTTGAATTTGTGGATTAGCCCAACTGTCAGTGTCCACTGCTCGGCACCGTTAGTCAAGTCAGGCAGGATGAACTGGTTGAAAATCTTCGTCTTCAAAATTTCTACCATCAGCAGACAAAGCATAACAAATAATGAAGTAACCAGAGTAGTTAAGTTACAGACCCGTGGTACTACCGATTTGTCTTACTGGTAGTACTATGAGGCTGAATTATGGCTGTACTGCTCTGGTAGTACCATAGGGAAACGCACTGTCCCTTAGCACTACTGGTAATAAGTACCACAAGGAAAAGTGATGTTCTTTAGTACTACGACTATTAGTGTTGTAGAAAACTTCGTTTTCTTATGTGTATAGAACTATCTAAACTGAAATTAATTAATTGTAATTCAAACTGCATCTAGTCAGAATTTCAAGAAGCATTTGATAAATGTAGTTTATAACTAAATAACTGACTTAACTTCTAAGATATACGTTTTGCAATACTTGGTCCGTAAGTACTGAGAGACGGCGCGGACAGTCAGCTGATACTAAATTATATCAAGCATATGTGACAATGTTAGGTGTAAATGGCAGTAGGTAACAACATCCTGGCTTTAGAAGAAAGAACCACCCACGTATCGATCTACAACAGTGCCATTGATTCTAGGAACGTCCTTTTATATCTTCACACTGCGAGGTACTGGGTAGATTTCCAGGTAGAATCAACATCCGGTGCAGTACTGTATAAAGGTGGTACGCGGAAATGGAAGCCTTGTGAGATAAATCATAAATCGAAAATATCTAATAATTTCAAGTATATTAAAGGCGCATGTGTCGCCATCTTCTAATAAATAACATTTAATTTAGTTTGGGACTAGATTGTGCTGTGTAAAATGTCCCAAATATTCACCATTTATTATTATTACTTATCTGGAGTATCTAGCAAACAATTTCATACAAAATCTTGTTCTATTTTTCCTGGCACCAATTAAGGCAAATAGCAAGCAACTATTCTTGTTATAATAATTCGGCATTACAAATTCTAACATTAAATTACTTTTTAGATCAATGATAAATTAACAAAATTTTAAACTAAACTATAGGTAATTAATGGTGTCGGTTCTTTTGTTCACGAACTAAACTTATTTTAAACGATCACTCTCTTTTACTAACAGTACATACAAGAAAGTGATGGCAACAATTTTAGAACTGTCAAATTAGTCGGAATTTAGATTTCCATTCAATTTAGTCGTGATCTCGGAACGTGCCCACTAAAATACAAGGAAATGTAACACGTAAACTAATTTGATAGTTCTAAAATTGTTGCCATCCCTTTCTTGTATATACTGTTAGTAAAAGATAACCATAGTTTAAAATAAGTTTAGTTCGTGAACAAGAGAATCGACACCATTGTATCAAATTTCGCATTGAATTCTAAATCTCTCTTTGTAGTCCGTTCGCATATTTTATACTTAGCCATACAATACTGTATATTTTGCTATATATTAATCGCTGTTGGTTTTCATATAATACCATTTAAAAAGGTGGCTTTTTATATATTGTAAAACAAGCCTAATGTGCAATATACGATTTTAATTTATTTTCCGTATTAGTAAACTAAGTACTATGAAAAATGTAGTATTATTATAGTGGGTAGGTATTGGTAGGTAGGTAGGATAGAACATTTTGTGTATGCTCTGATTGTCACGTAGACCACCAAACAGGTGATCAGATAAGTGTGTTGAAGGTTGCCAGGTGGCAATGGCTCACAAACTTAGCCTTAGCTGAATAGAGAGCAAAAAGAGGCAACGCATTATTTTTATTTTTTTATAAATTATTTATTTATGCATTCAAAAACCTTTTGTAGAACACTTGGTTCAACAAAAGTTCTCATGTTTTTTCAACTAGAAATGAGAGTATAACGTTCGTGGTAAAAACACACACAAACACAGATTGTAATTTAATGATTCATGGAATAAAGGGCTATTATTAGTTTCAATAAACGAAGGGTAGGTCGCCCTCAGGTTCGATGGAGCGATGGTATTGGCCAGCTGGTAGCAACTGGATGCGAGTAGCCGAGGATGGATGTCAGTGGTGTGCCATTGGAGAGGCCTATGTCCAGCAGTGGACTATATATAGGCTGATGATGATTATTTCATGGAGCTCTTGTGTAAGATAAAATATTCTTTTATTTAATGTATTTAATTAAAAACTCAAGATATTTTTTTATAGTCTTTACAATTATTTTTAATTTTTTACGGTAAATATTGGAAAATTTAAATATTTAGGTACTCAAAGACTGAAAGTGTTTTTTAGTTTTGAATGCAATACGTCGAAATAGCAAAGTAGTTCAGTCATTTTAATTTATGAATTTATTATTATCTCGTTTTAATTGGAGCATTAAAGATTATTGTTTTTCTATGAATATGGAATAACATCCAAGCTGTACTGAAAAACACAATTGCTCTTTTCAATACTGCTTTTTGAAGAATTTAAATGAAAATAAATACTAATTGATATAATGCAGTTACTATTTATAATGGTGATGGAAGTAAATCAGCTGATGGCCTTCTCAGGAATTTAATAGAAGAAAACATAAGACAAAGGTTTCGTAGCTTTTAAACAATGAGCTTAACCTAACCTCACTTTATTTTACAACGTTGAATATGATTAGTTTGTTTTATGTAAAAAATGAGCTTTTTGGGAGAGAGAGAGAGAGAGAGAGCGAGAGAGAGAGAGAGATTTTTAATGACACTGCGTATTTTTTTTGTTATATTTTCTTGGTTCTTGGTAATATGTAAAACAAGCCTATACCCGCGACTTCGCCCGCGTAAATGTCGTCTATCACGCATATCTCGGGAACTGTACATCTTCCTGGGATAAAAAATTATGTAAGGGGTTATGTTCTATCTGTATGCCAAATTTAATTAAAATCGGTTCACCCGTTCTTGTGTTATAATTGATGTAATTAACCCGACTTTGTTTTATATATTAAGAAGAATAATAAACCTTTTTTTTTTTAATAAACCTTTTTTTTGTATAATACCTGGCACATGCTGAGCTGGACACTCATTTGGTACAATATTGAGACACATATCACACTTTCTTATTGTATTTTTACTTGTATGTCCTGTGTCTTGTTTTTGTACTAAATAAACGTTTTATCTATCTATCTATCTATCTTTGTTTCTATGAATTTGTTCCACCTTTATTAGTTGTCATAATCTCGCAGCACTAGAGCGGTGAATGTAAAAATTGAAGGGCGTCTTGCGAGGCCTATGGGGCCTTTGAGTTAGTTCAGAACAGAGCGAAAAATAAGCACGATGTCAATCTAATATTTTAATGTAACTAACGTTCTGAATACTTCTGAGACTTAAATTATGCTTTGTGTAAAGATTTACTTGCATATTGGTAGAATTATAACTTCTGCGAGATTTTTTTAATTGTTATTTTCGCTTTTTAATTAGTACTTTAAACCTTGATTAAAGCCAATTAATTGAACTTTGAGTGAGTTAAAATTTTCGTGTTCAATATAAAACTTAAGGATCAATTAAAAGATTTCGTTCAAAATACGATAAATATTTAGGCACGTTTTACTTGAGGGAAGTTCCAAAGCGTGTGGGCGAGTCTACAGAAGAGCTACGAGGCAGACAGCGCGTAGGCGGCGTAGCATCGTAGCGTAGACGCTCGTAGACACCTACACGTGCTCTCTCAACAATAAGCTACGCTAGTATAACTTAGCGTTTCTTCTCCAACTCTGTAACTTTTCTCTTTATGTTCAACTACTTACCAAATCCAAAGTTTTTAGAGAGGCGATCCTTATCGAAAAACATGCCAATATTCTCATTAATTCAAAAGTCTTTGTATTGTAAAAAATCTAAATAATTTTAGTAACTTTCGCAAACTTTTTGTCAAACATAATTTTTGTGTTTCCGAGCCGAGACCAATGGGAGCTACGGGCACCGCTACCGCTTACGCGACGTTCGTCCGTCGACTGCTGCCTTCATCCCGCTCCACGAAATTCCCTTCAGGAGTTAGGCTTGAATGGATCTGCGCTGTGATTGGTTGGAAGCGAGTGACGTCATAGTGAAAATTACAATGATATGGCATCGCGGGTGTGTGCGGGGGCTGTGTTCGTGTGGGTGAGCGGAGGCCCATGAATGGGCGCCTTCTGCCGCGCCCGCGACGCGCCTCTCCTGCCCCCCTGACGTCACCGAATGCCAGCCTCTATTATGCAACTCAGCATCTGAAATAGAAACGAGATGTTATTAATAACTTTCGATACGTTGATATACTTAGAATACGTAACGGATTAATTTTATATAATTATAAATACGTTTCGGTGACTTATGTAACATTTAAGGCGGAAAAATTGATGGAATGAGAGTAAATGATGGGATGACGGCTCATAAACAAAAATGGAAGGAGAAGACATATTGCGCCGACACCAAGTAATTTGGGATCCGGGCAGGAAGATGGTGATGATGAAAGGTGGAACAATAAAATGAAGTTTAACTAAGATTTAAATTATATTTCTGTTGAGTTACATTTTTTTTAGATATCAGGACACATACTTACATTTTATTTCATTGCATTTAAGTAAACTACAATTGTTTCTATTCAATTCCGTTGATTTTTTGGACCATTATTTTAAGAAGAAAATTGTGCTTATAATTTTTTAAAGATAAGTTATCGTCCATTTTTTCTACTCTAACTTTTAAGAAAACACTTTATAATTTTCGTAAATCTATCGTAAGTAACCCAATTGTACTAGCCTACTAACTCAGAAAACCAAAAAGCCAAGAAAGATAACATATTCACATATACAGCGCATAATTTGACCTTCGAACTTTGCCTATACAGGTCTGTTCTTAAAATAGGTTGGATGCGACAGGGTGCGTCCGGTGGGTCGTTGACCGATGCTGGGGGCTGGTCCCCCGCGCCGCCCGCGCCCCGCGCCCTCCGCAGTGACCCGGTCACGGTGCAACAAGTAGAAGTGTATCGACTCTAGTCGTTTGACATTTAGGAGGAAACTGAGGCGACTAGGCAACCTGAAATAGATTGTGGCTATGATTAATATTCGTCCGTGTGGTGCCGGACGTAAAGAATTGCACTACCCTCTTTCTTCTCATGGTTGTCGTAAAAGGCGACGAAGGGATTCACCAGAGGATGGGCAGCAGCGTGCTCTGAGTGTTTAAACAACCAACTGCGATCGCCAACCCAATGCCAAGCGTGGCGATTATGGCATAGGTCCTTTGAAGGAGGCCTTTATCCAGCAGTGGACGTCTTTCGACTGAAATGATGATGATGATTAATATGGCAAATTGTGGTGCCTTTGTGTAGATTGGTAAGAATAATAATAATATTTCAGAAGATAGTGAAGGATTTCCGTTGTGTTCATACAATGATATTTAAAAGTACAGATATGCTACTTGCGCTCGTAATCTGAAGATTCGAAAACGTCCTAATTTGGAAGTTTTTCTATTAATCCGCGTCAAGTAAAGCGTTGAGGGTGATCGGTGGCAAAAAAAACTACAATGCTGTCGTGTGTGTACAGAAAGGGTTCCAATTATGATGCGCAAATAATTTGAAGTAACTAACTTATTAACTTTGTACTAGTATATGGTTATTGTGCTGTCGTTGCGTATGGTTTTTTTTTGTTTTTTGTTTTGTTAGGTTATAACATATCTATACTTTTAAATATCATTGTGTTCATAGCAGTTTTTAGGTATCCATAGTCAAATACATAGTTTCACCATTCGTGCGTCCGTCCGACTGCCTATTACGTCTATGTCGTTATGTCGTTTATGTCTTACGTCTTCTTTGTCCATCCAAAGGTTGTCTGGAAGATATCGCTTTTAGCGATAAGACCGCCCATGTACCCATAATTTGTACGTTGTTCCTGTTTACTACTATTTTCATGGTGTACAATAAAGTATATTCTATCTATCTATCTATTACAGCCATTTTACTCGAAGACCGAGACTGAAATGGAATTGACATTAAGCATGGTTATACATTCTCATGACGCCTACAAACAATAAGAAAAACCTATTTTTTACATCCTACTTCCTACTTATATCGTACTAATATTATAAACGTGAAAGTTTATGGATGTGTGAATATTTGTTACTTTTTCACGCAAAAACACACACAACTACACTTTTAAGTCAAAGTGTGTTCTGCATGGCTCCCAAGTTGTACAACAAATTACCTAATGCAATTATAGACATTCAAAGCATGTCATTATTTAAATGTAAGGTCAAAGGGTATTTGATACAGAAGGCCTACTATAGTGTTAAGGAATATTTAGATGAGAGAATTTGACCATATGATAATTTTATATACTTGTGTAATTTGATATGACAATATGAGACTGACATTAATTATTTCGGTCATTTTTGGTATTATGACATTGCAACTTTAATTAATGTATTTGTATAAAATTTTGCATGGTTAACAGCAGAATATGGCATATGTAACCTACTTCTTTTTTAAATTACCATCTGATTTTTGTACCCATTTTCGCAAAATAAATGAATTGAATTGAAAAACTACTATATGGATTTTAATTATATTTGGCCTACAGATAGAACATAACCCGGATTAATTTATAGGCTACTTTTTATCCCGGGAAGATGAAAAGTTCCCGAGGGATGCCCGATAAACGACATCCACTCGGGTGAAGTAGCGGGCACAGACTAGTTTTTAAATATTTTTATAAGAAGAAAAGAAAGACATTTAATATTATAAAAAAATTGTGTTCCACCGGGGACAGGGGCAGGGTCCAAGCTACCGGTAGTTAGGGCTCCAGAGATAGAAACTTCCTCACAATTCGTGAAGTGTCGAGGAGAACTGCCATCTGAATCGGGCCCTTGACCCAACCACCTAACGAGAACCTCTGGAGATTAGGGTCTCATTATCCTAATTATTCGCTCTGTAGATTTTAGTAAATTTTAAAGCAGCCATCGACAATCTTCTAACAGGAATTATAACACCTCCATTCATGCTCTGCCAATCTCACCTCAGTGGGCGAGCAACTTGATATGTGTTGGTGGAAAATCAAATAAAAGTACTCCTACTATATAGATTGCATTCGATAACAGAATAAAATCTGTATAGTAGGAGTATTTTTTTGTTGTTAAATGATGGCGAAACGAGCTAAAGGCCAAGCTTATATTAAGTGGTTTTCCTTTGCCCACAACAACTGCAAAATCACCTAGGCTGTTGCCTACATGGTATTGCAAAATGCGTCCGCTAAACTGAGACATGAAGATGGAAAGTCTCATGTGATTGTAATTTCACCGGCATCCGTACCTTTCAGACCGAAAAACAGCAATGTTTGGCGGCAGAAATAGGTACGGAAAACAGGTATTAGTGTCGATTCTTTTATTCATGAACTAAACTTATTTTAAACTACCTATCGCTCTCTTTTACTCACAGGAGATACAAGAAAGGGATGGCAACAATTTTAGCGCTGTCAAATTAGTAGGAATTAAAATTTCCATACAAGTTTAGTCGTGATCTCGAAACGTGCCCACTAAAATACAAATAAATGCAACACCTAAACTAATTTGACAGCACCAAAATTGTGCCATCTTATTGTTGTATCTACTATTAGTAAAAGACAGCGATACTTTAAAATGAGTTTTGTCCGTGAACAAGAGAATCGGCACCCTATTATTAATACCTGATTCTATGAATAAACCTTTCAGTTAATATTTATAGAACTGCTAAGGACGTATTAGTAAGGAGTCAAAGAATATTTCCGCGAATGTGTGGGAAGTACGATTTAAGTGTGATTTTATTACAAATAAGACTCCAATATATTGTGACGTGTGTTATAAAGCTCATACTTTTTTTAACCGACGAAAAAAGGAGGAGGTTCTCAATTCCACGCGTATCTTTTCTTTTATTTTTTTATGTATGATCACGCATAACTTTTTACGGAGTAGGTAGTCCGATTTTTATGATTCTTTTTCTAATGGATAGAGTATACCTCGAAATTGGTCCCATTTAAATTTCAAAATCAAAATCCACCCCTAAGGGTAGGAAAAAAAGGGATGAGTGTTTGTTCACCCACTGAATTCTTACCTGTTTATCGATTCTGTTGAAACTTGGCACACATAAATGTAGTTCTAGACACTACAACATAATGGAGAACTTGAGTTAGATTTTAGCTACAAAAAAAAATTCAAATAAAACTTTTTAACAAAAAATTGAACAGACGAAAACAGAAACTGAAAAACGAAAAATAAAATGAAGCTTTTAGTCTTTTCCTAACTAAATCAATGTAAATAACTAATTATGAGTCGGCGCCAAACAAAAAATCAACGAAGATCATTAAATTACTTTAAATAAATAATAAAAACAACATAATATCAAATACAACGTGAAATTTTTAACGATAAACAATAACTATCCAAAAATGCATTCTCCGCTCGACCACTTGCAACTTGCACGCACTTTGCTTGTCTATTTGGCGCCGACTCATAATTAGTTATTTACATTAATTTAGTTAGGAAAAGACTAAAAGCTTTTTTTTTGTTTTTCATTTTTCAGTTTCTGTTTTCGTCGGTTAAATTTTTTGTTAAAAAGTTTTTAAATATACGTTCTTGATGTCACAAGAAATAAAACGCTGTTTTTCATGAATGGCATAACCAAGTTTATTGCGAACTAAACTGTACGAAACTTATGCGTTTTTTCTATAGTTTTTGTATTAGTAGGTAGTACAGGTGATTGCATGACAGTGGTAACACTTCAGACTACAGATATTTCTAAAAAAATATTTTAATCTACCGTACAATTTTTATTAATTAAAATCGTTTCGATGCACACAGTCATCACTCACACAATGTCATTGTCTTTTACAGTGCTGCGTGCATCGAAACGATTTTAATTAATAATATTGTACGGTAGATTAATTATTTTTTTTGGAATTATCTGTAAAGACGCTTGTCATCTTAGTCTTCCTGCGACCACGAACGCTGCAAAGCTTTAGAAACGTCAGGAAAACCAATTTAAATAATATACGCGATTTAATCCGGTTAAACTTTGTTTTATTATAATGTGTAGTGATCGCGAAAACCTAAAAAAATCTTTTATGTTATTTGTTATTATTATTTTTCAGTACCTAGTTTTAATGCACTCTTATTTGTGTTGTATTTTGTTATTCACACACTATGTGTGTCTATGTTTTATTTTTATTCTTCTCTCCTGTCGCAGGTCTTCTGAAAGAAATATCTTTTAGAAATAAGCAGTACATTTGTGCTCAAGTGACTTTTTCATGTATCTTTTTTAGGGTTCCGTAGTCCTACAAGGAACCCTTATAGTTTCGTCATGTCCGTCCGTCTGTCCGTCTGTCCGTCTGTCCTAATCCTTTACAGCTTAATAACTTCTACAGTTATAAACATAAGTAAATGAAATTTTGTTAATAAATTGTACAGATATACCAGGCCCCTCAGAAAGTATTGCGAAAAAAAGTTTTTATATATGGGAGACTGGCCAGTTATAATGTTTTTCGAAAATATGATTATTTATAAGTAAAAATAAGTAAGTTCCAATTTCAAAATTTCCCTCCACATTTTTTGCGAGTTAATTCAAAGTATTGTGTCTCACTGAAATATGGATCTGCGCCGGGAACATTTTAGAGCTATGATTTTATACGATTTCAAGTGTCGCCTGAAACCGGATGAATCGTACGATAGACTTCAAATGGCATTCATGGATGAAGGCCCTTCCAAGGCAACCGTGTATCGTTGGTATAACGAATTCAAGCGCGGTCGACCAACTTTGGGGGATGACGAAAGAAGCGGTCACCCTTTGACGGCTGTTACCGAAGAAAACGTGCTAGCAGTGAAAAATTTAATCCAAGACAATAGGCGAATTACATATCAGGAGATTCAACACATATTGAAGATTGGATCGGGAAGCGTTCACGAGATTCTACACAGCCATCTTCGCGTGAGGAGGATAGTATCACGCTGGGTGCCGCACAACCTCACCGATGCTCAGAAGCAGGCCCGGGTGGAATGGTGCCGTGATATGCTTAACAAATTTGAAGCAGGCTCGTCTCGGCGTGTTTACGACATCGTTACAGGTGATGAGTCCTGGATTTATCAATACGACCCAGAAACCAAGCGCCAGTCGACTGTTTGGGTGTTTCAAAATGAGCCAACGCCTACCAAAGTGAAGCGATCTAGAAGCGGGGGTAAGATTTTGATCGCTAGCTTTTTTAATTTGACTGGCCACTTGGTATCAATTCCCTTACGGGATCAAAGAAGCATTAATGCCGAATGGTATACTACCAAATGTTTGCCAGAAGTTTTCTCTGTTATAAGCAACAAGCGACCAAACACAGGGCTCCGCGGGCTACTGCTCCACCACGACAATGCACCTGCGCACACCGCACTCAAAACGAGGGACTTCCTGGACAGCACGCCAGTCAAACTCCTGGGTCACCCTCCTTACAGCCCTGATCTAGCACCGTGTGACTTCTTTTTATTCCCAAAAATAAAAAATCAGCTCAAAGGGATACAATTTTCGTCGCCGGAAGATACGCTGGCTGCGTTCGAGCAGGCTGTAAACGAGGTGTCTGCGGCGGACTGGAAAAAGTGTTTTGAAAACTGGTTTAGGCGCATGAATCTTTGTATAGAGGCTGGTGGAAAGTACTTTGAAAAGATTTGATAAAAATATATGTACGTATAGAACAATTTTTTTTAGTTTCGCAAAACTTTCTGAGTGTCCCACGTAGATCTCAATTTTAAAAGAATAACAAAATCATGATTACGTATTTTAGGGGTGGCGCCCATACATGTGAAATGGGGATGAAAACATTTTTTTCTCTGCACCCCCTCTTGTCATTGAATAGGTCTACTAAAATGAAGGTAATGTTTCATACATCACTTTTTTATCAGATGTACCGTTTGCGAAATATAGCCTGCCAAAGTGGCTTGCAATGTGTCCCCCCCTGCCATTTCTAAACTATGCAACGTAGAAACTTATAATCTTATAAGTTATAGAGAGAAAACTGAAAAATACTTAAAACGTCCTAGTTCAAAGGTCATTGACCTTAGAGAAAAATTATCATAGCAAAATAATGCTCATTATAATAAAACAAAGTTTAACCGGATTAAATCGCGTATATTATTTAAATTGGTTTCCCTGACGTTTCGAAAGCTTTGCAGGATTTCGTGGTTGCAGGTAGACTAAGATGACAAGCGTCTTTACAAATATTTCTAAAAAATTATTTTAATCTACCGTACAATATTATTAATTAAAATCGTTTCGATGCACGCAGTAATCACTCACAATATCATTATCTTTTACAGTGTTGCGTGCTGTTTGGGAATTGATTATTTTTAGGACTGGGTTCCAAACAGGTGGTAGCTGCCAACCATCTTCTCTATTAAAATTAGGATGTTTTTAAATTTCAATAGCCTCACGGAGCATTCTAGGTACATATCGGTTTTCCTTTGCCAGAACTTGTGGTTTATCAAATCGAAGAAAATGGTTGGGTTTGTCTAGGGCATGTTCACACACTGCATACTTTGTGGATGTTATTGATCCCGTTGTTAACTTATCGAATAAATCTCTGGATGAAAACACCGTAAAAGTTTTAAAAAAGGGCCTTAATTTCGCGTTAGCACCCAGAAAAATTCCGTACGAAGATATAATATGTAACGTCGAGGATTGTCTTATAAAAAACAACGTTAAAAAAGATGATTTGGAGGCGATTCGTCAAGACGTCTCAACCATTCTACGTCGAAGCAAACCACCAAAACAGAATCTTTCTCGTGGCGAATACCTTGCCTTAAAAAACGTTCGTGAGGACCCAGACCTGACTATCCTTCGTGCCGATAAGGGTAACGCAACGGTTGTAATGAACACGTCTGATTACAAACAGAAAATTCAAGAGCTTTTGTCGGATAATGCCACATACAAAAAAGTAAACAAAGACCCTACTGATAAAATTCTCAAAAAAACTAAAGAATTAATATCAAAATACTCCGATACTTTAGAATTAGACGTAAACATTCTCACTCCGTCTTGCGCCAAACCACCAAAACTGTATGGGCTGCCGAAAATACACAAAGATAATGTTCCTCTGCGACCAATAGTCAGCTAGATTGACACACCAACGTACAAACTGGCACAACACCTAGCGAAGATACTCTCACAGCTTCGTGGCAAGTCTAACACATATCTGAAGGATTCTTATCATTTTGTCAACCAAATCAAGGACCTTAAACTCACTGAAAATGAAGTGATGGTCAGTTTTGATGTACAGTCCTTATTCACCAACCTACCAGTAAAGGACTGCCTGGATGTTGTAAAGAAGCGGTTAAGTGATAATGACATGCCTCTAGCATATGCAGAGCTACTTGAACACTGCCTTACCAGCGGCTACCTACTGTGGGATAATGATTTTTACCTTCAAGTCGACGGTGTGGCCATGGGTTCACCGGTATCCCCGGTGGTAGCGGATATCTTCATGGAGGATTTTGAAGGGAGAGCTCTCCTGACCGCCCCGGCTATGCCGAAGATCTTCAAGAGGTATGTTGACGACACTTTCACCATCTTGCCTCACAGTAGTGTCTCTGCTTTCTTAGAACATCTAAATTCTATACACAGTAAAATTCAATTTACTATGGAATTGGAGACAAACAAATCCTTAGCTTTTCTTGATATACAACTTATCCATAATCCTGATCATTCTGTTAGTCATACAGTGTATAGAAAGCCTACCCATACAGACAGGTACTTGAACGGTGAATCTCACCACCATCCTTGTCAGTTAGCTACCGTGGCCAAATCTTTGTTACAGAGAGCACACCGCATCTGCGATGCCGACCACCTGGCAGGGGAACTTTACCATGTGAAGCATGTTCTCAAGCATAATAACTTGCAAGCTCCACATCCCCATCGCAAACGCCGCCTGAAACCCAGCACAGTTGATCGTCGACCTGCTGTTCTACCATTCATCAAAGGGGTCACCGACAGAATTGGTCATATCTTGAAGCGTGCTTCTATCAAAACCTATTTCAAGCCCCAAAGAAAAATCAGCCAACTCCTCAGACCGGTGAAGTGTCACATTCCCTTACAAGATGCAGGTGTCTACAAGATTGATTGTGATTGTGGGTTATCATACATAGGGCAAACAAAGCGTAGTATAGCCACTAGAATTAAAGAACATATAGCTGACGTCAAGAACAGACGCTCCACAAAGTCTGCAGTGTGTGAACATGCCCTAGACAAACCCAACCATTTTCTTCGATTTGATAAACCACAAGTTCTGGCGAAGGAAAACAGATATGTACCTAGAATGCTCCGTGAGGCTATTGAAATTAAAAAACATCCTAATTTTAATAGAGAAGATGGTTGGCAGCTACCACCTGTTTGTACCCAGTCCTAAAAATAATCAAGTCCCAAACAACACGCAACACTGTAAAAGATAATGATATTGTGAGTGATTACTGCGTGCATCGAAACGATTTTAATTAATAATATTGTACGGTAGATAAAAATAATTTTGTAGAAATATTTGTAAAGACGCTTGTCATCTTAGTCTACCTGCGACCACGAAATGCTGCAAAGCTTTCGAAACGTCAGGGAAACCAATTTAAATAATATACGCGATTTAATCCGGTTAAACTTTGTTTTATTATAATGTGTAGTGATCGCGAAAACCTAAGAAGTTATTAAAATAATGCTCCTTTAGCTACTTTCTATTTGAAAAAATCACAAAAAAGTAACTTTGTGTTATGTTGACGACACACTTCTTAAATTTGGCACCATCTAGCGGCGTCAAACAACACTCTCTGGGTCACCAATGCTGCCGTCAAGTGCCGTCTATTAAATTTGGCACTGTATAGCGCCATCTAGCGGCTACTGACATCACTCTCTGAGTCGCCAATGCTGCCGTCTATTGCAAAAACTAAAATAGCCGTGATTAATATTCGATTTGATTTGTTTGTAACACCTACTTAAGGAACGCTATAATACTGAGCATGGCCCGACATGCTCTTGGCCGGTTTTTTGATAAATAAATGTAGGTTTTTATATATATAAATTTTCATAAATAACTCAGACTTTCACAGTCATCATCATCATCATTTCAGCCAAAAAACGTCCACTGCTGGACATAGGCCTCCCCCAATTAAGGGGGGGACATGCCATAATTGCGACGCTTGGCAGGCGGGTTGGCGATCGCAGTTGGTTGGTTAAATACTCAGAGAACGCTGCTGCCCATCCTCTGGTGAATCCCTTAGTAGCCTTTTACGACACTCATGAGAAGAGATAGGGTGATTATGTCCGGCACCACACGGCGCACACACTTTCGCAGTCCATAGTTATATATAGGCTTTTCTCAAACGCTACGACATTTCTGAAATACGAGAAGGGCAAATTTCATCGACACCCATCCTAAAATGAAAGTGAAGCAAACATTTAAAACATACAGGGTGTTTTATGATAGTCCAGGGTGAGTCCATTCAGCGTCAAGGCGATTGCGTGCGTCACAGCAGCAAGGACGCCTTCCAGCCTTGCAGGCATGGGCCGTACTATTTGATCGCCCTGTATTTTAGGCTATAATGGTGTTAGCTATTTTCGTTTTAAGTTAAAGCGCTTCGCGGTATTATGTGGTGTGTATTGAGCTGTGAGTCATCGATTTTTTTAGATGAACAATGTAGTATGAGTTGTCCAAGGACATGGGAGATGATGGTGTCCTCTGGTTTTATGTCAGTTATTTTTTGTGAAAAAAGATAGGTATCTTTGGTATCTACTTAATAAGTACAGTTTGGTTAAGTTTTCCAGTTTTGAGTCTTTGATAAAACGTCTAACTGTTGATTTTTATTGATTTATTTTTAGCGTAAATAACATTTTAATTTTGTATTTTATTTCAACATCTATATTTTATTTGTTCATTTCAATGTTATTAATACATGAGCAAGTGGGGCTATATAGACCAAACAGCTACAGCCTGCATGTGTGGCATTGATCCTCAATCAATGTCACACTTGCTATGCTGCTCTTTGTGTCCAAGCACTTGCACATTGAGTGACCTTATCGATGCCACAGACAACGCACAAGACGTGGCAAATTTCTGGGCCAGCAGCGTGTGATTACTGTGCCACTATCAGTAAATTTTTGTACCGTCGACACGAAGAAGAAGAAGAATGTTATTAATTTACAATTAACTTGTTTTTAATGTTCCGGACCTCAAAAGGAAAAAACGGAACCCTTATAGGTTCACTTTGTTGCCCGTCTGTCTGTCTGTCTGTCCGTCTGTCAAGAATTTTTGTATCAGAAACGAGTAAGGGTATGAAGTTGAAATTAATGTCAAATATTAAGGTTGACGGTCCCATAGATTAAAAAAAAAAAAACAAGTTTCTAAGTAAACGCAATTAAAGGATACGGCCATTTATGTCTCATATTTTGATACTCGCAAACTCACTCATCAAAATCGAAAACTACTTTCCGTTGACTTAGAATCTTGAAATTTGGCAAAAAGCATGGTCTTACAGCACAAGTAAAGAAAAATATCCAAACATTATGAGTTTGTGGTTATATCACAGGAAAAAAATATTTGATTACGAACATACAATTGCAGTTGGAGAATCAACCGTGGTGTAGACCGATGTATGGAAGTTATTTTTTTTTCAAACCACATAAATAAAGAATAACACTTATTTTGGCTTGCTTAGATAGTTTAAAGCATAACATATACATAAAACATAGATAATACTATAAAGTAAGCCTGCCTCATTGGTCTAGTGGTCACAAGCGCGACTGCAGAGCGTGGGGTCCTGGGTTCGATTCCCGGGTCGGGCAAAGTGTTATTGGGTTTTTTCATTAGGAAATTCTCAGTAGCAGCCTGGAGTCTGGATTTGTGCCCGGTTAATGGCAATAGGCTTGCCCCCTATTACATGGGACTACAACATAACTGGCGAAATGTGGGTGTACTATACACCTCTGCCTACCCCTTCGGGGAAATACAGGCGTGATTTTATGTTATGTTATGTTAATACTATAAAGTAATAAAAATATCGTACTACCAGTGGAGTAATTGTATAATGCATTCACATTGACATCAGCTGTCATTTTGAAATTATAGCAATATTCATTGCGTGGTACGTAGTTGTCAATATGACGGATTGTCAAAACACACGGAGCAATGAACATTGAAATCCGAATGATTGCGATCGCGAGTGAGTTACACAATTCGGCAGCAGATTCTATTACTTATTTTGCCCAATGCAAAGGTAAGTTTTTCCTTCAATCCGACTTACCTCTTCGTTAGAGCAATGATAAGGAGGTTACTTAATTAAGAAACAGTAGGTTAATTATTAATCAAATTAAGGCAAACAGACGTGTGGTATGGTGGTACCCGCGTAGGAAAGAGATGCAATTATGAAAGACATCAACGCGTAGTGCTGCACCTTTGGTGAACTCTCATAAATTAAATCAGTTTCTTTGGGGTATCAGATCGATGGGTGGTACCACACTTACCACAGATAATGTAATACCGGAACCCTGACTGCGCGAGTCTGATTCGCACTTGGCCGGTTTTTTTATTCATTGCTGTCGTAATTTCTTGGAATAAAAATAATGTAAGAATTAGAACGTTTATTTGCTTGTATTGAGTTACATGCAAGTTTTTATCATTAAATAAAAATTCGTCATTTCACTTAGTATTCCATTCCGTTATTTTATTTTGTTCACCAGATTCTGGTTGATCGTGACGCATAAAATTAAACCATCTTAACGTACTTATTATCATACAAAATAAATTATTACTATTCTTAGTAATACAACATTCAAACCAACGTTGGACGGAAGAGTTGGGTTTTGTTTTAATAAAGCCTCAAAATATGAAACTAATCATAGTAAGTAAGTAATCATACTTTAGATCTAAGCAGCTTTTTAGAGGTAAGTACCCTTTCCAGTTCAATTTAAATTGGTTTTTATTTATCCTGTATATTGGAGCATTTTAGTAGCTTGCGTTATTATAGGTAACTTATTTTTAGTAAATCTATTTTATCCTGAAATAGATCATTCATGCGTCAGTCGAACGCAGGTGGAACCATGTTCGCTTAACAAATCCGAGCAAGAATGAACGAGTGCGCGTCACCCTGCGTGCTTCGATTCATGAATAGAGGCTTGCAACCCGGGATGACCCAGTTTTTGACTCCATACCCTCCATACCTGCCACCATAACGCTGTAACAGCCAACTACCTTGCCAGGCAATTATAACTATTATATCGTAACCCAGTACAATTGTTATTGCGTGTATAATAAATTGGAATATATACTTGTTGTATTTGAAGTAATGGTATGACGTCAGTCGGTGCGGAGGGGGACTGCAGCGCCAGAATTAGGTCAGTTTCATTCTGAAACAGGTTTGACAAGAGAGGGGTGAGGGCGAGGGGAGCGGCCCTGGCTCAATCGCGAATTGAGTTGCCACTAATTATTATGGGAATCAACTATAAGTATGATTAGGAAATTTATTAAAATTTGTTTTGTTACCATGATTATGCCAGGGCAAGTTCTTTGTAAATACCCACAGAATATTGGTATTTTATGAAAGAAAAATTATTTATTTGCGTTTATAGTGACGCACAATGTCATCAAAAATATAATCAAAAACAAGTTAGTATTAAACAGGAACACAGAATATTAACAATTTCGAACCGTGCAACTAGTGCCTCACGTTTCAATAGTGCCTGTACTTAATTAAATTTATTTTAAATACAAAACAAGGCTGGTCGACACTTCGAGTAACCAGAGGGCTAGCTTGTTCAAAGAATAAGCGTTGCCATTCAACGTGGCAACGTTGCCAGTCTTTTGGGCACTTTGTTCGATGACAGCGGTGTGGAGGAGTACTTTGACACCTAAATGCGCCTTTTCTATAATTTTATTTTATACATGGGTAAAAAATGAGTGGGCAAAGCTTTCGAAACGTCAGGGAAACCAATTTAAATAATATACGCGATTTAATCCGGTTAAACTTTGTTTTATTATAATGTGTAGTGATCGCGCTAAGAAGTTATTATACATGGGTCTTTAATTTTTATGTTTGTTGTAAATAATGTGGAAATTATTTGTATATAACAATTAGCTGGTGTATCGTAGTGTTTAAAATTATTTGTATATAACAATTAGCTGGTGTATCGTAGTGTTTAAAATTATTTGTATATAACAATTAGCTGGTGTATCGTAGTGTTTAAAATTATTTGTATATAACAATTAGCTGGTGTATCGTAGTGTTTAAAATAAAGTAAGTTAATGATTGATACAAACCTTAAAACATTAGAATTTTAATCAAAAAGTGTGGTAGGACATACGTACGAGTCACATCCGTGCAAAACGGCCATCGCTCAGCATTGAATCTGCGGGCATCAGCTAGTACTTACCAATATTATGGTAGATTTTTGTACCTACCGTAAATTTACGACCTACGAGGGCTACGAGGCTACGCCTGCTACGGAGGCTGCGCGACACATCATTTGCTACGCCGCCGCGTGTCGAATAAATTCTTTATTCATCAGACAACAAATTAGTCTATAATAAACTCGTAGTCTGGTGCTACGAGTTAAATGTAGCCAACTAAAGACGAAGATTTTAAGAACTTCATGTTATACAGTATACGTAACTACCTACATATTTATTAACATACATGTTGTACAATCAGATTGTAGTCGATTTTTGAAAACGATTTAAGTACTAAGGATGTTTAATAAAATTATGAACCAGTGACAAAACCAAACTACCGAGTGATTAAAAACTACCCTATAAATATACCCTCGCTCACTCCAATTTTCCTTGGGGAAATTCTCATGGATCACTCCACCCGAGGAAGGTGGAGCCAGTGTCGGACTCTTACCGACTAAAACCACCACGGCTAAATACCTTTGGCCGGGGGCGTGGGATAGTCTCAGCATTCTCCAGCCACCCCCGACAGGTCCCATCTCGCCACTATTAGGCAAGATTGCAGCCCGCGGTGCCGCTGCAAATACACTCTGTACCACCGCGGCCTATTCACACTGATGGGGAAGGAGGCGACGAGGTTAGTCCCGTAAGTATCCAGTGCAGTGAGCAACTGAGGAGCGCTCTGGAGGGTGCGATTCAAGATTATCGATCAATTCCACCAGAATCAAGACCACGCTTGCCTCGTTTGCCCATGCATAAAAAGAATAAGGTGCTGGTGTGTGCTCTGGACTCATTGCTGTCAAACTACTTTGATGGCAGCGAAGATCTTAGCGATACACATTCGATCCTGTATTGCGCGGCTGTTGCAGCATGTCGTATAGCTCATGTTAAGTTTGAAAATGATAACAGAGCTATACGACCAAAATCTGCTGTACCAGTTTGGCAGTGCAGGATTGAACGTCGTATCAGCGAGGCCAGAGTACTCATTGGCAAATTAATCTGCTTCAGGGAGGGCAATACGCGCCCTAGAGTGATGCGCTTTGTGAGGCGGGCTTTCTCGGGGACTGATATTAGTCCTCGAGATTATATGGCTCGTGTCACAGAGCGCATAGACTTCCTGAAGCAGAAAGTTTATGCATGGGCAAATCGAATCAAGAGATATAAGCGGCGTGTGGAGCGATATACCTTGAATCGCACGTTTCAGAGTGACGAAAGGCGGGTATACAGAACCTGGGAGCGACCCGACCAGGGTGTGAGTGATGGGCAACTACCGGATGATGATACCATGAGCTTATTCTGGCGTAGCATCTGGTCGGTGCCCATCAGCCACACCGAGGGTGGCTGGACGAGGGACGTTGAGCGTGCATGTGAGTCAATTCCAGAAATGGGGGCAGTCGTTATCAGCCCTCAAGACGTAGCCAGTGCAGTCCATCCGCTGCCCAATTGGAAGTCCCCAGGGCCGGATGGACTGCACAATTTTTGGCTTAAATGGTTGCGTAGTTCACATGCTCGTTTGGCGTCCCAGTTTCAGTCGGCCTTGGAGTCTGGGTCGCTACCCCAGTTTCTAACAACAGGAGTTACCCACCTGCTCCATAAATCTGGTAGTACCACGGAACCCAAAAATTACCGTCCAATAACTTGTTTGCCGACGGTATATAAACTCCTTACATCCATTCTGAGAACAAAAATTTGTCAACACATTGACAATAATTCGATAATGTCTACTTCTCAGAATGGATGTAGGAATGGGTCCCGTGGTACTAAGGAGCTGCTCCTCATCGACATGGCTATTAGCCAGCAGGTTCGCCGCTCCCGAAAGGGTCTGTCGACATGCTGGATAGATTATAAGAAGGCCTACGACTCCGTGCCACATACATGGCTTGTAAGGGTGCTTGAGTTGTATAAAGTAAATACAACTCTGCGCGCCTTCTTGGAGTCATGTATGAGGCAATGAAGAACGGTCCTTTGCTATCCAGGGTGTCGGCAGACTCGGGGAAGCGATGAACCGATAAGGATCGAGCGTGGAATATTCCAAGGCGACAGTCTGAGTCCTCTGTGGTTTTGTCTAGCCCTGAATCCTCTAAGTACATTACTAAAGGAGTCAGGGCTGGGCTACCAGTTGAGGAGAGAAGGTCAAGTGATATCCCATCTCCTCTACATGGATGACCTAAAATTGTTTGCCCCCACCGAATTGCGTCTGATGGAGTTACTGAAGGTAACTGAAAACTTTAGTAATTCTATCAAGATGGAATTCGGAGTGGACAAATGTGCGGTTATGCATGTGAAGCGAGGGGGGATTGTGGAATCTGAGGGGATTCAGCTCTCCGATTCCATACAACTTAGATCCCTCTCCCCAACTGAGACCTACAAATACTTGGGTATGTCGGAAGCGTTAGGCATCAGCGAGGCTGACATGAGGCAATCGTTACGGGAGCGCTTTTTTGACCGCCTGAAGAAAGTTCTTAAAAGTCTTTTGTCAGGCGGAAACAAGGTGCGTGCCTTTAACGGTTGGGTCATGCCGGTCTTGATGTACTCCTTCGGCATACTCAAGTGGACTCAGACGGATCTCGACGCACTGGATAGGCGGGTCCGTGCATTGCTGACGGCATATCGGATGCATCACCCACGCTCGTCGGTAATGAGACTGTACATTCCGCGGAAGTGTGGGGGTCGAGGCTTTTTAAATGCCAAGACCCTTCACAATCGCGAAGTGTACAGTCTCAGGGAGTATTTTCTCCAGACTGACGGGGGGATGCTTCGAGATGTGGTCGCAGTGGACAAGGGCCTCACCCCGCTCTCCTTGGCTAAAGAGAACTGGCGCAAGCCTGTAGTGCTGAGTACTAATGACCGCAGGGAAATATGGCAGAGCAAAGAGCTACATGGGCGCTTTTATCGAGCCGTTCATGGGCCCGATGTTGACTTTTTAGCGTCTGTATCCTGGCTACGTTTTGGTGACCTCTTTGGGGAAACCGAAGGTTTTGTTTGTGCAATTATGGACGAAGTAATGATGACGAACAACTACCGGAAATATATTGTGAAGGATGGCACGGTTGACATCTGTCGGGCATGCCACCGTCCGGGTGAATCTATCCGACACATTATCTCTGGGTGTTCTCGTCTTGCTAACGGCGAGTACTTGCACAGGCATAACCTGGTAGCCAGGATTATCCACCAGCAACTTGCTCTGAAATATAATCTTGTGGAATCGGAAGTTCCGTACTACAGATATGTGCCCGACCCAGTTCTTGAAAATAGTCATGCCACACTGTACTGGGACCGATCCATCATCACAGACAGGACTGTTGTTTTCAACAAACCTGACATAGTGGTGATAGATCGTTCAGAGCGCCGCGCAGTGATTGTTGATATCACGGTCCCTCTTGACGACAACCTCGTGAAAGCTGAGAAAGATAAACAAATCAAGTATATTGACTTAGCTCACGAGGTTGTCGACTTGTGGGATGTGGACTCAGCAATTATTGTGCCGATAGTCATCACGGCCAATGGCTTAATAGCCAAGAGCCTCGATCAACACCTAAGGAGGCTCTCGTTAGGCGGCTGGATCAAGGGCCAGATGCAGAAGGTAGTACTCCTTGAAACGGCACGCATAGTGAGGAGGTTCCTTTCTGTGGAGCCCTGACCGCCGGTAGCTTGGACCCTGTTCCCGATGCCGGTGGGATACTGTTTTTTATATTTTTAAATGTTTTTTCTTTGTTTTGTAGAAATATTTAAAAATATAATTTATATGTAGATTTACTGCAATAAAGATAATAATAATAAAAAACAGACAACAGCAATTCGATGCTCTTTTACAAAATCCTGTGACGTTCGGTGCAATATTCCAAAATAGGTGACCCGGATACAGAGTAGCGATTGTCTGTGAACGCAGTGTAGGAATGTGACGTCATACCCCACCCCCCTCTGGCCTTACACCATGGCTGTTCTACGAAGCCTGCCTGTGCCACAATGTTGGATTATTTATTTATTTATTTCCACAAAAAAAATACATACATTTGGCAGATACAGTGTAGAACATAAACCAGTTTAGGTTTTTCTGTACACCGCTTGGTCCGTCGACATTCATTACAACAAGATTGATATAATATATGACTAGTGTTATAGCCAGAGAAATTTAAATAACAAGGTAATAGACACAGAAATAGTTAGAATGGAAAAGTGGGCAGGGCGCGCGTGCCAACACTCTGTACCATAGTGCAGGGCATTTCAAAGCCTTTCTCAGTACGCCTTATGACTTGTTTCTGTAAATACTGTAACAAAAACCCACAAAAATGCGTTATTGTGCTGTTTCTAACTGCAGAAACAAAAGTTGTAAAGTACATTTGATTAATGATAATTTAAAAAAATTAATGAAGTCGATATGTAAGGCGTAGTTTGTTTGAAAGTTGCCACGCATGAATCGCAAGTAAAATTGTGATTACAGCCATTCTACTCTATCTATTTCTGTGGTAATAGAAGTGGCATGGGCGCCTGAATTTGTCGCCGCATGCAGGTGTCTCGTAGGACACCAGTGCGCGGACCGTTTGCTTGATCATGAGTGCTGTTATAAGGAAGGTACTTCCGAATTTGTAAGCTGTTTTAATGACTATATCTAATAATGCTTGACTTGTTGTTGCTTGCTTGCTTGCTTGTTTGACAGATTTTGGAATGCGGCCACGCCATTCGGACTGTTGGATGCGTCGCCAGTGGCACCTTTTAGACGCGTAGTCACTAAAGTTGTATTTTATGGCATATCTAACAGCGGAGTTATTTGTAGGTTTAATTTATTTAGCATTGAATGCTAGAAACATGGTGGGCGTAATTGCGTATTTATATATTTTTTTTTATAAATATAAATAAATAATTAAATAAATATTTTATGAAAATAAGTATTTTATTTTAAGCAGTTGTAGCCTAGTGGTTGAACGCTTGCCTTCCACGTAGGAGGGTGTGAGTTCAATCTCGGCCCGCACCTCTGACTTTTCGAATTCATGTGCAGATTTATATTCGATTATCACTTGCTTTAACGGTGAAGGAAAATATCGTGAGGAAACCGGCTCACCTGGGAGTGCTTCATACAGGCCAGCGTGGTGGACTAAGGCCTTAGCCTTCTCGTACTGAGAAGAGGCTCGTGCCTAGCAGTGGGACAGTAATGGGCTGATTATGATTATGTACGTAAGTATTTTATGCATATAAATAATGAAAATATAAGTTTTTCTGTAGTATATGGAAAACTGATAAAACAACAAGATGAGCTATCTTCTTATTCTTTATTGTTCTCATATATCTTACATATATTTGGGATCCAGAAGGAAAGTTTATGTACATCGGTTATCTTGTACGGTAGAAAATAAAGAAATAAAACCATTAAGTTTACTGCTTTGAAACTTTGATTAACATTTCCGGTTTTCACATGTTAATTATACTTGATATGGGAGTAAAGTATTTTTTTACGATTTCTGTTATTGACTTGACCTTTTGTTTGTGTGGGAGGCCATTAGTTTATATATGAACGAGTATGTTTAATATACATTCTTTATAAAAAGACAATGTAATTTAAAAGTATATTTAACAAAATTTCAAGTATATTTAGTCACCCATAGTCTCAGACCAAAAGAATAAGATAGACGGAGCGCGCAGAACTAGCGAATGGAGCCAGAAAATACAAGGAATATCTAAGAGTACCTTAGTAGGTACTCTTTTGCCATTTTGTATTCCTTTTCACTGTGGGTGAAATAGTTTTCACCCACAGTGTTCGCGACCCGCAATCTGGAGCGTAATTTAAATTAGATACCCAATTAACAAATTTTTAGTAAATTTATAAAGACAGTAAAATTAAATAACTAATTAAATTATCTTATTTAAATATTAATTAAATATATAATACAAATTAATCAATAATAATTTACTAATATAAATTAACTGACATAACTTATTGTACATTATTATTATTGGGCTTTAGCCCTCAAATTTGCCACGCCTGTAGAAGGCCGCTAAGTTTTAAGTGCCTCATAATGTATTTTACATAAATAAGAACTACAATTGTATACTTAGTTGCAAATAAATGCTTTGAACTTTGAGCGTAATAGGTCTAATCCTCAAACTAGGAGAATAAGGTTGACGCTCCCTACCGCTGCTCGCGAAAACTGTGGGCGGAATAATAGGTGCTCCTTTGATATTTTGTATTAATTTTTCCGGCTTCATTCGCTAGTTCTACGCGCTTCGTCTCTCTTATTATTTTAGTCTGAGCCCATGGTATCATAAATGTCACAAAAGTTTATTTAGTCACCCATTGTATCCATGTCGTGGCATTTTTTATGTGTAACCGTAGCAATTCGGCACGTGTACAGATACAATTCGTAGGTAACTTAACCACGCTTCAGAACAAAGCTCATTATAATATTTTTCCTCGCCAAGATCAAACCCGCGACCCATAGCAAAGAATGCTAATCGCACTGACATTATGAAAATTGATCGTTGCATCGTCTTCGGGTAAAATTCACCTTAATTAAATATAAAACAAACATAATTTTGCAGGCTGTTTAGTATTTTTTTAGCCACTATGTTACAACTAAAGTTGCAAATATTGTAAAATATTATCCAAAGTAAACTTTATAACCAAAGGAATTCGATGGTTTGGTTTCCATTCAAATATTAATCTTAAACTCAGGTTTTCTCCGCGAGCAGTTACGCTCTCTAGAGGCATTTTTGATATCCGCATTACATTTTAGTTGCGCGAGGTCCTTAGTACCCGACCCGCCCGGGAAATATACAGTTCATGGCATGTTTCCAAAACTGCAAATAGTGCACACTCTATGTAAGAGATGGCGCTACAATGCGCAAAGAAAACTTCTAAATTGAATTGGTCTTTAGTGTTTATTGTTCATACTGAATATTACAGTACCTAGGAGTATATTTACTCGACGTTTCACCACAGATATTA
The DNA here is from genome assembly GCA_949699075.1 of Asteroscopus sphinx. Lineage (NCBI taxonomy): Eukaryota > Metazoa > Arthropoda > Insecta > Lepidoptera > Noctuidae > Asteroscopus > Asteroscopus sphinx. The sequence continues at coordinate 24,147,149 of OX453007.1, forward strand.
TGATATATCACTTTGACTAATCTCGATGAAAACATAGTGTAATACGAATGAAATTTTATATGTAGATAAAAAATTTAAAAGAGCACAAGATTTGTTGAGTTTGTTTTAGCTTCCAATCAATTTAAAATTATTTTAGATTGTTATTAGATAATTATTTTTAGATTTGTTGAGTTTATTTTAGCATCGAACCAATTTTTTTTCGATCATGTTCTTTCGCTCATTCATGTTACACTATGTTTTCGTCGAGGTCAGTCAAAATAGTGTTTTATTATGTCAGTGCGTCAAAAGTCGAGCAAAGATAATATAATCACTACGTTTTAAAGTCGAGCAAACATACTCGTCGCTCGTCGTCGTCGTAGGTACTGTAATATTCAATACCAAAGACATTTATTTCAATACAGACTCTAAAGACCAGTTTTTCATTGTTTAATTACCTCTTCACTTTTTTTCTACTAACAACACCATCTATTGGGCATTTTCCAAAACGGTTCAAGTGGAAAAGCATTCGAGTGTTATGTTCCGCACGTAGGACGAAATAAGAGACTACGTTCCGTCGCATAGTTCCCTCTAATTCAAACAGAGAGCAATACAATAGGTGTTAGTGTTACTGTTGTACCATTTCAATTTTCTACGTGTAGTAGAGCGTTCGTTTCAAAGATGGCGGTACCAAAATGGCACCCGCTAGCGGGAAAAGTTTCACATTTTTGCTTTCATGGATCAGCGTGATTCGAACAAAGAGGATGATAATTTATGAATATTACCACTATCATCCCTGAATTAATTTCACGTTGGAGAATGGGAGGCAACTGATTTTAGGAATCGTTATGTTGTTTATTGTAGTTTGTATGTACCTACATTCTCAAAGCTATGAATTGTTGGTATTGTATTTGGAGTCGCATTGTATTTTGTGCTTTATAGTTCGTGCTTGTATTATGAATGACAAATAATTAGAGTATTTGTTAGTGCAGTTTACGTACCTCATCAACTCAGCCTATCGCAGTCCACTGCTGGACATAGGCCTCTCCCAAGTTGCGCCACAACGCTCGGTCCTCTGCCTTCCGCATCCAGTCCCCCCCAGCCACGTTCTTTAGGTCGTCGGTCCACCTGGCAGGGGGGCGCCCTACGCTGCGTTTGCCGATTCGCGGTCTCCACTGAAGGACTCGTCTGCTCCAGCGGCCATCGGTCCTTCGACAGACATGGCCAGCCCACTGCCACTTCAGCTTACTGATTCTACAAGCTATGTCGGTCACTCCGGTTCTTCTCCGGATAATCTCGATAGTTTACGTACCTATCGCTTGTTAATTATATAAGAATACCGATGCCTTCAAGCTGTTACATTATGAGTTCTTAACTTTTAACAGTGTACATATTTATAAAAGAGAACACAGATAGACGAAGTGCTGCGAACAATCATAGTGAAGCCAAAAAAACTAAGCTCTTTCGTGTACAACCAGTGCTCACGCAAAAACTATGCACCTGAAGGATATTTGCTTTTGCGATGCTTACTGGACGATGCCGCGACATGTGTAAGGAGAGGGTTGAGCATGGTTTGAGGTGCATGTGTATGTGTGACCGCTGGTTGTACACGGCTTCACTATGATTGTTCGCAGCACTTAATCTATATTTTTTACTGTCTGTGCAAGAGAAAGATTTCTTTATCGCAGGTCTCTAATAGATAACAGACCACGAATCACCCTGCGGCAGGCAGTTTCTTCACATTTATTTGGAATTTATAATATTACTCGAAGTTAACGAGAAAACGCAACTTTTGACTAATTTAATTAATTTTATGAATTCTGTGAACTGAGCCAAATTTGGATCGCGAAATGATATAACTCGACTCATCTTCATTTACATCATCTTTCCTTCCTGGCTTTGCTGAAAACGTTATGAAAGGCCCCATTATTATTGTTAAATTCGAGTGTCACAGAATACCAGAATTTAGGGAATTACAATCTTTTGACGGCATGTTATCAACACTACGATGATGGATCTAGTCTTACCACCGCTTTCTAAAAGGCTTTCTGATTAATTTATCAATCATCATTCATTATCATTTCAGCCGAAAGACGTCCACTGCTGGACATAGGCCTCCCTCAGTCATATTGGGGGGAAATTATCAATAGTGAATTATAATTGTTATCAGGCTGACTAGTTAGTTTTACCGTTGATCAGCTTTTCAGTAACCGGGAGTTCTTCTTCTTGTTTGACGATATGATATTCTCTTGAAAGAGATTGTGCAAATAGCGCTGCGCGGCACCCCGCACCCCGATTGATACCCAGGCACTCTTAATATTGCTACTGCGCAGGAATACGCATACGACTAGGGAATGGAATCCCGCAGCAAAATTCTCAATCTCGGTTTTAGCGAGATTGAAGAATTCCAATCGAATAAATTAAATTCGGAAAATAATTAAATTAAAAATTAAATTAAATAATAAAAAATAATAATTATTATTAATTAATTAATTATTAAATTTAATTAATTATTAAATTCGGAATTAATTTTATTTTTTATTTTTTTTGCAATTCGGTATTTGCGAAATCACGCAAATAAGTAAATATTTATATTAAACTTTATATTATTTCATTATAAGGTTAAGTACCTACTTACTTATTTATTACAAGAATATGGAAATTATGTTAATTTTTATTCCAACTTGGTTTAGCTTGTTATATTGTACAATTCGTACCGGGCGGCGCCGGCAATCCCTTTCTGTTCCATGTACCAAATATTCGTATTCAAGAGATTGAATCAAAATATTTATTCTGTCATCTATTTATTGTATTAAATTAAGACATAACATGAGAAATTACGTGACTATTCTTATTTTTGTAAGTGTTAATTACGTTTGTAATAAGTAAGTTTGCTTTCTTTCTTAAACAATCATACATGCAAGCTTATATCAAAGAATTCAGTTAGACATGACTCAAGCCGTACAACATAAAGATTTCATAAAGCGGCAGCTTGCGAGACATGCAAGACTTGCAAGTTTATTCGTTGGCATTACAGAACATAGTGAGTCACAAAGCGTTGAATAAGTAAGGCCGTGCCGTTTGTAGCCGCAAGCTTTTCTCCGCAAGCTGTAAACCGCGACAGCGGAGAACTAAATTAATTTTTTGCTATATTGTTCTTTACAAGGCACAAAGTTAATTTATTCGCAGCAAAGTTCCCGCTAGAATTTATAAGAATGTTTATAAATTTTTTCAAGCAGGAATCTATTAATTCTGTAAGTAGATTGTTGCTCTATATTGACGCCTAAAAGTATTTGCAAAGCACAGGAGGTGAATTGAGCAAAGTATCACTAGAGTATTATTAAATCATCAGATCAGCCTATCACCACAACTCGGCCACTCAATACAATATAAATGCTAGCACCACATGAATACACAAGATTACGTCTGTATACGAACGCACACACATGTGTAGGTTAGGGATGTTCGCCGCTCGTAATGCCGACTGGGTTCCAACCGCTTCTCAGAGATGGCGTGATTGTATAGCGACTGGCGATTGACATCCATTACGATCTTGCAGTCCAATTGCCGTCAGACTGCGGGTGCAAGCGGGGCGCGGGCGAGTAATCTTAAATTGGCGGGGGGCAGTGAGTGTTCGTTCTGTACGTTAGTACTATTAGATATTCTGTGCTATCACAGTCAGTGTACTGTGCTATGCAGTTGGAGCAGACGAGCCACTGCTAGACATAGGCCTCTCCCAAGTTGCGCCACAACACTCGGTCCTCTGCCTTCCACGTCCAGTCCTAGCTACCTTAATCAGGTCGTCGGTCCAACTGGCTGGCGGGCGTCCTACGCTGCGTTTGCCGATTCGCGGTCTCCATTCAAGGACTCGTCTGCTCCAACGGCCATCGGTTCTTCGACAGACATGGCCAGCCCACTGCACCTTCAGCATACTGATCGTACAAGCCATGTCGGCCACTCCGGTTCTTCTCCGGATAATCTCGCTACGGAAAGAAACTCCAAGCAAAGCATTATTAAATGCTACTTGAAAACCCTACCGCCCGCCGCACATGCTCATACTCGCATTGGTCATCACGCGCCACGTGCGAGTGGCAGCGTTTAGATTTAGAACCTATAGCGTAGTGTCAAAAGCCGCATTTGCTCTCAAGTAAGTCACACTTGAGAGCAAATGCGGATTTTGATACTACGCTATAGGTTCTAAACGCTGCCAGTCGCACGTGGCGCGTGATGACCAATGCGAGTGTAGGCATGTGCGACGGGCATAAATGGTTATTCAAGCAGTTTTAAAAATATACACAGTACACACACGTACATGAACTATTCTCGGTAATACAACAATCTATTATAAATTTGAAGGATACACATTGCATACAATACCAAAACATAAACAAAATCCTGCCACTTGATTAACCAAACGTACGAGTTTCCGTATGTGATATTCGGTTCATCTCCCTCGAATAATACCACCATCAATCTTCTAAAGCCATGTTTATATTATCCTTTTCTTTCCATGAGGCTTCGTCATTACGTCATGAGTGCGTTCAGGTTTTATAACTGCTTATATTTACCGCTTCATTGGTTCACGGAAGCAAGTGTGATGGTGATTCTAGATATGATTTCCGTTACTAATTGCAATAAATCTTTGGACTATTGAAACCATATTCACGATGACAAATGAATCTATTACTGAAAATATAGCATGAATTATGATTTGTTGTGTCGGCTAAGAAAATTAAGCATTAAACCCTATAAAAATGAATTACAGGCTGTTCAATTTCGAAACTGTTCTATTTATTCGCACAGATTATTAATAATTAATTAATTTTGATTGTTAATTATTATTAATTTAATTATTTATTATTATTCGATTTTATTATTATTTATTAGTTTAGCCAAATATTGGCGGAATTGATTTCAAACAGCAAATGTCGACATCTCTATAGGTTTTATTGCCCGATGACTATTCGATGATGATTGATACAGTTATTATTAAGGGAGGTTATTAATAGTTAAATAAGAACCTCTAACCTCTGTAAATACAATTTAATTAAAAAGAGTCAAAGGAAGGAAAGGAAGACAAATATTATCTTTCACTTTCTAAGGCGGACGCGCAGGTACTATCCTGGTTCAGCCGCCGTAGTGGTGCAGACCGCGATGGTGATGGCACGAGGTGGTGATGGGCAGCGGGATGGTGATGAGCAGCTGGAACTCGTCAGACGACGTAACACGTTGGTTAACAAGAGACAAAGAATAGATTCATAATTCAATAATGATATAATAGATATTTGTATAATCTAGGTGGATATAGAAGAATAGGGCGCCTCCAAAGGTACAACCCAATGCACTGATGTCATTGACTTGTTTGTTGGTATTCTGTCAGTCGGTTGCCATTGTGTTTTTCTGTTTAAATCTTTCCAACTATAAAGTATATTCCTCGCTTTATAGCTTGTATTGATAACCAAAATAAACCTCATCAGCTGCCGAATTGCGTAACTCACTCGCGATCGCAATCATCTGGATTTCAATGTTCATTGCTGTGTGTGTTTTGACAAACCGTCATATTGACAACTACGTACCACGCAATGAATATTGCTGTAATTTCAAAATGAAAGCTGATGTCAATGTGAATACATTAAACAATTACCCCAAAGCTGCTGAATTGCGTAACTCACTCGCGATCGCAATCATCTGGATTTTAATGTTCATTGCTCCATGTGTTTTGACAATCCGTGTTATCGGCAACTAGGTACCACGCAATGAATTTTGTTTTAATTTAAAAATGACAAAGCATCAGTCAAAGTGAATGCATTACACAATTGCCCCATTGGTCAGTGTCGGTATTGTGTTGGAAGTTGAATTTTGATTTAAAAAAAATTACACGGATAATTTCTTTGATATTACAATTTCTTAAATATTTATAATTCTTAAGATTTCGTGAAATGCAGAGATGGGTGTGATATGTCAGATGTTACACATCATATGCGACTACCATAAGGCTCGCTCGTTTTTTTTAAACGTTGCCTTACACTAGGATTTATCTTGGTCATTGACCTGGAATAACTATTTGTGGATCTAACTATATGTCGTCCCTTGCAGCGTCGTAAAAGAACGACGCATCTCCAATTATGTTAAATTGCAGATACGTCGTTTTTTACGACTATGAATTGCAGATAGTAGTAGTTTTTAGTAGTAGTAGAGCTCCTTTGTGAAAGAGCTCGTCCGGGGAAGTACTACCACCGTGCCTACTTCTCCGCCAAATAGTGATGCTTGCATTGCTGTGTTTCGGTCTGAAGGGTGCGGGTGCCGGTGAAATTATAATCACATGAGACTTTCCATCTTCATGTCTCAGTTTGGCGAACCGACTTGCGGTACCATTTAGGCAACAGCCTAGGTGGTATTGAAGTTGTCATGGGCAAAGGTAACCGCTTAACATCAGGTGGGCCTTTAGCTAGTTTCGCCATCCTATACTATAAAAAAAAAAAACGAATCTTCTTCTTCTTCTTCTATCGTGTCGACATAAGCTACATAATGATAGTAGGTCATGCCGTGGGGAAAAGGTTAGCCAGTCAGCAGGTTGGTAGCGGGGCTGACTGCCCAGGGTGCGCCGAACGATCCATTAAATATCGTCACTCGTGGAGACTACAAAACACGACGTCTTTTTACGACTATGAATTGCAGATACATCTTTGTTCTACGTAGGGGCCGATTTTTTCCGAGTGGGAATTGAACCCGCGACCCTTAGCATAGAAGCCAATCGCTCAGAAATTGCGCCAATCTAGTCCTAGTCAATTACCTACGACGTTTTTGTCCACGGCTATATGGGTATATTGGGATATCAGAATATTCATTTATTTTAGTGACTTGTCGTTTTTTGTTTATCCAATCATTGTCGATGTTTCCATTTGATCATGCTATATCTATTTCATTGAGGTCTTGCCCTCGGGAAATGTGCCTATGTTTCTCCTTTATTATCTTTCACACAACCTTTCTGTTTCGAATTGTTTGATTCCTATTGTTTTTATCTTTTTATCTGAACCAAATGTATAATATGTTTTCGTGAAATTGCTGGCTGATTTTTTAGTCAATAAGTGAATTATATATAAAAGTTGATGCGTGGATATATTATTCTGCTGTAAATAATCAATAAAATTAAATAAAGATGAAATTAAGTACGTGCGTCGTAGTTTTTCAGTTAGAGTCGAAACACAAAACTGCGATGCGACGTCGCATCGCAGAAATCGACGAGTTCGCACAACATGCGATATGATTCGCGTCGCACATTCCTGCGATATATGAATGGTTACTCGAACTATTGCCAGCAAGATGCCTTACCACGCGAAATCACATCGCATTGCAGAAATTTACGTTGCAGTTTTCTGCGTTGCAAATACGCATCGTGCCAATTCGCAGTTTTTTGTTTTGACCCTTAACCGGTTTCAGTCAAGCTCTATACAAAAATATAAGGATTTTGCAATATTTATTTTATTTATTTTATTTATATATTTATTTCCAATAACATGGTACATCGAGGACTTAAAGTTATAAATGATAAAAGTCACACATATTCTACCGACAATAGGCGTGGAAATATTTAACCCTAACCATTTAAAACTAATGAGTTTATTGACACATGCATGGCAAAATTCCAAACTTGAAACATAATAAAATATAATAAATTTGTGATAAATGTATAATTTTATTAAAGTAATTTATGTCAACGTCATTGATTTTTTCAAAATCTATAATCTAAGAATTCATCCAAAGAATAAAAACATTTGTCCAAGAGCCAGTTAAACATTTCACGCTTGAATTTATTTAATGTTAAAGTTCTAACTTTCAGTGGTAGTTTATTGTATATTTTTATTGCTATGCAGTAGGCATTTCTACCATATAAATGCAACCTTTGACCTGGGACCAACAGTTTAAGTGTGTCTCTGCTATGTTCTTTTTTTAGGGCTTCGTCGTGTAAAATAAACATGAGTGGATGTTTTTTAACAAACAAACAGATTTCATATATGTATGTAGAGACATGGGACCGGAAGAATTTTCAATTCTTTAAAGAGTGGTTTGCAATGTTCTAGATATTCAGCTCCATACAATACTCGTATACACTTTTTTGTACTAAGAGAGCTCTGTTCACATCAACAGAGTTCCCCCATATAACTATTCCGTACCGTAATACTGACGAAACGTACCCGTGGTAGGCGGACAGGGCTGCTTGTTTAGAAACTGTTAATCTAAGTGTTCTTAGAGCAAAAACAAATTTGTTTAGCTATCATCATCATCATCATCATTTCAGCCGTAAGACGTCCACTGCTGGACATAGGCCTCCCTCAAAGGAGGGGGAATTGCCATAATCGTCACGCTTGGCAGGCGGGTTGGCGATCGCAGTTGGTTGGTTAAATACTCAGAGACCGCTGCTGCCCATCCTCTGGTTACTCACCTTTTACGACAACCATGGCAAGAAATAGGGTGGTGCAGTTCTTTATGTCCGGCACGATACGGAACAATTAATACAACAATACAATAAAACTAAATGATATGTTATTACTCTATGTTACTCTAAATTGTCCTGTGATACATAAAGCCAAATAATATATCTTTTTTTATGAAAATTGTCATAGCGTTTAATATGTGATGTAAAGAAAAACTTAATTTGAGAGAGTTATCTGCGTCGAACGTTTGAATAAGAATAACGTATCAAAAGAGATATTGCTATGGAATATAAAAGTGTGTTTGGAAACGAGACCAGAATTCATAATGAAGCGATGTAGCGTGTTATGTTTAAGATTCTAGATCGGTTTGACTCTTTTTAATATTAAATGACATGAAAAATATTACAAAAGATTTCTCTTAAATAAAAAAACACAGACAGCGGAATTACAGTGAGACAGTCTGTTCGGATAAGTGTTTAACATATTTGTAGTAGATACTGCAGACAGGACGGATAGACTAGCAACAGAATAAGCTTTTTAAACGTGTACTAGAAACATTTTTTTTGAAGTAAAACTTCTTTACGCACGCTTGACTCGGGGAGTAAGCTGGTGAATGCGTTACGAAAAGTGAGGCGAACGGAGGGGGTAGTGCGGGACGCGGGGATCGAGGCGCGCGCGATGGCCGGCCACGACAGCGCCGCCAGATGTACGCGCGCCGCGCCGCCATTCCTTTGTTCTCATTGAAATAGTATTGAGGGAGATATAAGTTAGTGAAGTTTTACTTCAGTCGTGTGGTCTAAAGCACACTCGTTTTTTATAGTATAGGATGGCGAAACGGTTCTCGTGGTAAGGCATTTAACACATTCCCTTTCCAATGACTCCATTTTGAGCCATAGACGATTGTTTAACTATGATGTCTGGCAAATATACACGCTGAAAATTATTACACATTATTACCAATTATTATTGAGTAAAAGTTTTTGATAAAACTGGAATTATGTTTTGAATTTCGAATTAACTGTCGTTCTGCATACTTTTATTACGAAATTCGACCTAATTGTATTACAATGTTTATAGAAAATTAAGCTTATGGTGTGTCATGATTCCGTTTGGTCGAGTGTACATGACTATTGGGAATAAAAAAACTTTGAACTTTAAAGTTTGCCGTGCAAATCTCTTGAAGAAGAAAATATAGACACTACAAGTAGGTACCTACATCGTTAAACCATAATCTACATCTCGGTTGTAATTTACAATGTTAACATCCCACGTGACAGGTGACGGTGACGCTTCTATCGCGGTCCTGAGGGTATCGCTCAGTACAACGTATTATTAATGTGTCCTCTCGTCAACATTTTCCGAGTTTGTCATCATCCTCCGAGCCTTTTCCCAATTATATTGGGGTCGGCTTCCAGTCTAGCCAGATGCGGCTGAACATCAGTATTTTACACGGAGCGACTGCCATCAGACCCCCGCAACCCAGTTACTGGGTAATACCGACATTCGGAGGTTAGACCAGTTGTCAGACTTTCAGGCTTCTGACTACCCGTAACGACTGCCATAGATATTCGTATGACAACCGGGACCGACAGCTTAACGTGCTCTCCGAGGCACGGAGGGGTCTCGATGTGTAACGAAACGGTCACCCATCCACAGACTGACCGCGGCAAGTGCAGCTTAACCTTGCAGATCGTACAATCCGCGCAGTCGTTGCTTCGCTACGAGCCCCTCGAGCCCCGATTTTCCGAGTTTGTATTTGTTTTAATTATGCACACCTTATTTGAAAAACTTTCTTCAGAATTTTTCGTCTCACAAAACTTTTAGTCAATTTTTAGTTACAATAACATTTTTTTCTTGATCATCAGTGCTGTTTTGGACGAAGACTCTTACATTGTCTTACTAACATTGTATTTTGTAGCATATCTAACAGCGGAAGTAATAGTTTACTCACTATAAAACTGATTTTCGTCCGTGACACTTTCAAACAAGGTCCAGTTGAAAACCAGCGCCAGACACTAGTTGTCTGGCATTTTTGCTGAACTGAGCCTATTTGGTGCAGCCGCGGGGCACACAATTATATTTTTAGGAGTCTGTGTTGTTTAAAATTGTATATTATTGTTATTGTGTGCCTCTGGCTGTAGTAAATAAACCATTTTTCTTTCTTTTCTTTTTTTCGGAATAGTTTTTAGGCTTAATTTATTTTGCATTGAATGCTAGAAAAATGAGTTATCGACACTCGAAATTATGTCAATTTGTAATTTTTTAATTCCAATATTGACTCCAGTTGAGCGATGGTGCGGTCGACGATGTTACACGCATGCCCCGCAAAAACTTATTCACTCGAGCCTTGACCAGATTAATTAAGATTAAATCTGATAAATCAGCAACATTCATCCATCAACTGATAAGAAATCAAATTACCTTCATAAATCCACTTGCTAACCATGGAAATTAATTTAATCTTGCAAAAGAGCAAAATAGTTCAAAGAGAGCATTGAACTGGTCTCAAGCAAAAGTCCGGTCCGTTTTTAATTTAGATTCAAGCTTAAATGGAACTTAACAATGAATCTCCTACCGTCTGCTTTATCCTTTGAAGAATGGGAGCCAGCTTTAACAGTGCAGTCGCTGCAACATTGAAATAGTGGTTTTTACAGTATCCGGACACGCCCGAACTGATACGACTAATTTTGTAACAGCTTGTTCGTATGAGAACAGACCGTAATTTTTCGTCACTTCATTTCGCGAGCTATGGTAGTGCCAGTCACTATATTTATAATCGAGTTTAGGCTATATTTTTGTTTACTGGATCCGATATTTTTAAGCTGTGAATACATAACATAACATCACGCCTGTATTTCCCCGAAGGGGCAGGCAGAGGTGTAATAGTACACCCACATTTCGCCAGTTATGTTATAGTCCCATGTAATAGGGGGCGAGCCTATTGCCATTGACTGGGCACAAATCCAAAAAAAATGCATTGGTACCCATGGATGAATAAAAAAAGCGGATGGAATCTTGCTACTCAATAAGTGAAGTACCCATAGTAAGATGGCTCGCTTAAAGGACCGACTTGTACGCACATATTCACACCCATAAAGTAACTATTAAGTAATCTGTGCCCAAGTAAGACAAACAGCCGCGATTACGCAACAAATCTCATATGACGGTAGTCGTTGTCGTAGTGTCATAAAAAAATAACAATAGGCCGTCTGGTGTGTTAAATGCTGCTGAAATTATAGTGGGCTTAGGAAAAAAATAAGTGCTTTAATCTTTTCATAACGATATTCTGGACACACGGACGAATTTTAAAAAGCGGATTTTTTATTCTTCCGTGTTGGTACCTACACAATCATTGAGTATGGTTTATCCAGAAAATTTCCTTTAGCTGTATACAACACACAACCAACGCAACCCCCCCATTACTGTCTCACTGCTAGGCATGAGCCTCTTCTCAGACTTAAAAGGATTCAGGTTGGTTAAAAGTCTCAGGTACTGAATGGCAGTTCATGGTTCACAGAAATAAGTAATAGGAGTTATAAATGAAAATTTCTGGTCTACATATTTTTAACAAATTGTATTTTATTAATAATTAATATTTTTTTATGTTATGCGACTTAATGTGTATTCAATATGTTTGGCCAAATAAATGGTTTAAAAGAAGTGAGACTGGTGTTAGTTCCTGTGCAAAAAACAGTTCTCGTATTAACTCAGTCCTCTGTGCTATTTTTGGATGTCGACTATTTTCAAACCGCGTCGTGCGAATGAACGGACACACGGTTCTGTTGTGTCTTTGTATAAAGACTGGACATTTTAAAATTAAATGCTTATTTGCAGACAATGGGCCACCCTCCATCAGGCGTCGCATGTTCATGTCATACAAGTGAGGACCAGGAAACGCAGTTCGCTTTACCAAATCATGGGCCATATAGTTTTTTTTTCATCGATACGCTATGAAGAAAAATAAACACATACTACTAACTATAGTATGTTGCCAATCTTCTTTCTCTTTCTCGAGACTTTTCCCAATCATGTTGTGGTCGGCTTCCAGTCTAACCAGATGCGGCTGAACATCAGTATTTTATGATATATGTATCAGTATTATATGTATATTTACTTAAATGTTTGTATTGGTCGAGGGTGGTTCTTATTTATTATAAGTACGTATTTACAAAAAAAAAGTATTTAAGTATTATATCCATTCTCTAGTACCCATAGTACAAAATCTGCTTAGTTTGGGACTAGATGGTGCTGTGTAAAATGTCCCAAAGTATTTATTTACTTTATACGGAGCGACTGCCATCAAATCCCCGTACTACGTAACCCGGTTACTGCTGAAACCCAGTTACTGCCGTAACCCAGTTACTGGGATATATTAATTATTCTAAGGTAAGTTTTCGAGATCACTACACATTATAATAAACAAGTTAAACCAGATTACATCGCGTATATTATTAAAATTGGTTATCCTGACGTTTCGAAAGCTTATCTTTTCGTTTTTTTTTTTAATAATACGTGATCTAATCGGGATAAACTTGTTTTATAATAAAGTTAGATCAGTTATCAGACATTCGGACTTCTGACTACCTGTACCCCGTAACGACTGCAATAGATATTCGTTTGGCAACCGGTACCGCTAGCTAAACGTGTTCACCGAGGCACGGTCACCCATCAAAGGACTGACCGTGGCAAGAACAGCTTAACCTAGCAGATTTTACAATCAAGGTGGCCAATACTTATATAGCCATGAGCTCCTTAGTAAGTTGCCAATATGTCAGCCAATTATGGTGATTATGACGATATCCCCTCCACCCTGACTATTTATTGTAGCAATCACTCGGATCTATAATATGGTCAATAGAGAATGAATATCTTAGTATGTCAGACAAACCACCAACTGCGGAGTTGCCAAATCTTAGCCTGGGATTCAAACGGCTAAAGGGATACAGACCATTACATCCTTGTTAAATCTTGTTTAATTAAGGACGACGGGCATGGTTTAACGTCTCAAGAGGGATGTAGGTAGTCTGTTGAGCGATATCAGGCATGACCGAATTGATTGATTGTATGTATTAGGAATTAAGTAAGTAAATACGTTCTAAGTTTAATAACTGCAAAAGCTGTTTGATTTTATTTGTAACTAAATAAACTATGGGAATTATTTTTTAGTTTTTCGTTTCTCGAGGGGAAATTCTCTATTGTGCTGAGGTGGTGCGGAATTAAGTATACCTATGGAAAATTTACCTGTTTCAACTATCTTAACAAAATGTGTTATATTACGGGTTCCCTATCTCTTCTCATGGGTGTTGAAAAAAGTGACAAAGTGATTCACCAGAGGATGAGCAGCAGTGTTCTCTGAGTATTTAACCAACCAACTGCGATCGCCAACCCGCCTACCAAGGGTGGCGATTATGGCAGTGGACGTCTTTCGGCTGAAATAATGAAGTTGATGAAGGGTTACAGGATCTCCCATGAAATCTATCAGTAAGACGAAGAAAGCTCTCTGGTCTAAAGATAAACAATGAGCATATTTGAAAACACTACGCTTTTGTGTTTTAGTAAAATCACTGTTAAGAGAAGAGGCAAAAAAAAAGTCTTCGTTGAGTAAGAAGCAGTAACAAATAGTTCGGCAGAAAATAAAGATACCTACCGTGAAAGTATTTCTTCTGTATCTATTTTCTTTTACGCGGCACCTATCTAAACTAAGTGCTTTTCATCATTAGGGCTTACTTAAGTTATATTAACTTGATAATTAGGAGACAAGAAATAGCTTAGCTACTCAGCAGTCAAGTATTAAGACTGGATGGAGTGGATGGTATGTAATGAAATAGACATAAAATAAGTTTTATTTCTAAAAGTAGCATAGCGGCTTTGCCCGCGTATAATTCAGTTTATCACAGGAAGATGTTATCGCGCATCTCTCGGGTATTGTTTATCCTAACGAGATGAAAAGTAGCCTATATGTCAATCCGAGTTATGGCCTATCTGTATGCCATTTTTTTCCAAAGTCGTTCAGCCGTTCAGCGTGATTGAAGGACGAACAATTAAATAAACAAACATACATACTTTCACATTTATAATACCGAGAGGTCGCCAAATGGTCAAAATTCGACGTAATTCATAAAAAAAATATGATTGAACTATGCCGAAAAATTCCATTTTTTTTATTGATAACACTAAAGCTCGCCAATAGCTACTAAACTAAAAATATCCGTACCCGTGTAATATTGAAATAGTGTAGAAACGCATTGTGCTAGGTTGCGCATGATAAGATCTTTAAAAAAACATATCAGTCTTGGACGAATAAAAAAATGCAGACGGAATCTCGCTAAACAAAAAGTGAAGCACCTATAGTAAGACGGCTCACTTAAAAGTACGGGCTGGCACGCACACATTCAAACCCATTCTAAGACAAAAAGCCGCGATTACGCAACAAATCTTGTGTGACGATAGTCATTGTCCTACGACATTATTTTATTTGTGACACTACTGTCACAAATAAAAAAATAAATAAATAATAATAAATAAATATTTTGGGACATTTTTACACAGCACCATCTAGTCCCAAACTAAGCAGAGCTTGTAATATGGGTACTAGACAATTGATGAAAATACTTATATATTTTTCTTTTGTAAATACATACTTATAATACATAAGAAACACCCAGACCAACACAAACACTTATGTTCATCACACAAATATTTATGTTCTGTGGGAATCGAACCGACGACGACGAACGACACGACGTGATCAACAGTCCGACACTCGAACCACTAGACCACAGACGTCAACAAACAAACAACAATGAATTTTTGTAACAATATAATTATCTGGTGTGTTAATATTTTGTCGAAATTATAGTGGGTTTAGGAAAAAACTAAGTACTTCAATCTTTTCTTAGCGAGATTCCGTCCGCCATTTTTTATTCGTCCGAGATATCAGTAATGTTTGGGAAAGCTTAGTAGTAGATCTCAGTGCACTTTTATAAGTTATTTATTCGGTTTATAAGTTATTTATTCGTTTGATTAACATGGTACAAAAAATTATATAAGGTCAGGGCGCTCTGTTACGCCAGAATACGTACAATCTGAAAATGTAGCGCACGCCATCCAAAGGCATTTTTTTTGTTTTAAAGTGAAGTTTAATAATGTAATTGCTATAAGGAACAAATATAATATGCAAATTATCCACGCTCCTTAAAAAGTTATCCTATAAATCATAGTATTATGGCCTTTGCAGTGCTTACCAAATCGATGATAACAAGCGTTCGGATAAGCTTTGTATGTTTTTTTTATTTTATTGTATGGGATGGCGAAACTAGCTAAAGGCCCACCTGATGC
Organism: Asteroscopus sphinx; assembly: GCA_949699075.1. Lineage (NCBI taxonomy): Eukaryota > Metazoa > Arthropoda > Insecta > Lepidoptera > Noctuidae > Asteroscopus > Asteroscopus sphinx. Next base: position 24,162,898 of record OX453007.1, read on the forward strand.
TAAGCGGTTACCTTTGCCCATAACAACTGGAATACCACCTAGGCTGTAGCCTAAATGGTACCGCAAGTTGGTTCGCCAAAAGACAAGAAGATGGAAAGTCTCGTGTGATTGTTATTTCGCCGCCATTTTCATGTGAACTTATAATTATCTTCCCGTTGATAATGCATCTCTAATTTTATATCCTCATGATTGATGGAACAAATACGGATTTACGTATGAACGTATATAAACGGATGCTGCATTTCAATAGTATTTATTTAGTGCCGGTTATTTATCGCGCAAAGCCCGGATTTAGGAACGATTACGTATACAAACTGTTCGTGGAATTGATACAAATTGATGGTACTCGGTATGAGCCTATGTTTGTGGTATGAGCATAGTATTTATGTGTGGTTTTAATATGAATGTACGCACGTTCAGTCGTTAGCAAGTCAATGGTAACACTTGAATTACGAAAAAGGCCCTTCATTATTTCAGCTAAAAGATGTCCACTGCTGGACATAGGCCTTACTGATTCGTAACTAATAAAAACTGTAATAGTCTGTTTGATTATTAAAAAATCACACAAAAACCAGTGGGCTGCTTTGGATGAAATTTGACACAGAGATAGACCATGTCCTGGAATACTTTTTTTACTTTTCGTACCACGCAAGCAAAGCCGCGGATTAGTACAAAATAAAGACGCTGTGCTATGAAGGTCAAACAGTTACCACTGAAGTGCGGTCGACTGCACGTACACTATCTACTTACGACTTTTGACATTCTATAATAGTGAGTTTGCTCTATTCTAGGTTAAAGTTTGAATCGCTATCCGACTGCAGAACAAACACCTATTTCTTTCCATTGTTCTGAACCGAATGATAAAATTAAATACCAAAGTATTATACCATATATATTTAAAGTAGTATTTCATTTAAAGACAATAGAATAGGAATTGTGTAAAAGGTACCAACTGCATTTTATAATGAAATATGCTTTCGTCATGAATTTTACGATGGGAAGTATAAAAAATATAAGTTTATCACACATATCGTGAATATTATCGTATCGTATGAACGATGCTAACAAGTTCAGAAATAGCCGCGTAGTTAATCAGGCCTGACCGAAATAGTATCCGCTGAACTACAATACGTAAGCGAACACTATTACATTTTATCATCGTGTGTGGTGAGTTAGTGATGACGATAAGTTACGACAGGAGAAAAAAAGAATAAAAAAGAAAGTGTGCAAGAAAATAAATAAAATCATAGTTAAAAGTATTATTTAAAACAAAGATTTTATAAATTTTCTTGACACTGTATGTAAAATGCCTATTCATATAACGGGAAAAGATTTGTAGCATATCTTCTTCTTCGTGTCGACATGAGCTAAATACATAATAATAATAGCTCATATCGTGGGGAAAAGATTAGCCAGTCAGCAGGTTGATAGCGGGGCTGACTGCCCAGAGTGCGCCGGACGATCAATTAAATATCGTCACTCGTGGAGGCTCTTTTAATGCACCCCATTGCATATGTAGCATATAGTCAGACAGATATACAACGAAGTAAGTTAAATAAAAGCTTTTGATAAAAAGAAGTCTTAAAAAAAAAACGGGCTACGTCGGGGCACGCCTGAAGCGAAGCTTGTAATATCCGAGCACACAGCGCACCAGCTAAGCAAGCGCGGATAGAATGTGCGGGCAAAGAGCTGTGTGTTTGTGTTCGAGACCGTGTTTAATGTAGCCACGCGCTCATGGAAAAGGAAATTAACAGTGACGCTGGCGTCACATTTTTTCTCGGCTTACTCCTCGACGGCCGAGCGCGCAAAGACGCTATGCTATAGGAAGCATCACTTCAAAAATAAATGCTATAATTTGTTTTTAAAGCATTACACTGGACATAATTACAGGAAGACTTGCTCAATTCATCTCTTTGGATGCGAAATCCAATTCGTACAGAAAGCAACCATATACTAGAGTAATTTGACAAAAAATGTGATATGAGGAATCATTTGTCCAAGCAAGAATTGACAAGATGACAAGGGAATACAGTGGGAAGACACAAAAGGCGACAAATTATAACCAGAAATGAGAGGATTTACGCGTCCTATGTTGCTCTTGATAAGCGGACAACCATTTTAGTACATTACTGTAGTTCCCAAAAAAAATGTACTAAAAGACAATCAAAATAGCTTATTCCTTCAGATAAATCATACAAACGATCACAATACTGTTTTATTTCTATAAAAATTGCTTTAAAAAGTTATCGTCTGGAAGATTTTTATGTCGGAATTATGTGGCTTAAGTCTTTGTACTTTTGTCACTCAACAGAGATTCATTGCGCTAAATATGTAGGTCGCCATTGTTCCATCCAGTCTAACTAATGTTGGGTACTATAGTCGTACACAACTTAGGCACTATCAGCAAGTGTTTTACTACTAAACTTCTGTACTAAGGAAATTCATAGGGTTAGTGTAGGGGTCCATGTTTGAACGTTTATGTGTGACTTGTGTGAGCCAATGATAGTGACAAATATGATAAGATATTATATATACGATAAGGTTACCGATAAGAGTATGCTTAATGTGAAATAATGTGATTCCTTTAAATAAATTTATTATTTTATTTTATTCAACTTCTATTTCCTGTAATGTATTGTATGGATGTTTTATTTAAATTGTATTTTCTATGAAATCCCTTTATCCTATTTTCAAATCCCTATTATGATTATAATTCGAATTCTTTACTGTTAAATTATTAATATTAATGAATTGTATGTATGAATTAACTAATTGTATTGTATTCTATGGTCACAAGGAGGAATCACATATTTTACCTAAGCAATAATGTAATTTTTCATTTTAATAATTAATTAATTGTAATTATTGTATGATTAATTTATTTAAGTAAAGCTATTCTAGTGGCACTTTTTACCTAATTTTAACACTGTTTACATGCGGGTAATGTAGTGAGCTGCAATATCGGTAATACTTCTTATAAACCTATATTTTTACATGTATATATTTATATTGTACCTAAAACAGTAGTCTTTCTTTCAGGGCTTCAATAAATTTGATACAAAACCTCTTATTTCTGTACCTATCTGTTAACTGAATATTTTGCAAATTTCAAAAGAGGACAGAGATAATTTTTACATCTAAATGAAATACAATTTCCAAGAGACAATAATTTGGAGATAGGACCAGATGATAGCTAGACAAATTTCTACAAAAGATTAAAAGTAGCGGTACCAAAAGTGTAAATCTAAAACAGCAAACAAAATAACGAGATTCTAGACTAAACACACAAATTAACAAACTTCGTGCCTTCAATTACAGGCTGTTGAAACCGAAGTCACCAATTGGCGGATTGGCGGTTACGAAGCTTAGGCTGCGGGGTTAGTTCTGGGCTTTAATTAAATTGAAATTCGAAGTCAAAACAGTTAAGAGCAAAGTGCAATAACATGTAATAACGTGGCTCACTTCAGTGATCGTCTAACTTGGCGCTAATAACACTAGAACTACGAATGAACTAGGCTATACTAACAGAACTGGGGGGTGATTCTCTGGTCATCGTAGACATTATTTCGAACTCGACATAATGTCGAAACAAGTTGGCGAATGTCGATTGAATCATGGTATAATAAGATGTTTCACCAGGTAGTCTCTTCCCGTGACAGCTAGGTCACGTGATTGCCTCCGTACTACGTCATCGGCCGTGGAGCCAATAGCGGGCTGTTAGCGTGACACTTGTTTTTTTTTTTTTTTTTTTTTTTTAAATTTATTCATGACCATGGATACGTGTCCTTCAGTCGTAATCATTGAATATATTATACTTGTATCCTAGTAAAGTGATGGAAACTTTACTAGGTTTCTGAGGGGGTGATGAGATAATACGAAAGTCATGTTTTTCAACTTTGTACCATTTATCCACACCTGTACACGTTAACGAGCACTTAACATTTAATAATCCACCATTATTACACATTAACACTCGAAGAAACACAAATTTTGGAAAATGATAAAAAATCCACAACATGATCTTTACGAATTTTCCCGCCAACCCGTGACACTTGTCAGTTTGCTGTGCTGCCACTTTGTGAAAATAAATTACCCGAGCAAAATGCATTTTTTCATTTACTTGCTTCTATAAAGAATCACTTTTGAACTAATAATTTTATACAGTTTCCTTTAATAACTAATTAGATGAGTAACACGAGATAAAAAATAGTTAGGCTAGTTGGGAATTTATTTTATATTCATTATGAACAAAAATCTCCTTAAATATATTGAAGATATCAGTTAATGGCAACACTGATCGTGACGTAGCTTGGAGGCATCTCGCTGTCATCGCGGGAAGAGAATACCTGGTGAAACATCTTATTATACCATGGATTGAATATAAATTTTCGTATTCTCAGAATGTCACGTTAGAAATATGTCTAAGCCTAGCGCTCTAAAAACAAAGAATGGTTCATAACGGTTGAAATTGCGGGCAACATTTTTCGTAGAGATTTAAAATTAGAGATTATCTCGAATTAGACATTTATATCTATAACGCGAGAATTGGGGCCCTGAATCCTGAATGTTTGTATGTAGTAGAAATAGTTCTCACGAAGATTGGATTCTGTGATCTGTTTGTCACCAAAGGAAGTAATTATGCTAAATCAGGATTAGTCTCGAGTGAGTTGTATTAATGTATCACTCAGTCTCATGTATCAACTTAATGTTAAGCGATTGATAGAAAGTGAACAATTAACGGAGTATAGAATCTGTTTGAACTTGTCTGAAAGCTATCTTACGAATTCACGATGGTACGTTTGGCGCATTTGCTAGCTAGTCAGTTAATTTAGCATTTGGTAAAATCACAGGTCTAATTTGCGTGGGGATCTAATATTTTTATAAATAAGCAGCCCATTAATTTATTGTCCTAATGTTGGGCACGGGCCTTTTCTTCAAATGAGAAGGATAAGGCATTAGTCCACCACGCTGGCGAAGTGCGGGTTGGCAGACTACACAGTACACACACTATCGAGAACTGTATGATGGAGCACTCTCAGACGTACAGGTTTCCTCGAGATGTTTTGCTTTACTGATAAAAGTGATAAATAACATAAATAAACATTTTTGGGACATTTTTACACAGCACCATCTATTGCCAATCTAAGCAGAGCTTGTGTTATGAGTACTAGACAATGGATATAATACTTATATACATATATATATACTTTTTTTGTAAATACATAAATACTTAAAATACATGAGAAACACCCAGACCAACACAAACACTTATGTTCATCACACAAATATTTGTGTCTTGTGGGAATCGAACCCACGACCTCGTGATCAGCAGTCCGACCCTCGAACCACTAGACCATAGACGTCGTCGAATCGTTGATAATTCAATTCTGATCCACACATTAATTCTAAAAGTCAGAGAAGCAGGCCGTGTTCGAACTCAAACCCAATCAATCAGAGGCATGGAAGGCAACCATACAACCGCTAGGCTATCACTACTTTTGTGTGTATCTTTGTATGGACTGCAGATAATTCGGGGCGGGTGTTTGTGCAAGTGTGTCGGTAAAGGCATCCACGATAAAAGAGAAATGCTAGTGCGGGGCAACGTTTTTCCAGAAAAAAGAAATAACGAACTAGGTAACAGGTCTAAAAAGATGATGTTATTAAACAACTAGCCTATGGCCGCGACTTCGCCCGCGTGAATGTCGTTTATCGCGCACTCCTCGGGAACTGTTCATCTTCCCGGGATAAAAAGTAGCCTATATGTTAATCCGGGTTGTGTTCTATATGTATGCCAAATTTCATTAAAATCCATATGGCAGTTTTTCCGTGTTAGAGTAACAAACATCCATAGTAGTATAGTATAATGGGCTGGTTTCCGTAACTCCACATCCAAGCGTGTATTTTGCGTACGGACAAACATCCATACATCCTCACAAACTTTCACGTTTATAATATTAGTAGGAAGTTGGATAGGATAGGATAAACAAGTCCGACACCGACTTTTAGTCTGTAAACGCACCCAAGATAATGTAAAAATTGGTTTCTGCACTATGTACGATGAATTGAGGAGATAAAAAAAATCGTAGGTAAGAGTAGAGATGAGATGGAAATTATCGATGACTACCAAGTTTTCCCTTTAGTATGGACTATTCTCGTATTACTCCTATTACTCGTTTCTCTTGACATAGACTGATGAGAGACGACGGTAGCAATCAATCGCAAGCCTGTGCTAGTCCAATTTTACACAGGCTTTCGAAAGTCTGCCATTGTAATTGACAGTAACTTTAAACACGAAGAATGATGCCAATATACTGAATGAAGAAAAATAACTGTTTTTTAAACTAAATCGGCGTATACCTCCACCTATATAAGAGAACAAAAAGATTTTACGCTTGCAACAGCTGTCCAACTTTCTATCATTCATAAAATCTAAAAGAATACCTCGAAGAAAAAGTTATGGCGTCTTTAAAAATGTATAAAACCGGCCAAGAGCATGTCGGGCCATGCTCAGTATTATAGGGTTCCTTAAGTAGGTGTAATTACAAACGAATCAAATCGAATATTAATCATGGCTATTTTAGTTTTTGCAATAATCGGCAGCATTCGCGACTCAGAGCGTGTTGTTAGTAGCGCCATCTAGCGATAAATTCAAGAAGCCAAATTTAAGATTTGCGTCATTTCAAAGTTACTTTTTGTGATTTTTTCAAATAGAAAGTAGCTAAAGGAGCATTATTTTCTACGATAATTTTTCTCTAAGGTCAATAACCTTTGAACTAGGATGTTTTAAGTATTTTTCAGTTTTCTCTCTATAACTCAAAAAATTATAATCACATTATACTCGAAATAATTTTAAAAGAGAGTTTTTACAAAGGTCTATCAATGTGGAAGATTATAAGTTTCTACATTGCATAGTTTAGAAATGGCAGGGGGGGGGACACATTGCAAGCCACTTTGGCGGGCTATATTTCGCAGATGGTACACCTGATAAAAAAGTGGTGTATCAAACATTACCTTCATTTTAGTAGACCTATTCAAGGATACCCCACACGAGGGGGTGCAGCGAAAAAAAATTTTTTTTTTCCATTTCACATGTATGGACGCCACCCCTAAAATACGGAAAAACGATTTTTTTATTCTTTTAAAATTGAGATCTATATGTAGACTATTTTCTAACAAAATTTCATTTACTTATGTTTATAACTGTAGAAGTTATTAAGCTGTAAAGGATTAGGACAGACGGACAGACGGACAGACGGACAGACGGACAGACGGACAGACGGACAGACGGACAGACGGACAGACGGACGGACATGACGAAACTATAAGGGTTCCTTGTAGGACTTCGGAACCCTAAAAACGTGCCAGTTTTAGCGAGATGTCTTCATTTACGAGAATTCCGATAAAGTTACTATATAGTCAGTTAACATCGGCTCGAGCCCATAAACGAAGTCATTTAAGAACTTGAACCAACTTGAAACACGTACCATGAAAGGGAAATTATTAGATTGGTTAACTCTTTCCTTGTCTTTTGTAAAGGAGATGAGAGAGACGGACGGATTGAAACGAGAGATAAATCCTATTTAGGTCAGTTTCGTTTTTCGCGTAATATTTAACGTAAAATGATACATTATTTTATTATCTGTTTCGACTCAGTGGTTTGTGTGCGTTGTCTCGATAAGGGCGTTAATGTATGAAGATTTTTCACGTATACCTGAAAATAAAAGAAAAATGTTTGTTGTCTCGTTCATCTGGTTGGTTTGGGCTTTGAGAGTGATACTGAGTTTGATTTCCTGGTCGGGTAAAATGTTACTGCAGTTTTCTGAAAGAAACTCATATTTGAAGAAAAGCATCTCAATTTCTAATTTCAGAAATTGTGCTTAGTAATTTGTCATCGGCTCGCTCTATCATAATCGCTTTATCACAATTTCGTTTGTTCATCTATGTACTTATTTATTTACATTTATAAATATTTTTGTAGAAATATTACAGTTATTGTTATGGGTTTATTCTTTAGTCTGTTGGAAGAACATATTACCCTTTCGGCTAACGTTTCGGAAAATATAGGTATGAGGTTTGATTATATTATATGTAATCTCAGACCAGATGTATGGTATGTTGTGTGTTGTTATGTTGATGTTAATCTCAGACCAAAATAATAAGATAGACAGAGCGCGTAGAACTAGCGAATGAAGCCGGAAAAAGGAATATAAAATGGAAAAGGAGTACCTACTATTCCGCCCACAGTGTTGGCGAGCTGCAATCTGGAGCGTACGTCTAATCTTCAAACTAAAAAAAATAAGATTGACGCTCCCGACCGCTCGCGAACACTCTTATTCTTTTGGTCTGAGATTACATATAATATAATCATATCTATATTTTCCGAAACATTAGCCGAAAGGGTACTGTGTTCTTCTATTAAGAAAGGGTACTGTGTTCTTCTATCAGCTCGTCCGGGGAAGTACTACCACCGTACCTACTTCTCCGCCAAATTGTGATGCTTGCATTGCTGTGGTTCGGTCTGAAGGGTACGGGTGCCGGTGAAATTACAATCACATGAGACTTTCCATCTTCATGTCTCAGTTTGGCAAACCGACCTGCGGTACCATTTATGCAACAGCCTAGGTGGTATTGAAGTTGTCATGGGCAAAGGTAAGGTGGGCCGTTAGCTCGTTTCGCCATCATATACTATAAAAAAACAAAAAACCCATGAGAGTAATTGTAATATTTCTACAAAAATATTCAAAAATGTAAATAGACAAGTACTTAGATGATTAAACGAAATTGTAATACAGTCTTTTGGTTTGAGTATGTAGTCTATACCTACATAGGCATAAATATACTATTCCTACAAAACACTTGTGTACAACTTTGTTAGGAACTATATTTCAAAGCCACAATATGGTTTCTGTATTTGGCCGTATTGGAATTCTAGTCTGTAGGGGATTCAACAAGATGTTGCTATCAAAGAATATTCCGATTGCCAGAGATTGTATAGGGCAAGCGGATTTTAATCTAAAATACAATGAAGGGTGTATTATTGTTATATTATTGCATTTATTTTTAACCGACTTTATGTCTTACTTATATGATACCGATCACAAATTAATTTATCAAAGAACGGCTCATGAGACCCAATAGAATTTCTATTGTTTCGCAGTCGCTTGTGGCTTAGCGCACTTACAAGTACATAAATTATACCCCTACCACGGCTTATTTAAAGGCTTATGTGTCACATGGACACTTATGCACTTACATTATCATGATGATCTTAGTTCAAAGAGTCCAAAGGATAAAAAAACCCTATAAATTTCTTGCGAATTATCGCAATAATTTTATAGGGTATTTTTTGGGTTTATTGTTTTTTATTCTTTAGTCTCGCCTCTGCCAACACATAGGTATGTTGTCAGATTGTATTCTTTAGTAATAATCTTTAGTCATTCAAAAGAATAAAACATAGACTCAACCAACGTCTCAAGGTCACGCGGTTTTACGAATTATTTATCCAGAAAAGTAGTAAAATATTGTATTTTCAAATAAGTTAAACGATGGAATGTTAAATTAAAATTCTACCTATTAGTATCAGCCAAAAATCTTAATATTGTCTGCTTTAGGAATAGATACAAGAGACTGCTAAAACTAGACGTAGTTTAAGTAAATCTGGTTCAAAACATCATTTACCTATATTCTATTTTAACACATTCTGTATAAATACACATGCGTGTAGCTTTACAAACAGGAGTTAAACTTGAATCTGAATCTCATTTCTATAATATAGAGGTCTAAATTACTCAAAACAGTGGTTCTGGCACTCTACCTTTCTTGATCATGAGTTCACGAAATAAATAAATTGATTTAAAATTGAATCAACCTAAATAATACCTTTACCTTGGATGAATAAAAAAAGACGGACGTATCTCGCTAAATAATTAGTGAAGCACCCATAGTAAGACGGCTCGCTTAAAAGTATGGGCTGGCACGCACACATTCACACCCATAGTAAGACAAACAGCCGCGATTACGCAACAAATCTCGCGTGACGGTAGTCGTTGTCGTAGTGTCGCAAATAAAATAACAAATGCCGTCTGGTGTGTTAAAATGCTGTCGAAATTACAGTGGGTTTAGGAAAAATTAAGTGGTTCAATCTTTTCTTAGCGAGATTCCGTCCGCCCTTTACCCTAATATTTCTTTTTTCGCTTTCAAAATATTTTTGTATAAACATACTATCACGCCTGATTCCTATTGGGGTAGGCAGAGACTATGGCTTCCCACCCGCTATGTTCGGCGGCACATTTGCCGAGGTCGGTCGGTTTTATCTAACTTTTCCATCCATTCTCGTAGATATATTTGTTTCGTCAATACAATACTTTCGTCCATCCACTCTACATGCCCAAACCATCTTTACATACCTTTTCAATCTTTCTAACTACATCTTCTTTCACTTCATAACAATCCATTATGACGTTATTCCTCACTTTATCCACAGATAATATAATACTATAGTACTATATCTAACAAAGTTGCACCACATACATTTGTTCATATTTTTGTTTGTATATTTTCGTCTATTAAACATAACGTTTCGTCTATTAACATAACTGGCGAAATGTGGGTGTATGTACTATTACACCTCTGCCTACCCCTTCGGGGAAATACAGGCGTGATGTTATGTTATGTTAAACGACCCTGGGGAGGACAGCAGTACGTGATACTCGCGTGCTACTGTGGGGGAAACAATATTGTTTTCCCGGGACGTGCCAAAGGAGCACTAGAAACCGGCGCGGTCCAATCGAGTTCCCGGAGCTCCTCTATTTTTTGCAGAGGTTGGCAGCCGTGTGGTTTTAGTCGGTAAGAGTCCGACATACCCCTCCGCCATCCCCAGACGGAGGGTAACCATGAGGATTTCCACCCGAAAACAAAAAAAAGGTCGAACTTAATCTAAAAATTGTCTAAATCATCATCATCATAATTTTAGGCGAAAGACGTCCATTGCTGGACAAAGGCCTCCCAAAAGTATCGCCTGGTGAAGGTCGCGGGAATTTTTTAAATATTTATGAATAATTTAAACCAACGAAATAAAATATCTGACATACCAAAGGGCCTTTTGATACGAATGAACCTTTTTGGTATTTGTATCCTTAATGATGTTTAATATTATATGGACCATTTCGGCATTAATATATGTACCTAATTATTTTCGGATTAATTATTACTTTTGATCTCTGACGTTGTTTTTTTACTTTTAGAGTGATATTTAAATTCGTTGTTTTAGCTTAAAAATCTACTTTTGACCTTGGAAGTCGAAGTTTTTTTTTTACTTTATCATTTTTGTCTTATTTTTAAGTTTTTGGAAACTACGACTTTATTGTGGGTAATTTATTCTGTAATTCGTTAAAATCAAAAACAGAGGGTATTTAGGCTATTTTAGGGTAAAGTCAGCTTTTTGTGAGAGCATTGGCTTACAAACAAATAAACCCCTAATATTAAAAGTAGGTAAACGATATTTACGAAACGATTTTGATTGACCCAAAATCCAAATACCAAATCATTAAAGATCCTGATGATACATAGGAATGTTTTGAAGCTATGCCCATGAATCATGTATTAAAAGCCATTAGTGGTATTATTATTATGCCCAATTTATTTTCATGCTACATCAACTAGTTGTTTAAACTTTGACTTACGTAGTAACTAATAGGTAATCTGTGCTTTGACGTCATGTTATGTGTATTATGGAGCTTATAAAAAGTGTATCAGAAATGCGTGGTCATATTTGAAGGACTCATTCAGGGATGCTATCGAACAACTTTACTACGGGTACGTTAGTTAGTACTATTAGATATTCTGTGCCCCGTAGCAACCCTGAAATCGTGAAAAATAAAACAGCCGTTCCATATGTCGAGTGGCATTGATGATTTTGTGGGGAACAGCTCAATGATATTTAAAAGTACAGATATGTTACTGCGCTCGCAATCTGAAGACTCGAAAACGTCCTAAATATGACGTTTTTTCTATTAATCCGCGTCAAGGAAGGCGCCGAGCGTGACTGGTGACAACAAAAAAACTAAAATGCCGTCGTGAGTTTACAGAAAGTGTTCCAATTATGACGCGAAAGTAACTTCAAGTAACCAACTTACTTACTTTGTACTCGTTTATGTGTATTGTGTTGCCGTTGCGCACGGATCATTTTTTTCGTTTGTTTTGTTAGGGTTGGTTTGGTAGGTTGTTTGTACATATTTATATTTTTAAATATCATTGGAACAGCTGTTTTTTTGTGATTTCAGTGTTGGTCCCATTGTAAGAGTTGTGCTACTTGTGCTATGACGCAGCATAGGGTGCCCCCAGCCAGGTGGACCGACTACCTGAAGATGTTTCTTTGAGGAATAAAGTCCGTAACGAGATTATGCGGAGATGAACCGGAGTGACCGACATAGTTTGTAGTGGCTTATAGGATCAGTAAGCTGAATTGGCAGTGGGCTAGCCATGTCTATCGAAGGACCGATGGCCGTTGCAGCAGGCGAGTCCTTGAGTGGAGCTCGCGAATTGGCAACAGCAGCGGGTGCCCCCAAGTGGACTGACGACAAAGTTAGCTGGGGGGGACTGGATGCGAAAGGCAGAGGACTGAGTGTTGTGGGCGTGGCGCAACTTGGGAGAGGCCTATGTCCAGCAGTAGACTGCGGCTGAATTGATGATGATGATGCCTTGAATGAGCTCTCCAAGTATGACCACGCATTTTCGATACACGTTGTTGTATACATAAATTGAAAATTGAAATTGAAAAGTTTTTATTTCGAATCAGCATTTACCTACATGCACTTTCAAAATGTTAAAAATCTAATTGCACGGTTCCAAAAACTTGGTCCTATAGAGAAGAGCCGACACCGATGACAATAGTTGTTTACGTCAACCACTGTCCCTGCCAATATCGGACGTTGGTCCATCACAATACATTGTAGGTGCATACTTTTTTAGGGTTCCGTAGTCCTACAAGGAACCCTTATAGTTTCGTCACGTCCGTCTGTCTGTCCGTCTGTCCGTCTGTCCGTCTGTCCATCTGTCCATCTGTCCGTCTGTCCGTCTGTCCGTCTGTCCTAATCCTTTACAGCTTAATAACTTCTACAGTTATAAACATAAGCAAATGAAATTTTGTTAAAAAATGTTTTAGATATAGATCTCAATTTTAAAAGAAAAAAAAATATCTGGATAACATATTTTAGGGGTGGCACCCATACATGTGAAATGGGGATGAAATTTTTTTTTTCGCTGCACCCCCTCGTGTGGTGTATCGTTGAATAGGTCACTCGGGCACTTATAACCCTAACGCCTTTAAAGCTGGAGTGAATCGGCACCTAATAGGTTTGCTTGCTCCATCGTCGACCACATCCTGACAAAGCTGTCTAGATTGCGGTCAAGAGCAGATCTATTTATCATAAAAAAAAAAAAAAAAAAAAGGTCTACTAAAATGAAGGTAATGTTTCATACATAACTTTTTTATCAGGTATACCATCTGTGAAATACAGTTCGCCAAAGTGGCTTGCAATGTGTGTGTCCCCCCCTGCCATTTCTAAACTATCCAACGTAGAAACTTATAGTCTTCCACATTGATAGACCTTTATAAAAACTCTCTTTTGAAATTATTTTGAGTATAATGTGATTATAAATTTTTGAGTTATAGTGAGAAAACTGAAAAATACTTAAGACGTCCTAGTTCATAGGTCATTGACCTTAGAGAAAAATGATGTTAGCAAATAATGCTCCTTTGTTACTTTCTATTTAAAAAAATCACAAAAAGAAACTTTTTGTTATATTGATATGACACTTATTAAATTTAGCTTCTTAAATTTAGCACTAGGTGGCGCTGTTTGCAAAAACTAAAATAGCAATGACTAATATTCGATTTGATTCGTTTGTAATTAGACCTACTTAAGGAACCCTATAATAATGAGCATGGCCCGACATGCTCTTGGCCGGTTTTTTATTTTAACATACTTCTATGTTTACATCGGTGACGACGTCTCAAGAATTCATTAGCTGAATTCACATGTTATACATGGGCACGTATTCCATATCAGTTGTCACGAACAAAACTATTTTTAAAATATCGCTCTCCTTTAATAATAGTAGTGAAAGGTATGGCAACAATTTAAGAGCTGTAAAATTAGTAAAAAAAATAGATTGAGATTGAAGAGGTGCATTAAAAGAGCCTCCATGAGTGACGATATTTAATTGATCGTCCGGCGCACTCTGGGCAGTCAGCCCCGCTATCAACCTGCTGACTGGCTAATCTGTTCCCCACGATATGAGCTATTATTATTATTATGTAGCTCATGTCGACACGAAGAAGAAGAAGAAGAGTAAAAAAAATATAAATTTAAAAATTGTACGGTAGATTATAATAATGTTTTATAAATATCTGTAAAGACGCTTGTCATCTTAGTCTTCCTACGACCACGAAAGCAAAGCTTTCGAAACGTCAGGAAAACCAATTTAAATAATAAACGCGGTGTAATTCGGTTAAACTTATTTTATTATAATGTGTAGTGATTGCAAAAACCTAAGAAATTATTAACTTATTATTGTTATTCCACTCTAATTTTCATGGATGTATTTTTCATAGCATAAGATGGCGAAACTAGCTAAAAGCCCATCTAATGTTAAGCGGTTTTTTTTGCCCATAACAACTGAATACCACCTAGTTTGTTTTATAAGTAATAATGAACTATTAATTGCACTTCATTTTAAATTGTACCACAAATCGTGTTCGCCAAACTGAGACTTATAGAAGGAAAGTATCAAATAAAATAAAATAAAACCAAATCAGTTGATAAATGACAGAGTTCTGAGGTAATAAACGAAGTAACGAATTGAGAACCTCCTCCTTTTTTTAAGTCGGTTTAAAAAGAACATAAGTAGAGTCCAGACTCAATATTTTTAGCTCAGTCGATAAAAGGCTAGATTTTAAATTTCGCAGAATACCATCGGTTAAGGTTCCCTGGAGCAATTCCGATAATTAAGCTACCGTGTTAGGTTCGTTCGGGGTGGCCAACTTTGCAGTTTCCAATCCACATAGTTTGAAATTCAATCTAGATAGATTTGTAAAGCCGAATAAACTTAGTTGGATTCTCTTTTTTTATGATGTATAGATCTGCTCTTGACCGCAATCTAGACAGCTTTGTCAGGATTCTCATGAGAATTAGGTACCTACCTAACTATTATTTGCTAAAACAAAACAAACCCGCAGCTTTTATAATAAACTAGACTTTGCCCGCTGCTTCGCTCGCGTATAATTTGGCTATCACAGAAATACTTTGCGCATCTCTCATGAACTGTTTATATTCCCGGAATAAAAAGTAGGCTTTATGTTAATCCGAGTTAGGTAGCATATATTTTAATTTAGACTATGGTCTATCTGTGTACTAATTTCATCCAAATTCGTTCGAAGCCGTTTCAACATGATTGAGTTACAAACATCCAAACGTCACCACAAACTTTCACATTTTTTAAATATTACATTACAGCTTCTGCCTGCTGCTTCGTACGCATGTTATGCGGTTTATCACAGAAAGACGTTATCGTGCATCCCTAGGGAATTAATATATAATATAATATAATCTTTTTTGACATAAAAAGTTGTTACAAGTTGTGTGAAGTCCCTGACTGCTGTGCTAGGTGAGAAACCTGTGTTACAAGAGTCAGTGCCCTCTCCCATGTGCAGAAAGACATGAAAAAATTATGCAATAAAACTATTTAAATGCAAAAACTATAACGAAACAATAAGTTAGCAAAAATATGTTAGTGATATGTGTGTGTAACATGATATAATAATGCGTGTGTTAGTGTTTTGTGGAGGTGAGTGTGAGTGTGGGGGTAAGCGTTTGTGGGTATTGCGTGTGTGGAGAGGTGATTGTTGTGGTGGTAATTGTTTATATTCCCGGGATAAAAAGAAGTTCTCCAGATCCCAGGCTATCGCTTTGCCAAATTTCATTACGTTCGGTTTAGAGGTTTAGTCGTGAAAAGGTGGCAAACAGAGTTATTTTCGCATTTATAATATTAGTATGGATAGGAGGAGTAGGATTACCTGACGCTTTTGGCTTTGTAGTACGTAAACAAAAAGTCGTATGTCCTTCTTCGAGTTTTAGGCTATCGTTGTGCCAAATTTCATTGAAGTTGGTTTAGTGTTTTACGGCCAAAATTAATATCCAATCTAACCACGATTTGCCCTACTAGAGATAGAAATTTGACGTATTTTGTATGGAGCTTACGTCAAATTCCTATCTCTAGTAAGGCAAATTTTGGATAGATTGGATATTAATTTTGGCCGTTAGTCGTGAAGAAGTAGCAGTGTGGGTATTTTGGTATCCGTAGGTATGTTACGGCAATATTTTTGCATTTTAACTATTCATGAGAAGAAACGTCTACGTATAGAGGATATTTACAAGCTGGCATGATGAATGTAGGTTATGTCGTAGGGTTGTCACGTTGAACATAAACTATCGGCGCCTCGTGAGTTCATCTCATTAAGTGCCAAACACTCACCAAGATGATTGACAATCAATTAAGTCTATTCTTAGAAAGATATAAGAGACTAATGACTAATACGATTTTCCGCGCTTTTCGTGCATGTATTTGCATTTCCTACATTTCATTTGCATGGCATGAAACATACTAAGTACTTAGTTTATTTCGTTCATAAACTATGACTTCTAAAGAATGTCGTGAATGTGAAGGTCCGTTTGTATGTCTGCTTGTTTGTTGACTGTTTCCGTTTACGTAAAGGAAAATTATGTAGACTTAGTTGCTGGAATTTAGTTTCGGTACACTGACTTGCGTCCGCGGTGCAAAGAATTTCAATTTATCAATGAAATTACGAGTACTTAGGATATTAAGAAAGACTTCGCTTTTATTCGTATGTGGGTCGCTGAATAAAATTAAACGGGTGCAATTTAATCCAAAGCATTGTAACGTAGAACAGAGCTTTCAATTCTTTAATGGCTTCATCAGATTTATGTGGTATTTATTAAGAACGAATACAAAACACATTACTATAAAACAAGTTTAACCGGATAACATCACGTATATTATTTAAATTGGTTTTCCTGACGTTTCAAAAGCTTTGCAGCGTTTGTGGTCGCAGGAAGAATTCGTCGTACGAAACGTCAGGAAAATTTATTTAAATAATATACGCGATATTATCCGATTAAACTTGTTTTATTATAATGAGTAGTGATCGCGAAAACCTAAGTAATTATTATGAATATAAAACAGGTTGTGATAATCATATTGCGATACTGAGATTATGAACGATAGGTACTTAAAATTGTTTATGAAAGCGCACATGGTATCAGTCGGTCAGATATTTACGAGGCATCCGTGTTGTTCGAACTGGAGCTTACATCTAATATTATTTCGGTGTTGGTGTCAAAACGACACTGCGCTAAAAATGTCTGGATTGAAGGCGTGCGATGGCGTGCGGGGCGAGTCTGCAGGAGCTTCGGGCGGCGGGGGGCGGGGTGGTGCGCCTACGCACTGCCCGCCGCACCTTACCGCCCGCCTCGCACCAGTCAGCAGCTGTGGCTCGTGTTGGCTGAACCATCTATAGGGCCATCCTCTTTTTCTTTGCCGTAGGTGAGTTTTAGTGAAAGTTAAAATATTTCTACTAACAAAACGGTAATCCGACGCAAGGTTATTGAGTGAATTTAACGATAAGTGAAGTGATATATCAATGTCGTGGTTAATCGGGAAACTGCACCGTGATGCATCGGTCTCACGATCGAGTGTGTGGACTGACAAACTTCTCGTGTTTCAAAATGTTGCCCTCACAAGTGACGTTCTGTAATTTTGGAAATACCTCAAATCAAACTATGCCGTCATTGATAAAGATCTTAAGTGTCGAATAAACGTGGTTGACATAGACATTGAATCGAACTTCAGTGGAAGCTTACCTGAACGTTCAAATTTACATTTCCTGGGTCACGAGTGGATCGGAAACCCGTTGCATACTATGGCACATCTTACCCTTATCTAATGATTTATAGGTTACTCATGTTATACAATGATGTATTACCTCATGTGTGATTTAATGAAAAATTTATAAAGTAAAATATTATCATCGTTTTAAATACAAATTAAACTTAGTTTAAGTTTTTTATCGACCGCAACATGCGTTTATAAATCCCAGTTAGAGTGAAACGATTTCTTTTTAAACAATTGCATAAAATATTGCTAGCATTCGTGTCGTTTATGGGCCATCATTTTACTTTTCGACATTTCCAACATAGGTCTACTTTGCATAACGTCCGAAACCCGAGTAAGCTTAGCTGGGCGTCCGCGCCACCAAATTAGGATGCGCTGTTTGCGAGCCAACCTATTTCAGTCGCCCGCGCACCACCCGAACTTAGCCGAACATCCGCGAGCACGCCCGAACCTAATTGTGGAATTTTCATTACGTTGGCAACCGTTTATTTCACGGATTCTTTTACGATTTTCAGCGTAACTATTTTCATGATCTAATATTAGATTTTTTAAGTTTTTTTTTCGTCTGGGGCTTGAACTATGCAAGGCGGCTAGAATGTCTACGTAGAATGAATGCGTTTGGAATCGTCCGAAAATGCAACATGAATCTTGTATTAATATGCAGTAAAATATGGAAAATCTTGGGTGGTAACCGGATTTGAAGTATCAAGTGTCGGTATTCACACGTCAACTTCTTGGCTTCAGTCCAAACCGTTTCAAATAACGAACTTGTTTCTTAAGACTATGGCCAAATACGCATTAATTATTGCAATTAATATTTTGCTATACCGATGACAGATTAACATTAAATTGTACCTTGACATCTGTGGAGCTATTTGTAAATGTCATAGAGGATGAGCAGTTGCTAATTGGGGGGGTGTCTTGCGAATATTAAGTTATTATTTGGGCTTTTATATCATTTTCATGATATTGAAAAATTATGATTATGATTATAATTTACTTTTCTTTAATTATTCAAAAAGATGCTGGCTTCATTGATGATTTTTAGTCCAGTTACTTAATAAAATAAAATAAAAAAACAATCAAAATTATAATTGTTCCGTGTGGTGCCGGACGTAAAGAATTGCACCACCCTCTCTCTTCTCATGGGTGTCGTAAAAGGCGACTAAGGGATTCACCAGAGGATGTGCAGCAGCGTTCTCTGAGTATTTTAACAACCAACTGGGATCGCCAACCCGCATGCCAAGCGTGGCGATTATGGCATAACCCCCCCTTTGAGGGAGGCCTTTGTTCAGCAGTGGACGTCTTTCGGTTGAAATGATGATGATGATGATGATGACTTAATAAAACTTCTGGTTTTCCAGTCCAGTTACAGAAATTGAGAATTATTTTCCTTATTTCAGGACTCCTAGAACAACCCAAACACAATGGCGGATGATGATGTAAGGTAAGATAAAGCAAATGAGACAAAATCTTCTACTACCTTCTATTGGTTTCTTGGTAACGATCTCAATGAATTCTAGTATCTAGTGACATAAATTGGAATTTGCAAAATGAGGTTACATGCTTACATTAGCTTTTAGATTTAAATAAAGAATTGGAACACGTTTTCTTTTCGAACATTACTATTGACTGAATCAAATGAAAAAAAAGCTTTTGTTCTAAATATAATGGTTTAGTTTACTTAGAGTTTTTTTTTTTCAAACAATATGTTGACTTTTTTAGAGTTGTTGTCACTATCACATAGGGGGGACTTGATTTTTTAAATAATGATGTGTAATTTCGAATAAATAAACAAATGATTTGTTCGAAAAATTGTATCAAAAACTTTTTGAAGAATAATATTCTAACATGTTCGTATATTTTTCTTCTGTTTCATTGTTAACTCCGTGTATCCTGGGATTGTTTTTCTGTGCTGAAACATTGGCGTTGCTGCGGATTCATCATGTAGTATTGATTGCTATGTCCCCTCGAGACTTAGGTAAATATTGTGCTTTTCTAACCAATGCATTTTGACACAAAGACACACTACATACAAGAAATAATTTCCATATCACAATCAATAAAGTACGATAAGGCAATCATGACAAAAATCATACAACTTTCATGATCACACAAAGGAATTAAATAATTGGCTGTAATTTTGAAATTGAAAAAAATATTGGTAAAATTCATAGGGCAGTTAGGTTGATGTTTCTAAAACTGTTTTTTCTTTTGTACACAAATAATTTGGATAAATAGTCAATTCCATGAAATAATGTCTGAATATGACATAAACACACTATGTCAAAGTATATTATTGAAGAATTGTTTCTTTTTAATGTTACACAATTTTTTACAGAATTTTTATATAGAAACAATGTATACCTATTGTAAGTCGATAGATGTTATCTAAGTAATACGTCGACTCTATGTAACTAATAATGTGAAAATATAATATATTGAATAATAGTAACAATAAGCTTATAAATGTATTAACGCACAACAGTAAGATATATGTTAAACCCGCGATGGTTTGTGTGGTATATACCTGTTATCAATATGTAACTCTAATTGACTTAATAAATAAAAATAAAAAAAATAAAAAAAAAAGCACCAAATACACTACTTTATAATATTTCTTGTTTAAGCACTATCATTTTAATTTTGCACATATATTTTATATGTTTAGGCTAATTTAAATATATATGTATAAATACTTATCCTGCTTAGAAATAATTATTAAACAAGAAAAAAAATAACATCGCATATTTGAAAAGAGAAGATTCTATTCTAACTCAACAAGAGAACTACTTTTTTACTTCTTAACTGAATGACTGCTTACTTCCCTTTACTGTAAAACTATTTAATAATAAAAAAACACCCACTTTAATATATTAACTGGGGATGGCACACAAAGTAAACATAACCCCTATTTCAAACACCGCTTTAGGTTCTCTAGAATGGTGTCGGGCAGCAATAAACCCGAAGTCCCGATACACTAGGCCCGAATATTGCTGAGCAAAAGCTTGTAATCAAATATGTGAAGTAATAGCGATGTATTGTAATTAATGAGCCCAGGCCTAAATAATGACTATGTTACTCACTTGCAACCCGCACAGCCTCAAACTCATACCGCACACTGTGATTGAACCGCACCACAATAACAGAAGAAACTTTCATTCTATTACCATACACTGGCGAGCAAAAATAGGGGAACAGTTTTCTATGATCTGTAAATGTATATAGCATAAAGTCAAGTTATTTAATTTTGTTCGCAGAGTATTGTAGTTGAATGTGAAATTATTAGCACAATTATTTTTTTGATTAAGAATTGCTGGCTTTGACATTTACTGGTCCACGACTTGTAAGTCTGTGTAGATAGTTCAAATTCTTACCTTTAACCAATTGCTGTTAATCCATAAAGCATATTTAACGTAAATTCTTTTTAAATGTTGAACTGTTTAAATCCATTATTTTGCTATGTTTGTAATTTAGGCATGTGATTTTGAAAGTGTAAAATTTTAAAGTCGCAATCGAGTAACTATTCTTGGCCTCAAATGTACAATAAATTGTGCTGGTAATTGTGGCAAACGTAAACAATTTAACTCAAACAATTTGTTTAGCTTATTGCCGTATACTGAGATATATTTCTTTCTTTTACAGAAAAAGCGTCTCGAGGAGGTAAAGTACCGACGGATCAACAATCGTTTCATGGACGATTTACACAACATACCTACAATTTATTCAGTTTTTACAACATACACACATACTCAAACTTTTAAAGAAAACACAACTACACAGATACTAACATAACACACAGATTTACACACCTAAACACGTTAAACAGAAACAATATACATAAACACGCACACATACGCATACTAACACAGGAAAAAAATTACAGATACATTTCATTCAATATCTCAATCAAGCATTATACTCATACGCAACTCAAAAACAATACACTCACGAGAAAACTTATACAAATTGTAATACATTTTACTAAGCATCAAAGTCATGCATTCATATTCACTTTACATTATTATAATCTTAGCTCAAAAATTAATATTACAAACAACATGCAACACATACTCTAACACATCAGTTAGGTGACTAATAAGAACAGTCGTTACCAATGTCCACTGTCTCCAGGCGAAGAAGGCCAAACAGGCCGAGATCGACCGCAAGCGCGCTGAGGTGCGCAAGCGCATGGAGGAAGCCTCCAAAGCCAAGAAGGCCAAGAAGGGTTTCATGACACCAGAGAGGAAGAAGAAGCTCAGGGTAAGTTACATTTCTGTACTGTACATATTATATTTTTTGTCCCACTTGCTCGGATATTGCTTCATTATTTAAAAAAAAAACATCAGTCGGCTCTTTTCCGTACGCAACAAAATAACACGCCAGCTAATCCCAACACGACAATAATAGAAATTGCTGGACAGTTTTTTTAATTTTGCTAGCGAGGTTTTTCTTGCATAAATTAGGTGTTTTTATGTACACGATATTTTATTAATATAAAGGCTGAAAGCGCATTTCTTTTTCAAAATTTTGAAAATAGAACAAGAACCGCGCCGAATAAAAATTAGGTACTGTTTGTTGAATTAATTTATGTATTGTTTCCTTGCAAATGAGAGAAAATTACTGTACAAGTCTCGACCGATTTTTTTTTATTGGCATTTAACGGCCTCGTTTTACCAATATTACTCAGCCGTCAATTGATTTATTTCAGGCTTTGACAGTAATGTACTATTAAATTGTAGAAATGCTAAAGTATTGGTTTGGTCTCTTAACAGTTGCTGCTGCGTAAGAAAGCCGCTGAGGAACTGAAGAAGGAACAGGAACGCAAAGCGGCTGAGAGGAGGCGCATCATCGAAGAGAGGTGCGGTAAACCCAAGAACGTTGAAGATGCAAACGAAGGTAAATATCTGTTCAAACCCCGCCACATCTATAATAATCAGATCTTTAAACATCCCATACATGATATATATCCAACAAGTGGACATATGTTAAGTTCCCCCATAAAATAAGCCATCATACACTCCACAACACGGAGATCCAACCCACATAGGGCTTCACCATAAGCTACATATGTACATGTGTTATGTCGAATTATAGATGCGATTCAAAGGGTTTGCAAAGAATACCACACCCGCATCGGACTGCTCGAAGATGAAAAGTTCGATCTGGAATACATCGTTAAAAGAAAAGATATGGAGGTAGAGAGATGAGCAGCTGTCAACGAACAGCTCTCTTGTGTCGACTTACAAAACTTACAAATAATTTACTTTCATATTAAAAAAATTAACGAAACTTCTGATATGTCAAGTGCCGTGTTGTTCTTACTTCGTCAGCTGGTTTAACAAAGATTTTAATGGTGTGTCAGGCCGTCAATCTCAGGCCTATCTGTCTAACGCGTTTCTCTACTTCTTCTAAACTCCATGTGATATCGTTGATCTTAATTCGTATACTCACATCTTCTATATTTCCGTCTTTTATAACTTCTTCCACTCACACTTGGCTAACTGGTGGTCGATGATGCGCGATGCCGCCGCGGCGATGGGGCACGGGGTGCAATCGCGTACAGTCGTCGGTACAGCTACGTACAGTGCGAGTAACTCTTGGTTGATGTTGTAGCGGCTCTCACGAGCATCATAACCGGTTACTATCAGCGTATCAACAAGCTTGAAGAGGAGAAGTACGATCACGAGATGGAAGTGGCCCGGAGAGTGTTTGAGGTCTGAACTGGTTTGGGCGCTACGCAATTTATTTATTACGCTCTCGTTTGAGTAGTTCATGCCGAAAATGTGACTAGATTAAAATATTGTTTTGTTTTCGCAGCAATATCATAATTTTCTATTCACGGAGCTGAAAAGAAATTATACCTTTCAACCTTAACCGTGTGGATAACCAGTAAATTTAAAAACGCTAAAATAACAATGACCCGTTGGTTGTAGCAAACTTCGAAGCTGCAATAGATTTTGTAGATATTGTCATCGAGTTTTGAGTCAATAACAACATTGATTATGTTTCAGTAATAGTTCATTTGATACCCACCTCAGTATTGTTCATGTAGCTTCGCTTACGCTTTGATTCCACCAGTCGAAGATCCATGTCGAGACCACTACACAGCAACAACACAGATCCGTGAGACAGACTCCGAAGCGCCGAAAATATTCAAACCTTAAAATGTGATTATGTTTTTCTTTAGCGGAACTCCAGACGATATGTCAAATGTACTGGCACAGAATATACAACCTTGAGGGGGATAAATATGAACTAGAACGAGCGCTCACAATTAGAAAAATGGAGGTAAACTGCATACATTAGGAATTGGGAATGCATATGACATGATATGAGTTGATTCTGATTTAGTTGTTACGACATGACATGATAGTTGTACGGCTCACCGCACACATGCACACGTCGCTCCACGTCGTCGGGTTACTCACACCGATGCCCATGCCCAATCTGCTGGCTCAATAATATGTCTTTCCTTTTTCTATAGCAATGCTCAAGAGAATAATACAGGAGTATTATGACCGCTTGTATGTGTGTGAGGGCCAGAAGTGGGATTTGGAACATGAAGTCAGGAAAAGAGATTATGAGGTATTGACCAATACTTTATAAACCATTGTGAATACCACAGTCATCGATCCTGTAACAAACGTGCGCGTGTAACAGTTCGTGTTATACATTGATAACGCTTTGTAAGTTTTCGGTTGTTTGTTGTTGAGTTGTAAATAACGGTGGAAGGTCGGTTCGTTAGTGGTGTATTGTAGAGCGCGTGTGATGTGTCGTAGTGGGGAGGGACGGCGCGAGCGCACTCCGTCCTGCGCCCGGCAAGGCCTGCGGTGCAAAATCGATCTCCGCCGATCGCGTCATCTGACATGGAGCTTACACCATTAACTACACTAACTACAGTAACCGCCACCGGCGTAACAATAACAACACTGCACTCACTACTAGCGCGGAGGCCCGCCGCCTCACCGCTGCATGCCCGCGTAACTGTCTCATCAGTATGTATTCTGATGTATCTATGTTATCAATATCGCGGTCACGTCTCTTCTGTGAAACTATATGTTTATGTATCGTCTATATATATATATATATTTGGTTGATGTGTCGTGTCAGTCATCTCTCGATGTGCTTTTTATGTTCATCCTTACCGATGTCATCTCGTCACCAAACCGCTTACCAGCTAAAGCTTTTGCCTGTTGCATGATGACTATATTTGTAATATATTTAATTTATGTAACAAATATCCCTTAAAATACCTTATTAAATCATATCCAAAATAGTATGGCACTTTAATAATAATTTAAAAAGTGTTGAAGTACATAATCAAGCTTAATATATTATATATAATAGCTGCATCCGCCAGTGTGTCGCTTCATGTGTGGTGGCGAGCTTAGTGGCCTTACTGAGTTTTCTCTTTTTATGATAACAATAAGAGATACCGTTGAGTTTTATTTGAAACGCTGGACTGGTTCCTCTATTGGCACACGCAAGTGCATAGTGTAAGTGATACTTCTTGTTCCAAATCTCCAACTTTTCACGTATGTGCCGTAATATTTCGCGCGATATGTTTGCGTGTTCGGTTGCTGATGTACCCCACAAACTTTTTGCAATACCTGTATACACCGAGTGTTTAAATTGAAAGTGCCATGCTCTGGTCGATGTTGCCCGCCCCCTCCTTGCGTGTCCGAGCCGACGCAACGTATCGGCCGCTCGGAAAGTTTGCATCACATATCCGGGACACGGAGTGGTTTATACTATGCGCACTTGCGAGTCCAAAGACACACAGTACCTACAATACATCTGTATCAACATACATACCCACATTTGCAAGTCTGGATCGATTTTGCACCGTCACTCCATGATACACATTTTTGCAACGTGGTACTCATACATGATCGCCGATGTATACAGAATTGATTCCATCGCCACAGACATTTATGAATTAACTCGCATACCGACAAGCGCTCAATATGTTACAACTTCGATCACTGAACGTTACATAGAAGCACAATAATTCCTCTCAACCGACGCGTCGCACGATTCTATTGCAGTCGAAGCCGTACAATATTGTTGGCGCTCGTGTTTAATATGTTGCACATGTATATTATCCTGCACATCTCTATGTATATTTGTGAATAAATCTAGATTGTATAGGCACAGGAGCTGCAGGCGGCCAGCTACCAATCACGAGGCACGATAAGTAGATCTTGCACGAATATTGTCAGATGTACCTGTAATTATAATAGCCCACGTATGTCTAGGCAAAGAGCACAAGTTTAAGATATATAGGAGGTCACAACCTTGATCGGGATAGTTTAAAATATTCCTAGACCACAGAAATAAAAACAAGACGACAGCTCGCAAATAACACACGCCTAATCTATGCTCAGCTCTATATCTTGTTCTGTGCTTTTCTATTAATATTTCGAATTCTTTTTTCATTTAATCATAATTTTGGTATGGTTGTTGATTTTGTGTTTTTTTTTCTTGTGCTTTCAATGTGACGTAATTCTCAATGAGCATTGCATGAGGTTTCATTTGTAAATTGAAACAAACGTTGCACAAGTTTGGCCCTTCTGTTTGTCGTGTGTTTCTTAATTTTACTTAATTAATCTGTGCAAAAACATTCCTTTCCTTTAAAATGTACCTATGAAACAAACTTGTGAAATGATTCCATAAAAGTATTTAATTAATAGTTGCATTTTTTATTACAGTACATATATTAAGTAGTATATTTCATTTTATTTCTACAGTTGCATTTTTAACTTCATTTAATTATTCTTATTTACTTTCACATTTTAATTCCATATCAATGACAATTAATGCGAAAATAGCTTGATTCAAACTTTGCCTAAAGCCGCATTAACACGATCAAAGTAGCTTTGATAACATCCAAGTTCATTTTGAAAAGTAGAGCGCAGTCCAAGTTCACTTTGATTGTACACAGACGTCCAAGTGCGCTTTAATCACTGTTGACACCATCAAAGTAACGTCCAAGTGTTCATCAAAGTTCACCTTGTTGAAGCGAACTTTGATCGTGTCAACGCGGCCTTAGCCCTTTTGATGTCTCAAAAATAACTTAACATATATGTCAATTGTCAAATTAGATGTAAATTTCTACACTTTATTGTCTATAGTCTCGTCAGACATTTCATCTTGCAAAATAAACAAACTTGTCGTGAGCAGCTATGGTACGTATGAAATGGAATCTGAGTACTCTTTTATCAAAGCTACTTTGTCAAGACCAGTTTGTCAAACTGGACTCTGATCGTGTCATCACGGCTTTAGCCTTGGAATGAAAACAAAAGAATAACTTGAAGTTTTGTAGACAGTGTAACGTTTCCTTTTCGATACATTCGCTTATATTTTATTAACTTTCCGTATTTTTTAAGTATAAGACTAAGACTTGTTTTAATTTAACAGATCTCGGACCTGAACACTCAAGTCAATGACCTCAGAGGCAAATTGTGAGTACACTTATCCTTTAGAAGGAATAGCTATATTGTGTTTCTTTTTTTTTCAATTTCATTCACAACAGCGCTTTCAGTAATAAGGAATAGCGATAAAAAGATCGGAAATGTGTTGAAGTATCGATATTTTATTTTCGTTTGGTTTAGTAGAATTGTACTTGTAGAGCACGAAATTTTGGGTTCAATTCCCAAATGGGCAAATGCGATTGGATATTTCTGTTACGAAAAAGATGAGATATAAAATAATAAATAATATTCTGCAAAGCTCTCCAAAATTGTAAGAGTAGCTTCATTCTATGAAAGCAAGTTTTTAAGCCACCAAGTGAGCAAGAGGATATGTCTGCGAATACAATTACTCTGCGAAGTAATGATATGGCAAGGCGGGTAAGAGCCTTCGCTGCACCGCGACTCTCTTTGTTATGCTCTCATTGTATCGCGCCCGGTATTAAATATGAACACATACCACAAAATACAAAGGACTTTGTACATTGTTAGCCAAATTCTAACTGCCTCGGTCCTTAATAAACTGGATGAAAATGTGAACGAATTTAGATTTTGATACGTGTAACAAGGTGGACCGACGACCTGGTGAAGATCGCAGTAATCAGCTGGATGCGAGAAGCGGAGGACCTGTCGTTGTGGCAGTGCTTGAGGGAGGCCTATAGTGGACATCTTTTAGCTGAAATGATGATGACGACATATAACAATTCTGAAGAAAACTCTGTGTTATTGGGTTTTTTCATTAGGAAATTCTCAGTAGCAGCCCGGAGTCTGGATTTGTGCCCGGTCAATGGCAATAGGCTCGCCCCCTATTACATGGGACTATAACATAACTGGCGAAATGTGGGTGTACTATTACACCTCTGCCTACCCCTTCGGGGAAATACAGGCGTGATGTTATGTATGATGTTATGTATGAAGAAAACTCTTTTTGTTGATATCTATTCCATGTAGTTACAGTCGACCGCATATCAGTGCTAACAGCCTTACAACCTTGACAGCGTCCTTATTTCGTAAGCAGTAAAGGTGGTTTTCGTAATTCATGTATTACCACTGATGTGCGGTCGACTGTACTTATAATTTTAGCATTCTTGACTTTGAATAGTGTTATGTATGAATATACTAATATATCTAATAACTTTTCCTCCAGCGTTAAACCTACACTAAAGAAGGTGTCCAAATACGAGAACAAATTCGCCAAACTCCAAAAGAAGGCCGCCGAATTCAACTTCCGTAACCAGTTGAAGGTCGTCAAAAAGAAGGAGTTCACCCTTGAAGAAGAAGACAAAGAGGTAAGATACCTAATCAATTTTGGTACTTATGTATTTCTAGTACATCATATAGAAGGTACTTGAAAGACAAAATATAATAGTAACAAAGAAGCAAAATGTTTTTAAATTCTCTGAAACTATAGCAGATGGGCACAAAATAAATGCCTAGGATTGACTTAGGTATTTAAATCAATTGACAATTGAAAGAGTTAAGTAGGCAAATGAGCTTTATAAGGATATTGATGGAGAGAAAATTATTGCTACTGAAATTGTAGACTAACAAGTTTCTTTAGTCATACATCCAGAAGATTTTTGGATTCTGATTATAGATAATTAATTAGTTTATTCGTCTATGGTATGATGTAGAATTATTGTTAAAAAATGTTTTACATACTTTATACAAAATAGGTAACTCGAATCCTGACTACACTTGATATACAATTCTGATGAAAATATAACCTATTTGGGTTTTAGTAGTTACTACTATGAAATTCTTTACAATAATGTATTAGCAAATGGTTAAATGTTATAGAACATTATTTCTAACATTCTATAACTTAGAGTTTAATATTCGCTATATGATTAATTTATTCTAAAGACTTTGTATCTTAGTACTAAAATTCTATAACTTTTCTACAATAATTTGCTTTTATAACTTTCTATACTTCATTAATTTTATTTATTATAGCTGCTTCCACTACATTCAGTTTATGGGTTCGATTCCCGACACCGTGGTTTTTTAATTAGTTAGTAAATGTTTCTTCTTAGAGGTAGTGTGTAATTTAATGACAAGCATCATTTACCTAATCATCTTCTACAGGCCAAGAAAGCGGAGAAAGCTGATTGGGCTATCGGAAAGAAGTAGATCATGCATTAAAACTAACAGTCTCTCTTACAATCATTTTCTACTGTTGAACGAAATGATGACTTATTTTTTAATTACTCATTAATTTATTATAAATAAATCGTTCTTTTGTACGATAAATCTATTGAATTCCATAAAAAATCCAAACCTGATAAAGCAAGGTGAGAAAGAGTTTGGATGACGCGCTAAATATAGCTTCAAATTTTATGTAGATGTGAATTGTAATCTTGTTATTAACAATTTAACTTTACTCCTCCACCAATGGCTTACGCTGCAAAATTTTAACTATAAGAAATGAGTTTATTTCAGTATTCAAGTATCCCCTGCAAAGCTTCGCCACTCCTTTATAATAGGATCTTGTATTACTTTCTTTTCTTTTAGTGACTAACATTCTAGAATAAAACTGCAAATAGGTATTTAAAAACTGTGTAATTTGTGTACAAGATCTTGAAATACTCATCAACGTTATACACATATACTCACGCAAGACATTTTAAGATACCCGCATTGCTCCAACATTTGATCAACTGTCACAAACATTTGTTATCCGCACACCAAGTCTATGTAAAACTCTGGAAATTGTAGCAATTTTTGTATAATATTTTATCAACATCAAAATTGTAGAAAGAGTACCATTAAATTGGGTTATAATAAACTTGCTGAGGTAGTAGTATAGAAATAAAAATAATATTGTTACAATATCATGATGCGATGTTTCACAGGGTGGCGCTGCAGCCAAGGTAAATAGAAAATAAAGCGACAACCCTACATACACGTTTTAATTTAGACGTTACTCATACACGCGGCATGTTATATTTTCAGCACAGCTATGAGATGTACCGTTATTAGAGTGGCTACAATTACCTAGTTTACTTTTCACTGAAGCTGAAGATCTTTGCCAATTCAGACACATTAACGATTGGCATCAATTCGTTTTGTACATTTCATCAGTCCACCTATTTTCAAGGGCGTGTTATTAAAGTTTATCTCTCATTATTTCTCCTTTTCTGATTTATTAAGTTTGCTGCAAGGAAAAATAATGAAGTTACCTACGGTTAAGTAGCAT
Organism: Asteroscopus sphinx; assembly: GCA_949699075.1. Lineage (NCBI taxonomy): Eukaryota > Metazoa > Arthropoda > Insecta > Lepidoptera > Noctuidae > Asteroscopus > Asteroscopus sphinx. The sequence goes on from OX453007.1 coordinate 24,193,540, forward strand.
TTTGGGCCCTTAGCAGATTTATTGTATAAAGCTTTTGTGTGATACCAACATACCTACGCGCCATGTTGCAGACACATCCCACACTTGTATTATAAAACGATTATTCTAGATTGCTACACAAAACGCTTCAGTTTTTATAGCAAAGTTTTCTTAGATGTGTTATACCTACTTCAAGGCTTTGAAGTGTGTGCTTTAGACGAATATTCCCTACAACTCGCGAACGTACTTTTACACCAGATCATACGCTAGTCAATGAGGCATCACAGTTACTGTAAAGGTGTAATTCCGACGCCGGCGACAGCAACCGACCAACTGTATACATTGAATCAACGAACAGATTTTTAAAACAGCTTTTTTTATCAGAAACGAAAAACTGTTTTCCATTGCTCAAAACACAGATTGAAAAAAAATGTATGCCTTTTGACAAACGAACAAATTACAAAAAACTTAGGTATTGACAAGCTAATGGTTTGAAAAAATCAACTCAATTTTATTTCAATATGACGATGGAATTAAAATATGTTGAAATATTATAAAATCTATTATTATTATTATTTATTATTTGTCTTCAAACCTGCTGAAATGAAACAGCTCTTTTAACCTGTTATTTATTCGAAAAAAATTGTTACATTACATTTCCATTGTCTAGTACCCATAGCACAAGCTCTGCTTAGTTTGGGTCTAGTCCCAAATCCCTAGTCCCTGGTGCTGTGTAAAAACGTTCGGAAATATTGATTACTATTATTTATTTATTTACATTGACACGAAAACCTTCAATGACTCAATGCTACTGTAGACCGCAGACAACACTATTTGGTTTTTATTCTTTTTGTAGGCGACACTGTCGCCGCGTTCGGAAGTTACCTTCATACAATCTTATAGAAAATGTATAGGAACCAAATGTCGCTTGCAATCGGCGATAGGAACCAAGTGTCGCTTGCAGTCGGCGACAGCAGCTTTACCTGCGGTCAGTCGCTATCGCCGTTGTCGGAATTGTACCTTTTTGCTCGTGAATTTTGGCGTATGGTGCGGTGGGTGTGCTGAGAAGGGAGCACCACTGAAGGCTTATACATAGTACATACCAAGAAAGAACAGTGTGAATTTTATTTAAATCATTCTGAGAACCAGGTTGTTTAAAGCATCATATCATATAGTAGACAATTAAAATAGCACCATACATTTTTACTTGGTATTTTTACAAAAGCATATGTATATTTTTTTATGAGACCTGCTTCATCAATTTTTAGCAGTTAGCTGGTCGTGGTATGTTTAAATATAACCGCGATGCGCTATAGGTTCCGATGTAAGTCAGCGATTAAATAGTCGCTGACTGAATAGTAGCTGAACGTTAAAATGAATGTTCCATTAATATAATCTTTTTTATTTCCACAGAAAAAACCAGACTGGTCCAAGGGCAAACCAGGAGATCAGAAGGTAAAAGAGGAAGAGGTTGAGGCATGATCTGTTAATTACCCCCACCTATTGTAAGACCTTTACTATATGTCAATTGACAATTGTTATTAACTATCAACACATTGTGATGTACCTACTCTGTGGTCAGTCCGTGTTCCACGGATGTCAACTTGTAGGTCTACCATCTGTCATCTACCAGCATCAAGTTCCTCCATTAATATCTGTGTACTTGTCGATTGAACAACTCCATTTCGAAGATGTCAAGTAAATTTTTATATAATTATTTATTTATTAAATAATGTTTTTTGTAAGATAATACGTTTAATAAATTAATTTTCTGTACTGTATTACACTTAGTGGATGTCATTTGTGCCCTGTTTGCCCTATATCCCTGTGTATCCCTGTTTCGTTGTAAACCTCACCGGTAGTACAGTCTAACAAAGCAATTACTATCCAGGGTCGCCAGATATAAATGAAGTTTCTCAGAAGATTATGGATGTTTTCGAGTGGAATATCATTTTAATAACGGACAAAGTTAAACTGTATTTATACAAAACAATAATCAAACCGTTCTATAATAATCTTCTGAGAAACCTTCATCTATATCTGGCGACCCTGGATACTAATTGCTTTGTTAGACTATATTTATTGCAGATTGAATGTTTGTAATACAATAAAATATACAATCCTATTTTTTTGATACATACAATTTTAAACGTAGTCTCTCATCATTTTCTACAACTTTTCCTATGGGACCAACTCTGGAATTGTTTAAAAAACAGCTGCTTCATATTAAAAAATAGTGGTGTATATTGTGATAAAGAGTCCTGCCCCGGACATCTAGGTTTCAAATCGATAATTCTAAGAATCCAATATTACTTTTTCCTTAGAAAGCACTTCATAAAATGAGAATTTCAATGACACTGGAGTCTTATTAAAGGACTTCGATAGCCGCTGAAAATAAGCGAGGATTTGCAAAAAAAGATTTTAGGCGGAAAGCGATAACTGTCCAAGTATTTTCTAGTACATAACTACAGGATCTTATTCGAAAGATGTGTTAAATTGTTCTTTATCACATTCATTTTAATAAATTCTTTCAAAATTTTCGCGAAAGTTTTCAAAGATTCTTGAGCTCATCTATTTATTTTTTATCGCTCCTTTAATAGACACAATTTATATACATAACTCTATAATAATAATAAAAAATAGGTTGATTCCTCTAAGCGTGCGATCAGCTCATAAAATGTGGTATGTTTTTTTTTTTCTGATATATGGCAACTCTTGATCCACTCATATCCCTTTCTGTTCCCTTGTATCCTTTGAGTGCGCATACAATTGTTTGAAAAAGGTAGACCATTCTATGTTGTTTGAATTGTATTGTAATGTCTATGTAGATTAGATTATTTTATCGAGTAAATGTGAATGTTTTTGTATCCTGTTGTGGTGCTGAGTATAAAAGTAAGTATGAAGCAGATTTGGAGATTTGGTAAGTAAAAAATATTGGTGTAAACACCTACCATCACATACACAAAGCACATGTCAATAGAATAGAAATAAAACTCATGGGGCCTGCATCCTTATTGTGATATTCAGATCGATATAGAAAAATTTTGAAACATTGACAAATGGCGAAAACGTAATAGTGAGTTGACGTCTGTGGTCTAGTGGTTCGAGGGTCGGACTGCTGATCACGAGGTCGTGGGTTCGATTCCCACAGGACACAAATATTTGTTTGATGAACATAAGTGTTTGTGTTGGTCTGGGTGTTTCTTATGTATTATAAGTATGTATTTACAGAAAAAAAGTATATATGTATTATATCCATTAGCTAGTACCCATAGCACAAGCTCTGCTTAGTTTGGGACTAGATGGGGCTTTACACAGCCCCATCTAGTCCCAAACTGTTGTAAACTGTGTCCCAAAAATATTTATTTTATTTATTATTTATTAGTTGTGGCGTCATAACGCAAAAGTTATGCCTCAAATGCATGCATTGCCACGCCAAGCACCAATATGCCGCAGGCGTTAGCGTTATGCACCGAACTAATGTATTTTCGGCTTAAGCTATGGTAGCCGTCATTTTACTATGCCGATATAGTGTCTCACGTTGGCTTTCAAGTCAAACATTACTGAGATCATAATTAAAAATATTGTGATTAGTATGTAGGTACAGTCGGCCGCTTGTCAGTGGCAACAGTTTGACCTTGACAGCGTATTTATTTCGGCGTATTTATTTCGTAAGTAATTGAGGCATTCGCAATTGAAAAGTGTTACCACTGTCGTGCGCAGGGCCGGATTAAGCCATGAAGCGGCCCCCAGGCAATGCAAATATCCGGGCCCAACAAAGAAAAGCCGACTGATCGATACTGATCTTTTTGGCTCCTCTTTGTTTGTTCTTGATAGTTGATGACCTTTTTTGTTCTTCTTTAAGTTTCGTTACCCTGTACTTTTTGCTATTCCTGCAACCTTAGCCGGTGGGCTCGTAAGTGATGCGGGCCCATAGGCACTTGCCTAATTTGCTTGGGTAATCCGGCTCTGGACGTGTGATTGCCGTACTTTCAATCTAAAATTAATCACGTTAGTATATTTTAGTTAAGCTATTCCCTTCCAGTCACAGAATGAACAAAGTAAAGGAAAACAAAAGAAAATAGATTCTTTATCTTTGAATAGGGGTCCGTACACCAAGGAACCTTTGATTCTTGAGCTCGCGAATAGAGACAATGCCCGCTCGACTTTCCTTTTGTAAGTTTGATTAACCCTTACATATAGGTAACAAGGGAGAAACATGAAGAGTTAAGATCGCAAAGTTAGATTAGGTTGTCTGTTTCGATTTGCTAATGTTTATTGTGTACTTAGACACAAGCAATTTTGGACTTTCCTGAGATTATGTTTAAGTTCACGCCACACGGCTTCACTGCTGAAATTATACTCTGAGTAATACACATAATAATGAAAAAAAAAAAATTAAAATGTACTAAGTTCCTCGTTAGATGGCATTCTCAGAGAAAAGAAAATACACAACAGAAGAGCATGTGTGAGAAAGTTTAGCACCTATAAACGATTAATGATCTGAAAGATAGATACTTTCGTAATTTCCATATTAACATGGAAATATTTTATTGTTATTATAAACATAAATATGTACTGATGAAAATATAATAGGTAATATCTTTGACCGTAAAACCATAGATGGTTGAATAAAATGGCTAAAAGCGTTATGGTCTCCAAAGCCCATAAAGAATTTATGTGAGTAGGATATAAAAACGTTGCGTCATATAAAATAATTGTTTTAGAAGAGTCCACAAACTTACCTACTAAAGATGATTATTATAATGAACCACATTTGCGTTCTTTTTTAGAGTTCCGTACCCAAAGGATGCCAAACGGGACCCTATTACTCTCGCTACGCGGTCCGTCCGTCCGTCCGTGCGTCTGTCACAGGGCTGTATCTTTTGAATGGTAATAGGCAGCCGGTTGAAATTTTCTCATAATATCTGTTTTATCACGACAAATATACTAAAAATAAAAATATTTAAAACCAAAGGGGGTCCCCATACAAGAAAGACATGCATTTTTTTCAACGTTTTTGTTCCGGCTCTATCTTCAAATCGGTAATATATAACAGCGTTAAATTTAGCAACAAATACTAAAAATAGGACTAACATAGACATATGTGGTGGGACCTGCGTGCGTTTATGAAATTTTGCTGGCCCGGTGTTCCACAACGCGCACCGCATTTTGGTTGGCAGTCATTATCTCCTCATGCGTGCAGGTGACAGGGCGGTCCAAAATAGAAGGCGAGCATTGTTTTCGGAGGTGACATTTGGGTGAGGTGATGATGATGAAAAAACAATACCTACATACTTTACACGGCTGAAACATAATCACGGGTCCATAAAGTTACCATAGTCATCATTGATACTAAATAGGTACACACGGCTACACATCAAGCTGTACATTTCCAGTATAGGCTTTCCGTACAATGCGAGATCAGCTTATACTGGAAATGTACAGCTTGATGTGTAGCCGTGTACCATAACCGGAAATCGAGCAAGATTAAATCGAGTTTCAATACGGAGATGGCGGGTTGAGCTGAGCCAACGAAAAAGTAATTCGTTGAGATACGTCATTCCCATACATTTTGATTGTTTTCTAAGCGTTGACGATTGTAGATTGTCAACTTGGCTAGGGGGACTGGCTTGGCTGGTCCTTCCAAAAAGACTGGTTTATTTTAGCAACAGACAGGGAAATGTGGAAGGAGAATGGGGAGGCCTTCGCTTTGCAGTGGAACACTTCAAGCTTTTAATAATAAATGATAATAATAAAGGAATACATTATTATGACGTCATAATTATGTATAATAGAAAAATAATGTATAATACAATCACAATAAAAATAAAAGCAAAAATTGGGACAGAACATGTCCACGGCACCATCTAGTCCCAAAATAAGCAGAGCTTTTGCTATGGGTACTAGACAATGGATATGAAAGAAAGAAAGAAAGAAAGAAATAATTTATTTGCCACAAACTAGGGACACAAAATAATAAATAAAAAGTGTAGATTTACATAACATTGTGTGCCCCACGGCTGTGTATAATACTTATATACTATTTTTTTTATCGTCATGATTAGCTTTTTACATTTTGTACGGAAAATAAAGTCAGCATCTTAAGTACCTCATCGTCATCAGCCTATCGCAGTCCACTACTGGACATAGGCCACTCGCATCCAGTTTCTACCAGCCATCAACGGCAACGCATCGGTGACTCCCCTGGTGTTGCAGATGTCCATGGGCGGCGGAGATTGCTTACCATCAGGTGACCCGTTTGCTCGTTTGCCCCCCTATGTTATAAAAAAAAGCCACCTTGCGTAGATTGTCACTCCACCCAGCCTGAGAGCGTCCTACGCTACGTTTTCCGATTCGTGGTCTCCACTGTAGAACACGTCTACCTCATCGGTTCTTCGGCTAATATGGCCGGCCCATTGCCACTTCAGCTTGCTTATCCTTAAGTATCAAATAAGAATGAAAATGTAAGAATAAAATAATATAAATACCTAAGCGCTATATTGGGAAGCTCATTGTAATGTTTAGGGTACAAGTTCCTGTTTCTAGCGCTTGTTTGGCATTACAATCAAAGAGTTCAGAACTAAGTCTACTTCATACGCAGCTGTTACTTCGAATCCTTTCGGTAAGTCCCGAGTGCCCGACCCAGTAGTCTATAATATATCTCGAAAAGTTTGTTCATCTGAAGCTTTCGCCTTTAACTTCGCTTATTTAACAAGCTTTGATATTTGCGCTGTTTCTTCTTTGTTACGTTTGTGAGTTATTTTTGGGCATTAGTAAAAATAAATGTTGGTTTGTTATTTTGATTTCGGTAAGTGGAGACAAAATTTGAATATTTTTATTTTTAGTTTCAAAACTGATTTGAGCAACGTAAAGTCCAGAAAGTTATTTTTAGGGTTCCGTACCTCGAAAGGAGAAAAACGGAACCCTTATAAGATCACTTTGTTGTCCTTCCGTCTGTCAGTCTGTTTGTCCGTCCGAATTTTAATTACCTACCGTTTTTATAAAGAACGGCTAAAAGTATCGAAGTGAAATTAATACCAAATACTAATATATATTGCCATACAGTCTTGTAAAAATATCAAGTTAATAACTCATCAAAACCTATGGGGTACTTCCCGTTGAGCTAGGATATCAACATTTTGACACAATAAATGATAAAAAACTAAACATTTATGATTGTTTATTAAATAGGTACTTAAAATTGACCAATTTAAGTTGATACGCCTTTGTACTAAGTTTACCTTATAGAGTAGGTCAACTTCTACTGGAAATTTAGATTATTATGCATTCGATTCTACATGATAAAATTAATGTCCCTGACTGAAAAGAAAGCATTTGATGGTGAATTAATAATCACATAATAGTTGTGTTAAATCAGCAGTTTCTTTGTTCAAGCCTGTATTTCTGTAAAGTCCATACAACATGTAAGCGCGATGATAAAATTCTGGTACGGAACCCTGACAGCGCGGGCCTGACTCGCTTTTGGCCGGTTTTTATGAAATTTTGTCACATTTTTTTACCTATTTCTGATCAATGTATATTATAACGATAACGAAACGAAAGAAGAAGATAACGATTTAAATTGTGGAAAGAAAAAACACAGTCTCACACAATTCAAATAAATCAAATCAATTCAATTCAATTCAATCGATAACAATTTTAATACCACTTTTTTTCCACAATTTAAATCGTAAGATTTCGCTTCGCATGCGTAAATGCGTTAAACATAATAAAATAATGCATACAGTGCGGCATAATAATTGGCGGGGCAGTGCCCCGAGACCCCCAAGCTCATGGGGCCCCTCGGCCCCATGAACGACGTTCGAAAAAGTTAGGTATATATCCTAGTTGTAAAAAGAATGTTGTTGTTGTTGTTGAAGAAGGTTGTCTGGAAGATATCGCTATTAGCGATAAGACCGCCAATGTACCCTTATTTTACGTCTTAGTCCTAAGTTTAATAATGTTATTGGTGTACAATAAAGAATATTCTATCTATCTATCTAATGTTCGACTTTTAAATTTTTGCCCCGGGGCCCTTGGTTACATAGCTACGCCACTGAATGCATAAATATTATATTTTCTACATCTTCTTATAACGCAATAACATTTCATTTAATGGCCGCAAAAAATCAAAAGCTCAAATCATAATGTCTGAGTAAATTACATTAAAGACAGAATGGACTCAACGAAAACACTAATTGCTTTTATAAAATCATAATTACAACCGTCTGTCATAAAATTAATAATTTCAGTACCTACTCATTACGGGTGTCATTTTGATCACTTGTTCGTCATTGAGATGAATAAACAATTATTTATAATAGACATGGGTGCAATTAAAAATTATCACTTGAAAGTTTTTTCGGCTTTATATTGTGATTTTTTATATAAGTTAAGTATGTAGGTACTATGAAAATGAATTTATTGCCTGGGGACTCTTATAAATATAAAATGCTATTAACGTTTTATAAATTGATCGATCGTCCGGCGCACCCTGGGCAGTCAGCCCCGCTACCAACCTGCTGACTGGCTAATCTTTTCCCCACGGCATGGGCTGTTACCATTGTGTAGCTCATGTCGACACGATAGAAGAAGAAGAACGTTTATTATCCACTCTGTTTTATAAAATTAATTCAAGCTTCATCAACTCAGCCTATCGCAGTCCACTGCTGGACATAGGCCTCTCCCAAGTTGCGCTACAACACTTGGTCCTCCGCCTTCCGCATCCAGTCCCCCCAGCCACTAATTCTAGCTTATTAAATCATTATGTAGACTACAGCTTTGATCATTATTTGTATCAGCTCCAATCATTTTAATTTAATTCACTGCTCTCTGAATCCAATATTAGCGGTTACGTCTGCCCATAATAACTTCAATACCACCTAGGCTGTTGCCTAAATCGTACCGTAAGTCGGTTCGCCAAACTGAGACATGAAGATGGAAAGTCTCATGTGATTGTAATTTCATCGGCACCCGTACCCTTCAGACCGGAACACAGCAATGCAAACATCACTATTTGGCGGAGAAGTAGTTACGGTGTTAGTACTTACCCAGACGAGCTCTTTAACAAAGGAGCTCTACTACTACTAAATATTGTCATCATTGTAATACATATTTAAATAAAATACAGCTTCATGCAAATCGTCATCAGCTTTGATCATCATACGCTCAACTTTAGTACATACCTCTCCTTCGTGTGTCCTATTTATGAAAATAGTGGTAGCATTAACATCCATAGAGAACCATCATTTTCAGAATATGTTCAACATTTAGTTTTGTACAAATTTTTGTAGCTTATTGCATCTTATTTATTAACTTTGAATATCATTTATTTCAGCTTTATCTAGTTCATCGCTTCAGCTTTTTTATCGTTCAGGAGTTCAATTTTTGCTGAAACCACAATGTGGTTTGCAGAACATTTTATGTGTCATAATTTGGACATATCATACAGTATTTGACTGTGTATAGCAGATGTATTGTACATTGCAGATCGTAGTATGTATCTAGTACCAACGCATGATTTGTACCGGGCTATAACAATACATTGTGGTTTCAGCGGTGAATCCTCACTTGAACGCCTCATTAGTCATTATGACAATTATGACGGTGTTTCTGGCTGACCGCTTTACAATTAATACATAACCGCTTCCTGTTTACTTGCATGTAGATTTATTATAAGTAATGTGGTGTTATGGTTTCGTTCATGTATGTTTGCAGGAAGGTGAAGCGGCCGCCCCTCCAGCAACGGCGGCACCTCCTGCGGAAGGGGCCCCGCCAGCAGAAGGGGCTCCAGCGCCCCCGGCTGAAGGAGCACCACCTGCGGAAGGAGCACCACCTGTGGAAGGAGCGCCGCCTGTGGAAGGAGCACCGCCTGCAGAAGGAGCACCGCCTGCGGAAGGAGCGCCGCCTGCGGAAGGAGCGCCGCCTACGGAAGGAGCACCTGCAGCACCACCCACGGAAGGAGCCCCACCTGCAGCTCCTGCAGAAGGTTAATATTAATTTGTTATTAAGAAGATAAGACAGGAAAGCAGCAACATGATCGAGTTCTTAGAATTTCTGCCAATTTTCGCCGAACTTTGTTGCGATCGGCTTTTCATTGGTAAAAACTCTTCCATTAGACAGGACGTGAGGCCCACTGCCTATTGAACCCAGACCACGCACAGTACACGGCGTGGATAGTTATGTTAAACGTAAAGTAATGCCACACCACTTATAATGATTAGCAGATCCCACGTCAGTCAGTCGTCAGTATCAATGCCATGAGAGAAGCATTTACAAACAAGATACATAAACCATCCAACCATTTTTTGTGATGAAAGAGAATGGACCTCACGATATAGCGTATTGTAGCGTAGTGCGTGTATCGGAAAGCACGTAAAGCCGTTGGTCCTGCGCCTGATCTGTCACCGGTCGTGTAGGATTGCCGAACCATCGGATAATGAGAGTGAGGGAATAGAGAGTGCACCTGTGTTTGCGCACACACTTGTACACTATAATATGTCCCGTGTAGATGACTAGTCTCCGTTAAGATTGGCCGCTGTGACCGTAATTCGGCCGGGAGGACATTATTATTGTTATAGTGTGGAATCCAGTGTTAATTGAATTGTGAATCTTTTTCATATTTTTTTATTATAAAAATAGCACTTCTGTAACGCGGCTGAACTGCGGTAGTATGTGACTTGTTAAAATTCTGGTACTCATAAAAATATTTTATAACTAGCTGTGCCCCGCGGTTTCACCCGCCGTTCGCATCGCATGCCCGCGCTGTTACTACGTTTTCGCTTAGCGTTTTTTCTGACTTTTTACTTTTGCTCGTCTCCTATGGTATGGTGTATGGTATGGTGGTGATTTAATTTCAATTTAAAAGATTTTTTTAAATCCGGCTGGTATTTCCAGAGATTAGCGCGTTCAAACAAAAACAAACTCTTCAGATTTATTATATTACTATATGTACCTATATAAATATAGGAAACGGTGCTCCATAAAGCTACACGTCCTCCTATCGGTATCGTACGCATCGGACGAATCGCATTGTATTAAAAAATGTGGATGACGTCATCGGCATCCGAATGCCAATATTGAAAATCCAACTGCTCATAGGAATTGGTTGGCAATTGGACGCACTATGCTATATGGATTCATTTAATGCGATCCGTACGATGCGTACGATACCGATAGGTCGATGTGGTAAGATTCGCATCACTACACAAACAGATTTATTTTCAGGCTGATAAAATAGATTCTACTGCCATTTTATAAGTAATTATAATTTAAATTTCAAACAAGACTTAAAACAACAGCGAGTGTATTTTACGACCCTCAAAGAAGGCAATAATTTATCTTTGAGTTAGTTTTTCATTATGGGACGGGCAGGATTCCAGGCGATGTCAGCATAAGTGTCTGTTGCTGTTGGCTTTCACCCAAGTTACAAGCAGCAGTGTTGGAATTAATGTTCACACTTCCACAGTGGTAAATAAGTAGACACAGATTAGCAATACAAGTATACTTTTGTTCATGAACAATAAAATTATAACTCTCATGTCTTTAAAACTGACTATTAAAAAATAAGAGAATTGCCTAAGTAAGCTGTTAAGATTGACATTGGGCAAGAAAATGAAAAGAACTCAATCTCCAAAAAAAGAACAGTGGAAGTTTGGTGGAGAATTCGAATACTATTTATTTTAGTGAGAGCTTCCTTTGCTAGATAGTTTGAGAACTAGAATTGCTTAAGTAGATACCTAGAATTGTCAAAATTTATTATCCACCTAATATCTTACCTATACTAATAATATTATAAAGAGGAAATATTTGTTTGTTTATAATCGATAAACTCTGAAACTACCGAACCGATTATAGTAATTCTTTCACAATTAGAAGGCTTCCTACTTTATCAAGAAGTAACAAAGGCTTTATTTTATTTGAGTACGCCGGCGAAGCCGCGGGTAAAGTCTAGTTATCAATGTATAAAAAAAACTGAAACCTCGAAAAATGTATCGCTCTGGGCTGTCCTGATTCCAGTTTAGTTCAGAAGATAATTTGTAGCTTTATGGAATTGAAACGTATCGACATTTTCATTATCTATCTAACATAGTAAAAGGACAAGTAACAAATAGTTCTGCTCCAATTAAAAAAAAAAATTGTGTCCGAGCCTTTTCGTTCATTGGTCTGGAACGACACGAATTCGTGTTCCCATCCCTAGCTGAACGCTTAAGCCGACTGGTTTTCGGCGTGCGCGCTGTCTTCTGTGTGCTTCGTTGGCTCCGTCTACCGAAGGGGATGCGCGTGCCCCCCCGCTTTGCCGAGCTGCCGAAGTATAGAGGTAAACAATTACTCTGGCTTTGGATTTCTAAATGTTTGATCACTAGTACATTTTCTCATTTGTTATTTAATCAATTCAATTAAATAATTAAAACTAAAAAAAAATTAAAAATTAAATTATATCCATTGTCTAGTACACATAGCACGAGCTCTGCTTTGTTTGGGACTAGATGGTGCTGTGTAAAAATGTCCCAAAATGTTTTTTATTTTTTATTGTTTTACATCTCTGCAGAATCAGTGAATTCGTTACTTTTTTATTTATATAGCATTGATCGCTGTGGTAAAAGAGACCAGATCAATCAAGTAATTGCATTACTTTTATATTTTATAGTAATAAAACATTACAAAATTTGGTCAAGCGCCAAATGTAATGTTTGGACATGCCTCTGACTACCGCATTCAAGATCCTGGTGATTTTAGAGGATGTCTATCATGCTAGAGATACAGTCGTGAACCTGTTAATGTTTACATGTGCGTGTTGTTGAGTTAAACTTTGAACTGATTATGTGGCTTGACTATTTTAAAATAAAAAATATAACTTTCGCGAATTTCACTCATATTGAATTATATTTACGGGACTTGTCGCGCACAATAATATCAAAACATAACAAACATTTTGACTAACCTCGACGTAAACCGTTACCGGTAAGTTCGTGAAAACACCCATCGCGCAAGACGATGACACCCGCATACTTCAGTCTGCTCGTGGCCACGGCTAATGCAACTTGGCCGAAACGTCGAGGATAGTCAAAATATTTGTTATGTTTTGATTTTATTGTGCACGACAAGTCCCGTAAATATAGTTCAACATAAACAATATAACTGGTTTTTAGTTTTTTCTAACATAAAACATACCTTTACTGATCGCTCTGGCATCAATATTGATTACTTTGGTCTCGAAAATTTTAATTTCAAATATTTCCAAAACTGCTTGGTTAAAATCGAGGCCAATATAAAAATAGGCTTATTTAGATACCTCCTTTTCGAAATAAAAATACGGAATAAGATTGATATCAATTTAAATGTATATAAAAAGCACCAGAGAGGTCAACCAAACAGGTAAGCTGATTTTGGAGACCTTGCCAAAGACGAGTTAGATACAAATTATTTTAGGTATAGATGACAGTTTGAGTAGCTGTTGGATACGTAAAGATGTGCTTCCAGTATCTAGGTCCTGGGTATTCTAAGCACATCTACCACAATCCACTAGTGGTCTTAGAGTTAGTAGAGCTCCTTTTAATTTATTTTCCTTATTATTAAAATAAGTACTACCATTTCTGTCTCCTGTTCTGTCTGATGTTATGTTATGTTATGTTATTTCTGTCTCCAAGCTGCACTCAATTGTGTTTTGTTGTAAAAGGTATGGATGCCTTTGCTTTGAAATAACAGGCACGGGAGTCTTCCCAACTTTGAACGTTGGTTTATAAAAGCGGTGGTAATTACTTTCCATCTGGTGAGCCGTCGGCTTGTTTACCAACCTATAACTATAAAAGTACAGTCTACAAGAGGCTAAAATATTGATGATGACAGTAATGTTAGTTTTTGTTTTATCAGGTGCGCCTGCAGCGCCACCCGCAGCGCCTGCGGAGGGCGCGCCCGCTCCCGCACCACCGGCAGAAGGTATCTTTTCCTGACAGTAAAACTTATCACACATGTTAATTTTTATGCAGAATGCTCGTCCGGGGAAGTACTACCACCGTATCTACTTCTCCGCCAAATAGTGATGCTTGCATTGCTGTGTCTCGGTCTGAAGGGTACGGGTGCCGGTGAAATTACAATCACATGAGACTTTCCATCTTCATGTCTCAGTTTGGCGAACTGACTTTCGGTACCATTTAGGTAACAGCCTAGGTGGTATTGAATTTGTTATTGTCAAAGGTAATCGCTTTACATCAGGTGGGCCTTTAGCTCGTTTCACCATCCTATACTATAAAAATAATAATAATAAAAAATAATAAGATATGTTATTATTATATATTTATGTTATGTTATAATTACTTATTCCATTGTTAATACTTCTATGTATTGCTTGATTTTATTGATTAATTTAAATCAAGCTTTTAAGTAAGTTTGTATTTTGGTTAAAAATCAGTCATTTTGTTTGTCCACATTGTTACAATTGAGTACAATGTATATTGTAGATTATACAAACCGTTAACTGTCATTGAACTACATTAATTATCATATACTATCGACAGGCGCCCCAGCTGCGCCTGCGCCAGCAGCAGACGCGGCACCCGCACCCGCAGCAGACGCGGTACCTGCCCCCGCAGCAGATGCAGTACCTGCCCCCGCAGCAGATGCGGTACCTGCCACCGCAGCAGATGTGGCACCTGCCCCCGCAGCAGACGCGGTACCTGCCCCCGCAGCAGACGCAGCACCCGCGCCCGCTCCTGCGCCAGCCGCTGAACCAAGTATGAGAAATGATAATATTAATACATACTTATTCAATTTTATTATGTATGGTCAATTGGTCCATATTGATAGTACAGTCAATATGGACTGTACGGTAATGTTAGCTTAATAATACAAAAACATTTTTTTATGAAGACACGGTGTCGTCTCATTAGTGAAGTTCTACGTTATCTAGGAGAGTATTTTAAACTGTTTTAATTCCTTTCAGCGCCCGCTCCCGCGCCCGCGCCGGCGCCGGAGTCACCTGCTGCACCGCCTCCAGTCGAAGGTACAACCTTTGTAACTCAGTTATTATGAAAGAGATTCACGTGAATATAGGTATTCGAGAAAAAAGTTTTTCTAGAATATTTAGTGCCATTGTAAGTTATAAGATCAAAACACATCCTGCTTTATGAACTGCAGTTGTTAAATTGAAAATTCGACAAATTTTGTTTTTGTTCTTCCATCCTTGTGCTACAAATACAAAATAAGAATACAAAATGGTTTATTTTCGTTAACAAGATTTTAGGTAACATTAATTGGTGATTGGAGCCTCCTTAAGCAAACAATGCCTGTATTAGCCTAAGGGACTTTACTCGTGACGCGACGCGATGCGAGAGATAACGCATCATTTTTTGACTCGAGTTGCACGTGCGTTCTAATTGATACCAAAAATATTTCCAACAGATTACTAGTTGCGCAACAGAAGTCGCTCATCGATATCCCGAACAGAGAATCGCGTGCAAGTCAAAACAAGTGCCAGTGCTCGCACGCTCCCGTACATTTATTTGAAACTAGCTGATGCCCGCGGCTTCGCTCCGGTGCTATGTCGAAAAAAGTATCCGATGTATTTAATTATTAATCCAGGATATGGTTAATCTGTGTGCAAAATTTTATACAAATCCATTTAGCATTCAGCCGTTTCATCGTGTTTGAAGGACAAACAAACAATTAAACAAACATCCATATTTTCGCATTTATAATATTAGTAGGATAGTAGGTAGATAGTAGAATGTGTAGCCACACGTCTGTTTCAAACAAACCAAAAATCAAAACACGCTCTAAGATGAAATTACACACATTAGTTAATATTAATCACCAATGACAATGAACATTAAATTCGGCCAAGCAAGGCGTTTAGTGATTATGCTTCACTCTTCTGAAGAATATACACTTACAGGTTAATCAATTTCAATGGGTCAGGGTGGAGAAATCATAAACTATTGGCAGCTAGAGAATTTTGTTCTAAGGAACCACGATTTTGATTGTAAAGTAATGAAAAACTGCATTCAAGGATTTACAAAAACTGATACACAGCGCATGAATCGAACTCAGTAATTTTCCGTGAAAAAAATTCAATTCGCTTAATCGTGGTAATTGTTAATTTAGGTTGTCAGGAAAAATCCTATTAAGGATTCCTATGTTTATAATAAGTAGAAAAATAATCAGAAAAAGATCTTGGGTAGGTCACAGAATAGTTTCGCTAAAATTGTTTCTGTGAGGTAGCTCCAATGATGGCGCAGTACGCAGCAGCGATTTCTCGCTTCCGGCTGTGGTTCATGGTCGGGAGCGAGAGCGCTTGTAAAGGTGCCGTCTTCTTCTGTGAGGAGGTGATGCTCGCGAAGGAGGTGGCGGAGAGGGTGCGAGAGGTGGTTACCTCTCTCCCCACCCGCAGGAGATGGACTGGGTACCGCAGGAGGGCCTACGCTGACCTCCAGCCACCCTAGTAGTGGGACTGCAGGTGGCAGACTCGGGGTAGCCCACCGCCCGATCACTCAAGGCCTGTGATGGCGGCGCGTTGTGTTCCGAACGCGCCAGTGAGGAGGAGGGTGTGGCTGATGTTGAGGCTGTACAGGGAGAAAGAGCTCGCCTGCTAGTGGCGAGCCGGGACCTATCGGGGCTGGTTGGTGAATGCAGAGTGTTTCCCACGCCCCCAGCCAAAGGTTGGTAGAGAAACACTGTGGTGGATTTAGTCGATAAGAATCCGACACTGGTTCCGCCTTCCCGTGCGGAGTGCATCCATGGGGATTTCCCCACGAAAAAAAAAAAAGCTCCAATGATGGCATTAATCAAAACAGCTATGAAATTCAGCCTTGAGCAAATTATCCACGCTGTAAACAGACCTACCCAAACGAAGCCATGAAACGGCTTGGCTGACGATGATTCTTTTCAATCTCATTTATTTACATAATTATGAATTCTTTAAGTCAGTTCAATTGCTTCAGTTTCAATTAATTCGGTCCGAAACTAATCATAAAGAAACCATAGTTTTAGAGAAAAACAAAGAACATATTTTTATGTTGATAATTAAGCTGGATTATTTCGTAGTTTTCAGTTCTCAGTCTATGCTATTTTTACTCATTACCAAAATTATCTGACCCAGGTTAGGCTATTCATTACAGGCAAAGATTACAGGAGTGATTCTGACCAACAATTTTAATAATGGCAACGAATTATAAATCGTTTTAAAGTTTGTCTGATTTACACAAACGACGTTTTTTTTTTAGAAAAAAAACAACTTTTTACGTGCAGTAATATAAATTTTTCAGAGAACTTGAATTTGTAGGTCATACAAATCTTTGTTCCATAAGGTAATCAAACTTGTACCAAGCATGGTGGCCGATTATGTGAGAATCGAATCCGCGACCCGAGGTATAGAAACCCAATCGCTCAGTCACTGTGACCTACATGTCGCTTAATTTCGATTTTGTATTCAGAACACCACGATGACGGCAAAAAATATGTAGCTTATATAATAGTTTAGGTACTTGACATTTTTTCCGCTATGTTAAACTGTGAGTGTACAATAGTGCAACTCTGCCAACACCTTTAGGAAATACAGGCGTGATGTGTATGTAAGTTCATGGTTCATAAGTGAACGTAAACAGGCTTAGTTTACCCTTTCAAGAGGCGTAAAGTAGGCATCCATTAGGTTTTTAACGCTTTTGTTACAACGGAATTATAAAATGAATAAACATACATTTTTATTTTACCAAATATGAACTCAAAAAAAATAAAAAATAAATCTTTGTCTCACATTATTACCAGTAATATAAAATTAAGGAAAAACTATTAAAAATCAAACATAATATTAAAAAAAAAAAACACAAAAAGTGAAGTTGAAGTTGGGATTCGATCTCAGAACAAAAGAATTGCATCCTACTCATTACACTACCCAGTTACGTAGTCACTTCCTCAGACATACAAAACAGGCGTTCTTATTTTTAAAAATCGTTGTTTAGCTCCCTTTGGATATAGCGTGATGATTCTTAATTTAGGTTGATGATTTTAATAACCGCTTTTAGAATCCATTGTTTTTTTACATCAGATAAATACTGTCTCATAATATAGCTTTGGTGTACACGTTTTGTTCTACTACTCACCTCCTATAAAGAATAGCGTGATGATTTATACTGCAATGTCTGAGCAGGACTCTAAGAAATGTTTATGCAAAATTTCAATGAAATCGATTCAGTAGTATTTGCTCCAACCCTAGACAGACATACAGACAAACAGACAAACAGACAGAAATTCTAAAAATTTCAGTTTTGGCATCAGTAGCGTTCCTAGAATGCTTAGTAACCAATTTTTCAAAAAAATATTCAATGTACAGTTTTTTCTTCGTTACGATTTTATTATATGTATAGATAGGATCGCAGGTCATTAGAACGTACATGCAATTCGATATCGAGCAGATCTGTGAGCGATATCGTCAATCCATGCGATCTTGTCTTAAGACATTTGCGATTTTCAATACATTTTCTTCAAACACATGTTGTTGCGATATCTGACCGATATCGGCAATCGATGCAATTCTGCGCGCGTCGCGACATGAGTAAAGTCCCTAAGATTCCGCTCTTTAATAGATAGCTTTGTGTTTGTACTTATTTATATGAAACTTTTTCTTTTTCAGCATCCGCCTAAGAAATGCAATGATGGAGTCTACAATAGAGTCAAATTATATGAAATCATATTATGTTAAAATAATGTGTCATAATTATAACATTCATAACATCTCTGAGCGTCATCCCGGTTTCATGCCTGGGCCCGCTTCGATGATCAATCATTTATAATAACAACAACATCTCTTTATTATATTGGTATTTATTATTCTCATACTTAGTTTATAATACTACGCATCGTTTGTTATTTTTATACTGTTTCGTCACGATTTAATTTTGTATGATATATAAAATAAACAGATAAATTAATAACAATTAGTCTTGTCTTATTAAAATAAAATAAAATCACTACTTACTTGCCTTATTTTGGTCTTTGACAAGCGTGTGCTAGTAATTATTTACGGCCCAGAAACGTGGTTACTCACAATGGGCGTGATAAGAAGGCTCAAAGTCACCCAAAGGGCAATGGAGAGTGGGAGAGCTATGCTCGGAGTATGCCTGCGTGATTGAATCAGAAATAAGGAGATTCGCAGGAGAACGAAGGTAACCGTCATGTCCTAAAAAATTGCCAAACTTAAGTGGCAGTGGACGTCTTTCGGCTGAAATGATGATGATTATAAAATTATTTTACAATTTACCCAAAATAACAGAATCCGTAGAAGACTCCAAGTTAGCTTTCAAATTAACTATCAGTGTAAAAAATCTTTTGAACTCTCTGATTACTGATCTGAGTTTACCATTTCGTAAGGCAAGTTGTATTTTGACTAAAATTAGTATTCTGTCATATTTAATTACAAATATTCGATACAATTTTTTTTATATGCTTAAAACTATTAATTAAATCGACAGGCGCCACACAGACGCCATTCACAAATTACCAAACCAATTACGTTTCTAGTTTTATTATGAAAACCCAACTAAATTAGTGGGTAGGTACAGAATAAGCCGGAGTCATTGTACAGACATGTGTTACAAGGGGCCTAGTGGACCGTAATATCTCAACCCTTATTACTGGGATACAAGGCTGGGCAATTTGGACCACTCTTTGAGGCAAACTGCCCTGCTCTTGCCCCACTACAATGTAATGTGGAACCATTTCACTGAATTGCCTATTGAAGGGACTCTGCTCTCAGATTACTGGGTATTCTTTGTAATTGGTATTAGAATTAGTTGGATTTTCGTGTTTTTTTATGTTATACGATGACGAAACGAACTTAAGGCCCACCGGACGTTAAGCGGTTATCTTTGCCCATAACAACTGCAATACCACCTACGTTGTTGCCTAAATGGTATTGCTAATTTTGCGTAAAACGTTTGCAAAACTGAGACATGAAGATACAAAGTCTCATGTGATTGTAATTTCCCCGGCACCCGTATGTATCCCTCGCACCAAAACACAGCAATACAAGCATCACTGTTTGGTGGCAGAAATAGGTATACGGTGGTTTACAAGGTGTAAATAAAATAACTGAAAAACTCATTATTAACAACTTATACTATGGGGCCAATCCAACTATCAGCTATGGCCAACATTTTTTCGGGTTATGCGAACATATTGAGTTGTATCAATTACACATTGTATAGTATTTTGGTAATCGATTGGAACTTGGAACACCACAATGGCTGTTAAAGGCGTAGCTCAAAGTTATATTGGTCCCAATATTAGTTTAACAATAACAACTCGGGAGACTTATTAAGAGCAATATAAGATCCAAATCATATGCAAAGGGGTCAGAATTAGGCGCGTGTTCACCATTGATAGCTCAATTTGGCTTGTTATGGCTTCCCCGAAGTGTCATCTTCAGCTATTATTATGGCTTCGTTACGTATTCCAAGCAAGATGTCCATTAAGAGGATCAACGTTAACTGGTCCTTTTGCCCAAGTTCCTGTGCTCACATACGTATTTACGAACAGGACATAAAAAGGGTTCAAATTTCCGACTGAAATTACCAGAGTGGAAATTAATAATTATCTCTCGTTAGCTTTATCTTTAACCTTATGTAGGTAATAAATGAACACATTATGTATAATTAAAATTGCCTAAAAGCACTGTAATTTTGAGGTTCTTAAACAAAAAGTTTCGACCTCTTTCGTTACAGCCATAGATAAGATAACTCTACCTGTCGTCTGATTTGAATAAATTCATTACTTTATATTGCTCGTGTTTTTGGGCTTCTGTGAATTCACAGTCGTAGCACATAAAAGGAGGAAAAAATCCTGAAATTTTGGCGCATGACAATGTAACAAATCATGCAAAAACATACATATGTACGCTACGCGTTCGTGAGCGTGACGAGATATGATCGCAGTAGAATCAGGAGCAAATAACCATTGAATTGTTATTTTACTGAGATGCTTGTGTTAGATTTTATTTGGTATCATAAAATTGTTATTCTTGCATGTTGATTTTATTACATATTCATATATTTTTACGTTTATTCGCACGAGCCTCGTATTTCTTGGGAACATTGTTAGATCGACCGGTATAAGCAGGTGCTTCTATTTATAAAGTCGGCCCTTAGCCCACTGTACCTATGTTATTATATTGCGTTTTGTTTTGAAAGTATTTGTTTTTTTTTGGTCACTGTATGAATTCAGGTAAAAAAAAATCATCATCATCATCCTCCGCGCCTTTTCCCAATTATATTGGGGTCGGCTTCCAGTCTAGCCAGATGCGGCTGAACATCAGTATTTTACACGGAGCGACTGCCATCAGACCCCCGCAACCCAGTTACTGGGTTATACCGACATTCGGAGGTTAGACCAGTTGTCAGACTTTCAGGCTTCTAATTACCCATAACGACTGCCATAGATATTCGTATGACAACCGGGACCGACAGCTTAACGTGCTCTCCGAGGCACAAAAAAAAAAACAACAGAAAGAATCACGGCGAATCTAATATTTCGATTTGTACGGTTACGATCCTTCCCGGTAATTGCTGATGCTATTTATATCAATCAATGAATCAATCAAATTATTTATTTACTAGAATATGGTATTATTACAGATGTAGGTGACTTATGATTAGTTTCAGCATATTCTGTCCCTCGGGGCGTGCAAATTGTACGTTTTGTAGTCGTGTAATGTATCGTATAATATACGGTGGGCTGTGACGGTGGGTGTATCATTTGAAGCCTAACTATATCGCCAAATGAGCTTGTTACGCACGTAACAGGATGCAATTTAGAAATATATCATTCCTTCACAGAAGGAAGTAAATTTTTGTGTGCAAAGAAATTCACCTTAGACGAAACAATTTTTCTTTAATTTACTGCTCTACAAGAAAAGAACTTAATTTTATAAATATATGAGGTGTAAAATTCTGTTGCGAACCCTGAAATTGCGAAGAAATACTGCCGTTTCATATAAAGTCTTTATCCGAAGTTCGTACTTCGTATTTTTTTTCCACTGCCTACTTATCCATATGATATACACCTTCTTCGGATATTAAACATTCCAGGCTATACCAGGGGGTAACATGCTTAGTTTAAATATCCACCACTGGTGGACGAAGCAACTCGTTCATTACCAATGTCCGCAATGAACGTAAATGTCCGTAACGGGGGAATATTTGTGGCGTGGTGGTTATCGCAACTTTTTTTTCCGATCCCACCAGCGGTGGAAACAAAGTGGATGACATCGGGAATAGAGTCTGACCACGACGGTCTGCAGTGGAATTATGGCATCATCGTAAACGATAACTATCAAAATCTCTTTAATGATCTTATTATTCCAAAACTGGTCTGTATTTACTTACTCACCGCCAGTTTCCGAAAGGCTGATCAACTAAAAAATTTACTAATCAGCTGTCAAATCTCAGATCATGCGATGTGATTGGTTGTTAATATTTTTGCCGGCCAATCCAGAATCTGACATTAGATTTGACAATAGATCAATTTGACCAGCCTTCCAGAAACTGGGGGCTAGTCTGCCAAAACTAACTCTCCATTAGAATAAATGATCATCACAGAGATTTTAACCATCACTTTTTCATCACGAAGAAGAACCGGATTGACCGACATAGCTTGTAGGATCAGGAAGCTGAAGTGGCAGTGGGCTGGCCATGTCTGTCGAAGGACCGATGGCCGCTGGAGCAGACGAGTCCTTGAGTGGAGACCGTGAATTGGCAAACGCAGCGTGGGGCGCCCGCGCGCCCACCCCGCCAGGTGGACCGACGACCTAAAGAACGTGACGAGTGTTGCGGCGCAACTTAGGAGAGGCCTATGTTCAACAGTGGACTGCGATAGGATGAGCTGATGATGACAGAGATTTTGAATGTTATTATTTAGCGGTGTTGGCATAATATTACTGCAGAGTTAGCGTGGTCAGACTCTAAACGTTATTTGCATATAGGTCAACCGTTAAGTATTAAAAACCTTCAAACGTGATACCGCATTACTGTGTCTGTGCGGGATTTTTAAATGCTCACCATAATCAAGAGGTAAACACTCCAAGCCACATACAGCAGATAAAAAGTCAGACAATGTGACGTAGGAACGTGCTTCGATCTTTATGCTAATCATGCTCCACAGAATCTTGGGTTCCAGATTCTTAATAAAACCACCCAAAACTTGGGTCAACGGATGTAATTCACTTGACATACATTATTTATATAAAAAGTTTTATCTGAATTGAAAAGATAGTTTTTGGCAGTTAGATTTTATTAAAAAAACTTCTTGCTAACTTGAAAATTATATGTCCCATTCTCTCTTTGAATTGCATGTTGGTATTATGACTACGAGAAGTACGTGCAAATTAAGTAAGTATTACAGAGCTTTCTATTTATTGCCACATGTGTCGGTAAGTATCACATGCGAGAACTTTTTTTGAAGAAGTCTACTTCTTCAAAAAATGCAAAAATTAAGAAATAGGTTCTCCATACAAAAGCTAGCTAATAATACTTCAAGAACAAGAAAATGGTACTCTAAGATAAAGAAAAAGATGTTGCTCTATTATAAATTTTCATAAATGCGTTCTTGGTTTCCATAAATTGAAGTATGGGACAATTCACACCAAACACAACCTCGCTTACAGTCAGCCGCCGAATGAGAGTTTCTTTTGCGTGGTTTGCAGATTATACAGTGGGCGCTGCTAACCTGACAGTAGACAACTACTATAATCGCTAACTCGCATGCCAGTAACTTGACTTGCCTCGGCCGGTCACACAATAATAAGTAACTGCTATGAAGATGGCGAGTAGCCCCTGTTGGGGAATGCGAGTGGCGAGAGAAAACAATAAATGTCGTAGTTACTTGGATCGGATTTGAGCACCAATGGTGGTAACCCACCTTGAACTTGCCGAGTCTGTGCCAATTCTCAGAATATCTAATGGTTCCGTATAAATCGTTAATGTAAATCATGTTCGCTATTTTATCGTTCCTTTTAACCTAAAATATGAGAATGTCATGAATAACAAATAACTCGAAAATATCATTTTCTCTTATTTTAGAT
The DNA here is from genome assembly GCA_949699075.1 of Asteroscopus sphinx. Taxonomy (NCBI): domain Eukaryota; kingdom Metazoa; phylum Arthropoda; class Insecta; order Lepidoptera; family Noctuidae; genus Asteroscopus; species Asteroscopus sphinx. The sequence continues at coordinate 24,217,589 of OX453007.1, forward strand.
ATTTTGAGAAGAGATTCCTAATCGGACGTATTTTTTTTAAATAGGTACTGTATGCATAACATGGGGAAATTTATCACGTGGTTGATTACTAGCTACAAGGAGACACGCTTTTGTATTGACAAATACATAAAGTCAGATAAGTTAATAAAAAGAGAAAGTGAACGAGTGTGTGAAGTGTTTTAAAGAGCTACCCCTATCTATTTTTCACGTCTTCCCTGTCCATCCAAAGGTTGTCTGGAAGATATCACTATTAGCGATAAGACCGCCAATGTACCCTTATTTTACGTGTTAGTCCTAAGTTTAATAATGTTAATGGTGTACAATAAAGAATATTCTATCTATCTATCTATCTTAATACTGAACTATTCAAAAAAGTTTATGCAATAGTCTGTTGCAGGATATTTTATCGATTTGGATGTTGGAGACTTTATGGACACATTGGTGTCGATTCTCTTATTCACGAAATATACTTATTTTAAATGTAAGCAACAACTTAACAAACGGAGTAATGTATTGAAACTACTCGATACCGTATTAAAAATATAATTAATAAGAACAGAGCTAGGTCAACAATTTAACAAGTGATTCCGCCAAGGTTCGGATCACGACAGACCATCTACATAATCTACAATATAAAACAAACAGTCACACTCAAATTCAAACAACGCTGTTCTTGTTCTTCATCCCAGGTGAAATTAGATCTCAGTATACGACCGAGGCCCGCGCAAGGAATGATCACGCCAGCACCCGATCTTGTTACAATGCTCGACTGCTGTGTTGCTAACATAAACTATCGCTCTCTTTTACTAATAGTAGACAGAAGAAAGGGATGGCAACAACTTTAGTGCTGTCAAATTAGTCGGAATTAAAATTTCCATACAAGTTTAGTCGTGATCTCGGAAAGTGCCGACTAAAATATAAATAAATTTGACAGCACTAAAATTATTGCCATTCCTTTAACAAAAAAAAGGCGATAATTTAAAATAAGTTTAGTTCGTGAATAAGAGAATCTGACATGAATATCTCAGTGTGTATCAAAAGAAAGCTTGCTTCAGTAAAAATCGGCTTCTTGGCTGGCGCACTAACATGGACTTAAATAGATGAATGGTCCACTCAGCATACGTATCCATTTCCTGGAAGGGTTGTAAGGGCCAACCACAACACATGCCGAACGATCATAAAATTTACGATTATATTTAGACATAACTTCCCGAAAACCGTTCCCTTATAAACATATCATCGGCCCAGGAGATGTTTTATTTTTTAGTGGCAATATTTCTAGCAAAAACAACGTAAAAAGTAGTATTTATACGTTCGTAAATACACAGTTTTCCCAGGATATTGCACATGTAGGATTTTATCCTACTTTAGGAAAAGCGTTGCATAAAATAAAGGAGAGTTGCAATAACCTGCATCTCTATTGTAACCTAAGGCCGAGGCCGCCCTGGTAAGGCGTTGTCCTAATACAACGCTACTACGCGAACATCGCAAGCTTACGCGAATCCCGTTCACGCCCTTTGTTCGTGACGCGACGTAATTGTTCGTAATACAATCATCGCGCAAATGCTAATTAGGACACCTATTCGAAACCTGTATGTATGATCGTGGGCTCGTACGAACAAAATTCACGTGAACTTGCGATGGTCGCGTAGTCGCGTTATATTAGGACAACGCCTAATGTGATTGCGCCGTCACACGGCGACGCGTTAAAACATGTAGCCGCATTGCAGTGGTGAAAAAACCTGCGTGTCGTGTGATTACATCACGTACGTCACAAATGTCGTCGCTTGTTGCCGAACATTTTTTTTAATCGGACACTTTCGTTAGTTTTAAGACGATTGAAAATTACAAACGACAAGCAAATCAATTTCGCAGTGATGCGGCCACCGCCATACGTTTATAAGAGTTTGTTTTAATGGAATCGCTGTCACGTCACTGGCGTCGTCGCCTTACCAGTGTGGGCGCGGCCTAAGACTTAGTGCTATTGTGCACTTTCATAACAAGACCATATTGTTAGGAGTTCTTATTAGCTTGCTAGCTTTGTTTCGCTACCAGGAATTAGTTTTACCCTGAAGGGGTAACAAATACCCTTTATACGTGAGCTTTGTTAGCTTGGAATAAAACTTCAGTATTGTTTATGTGTGTGTTTTTCAAGGAAAAACCTTTTCTATGATATATTAACAAGCACGTAATTTATAAAATCTAGTTTTTAAGTGTAAATACGTAGGTACTATTATTATTACGTGTGGCTCACGTTACAACACAGCATCATGCTGAGTGTCAACCTCTTTGCCGCAGCTACAACATGCAAAGTTACTTTTCTTATGATGTTACAACTATGTATCACTATATTTCCTAAAATGAGAGCAGTGAACGTCTTTCGGCTAAAATGATGATGATAATGATGATGAAGAAGTTATTTTTTCATGTTCACCTATCGCATGTCTTGTTGTGGCAATAAATATTTTTTTCTTTCTTTCTATTAGATGATAAACAAAAATCTTACTCGGGTCCAAAAATACACTATTCATATCACACGCGTCTTCAGAGCCCTGAGAAAACTTCAAGCGAGTCTAATGTGTCTTCACTGGAAACCATGAATAGCACTAAGTTTTGATTAAAGCTGACATTTAGCGAAGCGACATCAAAAGACGAAATGACTAGAACGTGGAAGGACTCTAAGCGACTTTTAATATTGTAGTTCTAAACTTGTTGGTAGTTACAGACCTAGAACAAGCTTCTATCTTTAGGGCCTTTTTATTACAGTAAAATTTCGAAGTTGATCTCTAGAATAATAAAACTTCGTAAACAAGGTAAAAATTGTAGTATCTTAGAATGTTTTTGATCGGTTTTCAGAACATCAGTATTTGATCCGAAGGACTGATACCAGACTTTTGTAATCCGGTGAGTGCGGGCTCCAGAACGAAGAGAGAAAATGCTATAAAATTGTTAGGTGGCCTACGGTCAGCAATAAACGTTTCCAATAGAGTTGAGACATATTTACGTTACCAGGTTTCAAAACCAGGCATTTGTTTCAAAGTACGGTGCCCTGGTACGGGTGGAAAATACTTGCAAATACGTTGAAAGTATTTCTACTGCGTAGCTGCAGGTACTCGCGATGCGGGCGCCACAAGTGTGCAGGCGGAGGCGGGCTGTCACTTGTTCCAAGTTTGGGGCATGAGGTATTATCATTATGTAGCTCATGTCGACACGATAGAAGAAGCTCGGAGCACGGTGGTCCTTACGAAATATTACGTATTTGCCCATGTGCATGGGACAGGCTTATTGGTCTGTGATGGGACATGAACCAGAATCTTTGGATTTCCTGGCTAATGTTATAATGATGCCGATTTTTTTTCAAATATAATTTTCGGCTTCCAGTCTTATAACAAGATGATTATGAATCAGAGTAGTAGTAGAGCTCCTTTGTGAAAGAGCTCATCCGAAGAAGTACTACCACCGTACCTACTTCTCCGCCAAAGAGTGATGCTTGCATTGCTGTGTTTCGGTCTGAAGGATACGGGTGCCGGTGAAATTACAATCACATGAGACTTTCCATCTTCATGTCTCAGTTTGGCGAACCGACTTCCGGTACCATTTAAGCAACAGCCTAGGTGGTATTGCAGTTGTTATGGGCAAAGGTAACCGTTTAACATCAGGTGGGCCTTTAGCTCGTCTCGCCATCCTATAACATAAAAATAATTGTGTTGATTCCTGGTCTAAACTAATGAAGTTAGTGAATATCTATACCTATTACGTTTATTGTGTGCGAAGTAATATTTAGTCGTGTTGTCTCGACGACTAATAGACCCTGTCAGTCCCCATGGGTGCCATAAGGCACGACTAATTGCTTATATTTATGGGGGTGGCAGTGGATACTTACAGGTCGTTATGATAATAATAGAGCTCTTGAGACTTGAACTATCAATTAGATGACAAAGTTTTTGCGTGTATTGTGAACATACAAACATGTGAAGGTATACAAAGAAAAATCTAGAAATAAAATTGCATTTTTATGGAGGCATAGTACAGTCTAACAAAGCAATTAGTATACAGGGTCGCCAGACATATATGAAGATTTCTCAGGAAATTATTATAGAACGGTTTGATTAGGGTTTTATATAAATACAGTTTAACTTTGTCTGTTATTAAAATGATATTTCACTCGAAAACATTCATAGCCACCTGAAAAAACTTCATTTATATCTGGCGACCCTGGATAGTAATTGCTTTTAGAAATGTCTTTGGTACATACAGACTAATATAATAGATATATGTAATGGCCATGGCCAGTCAGTGGCTTAGTAGCAATTTTTTTGGTTTATTTTCTGATGTTACCATTACGGAGTTTTACCATAAAGCATTTTTTGACAAGTGTGTTTCTTTCGATTTAAAGTAGTCGTAAGAAAAATCTTAGCATGCCTTTTTTTGAGATAGAAAAAATGCTTATCGTATGTTACACAACCCGGGGAGGCGGTTTTGTTATGTGGGACTCACAGCTAATAAAAACTCCGCCGTGTCCCTACTCTCGCCTTGGGTGGACGGGCCACGAGAATCGCAATGCATAGATTTCGTCACCCGTCCAGCGCGGCCCACTTCAAAGCCTACTAATTTCTTCCTAAGCTCTCGACGATGTCCGGGCATAGCGGGCGGGCACAGCTGGCGTAGTTGGCGCAGCTGGCATAGCTGGTAAAGGCCCTTAAGGTGAGGTGGCGTGCAGTGTTCCGTGTGCGCCGCCTAGGAGGGTGCGGCCAACGTTAGGCCGCACGGGGAGAAGGGGCTCGCCTGCTTGTGGCGGGACAGGACCTGTCGGAGGTGGTTGTGTGTATACTCACGGGTTGCCACGCCCCCGGCTATGTAGTTGAAGAAACACCGTGGTGGTTTTACTCGGTAAGAGGCTGACACTGGCTTCGCCTACCTCGGGCGTAGTACGTCCATGAGGATATCCCCACGGAAAAAAAAAAGTCTAATAGAGGTATCATATTATTATGTACCAATTTTAACAGCTTACATCAACTCAGCATATCGCAGTACATTGCTGACACAGACCAGTAAGCCTCTAGATCTCGATTAGCTGGATAGTGGGATACCCTCGGTCACCACGCATAGGCAGTACCACTGCATATCATACGCCCCGCGAACGACGAACGTCAGTCTGTCAGCGAGCGAAACCAATCATACCACCGAAGTTTTGAGCCGACCAATCATAACACGCCGTCCGCCCCCCGGCCCCCGCCAATATTTTACGACTGTGTTCTCATGCAAAACTTTGTTTATGCGGCGTCTTGAGGGTCTCTGACTGCTGAACATAAGCCTTTGTACATGTAATTTATTGAGTTAAGCTCGCCTTTGTACATGTAATTTATTGAGTTAAGCTCGCCTTTGTACATGTAATTTCAAAACTATTATGTATTGTTGTGATATTTTTTTTTTGTGTGCAATAAAGAATAAGAATAAGAACATAGGCCTCTCCCAATTTGCACCACAACACTCGGTCCTCTGCCTTCCGCATCCAGTCCCCAGTATTAACTTACGATCTTATTAAAATACTTGTTCTTCTATTGCATTATTGTAGCGAAGGCTGTATAAACCTAAGCCCGCAAGCTTCAAGCTCTTGCCAGCGTACTTTATTAGTTTACATTAAAATAGTACGGGAGCTGCAATAACGAGCAAGCTGAGAACCACTAACCATGCCTTTATTTATTACTTTAGAAATACTATACCTCCCCGTCCGTGCTCTGCCGTTACGTAGAAAATGTTATATTCATGTGCAATTTTGTTAATATTAAAGACAAGTTTAAGTTTACAAGGTAGTATCACTCGTACTTGCAGTTCAGACAAATAAGACACTGGTGTCGATTCTCTTGTTTACGAACTAAATTTATTTTAAACTATCGTTCTCTTTTACTAATAGTAAAAACAAGAAAGGGATGGCAACAGTTTTAGAACTGTCAAATTAGTTTACGTGTTTCATTTCTTTGTATTTTTAGTGAGCACGTTCCGAGATCACGACTAAACTTGTATGGAAATTTTAATTCTGAATTTATTTGTCCATTGCTTGTACCTTTAATAATAAAAATATATCTTATTATGTATAATTCTTGTGTACGTGTGTTTGTCACCTAACTTAGTCTTGTGTACGTGTGTTTGTCACCTAACTAGACGGCTGAACCGGTTTGGATGAAATTTTGTGTGTATATTTCAATGGGTTCCTGGATGGTTTGAAAATACAATTGGACCCGGTAGGTGGCGCTGCTGTTGGTATGTCATTGATATTCTGCTAAACGGCAGGTACGATTTATGTGTACGTTCGAGTGGATCCCTGCAAGGTTTGAATTCACAAATTGACTCGGTAGGTGGCCCCGCAGTCGATGTGTCACCAAATTTGATTACCGGGCAGGACGATGTCTGCCTGTCCGCATTTTTTTTTTGTAAAAACATAAGTTGTATGTTGACTAAGTGAATAAAGGGAACAATTATAATGAGAAAATAGTAAAAATATCTTCACCACACAAATACATACTATAAATACAAATGAACATAAGGGATCTTCCGCTTAACATTATATTTTGGAGACTGGACTGGACTGCACTAGGAATACCTAGGTAGAATTGTCTAGCGGCTCCATGTTTGCCTTCGCATTAATGTGCGGATCAGTATTTTATTATCACTTGCGTTAACGATACTGAAATATATTACGTGGAAAACTGCAAACGCGAGTGAAATACACAAATTGGCGGCATTTTTATATTTTTAGGCCGGTGTTCATCAACGTTAATTCCCTGATCAAACGGAATTGTGGGTAGACGTTCGTTTCATCAGAGAATTATTGTTGATAAAATCAAGCCTTGAGGTGAATGCTACAGGGTAGCCCGCGAAATTCAAATTTTTTGGCGTTTTTTGCAAATTGTAGCTTTATTTCGCGTTGTATATCGGTCAAAATATGATTGGCGGAAATAGTAACAATATATCTAAGGAATAATACTCATAAAAATAATAACCTAGCTCTATTATCTGCATAAGCTCGAAAATCGATAATTTGATCGTATATTAATATTATCGAGCTAGTACAGTTAATAGAGCTAGGTTAATATTTTTTATGAGTATAATTCAGTAGATATATTGTTATTATTTCCGCCAATCATATTTTGACCGATATACAACGCGAAATAAACCTACAATTTGCAAAAAACGCCAAAAAAATTGAATTTCGTGGGGTACCCTGTAGCATTCACCTTAATGGGCTTGCGTTTGACCGCCACCTCACTTGATGTTAAGCGATGGTGCGGTCGACGATGGTACACGCTTGCCCAGCAAAAATTGAACCACCACCATATTTTGTGTGTCATGGATTTCCGCAAAGTAGTGCCTAATTCCAGTCTTTATTTCATTCAAATTCTACTCCAGATTCTGTCCTTCAAATTCTTTCGAGAAAGTGATATTTCATATACATAACATAACTAGTCCATTATTGTCCCACTGCTGGGCACGGGCCTCTTCTCAATATTTAATATGCAAACATTAAATCGAACGAATTTTATCCAAAGAAAACTCATACAACTTTCTTTTTTTTTCTTTTGAGGTTTTTGAACTTTTGTCATTCACAATTCAAGAGGCGATGCCTTCAAAATTATATCATTTTGCGTTTGATTTTTTGCGTTGGGGAATGTTCTAGAATTTTTTGCATTAACCTTAGCAAAGTTTCAGTTAAGTTGCAAAGTTGCGGAGTTGCGGTTTTCGTTGAATTGTGTAAAAGGCTTTTAAGTTACCGTGTCAATTTTGCTTCGTCTGTTTATGTACTGTCCTAATAAACGGTTTTAATAAATAGAGTTTAAAATTTAATCAAACCTTTTGCATTGTCACAATATGGCTTACAGAAATGTACCTACCTACCTACATCAAGTTCAAATTATGGAATCTAACATAACATAACATCACGCCTGTATTTCCCCGAAGGGGTAGGCAGAGGTGTATAGTACACCAACATTTCGCCAGTTATGTTATAGTTCCATGTAATAGGTGGCGAGCCTATTGCCATTGACCGGGCACAAATCCAGACACCAGGCTGCTACTGAGAATTTCCTAAAGAAAAAACCCAATAACACTTTGCCCGACCCGGGAATCTAATTAGGTCATAAAGTCATCTTTCTAGCTCGGCTGGCTGTGTTTGCGCTTCCGCTGCGTCTGCAGAGGCCCTCAAGCGGTGCAAATATAGCAACCGTCAAGTAACTACGACTAAGCCGTTTGGGGTAAAAACGCTCGTGTCATGGGATCCGAGTGCGCGCTTCTTTTTTAAGGAAATCGCTAAGAAGCTGATCGTCACTTCGCGTAACCAGAGGGCTGGCTGGTTCTTTGGTAGAAGAAGTTGCAATTCAACGTGGCAACGCTGCTAGTGTTCTGGGCTCTATGCCAGATGACAGCGATATGGAGGAATATTTTGACGCCTAAGCGCGCCTTTTTGTATGATTTTATTTTGTACTTGTAATTTATGTAATAATTATGTCTACTGACTGCCTCGTTGGTCTAGTGGTCGCAAGCGCGACAGCTGATCGTGGGGTCCTGGGTTCGATTCCCGGGTCGGGCAAAGTGTTATTGGGTTTTTTCTTTAGGAAATTCTCAGTAGCAGCCTGGTGTCTGGATTTGTGCCCGGTTGATGGCAATAGGCTCGCCCCCTATTACATGGGACTATAACATAACTGGCGAAATGTGGGTGTATTATACACCTCTGCCTACCCCTTCGGGGAAATACAGGCGTGATGTTATGTTATGTTTACTAAGTATGACAAGAGAGAAAAAACGGACTTTATGTGTGTTGTAATTATTGTGGCGAAATGTGGGTGTACTATACACCTCTGCCTAAATACAGGCGTGATGTTATATTATGTTATGTTACTTTAATATTGTATGTGACACTGATTAATAAATAAATTTCCGGAGACTGAAGAAAAAAAATTACCAAGCGTCCTTACAAAGATTCTCAAGGTATCAGATATTACAATTAATTATCCAATCCAGAAAATCCACTAATTACGAGCCTGGATTGCAGTAATGATTAGAGTTTCCTTCAAGTGCAACTCCAGGAACGGATTTAATCGGACCTCCGCGGAGGAGGAGCACTTAATAGTCTAGGTCTCATTTTTTTACTATTGTAGAATTTCTACGGATGATAAATGGATTTAATTTTGTGGATTATCTCCAGGAACGGATTTAATCGGACCTCCGCGGAGGAGGAGCACTTAATAGTCTAGGTCTCATTTTTTTACTATTGTAGAATTTCTACGGATGATAAATGGATTTAATTTTGTGGATTATTGAGCAATTTAAGAAAGAATTTTAAATTATAATCTTAACGATGATTTTGGAAAAGCGTTGAGATCTGATGCTACACGTTATGGGTATTATAGTCATATGTTTTGTCGCATTGCATACTGAACCCAGCACACAGAAAAAAATAAACAAAATGATTTTATTTTCACGCTTTATTTAACGCATAAAAACTTAAAACCGTGTATAGGTTGACAACATTGCATATTAATAAAAAATACTGACTATGGAATTACGGTTCGGTAGACATAGCATAGATAGACAGACAGTGTCAGGTCACACATCCCGGGATGTATATTGCATCCCGAGATGTATATTACATCCTGGAAATCCTGGAATGTACCTTTTGCTATCAAACACGCAGCAGAACGTACTAGCTTACGCAGATTGGGATGTATTGAGATACACATTAATGTATATTTCAGTATTTCTCGAATGAAAGATGTAAGAATATATATTATCACTGCCATGTGTGGCCTCCTGTAGGGTTTTATGGCAAGATGTATTGAATTGTCTTTCTATAAGACACATTTTTACATTAAAGTTGGCGTTGTTACGGCCTTATCTGTGTTGTCATGTGTGACATAAGTAATTATGATGGACCACAGTGTGGATGGTTTTATGAAACGTGTAAAATAATGACGCAATTTGGTCCCACATTTCGTGCCAGCCTAGCCAAGTGCCCGATGGTGCGTTTAAAACATTACTTCCACGTTGCATGCTGCACTTGGGCTGGGCTCTCGGCGGGCCTTACAGTATACCGTACGAATGTGACTAAAACCGTCACAAGTCCATACCTGTCTATCCATTAGCGTGGATGGATCAATTCAAGTGGGTTGAAGTTCATCACGTTGAAAGGTTCAAAATGAATGTTCACAAAGTTAAATGACTCATGTTACCTAATTTAGAAAAGGGATTTTATATTCGCATTATATTTAAAACAAAGTTTCAACGTTGCTAGAATTTTGTTTAATTTTTCTTTAATGTACTTTTTGTGACCTTATAATAATATTCAGGCTTTGATTTTTCATGTTTCAGAAACAATTAATTCACGAGTCTTTTTTAACCCGTTGAAAAACTGAAGTGTATAAAGTAGAAAAATCTTGCTTACAAGCTAAGCGCTCTAAACATAAATGAAAAGCAAATACCTACTTTTCACAGCGTTTATTTTGGAGCTTTTATTTAAAATAGGTATACATTGAGGATCGTTAACAGTTTAATTTTTAGATATGATTCATGACTGGCCTTGTGTCATACTGATAATACGCTTTTTACATTTTACGTCTCAAAAAGCAATCTAGATAGATCGATAAAACGTTTATTTAGTACGAAACAAGATACAAGACATACAAGTAAAAAGACAATACAAAGACATAACTTCACAAGACTTAAAAAAAAATGGGACTTGAAAAACTCTGAAAAAAACAGTGACTCCAATGAACTCCAATTTCTATTTGCATTAGGTACCTACAAGATGACCCGAGTGCTTGATTGCCCCCTTCGATTATAAAAAAAGTGAATCTCTACACCAGCATAGCTACCAAGGGAACCACATTGTACAACTTTTTCCTGTAAAGTAACCTGCATATTTACTACGATAAGATACATCCCATTGGTTGTTTCACTATTTTCCTTATCTCCTGCAGCCGCACGCAAAGGGTTATCGCATAAACATAAACGTGTTTCTCGTAGATCCCCCTAGCGGTGCAAACGAGATGCGAATGCGGAGAGCACAACTGTGTTACATAGTGCCTTCAGGCCTTATCTTAAGAGCGGTATTATAAAAAACCGGCCAAGTGTGAGTCGGACTCACGCAGTAAGGGTTCCGTACCACCCATCGACCTGATACCCCATAGAAACTGATTTAATTTATGAGAGTTTATCAAAAGACATCAACAAACGTACGCGAAATGTGAATTTTTGCATCTCTTTCTTACGTAGGTACCACCACATATGTCTGTGTTTATCCTGTTTTTAGTATTTGTTGCTAAACTACATAGTATGCACTATAATCAGACTAAGTTTGACGCTGGTATGTATTACCGTTTTGAAGATAGAACAGGAACCAAAACGTTTAAAAAAATGCATGTTTTTAGAGGTTTCTTGTAAGGTTAGTTTTAGACTTTTTTTATTTTTAGTATTTGTTGTGATAGGCACTATAGTAACACATATTCTGTGAAAATTTCAACTGGTTATCTATTACCGTTACAAAGATACAGCCCTATGATAGACAGACAGACGGACGGACAGCGTAGCGAGAGTAATAGGGTCCCGTTTGCCCAAATACGGAACCCTAAAAACAAGAAATCTGTATTTTAAGCTACTTTTTGGCGTCGTACATCTTATTAATAGATGTGTTTATTTTAAATTTTGTTAGTGGAATATGATATTTTTATTCATGTTGCAGTCACAAAGTTTTGTAGATTGTCGGTTTTGCATCTATAACTAACATAAACCTTTTTTCCCCGCCGCCACGTTGGTTAAACGCTAAGAAGCGGTTTTTTAACGTCCTAAATCTCAGTTACCTGTTGCTATAAACTTTTAAAAAATAGATCAAATTGTTTGATGTTCCTATTGATACAAAATTTACAACTTTTTCAAAAAATATCTCCTGTTCTGCTAAATGATGACATTAAAATACCTATTGTCTTACCAGAAAATAGGTTTTATAAACCTTATTTTCCTAAAATAGAGTTTATGAACAAAAAATTACACACACAATAAAGCAACAGACAGCCAACATAATAAAATTGAAATATGAAAATAATTAAATAAAAATCTTATCATAAACTTAAAATCGTTTGGTGTGCAGAAGAACGAAAGTAACCGACATAGCCCGAAGAATTGCCAAACTTAAGTGGCAGTGGGCGGGGCACATTGCTCGCAGAACGGATGGCCGATGGGGCAGTAAAGTTCTGGAGTGGCGACCGCGTACTGGAAGGCGCAGCGTGGGTAGGCCCCCCACAAGGTGGACCGACGACCTGGTGAAGGTCGCGGGAATCCGCTGGATGCGGAAGGCACTGGACCGGTCGTTGTGGCGATGCTTGGGGGAGGCCTATGTCCAGCAGTGGACGTCTTTCGGCTGAAATGATGATGAAATGATGAAACTTAAAATCAAAAAACTTACATTTTCTAGCGCTCGCGACGTAGGCTCTGTACTACACGATCGGCTTAGTATCGCGATATCTAATTCAATAATGGAAATTTCTATAGATCTTTCCATCAAATAGAATAAGAATGCCAAAAATCCACTTCTCTTTGCTGTTTTCGTAAAAAAATGTAAGAGGCTCTTAAGCCCGAAGGCTTACCACGAACCGTGTGGCGAAGCACACTGAACGCGAAGCTTGAGCAAAGCGTGTGGTTGGCAGGCCCCGCGTGATTTTTACACAAGAAGTTTTTATAAAGTACGTCACTTGAAATGGCAGCAGCGTTTGGTGTACCGAAGGTTTTATGGATGCACTATGGTAATGAAGAGGAGTATTTTGTGAAGTGTAATTTTGTTGGTTAATGGAAGTTTTCGGTGCTTTCATTTTATTAGTTTGGACTACAGCCTATTCCCCTTACAAATAAACGTGGTATTAACTCTGAATAGCTATTCACCATTTTGTTTCTTTCGTTCTAATGGCAAATTAATTAAGAACGAAAGAAACAAAACAGTGAATAACAGTTCACAGCTTATACTGTGTGTCTGTGTTACCCCGTATGCTTTTGTAGAAATATTGAAGGTCTACATTTAAATACTCTATCCACATCAAAATGTCTGCAACTTTTTATTTTTGATATTTGATATCCGTATGCAGCGGCAGCACGATACACGTAGACTAGTATAATGTAAGTAAGTTGGTTACTTCAAGTTACTTTTGCGTCATAATTGGAACACTTTCTGTACACACACGACAGCAAATTAGTAGCCGTCAAATCTCTTGTCAACTTGCTATTAGATCATTACCACACACAACATTAAAATCGTCCTTTGAGAAACCGACAGTTAATCTGTTTAGTAACTGAAAATCTCATAATTCATTCTGGTTATTTAAATTGGCATCCTTTTAGAAATTTTCAAATCGAAGTTATTAATCTTCGTCGTTTCTTATCAGATGTTGTAAAGACAGATAATTAAGTAAATGGATCGGTTTCTTCCGTAGGCAATGTTTGTTTGTTATTTTGTCTAGATATTCTGCCAAAAAATATAACGTATGTTTATAATGTATAGGTAAATACGCGATCATCAACATCATCATCATCAACTCAGCCTATCGCAGTCCACTGCTGGACATAGGCCTCTCCCAAGTTGCGCCACAACACTCGGTCCTCTGCCTTCCGCATCCAGTCCCCCCCAGCCACGTTTTTCAGGTCGTCGGTCCACCTAGCGGGGGGGCGCCCTACGCTGCGTTTGCCGATTCGCGGTCTCCACTCAAGGATTCGTCTGCTCCGGCGACCATGGGTCTTTCGACAGACATGGCCAGCCCACTGCCACGCGCGGTCAAATTTAAAAAAATAAAATTGTATCAATTGTAACTAAATATAGGAGTTTATATAAAATAAATAAATAAATAAATATCAATCACCTCGCCTCACCAAGGAAGCGCCTCGCCTCATGAATACATAGATAATTATCTATATTGACATCACTTCTCAAAAAAAGGCGACGAATACATAACCTCCTCCTTTTTTGAAGTCGGTTAAAAACATTATTTTGAAAAAAAAAATATCTGGCACATGTTTTTTGGTTCCATCTTTCTTTTCGATTTTGACAACAGATTTTAGGAGTTACAAACTACACTGAAAGAATATAATTTTAATAAAAAAAATATTTCCTAAGTTGGAATTAATCAGGGAATAACTTCTAAATATTATTATATCCCTTTTTTTATTCACATTTTTGCTGTTACAATATAAAGAGAAGGCGTACTCGCAGAGGAACTGGCGCGGTTCCGCTATCACCTGCACGGCTGAATCCGGGGACAGCTGTTAACGTTGTGTTTGTAAAATGCGACACCTGGAACAATAAGGCACGGTTTATTCTTATATTTCAAGTGAACCGAAAGGAAATCATTAATTTTGAACCAAAAACTAAAAGGGACCAACCAAAAAAAACCTTACATGTTATTTTAACATTTAATCTATCTATATATATTATCTATACGTGGGACACTCAGAAAGTTTTGCGAAACTAAAAAAAATTGTTCTATACGTACATATATTTTTATCAAATCTTTTCAAAGTACTTTCCACCAGCCTCTATACAAAGATTCATGCGCCTAAACCAGTTTTCAAAACACTTTTTCCAGTCCGCCGCAGACACCTCGTTTACAGCCTGCTCGAACGCAGCCAGCGCATCTTCCGGCGACGAAAATTGTATCCCTTTGAGCTGATTTTTTATTTTTGGGAATAAAAAGAAGTCACACGGTGCTAGATCAGGGCTGTAAGGAGGGTGACCCAGGAGTTTGACTGGCGTGCTGTCCAGGAAGTCCCTCGTTTTGAGTGCGGTGTGCGCAGGTGCATTGTCGTGGTGGAGCAGTAGCCCGCGGAGCCCTGTGTTTGGTCGCTTGTTGCTTATAACAGAGAAAACTTCTGGCAAACATTTGGTAGTATACCATTCGGCATTAATGCTTCTTTGATCCCGTAAGGGAATTGATACCAAGTGGCCAGTGAAATTAAAAAAGCTAGCGATCAAAATCTTACCCCCGCTTCTAGATCGCTTCACTTTGGTAGGCGTTGGCTCATTTTGAAACACCCAAACAGTCGACTGGCGCTTGGTTTCTGGGTCGTATTGATAAATCCAGGACTCATCACCTGTAACGATGTCGTAAACACGCCGAGAAGAGCCTGCTTCAAATTTGTTAAGCATATCACGGCACCATTCCACCCGGGCCTGCTTCTGAGCATCGGTGAGGTTGTGCGGCACCCAGCGTGATACTATCCTCCTCACGCGAAGATGGCTGTGTAGAATCTCGTGAACGCTTCCCGATCCAATCTTCAATATGTGTTGAATCTCCTGATATGTAATTTGCCTATTGTCTTGGATTAAATTTTTCACTGCTAGCACGTTTTCTTCGGTAACAGCCGTCAAAGGGCGACCGCTTCTTTCGTCATCCCCCAAAGTTGGTCGACCGCGCTTGAATTCGTTATACCAACGATACACGGTTGCCTTGGAAGGGCCTTCATCCATGAATGCCATTTGAAGTCTATCGTACGATTCATCCGGTTTCAGGCGACACTTGAAATCGTATAAAATCATAGCTCTAAAATGTTCCCGGCGCAGATCCATATTTCAGTGAGACACAATACTTTGAATTAACTCGCAAAAAATGTGGAGGGAAATTTTGAAATTGGAACTTACTTATTTTTACTTATAAATAATCATATTTTCGAAAAACATTATAACTGGCCAGTCTCCCATATATAAAAACTTTTTTTCGCAATACTTTCTGAGGGGCCTGGTATATATAAAAATCAATTGCTGTTCGTTAGTCTCGCTAAAACTCGAGAACGGCTACCCATTTGGCTAATTTTGGTTTTAAAATATTTGTGAAAGTTTAGGGAAGGTTTAAAAGGTGAGAAAATGTGGAAAATTTGCGAGGAAAATAGTAAAAACAACAATTTTATTTTCCCATACAAACTGTTCCTACCTGTCAAACATTTGATGTTCGTCCCGTTCGGTATGGTAAACTCGGGTCCCCTCTAATTTAAAGAACGTATTAAATAAGATTTGGATGAAATTTTGTGTGTATATTTCAATGGGTTCCTGGATGGTTTAAAAACACAATTGGACCCGGTAGGTGGCGCTGCTGTCGGTATGTCACTGATCTCCTAAACTGATAGATGATAGATTTTAATGATATTTTTTGTGAAGGTACGTTCGAGTCCGGGTCCCTGCAAGGTTTGAATTAACAAATGGACCCGGTAGGTGACGCTGCAGTCGTTGTGTCACCAAATTTGATTTGCTGAACAATTGATAACATGGGACGGGACATGGGACGGGACGGGACGGGACATGTGATATGGGGGACCGGACATGGGACGGGACGGTACATGGGAAGGGACATGGGCCGGGACGGGACATGGGATAGGAGACGGGACATTGGACATGGGACGTGACGGGACATGGGACATGACGGGACATGGTACGCGACGGGACATGGGACGGGACTGGACATGGGACGAGATAATGAGATAGTGGGATAAATAAATAAAATAAATAAATAAAATAAAATGTTTATTTTCAGAAAATATCTTTACAGAAAAAAAGGTAATGTTGGTACCTGTACTAATGAAAAAACATTATAGATATTATTATTATTGATAGTGGGATAGTGAGATAGTGGGATATTGAGATAGTGGGATAGTGAGATAGTGGGATAGTGGGATAGTGACTGGACTGGACTGGACGGTCCGAATGAAAGGATGGATGGATGGATGGAACTGGACTGGACTGAATAAACAGGATCCGTCACGTGGATTAGCAGAATTTAACGCGAGCGAAGCCGCGGGTAAAAGCTAGTCGTTTAATAATATGTTGCAGTCAGTTCTATTATTAAACGTTTAATAATAATATGTCCTGGTGAAGGTCATGGGAATCCGCTGGATGAGGAAAACGCAAAACCGGTCGTTGTGGCGATGCTAGGGGGAGGCCTATGTCCAGCAGTGGCCGTCTTTCGGCTGAAATGATGATGATGAATAGAACTGCAACATATGTCACAGAATTGTATAAAAAAACTTAATATGTGATTTAATGTAAAATGTAAGTGGGATGGATGGATGGAACTGGACTGGACTGGACTGAATTAACAGGATCCGTCACGTGGATTAGCAGAATTTAACGCGAGCGAAGCCGCGGGTAAGAGCTAGTTAGATCGATAAATCTTTAGTAAACACGTCTATTAACTTGAAATTTATCTGCAGTTCAAGACATGCATTCTTTAGTCGATTGCAGAAAATTAACTACATTTTAGTTTAATTATTTTAATAAATAATAAAAAAGAGAAAGAGGTTAATCGTCGAAACCGACTCGGTTGGGCAGCATTCGACAAGCTCAGTGTCTTCTCGTCCAAAATACCGCAGTCAGTTCAAGACATGCATTCTTTAGTCGATTGCAGAAAATTAACTACATTTTAGTTTAATTATTTTAATAAATAATAAAAAAGAGAAAGAGGTTAATCGTCGAAACCGACTCGGTTGGGCAGCATTCGACAAGCTCAGTGTCTTCTCGTCCAAAATACCGCAGTCTCAAGATGAATATCTTTGACCAGTGTGTGTTACCAGTAACTGAGGAGATTCGTAGGAGAACGAAGGTAACCGACATAACCCGAAGAATTACCAAACTTAAGTGGCTGTGGGCGGGGGCACATTGCTCGCAGAACGGATGGCCGATGGGGCAGTAAAGTTCTAGAGTGACGATCGCGTACTGGAAGGCGCAGCGTGGGTAGGCCCCCCACAAGGTGGACCGACGACCTGGTGAAGATCGCGAGAATCTGCTGGATGTGGAAAGCGCATGACTGGACGTTGCGGCGATGCTTGGGGGAGGCCTACGTCCAGCAGTACGTTTCGGCTGAAATGATTATTATGATGATGATGATGATGATGATGATGACTATGATGATGAATAAATAAATTAACATCCCTGATATGTTTACCCAATCAAGTACTGAATTTTATGAGATAGTTAATAATATCATGACTCGTAATATTTATATATTTATCGTTATGAGAAATGATCAAAAGTTTAGAATCTATTACTGTGTCACTTGTTACGTAGTTTGGTGTTGTTCCAAATAGGTCATGGAGGCAATACAAGGAGTTTCAAAGTTATTTCTATAAAAGCTTATATTTAAAATAGACACACACATAACACATAACATCACGCCTGTATTTCCCCGAAGGGGTAGGCAGAGGTGTATAGTACACCCACATTTCGCCAGTTATGTTATAGTCCCATGTAATAGGGGGCGAGCCTAAAAAAAATACAAAAAAAAAAAATACACAAAAAAACTCATATTATTTACTACTGTTATTATTTGTATACCTATTCTACTGTAAATAGTACAGATATAAGTGATTTTTTATCTCGGATGTAAGCTACAAAATCTTGTGCCTACGTGCATACAATATAATTATGGGATTTGCTTAGGCAAGCTATTACATAACTTGCATGAGCTTAGGGCCATTGTTATGTGGATATTATCCTGAACAGTGTCATGATACAAAGAGTAAATTATCGGAATAAATCTAAACGCTTTATAGCAAAAACAATTTTAAACCAAATGTACGAAAACACTATGGCAGCGGGCACGAAACGAGCGGCGCGGCGGCGGCGGCCAGCGATGGCGGCGCGGCGGGCAGCGCGCTATGGGAATTATACGCCTATAGGTTAGTATATTTTCTATGACTATAGTGCGCCGGCCGCCACTCGTTTCGTGCCCGAAAGAGAGATTGGACCACGAATTAATAAAAAATACGAAAAGGCATTAGGGGAAGTATGATTTTACTTTACATAATAAGCAATTTACCTTTTTAACAGGGCTTTGTTTGGATGATTTGCCACTAAGACTTAAGTCGATTCCGCAAATAGCAATCTCTCTCTCTTACGTGTTAATACTTTTGTTATTAGCTGTATTTTTAGACTAGGGACTTGAATTGGGATGCTGGTTGAGCTGCTCATTAAGGTTAATGTGACTGATGAAAATGTTTACAATTTCGACATCGAAAGTTTAACAGCCGTATTTTACGATACTGCTAACACAATAAAAGAAAACTTCGATATTTTAAATAAAAACGTGGTAAAATAGAACGAGACGTGTTATTGTGTATTTTTGCTCCGCAAATTAGAGGTGTGGGCCTCTGGCACAGAATATCTAATAGTACTATCGTACAGAACGGCCACTCACCGCCCCCCGCCAATTTAAGATATCTCACCCGCATCCCGCACCAACCCACGGTTTGCCGGCAATTAGACTGCAATATTGCAATAGATGTGAATCGTCAGTCGCTATACAAGAACGCCATCTCTGAAAACTATTGAGAAGCGCTTGGATTGGAACCCAGTCGGCAGTACGAGCGGCGAGCATCCCTAACCTACACATGTGTGCGCGTTCGTATACAGACGTAGACGACGACCCTGGGAGGGTGCTAGCCTATCTGTCCTCGACGAAAAGGCCTTACCTAAACCCAGGATTGGATATGCGCGGATACCTGGGGCCATAATAGCCCAGGAAAGAATTATACCGCGCCTAAAAGCTCAAAATCAGGGCATAGACTTCACCACCTGGAAAGTGGTCCAAAGGAAAGTCGAGGAAAAGGGTCAGACAGTAACCTTCTCCTTCGACGAATCCTCACTGGGACCGCTGATGGATAGCTCCTGCTGTCTGTTTATCAGCTTCCACAAAGTCCAGCTCCGGGTGAAGCCTAAGTCGCAAGCAAGCGACACGGGTAAGGTGGAGGAGGGACCTGGCGATACCGCACCTGGGCGGGCTGCTGCCCAGTCCGTGGTTACTGCCATGGAAATTCCAGAAGCTGAACCCGTGGCCTCAACGTCCACTGCAGCACCTGCTGAATCTCCCAGGGATGCGACTGGTGCTGCAAAATCATCTTCGACGTCACTGGCATCCAGGAACTGGCCGATCATGCCAAATCCTGGTCCTAGTGGGTCTTCTGGACCTGGTGGCTCCACCATCAGGCTCAGCAATAGGCCTTCAGGTGGGCCATCAATTACCACCAGAGGAGCAAAAAGGGGTCGTGGAGCAAAATCCAGGGCGACCAGGGGGGCATTGCAAGCACCCTCGTTAGCCCGGGAGCACACCAGCAAGAAAGCTGCACGAAACCCCCTAAAAAAACCGTCCTACCTAACAACCCTAACCTAACCCACACTAACTTATATTTTCACTTGTTTTATCCCTTTCCCTCTCCTTTTCGTAACCTAGTCCTAAACCCAATCCTATACAACAATTATGTTCAAAGTCATACAAGTAAACCTGAAACATGCCAAGGCAGCGACTGCTGCGCTTTGCAAAAGTTTCGTGGAGGATAAACTTGATATGGCTTTGGTTCAAGAACCGTGGATCAATGGAAACACGGTTATGGGGCTCGGCTCCGTGGGCACAGTTTTGTATTATACCGACGGCAGCAGACCCAGAGCTTGCATACTTTTTAAGAAAAGTGTGAGATTTTTGCCGATTCCCTCCATATGTACGGATGACATAGTTGCTGCGTATGTGGAACTGCCAGGAAACGGAAGTAGGCCAATCGCCTGCTCGGCATACCTTCCAGGGGATGAAGCAAACCCTACCATACAACTGGACAACATGGTAACCTACTGTCAGGAGCAGAAGTCCCAACTACTAGTGGGATGTGATAGTAACACCCACCACACAAGCTGGGGAAGCACTGACACCAACATTAGGGGTGAGTTACTGTTTGATTACTTATTGTCTAACAACCTTCTCGTTCTTAATAGGGGCAATTCCCCGACCTTTGTAACCAGCACTCGCCAGGAGGTGCTAGACATTACTTTCTGCACGGGCCCTTTACAACACCGTGTAAAAAACTGGCACGTTTCTGAGGAGGCGTCCATGTCTGATCACAGACACATCAGGTTTAACCTAACTCTCTCCGCGGTGAGAGAGACTAATTCTTACAGAAACCGAAAAGCAACGAATTGGACAGGCTACAGAGACTGTCTCAAATCGAATTTGCTATCGGTCAATAGATGCGTTAAATCTATTGAACAGCTGGAGGCTACAGTAGGGGACCTTGAGGGTGGCATTAAATCTGCTTTCTTCCAGAACTGTCCGCTAAAAACCTCCGCTACCATGAGAGATGTTCCATGGTGGAATAAGAACCTAGAGCGACTCAGGAGAAACGCCCGAATCCTGTTTAACAAGGCCATGAGGGACGACACCTGGGATGACTATAGGAAGGCGCTTACCGCGTTCAACAGAGAATTGAGGAAGGCCAAGAGAAAGTCCTGGCGCGAGTTCTGTGAATACATTAAGAGTACCTCACAGGCAGCAAGGATCCACAAAATAATCTCAAAGTCTCCTCAATCCCATTTAGGGCTATTAAAATACCCGGATGGGACCTACACGAGATCCGCAGAGGAAACACTGAAGCTTTTAGCTAAAGTGCACTTTCCGGACTCTGTGCCAATAAATGGTAACGGAAGCCATACCAATCAAAACCCTCGGAGCAACAGACCAAGGATAGAAGACTGGAGGATGGCTTCTCTTATATTTAGACCCGATCGGATCGAATGGGCCATTAACAGCTTCAAGCCCTTTAAGACCGGAGGGGAGGATAATATCTTCCCTGCCTTACTACAAAAGGGGTTGGATATTATCTTACCAACGCTGTTGAAGGTTTTTCGAACCAGCTTCGCCTGGGGCTACATACCCACAGCGTGGACTAGGGTGTCCGTCACCTTTATCCCCAAAGGGGGAGACAGGGACAAATCGATGCCCAAGTCCTATAGACCAATTAGTCTTACCTCCTTCATGCTCAAAACCATGGAGAAGGTACTCAACCAGCACATCAGGGCTACCTACTTAGTAGACAAACCCCTGCACGTGAGACAACATGCCTATCAGAAAGGCAAGTCCACTGAGTCCGCATTGATGGACTTAGTGGATAACATAGAAAAAGCTGTTGAGGACAAAGAAATTGCTCTGTGCGCCTTCTTAGATATAGAGGGGGCATTTGACAACACCTCAACAAATGTCATACTAAAAAGTATGGAGCAACGCAACATTGACCGAACGACCATCTACTGGATCGAAGGAATGTTGCGTAACAGAGTAGCGTCAACATCTCTC
Organism: Asteroscopus sphinx; assembly: GCA_949699075.1. Lineage (NCBI taxonomy): Eukaryota > Metazoa > Arthropoda > Insecta > Lepidoptera > Noctuidae > Asteroscopus > Asteroscopus sphinx. The sequence goes on from OX453007.1 coordinate 24,239,719, forward strand.
TTAGACACAACCATAAGGATGAGACTAAACAGGGGTTGCCCACAAGGGGGCGTCCTGTCTCCCCTAGAATGGTCTTTAGTTGTTGACAGCTTACTGAGCGAGCTCAATAGGGCTGGCTATTACACGCAAGGTTACGCGGACGATCTGGTAGTGATTACCGTTGGCAAATGCCGATCAGTCATCTCCGATCTGATGCAAACGGCCTGTAGAATAATCGAAAGATGGTGCAAAGACTCCCAACTTTCGGTCAATGCAGACAAAACTGTCATTGTACCTTTTACAAAGAAAAGGAAGTTGGATGGCTTAAAACCACCAACCCTCTTCGGTAAAACGGTCAACTTTTCGGATGAGGTCAAATATCTAGGCATTATCCTAGACAAAAAACTCACGTGGAATGCACACATTAAACATGTGACAAGGAAAGCAAAAATTGCTTTGGGAACTTCCTGCCGACTGGTCAACTCGAAATGGGGCCTTAGACCATGGGCAACGCTGTGGCTGTACACTGCTATAGCAAGGCCCATGATAACCTATGGCTGTGTCGTATGGCATGGAAAAACCCATCAGACTACCTGCAGGGATGCTCTCTCAAGCCTCCAGAGACTCGCGTGTCTCATAACAACAGGAGCAATTGCATCGACTCCGACCGCTGCACTTGAGGCTCTGCTTAATCTCGTTCCTTTGCATGTGCAGGTGCAAATGGACGCTAGGGCAGCAATGATAAGGGCCAGAATAGCGGGAAGGACAAGATGGAAGTCGACTGCCATGAGGGCACTGCAAGAGAACCTTATGAAGAAAGACATCATTGCCATGCCCACTGATGCAATGTTAAAAGAATACAGCTTTGATAGGCTGTTTAGGGTATTCATACCTCAGAGGACTGAGTGGAAGGACGACACGCCAGGCCAGCCTCAGTCCACTGATGTTGTTTGGTTCACCGACGGATCAAAAAAAGAGGGTCTAGCAGGAGCCGGATTCCACGGTGGGCGGCCAAAGGTAAAAAAATTCGCCAACCTAGGCCAGCACACCACTGTGTTTCAAGCGGAATTATTTGCCATTATTGGATGTGTCCGTTTGAGTCTGCAGAGGACCTATATTAATAGGCGAATCTTCATCTTCTCTGACAGCCAGGCTGCTTTAAAAGCCTTAAATTCAGAGGAAATTGACTCCAAACTTGTAAAGGAGTGTGTCCAGCTATTAAACTCACTAGGAGCGGCAAACTCAGTGGCACTAGGATGGGTACCTGGACACTGTGGCATTAGGGGCAACGAAGCCGCTGATGAACTGGCTAGAGCTGGTGCTGAAAGCCCCAATGTGGGCCCGGAGCCAATCTGTGGCATTCCTAAATGCACCACTACAGCCTACCTTAAAAACTGGGGAACTGACCAAAGTATTAGCCTTTGGGAAAAATCCCCAGGCCAAGAACACTCGAAAGCGCTACTTGTGGGCTTCAAAAAAAGGTTTACGAAAGAAGCGCTTTCGTTGAACAAAAATCAGATAAGAATCCTGACAAGAACCCTTACTGGGCACTGCAAGCTGAACAAACACCTTCACAGGATGGGCCTCAGTGATACCACAGTTTGCAGGTTTTGTCGCGAAAAGGATGAGACGCCCATCCATATCCTATGCGAATGTGATGCAGTGCACCACATCAGAAGCCAGCATCTTGGAGGCCACGTCATCTCAATGCAGGAGATCAAATCCTCCTCCCCCAAGGTCATAGTCGACTTTATGATTGACTTGCAGCTTGGGGAAGTGCTGTAATGCTGCAAGAGGCGTCACAATAGATCTTTTAGGTCGCAGTGGCTTAGGGGCGTTCAAGACCCTACCTCTTTCCTCAAATAAATAATAATAATACAGACGTAATCTTGTGTATGTAGGTGGTGCTAGCATTTATATTGTATTGAGTGGCCGAGGTGTGCCTCTGGGCCTACCTCTTAGGTGTCATCCTACATTCCTACCTAATTCAACGCTATTACGCGACCATCGTAAGTTTGCGCGAATGCTGTTCGTACGAACCCACGATCAAACATACTGAGGCGTTGTCCTAAGTATATTGTATTAGGAAGACGCAGTGAATTTTATAAAAAACTATGAATAAATGTAGTAACTTAAAAATAATGCTCGTAAAATAAATGTTTTGTAAAAAACGCTAAAAATTACTATAAGTATATAATAGCAACAAGTTACATATGTTTCATAACAAAGGTTTGGTTTACTTCCAGGCGTAGAAAATAAAAATACGAGTGTATATTGCATTCCGAACCCTTAGCTTTTAACTATTTCAATACATTCTTTCCAGTTTTGGATATAAAGTAACAAGTTTTTTTTTAATTGGAATGCAAGGCTTTGAGTTGTGTAACGAAAGAAGGTAGGTAATTATTATTAAGTAGGTTAAAATCGTAAGCTACCTGACCCACGGGTCACCACTGGCACCAGTCATCAACAAAAAAAACATAGTTATGAGATTCTGTATAACCTAAGCGTTATTTATCAGTTTTAAAGCCATTCATGAAATTTATTAAAATAAAATAAATTAATGTAAACTTAAGTTCTGTCGCGGCGTCATCCGTGCGGATGTTGTTTACAGCGTATTACGCAGGAAAAATAAGTTGTTCTGGATATGATATGTCCTTCTCCAGATCCCAGGCTGCCTCTTCGCCAAATTTAATTACGATCGGTTCAGAGATTTAGTCAACAAAAGGTAACAAACAGACAGACAGAGTTACTTTCGCATTTATAATAATAATAATATTAGTATAGATAAGTGTGGATTGTTGTGGATTTTGGTGAAGGCTCGTTCTAACAAATCAAATAAAACCAATTTTTTTTTTTTTTAATACAGGCAGAAGTTAAAAACTTGGTGGAAAACTAAACCATTAAGTCATTAACCTTGAAAGGCATTCTAATTACATAGTATAGCATAGCATAGCATAGAATTTTTATTTTAGTATTAGTTATAATTATATTATTTAATTATTTATATTTTTAGGTTACATAAATCTTATAATAATTATTTTTAAAAACTGGTGTAACTTGTAATCAGTTGTAGTCTACAATACACCTGAAGTAAAACATGACGTCTTTATTTCCAGTTGTCGAGCTTCTGGCCAGTATTTTTCAACTTCTTCAGCTCACAGGACGTGTTAAATATAGATAGATAGAATATTCTTTATTGTACACCAATAACATTATTAAACTTAGGACTAACATGTAAAATAAGGGTACATTGGCGGTCTTATCGCTAATAGCGATATCTTCCAGACAACCTTTGGATGGACAAGGAAGACGTGAAAAATAGATGGGGGCAGTATGTGGTGCACTTTTATAAAGTTTACTAATATTTAGTATAATAAATAACTAAATATTTACCTACCATAGGAAATATTACATGTATAAATATATAAAATAAATTCTAATATATATCCATAAATATATACAATATATACAAATGTAACAACAAATAATATTCTTTAATAAATAATGAAATAAAATACGTGTATATACCAGTGATAACAGTTTATACAGAGAGATAATGTTCCTTTACAAGTAGTTCCTTTATATAGCGTGCTTGACTTCGGATAGTCTCGCGTAAATCATTTGCTCTGAAGCTTCTTTTATTTTTACTTTTTTTTTCATAAGTAGCTTTATTTTCCATCAGATCTACTATGTAAAATCTATCACCATATTTAAGCAATAATTTTGTGACGAATTAAATAAATTCTGCTCAACAAAACTGTGAAATTACCACAACTTTATTCGGCACACACAATCACATAATACAGGAACACCATAGTAGGTAGGCAAATAAACTCGTTACGACTCACCAGATAAATAACATCAGTCTCTCGTTCTAAGCAGTCAAGTAATTTTTCGTTCAAAAAAATTTCAAACTACAAAGGAACGTACAGGATGAACAAACAATCACTTGTGGGTATGAGGATAAAAATGTATAGGTGTGACCATACTTTTACAGTTAAAAAGTAATGTCTGCTTATCAGGGGCTAGGCGGGTATGTTCAATAATAGTCACATTAAGACTCTCAAAGCCAACCATGAGAGCACTGTATTTTTAGGTTAGGTATTAGTAAGTAACATAACATAACATAACATCACGCCTGTATTTCCCCGAAGGGGTAGGCAGAGGTGTATATAACACCCACATTTCGCCAGTTATGTTATGGTCCCATGTAATAGGGGGCGAGCCTATTGCCATTACCCGGGCACAAATACATACTCCGGGCTGCTACTGAGAATTTCCTAATGAAAAAACCCAATAACACTTTGCCCGACCCGGGAATCGAACCCAGGACCCCACGCTCAGCAGTCGCGCTTGCGACCACTAGACCAACGAGGCAGTCAGTAATTACATCAATATTCAATATTACGAAATAAAAGGACAAGTCGTGTCGGGCTATAGAACGTCAGTCTTGTTCAACGACTCGTAGCAAAGTGCGCTCCCCGCTCCAACCACCGACAATCAATATGGCAGACTTTGGTGGGGTGTCAATCTGTCATAGCGAAGTGTTGCCATTTTATTCCTCCGATTCCTAATATTATTATATTCAAATTGAAATTGTTTTTCATTCATATACAATTACAGGCGGTAATGAATAGTCGATTCTAATTACACGGTTACAAATATTGGTCCTATGGAGCTATACAAAAGATTACTAATTCATTACTTTCATTTCAGGTGCACACCTAATTATTGCTTAGGTTTTTATGTGTAATGCATCTATTTAATAATACAAGATTTTTTTTCTCTTTTTTCTGTCTATAGTTCCTATCGGGTTTACTTCATTACAATCTAAATTCGTAAATGAAATGAGATAACAAAAATTCAGAAGGCACGGCTATCATGATCGGACTCATGGCAATATACCCGAAATAATGCAAAATTTGAGGAAAAATCGAGAACAAATAAAAGAAAATGAGAGCAAACATGGTATTTACATAATGCATGTACTTATTTTTTTACCCTCTTCCTTAAGGTTCGTTCGGTATAACGGCTTCGGTATAATTATTTTTAGTAGTGTCATTAACGCAACGGTTTTTTGGAAGTTAAATTATGTAAACAAATGGCTGTTTACTCAATGTAAAATAAAATGATGCGTTTTTATTATTCACTAGCTTTTACCCGCGGCTTCCGGCGTTTTTTTTATACCAAGGGAACCGTGCATTTCTTTGAGATAAAAATATAGGTAGGCTTATACCGGCTGTCAATCTGTTACTACTTGAAAGAAGAACAAAGCAACAAACCATTTTTGCAGTGGGACATCCTGCATACATATAAGTAGCATATGTTACTTTCCGGCCCATCAACTATCTCTATGCAAAAAATCACGTCATTCCATCGCTCCATTGCTGCGTTAAAGTGGAACAAACCAACAAACACTTTCGCATTGGGACACCCTGTAAATAAGTAGCCTACTTTACTTTCCCGTCCATCAAGTAGGTAGGTATATCTATGCAAAAAATCACGAAAAAAACCAATAAATACACTTTTGCATTGGGAGATCCTGTATATGTACAAGTAGGTAGACTTTCCCGTCCATACTTTCCGCATAAATAACAAAACAAAAACAAAATTCAAATTCAAAATCCATCGTTCAAATCGTGAGTACATATAAAAATCCTATAGAAAAAGCACTTTCAGTTTTTCCCGAATTTTCCAATTTTCTTTCAAATTTTTCAAATTTTTCTTTCATACAAACCTTGTCCTGGTAATTATGACTACGAAAAAAACAGCTAAATCGGTCGAGCCGTTCTCTAGTGATGCTCCGTCATACATGTGGCAATTAATTGTTATATATACTATAGATGAAAACTTACTGAGAATACGTAACTACTTTACACTTTAAATACACAAGAAATTCTAAAAAAGTAAACGAAATACTAACTTAAGAGTACACCGATAATTAATTCATGGGTTCGCCAACCACCTTTGATTGATTTCAACCAACACTGATTATTACTATAATATCCATTTTCATAAAATTTACTTAATTATAGCTATAGAACCAATCTCTAATTGCACAGGTTTCAGTATCATATTAATCAATTTAAAGATATTTAATATATCTGAGGGCGCTTCCAACCAGAAACGGGATCTTCATAATTAATAATAATATTGCAGTAACATCCAATACTTGTTCTAGGCTTGTTCTGAGTAGATAAATATTTTATGTTTATTTTGTTGCGAAAATTAGTAAAATTGTTTATCTGACGCTGTTCGTAAAAAAAATAGACTGTCCCCGCACTGATCGTCTTTAGTAGCCCTAATTTTATTTATCTCTACTTTCTTTCCAAGGGCATATTTATGAAGATACTCATACCTGTTCACTAATCAACAATAATATAGATTACCTAGATTATCCTCATTCAATGTTCCCAATACCTTGTTTATCACAAAGTTATTTAAATCTTGCTTCCGGGAAATATATTAAGGCCTATGTACAGCACGTGTTTTGGCTGAAATGATGATGATCATGATGAATTTATTTGTAGAAGAGTTATTAAATAACCGTAGAATTAGTTAAATATTTTTAGATGACTAAGCACATTTTTTATTATTTGCTCTAGAAATATGACACGGTTACGTATCAACATCTTGTAGGTACGGTGGTAGTACTTCAACGGACGAGCTGCTTCACAAGGAGCTCTACTACTACTACACACAAAACAAATATAATATTAAATAATAATAATAATATTATATTCTACGAGGCACTTTCATTTTCAGTATAAAACAGTTAGCAGTTGCTTAACATCGGCTTTTAGAGCCGGCCTAGGCTCGAAACTTGCTAATGAAAAAGTTTTCACAATTTAACTACACGCCAACGTTCATAGTGCTCTAGAGTGCTTCACAGAACCTCGCAAAATGTTATGAATGGCTTTAATTAGGCAGGTCTAAATAAAATAGTGTTCTCTAGTGAACTCTAGTTAGTTTACATTGAAAATCTCATTTGCCACCCTTTTCAGTAGCTTGAGCTGCCTTTTCATTGCACCTTAACTTACACTCGGTTAAGTAATTCCTTCCATTGTGTCATGCAATTTAATATTTTAAAGGTATTAGGATGCGGTTGAACATCAGCGTTTTACACGAAACGACTGCCATCAGACCCCCGCGAATGGTGACTTGGGGTAAGCCGGGTCACGGGGTAAGTTCATTCAAATAGAGTTGACGCAGAGTGTGGTGACATTTTTAATTGCTGGTGGTTATAGTGTGTCACGTCAGTTTATCCTACATTTCACCTTAGTGGGCGTCGTGATACTGTGACGGCACTTTCTGCGGAAAATCCATTTTAACGAACTTACCCCGTGTCCCAACATACCCCAAGTCACTATACCTACTGGGTAATACAGACATTCGGAAGTTAGAGCTAGAGAATTTAAGGTTTCTGACCCGTAACGACTGCCACAGATATTTGTATGACAATCGGGACCGACAGCTTAACGTGCTCTCCGAGGTACGGAGGGGTCTCGAAGTACAACAAAACGCTCACCTATCCAGTCTGTGGATAGGTGAGCGTTCCGTGGCTGGGTTCATCTAAATATCTAGGGTAAATTCATTTATGCATACATAATAAGGCACACAATCAGCCCATTACTGTCCCACTGCGTCCAAGACGCTGGCCTAGTGCGGGTTGGCTAAAGAAAATAAAACCACTTGGCGGACTACACGTGCAGATTTCCTCGCGATGTTTTTCTTCACCGTTATTTAAAGCAGTACATTAGTGTTTTTATGTTTAGTCATTTTCTATCTTCAAACGATCAATTTGCTCGCCTGAAGAAATATCAAAAGAGAAAATTCCATGAAATTATTAGTATTCAGAAAAACATATAATCAGCGTCTCTGTTAATTAAATGTTTATTTCAGTAAAACATTAGATTGACAAAATAAAATCACAATTTTCATTAGGACTAATTAATAATTACTTACGATTCTACGCGAAATTACGTCATTGCAATTTGAATTCTGTGTCCTAAACAGTAAGATAATTTTATGATGTCGGTTCTAAATGTTGATGTGTATTGCGAATATGCGGCAGGCGCCAACGCCTCTTCCGCATTCTATTTGCAGTTGCAGCCGTCTATCAAACATTTTCACGTATCGAACTAAAATACCAACTAGCTCTATGCAGCTCATACAATAATTACTTTCCTTCAGTGTTTATTTTAAATTGAGACAAGAAAATGAGATTAAAAACGTATTAATGAATTATATATTTAACGGTTTATTTATGTTTCGACGACCTCTGTGGTCTAGTGGTTCGAGTGTCGGACTGCTGATAACGAGGTCGTGGGTTCGATTCCCACAGGACACAAATATTTGTGTGATGAACATACCAGGCCCCTCAGAAAGTATTGCGAAAAAAAGTTTTTATGTATGGGAGACTGGCCAGTTATAATGTTTTTCGAAAATATGATTATTTATAAGTAAAAATAAGTAAGTTCCAATTTCAAAATTTCCCTCCACATTTTTTGAGAGTTAATTCAAAGTATTGTGTCTCACTGAAATATGGATCTCCGCCGGGAACATTTTAGAGCTATGATTTTATACGATTTCAAGTGTCGCCTGAAACCGGATGAATCGTACGATAGACTTCAAATGGCATTCATGGATGAAGGCCCTTCCAAGGCAACCGTGTATCGTTGGTATAACGAATTCAAGCGCGGTCGACCAACTTTGGGGGATGACGAAAGAAGCGGTCGCCCTTTGACGGCTGTTACCGAAGAAAACGTGCTAGCAGTGAAAAATTTAATCCAAGACAATAGGCGAATTACATATCAGGAGATTCAACACATATTGAAGATTGGATCGGGAAGCGTTCACGAGATTCTACACAGCCATCTTCGCGTGAGGAGGATAGTATCACGCTGGGTGCCGCACAACCTCACCGATGCTCAGAAGCAGGCCCGGGTGGAATGGTGCCGTGATATGCTTAACAAATTTGAAGCAGGCTCGTCTCGGCGTGTTTACGACATCGTTACAGGTGATGAGTCCTGGATTTATCAATACGACCCAGAAACCAAGCGCCAGTCGACTGTTTGGGTGTTTCAAAATGAGCCAACGCCTACCAAAGTGAAGCGATCTAGAAGCGGGGGTAAGATTTTGATCGCTAGCTTTTTTAATTTGACTGGCCACTTGGTATCAATTCCCTTACGGGATCAAAGAAGCATTAATGCCGAATGGTATACTACCAAATGTTTGCCAGAAGTTTTCTCTGTTATAAGCAACAAGCGACCAAACACAGGGCTCCGCGGGCTACTGCTCCACTACGACAATGCACCTGCGCACACCGCACTCAAAACGAGGGACTTCCTGGACAGCACGCCAGTCAAACTCCTGGGTCACCCTCCTTACAGCCCTGATCTAGCACCGTGTGACTTCTTTTTATTCCCAAAAATAAAAAATCAGCTCAAAGGGATACAATTTTCGTCGCCGGAAGATCCGCTGGCTGCGTTCGAGCAGGCTGTAAACGAGGTGTCTGCGGCGGACTGGAAAAAGTGTTTTGAAAACTGGTTTAGGCGCATGAATCTTTGTATAGAGGCTGGTGGAAAGTACTTTGAAAAGATTTGATAAAAATATATGTACGTATAGAACAATTTTTTTTAGTTTCGCAAAACTTTCTGAGTGTCCCACGTAAGTGTTTGTGTTGGTCTGGTTGTGTTGCTTATGTATTATAAGTATGTATTTACAAAAAAAAAAAGTATATACGTATTATATCCATTGTCTAGTACCCATACCACAAGCTCTGCTTAGTTTGGGACTAGATGGTGCTGTGTAAAAATGTCCCAAAGATATTTATTTATTTATTTATTTATGTAACTGTTTACATTTTCCGGCGTTATGAGCACTTTTCTACGTTTGCAATGCATGATGAAATACAATTACCTATGTAATTTATTTAACTAGGTACATTTGTACTTAATTTTGTCTAGTCAGCAAGACAGTTGCAGCCGTCTATCAAATATTTCTACGTATCGAACTATAGTACCAACTGTAAGCTCATATGCAGCGTATGCAATCATTACATGTCCTCCAGTGTTTATTTTAAATTGAGACAAGAAAATAGAATCGTTGAGGTCGAGGAAGTTATTCACGTTGTACATCTTTTTGTGATGAAAAACGAATTTATGAATTCTATTTAACGGTTTATTTATGTAGCTGTTTACATTTTCCGATGTTCATAGCACTTTTTTACGTTTGCAATGCATGATGTTATATAATTATGTAATTTATTATACTACATTTATACGTAAGGTGCTGCTTTGGTTTTGGAACAGTCCCTTTCTAACAAACGGCAACTTGCACTTGTGAGAACAGAGCGCAATCGCGCTGTATTGTTTTTTTTTTATATTTGCACATTTCTCAGGGAATAAACATGAAAATTAAAATCGGTTACTTATACCAGGAACGAGAAATGTACAAGATGTCTGATTCACAAAAATAATAGGAAAAACTATTGGGATTTCCAAATGCCAAGCGAAATTGTGCAAAAACAGACCTTACTTTATAAAATAAATCTATAGAGCAAATTTTATTGAATAGTGTTTTCCCTACACCAGAATCCAGTAATATCGTATCCACAAATGAAAATATTTTCAATCTAAAATCCTAATTTTTTCCTTTAATCTTGTCTAGTCAGCAAGACAGTTATAGCCATGCAGCTGTCTATATTTCCACGTATCGAACCAAAATACTAACTGCTCATTAGTGCTCATGTGTAGTCTATGTAATAATTGCGTGTCCTCCAGTGTTTATATTAATCTAAATTGTGACAATAAAGTTACATTAAGGTCGAGAAAGTTATTAACGTAAATGTTTTTGAGATGAAAAACGAATTTATGAATTTTATTTATGTTTGCATTTTCCAACGTTATGAGCACTTCTGCGTTCAAGATGCGTATTGAAATATTTTTGTTTTGGAATTTATTTTGCTACAATTATACTCAGTCTTGAGTCTTGCCTAGTTAGCAAGCCTCAGCTGGAAGCCTACGTATTTGTTCTATGGTATAATTTGTAAGTTTTTCGGCAAAATAGTTCCAAATTATTGCAATCCTATAGGTTATAGGTACTGTTGTTGATGAACTGGGGCTACGGAATATCTGTAAAAGGTCCTAATTAGAAATTAGGTATGAGTAGGTGATTGTTCTATTTTCCAAAAACAGGAAATAAAAGAAAATGTATCAATTTTACCGACCCATTTTTCTAATTGTCAACAATTACTCCTCGATTCAATTAAGACGCTAAATCAGTATTGATTGTTTTTAAACAAAGGCAAAGAACTTAAGAAACAGTAGGCTAATTCATGTAGCTAAAGAATTGCAGTTGCAGTTAAGTTTCGATCAAAACAATGCTTTTCGTATACTCTTATCTACGGCGATCGCTGTCAGAAACGAATTGCAGCGTCACTGAAGCTTGATCGGCGCGTCATGAAATTACGTGAATTAGGGCTCTGACCATTCACCAATTTTCACTTATTTCAGTAAAATTATACTTAGAATAGAATAACAAAAACACGTGAAATTTGTGCCAACAAAATTTTATGCACGCCTCTAATAACTATGCATATCAGACAATGGTTACAGGCTAATTATTTTAGTACAAAGCAGCTTAACATGAGATTATCATAATAGTTAATAATAGTTGGGTGTAACTACTCGGTTTGTGTGGGGAGTGGTCCAGTGGGAACGCTGAATAATTGCATCCTGTAACATGAGTGTGTTCATACAACTCGCTGGAGGTAGATTAACTTCGGTTAACACGGTTTTGGCAAGAAATTACCTGGTTGTTTTATTATTTTTCGTTCGTAAATATGTAGAATCTTGTTTACATTTTCGTTTTTGTTTCCTTACTGAATTTACTGACCGATAATCTGAACAGATATCAAATACCTATAATATTTAGACTTGTTTAAATTTTAATTATACCAGGCCCCTCAGAAAGTATTGCGAAAAAAAGTTTTTATATATGGGAGACTGGCCAGTTATAATGTTTTTCGAAAATATGATTATTTATAAGTAAAAATAAGTAAGTTCCAATTTCAAAATTTCCCTCCACATTTTTTGCGAGTTAATTCAAAGTATTGTGTCTCACTGAAATATGGATCTGCGCCGGGAACATTTTAGAGCTATGATTTTATACGATTTCAAGTGTCGCCTGAAACCGGATGAATCGTACGATAGACTTCAAATGGCATTCATGGATGAAGGCCCTTCCAAGGCAACCGTGTATCGTTGGTATAACGAATTCAAGCGCGGTCGACCAACTTTGGGGGATGACGAAAGAAGCGGTCGCCCTTTGACGGCTGTTACCGAAGAAAACGTGCTAGCAGTGAAAAATTTAATCCAAGACAATAGGCGAATTACATATCAGGAGATTCAACACATATTGAAGATTGGATCGGGAAGCGTTCACGAGATTCTACACAGCCATCTTCGCGTGAGGAGGATAGTATCACGCTGGGTGCCGCACAACCTCACCGATGCTCAGAAGCAGGCCCGGGTGGAATGGTGCCGTGATATGCTTAACAAATTTGAAGCAGGCTCGTCTCGGCGTGTTTACGACATCGTTACAGGTGATGAGTCCTGGATTTATCAATACGACCCAGAAACCAAGCGCCAGTCGACTGTTTGGGTGTTTCAAAATGAGCCAACGCCTACCAAAGTGAAGCGATCTAGAAGCGGGGGTAAGATTTTGATCGCTAGCTTTTTTAATTTGACTGGCCACTTGGTATCAATTCCCTTACGGGATCAAAGAAGCATTAATGCCGAATGGTATACTACCAAATGTTTGCCAGAAGTTTTCTCTGTTATAAGCAACAAGCGACCAAACACAGGGCTCCGCGGGCTACTGCTCCACTACGACAATGCACCTGCGCACACCGCACTCAAAACGAGGGACTTCCTGGACAGCACGCCAGTCAAACTCCTGGGTCACCCTCCTTACAGCCCTGATCTAGCACCGTGTGACTTCTTTTTATTCCCAAAAATAAAAAATCAGCTCAAAGGGATACAATTTTCGTCGCCGGAAGATGCGCTGGCTGCGTTCGAGTAGGCTGTAAACGAGGTGTCTGCGGCGGACTGGAAAAAGTGTTTTGAAAACTGGTTTAGGCGCATGAATCTTTGTATAGAGGCTGGTGGAAAGTACTTTGAAAAGATTTGATAAAAATATATGTACGTATAGAACAATTTTTTTTAGTTTCGCAAAACTTTCTGAGTGTCCCACGTAATTTGATATTTTTTCATCGCTTGTGAGATATCGTAACGAATTTCAGAAGCAAAAGTTTTGTTTCACTACAAAACTAAATAATTTGTTAAAACAGTATTTTTACCCATGACGGAACGGAGAAGGTGTATGCGTTTAGGGTGAGAGGTTGTTTGTTTGTTTGTTTTCATACCACGTTTTTTAAAAGAAAGTGAGTTAACATTGCATTGTCATCCAGTTTTGAGCTATGTTAAAGTTTCAAGTGTCTAGTTCATCTGGAAGTTAGTTTAAAATCGATTGCAATATTTGTACCGAACAGACAGAAAAAAAAAAACTCGCCGAATACATAACCTCCTCCTTTTTTTGAAGTGGTTAAAAATTGAAAGCGATACAATAATAATTCGATGAAAAAGTTTTCTTATACCACGTTTTTATAACTAAAGTGAGTTAATATTACATTGTCATCCAGTGCTGAGCTATGTTTAAAGTTTCAAGTCTCTAGCTCATCGGGAAGATGGTTTAAAATCTATTGCAAAATTTGTACCGAACAGACAGACAAGACTGAAAACGTGGTAAAAAGTAAAACATCACCTGCACACACACATAACAGAGAGTGCTCCATACAGTTCTCGATAGTGTATGTAGTCCACCAACCCACAGTAGGCCCGTGTGGTAGACTAACGCCTGAAATCTTTTCATTCTAAGAAGAGGCCTGCACCCAGCAGTGGGACAGTAATGATGATGCTCATCTTATTCTCATCAAAATATCTTATTATTTTTCTTTGGGTGCTTATTCTCTCTTCTATATGAATGCTTTGCTCTTACCTACATTTCAAAACCTAATGAAAACATGTAAAGTTCGATAAAAAATAAATTAGGAGCAACTTGTTCGTATTTATAGTCCATCCACTAAAATAGTGGCAGTACACCCAAATGGGATGCAGGAATTTAATGTCTTATAAAGTTGAGAAAAAAAAGGAGTGGCAGTTTTTTTATTAAATAGAATAAATAATTATTTATTTCACTCACGTAATTCCATCGGGTATGCCCGAATAATTTCGGACCCATTGTCACCAAATTTTCAATAGAGACGGAGGTTGGAAACTGCCACCTGCCAAATACCTGTCAGGCTCTCAGGTTTTCATCAGACAGCCATGTCCAGTTGAGCCTGGAGTGTGACACGGTCAGCAGTGTGTGTACCGGTGATAATCCACCTGAAAACTCGGAGACAACGAGCGACGAAGATGCACGACCGCGTCCAAGTCTGGACGATTCATTATCACGAGCGTAGCGCTACACATGGCGTGCTGTCTTCCGCAGTTCGGTCCGCGATATCGCGAGTCCGAAACTAGTCGGGCACACCCAATGGAATTACGTGAGTGAAACCGTTTGTATAATTAATTATGAATTTAACTAAGACTTTTTTATTTATTTTTTATTATTATTTAATGAGTTTATGTTTACACCTTTAGAAATGTTTTTGTTATGTATACCACTGAACAAATAAATAAATAAATAACTCACCATAGTTATTATATTAAAATAAGAATAAAATTAATATGGATAACTACATGAAATTAAACACTATCCTTCATCACCTGAATTGTTCTCGGAATCATAGGGCGCCACTATTTGAGCGGATGGACTTTATATTGTAAAGAGATAACTAAGGGGAATGGCTTGTTGCGGTGTTGCTTGGCTATAGCCACCAGCCCCTCGTTATTTATGGAGCGTTGTGGTTTTTATATCCAGGCTACTGCATGATGCAGAGCTTGTAGTGGGTTTCATTAACAATCTTCTTGGTAATATTGGTTGATATTTAGTCGCAATACAGATAATCTTTTTAAGGTTATAAGTTGGCAATCATTAGAAGGTGTTGTGACAATATTCAAATATATTGGATTGATTGAGAATTGAACTAATTTCTTCCTAATACAGCGTTATGTTATTATTTTTAGTTTGATTAACGGTAGAGATAAATGCAACAATTGGTGGCTACTAGTTATAAAATCATTTTAATTAGGTTCAATTTTATTTGATTTTTATATTTTCGACCATATGAAATTAATCCAATACGCATCACACTCTCCTTAGTCAAATAAATAAATAATAAATGAATATTTTTGGAACATTTTTTACACAGCACCATCTAGTCCCAAACTAAGCAGAGCTTGTACTATGGGCACTAGGCAATGGATATAATACTTATATACTTTTTTTTTTGTGAATACATACTTATATATACACACAGACCAACACAAACACTTATTTTCATCACACAAATATTTGTGTTCTGTGGGAATCGAACCCATGACCTCGAACCACTAGACCACAGACGTCGTATATCAGGAGACTATTTATTTACATAAACGCACGTCAAAACGTGTGAATCGTATTCAAGAGAAATTCATTCTCAACTGGTGAATAACAGAACATCGGGAAGAAACTTCGTAATTCAGTGTGGTGTGGTGACATAATGAATTTGAGCACTTGCCACAAAAGAGCTTATGGCTCCCACACTACTTTAAAGCCCCCATTTGTTGGGGATTTTACAATAATGCTTAAGTAAGAAAACGTTGCTGATACACGTTGTATAATATAGTTATTACATCATAAAGAAGGCTAATTTCACTCTACAGATATTAATAAACTTTTGATGCCCAAACTCATAGGATAGATTCTATTAATCATTTCATTACAATAACTCAGTAAATTTCAATGCACACTCACTTCATGAATGATGAATGCGAGAGACTAGTATTTAATTCCCTTCAAAATTGTGTGTTCTCCAAACGATATTGAAATCTGTCCGGCAACAGAACTAAGCGGGAGTTTCTAACTTTTTGTTAAATTTATTCAGTTATTTGAATAATAGAATAAATAAAATAAATATCTTTGGAACATTTTTACACAGCACCATCTAGTCCCAAACTAAGCAGAGCTTGTGCTATGGGTACTAGACAATGGATATAATAATTATATACTTTTTTTTGTAAATACATACTTATAATACATAAGAAACACCCAGACCAACACAAACACTTATGTTCATCACACAAATATTTGTGTCATGTGGGAATCGAACCCACGACCTCGTGATCAGCAGTCCGACCCTCGAACCACTAGACCACAGACGTCGGCAGAATATTACCGTTTATTTATTTATTTATTAAATTCTTTGGTTGTACATACACCAAACGAAAATAAAGACCGTAGGCCGTTCTTCTGGCAACCAAACCATCGAATCAAATCGTCGAGAATCGTGTTTAGTTATCTATCTACCTAGTTAGTGGTTACCAGAGACATGACATTTACCGTTGGTAGCGGTAAATGTCATGTGGTGGTTACTCTGTGGGAATTAAGCAGAATTTATGAGACAACGTGTAACAGAATAAACGCAAGTCCTCAGACTACTTACCTGTGTACACAAATAAACATTTTGATTTGATTTGATTTGATTTGATACTCAATCAGAATATTATATATAGTATGTATTTACAAAAAAAATAGTATATATGTATTATATCCATTGTCTAGTACCCATAGCACAAGCTCTGCTTAGTTTGGGACTAGATGGTGTTGTGTAAAAATGTCCCAAAAATATTTATTTATTTATTTATTTATTATTATGAATATTATTTGGTATTATGTATTTTTTTTTCTTCATAATCACAAAATTACATGATTTTTAGGCACCACTAGTTCGTTGCTAGATACCTGCAGATTGCCGTTCAGGGGTTACCTGACACACTGAAACCCATTTCGCTGGTCTTTTTGGACCTCAAGGAGCTACACAGGATCCGCTGATGTACTTAATTATACTTGGTATCATAAATTAATTTTGAAAAAAAATATAGTGTAAAATGTAAATAATTGATGTAACACATCAATTATTTACATTGGCATTTTTTTTTAAATAATTTATTGTAATTTATCTTAAATGAATGAATTGAATTGAATTGAAAATAAAAATTATACCAATCGATTCTCCTATTTTATTCTGAACAAACTGCTTTTAGGAGTTAGGTTTATTCCTTTACATGTTGAAAACCGACCTAAAAAACGTGGCTGGGGGGGACTGGATGCGGAAGGCAGAGGACCGAGCGTTGTGGCGCAACTTGGGAGAGGCCTATGTCCAGCAGTGGACTGCGATAGGCTGAGTTGATTGATTGATTGATGTTGAAAACAGAGGAGTAGGTACAATACTCTTTTTATTAACACGCTCGACCTGTGGCTATATTGTGGTTATAATGTTATTGGTTGATTATGATTATGGTCGTACCGGTTTTTTCTTCCTCGTCGTTGCCTCACTACTGAAGATCGCAACCACATATGACGCGTCCTTTCTTTTTTTCTTTCTGCTTTTTTTCCGCTGTGTGAACCGCTCGCGTCTGACCATCTTGCCGGTACTCTACCTTGAGTGCGCTTTAGAACTCGTATCGGTTATTTCAGCCGGTAACGATAACGGGAACTGGTTCAAATTTGGCTTGCAAGATTTGACCTAAACCAACTAACAAACATTGCATGTTAAAGAAAAGCTTGTAAAAATTGTGATGTATATCGTTGCAGATCGCACGACCCTCCCTATTCCCCGCCAGATCTCTGAGAGGATATTCCACTATTCGATTCATTAGAACGCACTACCAGTAGACATCGTCAAAGGAAGATAGCACCTACCTAACTACATACGTAAGTACCACGTAGTTTAGAACATTTCAATCGCGTTTTGCATAGGTACTGAGTGAACACAGATCCAATCTACCAACGTCCATTGACGTCACGTTTGCTAAGAATATACGGTTCAAGTGATTGGGACCTTTTTTTTTTTTTTTTTCGAATGGGCTCTCGCAGGTGGGACCGAAGTCCCATTTCTGCTTAACCGGACTTAGTTGGCGGAGAGTCCCATGTGGGACTCCATTCGCCGAAGGTTTTTTCCCTACATACTTACAAACTAGATGCGCGCGGCATCAATACCGCGCGCAAGCGGGCGCCCCCCGAGGGGGGGGCTCGAACCTCGCTGGGGCATTGCAGGGGGACCCCGCAGTTCCTATGTCCCCCTAGCAGCCGTTGCTGCATCGAATTGGTTTCCTCGAAAGTAGCGGACTTTCGGTCCCTATCGGGTGACGTGCTAAACGCCGTGAAGCGGCAAGCCTCGGCGGCGAGGCTAAGACCTACCTAGAAAACCTAACCAGTGGCTACGCAATAGCCTGCTCCTAGGAACTACTCTAGAGCATAGGGCCGGTCTCGCGTGACTAGATTATCTCCGGTTGCTTACACCGTGAGGGCGTCCCCAGGGGGGAGCTCGGACCTCGACTCAGGGTGCAGCAGGGGGACCCCGCCACTGATCCCCCCAGCAGCCGGTGCTGCGTCGGCATGTGTTTCTGTTTCTCGAGAGTCGGACTCTCGGATTCTGTGTGTGTGTCGCGTCGGTCCTCGCCGGCGGGGACGATATTTTGGACGACGGCGTCGGAGTGTGCTTGTACTTTTATCTGACTCCTGGAGGAGTGTAATAGCGTCATCGGGCTCAAGTGATTGGGACCGCTAAGCCATGACCTTAAGTAGTGTTCACGTACGCGATTTATTTTAGTCGTACAACAGTTTCTTCTGTAGTTGATCCATTATCCAAAAAAATCATGTCAGATTACCTACAGATAATGATTTGTCGTTATTCCTGAGATATTGAGTGAACTCGTTTCTCATTCCATATTCATCACTGTTACAGTTCACACTTTTAATCAAATCGGTATTCTGATACGGTTTAGCAGTTTACGGCGAAAAAACTTTTTTTCGGGCGGGATTTAGAAATTGTACGGTAAATTAATTTTTTTTATATATATATCTGTAAAGACGTCTTAGTCTTAGTCTTCCTGCGACCACAAACGCTGCAAAGCTTTCGAAACGTCAGGAAAACCATTTTAAATAATATACGCGATGTAATCCGGTTAAAAGAGCCTCCACGAGTGACGATATTTAATTGATCGTCCGGCGTACCCTGGGCAGTCAGCGCCACTACCAACCTGCTGAGTGGCTAATCTTTTTCCTACGGCATGAGCTTATCATCTTTAAGTAGCTCGTGTCGACACTATAGAAGAAGAATCCGGTTAAACTTGTTTTATTAAAATGTGATCGCGAAAACCTAAGAAATTAATAAGAAAAAAAAAAGTACCTAAACAAAATAAGGAAGACATGACTGAATCTAATTAGATCATGTATTTCCTTAGGCTTTGTAAAAGTCTGGGACTTGGTGAAACTTCAGGCATAGCAGGCATTCCTAGCCGGCTCGTTCGGCCGGAATGAACGCGAGCCTTGGGAGCCGAGTTCCTAGCAGCCATTCTCAAGATATAAGTCTCGAAATGAAATCGTTCCTAGCAAAAAGACATTCCTCCTAGTTATTTCGTGTGGCAAGAAATTTATTGGTGTAGTTTTAATTTTGTGTGTTCCGTAGTTCTTAGTTTATTTGCTGACTATGGGCTATGATAATATCTTTATTTACCGGCTTGATGGCTGAATAATACAAGTTTGAAAGATCACATGAACCTGACAACTTAAGAATGGGTGTAACACACACACAACATGTACGTAACATCAATAAAAATATACAACAAAATACCGAATGACATAAAAATGGAAGAAAATGCTAAAAGATTTAATAAGCGCCTCAAAGAACTACTAATCGCAAAATGCTATTATACACTGAATGAGTTTTTTGATGATGAGTTTATAACGTGATTCCTTTGTTTTGAAGAAATTTGTTATTTAATTTTTAATGTTTTTTTTTGACATTTTGATATAATTTATTATTCAAAGAATTATTGTTTAATTATCAACTACTTTATAATTTTATCTATCTGGAGACATTTATTTAAATTTTAATTTGTGACATCATTTATTTTAAAATAATTAATTAATTAGACTTACAGTTTATTATAATTAGGACATAGAATGAATTGCTATTTTATTTAATGATTTATATTAATGTATGCATTGTATTATATTAATGTACTATTCGAATTGTATTAAATTGTTGTGCCCGACAGGGTCCATGTGGACTTGTAATATTATTAAGACCTTGTAAAAACACATGTAAATGCAATAAAGAATTTAATTTAACGCTTCATGAAAACATCGATCGCTATAACCAAACGTTCTTTTCAGAATTTAGGTTAACTTCCTTTCTAAAAGATGATCATATTGATGAGCACCGAGTGCCCAGTAGTCATTGACCTTTTTGTTAGAACTAAGCTACTCATAGTAATCTAAATATATAATTTTGATTTCTATGAAGCTACTTGGCGAGTTAAAAAAAGAGCTTGAATATTGTGTTTATTTTTTCATGTAAAAGACATAACATCAGTGAAGTTCTAACAATGCGGAAGTCAAAAAATTATTCCGCATTGTGGTGTTCGTTACACAAATAAAAAAGGTATGAAATTATTTTAACCAACACTTCATCATCATCATCATCATTTCAGCCGAAAGACGTCCACTGCTGGACATAGGTCTCCCCCAAGTATCGCCACACCAACACTTAACTAAATGTTTTTGAAAAACATAATTTAAATCTACTTTTCGAAATAATAAAAAAATTTGACATGCTCACAATCCTTTTCATATGTAATGTTTTCATTAACTCTGCCTATCGCAGTTCACTGCTGGGCATAGGTCTCTCCTAAGTTGCGCCACAACACTAAGTCCTCTGCCTTCCGCATCCTGTCCCCCCAGCCACCTTCTTTAGGTCATCGGTCCACCAAGCGAGGGGGGTGCCCTACGCTGCGTTTGCCGATTCGCGGTCTCCACTCAAGGACTCGTCTGCTCCAGCGGCCATCAGTCCTTCGACAGACATGACCAGCCCACTCCCACTTCAGCTTACTGATCCAATAACAAGCTATGTCGGTTACTCAGGTTCTTCTCCGGTCTCGTTACGGACTTTACCTTTCAAAGAAACTTCAAGCATAGCTTGCTCCATAGCTCGCGAAGGGACTTTGAATTTGTGGACTAGCCCAAATGTCAGTGTCTACGTCTCGGCACCGTAAGTCATGACAGGCAGGATGCACTGGTTGAAGACATTTTTCTTCAAATTTTGCGATACAGGCGACGAGAAGACTCTGCGAAGTATGCCAAATGCCCAATTGGATTCTTCCGTCGGCTTCTTTCTCGGTAATGTTTATGTTTTGGATGCGATTATTATCCAAATGTCAACCACCAAAAAATTACTTCCACACTGTCAGAACTTCACTGGCATCGTGATACGTTCCAAGCTTGAGAGGAATTCTATAATGATGCAAAATAAATTCCCTGTAATGACCCTAACTATACATGTTTGCAAGAGAATGAAAGACGACCAGCATATTGATTAGTTCCACTAATTTATTTACGGAATTCTAAATGGACGAGACAAAACGACCACGGAGCAAAATCCCATAAGTTTCGTACGAGGTAGGTTTATTGGACGAAAGCCTTCGATAAATTGAACAAATGAGTGCTGAGTCAGTAGACAGGGGGTATATTCTCAAACCGTAACACAAAATCGGATACGTTGCTATTGAGGCCAATATAGCCCTGTAATGTTTTCTGTGAATCTCGTGAATAAATAAGAAATCTGTTGTCATTATTATGCTGTTATTGTTGTATGTTTATTGGTGTAGTTTTTCCTGTTGAGTTGGAACTTTGACGCGTGTTTCCAAATTAAAAGAACTTGAAAACTGGGTACCTAGATTTATTAGGGATTGCTTTTTGACCTCGACACATAATATTACAAGATACTATTCATGAACGAGAAAGGATGTAAATAAAGTACCCTAGAAATATGAAGCTCGTAGAAGACGACCAAATAATAATAAAATTATTATTACTAAAAGAAGCATAATTTTATAAATATCACTCTGTTTTCGTCTGTAAAGACTCCTCTTTACCTCTAGAACACAGCAGCCATACAGTTGTTTATGTTAAAAGATAGCACGTATCCAAAAGCTCAAGGGAAGAAAAAAGAGGCACCGGCTGGTACCCGTGATCACCTCATGCATTATGTCGTTGATACAAAAACGGACCCTGGCACAAAGCCAAGCTGACGCCCAGCTAAAATTGAATTTCTACTTGTTTTCTCGTGTATCGTGAACTTTTATCACTTTCATGGTAAAAAAAACTCACTCTCTCTTACTCTAGTGATACGTGATATGATAATGATAAGTGGGCATCGCCAGGGGGAAGAGGGGGGGGGGCAGCTGCCCCCCCCGCCCCTAGAGAATCGAACCTAGAAGATTTTAATAAAACCAAAGAGGGTCATACAAGAAACCTCTAAAAACTTGCATACGTTCCTGCTCTATCTTCAAAATAGTAATACATACCAGAGTCAAACTTGGTCATTTTGTAATGCATACTATGTAGTTTAGCAACAAAATAATAAAAAAAGGGTAAACATAGACATGCTTTTGTGGTGGTACCTACGTAAGAAAGAGATGCAAAATTCATATTACACTCACATGTGTTGATGTCTTTTGATGAACTCTCGTAAATTAAATCAGTTTCGATATCGGTCGAAGGGTGGTACGGAACCCTTACTGCATGAGTTCGACTCGCACTTGGCTGGTTTTTTTTCTCATCCGTGTATACTTGTAAACCTTTAGTGCAGCAAACTTCATTCTCTTAGTTTCTTGCTCAGCAAAACAACATCTTCACAAAAGAAAAAAATTTCATCACATTAAACCTTTAAAAAATTCAATGGCGCACTAAATGCCTGTAACTCGTTTCATGTCGCAACGTTAAGAATAACCTCCGACCATGCCTGCGACTCCTGCGAGTTCGCTAGCCTCCTCACGTTTGCCGAGAAATTACCGACTTGCCTCCTCAGCATACGCCGCATTACTATCTCGAAGGCTCAGAACTATCGGCCTCATTTCAGCTCGATTGTCGACTGAATCCACATTTTTATTCCAAACTATACATTGGCCGTGGATTCACCCGCGAATAATTCGGCTTGTCACAGAAAGACTCATAGCGCATCCCACGGGAACTGATAATTTTCCTGGGATAAAAAGTAGCCTATATTTTAATCCGGGTTATGGTAGGCCATAACAGAATAGATAGTCAGATAGATCGGTGTGGCTTTTATCCAATTCCTTGTAGCCGTTTTAGCGTGATTGAGTAACAAACTCTGATCTGATATTGAGATCCGTGTGGTGCTGGACATAAAGAATTGCACCACCCTATCTCTGCTCATGGGTGTCGTAAAACGTGACTAAGGGATTCATCAGAGGATGAGCAGCGGCGTTCTCTGAGTATTTAACCAACCAACTGTGATCACCAACCCGCCTGCCAAGCGTGGCGATTATGGCATATCCCCCCAACATGTTTGGGGGAGGCCTATGTCCAGCAGTAGCAGTCTTTCGGCTGAAATGATGAGTAACAAACATCCAAATATCCAAACATGTCACAAACTTTCACATTTATATAGTAGGACCACAGATAATATAATACGTAGGACTTAAGAAATCTTTCTTGTTATTTAAACGGCTATAGAGTTTTTAAGTTGCTGAAGTCCATACATTTTCTTACAATAAATAACGGAAGCTTGCTTAGTAGTTCTTGAGATCAGAACTTGGTGGTTAATCTTACAACTTTTACGGCATTTCATAAACAGTGTTCATCCTTTGAGTTTAAAAATGTCCACTAAAATAAGTGACGATTAACATCGCAGCTAATTCGAAATGAGATGGAAATATATTATCTTTCTCATTTTTCCAGGAAGAGAAAATCCTCACATAATTAATCTTTGTCGTGCACAGATCGAGATTTCGCTTCCACCTCGAGCCTTTTCCTAAGTATGTTGGTGTCGGCATCCAGTCTAGCCAGATTCGTCTGAAAATCAGTATTTTACACAGAGCGACTGCCATCAGATCCCTGCAACCCAGTAACTAGGTAATACCGACACCCTAAGGTTATAATACCAGTTGTCAGAGTTTCGGGCTTCTGACTACCCGTTACAACTGCCATAGATATTAGTATAACAACCAGGACCAACAGCTTAACATACTTTCCGAGGCACAGAGGGGTCTCGATGTATAATGGAATGGTCACCCATCCAAGGACTGACCGGGGCTAGGACAGCTTAACCTCGCAGATCTTGCAAAACACGTGGTTACAACTTAGCTACGAACCCCTCGTGTAAAGATCGAGATTATCTCACTTTTTTTTCATTTTTTTCGATTGGACTCTCGCCGAAAAGTAATTCTTATAACAATTCTTCAATAAATCTCGCTAACAAATCACGTCACTTATAAACATCAGTGTGCTAAATAGAATTGAATTCTAAAACGACGCCAGTTCAAAATTATCAAGCGATGTAGAACCTTAAACGGTTTACCCAACCTATATAAACGGAATAGTTAAGGCAACGTACTAGGCTATCAATGGGCCATAAGTCGTCAAATATAGAAGCAGCCTATAAAAGTGCAATCGTTTTGCCTTATTAGAAGTAGATGTATAGGACAATTGCGGCACAATTACTATTGTTATGGCATTTTTACCAGTGTAAGTTGACCTCTAGCTTTAAGCATATTGTCTCCTAATAAATCAGGTTACCGTATGAAGCGGGGGCGGGCGCAGGTCAACATCGTTGGCACCTATATTACAACACGGAAATAGAAGACATAAAACATAACGGGAAACGGCTTATCCATTTAATGTTACCAAAATTGTAGTAAAGTGGGTAAGTGTTAACTTAAAACTTCTTGTGATTGTATTTAACTGTGTTGCCAGAGTCTTAACTTATTCATAACAAGAAACAATAAATTATATCTGTATTTGGTTATTGTAAACTAATTTCTAAAATATATGTACGCTAGATTAAAAAATATGCGTAATTTTTGCAGATAACGTTGTTCAAAATATAAAAATATGTTACTTATATATTTTTTTATTTTTTTTAACACATTTACGCATACGAAGCGAAATCTAAAGATTTAAATTGTGGAAAGAAAAAATCGCTCACGAGCAGGATTCAAACCTGCGACTCCTGGCTCAGTACGCCAGTGTTTTAGCAACTAAGCTACCGTACGACTCTGGTAACATAATTAAACACAGTGTAAAAGTGAACACTGCTCGTGGTATCGATTATAACTTCCACTTTAAGTTAGACGAGTCGGTTAAGGAACACTGTGTCTTAATGAGATGTCGCTGACGTTACCCAGACGTACCAAGTGGAAGTTAAATCCGATACCACGAGCAATGTTCACGGTAGCTTAGTGGCTAAAGCACTGGCGTACTAAGCCAGGAGTTGCAGGTTCGAATCCTGCTCGTGAGCGGTTTTTTCTTTCCACAATTTAAATCTTTATGTTTCTTATATTTTCAATTTTCAGTCGATAACGAATATCAAGTCTTCATGTTTTCATTACCGTTTCCTAGAATCAATTTAATTGGATTCAAAAACAAAGTGATAAGAAAATGGTTTATTTGAAAGCAATCTAATTAATTCACCTTTTAGAAGCTGTAAGTATTGGATTCCCAAAATATTAATTTACAAATGTTTAGTCAATAATTTTCAAATCTTCTTCTTCCATCGTGTCGACATGAGCTACATAATGATAACAGCTCATGCCGTGGGGAAAAGATTGGCCAGTCAGCAGGTTGGTAGCGGGGCTGACTGCCCAGGGTGCGCCGGACGATCAATTAAATATCGTCACTCGTGGAGGCTCTTTTAATGTACGATGCATTGAAAGTGAAATGAAAGTGAGTCTGTATTTTCAAATACAGACTCACTTTCATCTCTCGGTGGTTTCACTCTACTACAATACGGATCATCATTTACCTACATGTGAATCTTTTTTTCAGTAGGAAATTCTCAGAAGCAGCCCGGAGTCTGGATTTGTGCCCGGTTGATGGCAATAGACTAGCCCTCTATTACATGGGACTTATATAACTTACATAACTGGCGAAATGTGGGTGTACACTTACGTACGTACACCTCTGACTGGCCTTCGGGAAATACAGGTGTGATTTTATGTATGTGTCTTTGTGGTACTTGTGAATATTTAACATCAACCACAATCAACCAACCAACCACCACACCGCGCAACCAGCTCATGATCAAGCTTGAAACTAATCGGGCACACCCGATGGAATTACGTTAGTGAAACCGTTTATACAATTAATATTTAACATTTTGAATTTTGAGCAGAGTTTCCATCTAAATAAGTTTGAAGCGTTCGAAACTAAAAGCAGAACCTTCTATTTTATTCCACATAATTTAATGTCTCTTCCATATTCTCTACATGTAGGTATGTCCGACCACTTGTGTTCATATTAACAATGCACCGTCCTACACGGCTAAGCTCAACTACCGACGCTAAGCACACTACTTCGCCCTGCTTATACATTATTACTTGATAATGTTATCTCTTGGCATTTTAAGTGAAAGCATGAAGGGTCGCCTTATGTTTACGTGATTTATAACCCTTCTCCATAATAATATCATAATATGCGTAAGTGTAAGTTTAAAGGACACCATTGCCCTCTACTCTCATTTATACATATAGGAATTAAATAAATACTTTTAAACACTTTCAAATAGTAAAAATAGTAATAGTAGTAAATTATGTACGAAACGTACCTACTTTTACACCGTACCTACCCACGATCGGTTCCCATTCTTCTAGTCCATCCAAAGGTTGTCTGAAAGAGATTGCCTTGTGCGATAAGACCGCCCATTGTACTTCCTTAATCTTTCTGTAAACTTTTGTCTTTGTTTTCGCTTGATGTAATGTACAACAAAGAATATAAAAAATAAATAAATAAAAAATATTGACGAAGTGCTGCGAGCAATCATAGTGAAGTCAACAAAAACCGTGCTTCTCCTTGCTGTACAAAACAAACCAGCGCTCACGCACTCACATGCACCTGAAGGATGTTTCTTTCGCTATGCTTACTGGACGGTGCCGCGACATGTGTACTGAGAGCGGTGAGCGCGGTTTGAGGTGCATGTGTGTGCGCGCTGGTTTGTACAAGGGGGAGTACGGTTTTGTTGGCTTCACTATGACTGTCCGCAGCACTTCGTCTATATTTTTTATTATTGCACAAATTAAAATAGTGATGATCGAAAACGTTCAGTTAGGCCTAAAATTAAAACTTCACAGAAACATCATAAAAGCCTAGCACGCAAAAAAAATTGCCACCATATTTCAAAGGTTTTATTCTATTTCGTCCTTCTCAAAATTTGTCTTAGTGGTGATTAAGGTATAGTCTAGATACGATACGAGTATTGAACTATATTTACGGGACTTGTCGCGCACAATAAAATCAAAACATAACAAACATTTTGACTAACCTGGACGTTTCGGCCAAGTTGCATTGGCCGTGGTCACGAGCAGACTATGTGGTCAAAATATACTCGTATACGATACGAGTATATTTTCTAAATCTAATAAAGAAGGGTACATCTTATTTTGAGTTAAAAATAATCCGGGTTTCAATTCAGCAATATTTTCAGACCAAATTATTCTGGAAACATAGTAGGTTGTAGGTACAATGGTTTTAATATCACAAACACAAACGCGCAGATTGAAAGTTGGTGAGGCGAGTTGTAATATCCGGTAGGAGCTAACTTTGGTGTTAGATATGATTTTACTATTTTCTGTAGCATTATTTTTACATTTTAACTTTTCATATTTTACTGTGTGCGGACTTTACATACGTGTACTTTAGGGTTTTTTTCATTGATAAAAAGTAATGTACATGTAGGTACCTAGCTATGTCCTTCTCAAGGTACCTAAAAATTTCCTCCTGTCAGATATAATTAAAATGTATTAGGCCGTTTCCCTTGAAAAACTTCTTTCTCTTATTGTTACCAGGTAATATCATTTGATATAGGTACAGTTTAACAAAGCAACTAGTATACAGGGTCGCAGGGTGAGATTTCTCAGCAAATTATTATAGAACGATTTGATTTGATTAGGGTATATAAATACAGTTTAACTTTGTCAGTTATTAAAATTATATTTCACTCGAAAACATCCATAATCTTCTGAAAAAACTCCATTTATATTTGGCGACCTTGGATACTAATTGCTTTGTTAGACTGTACTTGGCGTCAAAGTAACACTTAGTACGTTATATATATTAAGTAATAATACTAAAGTTACATTTAACGGTAATACCAGTGTTAAAATCTATCTTGGTACCGAAATATTTCAATAATGTACTAGCGTTTGCCCCCATCTTTGCACACATTTGCTTAGAAATTGCACAAAAATGTGTAATACCTCTTCTCTCAAGCTATGATATCATCTCTTTTGGTATGCGGATTTTAGATTAAAAGAGGAAGTCACTTTAAAATGTGTTTAATATTTTTTGCGAACAAAAATGACCACAAATGTATCCATTGATACCAATGTACCAATTAAGGTGCTTTCTATGCATTTGTTACAATAATTATTATACTCTAAAAAAGTTCTTCATATAACAGGGTTATTAAATCAGCTATTAAACTTGTTTTATTATAATGTGTAGTGATCGCGAAAACCTAAAAAAACTATTATTAAATCAGCTTATGTAATTCCTAATACACTAGGAGAGGCCCGTGCCCAGCAGTGGGACAATAATAGGCTGGTTATATGGTGAAAATGTGATTAAAAATCATTTCATCAATAAAAAAAATAAACAACGTGTTACTTGACATATAACAAAAGTATTACATAAAAAACCGGCCAAGTGCGAGTCGGACTCGCGCATTAAGGGTTCCGTCCCTCTCAACGACCTGATACCCCATAAAAACTGATTTAATTAACGAAAGTTTATCAAAAGACATCAACGTACAGTGCGCGAAATTTGAATTTTTGCATGTCTTTCTTACGCAGGTATCACCACATATGTCTATGTTTGTCTTATTTTTAGTATTTGTTGCTAAACTACATGATATGCACTATAATCTAACCACGTTTGACGCTGGCATATATTACTGTTTTGAAGATAGAGCAGGAACAAAAACGTTGAAAAAAATGCATGTTTTTTGAGGTTTCTTGTATGGGGACCCCCTTTGGTTTTAGACTTTTTTTTGTTTTTAATATTTGTTGTGATACACCTCATAGCAACACATATTCTGAGAACATAGATACAGCCCTGTGACAGACAGACGGACGGACGGACGGACAGCGTAGCGAGAGTAATAGGGTCCCGTTTGGCACCCTTTGGGTACGGAACCCTAAAAACGTTCTTTTTAGGGTTCCGAAGTCCTACAAGGAACCCTTATAGTTTCGTCATGTCCGTCCGTCCGTCTGTCCGTCTGTCCGTCTGTCCGTCTGTCCTAATCCTTTACAGCTTAATAACTTCTACAATTATAAACATAAGTAAATGAAAATTTGTTAAAAAATAGTCTACATATAGATCTCAATTTTAAAAGAATAAAAAATCGTTTTTACGTATTTTAGGGGTGGCGTCCATACATGTGAAATGGGGATACAATTTTTTTTTTCGCTGTACTCCCTCGTGTGGGGTATCATTGAATAGGTCTACTAAAATGAAGGTAATGTTTCATACACCACTTTTTTATCAGGTGTACCATCTGCGAAATATAGCCCGCCAAAGTGGCTTGCAATGTGTCCCCCCCTGCCATTTCTAAACTATCCAACGTAGAAACTTATAATCTTCCACATTTATAGACCTTTGTGAAAACTCTCTTTTAAAATTATTTCGAGTATAATGTGATTATAATTTTTTGAGTTATAGAGAAAAAACTGAAAAATACTTAAAACGTCCTAGTTCAAAGGTCATTGACCTTAGAGAAAAATGGTTATAGCAAATAATGCTCTTTTAGCTACTTTCTATTTGAAAAAATCACAAAAAGAAACTTTGCATGAAACACTTCTTAAATTTGGCTTCTTGAATTTATCGCTAGATGGCGCTACTAACAACACGCTCTGAGTCGCGAATGCTGCCGATTATTGCAAAAACTAAAATAGCCATGATTAATATTCGATTTAATTCGTTTGTAATTACACCTACTTAAGGAACCCTATAATACTGAGCATGGCCCGACATGCTCTTGGCCGGTTTTAAGTGTAACAGCACATAAAACAAAAAACGCTTTTTAAGTACCTACAAAAAAAAAGAAGTCCAAAGCCAGAACTGTTTACCTTAATGCTCGGAACATATTTTAGAGGTTGAAGACTCTAGCTAGAGCCTCGGAGTTGGATAATATTGGATTCAATATTCAATGTATTGTACGTAAAAGTATCTCTCTACATTACCTACGTTACCAGATTTATTCCAATGCCTATCTTTATACACACAATCTTCGATAAAACGAAATATACAAAATAAATCCTCATTGTTTGAGTGACATATTCTCATTTCTGTATATCTAAACTGTCTACTACAACAATAGTAAGTACTTCTATGACCACTAACAAAGACCTGCGACCACTGGTATTGAATCATGTGTTTGTTTGGAGTTGAGTCAGCAAAGAGGGGCAGGGGAGGTCAAGTAAGATTGGCGAGTGGCATTTCTTTATTTTCGTAGTTCGGAGTACCTAGTTAGGAGCTTGGGACGAGAACTTCCTACGCACTGTTCCGTAACCTTATTTGCCCATTATAGTTTGTCGAACCCAAACAAGCACTAGTAGTGAACGCCCAAACATAGCTTCATATCGTATTGTGATATGCAATTATCATTTCGGTTTACTTTTATCGAATTCATTATTCATGTTTCGTTCACAATGCCGCCTTTGTCCTACTTCGATGGTTTTTGGGTTCCCTAAAATACGGTATTATGTTCTTAATGTTTTTCCTTTTTTATTTACAGGTTGAAGGTTGGAGGGTTGTGTGGATTTCAGAGGAAAGTAATTATATTTCAACAAGGAATTTCCGTCACGGTTGGCACGTATTTTCGAGTAAAAATCTATTTCGACCATTCACGAAATTTTTCTCTTATATGGTGAAGATATCTTCCTGGATTTTGTTTACTATTTTGTTGACTCTGCAATAACATCAAAGAGCTTGTAGGTACCGTGAAATAATAACCAATGGTAGAAACCGCTGTCACTGGATATAGCTAGGATATCAACTCAGCCTATCGCAGGTTGCATTTAAACCAATAAAATATTTAAAAACTCAGTTTGATCATTATAGTCAAATTCAGTACATCGGCGGATGATGAATAGGTATTTAAGGTCTAGAAAATTAAGTTGAGTTTCCGTGCATCAGGTACCTAACCGTTGCAAGACATTCTTCATATTCTCCGCTTCTTATTGGAGAACTTACAGTAAGTAAATCTAAAAGCATGTAATTTTGTGATTTAGAAAAAAAAATGTACTGATGGTAATTTTTTTAGGGTTTGAGGTTTTATCACTATACATAAAATAACGTTGTACTTTTAAGTAACTTGATCGTAACTGCTTGACGTAAAACCGAATTTTGTTGCTTCAACTAACTCTATTTTCCCCTTTTCTCTACTTAACATTCATAGTATTAGCATCGAAAAACAAACAATACAATAACTGCGAACATGATCTTTTATTTGCATGTCGGTGCCAATAAAAAGTAAAGGAAAACTAGGGACCCACTATACGCAGTTTTGAACGTTAAAACTATAACAATATACGCAGGTAAGAGTTTATCCATAGATGAGAAAAGTACATATACTTATAGGTACTGAGTTAGGTATCTTTCTAACATTTTCTCTTTAAGGGCTAGCTATCTTGTCTATCGTTTTAAGTAACATATTTGAACCTTAGAGTATTAAGACATAGAGTGATAGTTTCATTCAAAGTTCCGCTTAAAGTTGAATCACAAAAAACCTGAATTGGCTTCACTCCGCGTGTGACTACTGCGGTTCTTAGCCTAACTATTCTAAGATTTGAACCTTTTATGGGAACAACAATCAGCAATTCTATAGCTATGATTATTTAAATGGCACTTATGTATGCCTACGTACACTGAAAATGGTAGGTATTATTCGCGTGATTATTATAATTATTACACAAAGTTAAAGGAAATTAAATATAGGATGAATATCATTGGTTATCTTTTTGTATGAATAATGAATGAATTTTTTATTAAGAACAGTCTGTAATGACGTAATTAGAATTCGTAGTCAGCCAACCGTGTCTTAAATCTATTACTATGTTACTTTATGGCTATGATTAACATCCTATTATACACGAAATAAAATTTATCACTTAATCATTATTCTCAGAAATCAGAATAGATTGACGGAGAACGGATTACTCATTTTATTCGTGGACCTGGGAGTACTATAATTGTTACAAGTATTTTTTATTCAACGCTAAGTCAACCGAAGATTCCTTGACCAACACTAGCGATTGGTCATTGATGGTTTTCGTGTCAATGTAATGTAACAATTTTTTTGACATATAACGGGTCGAAAATGGAAAACGGCTGATTTTATAATTTCCTCCATTTTTAACATTTTTTGCGTTGAAAACAGTAAAAAAAAATATAACGTTATGCATTTTGAAATAAAATTTGTTGGTTTTTTGAAAAAGAAACTTTTGTCATGCATAAGTTTTTTCTTACCTGTTCGTTTTTCAAATGCATATATTTTATTTCAACCTGTTTTTCTTAGCAAAGGAAAACATTTAATTTGTTTCTAATCAAAAAGCTGTTATAAAAAGTGGTTCGTTGATTCAATGCCCACCGCTACATCACACACGGGGAATAGACTACACCCGCGTATGGATTCGGCTTATAACTGAAGAAGTTATAGCGCATCCCTCGGGAGTTGTAAGAATATTCTATCTTCTATCTATCTATCTAGTTGAACTATGTTTACGGGACTTGCCGCGCACAATTAAATCAAAATATAACAAACATTTTGACTAACCTCGACGTTTCGGTCAAGTTGCATTGGCCGTGGTCACGAGCAGACTTGCGCGACAAGTCCCGTAAACATAGTTCAATATGAGTGAAATTCGCGAGAGTTTAAAATCTTCTATCTATCTAGTTGTTTATTTTCCCGGGATAAAAAGTAGCCTATATTTTAATCCGGGTTATTTGAATATACTTAACACAGAGTCCTTTGGAATTGCTTGAAACATTTGTTGTGGAAAGAGAAAAGAAATACAATTATACAAACAGGATTTTTATGATATTTACACAAAGCTGGCATAATTACATTAGAACACTTAATAAGTTGCGAACTAAATCCGTACGTTTTCAGGAGGCTTATGTAAGTAATTTAGGCCAGAAAGTCCAACATAGTAGGTACAGTAATCCGGAAATTTCGTTAAGTCGGAGAGGAAGCGTCAATATTTCAAAAACTTTTGAACAAAAACCTCGACCGGTTTATCCTTTTTTATGTTTTCTCTCTTTATGGGTTGTTTGTTGATCCAAAGGTCAAATGTTATAGACTTTAGTCTTATTTTTTATGGCAATATAAACGCTTCACGATTAATACTTATATGATAATAGGATTTCCTGTGTCTCAAATACCATTAGTTAAAACTCACAGACCAGTAAACCTCAAGACGCCACATAAACAAAGTTTTGCATGAGAACACACTCGTAAAATGTTGGCGGGGACCGGAGGGCGGACGGCGCGTTATGATTGGTCGGCTCAAATGTTCGATGCTATGATTGGTGCCGCTCGCTGATGGAGTGACGTCCTGATTTGTGGCTGGGCGTAAGATATGCAGTGCTACTGCATATGCTTTGTGATCGGGGTTATCCCGCTAATAGGCGTCTAGAGGCTTACCGGTCTGTGTTAAAACTACACAAACGTGTTGTTGACCATGCGAAAAAAATTTGCAACAGGAAGATAGGATACAGTGGGATTTGTAGCCGTCTGTTATTGAAGCATTAAAATAATGCAATGCAAGAGTGACGATATTTAATTGATCGTTCGGCGCACCCTGGGCAGTCAGCCCCACTACCAACCCGCTGACTGGCAAATCTTTTCCCCACGGCATGAGCTATTATCATTATGTAGCTCATGTCGACACGATAGAAGAGAGAAGATTAAAATAGTCGTTAGTTTCCAATCATCATCGAACATGGAAACCTATATAAAAGAATACAGACATATTAGGTACTTTCCAGTATCCTTTTTCATTTCATCTACGAAATTTATTTTTGTTATGTGCTTTTTAAAGTCGGTATCAGTAAGCAAGTTGATTTAACATTCTGAAATTGTTAGAACCCTCTGAAGTCTCTATCTGAAGTGTTCACATGGGAGGTACAGTCAAGCGCATATCGATGGCAAAACCAGTACAAACAGAGCCTGTTTTGTATACAATTTAGATACTAAGTCAGTTTTGCTTATATTGGTTTTTACCACTGCAACCCTTCTCTGCTCGCACACTTGTTATTTTTAAACTTTATGGCTTCGGCTTGAGTGGTACCCAAGGTACTTCATTTATTACTTTTAAAGATTCCGGGCTATGTGAAGTGCTTGTTACTATAATATTGTTAGCCCTTATAAATTATGCTATGAATGGGTTCATCTTAATAGTTTAACCGATTTAGATTTGAACCATGTATATCGTTTAGAAGTGAGCTCTTGGAGCTTTGCAACATATAGGTCCCAAGTCCGCTACGTAGACACGTGTGATGTGTTTATTATAATTTTTCGTTGTGTGCACAATGTTAATGTTATGTTATAATTATAAAATAAAAAAATACCGTACTCAATAATAAAAATAACTAGTCAATACAATCAATAACATTATTAATATAAGTATAATAAATTCTCAAGAAGTTTGCTACATTTGTAGGAACAACCTGTATCAACACAAATCCCTCCAATACTTTGTTTTTAAAGACGGCTCGCGCAGTCACCGGTGTTCGTTCGCTCCTTCATAATGTAGCTAAATATTATCTGGTATCTACCCTCATTGTACTTATTTAATATCTTTCCTTGTTAACTCTATTTTTGTTTTCCTGTTTGATAGTCGATGATACTGATGTACGGTAAAACTCTAATGAGTTTATGTTTTAATCTTTATACTGTTTTTGTTATGTATACCACTGAACTAATAAATAAATAATTATATAGTAAAAAAAACATTGAACAAAAACCACTAACACAACACAGAGCTCTAGGTTCTTTAATTAGCTTTAGCAATACTACTGGGTTCCCAGGGCTTTTCCGTAGAAAATATTTAATTGAACTGCGGTCCATGAATGATACCGATATATAAACCTGTGATGCGTCATTGCGATTCATATTACCTACATAGCTTACGACATTCTAAAATGTCGCTCAAATTTTCCAAATGTCTGTTTTAAAATAAGTCCATTCATGCAAAACAAATATTGACAAAGTTTTGGCTCTACTCCACAGAGACAGCAAAAAATATTTTTTCCGGGTTAGTAAATTAGGCGTCTGAATCAACAGTCACTCGCAGAACTGTACACAGTAGCGGATTGGCCCAAGCATCCACTTAATCTCCCTAAGCTTAACTTGTTAATTTAACCCAACTTGTTTTACATAACTCCTCCCACGAATTGCTGAAGGGACTCTGAAGGCTGGGAGCGGTTACGGCCCCTTTATAGTTTCGAAGCAGCTAGCTTAGCCTTTCAGAATTAGCTCAAATTAGTGAACCAAATGACCAGACCGAGCAGGAACTTCCGTACGTAGCCCGCGTTTTCCTTCTGGTTGACAGGAAGATGTGTACCACAAAATTAACGTGACCAATACTGAAAATTTTCCTGAGGAAAAATTCACTGCTGCAGCGCTCGAGTTCTCTTATCAACAAGCTGCTTTCAGCGAGCAATGTATGGTGTCCGTCTCGATTATCTCAGTATAAATGATTACGCGGCTCTTGAGACCTTTCGTAGTAGAAGTGTAACTACGTTGTCTACACTGTCTACAGTCTACGTAACGTAAGTCAGTATGGCGGCAACGCTGCGAGTGTAGATACGTGTTGTACGTACCACGACGCTCTGATGCGATGTTTTTCGCGCCGATTTCGAATTACAGTTGTATATGTTGAATGTTCCTTTAATGTGTTTTAGTTGAACATGTTGCACTGATATCTGGGAGTTTGTGTAAAAAGTGGTTCAGTGAAGTTTTAATTTTCAAATTCTGAAAAAAACTGAGAACTAATTGTAAATTAGCATTTAATATTGCTAGAGATTTTCCTTGATTGCTAGGTAAGTCACAAATGGATGAGAATTTTAGATCTGTTTTAATTATAGCACCTGGACAACTTATACACAAAAAAATATGCTGCACCTGCTTCCAACGAATATTAATAAAAAATGAAAGAAAAAACTGCTAATAATAACAACAGCCGTTATATAGATAATGTCGAAAATAAATATTTACAAAACCGTAAAAAATCATTAACACTTTCATCTCGAATTTGGAAAGCCATAAAATTGGAGAGCAGCTATAAAAAGTCGCTTATCTATGTAACATTTTTAAGTCGTAAAAACGTATATCTATATTTAAGTAAAAACTTCTGAAGGGCAAACTCTTCGTGTAACCAAATGTGTCTTTAGAATCTACACATGTAACGCAACATTAATTTCTACTATAAATTAATTTCAAGCTCCCCGAATCTCGGGACAGATGCGTGAATGTTTCTAAATCTGAGCAAAAACTCGTTATCTATAAAAACACTTGAGTTTGGTTTGTAATCGTGCACATTTCAAGGCGGCCTTGTGCGTCCGAATGTATTAAGTCACCGAGTTACAAAGTGACTCATGTACCAGCCTTAAATGGAAATCGCATACTCTTAGCTTATTTATCTAGTTGTTAAGATGCTAATTTGATGGAAACGCACGTATTATATTAATAGAATAGATGCAAGAATATGCAATTGACAGTATACAGGGTCATCGCAATGTTTATCCCTCAACAAACGCCTTATTATGCTACTTCAAAAAAGAAATAGGTTCTCAATTCGACTGTATGTTTTTGTATGTTTGATACGCGATATCTCCGTCAAATGTGGACCGATTTAAAAAAAAGTTATTTTGTTTGAGCGGATATGCTCTCGAGATGGTCTCAATTTGGTCAAGATCTTATGATGGTCTTCGGAGATAACGAAGGGAACTCTTCAATGGATAACATAAAATCACCCAAGATTTCAGAAATCGGTTGGCTATGTATTTTTTGTCACTCAAAATAGAAAAATAAAATAAACTTAAAAAAAGTAAAAATCGACTTCGATAATAATAAAATAATTTGTGTGAAACAGTTTATGAAATCGGTGCCAATTTTTTCTTAAATAAAACCAAATCAAAGACTCTAAACTGTTTCACACAAATTATTTTATTATATTTGAAGTCGGTTTTTACTCTTTTTAAGTTTTTTTTTTTAAATTTGTTCTTCTAGTTCTCATCTCATAGAGAGATTCTATGTTTCTTAGAGAGATTTTATCCATCGATGTCTATTCACGACTGTATTAGTTCGATTCCCAACTCAGGCAAGATTTATTAATAATCGGTGAATGCAGAATCTCTTATTTTTTTTATTTTTATAAAGTCTATGTGTTTCCTATTTTCAATATATAAAGTACTTTTCCTCTATAAAGCATTGCGATGGCGTAGGACACTCTGTATAAACAAATTATGTATGTCACTCAATGCCGTTTGTGTTGTGTTTATTTTTTATCGCTGTGACGTAAGGTCGGGTTACAAGTATGACATTGTTTACAATCACGACGCTATTCTCATTGCATATTTTCAATACATAGTCTCATTTTACCAACTTTTAGTCGGTTTTAGTTCTAATACAGCTAATTAAATTAATATTTATGTGCGATTGTGTGATTTGAAGTAGGTACCTATCAGTGGCGAAGGGTCCATATAACACGATTCCCAACGGCTTCCCTTTAGGAATTGCTTAAATACAGATCAAAGACTAATATATATGCTAATTTATTGGTCTAAAGTACAAAAAAAAACTATATTGTGAAATTAAATTAAATGTTGTTAAATTGTTTTATTTTTATTTTATCAACGTCTCATCTTAGCTGTTTTAGGATTTTTAGGTACCTACGGCTTCCCTTCTGAAAATATTCACCCTTCGCCACTCGATATTGTTCCGTGTGGTGCCGGACGTAAAGAATTGCTCCACCCTATATCTTCTCATGAGTGTCGTAAAAGGCGACTAAGGGATTTACCAGAGTATGAGCAGCAGCGTTCTCTGAGTATTTAACTAACCGACTGCGATCGACAACCCGCCTGCCAAGCGTGTCGATTATGGCATATCCCCCCCTTTTTGGGGGTGGCTTATGTCCAGCAGTGGACGTCTTTTGGCTGAAATGATGAATGATGATGATGATGACCTGTACATATAGCTTATTAATTTGAAGTTTTTTTTGGGCCTCACAAGATGATCCTACGTTACTACTACTACTACATATTCATATTATTTATTTGCATTCCACAATGTAAATTAGGTGGTAAACATAATGGCTTAATAGCTAGTCACAATTATGGACCCTGTAGGGCACAGCAAAATTCAAATTCTGTAATATAATGCTGCTAATTTAAGGTAATTATTGTTAGTCCTCCAATAATTAATAAATAAGCGTAGGTACAGATTCACTTAAAGGCTGTAAAAGTTAAGGGTCATCCCTTCTCTGAATTGATAACTTTAATTATAATCCTCCGTTAGTCATCGTTATTATTATTATTATCTGTATACAACGTGTTATTGAAATAACTTAAAACCTCTTACAAAAAAAGTAAACGTTGCTCATACTGATGAGTACAATGAGGGGTCATTTTAGGAGGGATTATTTTATTAGAGGTTTTCAGTTATTTCAATAACACGTTGTTTCAATAAATAATAAATATTTTTCGGACATTTTACGCATCATCATCTAGTCCCAAACTAAGTAAAGCTTGTACTATGGGTACTAGACAATGGATATAATACTTAGATACTTTTTTTTTGTTAATACATACCTACTTATAATAGATAAGGAAACCCAGACCAACACAAAAACTCATTTCAAATAATTTTTTGTGTCCTGTGGGAATCGAATCCACGACCTCGTGATCAGCAGTCCGACACTCGAACCACTCTACCACAGAGTTCGTCAAATAGGCAAATAAAAAACGGTTCAGTACTATTTTCTCCTCTGTTTGTCTACCGATTGTTTTTTGTTTAGTTGCTATTGAAGTGCGTTAGTTTTATCAATAAAAATAATTGAAAATCGTTTTTTTTTATATATTTCATTAAAAAAAACATAAATTACTTTCGAATTTTGACTATTGAGCGACCTCTCGTAATTTTATTATAAACTGTCTATATTTTACTGACAACCCTGTGTAACTATTCATAATTCAGTCCGAGGTCGTGGTCCACCAGCTCAGTTCAACTGGGTGAACCACGGGCAAGTTTTCTTGCTTCTCTCGTAATTCGTAACTATCAATCAACACGTATTCAGTTATTTCAGTGACTGGTGGCTGAAATACCTGCGTGTCATGTAAAGTCAGCATTATGTATGCGTGACCGTTGCACTTCGCACCGGATCGATCGACAGAGTCAGGAAAACTGGTGTACCTAAAACAGACGTACAATCCTGTGTACAATCATAAGTATCAACGCGTATTTAGTTATTTAAGTGGCCAGTGGCTGAAATACACCTACTTGTCATGTACAGTGAGCATTATCAAAGTGTCCACAGTGACCATTGCACTTCTGACCGCATCGATCGGTCAGCCAGGAAAACTGGAGCAAAATAAGCGTAAAATACTGGAATATCGTAAAATAACCACATTGTTTTCGGAAATCTTAGTGGAGTCAGAATTGACGATTAAAATATAAAAAAACCGGCAAATGCGAGTTGGACTCGCGCAGTAAGGGTTCCGTACCTCTCAACCACCTGATACCCCATAAAAACTGATTTAATTGACGAGAGTTTATCAAAAGACATCAACGTACAGTGCGCGAAATATGATTTTTGCATGTCTTTCTTACGCAGGTACCACCGCATATGTCTATGTTTGTCTTATTTTTAGCTAAACTACATAGTATGCACTATTTTCTGACTAAGTTTGAAGCTGGTATATATTACCGTTTTGGAGATAGAGCAGGAACAAAAACGTTGAAAAAAATGCATGTTTTTTGAGGTTTCTTGTATGGGGACCCCCTTTGGTTTTAGACTTTTTTTTGTTTTTAGTATTTGTTGTGATACACCTCATAGCAACACAATTTCTGAGAAAATTTCAACCGGTTACCTATTACCGTTCAAAAGATACAGCCCTGTGACAGACAGACGGACGGACGGACGGACGGACGGACGGACGGACGGACGGACGGACGGAAAGACGGACGGACAGCGTAGCGAGAGTAATAGGGTCCCGTTTGTCACCCTTCGGGTACGGAACCCTAAAAATGTATTAATCTATTAAAAAGAACTTAACCTTCAATTTCTGGAAGGTAGATAAATGCAAACATAATATCAGCCGGACGTAATTTCAATTTTCATGTTTCATGATTATTAGTAGGTATTTTAGAAAGCCAATTTAACTGACCATATTTCAGAAAGTAAGGGTAAGTACCTATATTTTACATTAACAAATCAAATCAGTTTATTGTGAGCACAGGTCAAAACACAGATGGTAAAAATATTAAGGTTTCATTTAAACTAATGTCCTCCAATGTCCTGCCTATTCGGCATACAATAATATTATTATAGGATATAAATCAAGCTAACAAATGTATTGTCAATTTGTAAACGGAATGAAAGAGCCTAGATCTCACGACACAGGGTATCCTAGTGTGAGGTCTAGGCGCTCAACCCAAGTTTTTGTAACCTTTATACAATAAATTATTCTTATTCTTATTTCATATAAACATAACTCATTCACTCAAAAATGTTAAACAAACATTAGATTGGTTTCAGTCCAGAAACTGAAACTTATTATTTGATCTTACCTATCAAATGAGCGTGAAAAAAACAAACGATACATTTTGATTTTCTTTCAAACCAAGATCTACGTTGAAAATTATTTGTTTACTTGTATTCCCATACGGGATAAACAGAGACATCTATCACGGCTTCTGGGTCAAAAATATATTTATGACAGCACTCCTTCAACGAAGATTCTGTTTTTTTTATGACATTTCGTATAGAGGTTAACGCAATTCTGTTTTTTATTTAGAAATATTTTAGCGGTAGCAATGTTTGGCAAAATAGAATTATATAATGTTAAGGAAAATGCCACGTGGTAGTCTAGTTTTAACACCACAACCAAATATAATAAAATTCATAGAATTAGTTTAAAGCGCTTTCTTTTAGAGCTCTTTCATATTTTTTTAAATAACACAGACATATAATTATGTACTTGTACTACTCGTACAGATTAAGAATGGGATTGAAAATGGCGGTACCTACTTCTATTGTTCTATATGCCTTTCGCTCACACAATACCGTGCAGGTGAGCGAGAGGAAAATAATTATATTTCAGTTCCATTCATTGTCTGCGCGAGTAGTAATAATCAACATAAGGCATTTACCTATAGCCCCTTAGCGCAAAAATATAACATAACATAACATCACGCCTGTATTTCCCCGAAGGCGTAGGCAGAGGTGTACATTACACCCACATTTCGCCAGTTATGTTATAAGTCCCATGTAATAGAGGGCGAGCCTATTGCCACAAATCCAGACTCCGGGCTGCTACTGAGAATTTCCTAATGAAAAAACCCAATAACACTTTGCCCGACCCAGGAATCGAACCCAGGACCCCACGCTCAGCAGTCGCGCTTGCGACCACTAGACCAACGAAGCAGCGAAAATATAATATGGTCATACTTCAAATCTGTTATTTTGTCGAACTTACATAACCAGCCCATTACTGTCCCACTGCTGGGCACGGGCCTCTTCTCAGTACGAGAAGGCTAAGGCCTTAATCCACCACGCTGGCCTAGTGCGGGTTGGCGGACTACACACACCATCGAGAACTGTATGGAGCACTCTCAGGTGTGCAGGTTTCCTTACGATGTTTTCCTTCACCGCAAGTGATAATCGAATATAAATCCGCACATGAATTCGAAAAGTCAGAGGTGCGGCCCGGGATCAAACTCGCACCCTCCTGCATGGAAGGCAAGCGTTCAACCACTAGGCTATCACTGCTTTTGTCGAACTTAACCTCAACATAATAAATACTAAAAAAATGCGATTAGCTGGTATCCGTCTAAAAAACTATAAGTTATACGGAAAGAGCATTTTATTCTCGTTCAAATACACTAGGTTTGGTTGTGCGACATTGAATTTTGATGGGTAGACTTCGTAGTCATACTTAAGAGCTCATTGTACTTTTTTATTGAAAATCTGTATAGAAGATAAAGTGAAAGTGGCGATGCTTGGGGTCCGCCCTTTTTATTCGTCCATGCGTATAAACGGGTCGGTTATGTAAAAGTATAAAAAAAAAGGAAATGCACTAATTAGGTAACATTTATATAACAATGTTTACACAGACACAAGTGTTCCCCCCACCCCTTTTAGGGGAGGCCTATGTCCAGCAGTGGACGTCTTTCGACTGAAATGATGATGTAACAAAGAAATACGTACTTATTTCATAAAATGTAAGTTTCAGATTCTTCATACGTTACGACATTCAGTTTTTAAACTATTTTCATCGGAGAGTAGTTCAAATCACATCAAATTGAAAATCCACTTTTCCGGTTGGTAACTCCAATAGAATTTTATATCAGTTCACGTTTTACAAGTACCTAGTTACAAAATAGGTATATGAAATGGCTTGGCACAATTACCATACAAAAAAATGGTTTCCACTATTGTTAATTAAGTAAAAAAAAAAAATATAAATATAGCCAAATGGTGGAAAAAATACATAATAAATTCACACGGTTTTTGTATTATAAGCAGTGCGGCGTTTATCCTTTCTACCCGTTGATGTATCCGAGTCTGTTCGTCATAGGCATGGTCGGGTACAGCAGGCTGGCGGTGAGGAGAGACGTTGCAGTGGTTAAGTATGTGGTTAGAGTGCTGCGTGGTTCCGTACACCACCCAGAGGCACTGGAGGCGCTGCAGCTGT
Source organism: Asteroscopus sphinx (assembly GCA_949699075.1). Taxonomy (NCBI): domain Eukaryota; kingdom Metazoa; phylum Arthropoda; class Insecta; order Lepidoptera; family Noctuidae; genus Asteroscopus; species Asteroscopus sphinx. The sequence goes on from OX453007.1 coordinate 24,282,904, forward strand.
GCGCGCCCACAGGGTATGTGGGTGCTCGCCGCCGCCCCGCGCTGCTCAGCGTGGCGCCGGCTAGGACTAACCTCCTCAAGTTTGCCCCCTTGTCACGCGCCGCACGTTTGATTAATAAAATTATAGTTGATGAAGATGTTGATATATTTTTTGATAGTTTGCCCAAGTTCATGGGAGTAGTACAGAGGTGTATAGAAAAAGGAATAGTACTGTAAACTGTTAAGTATTATAATTGTAACTTTTTGTGTTATGTTTTGTAACATCCCCTTGGAATGAATTATGTTATGGTGTTACAAAAATTGCGAATAAATAAATAAATAAAATAAATAAATAAATAAGTTAACTTTAAGATTAAATTCTTGGAATGTATGTAAACATATACCTATAAACACCAAAACGAAATTATTTAACTTTCTGTTTTAACTTTAAGGCTAGCTATGTATTTTGAACCTCATTACTTGGCACTAAATCCTCTTTTAGAATGATAAATGAAGGTTAGTCGAAGGCTCGGTTCCTACAACATTTTACTGAACATTCTTATCGGTAGTGTAATTATAAAGTAACCTTATTCGTACTTATCGCTTACAATATTGAACACTAATTAATTAAGCAACATTTGGTTAAAGATACGATCGTAGTTAAAGAATGTTACAACCTAAAAAAAAAAATCCGTATGCAGCGGCAGCACACATACATATAAACTAGTTAAAAGTAAGTAACTTATTTACTTTAAGTTACTTTCGCGTCCTAATTGGTACACTTTATGTACACACACGACGGCATTTTTGTTTTTATTTTATCACCGGTCACGCTCGTGCCTTGCTTGACGCAGACTAGTAGCAAAACGTCCCAATTAGGACGTTTTCGAGTCTTCAGATTGCGTGCGCAACCACATATCGTTACTTTTAAATATTATTGGTAAATAACAAGTTTTAAAATTTACGATTTCTAAGGCGGTAATTTTTGTTTTTGTTTTGTTTGTGTTTTTTTTCAGCAAATCTTTTTCATTGTATAACTTAAATAATTCCCATCGAAAAAAACCATCTTGTTTAACAGCTGTATAACAATAACATTGTGTTTTAGAACATACACGTTACACGTCCGTGTGTACAACTACGACAGCCAATTTGTTTTTTCTATGAAATCTACATATACATATAACGTGTTATTGAAATAACTGAAAATCTCATAAGGGTCATTGTACTAATCAGTATGAGCACGAACAACTTTTACTATGGGACCAACCCTGAAATTTCGAAAAAGAAAATAAGCTGTTCCCTACATTTTGTCGATCTATGTGAACACAAATGTACCAAACAGCAGATTTTTTTTAGCGATTTCTGTGTTGGTCCCATTGTAAAAGTTGTTCATACTGATGAGTACAATGACCCCTTAAGAGGTTTTCAGTTATTTCAATAACACGTATTATCGTCTCTAGGTCAGTTATTCATCAACTCTTTTTACGGTCTTACAAATATGATTACGAAAGTATGGATGTTTGTTAGTGTGTCCTTCAATCACGCTGAAACGGCTAAACGGATTGGGATGTAATTTGCCAAACCAGATAACTTCGAGTGTACTTTACCTGTACAGTTAGTTGTTACTTTTATTACAATAATTTTCAAAATACCTACTTACACATTTTAACCTAATGATGAAGCTTCTAAATTCTTCTGAAATTCTACATAGTTTCCTTGCACAAGGCTATTTATTCTGCTGTAATAATAAATGTAGTTTTATTAAATTCACTGTTATAATATCATTAACTAGTTATTACTGTGTACCTACTGGGATGAGCTGAGAAAATGACAATGTTATAAGTTGGAATTTGTATAGACAAAGTTTTGGTTGATAAAAAATGTTATCCTTATTTTATTTTATCTGTTTATAGTATAGGATGGCAAAACGAGCTAAAAGCCCACCTGATGTTAAGCGGTTACCTTTGCCCATAACAACTTCAATACCACATAGGCTGTTGCCTAGATGATACCGCAAGTCGGTTCGCCAAACTGAGACATGATGATGGAAAGTTTCATGTGATTGTAATTTCACCGGCACCCGTACCCTTCAGACCGAAACACAGCAATGCAAGCATCACTGTTTGGCGGAGAAGTAGGTACGGTGGTAGTACTTCCCCGGACGAGCTCTTTCCCAAAGGAGCTCTACTGCTACTAAATAATGTAAATAATAAGTTTTATTTATTAAAAAAATTGCCTGCGAATTATATATATATGTATAATTTCGCCAAGTAAAAACAAAAGTGTTTTTTGAATTAGGCCAACAAAGTCGCTATATCGTCTCCAAAGCCAGAAGCTTTACAAATAAAATCTTTTACAATTGGGTCAGATCTTGTCAAGGGGCTTCGGAGCGCTTTGCGTACGAATTTCTCTGATTGCGCTATCCTTTTATTAAATGTAACGTAGTATCACCACATATATCCTGACAAGAACCCTTACTGAGCACTGCAAGCTGAATAAACACCTTCACAGGATGGGCCTCAGTGATACCACAGTTTGCAGGTTTTGTCGCGAAAAGGATGAGACACCCATCCATATCCTATGCGAGTGTGATGCAGTGCACCACATTAGAAGCCAGCATCTTGGAGACTACGTCATCTCAACGCAGGAGATCAAATCCTCCTCCCCCAAAGTCATAGTCGACTTCATGATTGACTTGCAGCTTGGGGAAGTGCTGTAACGCTGCAAGAGGCATCACAATAGATTTTACCAGGTTACAGTGGCTTAGGGGACGTTCAAGACCCCTACCTCTTTCCTCAAAGTAATCAGCATATAGCCCAGACATAGTTCTCTTTGTATGTCAACCACAGCAAAAATCTAACTGTAATATTTTCATACATAAATCTCGACTACACTTTGAATTGGCTAAAACTTTTCCATTCGCTAGTACTTCTATTCTGCTACTTTACTCCCATATTTCGTATTCGTTGAGAGCTCCTCTATGAAAATAACAAGGGTGCGACAAATCTTGAAAAAACATTTATGGAAAAGGCAAAATAATGAATAGAAAATAATGCTATTTTAACAGTTACTGTTGTCAAAATATAAATTACGTTGTCTCGGTTCCATTCATAGCTTTTGTTAACATGACTACTGACTGAGCAAACAACAAAGAAAATAGTCTACAATAGTATTTTTACGCAAAGTTATTATTAATTTGTTTTATAGTCTAACTAATCCAAAGCCTCGAAACAATGCCTATTTATTTTAATCAAGACCGGAGATAGTAATTTCGTATGGGCTTGTGACGTAACGGGTATAACAAAAGACGAGCTTATCCAAGACTTTGGCACACGCCAGTCATGACCTGAATCACTTTACCTAACAACTTATACGCCCATTAAAAAGTTTAGGCCTTTGTAAACTCGAAGTTTAAAGGTAAACTTGCTCTGTGGGCGAGTTAGTGCGTCTTCTGAAAACAAAATAACAGTTCTGCTTTGCTTTGCTGCTTTATAGTAGTGCTTTTACTGCAACCCCCTCGCCCTTCGCTAGACATAGGATTATGTAAGGCTTTTTAATAGAAGAAAGAAAGAAAAACTTTTATTTGGCACAGAACACAGGACAGCACAACAATAACATTAATAAAAATACTAAAGTTAATTATAGGTAAGTAAAATATGAAGTTGCTGCCGGGCATGCCCATGCCAAAAGGGTCACCAACTCAGCATGTGCTGGCGTGGAACATCCAGCGCTGATTTTCAGTTAATAAACATATCAATAACTAGCTGTGTTCGAGGCTTCGGCCGCGCACTGAAATAAAATATAATTATATAGCCTTTGTTACTTCTGTATAAAGAAAGCATGAAAGAAATAAAAATTGTTTATTGTCCCGGTGAAGTACATTAAAGTAAGTAAAGTAGCTTTCTAATGGTGAAAGAATAATTAAAATCAGTTCAATATTTTTAGAGTTTATCAATTGCAAACTAAAAATCTTTCCTCTTTATAATATTGTTAGTATAGACTTTAACATAATGCTATAACTATAACACTTATAACTATAACACTTTTTATTTTTCAAGTGACTGCAACCCTGTCAACGGTTCGCAACCCCCTGGGGGGTCCCACATGTTGAAAAGCACTGCTTTAGGGAACAGATGAACAACCGCCCTGGTTCAAGGCCGATACCACTGAACTATAAATAAATACTCCTACCTGCACTGGAAGCGACATAAAGATGCTGCTACTGTTTTCACAACATGTGTGTCAGGAAATGTGTGTGTGTGCTCGTAAACAATTGTCGTAAAGACAACATTTGTAACTAAACAGTCGGAGTTATTATCTTCATGTTTTTGAGCGCATTTTAATGTCAACCGGTTGTCTTGCGTTTACATAAGCTTAGGCCGGTGTTCATCAACGCTAATTCTCTGATTAAACAGCCGATTAATTGAAAAATGTACTGGAAGTAAGGGTAAACGGTAGATTAACCGGAGAATTATCGTTGGTGAAATCAAGCATAAGATTGTTGTAAGCACTTTTTAGGGTTCCGTAGTTCCTACAAGTCGTTGTCCGTACTGGAAGGCGCATCGTGGGTAGGCCCCCCCAAGGTGGACCGACGACCTGGTGAAGATCGCGGGTATCTGCTGGATGCGGAAAGCGTCGTTGCTGTCGTTGTGGCGATGCTTGGGGGAGGCCTATGTCCTGCAGTGGACGTCTTTCGGCTGAAATGATGATGATGACGAGTTCCTACAAGGAACCCTTGTAGTTTCGTGTGTCCGTCCGTCTGTCCTAATCCTTTACAGCTTAATTAGTTATACAGTTATAAACGTAAACACATGTAATTTTGCTCAAAAATAGTTCAGATACAGATCTCAATTTTATAGGCATAAAAAAATCGTATTCATGTATTTTTGGGGTGTTACCCATACATGTGAAATGGGGATGAAAAATACGACGACCAAGTTCAAATGTCATTGATCTTAGAGAAAAAAATTCTTAGCAAACCATGCTCTTTCTGCTGCTACCTTCTATTTGAATAAATCACAAAAAGTACCTATGCGTTATGCCTTAAATTTGACCACCTACGGAACTATACCAAGCATGGCCTGATATGGTCTTGGCCAGTTTTTATGATAGCGAGAACTATGACGCAGCTGAAAGACAAAAACTGTAAAACATATACATCGTACCGTAAATGAATAAAACAAGAGATTTTTTATACCTGCCTAGCATTATGAATATATTTCATCAAAATTTTATATAAAAAAACACAGCTATACTAACGAAGACTAAGATAATACGATTACAAAGACTGTATGATTTCGTATAAAAATATCTTTTGGAATAAAATGAGTCTCCATTTGATCTCATTTATTATTCGAAAACATTTCCCGAGGCGTACCGGATAGTGAATGTACTTCATTACAAATAACAAGGACGAAATTCATATCCGATATGTCACACAAAGAAATGTGTGTCCATAAAAACAAGGGAAATTATAAGTTAATGGTCCCCATTTATTACCAACTAGACTTTGCCCGTTCCGTTCCATGTGGTGCCGGACATAAACAATTGCACCACCCTTATCGCTTCTCATGGGTGTCGTAAAAGGCGACTAAGGGATTCACCAGAGGATGGGCAGCAGCGTTCTCTGAGTATTTAACTAAACAACTGCGATCCCCAACCCACCTGCCAAGACCCCCGCCCGCCTGGGGATTATGGCATATCCCCCCCTTAATTGGAGGCCTATGTCCAGCATTGCACGTCTTTCGGCTGAAATGATGATGATGATGATGAGACTTTGCCCGCAATTTCACCCGCGTACTGAAAAAATATATCCTATGTTACTTCTGGATGAAGGAGCTTTCTAATTGTGAAAGAATGATTAAAATCGGTTCAGTAGTTTGAGAGTTTATTTATCACAAACAAACAAATCATTCCTCTTTATAATATTAGTATAGATTGTAAAATGTATTCGACCTCATTACTGTTACAAACCCTTACATGGCATTCTGATTTACGCATAATCTTGTGTTATATTTTTACCACGTCCATAGAAAACATTTTATTTGCTGATTATGTCAACTATAGTTATTGATTGACGCGTAACTATTACAATACGTAGGTAGCTATCATATGTATATTATAAATGCGAGAGCTTAGATGTTTTTTTGCTTATTTATTATTTGTTGTTTCAATCATGTTAGAACAGGTGAAAGGATTTAGATGAAATTAGGGCTCACATATAGACCATGTCCTGCAGGGTAATTGCGTAACACATTTGACAGTTTTATTTTGATGTAAAAATTAAGACGATGCTGAAATTAACTCGGGATACTTTTTATCGAAATAGGTATCGAGCCGAGCTGTGGGCGACAGCTAGATATATATTTATTAATTTTTTTTATGTTTCCCCGCCACACGCTGTGTCTACGTTTTTTTATTATTCTTCTTCTACTCTCCTACGGCAGGCACAGGTCTGCTGGAAGAAATTTGGTTTAGAGATAAGCAGTAACTTTATGCTCAAGTGTTTTTATACATATTTTTTAAGATGTTGTGTGTGTACATAAATAACTGAATACAACAATCGTTATGGTTTGTTTCTACGTCTGGAACTCATTGCTACAATATCTAACATCTAAAGGGATTTGATGATGGTTCAAAGTTGACGCAAAGTGACAGGCGGGAGCTAGTCTTCAATATAAGTTAAGTTGACACCACATATGATTGCTTCAAACATTTATTAATATCATCCTGAAGGTCACGTTATAAAAATAGTCTTGTTGGATCTTCGCAAAGACCCTGCGAAATATAATGTATGTATATCTACCAAAACGCGTAATTGACGGCGTAATCATGCATAGAACCCTGTTTCAATTAATGAGAAATACGTAAAATTGTGCCACATGGGATAAGTCAGGGAAAACCCTTGAGAACTTCAAAAGGTTGTGCCCTTTGATCATAATTTATCCATAAATAAACACGATGGTATAGTCTGTTTTATACGAGAATGTAGAATATAATATTAGTATTAGATTATGAAATACATGACTTTCTTCGTTTATTATTTTGCCTATAATTAAGGACCGATTTCCATGATTCAGTGTTTTATGACGAAGGACAATGGTTTGAAGATTTGGCAGTTTTATAAAATATCGAAATCTGACGATTGAAAAATCGGACTTCCATTAATTTAGTAGGATCATGTCAAAAAAGACAATAAAATCATCTGTTTTATTCTATTGTGTCTAATTTAAATATACCTACAGTCCGTTTTTAGGGTTCCGTAGCCAAATAGCAAAAATCGGAAACCTTATGGATTCGTCATGTCTGTCTGTCTGTCTGTCCGTTACAATGTCACAGCAACTTTTTTCCGAAACTATAAGAACTATACAGTTGAAACTTGGTATGTAGATGTATTCTGTGAACCGTATTAAGATTTTCACACAAAAATACATAAAAAAAACAATAAATTTTGGGGGTTCCCCATACTTAGAAATGAAACTAAATTATTTTTTTCATCAAACCCGTCTGTGGTATCAGTGGATAGGTCTTCAAAAATGATATTGAGGTTTCTAATATCATTTTTTTCTAAACTGAATAGTTTGCGCGAGAGACACTTCCCAAGTGGTAAAATGTGTGTGTCCCCCCCCTGTAACTTCTAAAATAAGAGAATGATAAAACAAAAAAAAATATGATGTACATTACCATGTAAACTTCCACCGAAAATTGGTTTGAACGAGATCTAGTAAGTAGTCTTATTTTAATACGTCATAAATCGTAAACTTCAATTTACCAGCATTTATTATTAATATATCGATCAAAGTTACAACGAACTACAAGAACTTTTATATTATGTTACTTGCGGCTACAGAACCCTTCATGAGCGAGTCCGACTCGCACTTGGCCGCATTTTTATTTTAATTATAACAGAAAATATATTTACTAGTTCCACACGCGTATTTAAGTAAAAAATCGGCCAAGTGCGAGTTGGACTCGCGCAGTAAGGGTAAGGTACCACCCATCGACCTGATACCTGATATGAAAATGATTTAATTTACGAGAGTTCATCAAAAGACATCAACGCAACGTACGCGAAATATGAATTTTTGCATCTCTTTCTTACGCAAGTACCACCACATATGTCTATGTTTGTCCTATTTTAAATATTTGTTGCTAAACTGTATAGTATGCACTATAACCAGACCAAATTTGATGCTGGTATGTATTGCCATTTTGAAGATAGAACATGAAGAAAAAACGTTGAAAAAATGCATTTTTTAAGAGGTTTCATGTATAGGGTTTTAGACCTTTGATTTTAGACTTCTTTTAGTTTTTATTATTTTTTGTGTTAGGCACTACAGTAACACATATTCTGTCAAAATTTCAACTGGTTATCTGTTACCGTTACAAAGATACAGCTCTGTGACAGACAGACGGACGGACAGCGGAGCGAGAGTAATAGGGTCCCGTTTGCACCCTTTGGGAACCCTAAAAACGATGTGTACTCTACACTAAAATTGTGAATATATTGACTTTTGATAATTATTTTTATGACAACTTTTTTGACGATTTCTGTGGTCTAATGGTTAGAGTGTCGGACTGCTAATCACGAAGTCGTGGGTTTGATTACCACAGGACACAAATATTTGTGTGATGAACATAAGTGTTTGTGTTGGTCTGGATATTTCTTATGTATTATAAGTATGTATTTGCAAAAAAAAAGGATAAAAGTATTATATCCATTGTCTAGTACATGCTCTGCATAGTTTGGGACTAGATAATGCTGTGTAAAAATGTCCCATAAATATTTATTATTCTTATTATTTATCACGAATTCCATTTAAAAGACATACCAAGATTGTTTACTAAATAAGACTTTAAATATACAATATAAATAAATGAAGTCGGTTAAAAAGGACTTTACCTATTAATGGACTAGCAACCAAATCTAGCTGCAAACAGAATTTATTTCAAATGTAAAGTCTTTCAATGCAAATGCGAACGTCACGCGGACACGACCACGTGATCGGTAGCTTAGCTAAAGAGATTGATAAGGAATGAATAATGCAACGTCGTCTGTACAAAGATTTACGAAATGCACTCCGTTCTATGCATAGAGTTTAGGCTATCGTGCCGGAATGTTACCGGATACGGATCGAGGTTGTCCGTTCCGCTTTTCTTGACGGTCGGTGATAAAAGTGATGTGTGAATGTCAATAGCAGTGCCGGTGTGCCGGTGCAACATGTACTGACATTCTTTTACCTTTTAAAGAAAAGACTAAGAGAAAAAATAACCGTGTATGACATTAACTCGTGGTGCATTGTTTTTTGAGAATAAAAAAATGGTGATTTAAGACCAAAACACACACGATACATTTAGCATCGGCAATCGGCGATTTGGCGACTGCATCGATGCTGTATCGCGATTTCGTGACTTACTGCGTTCGAGTGCTGTCTCAAAATCACGCGTTTTAGCACTGAGGTAATATGTACTACGTACTAGAGAAAACACCTCGAATCGAATGTTTGTAATACGTTTTAGAGCCCCTGCACTCTCACTCACTTAGCCACGCTCGCGCCGCGCGTGTACCGCGGCCAGCAAGTTGCGCGATATTTTTTGTTCGTAATGTCTACTCTAGTACATAGTACATATTACCTCAGTGCGTTTTAGTGACTACATCGATGCTGCATTAGCGTTTTGACGAATAATTTGCGAAAATTGGTATAGTAAATAAATAAATTGGTAATATCAAAATCGTGCGTTTCAGCGACTGCAGCCGTGTTCCGCAAGTTGCTGCGACTGGCATCCGAATTTTTGCGGAGTGTAGCGTTCAGTCGATGCATCTAATTAATTATTGTATTGTTACAATAATTAGTAAGTATGTTACTATTACTGTAGTAATACTTACTTTTTTTTTTTTCTTTTTTTTTTCTTTCCACAATTTAAATCTTTAGATTTCGCTTCGCATGCGTAAATGCGTTAAAAATAATACAATAATTAGTAAGGGTAGGCATATCTATACGACTTTGATTTAACTGCAAAGTTAGTCGAGTCGGTTAAGAAATAATGTTTCTTAATAAGATATCGCTGACGTCACCCAAAGACGTATAGTGGAGGATAATTTCCCTTCCGGCCGCGTGGTCCGATCGCACAGTTCGATTAATCGAACGACGAGGAATTTTAAATCCTTTTCGTCCGATTCCAAAGTCGAACCATGCGGACATACATTTTCCAAGTAGGCGTCGATAGCACGAGCAGTGTTCACGGTAGCTTAGTGGCTAAAGCACTGGCGTACTGAGCCAGGAGTCGCAGGTTCGAATCCTGCTCGTGAGCGATTTTTTCTTTCCACAATTTAAATCTTTAGCAAATAATAAATGAAGTAACCGACTATTTCATAATATGTGTCAAACAAAACAAGTAATATTGTTTGTCTTATTATTAATAAAGTTAACAAACTATGCTATGGGCGACTGTCGAAAAGATAAAGTGCAAAACTTTCGTTGCGAGTACAGATTTAAAATACGAGTGAGTTTCGAAGGAAAACTTCAAACAAGTTTAAAATTAATGAAATAAGTTGTCTATTGTGTTTCTAAATTACTTATAGAATTTTAAAAGGTTTATTTTAGGAGCTATCTGTCTTTCTGGTTAAGTTATGAAGTGTATCCTGTTGATTTTATAAATTAATTTTGGACGGAAGAAAATGAAAGGAAAATTTATTCGGTGTTACATTCGCTACATGCTGTGCTGTCATGACAATGGACCAAATTAATATCCTATCTATCCACGATTTGCCGTACTAGAAATACAAATTTCACATAAGTTATATAAAGCTTAGATACCAGGCCCCTCAGAAAGTATTGCGAAAAAAAGTTTTTATATATGGGAGACTGGCCAGTTATAATGTTTTTCGAAAATATGATTATTTATAAGTAAAAATAAGTAAGTTCCAATTTCAAAATTTCCCTCCACATTTTTTGCGAGTTAATTCAAAGTATTGTGTCTCACTGAAATATGGATCTGCGCCGGGAACATTTTAGAGCTATGATTTTATACGATTTCAAGTGTCGCCTGAAACCGGATGAATCGTACGATAGACTTCAAATGGCATTCATGGATGAAGGCCCTTCCAAGGCAACCGTGTATCGTTGGTATAACGAATTCAAGCGCGGTCGACCAACTTTGGGGGATGACGAAAGAAGCGGTCGCCCTTTGACGGCTGTTACCGAAGAAAACGTGCTAGCAGTGAAAAATTTAATCCAAGACAATAGGCGAATTACATATCAGGAGATTCAACACATATTGAAGATTGGATCGGGAAGCGTTCACGAGATTCTACACAGCCATCTTCGCGTGAGGAGGATAGTATCACGCTGGGTGCCGCACAACCTCACCGATGCTCAGAAGCAGGCCCGGGTGGAATGGTGCCGTGATATGCTTAACAAATTTGAAGCAGGCTCGTCTCGGCGTGTTTACGACATCGTTACAGGTGATGAGTCCTGGATTTATCAATACGACCCAGAAACCAAGCGCCAGTCGACTGTTTGGGTGTTTCAAAATGAGCCAACGCCTACCAAAGTGAAGCGATCTAGAAGCGGGGGTAAGATTTTGATCGCTAGCTTTTTTAATTTGACTGGCCACTTGGTATCAATTCCCTTACGGGATCAAAGAAGCATTAATGCCGAATGGTATACTACCAAATGTTTGCCAGAAGTTTTCTCTGTTATAAGCAACAAGCGACCAAACACAGGGCTCCGCGGGCTACTGCTCCACCACGACAATGCACCTGCGCACACCGCACTCAAAACGAGGGACTTCCTGGACAGCACGCCAGTCAAACTCCTGGGTCACCCTCCTTACAGCCCTGATCTAGCACCGTGTGACTTCTTTTTATTCCCAAAAATAAAAAATCAGCTCAAAGGGATACAATTTTCGTCGCCGGAAGATGCGCTGGCTGCGTTCGAGCAGGCTGTAAACGAGGTGTCTGCGGCGGACTGGAAAAAGTGTTTTGAAAACTGGTTTAGGCGCATGAATCTTTGTATAGAGGCTGGTGGAAAGTACTTTGAAAAGATTTGATAAAAATATATGTACGTATAGAACAATTTTTTTTAGTTTCGCAAAACTTTCTGAGTGTCCCACGTATGTCATTCATACCTCTAGTAGGGAAAATCGTGTATACCTAGATAGGTTATTAAGTTTGTCTGTAAATAACCATACAGTGGTAATGAAATCAACGTAACTTTTTTATACATAAATTAAAATTCTTCAGAAATGGAACGAGCCTTTTTTAACTCTTTAGCATTTTAGCAAATAGCACATTATATTATGGAGTTTAACATGTAGGTAAGTAATATTTGAATAATCGGCCCTTAATCATCTATGGTAGCACCATATTATTGTGATGGACTTGTTCGCTATTTAAATTAATAGGGTACAACTTCTAAGCAGGGCTAATTTATAGCCTCTAGAGCTGAACACCTCTTGATCTCTCTTTTTTTTTTTTTTTGTATGATGTATAGATCTGCTCTTGACCACAGTCTAGACAGCTTTGTCAGGATGTGGTCGACGATGGAGCGAGCAAACCTATTAGGTGCCGATTGATTCACTCCAGCTTTAAAGGCGTTAGGGTTATAAGTGCCCGGAAATACAGATGCCGGCAGTGAATTCCACAACTTGGCTGTGCGCATTATGAAAGAGTTCTCAAAGCGCTTGGTCCTGATAGTAGGGATTTCCACCAAATGTGGATGATATCCTGCAGTGCGGCGTGTAGTCCGATGAAAGAAAGGAGATGGCGGAATAAGCTCATGGAGCTCTTGCGCACACTCTCCAAAGTACAGCCTGTAGAACACCGACAAACAAGCAACTGTGCGTCTATGGGCTAAGCTTTGTAGCTGAATTTTTCATTGAATGATCCAAAATATACAGGTTTCAGAGTCATTGTGCTATGCCCCGAGTCGGTTAAGCAGAAATACTGGTATTTATCAAGTACCTATTATGTCCGAACAGCTCGGTCTGTGTAACAGGTGGCTCTATTTATTGCGAGTCTCAGGGCATTAGAAACGTCCATAATTTATTGTTGGCTTACGGATTTCTTGACAATGGTTTACCTTTCCTTTGAGAATGAAGTGAGAAATGTTGTAAGCTTACTTATTGTTTATTATTTATTTAGGTTTTTTTCCTTCGCAGGTCTGTAGGATCTTTAATCATCATTAGTCGATATTGAAATTTTGAAAGGTTGTACCTTTTTAGTAAAGTAGAAATAGGCCATATTCTGGAAAATTTAAACTGGCTACCGATTACGTTTAAAAAGATACAGCCCTGTGACAGACTGGCAGACAGACGGACGAAAGGACAAAACGAATAGATGGACAGACGACGTGGGCAGAGTAAATGGGTCCCGTTGGTGCCCTTTGGTTGTGGAACTCTAAAAATCATGTGAGTAATTCCAAATAATTAGACAAATTACACATCTTCTACTACTATTATAAAATTGTTAAATGTCAGTTGTCGGTTTGTTTGTTCCAGCATCACGCTAAAACTACTGGACCGATTTTAATGTTTTTTTTTTGTTTGAAAGCTGATGATCTGACTTAAAAACTGGTATGGGTTTTGAGAAAGAAAGAAAGAAAGAAAAAAATAATTCGTGGGTTGCGTACTCACCCGAGATCGAAGCTTCTATGCATTTGCGCGAGCGGATAGTAATGTACGATGGAGTGGAGTGGAGTGCACAGGGGATGGGACTAGGGATGGGACTGGGGTCGGGACAGGAGACGGGACTGGGAACGGGACAGGGGACGGGACAGGGGACGGAACATGGGACGGGAAATGGGACGGGACATGAGACGGGACATGCGACAGGACAGTGGGACGGCACATGGGACTGGACATAGGATGGGACATGGGACAGGACATGGGACGGGACGATAGTAATATAGTGAGATAGTGAGACAGTGGGACAGGATATGGGACATGGGACATGGGACGATAGTGATATAGTGAGATAGTGAGATAGTGAGACAGTGGGAAAGTGGGACAGTGGGACAGTAGGCAGTGGGACAGTGGGACAGTGGGACAGTGGGACAGTTGGACGGTGGGACAGTGGGACAGTGGGACAGTGGGGCAGCGGGGCAGCGAGGCAGTGGGGTACCGGGGCAGCGGGGCAGTGGGATAGTGGCAGCGGGGCAGTGAGGTAGCGGGGCAGCGGGGCAGTGGGGCAGCGGGGCAGTGGGTCAATGGGATAGTGGGGCAGCGGTGCAGTGGGGAAGCAGGGCAGCGGGGCAGTGGCGTACCGGGGCAGTGGGATAGCGGGGCAGTGGGGTAGCGGGGCAGCGGGGCAGTGGGACAGTGGACTGGAATGGACTGGACTGGACTGACGTGGGTTAGCAGAATTTAACGCGAGCGGAGCCGCGGGTAAAAGCTAGTTATATATAAAACAAAGTCCGGTTAGTTACATCATTTATAACTCAAGAACGGCTAAACCGATTTTAATTAAATTTGGCATATAGATAGAACATAACTCGGATTAATATATAGGCTACTTTTCATCCCGAGAATATAAACAGTTTCCGAGGGATGCGCGATAAACGACATTCACGCGGGCGAAGTCGCGGGCATAGGCTAGTAATTAATAAAGGTATCGCGTATATTATTAAAAAAGGTTTTCCTGACGTTTGGAATGCTTTGCATCGTTCGTAGTCGCAGGAGACTAAGATGAAAAACATCTTTACAGATATTTTAATAAACTATTTCAATCTTTCATACAATTTTTACTAATTAAAATCGTTTTGATGCACGCAGTAGTCAGAGTATCATTATGTTTTCCAGTATAGCGTATTGTTTGGGACTTGTTTAGTTTTAAAACCGAGTTCCAAACAGGTGGTACCTGCCAACCATCTTATGTATTAAAATTTGGGTGTGTTTTAATTTCAATAGCCTCACGGAGCATTCTACTTACACAAAGCCACCGACAGACTCAATAATCCCTGCATTTCACTTATTTTTTTTATTTTTTTTTAATGATGTGTACATCTGCTCTTGACCGCAATCTAGACAGCTTTGTCAGGATGTGGTCGACGATGGAGCGAGCAAACCTATTATTATTCATATTAAACTTAACTCACCCAACATAGCATTTTACTCAATTATTTCCTAAGGTCACATTACATTCAGATGAGCGCATCCAACGCTCCGTGTGACGTCATCGAGCTGCCGCTTCACAGATGTTGGAAAACATCTACCTTCTACCTACATGCTACTAGGTCAGTAGAAAGATGGAACATCTATATCAACACGCTTGCTGCCGTGTGTACACTTGACGAAAACAATAGGGATAAATGTTGTTCCATATATGGGCAGTTGGCATCTTGTTCTTGTATCTAGACCAAAATAGCCAAGGAGCATGTCAGAGACTTGGAACCAAGTTTACTAGTTAGTAATAAAGAAGTAGAATTTGACTTTTTCTCAGGAAAATGTTTGAGATTTTGGCCATTTGTTGTAGTATAGAAAATCTGTCAAAACGTCACATTTATTCCTCAGTTAAAAATTAGCACACTATTGAAAAACCGGCCCTAAATCGCTTATGTATCTAAACAATAATGTTTCAGACTTTCAGAAATATTAATAATTTCTTAGGTTTTCGCGTTCACTGCCTCGTTGGTCTAGTGTTCGCAAGCGCAACTGCTGAGCGTGGGGTCCTGGGTTCGATTCCCGGGTCGGGCAAAGTGTTATTGGGTTTTTTCAATAGGAAATTCTCAGTAGCAGCCCGGAGTCTGGATTTGTGCCCGGTCAATGGCAATAAGCTCGCCCCCTATTACATGGGACCATAACATAACTGGCGAAATGTGGGTGTACTATTACACCTCTGCCTACCTTTTCGGGGAAACACAGGCGTGTTTTTATGTTATGTTGTTCGCGTTCACCACACATTATAATAAAACAATTTAAAAACATCCTAATTTTAATAGAAAAGATGGTTAGCAGCTACCACCTGTTTGGAACCCAGTTCTAAAAATAATCAAGTCCCAAACAGCACGCAACACTGTAGAAGATAATTTGACCCTTTGGTTTTAGACTTTTATTTTAGTATTTTTCGTGTTAGGCACCATAGTAACACATATTCTGTGAAAATTTCAACTGGTTATCTATTACCGTTACAAAGATACAGCCCTGTGACAGACAGACGGATGGACGGACGGACGGACAGCGTATTGAAAGTAATAGGGTCCCGTTAGCACCCTTTGGGTACGGAACCCTAAAAAAGAACGGAAGTTTTTTTTTTATATCTGTAAAGACGCTTGTCATCTCTTCCTGCGATCACGAACGCTGCAAAGCTTAAATAATATACGCGATGTAATCCGGTTAAACTTGATTTCATACTTGATATCATTGGCTTTTTGAAAATAAAAAAGTATAGGTATACGTTAAATTACTGGCGCGACCTATTCTTTGTAAAACATAAGCACAGGCATAACATAAGTGAATATACTATAATAGTGAAGCTTGGAAACTAGAATTTACTGATTAGATCTCTGCGTTTGCAGTTAAATTCAAGATTCAATATCTAGCTTCTATTATATTATCCCTCCTTAGGTTCGACACCTAAATAGTTTTAGATGGACAGGGTGACTTACCTTTATGTCGTAAACGTATTATGCAGATATAGCAAATCATATATAGTGGTATACATCTGTTAAGATATACTATGTATAATTATTATGCAAACGTATAATTTATTAAAGATATTTATGAACAGTGTCAGAGTGCTATTAGCTACGATCAGAGGCCAAGACGGTAATTTGTAATGGTATTTATTTAGTCTGTTCATTTATAAAATAAATTAACGTTATAATCACGCAGTTTACTGCAAACCTCTTAAGGAGTCATTGTACTAATCAGTATGAACAACTTTGACTATGGTAACAAACCAGAACCTAAAAAAAAACAGCAGCTGTTCCTTGCACTTGTGTTCACATAAATCGAGAAAAAGTAGGGAAAGGCTAATATTTTTCGTGATTTCAGTGTTGATCCCATAGTAAAAGTTGTTCATACAGACGAGTACAATGACCCTTTAAGAGGTTTTGAGTTATTTCAATAACACGTTGTATAATAGGTATTTTAAGAAAGTAAACCCTAAAAAACCCTTATCTCTTCTCATGGGTGTCGTAAAAGGCGACTAAGGGATTCACCAGAGGATGGGCAGCAGCGTTCTCTGAGTATTTAACCAACCAACTGCGATCGCCAACCCGCCTGCCAAGCGTGGCGATTAAGGCATATCCCCCCCTTAATTGGGGGAGGCCTATGTCCAGTAGTGGACGTCTTTCGGCTGTAATGATGATGATGATGAAACCCTAAAAAAACGACATGGTATTTATTTAAATTATAACACCACTATAACTGACAAGAACAACATATATGATTAAAAACTACTGTACCTACTAAATTAAACTAAACCAGACTAAACAATAAACTTCAGTAAAGTGTATTTGGTAACTGCTGTAAAAAAAAACTAAAAAATACTGCACGAAAAATAAATAGAATGCTTTAAAATAAATAGTTGAGTTTTTGTATTGCTTATGGCATAACCATCAAGCACCGAGAATTATTTTATCCGTCACAAAATCTTGAGTTTGAGAATATACACAGCCATTCTATTAAATAATGTCGTAATATCATTTTACGTTTTACATACAATTATTGTTGACATCAACATAAATCAGACGAAACACGTCTGTTGCAATTTAGATCTAAATTCAAACATTGTTTACCAATACTTACTACTTAATAAATGTAATCATTAAGTTCACAACAATGCCTTTTTGAGGCTTTGTTCGTTGTCGATATTAACAATAGTGCAAGCAATAAATCTTTTTCGTATTATGAAAAATATAAACCGTTAGTAAAACCAGCCAAGTGCGAGTCGAACTTACGCAGTCAGGGTTCCGTACCACCCATCGACCTGATACCCCATAGAAACTGATTTAATTTACGAGAATTCATCAAAAGACATCAACGGACCGTGCGCGAAATATGAATTTGTGCATCTCTTTCTTACGCAGGTACCACCACATATGTCTGTTTGCCCTATATTTTTTTTGTATTTATTGCTAAACTACATAGTATGCATTTTAATCAGACCAAGTTTGATGCTGATATATATTACTGTTTTGAAGATAGAACCGGAACAAAAACAAATCTTTAAAAAATAAAATTTTACGCGGTTTCCTGTCCACACAAAAAAAAACCGAAAAAATCATATAACTAAATGGGGTCCCCAAGACTTTTTTATTTTTTGTATTTGTGTGTCATAGCAGCACATTCTGAGAAAATTTCAACCGGCTACGTATTAGCGTTTAAAAGATACAGCCCTGTGAAAGACAGACAGACGGGCGAGAGTAATAGGGTCTCGTTTGGCACCCTATGGGTACGGAACCCTAATAAAAAATATCAAGCTTTAAGCGGGTTTTACAAACAAAAACATGGATATACGAAGTTAATGTATTTCTTTTATAAATCATAGATATCATCTTGTACAACTGTACTTATCAACTCTCTACTTATTGCAATCTACTATTTAACCAATTTTTCAGAAACAGTAATACATGAAAAAACATAGTGTCGGTACATCCATATACTTCATATAAACCGTTCAGTTGCATCTGGCATGGGCACGTGTGTCCGTTCATAAAAATAGCCGGATGCCTTGAAAAGTGCCCAGGGTCTACTCTTGAACGATAACTGAGTCATAAATAAGTGGCCGCGTCCGTTAAAATCAATCATACAGACTGATTTAGAGTCATAATACTCATAATATTCATAGCACATGACGTGTGACGCCTATAAACGGTTTTGTGAAAGTATTTTTACAGAACCCGTAAATTCATAATTCAGACACTCATTCAACTCTAAATTATTCTGCAAATTATTGCAGCCCGTCACGACTGTCCAACAGTGGCGGAATAGCATGGGTTGGCACCCGGGGCGATTTACTATTGAGCACCCCCCAAAATAAAACGGCAAGAACTAAACGTGCATATGTGACTTTATTTTGCTAAAATATTCAATGAAATTATCAAGATTAATCGCGCTTGGCTCATTGCGGATCTTACTAAAGTACGATTTCATTAACTTTCATTTTGAAAAGTTTTTTTCACATGAAGCCACCGAAACGAAAAATCTAAGACACAGCACTAGAATCGGAACAGACTCAGAATAGTCCCATTTTACAGAGTAATCTTAGAAGCTCCAAGGTAGTCCACTGGACCGCCACACGGGAAGAAATACTGGCGGCTTCCAAGTGGCGCCGCACCCACTTGTCCCCCTTGGTGTTTGGCACCCGGAGCGGATCGCCCCCAACGCCCCCTCGTTACGCCGCCGCCACTGCTGTCCAATCCAGAAACACTGAGTGGACAGAGTGATAGGTAAATTAAATAAAACTAACATGATTTTTAAGCTCATATTTTTTTTTTTTTTTTTTTATAATATCGGATGGCGAAACGAGCTAAAGGTCCACCTGATTTTAAGCGGTTACCTTTGCCCATAACAACTTCAATACCACCTAGGCTATTGCCTAAATGTTAGCGCGAGTCGGTTCGCCAAACTGAGACATGAAGATGGAAAGTCTTACGTGATTGTAATTTCACCGAAAGGGTACGAGACCCTTCGCACCAAAACACAGCAATGCAAATAGTAAATACTTCCACGGATGAGCCCTTTCACAAAGGCTCTACTACTACTAAAATATCCGAAATAAATTATTTAAACAAAGTTCATTGATATTATTAGCAAAATGACGACATATTATGTTGTGAATTCCCGTTGTTGCGATAAATAAGGAATAACTAACAAAAGAAAGAAAACAAGCGAAAGAGGTGTGTCAGGATCGTAGCAGGTGGAAATCCATAGTCTCTGCCTACCCCAATGGGAAACAGGCGTGATAATATGTATGTATGTATGTAACAAACAATAAGACATGAAAATGTTTCAACCGATTTTAATACATAAATTGTATATTTAGGCCGGTGTTTATCAATGTCAATTTTCTGATTAAATTATTACCCATCCGTAGTTTAACCAGAGAATTATCATGGGTGAAATCAAGCCTTAAAAGTAAAAAAACCAAACCTTACCATAAAAAATGTACGGAAGTAAATTCACTTTCATGTCAAATAAAAAAAGATAAATCTAAATCTACATTTTGATTTTCCCTTTCTCTCTTTACTAAGCGATCAATATATTTTATCTCATCTAATCTCCTAGTCTCTCAGAATATTTTATTCGTAAATCAAACTCTGACGCTTTTACGACGTCCAATTATAATAGGACTGAGACTTCTTCCATTTTACTGAATTTTCATTTAAAACTTTACAAGAATTAAGCCCTTACCGCTAATTGAACTTAGACTGGTTAGTTAGACAAGTATCTAATTGCTTTTTTTTATAATAGACAGTTTAATAACTGCCTCGTTGGTCTAGTGGTTGTAAGCGCGACTGCTGAGCGTGGGGTCCTGGGTTCGATTCCCGGGTCGGGCAAAGTGTTATTGGGTTTTTTCATTAGGAAATTCTCAGTAGCAGCCCGGAGTCTGGATTTGTGCCCGGTCAATGGCAATAGGCTCGCCCCCGATTACATGGGACTATAACATAACTGGCGAAATGTGGGTGTCCTATACACCTCTGCCTACCCCTTCGGGGAAATACAGGCGTGATGTTATGTTATATTATGTTGTTATGTAATAACCTAGAGTTATTATCTTCTATATATACCTAAATAAGCAAAGAAAAATCGGTTCAGTATCATTTTCTCTGTCAACCGATTTTCTAAAAAACAATTTTTAGTAGCTATTGACGAGCTTTACAATCAAAATAGTTGGAAATGGGTTTTTTTTCGGCATAGTTCAATATTAAAAATTCAATGAATTAAGGTCGATTTTCAACCATTAGGCGACCTTTCGTAAAATATAAAAGCAAAAACATACAATCACAGCTTATTGAAACTTTATAGATATACACAAGACATTTCAAAGCATTAATTCAAAATGAAAAATATTTCCACCGTAAATTCAATATCCAATATGAACCGACTTTCTGAGTCATTTGATCACAATTTTCTTGGTGGAGTGGTTGGCTCACGATTCGACCGAGTCATAACATTTTGCTACATCAGCGATACTGGCCCGATAGTGGGACCCTTCACCCGACGATCCCTTATTGAGGACTTACGGTCGGTCAAACGAACACCCATCTACTAAATTGGGTATGTACTGAAAGGAACTCTATGGGCTGAGTGGAGTCTTTTTTTAACCGACGAAAAAAAGGAGGAGATTCTCAATTCGACGCGTATTTTTTTTTTTTTTTATGTATGACCACGCATAACTTTTTACACAGTGGTCCGATTTTGATGATTCTTTTTTTAATGGATAGGGTATATCTCGAAGTTGGTCCCATTTAAATTTCGAAATCAATAGCACCCCTAAGGGTAGTAAAACAGGGGATGAGTGTTTGTTCACCCACTGAATTCTTACCTGTTAACCGATTCTGTTGAAACTTGACACACAAATATAGTTCTAGACACTACGACATAATGGAGACCTGGAGTTAGATAAAAACCACAAAAAAATGAAAAAAAAAACTTTTTAACAAAAAATTGAACCTACGAAAACAGAAACTGAAAAGCGAAAAATAACTAATTATGAGTCGGCGCCAAACAACCAATCAACGAAGATCGTTAAATTACTTTAAATAAATAATAAAAACAACGTCACATCAAATACAATGTGAAATTTTCAACGATAAACAATAACTTTCCAAAAATGCGTTCTCCGCTCGGCCACTTGCAACTTGCACGCACTTTGCTTGTTAAAAGTTTGTTTGGCACCGACTCATAATTAGTTATTTTTCGCTTTTCAGTTTCTGTTTTCGTCGGTTAAATTTTTTGTTAAAAAGTTTTATTATTTGCATAGTAAATGTTTTTGATTAAACAGGTGGTTGAAGGGAGTAGGTAGATATAATGATAGGTAGGGTACTGAAAATTAATTTGATGTAAGCCCTAAAAAGGTCGTCGGTCCACTATGTGGGGGGGCTACCCAAGGGGCTGGTGAAGGTCGCAGGAATCCGCTGGATGCGGATAGCGCAGGACTGGTCGTTGTGGCGATGCTTGGGGGAGGCCTATGTCCAGCAGTGGACGTCTTTTGACTAAATGATGATGATATTGAAGTCCTAAAATATTACTCATATTCTTTTTGTTGCTTTATTAAAAGTCAAGTCATTCACCCGAAGGTTAACCAGCACCAACCTAAATACAAAGACTAACAGAAACGGTAGGACCTACACGAATGAATACAAAACATAGGCTATAAAATTTAAAAAAACTTCAGATTACATAATATTTACACGACCCATACAAGCTAAAAACAAGGAGTTAAAATGTTACCGCGTGAGCAATGATGGAAAAAAGGTTGTTACCCAGACTCGCTAAGTTTATTTATGGCCTATTTTGTTTTGTGGTCGAAAAACGGTACATCGCCTGAAACATTTAAACAATCCAAATAAAACCCGACAATTTGGTGACCCTAGCTGCTGTTATAAATTATACCAAGCCTTTCCTAAACAGTTTTGAAAATATATTTCTGAGGAACAAAAAAGTAAGTAACAAAGGAACGAGAAAAAGAATGAAATAACTTTTAAGGTCAAACCAAAGTTGCGAGAGAAATATTTCTGATAAAAATAAGATACAATTCGTACCCGAGTTTGGTAGCACAAATTTTAGGTTAAACATAAAATTCACTATAAGTTTCTGGAAACCTTGCCTTGCCCGAATAATGCTAATAAGCCATATTTGGCACACATCAATATGCATTTTGACATGTGTTGAATGAAGCCTATTTGATTCCGACAGGTATAATCTATACCAAAATCAGTAGTCAAATCAACTGCTGATGTGATTAGTTTAATTTCGACGACACGATTGGCGCAGTAGCTGAGCGATCAGCTTTTGTGCTAAAGGTAGCAGGATCGATTCCCGCACAGAACAACAATATTTGTGTGATCCACAGATAGTTGTTCCAGGTATGGATGTTTGTGCATGTGAGGTTTGTTTTATGACGGACTCACGATTAAAGCAGAAATCCTATTGGAGGAGCAATGTTTATTAAGAACAAGAAAGAATTGTCTACATACATGATGCTATTGTCAACAAATTAGATAAACTAGTTTTTTTTATAAACTTGGTGTGAACACCACGCTGAAGGCTGAAGCCTGTTTTCACCTAAAAATACAATAACTAATTATCTAGTACAAACCGTAGGTAGGGTCTTGGGTTAGATTCCCGGAAAAGTGTTATTGGGTTTTTTCATTAGGAAATTCTTAGTAGTATTCCGGAGTCTGATTTTGTGACCGGTTAGTGGCGATAGGCTTGCCTCCTATTACATAGGACTACTAACATAACTGGAGAAATGTGGGTGTACTATACACCTCTGCCTACATACCAGTCGTGATGTTATGCTTTGTAAAAATACAATAAAAATCTGCTTTCGACAGTTTATTTAATCAGATAATCTAACTTTACATACAATATCCCAGTTATATGGTTACACTATCATGACCCAACCTATTTTCCCAAAACTCAATTTCGGGATTGATTCCAAGAAGTTCCTATTCGCAAATCCACCTCGGATATTCATTAATTCAGTTGTTACTTCTGTTTGTTTGTCTATATAATACACCCAAGCGATATGTTACAGTAATCCCGTGTCAACGATAATTCCGGGGATCAAGCTGAAGATAATTAATGGTGTAAGCCGTCATAATTATCAATAATTAGTCCTCATAATTAAATAATAAATATATTCTCGGTTACAAGACTCGGAGAACAATCCGATTGGTCTGTCAAATCACGTCCCTGTATCAGCCAGGTGGAAATTTTTCAATAAATATTCAAATGAATGAAATAAGGTACCTAAGGTCTGGCTGGCCAAAAAATGAAGGATGCTCAATAAATCTTTTCGACATTTCTTTTATTCAACTGTCTCTTCAAGTCTTTAGTTCTATAAATTTATCGCTGCCATATCATCGCAGGAGATGTTTTTGACTACGAAAGTATTCCCTAAAAATTATAAATTGTTTTTTTTTTCATTTCTGCCATAGATACTCCACTAGATACTGTTATACTAATAAAAGTTTCAAAGGCTATATTCTTTATAGATAATGAATAAAATATTGTTTACTCTTTAACTTTACCGATAAATTATTACTTCTAAAGATTTCCTATGAAGTAATAAAACATAAAGATAATTATTTTAAATTGTGGAAAAAAAATGCGCTCACGAGCAGGATTCGAACCTGTGACTCCCACAGACATAGTTAAAAATATAGACTAAGTGCTGCGAACAACCATAGTGAAGCCGACAAAAACCGTGCTCCTTCATATACAACCAGTGCTCACGTACACACCATGCACCTGAAGGATATTTGTTTTCGCGATGATTACTGGATGATGCCACGACATGTGAACTGAGAGGGGTGATCATTTAAGGTGCATGTGTGTGCGTGAGCACTGGTTGTACATGAAGGAGCACGGTTTTGGTTGGCTTCATTATGGTTGTTCGCAGCACTTAGTCTATATTTTTAACTAAGTCTGTGGTGACTCCTGGCTAAGTACCTACGCCAGTACTTTAGCCACTAGGCTTCCGTGAACGCTGCTCATGATATCGAATTTAACTTCCTCTTACGTTTTTCGGTGACGTCAGCCAGCCAGGAGTCGCAGGTTCGAAACCTGCTCGTGAGCGGATTTTGTTTTCCAAATTTTTTTTATTGAAATTTGTTACACAGTATTATCTAGTCCCAAACTCTCAACAACTCTCAACTCAAGCTCTGCTTGCTTGTACTCGTGCTATGGGTACTAGACAATGGATATAATAGTTATATACCTTTTTTTCTAAATAGGTACATACGTACTTATAATACTTAAGGAACACCCAGACCAACACAAACACACACAAATATTTATGTCCTGAGGGAATCGAACCCACGATCTCGTGATCAGCAGTCCGACACTCGAACCACTAGAGCACAGACTTCGTCGATATTTATATCTTTAGATTTCGCTTTGCATGTGTAAATGGGTTAATAATAAATAAAAAAAACTAAAACATATTTTATATAGGTACGCCTGAATTTTCATATAGACCTCACGTATTTAAAATTAGTAAGTAAGTATACCTTAAAATATCCACATGATAACAGTACCTGCACTAACCAAAAGATATAAACACTATTATTATTAGGGTGATGACACAAATCCCAATTCTTGACTATATATCATCCGAGCTGTCATGACACGTTCCCCTTTGACGAACCACTCTCGCTAATTGGTTCTGGTGCAGCCAGAAACCTGATGACGTAATGAGATAGTGACGTAGATACTAATTAATTCGCGCCAACACATTTAGCACCATTTGTTGGTACACATCAGAGGAATGGTGGTGGAACGCAAGACTAATCAGCTGGAGTAAGAAAAAAAGTTTGCTTTTTAATTAGTAAAGTGGAATACACAAACGAAATGCTACTGGTTTTGGTGGAGTAACATTAGTGATGAAACACTAATTAAAACTGCGGAAACACGGATTTGGTGCATCAAAAGATGATAATACCGCATTATGTAGTACAAAGTCGTTTCGCTATTTACTGACACTTTCTGTCGGTCAACTACCTACTACAAATTTTATGGGGCAACTAGAATTTTCCCGCGGATTTGCCGGCGTATATTTCGGCTTATCATAGAAAGACTTATCGCGCATCCCTCGAGAACTGTTTACTTTCCCAGGATAAAAAATATAGCCTATATAAATTTAAATTAAAAAAATTAATTATTTAAATTAATTTTTTAAATTTTAATCAGTGTTATGTTCTATCTGTATGTCAATTTTCATCCAAATCTGTTCTGCTGTTTCAGCGTGATTGAATAAAAAACCGGCCAAGTGCGAGTCGGACTCACGCAGTAAGGGTTCCGTACCTCTCAACGACCTGATACCCATAAAAACTGATTTAATTTACGAGTTTATCAAAAGACATCAACGCACAGTGCGTGAAATATGAATTTTTGCATGTCTTTCTTATGCAGGTACCACCACATATGTCTATGTTTGTCTTTTTTTTAGTATTTGTTGGTAAACTAATAATATGCACTATAATTTGACCAAGTTTGACGCTGGTATATATTACCGTTTTGAAGATAGAGCAGGAACAAAATCGTTGAAAAAAATTTATGTTTTTGAGGTATCTTGTATGGGGACCCCCTTTGTTTTTAGTTTTTTTTTTGTTTTTAGTTTTTTTCGTGATACACCTCATAGCAACACATATTCTGAGAAAATTTCAAACGGTTACCTATTACCGTTCAAAAGATACAGCCCTGTGACAGACAGACGGACGAATAGGGTCCCGTTTGGCACCCTTCGGGTACAGAACCCTAAAAATATCTTTACAAACTTTCACATTTGTAATATTACTAGGATAAGGTACCAAACTATGCTTCATTATCAACATAAAATTACCTACAATATATTTTGACAACTATGCAGCGATTAACTTTGTCCTGTATGATTTTAAATTAAGTCAGTCTAGTTAGTTCTAAACTAGGCTGGCTTATCAAGAGCAATCTCCAGGTAGCTACTTTCCAAGTCTGACGATCTTTGATAATGTTCAGAGAAATTAATTACCTAACCACAGCCTAGTTAACAGTCTTGCTTGGCATTATTCAAAGTTGTTGTCTGTTAAAATTGATTTAATATTTTACTATGTAAAAATTATTCATCATCATCATCATCATTTCAGCCGAAAGACGTCCACTGCTGGACATAGGCCTCCCCCAAGCATCGCCACAACGACCGGTCCTGTGCCTTCCGCATCCAGCGGATTCCCGCGACCTTCACCAGGTCGTCAGTCCACCTTGTGGTGGGCCTACCCACGCTGCGCCTTCCAGTACGCGGTCGCCACTCCAGAACTTTACTGCCCCATCGGCCATCCGTTCTGCGAGCAATGTGCCCCGCCCACTGCCACCTAAGTTTGGCAATTCTTCGGGCTATGTCGGTTACTTTCGTTCTCCTGCGAATCTCCTCATTTCTGATTCGATCACGAAGCGACACTCCGAGCATAGCCTTCTCCATTGCCCTTTGAGTGACTTTGAGCCTTCTTATCAGGCCCATACTGAGCGACCACGTTACAGTACAGTAAGATTTTGTTTTTATTTTATTATTATTTAATAATTTTCGTAAAAATAATTAGTTTAAAAGAATCACCTTTGTTTAACATTCAATATAAAGCAAAATCAATCATTCTAGAGATCTACAAACACAAAGTATTATGCTATGAAATAATAGTTTGTCGAAACAACGCATATCTGTCATTGCAATTAATTAATTGTAGTTAATAGTAGTCTTGGGCATTCTTCGAAGTTATTATTTATAAAAAAAAAATGTTATGTAGAAATGAATTACCTAACTGAAAATAATCACCTCATTAACGTTCAATATAAAGGAAAATCAATCATACAAGAGATCTACAAACACATACTTTTGTGCTATAAAATAATAGTTTGTCGAAACAACACAGATCCTTCGTTGCAATTAATTAATTATAGTTAACAGTAGTCTTGGCATTCTTCGAAGTTATTATCTGTGAGAATTCTTGTTTTAATGTTTTATTATGTAAAAATAAATTAAGTAAAAAGAATCACCTAGTTAACGTTCAATATAAAGCAAAATCAATCATTCTAGAGATCTACAAACACAAACTATTGTGCTATGAAATAATAGTTTGTCGAAACAACGCATATCTGTCATTGCAATTAATTAATTATAGTTAACAGTAGTCTTGGCATTCTTCGAAGTTATTATCTGTGAAAATTCTTGTTTTAATGTTTTATTATGTAAAAATAACTAACAACTGCGATCGCCAACCCGCCTGCCAAGCGTGGCGATTATGGCATATCCCCCCCTTAATTGGGGGAGGCCTATGTCCATTAGTGGACGTCTTTCGGCTGTAATGATCATGATGATGTAAAAATAAATTAAATAAAAAGAATCACCTTGTTAACGTTCAATATAAAGCAAAATTAATCATTCTAAAGATACGCAACAAAGAAACACAAACTATTGTGCTATGAAACAATTGTTTGTCGAAACAACGCAGTTCTGTCGTTGCAGTTAATTAATTATTGGATTTATAGCGTTAGCAATCTGAAAGCGTGGTAATTTTAAAGAGCCTGTAGTTAATTTCCAGTACTTGCTTTCATTTAATATTCATTCATACCACGTAGAAAAGACGACTCAGTAATAACTATCAAACTTGCCAATATAAGTACTAAAACATCATTCATTATAACAATTATCAAATTCATACTTACAAAAATTGGGAACCAAACGTAATTTATAATTCCAAGAGAAAATAAAAGCACAAACTTCAAGGTAAATAAACAAAGGGCTACGAAATAATCCCGTGCCGCCCGCTGCGTCGCCTTCACAATAATTAGTACTGTATGCACAGACAGTAAAAAATATAAACTAAGTGCTGCGAACAACCATAGCGAAGCCAACAAAAACCGTGCTCCTTCATCTCCTTCATGTACAACCAGTGCTCACGTACACACCATGCACCTTAAGGATATTTTTTTTCGCGATGCTTACTGGACCATGCCGCGACATGTGAATTGGGAGGGGTGAGCACGGTTAAAGGTGCATGTGTGTGCGTGAGCGCTAGATTTTACACGGAGGAGCACGATTTTATTGGCTTCTCTATGATTGTTCGCAGCACTTCGTCTATATTTTTTACTATGTCTGTGACTGTATGTAGCTCCTAGTTTCAGCTCTATCAGTGCAGTACGGTAACATTTTCTTTAACTTACTGAATTTGTTCCCAGCGTGGTGCCTTGTCATTATGATACTGTATCGTCGATACTTTAAATCGCTTAATCGATTTAAATGGAATGTGGAATGAAGTTTTAATTTGATATTTGTGTATGGGAGGGGCTCGTGGCTAAGTAATAACTACGTGTATCGCAAGATCTGCAACGTTAAGTTGCACTAGTTGCGGTCAGTCTTTTGATGGGCGACCGTTTCGTTGTACAACGAGACCCCTCTGTGCCTCGGAGAGCACGTTAAGCTATCGGTCCTGGGGGTCTACTCCCGTTCGACGATATTCGATAAATCGTACGATTCATCGCACAATTTGCTACTCCAGTCAACCAGCGTTCCCTTATCGCATGCGATGATCGTGTTTTGACGTTTGTTTTTCTCATCTCCGGTAAATTGTATACGACTATGCACCGTAGTCTATCTTAATTGTGCCTTTTTTATGTGCCTATCTTTATTATGTAAGTATCAGTCGGAACGAAAGTTCGTACTTCGTTTGTCGTTCGTAAAACGCGAGTAGACCTACTGCTGCCGAATTGCGTAACTCACTCGCGATCGCAATCATATGGATTTCAATATTCATTGCTCCGTGTGTTTTGACGATCCTTTTATCGGCAACTACGTATCATGCAATGAATATTGCTGTAATTTCAAAATGAAAGCTAATGTCAAAGTGAATGCATTACACAATTACCCCACTGGTTGCCATACGAATATTGACGTACGTGGGACACTCAGAAAGTTTTGCGAAACTAAAAAAAATTGTTCTATACGTACATATATTTTTATCAAATCTTTTCAAAGTACTTTCCACCAGCCTCTATACAAAGATTCATGCGCCTAAACCAGTTTTCAAAACACTTTTTCCAGTCCGCCGCAGACACCTCGTTTACAGCCTGCTCGAACGCAGCCAGCGCATCTTCCGGCGACGAAAATTGTATCCCTTTGAGCTGATTTTTTATTTTTGGGAATAAAAAGAAGTCACACGGTGCTAGATCAGGGCTGTAAGGAGGGTGACCCAGGAGTTTGACTGGCGTGCTTTCCAGGAAGTCCCTCGTTTTGAGTGCGGTGTGCGCAGGTGCATTGTCGTGGTGGAGCAGTAGCCCGCGGAGCCCTGTGTTTGGTCGCTTGTTGCTTATAACAGAGAAAACTTCTGGCAAACATTTGGTAGTATACCATTCGGCATTAATGCTTCTTTGATCCCGTAAGGGAATTGATACCAAGTGGCCAGTCAAATTAAAAAAGCTAGCGATCAAAATCTTACCCCCGCTTCTAGATCGCTTCACTTTGGTAGGCGTTGGCTCATTTTGAAACACCCAAACAGTCGACTGGCGCTTGGTTTCTGGGTCGTATTGATAAATCCAGGACTCATCACCTGTAACGATGTCGTAAACACGCCGAGACGAGCCTGCTTCAAATTTGTTAAGCATATCACGGCACCATTCCACCCGGGCCTGCTTCTGAGCATCGGTGAGGTTGTGCGGCACCCAGCGTGATACTATCCTCCTCACGCGAAGATGGCTGTGTAGAATCTCGTGAACGCTTCCCGATCCAATCTTCAATATGTGTTGAATCTCCTGATATGTAATTCGCCTATTGTCTTGGATTAAATTTTTCACTGCTAGCACGTTTTCTTCGGTAACAGCCGTCAAAGGGCGACCGCTTCTCTCGTCATCCCCCAAAGTTGGTCGACCGCGCTTGAATTCGTTATACCAACGATACACGGTTGCCTTGGAAGGGCCTTCATCCATGAATGCCATTTGAAGTCTATCGTACGATTCATTCGGTTTCAGGCGACACTTGAATTCGTATAAAATCATAGCTCTAAAATGTTCCCGGCGCAGATCCATATTTCAGTGAGACACAATACTTTGAATTAACTCGCAAAAAATGTGGAGGGAAATTTTGAAATTGGAACTTACTTATTTTTACTTATAAATAATCATATTTTCGAAAAACATTATAACTGGCCAGTCTCCCATATATAAAAACTTTTTTTCGCATTACTTTCTGAGGGGCCTGGTATTTGACGTATGTGGTCTAGTGGTTCGAGTGTCGGACTACTGATCACGAGGTCGTGGGTTCGATTCCCACAGGACACAAATATTTGTGTGATGAACGTAAGTGTTTGTGTTGATCTGGGTGTTTCTTATGTATTATAAGTAACTATTTACGAAAAAAGTGTATAATTATTATATCCATTGTCTAGTACCCGTAACACAAGCTCTGCTTAGTTTGGGCCTAGATGGTGCTGTGTAAAAATGTCCCAAAACATTTATTATCCATCGCAGTCGTTACGATTAGTCAGCAGCCCGATAGTCTGTCAACTGATCTATCCTTAGGATGTCGGTATTACCCAGTAACTGGGTTGCGGGGGTCTGATGGCAGTCGCTCCGTGTAAAATACTGATCTTCAGCCGCAGATGCGGACCAGATGGTTAGACTGGTAGCCAACAGCAACATAGGTAACTGGGCAATGGCTCAGAAAAAGAGAAAGAACGGTTTGTGAATGGAAACATTGAAAATCGATAGTTATCATTGTTAGTTATCTTGTTAACTACTTTACTAATGTCAACTTTAATTGATATAGTTTTTAAGGTAAGTTCTATCTCTATTGTGTATTATTTAACTTACTATTATGTTATATCTGTATAATGTTGTCCTTTTGTAGAGACCGACCGAAAATGGGTTTTGATTTTCGGCCGAAAACGAAACCAAATTCGGCAGTAAACTATATTTTCGGCCGAAAGCCGAAACCGAAAAAGTCCAAAAGAATAAAAACATGTGCAGTACTACTTCTTTTATGTCGATAGTTTTTTTTTTTTGGAAAAGTGTAACAACAATAAAATATTATGAAATAACAATCTTGTAAACAATAAAGCACATAGGTAATTTAATTATCAAAATGGTCGTGCATTATGTTAAAACTTGAAATACGAAAATTTGCTTTATATTTTTATCAAAAACAGATTTTTAAGCAAGCAAAGGCAGTTTGCACCTGTCTGCATAAAGTTGACCCGCTGAACTAAATAGTAGATTTCAGTTTCAGTAAAGCGTAGTTTTTTTTTTTAGCCAAAATCGAAAATTGCCGAAAATTCTTATTTTGGCTGAAAACAGCCGAAAACCGAAAACGAAATTCGATCGGACTCTATTCCTTTGTTCGTTCATTCGTATTTTGTTTCTACGAGAAAGTCCCTTGATAACAATTTTGGAATAGAAACTTTCAACCCAAAACAATCTAATAAATTATGTTTCGCGCGTACCCAAGTTTTTGTCCGAGAGGTAGCAAAGTATACAATTTTATAATTATAGTCATATCGTTTCGAAGTAAAAGTTTAGTTAAAGTTTTCTTATTATGACATGTTATCACGGGTTAATCATTAAATGGGGCTTACGTTAAAATTGCCAACACAAAAAAAAGGAAAAGTGATTAAACCAAAAGCTTGCGGGCATGAAAATCAGAATAGTTAATTCCTTATAAATATTCTTAGTTATTCAATTATGTACAAAACCAGGGTTTGATTTATAGCGAATATTTAATACCAGCAAGATACAAAATCAAAAAATTATTAGATTATTTCAAGCGTGCAATTTATTCGCAACTAGAGATGAAAATAAAACGAAAAATATACTTGGCCTCGGCGTTTTTTTCTACATTCGTTTTTTTTTTCTCCAGAAAAGTGAAGTACTTAAATGGAACAAAACACTAAATACGATTGTTTAATTTTTACTTAAGTCAAATTATGTTTAAATATACAAAATTATTAATAAAACAACATTATTAGGAAAATTATTGATATATGATTTTATGATTCTTTCGATGTTCCGTGTGGTGCCGGACGTAAAGAATTGCACCACAGACGACTAAGGGCGACTAAGGGATTCACCAGAGGATGGGCAGCAGCGTTATCTGAGTATTTAACCAACCAACTGCGATCGCCAACCCGCCTGCCAAGCGTGGCGATTATGGCATATCCCCCCCAATATATGCTTGGGGGAGGCCTGTGTCCAGCAGTGGACGTCTTACGGCTGAAATGATGAAAAAATGATGAGGAAAATTATTAGTCATCTCGTCTTGGCATATATTCAAATATTCAATTACATAAAATAACTCAACATAATTTAATGTTTACTTCACATTCAACAAAAGCGAGCTCTCACTGTCTTAAGCTCTATTCAACCAAAACATAAACCAAACGTATTTAACGATAACCATCTTGTCATATTACCTATTGATCTTGTATTCATGAAAAAAAAACTACTCTAAAAATAAACTGTTTTTTCCAGCGTTTTTGTTTTCACCTCTAAAAAAACGTGCAACTAGATTCTTAACGTTTTGAAAGTGCATGTTATGTTGTTATGTTGCTTATTCGAAATAAAAACTTATGAATTTGATTTTTTGACGTTTTTTTTACAAATCTAATCGCGACTCTCCACTTTGTTTGATATTCTCTACTTTACTTTAGTAACGAGCAGTTTTTGTTTGTTTGTCAAACATTCGTAACACGCCTCTGCCTTGTTCACGGAGTCTACCGCGAAAACATACACACGCGGACCATGCGGCTCCCCCTACTTTTTGTTGTACATCACTTTTTTTACAATAACTTTCGACCACGAAACTGACGGAACACTGCAATGGAACTGAAAGCTAAATGTAGGTATACGTGCTTTGAGCTGTCGGTCGTAGAGACTTTGTGAACGAGTCTCGAAACAAATAACAACCTCCGTCTCACAGGTACCTCTCATAGTGTTGTTCCGCTGCAGCGAAGTGAAATATGTAGAGTATTAAATGTGACTGTGATAAACTTTAACAAATCCTTTGCACAGTGTAATATGAACACAGAAATTGTGTTATTCGTAATTTTCTGTGTTTAGTTAACCGTCGCAATTGTGTCTTGTCTGTTTAAAATGTCAGAAAGTCATATTATAAAATTCTAGTCGGGAATTTTTTTTAAACATTATCTAGGGGCCAAAGTGACAGTCTTTAAAAAGTTGCCGCATTTAAAACGAAACACAACTTTGGAGACCGCCTTTGATCATTTTTCGATAAGGGGCGAACTTTTGAACTTTTTTTATACAGTTTTTCTCGCTCGGACGAATAAAAAGGCGGACGGAATCTCGCTAAACAAAGACTGAAGCACTTAATTTTTACCTAAACCCACTATAATTTCGAAAGCATTTTAACACACCAGGTTTATACTGTTATTTTATTTGTGACACTACAACAATGACTATCGTCACACCAGATTTTTTGCGTAATCGCGGCTTTTTGGCATACTATTGATGTGAATGTGTGCGTGCCGGCCGGCCCGTACTTTTAAGCGAGCTGATACTATTCATGCTTCACTTGTTGTTTAGCGAGATTCCGTCCGCCTTTTTTGTTCGTCAGAGTTTTCTCGTAATCTATTTGCCGTCAACCCTTCTAAAGAATATTGAAGTCAATACATTCTGTGATGGGAACGGCTGGATCCACCGCCGTGGGAACAAGGGAATTGCCTGTCATCTATCAGGGGCAGCTTGCGAGAATATACTCTTATTTGAACACTCTTTGCTACCTTGTGAACTGGGAAACGTGTTTAAGCGGACATAATAGTCCCTTTACAAGAGACAAACAGCTGAATGAGGTAAACGAATGCTAATAAAATTGAAATTATTTCCTCAAACGTCCATCATAAAATTCCAAAAGTAACGTCGGAAAAATATTTGGCGGTTTTATATTTTTATATAAAAAAAAGTTCCAAGTTAAATATCACATAAATATCACCCTAATGAACGTATATTTTAACTTGTAAAAATATTAACTACATATTCAAACAGGAAGTAAATAATAGTTTTCAACATAATATGTATCAATAATTTAATAGGTTTTTACTGGACAAGCGTGTACCATCGTCGACCGCACCATCGCTTAACATCAGGTGAGGTGGCGGTCAGACGCAAGTCCACTAGATAATAAAATCATCCCTATCACGACAACATGGAGGAGCACGATTTTGTTAGCTTCACTATGATTGTCCGAAAGTAGTCTATATTTTTTACTATGTCTGTGGTTTAAATGTACACTTTCTTTCCTAGTAAATATCTAGAAATAAAATATGCTCGTACTTTACCTAAAGTAGCTGGAAACTAAAAATAAAACCCAACAATCTGTCTGCGCAATGAAGCGCAAATATTCCCTGGGGAAATCTGGGACTGTCTCACATTGCGCTACCAACCAATTTAATCGGAATAAAATTTGGCTAGCTCAGAAGAAACTTTACTTGAACTGTATATGTCGATATATGTAACGTAGGAAATTGGGCGTTTAAATTAGGTTCTGGTGGGTAACGTCAAAGTTACAGCTAACTATTAAATAAAACACACAAAAAGACATGTTTTACTGGGGACTGAACCTGAGTCTTTGTAATAATTAAGAGTCCTTTTTTTTTTTTTTTGCCGTGTGGAAATCCTCATGGACGCACGCCGCCCGAGGTAGGCGGAGCCAGTGTCGGACTCTTACCGACTAAAACCACCACGGTGTTCCTTCAACTACCTTAGCCGGGGGCGTGGGAAGCCGTGAGTATTCACACAACCACCCCCTTCAATATTATTCACTGAACCTGGGCCCTGTGGTATCTCAGTTCGAGGCTTGATGTTCCCTGCCATCTATGCTGGTATTATGGTTGCGAAATTTAGCATTACAATGAACCGGGCAAAAACTATGAATTTTTAAGGATAAGTTTGATCCTGACGGGGGTCCCCTGACCGCACAAGTTTGTTTATTTATTTATTTTTAAGGATAAGTTTGATCCTGACGGGGGTCCCCTGACCGCACAAGTTTGTTTATTTATTTATTTTTAAGGATAAGTTTGATCCTGACGGGGGTCCCCTGACCGCACAAGTTTGTTTATTTATTTATTTTTAAGGATAAGTTTGATCCTGACGGGGGTCCCCTGACCGCACAAGTTTGTTTATTTATTTATTTTACTCGGGAAAGTAAACAGTTGCTGAGTGATGCGCGATAAATATTTCTGTGATAAGCCGAAAAATAGTATAATACGCGGACGAAGATGCGGGTAAAGTCTAGTACTTTATAAATACCTATGTATGTAGAATAAATGGTATTGTAATAAAAGACAAACAAAACACTCCAGAGAAAATTTATTTAGAAAAAAAAATAAAAAAAAATGTTTCTTCCCAAATTAAGGATACCTTGCTCCGAATTCAGGATAATTTGCTACGAATTAAGGATAACAGGCTCCCCACCCCCCAGGAACGAAGTTATGTTAATTTTAGGTCAGGGGTGACCGCACACGTTTTTTTTCATTCTAGTCTTCTTATCTAATGCTCCTGATTTATATCTTTATCGTGAACGTGACCCAATTCCTTCTAAAAAAAAACAAAAAGAAAATGTTCCAGAAAAAATAATTGGGCACTCAAAGTAGCTAAAACAAAACCAATCTTTTATATTGAAATTCTTATTAGGGCTTTAGATTGCTAAGCCGCTCCCAATAAAATTAATAACGCTGTCTAAAGTACTAAGCGTCCAATTTATCAGAAAGGATGGTTTAAGGCTGAAAAAACTGAAAGCTGATGGAGAGAAAGTATAGATTTTTTATATATAACCTTACTGCTTTACATAAGGGGCTAAGATGAACAACTGCTCATTTGTCAAAGGCGATCGAAGGGTTCATGAGAAAATGGTCAACTTCCACTAAACTTGTGCTCCATTTGGATTCTCTTCTACATTCCCGATTTTATACTCTGTTTAATCATAGTTCCATGTGGTGTCAGTCATAAAGAATTAAATCACCCTATATTTTCTCATAGGTGTCGTAAAAGGCGACCAAGGGATTCATCAGAGCATGGGCAGCAGCGTTCTCTGAGTATTTAACCAACCAACTGCGATCGCCAACCCGCCTGGCAAGCGTGGCGATTATGGCATATCCCCCCTTTTTGGGAGAGGCCTATGTCCAGCAGTAGACGGCTTTCGGCTGAAATTATGAAAAAATGAATGATGATGATGAATCATAGTGATAAGTAGTGACAGTTTGTCGCCTTTCAGGTTTAAGAAGCGTAAATTAAATCAGTTAGATACTGTTCGCTTTATTAACAAAGTATTGAAAGCTATTCACCTATTACAATAGATATGTACCTTTTTAATAGGGTCATCACTTTACTTTATTTTTAGTATACTCTATCTCTATCTATCTCATCAATCGTTCAATCACAGAAAAATATTTTTTTAACACTTTTCATTCAAAGCGCATTTGCTGGAAACTTGTGATTTGTAAATTCGTTACCTAACCTTGCAAGTTACAACTACTGGAAAAACTGTGAAATTATACAATTACTCGTTATTTACGTACCAAGTTGTCACATTTTTTCATCAAAAAGTAAACAATGCATGCTCTGAGCTCTCAAAAACTAGTATTTGCATAGCTAAATTAGTTTTGATGATTCTGCATTCGCTATTTCCCCTCAATATTCACCACATCCAATATTCCATCAAATCAGAATACTGTATGTGGTACAAAAATCGATAGCTACAAGCCACTCGTCACTGTCCAATTTTTAGCTCCAAACTGGCTTTCACACGGTTTTAGAACGATCAGTATAACCAACTAATTTATGTCGCAAATATTTGTTTCTATTTTATGTGATGGCTTGCAATGCATAGGAACTCAATTGTTTTTTTTATCACGATGTGAAACTTTCATAGACTGAGTTTGAGAGAAGCTCATCACAATTTATTGTACTATCGATCCTATACTGCCCCCTAGCCAACTTGGCTAGGGGGGCTGTATACATTAGTATCGAGTTATTATAAGAGTGTTAGTTAACACGCTTGTGACTTAGTGTGAATGTTAAATCCAACAATGATTTAGTAAGAAAACTTTTTCTTCCTGTGATTCCTTGTATAATTTAAGATTACACACCTTTTACACATAACATCCTCCATCCATCTTACTTCCTACAAATATTATAAACGTGAAAGTTTGTGAGGATGTATGGATGTATGTATGGATGTTTGCTACTCTTTGACGCAAAAACTAATGTATGGATTTTAATTAGGCGACGTTTGTGGTCTAGTGGTTCGAGTGTCGGACTGCTAATCACGAGGTCAAACCTGCGACTCCTGGCTCAGTACGCCAGTGCTTTAGCCACTAAGCTACCGTGAACACTGCTCGTATCGAAGTTATCCTCCACTGTGGTACGTCTTTGGGTGACGTCAGCGATGTCTTATTAAGAAACAGTGTTTCTTAACCGACTCGACTAACTTTGCAGTTAATTCAAAGTCTATAGATATAGGCATATCTTCTAATCTACCCTTACTCATTATTTTATAATTTTTTAACGCATTTACGCATGCGATGCAAAATCTAGCGACTTGAATTGTGGAAAAAGTAAGATATCGCTGACGTCACACAAAAGACGTACCAATAGAGAAGGTTAATTTCGATACCACAAGCAGTGTTCACTCACACCCACACAGTGTAGCTTAGTGGCTAAAGCACTGGCGCACTGAGCCAGGAGTCGCAGGTTCGAATCCTGCTCGTGAGCGATTTTTTTCTTTCCACGATTTAAATCATTTATTATATTTTAAAATACTTGACCAACCTATAAACCATAAACAAGTGATGCCATATAAAAGCAACAGCATAAATTTAATGAACATGGACACGCTCATTATCATAATCACGCTCTTCGGGAAACTGAGCTACACGAAAATCCTGCGAGCCCGTTGAGCTATAACTCTGTTACCGGACAAACGCGGTTCTATAGTCAACTATAGTGTAGTAGTTTATGTCGATACTCACAAACTGCCTCTGGATAGCGGCGGACGAAAAACAAGCGACAAAAAGTTGCAGCTATCTGTCACATCTACAAAGTCTATGGATTGAGATAGGAAATGCACGAATATGAAAATGTTTCACAGCGTCTATTTTTGAGATGTGAATTTTCGGCTACCTTTTTGCTATGCAATATTTTGAGGGCACTTAATACCACGCGGAGTTAAATCTGCTTACCATGGTCAGTCAGTAAATTGATGAACGTACACAACATGTAACAAAAACCCTGTTGTTCCTGTGAGGTACGTTATCAGAATCGATATTCATACGAAAGTCAAGTCATTTGGAAAAACTCTTCAGTAAAAATAATCCAATTAAATATTAAATCATTATTAAAAGTGATAAGATCACTTTCAATTTACAATTAATAATGATTTAATATTTGATTTGATTATTTTTATTGATATAATCAATGAGTGAGTGAGTTTTGAGTGATATAATCACTTTAAATTTACAATTAATAATGATTTAATATTTAATTTGACTATTTTTATTGAAGAGTTTTTCCAAAAGAGTTGTGTCCTTACGTATGAATATCGATACTGATAACGTACCTCACAGGAACAACAGGGTTTTTGTTACATACTGTATAAACACGAAGCCTTTGTGTTCCGAAAGCACATTACCAGTTGTCATACGATTATCGATGACAGTCGTTTCGGGCAGCAAAAAGGCTAAAAGTCTGACAACCGATGAAATATTAGGATATTCTCCAGTTATTGGGGTTGCCTAGGACAAATAGCCTTCACTTCTAAAATATTGATACTGAACCGCATTTGGTTGGACAAGAAGTCGACCCCAACACCTCCCGTGGCTCTTTTATTAATATATATCCTAAAAAAAACGTTCTTATCAGGTGGAAATGAAACAGCTGCTCCTCAAATACTAATGAAACAACTATTAGCAAGCTACTGGTCTGCTATGGTATTGCTATGTGCGTGAAGGCGAGTGTTGCTACCATAACCGTTGCCTAGTCTTCTGTAGTCACTAATGGTTAGCTTGCCACAAAACTTTACAACCTTGTCAGAGACCGTAGACATTATTTTTATACGATTTTTTTTTACTCAGCCTGTCGCAGTCCACTAAACATAAATACTTACAGCACAAAACTTAAATCACTTGCTTCCGCTCGCTGTAGACATAAGGAATTCACACAGGATAGACGAAACGAAGGCGTGACGAGGACGTGACATGACATGCATTTCTGCGTCACGTCGCCTTTGTGTACAACTATCATGAAAGGGACAAGCAATGGACACACGTCCGTGTCACATCATGTCTCATCCTCTTGGGGTAAATTGCATATTATAATGTAATAGACTGGACATTTAGATATGTATCACGGCTAAAAGGCTATATTAGATTTAAATCTGGCACTAAGATAGCCTAACTACACCATCAGAAGGACATGAGACACTATTTATCGACACACCATGTCAGCTAGTAGGTTCCACAATTTGTTGCTTTGAATGAACTATCATAAAAGAACCATAGATGGTTTTGACCTAAAAATACACTATCAATAAAAATCGAGATATTTCTAATGTACCTGAAGGGAGGGCCGTCTCCTAATTTAAAATATTCAAAATATAGTTCCAATCTAGTCTCGATGTCCTAAATGTCACAACTAAACGTCAAACACGAACATCTACTGTCATAGATTGACATTTACAACACTGAGATTAGATCGGAACTATATTTTGAGTATTTTTAACTCCGAGAAATGACCTTCTGACATATTGAAATGCTAATGTAAGCGTTTTTTGAATCAACAATATAACAGTTCTATTACATTTTGATTTAATTTTATGCAAAATGTGCACTTTGTATCATACAGAGATATGACTAAAATCTACAAATTAAAAGAACATTTGGCTCAAACGAGTACTTATTTCAGATCCAAAGTTCATTTACATTTACGTTTCGATACGTCAAAATGGTTCGTGCTAACAGCTACAAGTCTCATAAAAACGTGACGTGAAATGGGGTGGGGGTAATAGGTATATTCGTCCTTTTCGCACTCTTTGACCAGCATGTTTGACCAACACAGTCCTATTCAGCCTTAAGGATTTTTGAATTCTCATAAGTTAATAGTAATACCAAGTTCAACCTGACAAATGAATTCCTGTAAGGCTTCAAATTATATTATACAAATTTCACACTTTACGAACATTCACACATCAAAGTCAAATCTATACTTACGGCAACATTTGAGTAGGTACGCACCTAGAATTTAATTGGACCCTCACTTTCTACCCGAGTGCTCCCAAGTTCCGAGCCCCGAGCTCCCGAGTTGTGTGAGTCATCGAATGGTATTGAAACTGTACTAATATTTGTCTATCTACTGTTCGGGGTAATTGGTGAGTTTCATTGCTAATAGAATACATGCTCCAGTAATAAACGGAAT
This sequence comes from Asteroscopus sphinx, assembly GCA_949699075.1. Lineage (NCBI taxonomy): Eukaryota > Metazoa > Arthropoda > Insecta > Lepidoptera > Noctuidae > Asteroscopus > Asteroscopus sphinx. Next base: position 24,323,991 of record OX453007.1, read on the forward strand.
TGATTAGCAATTGAATTATTAAAGGGTTTATATTGCACTGTGCTTTTGTTTGTATTATGTTGGTATTAGACTTTCAATGTTCAATGTTCTTTCTTTCAATGTTCTTTCACACATTCATTCCTTTTATTTATGTAATTAATTAATAATTTTAAAAAAGTGTTAAATTTTATTATCTTTTTCTACACCCTTACTCGTAATAAAGTAAATTAAGTAAAAGGATATATCCCTAAAAGTTAATTTTTAATAAAGCAAACTGTATTTACTTGCCTGTAGGTCTACTCGCGTTTTACGAACGACAAACGAAGTACGAACTAGGTGAACTACGTAGGTGGACCACGGGTACGAAACCGAACTTTCGTTCCGACTGATACTTACATGATAAAGATAGGCACATAAAAAAGGCACAATTAAGATAGACTACGGTTCATAGTCGTATACAATTTACCGGAGATGAGAAAAACAAACGTCAAAACACGGACGGAACGATGGTTGACCGGAGTAGCAAATTGTGCGATGAATCGTACGATTTATCGAATATCGTCGAACGGGAGTAGACCCCCCTGGTCTGGAGGAAGGTGACGGCGCTCGTGATACAGGTATTTCCTAGTACGAGCGCCAAAGCACTCCTTTGACATTTAAATGTGGACTTACAAATTAGTGTACTCATATTTAAGGAGATATACTGTAAAAAAAAACTGCAATAAATTATTTATGATTTTATGATTCTTTCGATGTTCCGTCTGGTGCAGGACGTAAAGAATTGCACCACCCTATATCTTCTCACGGGTGTCGTAAAAGGTGACTAAGGGATTCACCAGAGGATGGGCAGCAGCGTTCTCTGAGTATTTAACCAACCTACTGCGATCGCCAACCCGCCTGCCAAGCGTGGCGATTATGGCATATCCCCTCAACATATGCTTGGGGGAGGCCTATGTCCAGCAGTGGACGTCTTTTGGCTGAAATGATGATGATGATGATAAGACTTTCAATAAATATTATTCCGAACAGTATGTGCTGTACTATAAAATCATAACCCTAACCCCAGTAGTTAACAATTTGCCATTTAAATACTTATACCAAGATTTTCTATTAGTTGTTATGGTATAACCCATAGTCGTAGAAGTTAAGCGGGTAACATTTGCCAAGTTTTCACCGGTTAAAGTAAAGACAGACGCTTAATAACACGAAGTAACGTTAGAGCGAATAACCCAAAACATTCTGGCTCGGGGGTAAATGAAATGCAGCAAACTTTATAGAAAGTCACCGAGGAGTATGTGAGTTAATCGAGCAGGTTTGTTTTCTTTGGAGACTCATGGCAATCTGCCGTAAAACGAGATGAAAAATTCAAATACAACGTTTTAGCAACATGACAATGGTAATCAATAACCTTGTTTAGCTCTAAAATTGTTCAAAGCAGGTTATAATAATTCTGACTTTTATTTATTTATTTATTTATAAAACCGGCCAAGTGTGATTCTGACTCACGCAGTAAGGGTTCCGTACCACCCATCGACCTGATACCCCAAAGAAACTGATTTAATTTAAGAGAGTTCATCTAAAGAATCAACGCACAACTCTTTCTTACACAGGTACCACCACATATGTCTATGTTTGCCCTTTTTTTAGTATTTTTTTGCTAAATTCCATAGTATGCACTATAATCAGAGCAAGTTTGATGCTGGTAGGTATGTATTACCGTTTCGAAGATAGAGCAGGAACAAAACGTTGATAAAAATGCATGTTTTTCGAAGTTTCTTTGAATGGAGACCCCCTTTGGTTTTAGACTTTTTTTGTTTTCAGTATTTGTCGTGATAGACGTCATAGCAATACATATTCTGAGAAAATTTCAACCAGCTACCTATTACCGTTCAAAAGATACAGCCCAGTTACAAACAGACGGATGGACAGTGTAGCGAGAGTAATAGGGTCTCGTTTGGCACCCTTTGAGTACGGAACCCTAAAAAGTCTAATTCTGTTATATTTTTCGTTTTACGTTTCTATTAAATTCACTATCTCCATTTGAAAAGTTACTTTTGTATGTTCCTCATTGTCACGCTTCGTTTTATTGTTCGAGTTGAAAACGACCCTCTGTTGCGTTTGATAAGCGAAAGTTTACCCTTTTGATACCTAAAATAAAAAATACCCTGAGCATAGAAAGAAAAACGCTGACGATAATGAATATTTACCCTTTCGGCACAACCTTTTAAAATACTTCCACATTGTTTTTACGAACAAGCATTGTTTAGCGATACACAAAATGAAATAAACAAATTATTTTCGTATTACGGAACACAAGTACCTAAACCCAAACTTATTGTTTTGTCATAGATTAAAATAATACAAGGAAACAGATGTGCCACGTGTAAATAAAAGGAACGAATTCTGATTCAAATAATGTGTATTTTCAGTAAAAAGGTCCTTTAACCTGCCGGCTCGACTGGAGGGTACTAAAAAGGGGATAACAAAGAGATATTTAGAGGTCGTATTTTTTATTACCTATAACATTATTCTGTCTCCTCAAAACGTGAGCGTTATGTGAATTGAAATAAAATTGATATTTCAGATTCATTTTAAATTCATACCAATTTGACAGTAGGTACTTAAAATCAGACTGTTGAGCAAAACTATTGGACTTTTAAGGACTCTCGAGAATCGAATGTTAGCCTTGGAATTTCTTAGAGACATCGTGTCCCTACTGAATAATACAATTCGTCATGTGAGAGGTAAAGAGATTTTTCACAAAAGAAAGAAGCACATCTAAACGAAGCAAGTTAATTAAGGCCCTACTAAGAGCTACGTGGCGCCCCCATAAGTAAAGCAATAATTACTCGCTGAAAACATCATTTATCGAAAATCCTTTTTTAACAATTGATGTAAAATAAAATAAATATAATAAATATTTCTAGGACATTTTTACACAGCACCATATAGTCCCAAACTAAGCAGAGCTTGTACTATGGGTACTAGACAATGGATATAATACTTACATATTTTTTTTTGTAAATACAAACTTATAATACATAAGAAAGAAACACCCAGACAAACACAAACACTTATGTTCATCAAATAAATATTTGTGTCCTGTGGGAATCGAACCCACGACCTCGTGATTAGCAGTCCTACACTCGAAGCACTAGACCACAGACGTCGTCAAATACAATAATTGTCAAATTAATAATATGTCAATTAATATTATGTCAAATATAATAATTGACATCAAATGTAGTTTAATTATTATAGTTCGCCGTAGTTGTAGATACAAAATATGCGAAAATCGGCCACTTTTGGCACTCTTGTATCTACAACTACAGCGAACTATAATGTACAGAGTTGATAGTTTCTAACGAAACTACAGTACTTATACCTGATTCGTTAAAAAAGAATTTTCGATAAATAATGTATTGTATAAGCCCCAGTTACCGACAGTGCCCCATTGTTCGACAAAAAAACAACCAACTTCGGAAAATAAGAGCAAAATAATAATTTGGTATACGGTTAAATATTATCTAATTAACATTGATATGTTAGGTACAAAAAAAAACAAAAAAAAAAACCATGACGAAACCACTGTATTTAAAAAAATACTGGTATTCATCCCTTAAATTGTCGATAATTGGGGATGTTACGTTATTTAACGAGTAATAATTTTTTTACTGATGGGGGCCACTTGCCTACTACATTCCCCTTAAGAAAACTTCATGGAATTGCGTGAATCGGCAATGTTGTGTGCCTACATACGCCGTAAACAATTACTTTTATTAATTAAAACTAAGCTGAAAGAAAATATACGAAGCAAAGTTACATATCACTATCCCACATATCACTTCTTGCTCATTACATGTTCATGTTTTATGTATTCACTAGCCTATGCCTATGCCTGCGGCTTCGCCCGCGTGTAATTTGGTTTATTACAGAAATACGTTATTGCGCATCCATCGAGAAATGTTCATCTATCTTCCCGGAATAAAAATAACCTAGGTATATCTTAATCTGGGTTATAATCTATCTGCGTGCTAAATATCATCCAAATAAGTAATTAGTATTATAAGTATGTATTTACAAAAAAATCATATATAAGTATTATATCCATTGTCTAGTACCCATTGTACAAGCTCTGTTTAGTTTGGGACTAGATCGTGCTGTGTAAAAATGTACAAAAAATATTTACTTAATTCCGCATAGCTGTTACAGCGTGATTGAAAGACAAACAAACACACATCCATACTTTGGCATTTATAATATTATTAGGTAGTCCATTATTGAATATATTCAATCCCCATTAATCCTACTATATCCTACTAATATTATAAACGTGAAAGTTTGTGTGGATGTTTGTATTTTTGTTACTCAATCACGCTTCACGGATTGAATAAAATTTGGCACATGGATAGAACATAACCCGGATTAATATATAGGTTACTTTTTATTCCGGGCAAATGAACAGCTGCCGAATTGCGTGACTCGCTCGCCATTGCAATCAATAGGATTTCAATGTTCATTACTCCTTGTGTTTTGAAAATTCGTCTTATCGGCAACTATGTACCACGCAATGAATATTGTTATCATTTCAATTGTCAATGTCAATGCATTACACAATTACCTCACAGTTTTCGAGGGATACGCGATAAACGATACGCGATTTGCGATGCAAGAAATAATGTTTCTACTATAATTTTGCATGCTATGTATATTCTTAGCAAAACACGTTTGCTCGATATGAACTATAAGACCTTTGTATACCATGTTTTTAAGCAAATAAATATATTATAACATAACATAACATCACGCCTGTATTTCCCCGAAGGGGTAGGCAGAGGTGTATAGTACACCCACATTTCGCCAGTTATGTTATAGACCCATGTAATAGGGACAAAAAAAAAAATATATATATATATATATATATAAAATAATATAATAAAAATATAATAAAAATATAACATATAAATATAATATAATAAATATTATATATTCTATTCTATTCAAGCGGGCGAAACCGCGGACATAGGCTAGTACTACTATAAGCCATGATGACATAAATAGTTTACATCGGTAAACAACTAATCACAATACATCATTACTGCTTACTTTCTTAGCATTTACGAGTGTTTACTGCTGTCCATCTTACTGACATGATAATCTCTTAAGCGATTATTACAACTATAGTCATGATGGATCGGTTTATTAGCTCACAGGATACACAATACGTGGGACACTCAGAAAGTTTTGCGAAACTAAAAAAAATTGTTCTATACGTACATATATTTTTATCAAATCTTTTCAAAGTACTTTCCACCAGCCTCTATACAAAGATTCATGCGCCTAAACCAGTTTTCAAAACACTTTTTCCAGTCCGCCGCAGACACCTCGTTTACAGCCTGCTCGAACGCAGCCAGCGCATCTTCCGGCGACGAAAATTGTATCCCTTTGAGCTGATTTTTTATTTTTGGGAATAAAAAGAAGTCACACGGTGCTAGATCAGGGCTGTAAGGAGGGTGACCCAGGAGTTTGACTGGCGTGCTGTCCAGGAAGTCCCTCGTTTTGAGTGCGGTGTGCGCAGGTGCATTGTCGTGGTGGAGCAGTAGCCCGCGGAGCCCTGTGTTTGGTCGCTTGTTGCTTATAACAGAGAAAACTTCTGGCAAACATTTGGTAGTATACCATTCGGCATTAATGCTTCTTTGATCCCGTAAGGGAATTGATACCAAGTGGCCAGTCAAATTAAAAAAGCTAGCGATCAAAATCTTACCCCCGCTTCTAGATCGCTTCACTTTGGTAGGCGTTGGCTCATTTTGAAACACCCAAACAGTCGACTGGCGCTTGGTTTCTGGGTCGTATTGATAAATCCAGGACTCATCACCTGTAACGATGTCGTAAACACGCCGAGACGAGCCTGCTTCAAATTTGTTAAGCATATCACGGCACCATTTCACCCGGGCCTGCTTCTGAGCATCGGTGAGGTTGTGCGGCACCCAGCGTGATACTATCCTCCTCACGCGAAGATGGCTGTGTAGAATCTCGTGAACGCTTCCCGATCCAATCTTCAATATGTGTTGAATCTCCTGATATGTAATTCGCCTATTGTCTTGGATAAAATTTTTCACTGCTAGCACGTTTTCGAAAGAAGCGGTCGCCCTTTGACGACTGTTACCGAAAACAGCCGTCAAAGGGCGACCGCTTCTTTCGTCATCCCCCAAAGTTGGTCGACCGCGCTTGAATTCGTTATACCAACGATACACGGTTGCCTTGGAAGGGCCTTCATCCATGAATGCCATTTGAAGTCTATCGTACGATTCATCCGGTTTCAGGCGACACTTGAAATCGTATAAAATCATAGCTCTAAAATGTTCCCGGCGCAGATCCATATTTCAGTGAGACACAATACTTTGAATTAACTCGCAAAAAATGTGGAGGGAAATTTTGAAATTGGAACTTACTTATTTTTACTTATAAATAATCATATTTTCGAAAAACATTATAACTGGCCAGTCTCCCATATATAAAAACTTTTTTTCGCAATACTTTCTGAGGGGCCTGGTATATATATTGCGATGGATATTCATGATATATAATATCCCTTTAAACCAAGTAGAGCGGAACCGCTTTTATGTGATAAAATTTCAAGCCGATGTAGCAATAATGTATTGAGTTTACAATGATGAATAGCCCACTACATAATAAGATGATGATAAGTAGTACGACATGCAAAGTAGGTATCAATGTAATTCCTAAAATGTACCTAATTACGTTATTGTTATATGCATCTACCGCATGTAGTCTTGTTGTGGCAATAAATCATTTTTCTTTCTTTTCTTTCTTTCTTTCCCTAATTCACTAGTAAGTACGTATTTATTATTGTTGCCTCTATGCGCAATAGCCTGGTAAATTACCAATATACAAGTCGATTTTACAAAACCAAATATTAGATCCGCCAAATATATTTTCAATTTGCGCTTTGGCGCTCACCACTCTTGTTCGTAAAAACCGGCAAAGTGCGAGTCGAACTCGCGCACAACGGTTTCTGTAACACCACACACGTGTCTCAATTTACCTTCTTTTTATTATTTTTTGTTTAAACGAAGAGTTATGCACTTTATCAAAGTTTGACTTCTATATGATTTACCGTTTTTAAAATATAACAGGAACAAAAACGTTTGAAAGATGTATCGTTTTCGAGGTTTCTTGTAATGTTCCTTCCTTTGGGTGTAGACTTGTTATTATTGTTAGTATTTATTTTGTCAAGATAGAGGCCGTAGTAACACTTATTCCTTAAAAAACAATTGGCTACCTACTACCTCGGACGAATAAAAAAGGCGGACGGAATCTCGCTAAATAAAGACTGAAGCACTTCATTTTTTCCTAAACCCACTATAGTGTCGAAAGCATTTTAATACACCAGATTTATACTGTTATTCTATTTGTGACACTTCAACAATGAGTACCGTCATACTAGATTTTTTGCGTAATCGCGGCTTTTGGCATACTATGAATGTGAATGTGGGCGTGCCGACCAGTAATTTTAAGCGAGCCGGTTTACTATGGACACAGATAATATAATACTATATTAATGGATACTTCACTTATTGTTTAGTGAGATTCCATCCGACTTTTTTATTCGTCCGAGCCTACTACCTACCGTTAAAAAGATACAGCCCTGTGACAACGTTAACAGAATCCCGTTAGCACCATTTAGGTACGTAATCTTAAAGAGCACATAACATGGATACTGATACAGTCTTTTTGCGTAAATTCATGTCGTTAATTTTACATGAAACCTTCCTAATCGTGCTACGATTACTCTAAAGATCCAAGGGTAGGCTATCCTACAACCTAATTGGGTAACTTGAATGGTAATCAAATCTAAAGAAACCGTCAAATGAAACCGATTCCGATTACTACCGATGTTACGTGATTAGGATGATATTACGGTCGATCAATGGAATAGGTATTAAGTTGACCTGACTGGACTCGATAAAAAAATGTCTTACAAAACCAATACAGCAAAATGTCTTACTGAAGAAAAGAACGATGAATTAGCTTTTTTATACAACTAGGTATCTAGGTTGTTCCAATAACAAATTACAAGATCTTTTTTTATTTTTATTTATAAGGTCTTAATAGATAATTATTAGTACCGTAAACTGCCCTAACTTGGCCCACAAGCCCAACTTTGCCTAGTTATTTTTTGAGTAAACTATAATAGCTATGATTTCCGTACTTGGGGAGCTTTGAAAACTATGACAACGCTTACATTTGGTTCAGTTATAAAGTGTCAGTGCGTGTAAAAATTAAGTTAATGCCTTAGGCAAAGTAGGGCTTGTAGGCAAAGTTAGGGCATTTTACGGTACCTTAATATAATCACGATCTAGTCTACTGTCTAGAACACTAATAAGTAATTTTATGTTAACTTAAACTGCTAGCTAATAATATTATTTCTAAGAATGTGTCCACTGGCACTATCTTAGCGTCTCTTAAGGCGAAGTCACTTTTTTCATGTCTTTAATTATCGACAAGATCTTTTAAATAAACTTAAAAACACAGTTTTCGTTTCAACAGAGAACATAAATGAAAATACATCTAAATAATTACGGTAACAAATGACAAGTTCTTTTTAGTGAACCTAGAAACAAAGTTATCGTTTCACCAGTGAATATATAAATGAAAATGTCTGAGTTGAAATATGTTTGATCTACCTGAAAGATTTATAGGTCAGGTCGAAGTTCGAAAGGAATGAAACTTCATTTTCCGAATATGAAATCCTTTGCAGGTCACGGATTATCTTCGGGCGATCGTAAAGAGACGCCATCATTATTACTTTCGGGATCAAGACGAACATCCCCGAATTGGAATTCCAAATTCAGATTTCGACCGAAAGTGTAATGTTGACTTGATTAGATTGAGGTTGGCTACAAACGTCCAACGTTCACGTAGAACAAGAGGAGTGCCCGTAAAATCGTGGACCACAAACCAATTTTGACTTTCACAATGCTTTTACAAGTAGTCAGCAAATATGCAACCCGAGACAGAGCTTAAATGAATGGCAATCAATCAAATAGCGGCCAATATTGATGATAAAAAACATTTTGAATGTGTGAAAACGATCAATATCCCGATATTGAAGCGATGTACCTGTCATAACATATTTTATTCCCGTATTTTTCGGGTATCAACGAAAACCTTTTCCAATAGCCCGTCCCTCGTCTGTGAGATTCTCTAATACAATGCAATATTTTAAATGGAGCGTGCAACTCTCAAAATCTTTCCTTTCAAATATTCTACATTGGAAAATTTTTGTGTCGCTAGGAGAAATACATTTCAATATAGTTACTTAGCTTTCATTTTCGATATTGCAAAGATATATTTGGAATGTTTATTTATACAGTGCCGTAGACATACGTATGGTTTTTATTCTCTAATAATAAACTCTAATAATAATATCACAACGCACGTCGCACATTCTTTGCAAAAGTTTTAATTTGAATGTCACTGGCATGCCAAAACATTAAAATATGAGATTAAAAATCAGGATAAAAATCCACCCTCTCGTAAAATTCCTATTAAGATTTGCGTAAGATATCTATCTATAATTTGATTTATGGTCATATTTTCCATTATTATTCCTTTTACACCAGAACCATAAAAGCATCAATGGATAGCAGGAGGTCAATGGATAATCGCTGAATAAATCAGTCTAGCATGTCGAAAGTCTGTTGGATAGGTTTACACGTTCGATCGAATCGCGTCGGTCGCACTGTACCGACTTATCACACGATTTACGATCCAAACTTCCCGGTCTGTGTTCATATGTTTCACATAGGCCTTCTACTCATATATCACCTAAGTTTTATAAAAGGAACGCCTAGATTCAAACCGTTTGTCGATGTATTTTTGTCAGTTATTTTCCAGTAAAAGTGTAACGTGGAAAACATTAAGTTTTTCTATTTTGTAACTACACTAGCGTTATCAGATCAAACAATGGGGAGATTGGGGAGAGCTTCAGAAAACATGCAAATATAAGTGGATCTTAGAGTAATAGAGTGATAGTTGCATACAAAGTTCCAGTCAAAGTTGAAGCACAAAAACAATCGATCTATGTCCGCAAGCAGAACTTAAAATGTTCGCCGACACACACATAAGCCCGCGTTAGCTTTACTGAACGTAGCCTTTTAAGGCCAACTTCTATTTGCTACATTCCGCGTACGACTACTGCGGTTCTAAGCATAATTATTCTAAGAAGTGAATTAATTCTGCATATTTCATTAAATTAATCTCTTCTGTTATTATTTTTGGGTATTCTGAAGGTACAGCTTCTATCAGGTGCTTTCAATTTAATTTAGAGCGGTCCCTGCCATTATTTTTATTAGATTTACGTACCAACTAGTATAACGTGGGTATGTTAAAAACATCTAAACAATTTCGGGCAGCTGAAACGCTTTTCAAACGGCTGCGAGAATGCGAACCAACATACTCGTTCACAAATAAAGACACAAATGACACCATCAAATCTAACTTTTATAATACAATCCTTCGAAGATACAATCTCATATAATTAATTCATAAAATAATTATGTTATAGAAGTCTGACCTCGCGGCTCTTTGATTGATATAATGATAGATGATGCTTGTACATCGGTACAATGAAAGATACGTAATTAAATGTGTTTTATTTTATTCGTATTTGCTTTACAACATTTTTTATAAAACGTTTTTTATGAAATTAAAACTGGGAACTACGTATAACAGCTACTAAAAACTGGAACTGCATAACAGCTACTAGAAACGTCAATTTGTTTTGTTGCTTTGTTCCTAAGATAAAAAAGTGTTACACCGAAAATCTATGACCTTACCTTGTAACAGTGACCTTAACGCCAGTACTATCAGCTCGTGGGTCTGTATATGCGGGCTAATCTATGAAACCACTCAAATGTTTACAATTGAGTTTTTACAATGACTACACCGAAAAAGGAAATAATGTAGGTACCAGTGGTAACCCCAAAATAAGCACTTTCCACGGAAAAATGTGGAAAACGTGCAAAAGAGAAATAAACGATATTTATACACAAACAATATTATTATATTTCAGGGTTGCAATATCCATGAGTGACGATACTTAAATATACAGGGTTGTTTTATTCATTAATTAATCTTTAAGGGATGATTGCACTCATCAATTTGAACAAATTTTATTACAAAACCAACTTTGAATTAGCAAAAATAATAATACGTTGCTAGAAAATGTTTCGTGTCATCATCATCATTTCAGCCGAAAGACGTCCACTGCTGGACATAGGCCTCCCCCAAGCATCGCCACAACGACCGGTCCTGTATCCTTCCTTGTTTCGTGTACTTGACCAAAATGTAATGGAACAGTTGTTTTTAAGCTATTGCATAAATGCTGTGCAATAGCTTTACCGCGGCAGTCTCCGAGTGCCACACGTCTTTTTTTTTTTGGTAATTCAAAGTCATACAAAAAGTTAGTAAAATTGATGAGTAGGTAGGTTGTGTTCCTGTTGAATTGTGTCTGTGTATCTATGTGCTTGTGTCAAATATATGTATCTTTCTTTTCTTTCTTTCTTCTTTATCATCCCTTGAAGGGTAATTGATGAATTAAAAGTTTAGAAAACCCGATGTACATAAACTTTCCTACTGTAATATAAATGTATACATGCTGAAATTTGAATCGCTTATTTCCCGAAAAGGGGTAATTGTACTCATTATTATGAACAACTATGGGACCAACCCTGAAATCGCGAAAAAAAAACAGTTGGTCCCTACATTTTATCGATTTAAGTGAACACAAATGTAGGGACCAACTGATTTTTTTTTCGCTATTTCAGGGTTGGTCCTATAGTAAAAGTTGTTCATAATGATGAGTACAATTACCCCTTTTCGGGAAATAAGCGCTTCAAATTTCAGCATGTATATGTGTGTACAATAAAGAATAAGAATAAGCCTGTATCTTAACTATTATAAAATTGTAAACGTCTGTTTGTTTGTTTGTTTGTTTGTTTGTTCCAGCATCACGCTAAAACTACTGGACCGATTTTGATGATTTCTTTTTTGTTTGAAAGCTGATGACCTGACTTAAAAACTGGTATGGGTTTTGAGAAAGAAAGAAAGAAAGAAAAAAATTAATTCGTGGGTTGCGTACTCACCCGACAGATCGAAGCTTCTATGCATTTGCACGAGCGGATAGTAATGTACGATGGAGTGGAGTGGAGTGGACAGGGGATGGGACTGGGGACGGGACAGGGGACGGGAGTGGGGACGGGACAGGGGACGGAACATGGGACGGGAAATGGGACGGGATATGAGACGGGACATGGGACAGGACAGTGGGACGGCACATGGGACCAGACATAGGATGGGACATGGAACAGGACATGGGGCATGGGACGGGACGATAGTGATATAGTGAGATAGTGGGACAGGATATGGGACATGGGACATGGGACGATAGTGAGATAGTGAGACAGTGGGAAAGTGGGACAGTGGGACAGTGCGATAGTGGGACAGTGGGACAGTAGGACAGTGGGACAGTGGGACAGTGGGATGGTGGGACAGTGGGGCAGTGGGAAAGTGGGACAGTGGGGTTGCGGGGCAGCGAGGAAGTGGGGCATCGGGGCAGTGGGGCAGCGTGGCAGTGGGGCAGTGGGGAACCGGGGCTGCGGGGCAGTGGGATAGTGGTGCAGGGGGGCAGTGGGATAGCGGTGCAGGGGGCATTGGGGTAGCGGGGCAGCGGGGCAGTGGGATAGTGGGGCAGCGGGGCAATGGGGTGGTGGGGTAGCGGGGCAGTGGGGCAGCGGGGCGGCGGTGCAATGGGATAGTAGGGCAGCGGAGCAGTGGGGCAGCGGGGCAGCGGGGCAATGGGATAGCGGGGCAGCGGGGCAGTTGGGCAACGGGGGCAGTGGGGCAGTGGGGCACCGGGGCAGTGGGATAGCGGGGCAGTGAGGCAGTGGGGCAGCGTGGCAGTGGGGCAGTGGGATAGCGGTGCAGCGGGCATTGGTGTAGCGGGGCATTGGGGTAGCGGGGCAGTGGGATAGTGGGGCAGCGGGGCATTGGGGCAGTGGGGTATAGGGGCAGTGGGGCAGCGGGGCGGCGGGGCTATGGGATAGTGGGGCAGCGGGGCAGCGAGGCAGTGGGGAAGATGGGCAGCGGGGCAGTGGGGTAGAAGGGCAGTGGGGCGCTTGGGAAGTGGGGGCAGCGGCGCAGTTGGGCAGTGGGGTACCGGGGCATTGGGATAGCGGGGCAGCGGGGCAGTGGGGCAGTGGTGCATTGTTGCAGTGGGGCAATGGGATAGTGGGGCAGCGGGGCAGTAGGGATGCGGGGCAGTGGGGCAGTGGGATAGCGCGGCAGTTGGGCAGTGGGGCAGCGGGGCAGTGGGGTACCGGGGCAGCGAGGCAGTGGGATAGTGGGGCAGCGGGGCAGCGGGGCAGTGGGGTAGTGGGGCAGCGGGGCGGAGGGGCAGTTGGGCAATGTGATAGTGGGGCAGCGGGGCAGTAGGCAGCGGGGCAGTAGGCAGCGGGGCAGTGGGGAAGCGGGGCTGCGGGGCAGTGGGGCAGTTGGGCAGCGGGACTGCGGGGCAATGGTGTACAGGGGCATCGGGGCAGTGGGATAGTGGGGCGGCGGGGCAGTGGGGTAGCGGGGCATCGGGGCAGTGGGGCAGCGTGGCAGTGGGGCAGTGGGATAGCGGTGCAGCGGGGCGGCGGGGCAGTGGGGCAGTGGGATAATGGGGCAGCGGGGCAGTTGGGCAGTGGGGCAGCGGGGCAGCGGGGCTGTGGGGCAGTGGGGCAGCGGGGCAGTGGGGCAGCGGGGCAGCGGGGCAGCGGGGCAGCGGGACAGCGGGACAGTGGGACAGTGGGACAGTGGACTGGAATGGACTGGACTGGACTGGACTGGACTGGACTGGACTGGACTGACGTGGGTTAGCAGAATTTAACGCGAGCGGAGCCGCGGGTAAAAGCTAGTATTACATACAGGCAGTAACGCACCTTGCACACTTAGCCACGGCCACCACCTTACTGGTCTTTGATGTTTGATGGCTCAAAGTCAACATACAAACATGCTTGCATCTTTCACTTAATTCATCCAGAAATAGTGCGTTGTGAGCTACAAGTGCTGCGACCCCTTACTAGTTCCTATAAACCAATCTAAAAACTAGAAACCTTAATAATGTAGACCTAACCTGGTTTCGAATGAACGCTGGCCGACTGTTTTATAAAACCCACAGCGGATAGTTGTAAATATTGAAATGTTTACAAGAGCGGTTCCCGGCTTATCGTGTGTGGCGAGGCCCGAAACCAACGAGTTTGTTTTGCATATGAAAATCCTTATTTAGCTACCAACGTATAGTAGTAGGTACTGCTGCAGTGGCTTAGAGAAAAATAACTTTGGTCACTTGAGTTACATAAATGACTTTAACCTCCCAGAAAAATGAAAAAGATAACCTTTTACCTCAAGATTTATAGTTAAAAGATTCTGGGTTCTGAAACTGCGTTTCCTAATCCTGTCAAATATACAACCTCATTCTTAGTTTATACTAAACCCCTTAAGGGGTCATTTTACTCATCATTAGAACAACTTTTACTATGGGTCCAACCATGAAATCGCTAAAAAAGTCAGCTAACATTTTGTGTTGACATAAATGGAAAAAATGTAGGGACCAGCTGATTTTAGTAAAAGTTGTTCATAATGATGAGTACAATGAAAGGTTTAGTATAAACTAAAAATGAGGTTATATATTAGAAATGCGAAAATATAGATGTTTGTTTGTTTCTCCTTTACCTACGCTGAAACGGCTGAACATATAGGCTACTTTTTATCCCGGAAAGATAAACAGTTCCCGAGGGATGCGCGATAAACCGAATTATACGCGGGCGAATCCGCGCGTATAAGTTATAATAATAAGACGTCAAAAATACATACGCATGACGTAAGTCATTACCCGATGAAGGCCGTATGCACCTTAGGATGGAAACAACAATAGGTAGCCGAGCATCACACTGGCCTGTTGCTACATAGCTAAGATTACTGAACTACATAGGTACAACACAGAGTCGTACAGTCTGACAAAGCAATTATTATACAGGGTCGTCACATATAGATGAAGATTTCTTAAGAAATTATCATAGAACGGTTTGATTAGGGTTTTGTATAAATACAGTTCAACTTTTTCCGTTATGAAAATGATAGGTATTTCACTCGAAAACATCCATAATCTTCTGAGAAAACTTCATTTATATCTGGCGACCCTGGATACTAATTTCTTTGTTAGACTGTACCTAATTCAGATTTTCAGTGTGGTCACTTTGGCCTATCTGTTTTATTATGGATTACAACAGAACTACAATATGTAAATTATCACTTGTATTGTATATTTTAAACAAAAAACGTTTTTTAATCTCAATTTGGTTCATCATTTCAGCCGAAAGACGTCCACTGCTGGACGTAGGCCTCCCACAACGACCGGTCCTGTGCCTTCCGCATCCAGCGGATTCCCGCGACCTTCACCAGGTCGTCGATCCACCTTGTGGGGGGCCTACCCACGCTGCGCCTTCCAGTACGCGGTCGCCACTCCAGAACTTTACTGCCCCATCGGCCATCCGTTCTGCGAGCAATGTGCCCCGCCCACTGCCACTTAAGTTTGGCAATTCTTCGGGCTATGTCGGTTACTTTTGTTCTCCTGCGAATCTCCTCATATCTGATTCGATCACGCAGGGACACTCCGAGCATAGCCCTCTCCATTGCCCTTAGAGTGACTTGGAGCCTTCTTATCAGGCCCATTGTGAGCGACCACGTTTCAGTACCGTAAGTAATTACTAGCAACACACACTGGTCAAAGACTTTCGTCTTGAGACACTGCGGTATTTTGGACGAGAAGATATTGCGTTATTTGGTTATTATGGTTAAATTCAGTACACCATCAGTGGATCGTGAATAGGTCCTTAAGGTCCAGAAAATTCAGCTCGATTAGATTCCGTGCATCAGATAGTCCCTGACGTCATTTTTCACTTTCTCTGCTATCAACTCTCCAAAAGCATGTAATATTGTGATTTAGAAAAAAAAAAAAACCCAATCGATTTACCTCGTGATTCTGAACAAACTAGTTTCTCGAATTGCGTTAACAAAAAGTAACGTTATACTAGTACGTTATGTAGTATCTACCTATAATACGTTTACGTTCCGGAACGGAAAACTGGAAAAAAATAAAAACACGGGTTCCTAGAAAATGTTGGGTTGTTATAATAATCCGTGTAACCATATACAAATATCAAACAGAAAGAGTACGTAAGGTGAAGGATAACTTATGAAAAATTGTGAGAAAAACCAGTTGATACCATGAGTTAGGTACGACTTACGACATATTGTCGTAGCATTATTTAAAGAGACGATTCCGTATAAATGTCACGAATTTGACATAATAACAACGTTTTCCACAAATTTTTTTTTTGGCATTGAATATTCGGTAGCTAATTTCAAAATAACTCACATGATAACCAATGCGTATACGCACAGATAGCTCAAATACATTATCAAAATCAAAATAAACCTTACTTTTAAGGGACAAGAATAGCCTGAGTCTGTTACAAAGATGAAAAATGTACGACAATAAAATTACATACGTATTTTTCAATTCTTACTATCAGTACAGTAAAGATTTTTTATTTTATAGATTTATTCATCAACACAATGATGACGTGAGCGGCTATGATACTCCATCTGACTTCACATTTTTGCCCAATCCCTTGTGAGTATTCTATGGTTTTGTGAAAAAATATGTTGGCACCACTGTTAAAGATCTCCTTAAAGCAGCTTCACATCTATTGGAATAGAAAAGTAAAACTGTTAGTTGCCAGGCAATCACTTGTTTGACATAAGTTTTGTAAGGAAAACATAACGTCAAAATAGTCAATATTTTAATGAATTAAACGTCTATAGTGTACTGTCCGTTTATTAAAATAGATTGCAACACATTGTCCTCATCGAATTGTATAAGGTGAGCATCATCTTTTATTCATAACTTCCATAGGCTGGGCTTTAATGTAACTTTACCAATGTCCTTTCCAAATTAACTTCAGTTCTGTTCGACATTTATAAATACCGTTTCTTAGGCAAAGTCGGTGGTAATTACTATTGTTTGTTTACGTTTGCTGACTCAGCTTTCCTCAAGAATATGGCGTATGTATTTATAGAACGCAGTGTGCAAGGAAGCGGGCGCAACACCATGTAAACAGAGTCCCAGTACATACCTACGTCATGAAACGTCCTGGGAATAAGTTAGTTTTACAAACTAATATAATATGCATATAGTAATGGTACAGTGTCAATATTATACCACATGTGTATGCCGACGACGACAGACGGCGATGCATATAGATTTCACAAACAAGGAAGATAATATTATATGCCTTCAGTGCATATCTAATTGTGCGTGTTTAGGTGTCACCGTTTTTCTCCTACTTATTTCAAAACACAGAAACAAAAATAATAATTACGGCGCAGACACTCGTATTTTCTCACGCTACTAGTATAGTATTATATTATCTGTGCTCACGCATACAAAGAAGCACGCAGCGTAAAGTGAGCATGTAGTGCTTTAATCTGGGGGCGTTCTGTCGACGATGTGATCATTTTGCTCATGTCGAAGCATCGAGCGATGTCCTTACTTGGCGCATCCTTCCTTACTTCTTGTTTTATTTATTTATGCAGTGATGGTGCAGTTTAGATCAACACATATTGGTGTTGAATCCGTAGTAAATTCAATTTATTTTCTCATTTTTCTTGGTAGGATCCGCTGTTAGAGGAACGTCTTACAATATGAAGTATTAGTTTAGTTTAGGTATTGGTTTAGACTGCGTCGTTGGTCTAGTGGTCGCAAGCGCGACTGCTGAGCGTGGGGTCCCGGGTCGGGCAAAGTGTTATTGGGTTTTTTCATCAGGAAATTCTCAGTAGCAGCCCGGAGTATGGATTTGTGCCCGGTTAATGGCAATAGACTCGCCCCCTATTACATGGGACTATAACATAACTGGCGAAATGTGGGTGTGCTATACACCTCTGCCCTTCGGGGAAATACAGGCGTGTTGTTATTTTATGTTATGTAGTTTAGGACCTTAAAATTTGGAGAAATCCTCAATATAAACCATATAAATCAATTATAGGTGAAAAGTGGAGGGAAGTGGCAAAGGTGCGTGAACTTGTCATCGCTTACAAGTGTCTTTTAGGACACCAGTGCGCGTACCGTTTGCTTGATTAATTATCAGTACTGTTTTGGACGCCGAGTCACTAAAATTGTTTTTGCATCATATCTAACAGCGAATTTTTTAAAATGTATTTTGCATTAAATGCTAGAAACATGGTGGGCGTGATTGCATATTTATGTGTTGGTGGCGGAAAACAGGCGACATGCGTTCCCGTAGTGAAAGTCAGGAGATAACATTTCTATTACCTTATTATTTAGATTTCTATGATGTAAACACTCATCATCATTTTCAGTATGCATGATAAATTAATTCATTGATCTATTACGATTCACAAAATTCATGTAAACATTATTTTCTCGAGAAGAGCCCGTTAACCAAAAGAGCCACCTGTTAATTTTAAGGAAGCACGCCATCACCATAACCATAACCTTCCTCCGTTATGGCAACATTAATTAAACATTCAAGTAAATAGCATCCAGATTTAATCTGACACTTCTTATCCTATATTAGCCCGTAAATTCCATTTATAAACATGGGCCTTCTAATAACCGCTATTATAATTGGACTCCCACTCATTTTCCTCCTCGATTTTGTATGAAAAGGGGGTTAATTCTACTTATTTTCAGCCTTTGATCTCGTTTCAATTCACTATCGATCCTGTTTTAATTTCGTCATAATACATTTTAAAACCACGTTACAACAGCGTTAACTAACAGCATTAGTTAAGTTTCCGATATTTTATTATTAAATGCACCGGTAACTATCCTTTGTCTCTTCCATGACATTCCAGTCCATTCAATGGTTGTCTGGAAGAGATCTCCGTGGAGCGGTAAGACCGCCAGTTGTACACTAACACATAAGTAGTTATTTAAGAAATGAATGTAATCTTGTTGTGCAATAAAGAGGATTTGTATTGTTAGCAGAAAAATATTCATAAAACTTTTTTTTAGGTCCATTATTGAAAATCGGTCTCAACGTTGCCACGTTGGATCGCTGTTCCTTAGTCGAATACGAAAATGGTCAAAAGTCGTGATCTGAATGTCCTTCAGTTGTGACTTGCCAACAGTTTTATTCATTTATTTATCACAATCACACCACCATTGCAGGACACTTCCAATGCGGTAGTGTAGTCCTTAATTATGCAACACAGTACACAACGATACAATACAATTTTTGTTGATTCATTCAGAGTTCAGAAAAACAAATCAATCCTGTCAGCAACGTCATTGATTCATTCAATGTAGACAATGCACTTGAGGCCGCACAGGCACAGGTGATCCTGATTGTCACGAGAGAAGTACCTACTTTAAGTTGGACCGAGATGCACCCCGACAATGAAAGAAAATAAAAAATAAAGAATGGAAGAAATCATTTACTTTAGTCTTGTACAGGCGAAAAAAAAACACAAATTAACAAAAACAAAAAATAACGCCTCCTCCTGCCTACATCTGTTCTACATGTAGAACATTAAAAAAAAAAAACCGGCCAAGAGCATGTCGGGCCATGCTCAGTATTATAGGGTTCCTTAAGTAGGTGTTACAAACAAATCAAATCGAATATTAATCACGGCTATTTTAGTTTTTGCAATAGACGGCAGCATTGGCGACTCAGAGAGTGATGTCAGTAGCCGCTAGATGGCGCTATACAGTGCCAAATGTAATACACGGCACTTGACGCCAGCATTGGCCACCCAGAGAGTGTTGTACGACGCCGCTAGATGGCGCCAAATTTAAGAAGTGTGTCGTCAACATAACACAAAGTTACTTTTCGTGATTTTTTAAAATAGTTAGTAACTAAAGGAGCATTATTTATTAAGATCATTTTTCTCTAAGGTCAATGACCTATGAACTAGGACGTTTAAAGTATTTTGCAGTTTTCTCACTATAACTCAAAAATTTATAATCACATTATACTCAAAATTATTTTAAAAGAGAGTTTTTATAAAGGTCTATCAATGTGGAAGATTATAAGTGTCTACGTTGCATAGCTTAGAAATGGCAGGGGGGACACATTGCAAGCCACTTTGACGGGCTGTATTTCGCAGATGGTATACCTGATAAAAAATGTGTATGAAACTTTACCTTCATTTTAGTAGACCTATTCAATGATATCCCACACGAGGGGGAGCAGCGAAAAAAATTTTTTCATCCCCATTTCACATGTATGGGCGCCACCCCTAAAATACGTAATCAAGATTTTTTTATTCTTTTAGAATTGAGATCTATATTCAGACCATTTTTTAACAAAATTTCATTTACTTATGTTTATAACTGTAGAAGTTATTAAGCTGTAAAGGATTCGGACAGACGGACAGATGGTCAGACGACCAGACGGACGGACATGACGAAACTATAAGGGTTCCTTGTAGAAACTACGGAACCCTAATAAGGCCCCCAATGTTCTTTTTTATGACTTTTTGAAGCGTTGCATGTTACATTTATTTGACTTATCCTATGTCCGTTAATCTGTCACCGATTCTTTGTAGAATCTCCAATTTGTGGTTCAGGCGTTGTAGGGCTTATTTCAAAGACAAATATGAATTTCCATCTATCTTTGTTGAATGTTCAAATAACCCTATGTTCCTAGTTCCTACACTCACTAGTAAAAGGTAATAGTAGGCAAGTATACACTAAAAAAAAACGATTCCCGCTGTGGATCCTTAGGGGACACTTGACAATGTCTATGCGAGTCGTAATGTGCACTTGAGACCACTCTGAGTGACCCTGATTGTTACGGGAGAATGCTTCAAGTAGGACGGAGCTGCCATGACGATGTTCTTGCTTTTATGTATTTTTGATGTGACCGTTTTGGATGTTGTCCTTTTTTGGATAGTTAGCATTGAGTAGTTCAATGACGCTACTGTTTTTGGCGTTCATAGGAAGAATTAAGATTTTTTTTCTTTAAATTAAGTTCATCAAAAGTTCGCTGTAATGTAATTTTCATGTTTAAATATTGCATGCTGTGAAACGGCCAAATAAGTGGTTGAAGATAAGATAACTTTATTTCTCACAAGAATACAATCATTCACTTACATGAGAATTAGCTAATACATAAATTAAAAAATTTGTTGGGCATATTGCAAAAAATAAACATTAGAAACAAAATATTTTGAAGGTAGTCCTAACAAAAAATGCAATGTTCATTTCATTCTGTTCATAAGTGGAACAAACATTTAATTTATAATATCCTCTGTTCCACATTTCACGCAATAAATGATGTATAAATAAAAAACTGAAAAGCGAAAAATAACTAATTATGAGTCGGCGCCAAACGAACTTTTAACAAGCATAGTGCGTGTAAGTTGGAAGTGGCCGAGCGGAGAACGCATTTTTGGAAAGTTATTGTTTATCGTTGAAAATCTCACGTTGTATTTGATGTGACGTTGTTTTTATTATTTATTTAAAGTAATTTAATGATCTTCGTTGATTGGTTGTTTGGCGCCGACTCATAATTAGTTATTTTTCGCTTTTCAGTTTCTGTTTTCGTCGGTTCAATTTTTTGTTAAAAAGTTTTATTTTTCATTTTTTTGTGGTTAAACTCTAAATCCAGGTCTCTATTATGTCGTAGTATCTAGAACTATATTTATGTATGTCAAGTTTCAACAGAATCGGTTAACAGGTAAGAATTCAGTGGGTGAACAAACACTCATCCCCTGTTTTACTACCCTTAGGGGTGGATTTTGATTTTGATATTTAAATGGGACCAACTTCGAGATATACCCTATCCATTAAAAAAAGAATCATCAAAATCGGACCACTCTGTAAAAAGTTATGCGTGGTCATACATAAAAAAAAAAAAAAAAAAAAAAAAAAAAATTATATACGCGTCGAATTGAGAACCTCCTCCTTTTTTTCGTCGGTTAATAAATAAATGAAGCACAGTAGATATTTTATTTTTTCTTGTCTAGTTTTATCGTGACCATCATTTCGGCCGAAAGACGTTCACTGGACATATGCCTCCCCCGTACATTGCCACAACGACCGGTCATGTGCTTCCCGCATAATCATCAATCAACTCAGCCTATCGCAGTCCACTGCTGGACATAGGCCTCTCCCAAGTTGCACCACAACGCTCGGTCCTCTGCCTTCCGCATCCAGTCCCCCCCAGCCACGTTCTTTAGGTCGTCGGTCCACCTGGCAGGGGGCGCCCTACGCTGCGTTTGCCGATTCGCGGTCTCCACTCAAGGACTCGTCTGCTCCAACGGCCATCGGTCCTTCGACAGAGATGGCCAGCCCACTGCCACTTCAGCTTACTGATCCTACAAGCTATGTCGGTCACTCCGGTTCTTCTCCGGATAATTTCGTTACGGATTTTATCCGCATAATAATATAGCGGATTCCCCCGAAATAATACATTTCAAATCCACGATTTACAATTCCTTATTCATAAATTACATCCTTCGAAACTCTATATTTCCATTCTATACCTACTTCCGAGTTCTGATTCAAATAAAATCTCGTGATTCAGGCACAAACTTTATATTGACGATCCTTCAAACATACTCCGTTTACATAAGGAAACTTATATCGAGTTGTAAAATCGTAATATTACTAAGTTTGATAAGTAAACAGTCAGAGGTTTACATTGGCTGAGTATCCTCCAAAGTTTAGCCAGAATTAACCGCAAACAAGTTGATTAATAACATGCGATCAGGTAGGTCTAATCTTCCGGGAAATGAACGGATATTTGAATTATTTAACGTACCTAACACAAAATTGCGAAGCTTTAGTCTAAGCTCAAACCAAAAGTAAAACGTTAGTTCTGTACTATGTAGTAAGTATTTAAAGCAGGCCACACACCTGGGGACCTAGTACGGGTTTGACCCACCGATAGTTCCATCAAATTTGACGACTTTCATTCGTAAATCGGTAGCGCCCCTGGCGGATACAAGGAAGAACTACTGATTTATGAATGAAAGTAGATGAAAATTATGAAATTATGTATATGTCAAACTCGTACTAGGCCTCCAGAAGCCAGAGGACCACAGTCTAGAGACACAATTTACATGCACACAACATCTACTTACATCCATCATCATCATCATCAGCCTATAGCAGTCCACTGCTGGACATAGGCCTCTCCAGTAGCACGCCAATGACATCGATCCCCGGCCACTTTTATCCAGCTTCTACCAGCCACATTGCCAGTGTCGTCACTCCAAGCATCCCACGCTAAGTTTGCAGATTCGTGGTCTCCGCTCAAGAAAACGTCTACTGTCTACTCCAACCAGCAATTATCTGTTATTCTACGGCTTGGACTTCTACGGCTTATACCAGCATTGCCACATCAGCTTGCTTTTCCTATATAATTACGTCACCAAAATGTTCTAGCCACTGCACTTACAGGTTCGATTTGATACAATTGTGTCTTATTCGTGCACACTGGAGTCACAACTTCGGTAATAACCGTGAACGATGACGATTTTTATATATAAAGAAAGAAAGAAAGTAAAATATTTATTTGACACAACTGAGACACATACAAAAGAAAGGATATACATGATCAAGAAATAGATATAGTGAAGAAGTAACAAAGCGAGGAAAAAGTCATTGAAAGTCATGCGCCATGTGTGTCTCAAAATTGTGACCAATGGGTGTCCAGCTCAGCATATTGCCAGGTTATTTAACCTGACGCTGGTATTCTGCTGGATCCCTGTTGTGACGTAGGATGTAATGATGTATGATGTCCCTGTTGTGTTGTGATGATATGGCAATGGAAACACCACAACTATGGCACTACTAAGGCCCGTATTACAGAAGCTTCCTCAAGTACAGTTTAAACTCCAATCACCTGCTCACTACTTAAGGATAGAATCGTTACTTGAGTATCGGTCTTATTCCAGAACAGTTATTATAAACCTTAATTCAACAACATAACACACGAATTTGACCTGAAATATAATAGAAATCTCTACTCAAGCGTAGTCTGGACCACACTTGAGTGATTACAGATCAAATCTCTGCCCAAATACCGAAACAGGTAACAATATAAAACGAAACTAAACTCAGCTGAACTGTGATCATCAAATCTCTGCTTAAGGGACGTTCTAAAATCAAAGCTCAACTCAAAACTAGTTTTAAACAGTGATCAACGCTTGAGTATCGTTCTGGAATACGGACCTAAATGTGTTCCCAGTATGTGGCCTGCTCAATGAATAGACATGATACATTTGTGTAAACCAAAAACAGTTTACACGTAAATGTGTTTTCTAGTAGAAACAACGATCAGGTAAACGTGGCGTCGCCTCGTGGGTCGTGAGTTAGATAAAGCGATAATTTAACGCAAGGTTTGATACTGAATTATCTTATGGTTAAGATAATAGTGTTTTGGCAAATACAATGGTTAAAGGACATTGCTAAAGATCCTTAGTGACTTCGCCTTAAGGCGTTACAAATTAAAGTTGATGCTCACCATATACTACTCAATAAAGCCAATGTATTACAATACATTCATAAACACGGACAGTACTAAATATAATTTTAGATTTTTTAAATATTTACTATTTTGACACATATAATCACAGATATCTGTGCTATTTTGATGTCATGTTTTGCTTTTTTTGTTATGTCAAACAACCTACATTGTCGTCAAGTTGTCAGTCGATGCCAATTTTTTTGGAATTTCTTGTGAAAAGAAGTCTATAATATTGAATCATAGACTATAGAGTATCGAAATAAAAATATGGATGATACACAGATATCATGGATCATCATGGATGATACAATTTTATCCGGTTACGTCATTAATGTATTGATACTCCTTAAAACATAAAAAATGGTTCTTGTACTGTCCGCATTAAATACAATATATATTATGAAACGAAAAAAATCGCATGTAATTTTCGTATATTGTTCATCTTTGTAACAGTTTAAGGCTATTTTTATCAATGTCCTTTCCAATCAATTTGATGATAGTGTTATTATTTAACTACCGCATTTAAAAACACAAGGCCTACTTTATTCTCTAAAATTCTAGATAGATCACGGCGTACGGTCAACCGCATGTAAATGGTAATCAAACCATTATAAGCGAAACTACATTAGTATGCAAGTTTCATACAAGACATGCTCTGCTTATACTGGTTTCACCGTGTTTTTCAGTGTACTCAACCGGAACGACATCGCTTATGTCAAAGTTCCTCTATTTACACAGAAATTGGACTCGAGTTCATATATCAAACGGTAGACTGGACAACGCAATCACTTAGAATACCGGCTTCAGCAGACTATTGAGCTTCGTCAGCAACTTTTCTCCGGATCGCAGTTACACCAATAATATGTAAAATAATAGATATCTAAAGAAAGAAAGAAAGAAAGAAATAATTTATTTGCCACAAACTAGGGACACAAAATAATAAATAAAAAGTGTAGATTTACATAACATTGTGTGCCCCACGGCTGTGCCAAATAGGTCCAGTTCAGCATATGTCAGGTCACTAGTACCTGACGCTGGTTTTCAACTGAACCTATACCTATATCTCATACCCTAACAAAACCAAGTAATAATTGTTCCGTGCGCAGCGGCAGCACAATACACATAAACTAGTATAAAGTAAGTTGGTTACTTCAAGTTACTTTCGCGTCATAATTGGAACGCTTTCTGTGCACACACGACGGCATTTTAGCTTTTTTTTTGTCACTAGTCACGCTCGGTGCCTTACTTGACGCAGATAAATAGAAAAACGTCTTAATTAGGACGTTTTCGAGTCTTCAGATTGCGAGCGCAAGTAACATATCTGTATTTTTAAATTCATTGAGTTACACGTTCAAATTAACTCGATCCATTATTACATGCACGTTCCATTTATTAAAGTTTATTGTGCATCCTTGCTTGTTATTCCGATCAATAAATAACTTGGATGCATACAACGATCTCTATGTACTTGTAAACATATTTCAATGGATGCATACTAATATAAAACTAGGTATATAAGTTACTATCATCGGTAAACAATGACTAATATAATCTCGATTTGTTTTAATAGCACTGTTTACTGTAAGACGCATTTTGTATTACATTCGGAGCACGAACTTTCGTGGCCTTGGCTTGCTCAATCGCTGCGATAACAGCCAGTGAACTATTAACAACCAAACAATATAGGCCTCGTCAACCATTCCAGATTCCCCCTCGAGTCTAAAATAACGAAGGTTCGGGAGGGACGTAGGAGTTCAACTAACAATGGAATGTTTTCAAAGGGCTTTACGATGTTATGGCTTAACTCTTTGGGTTGCCGGTTGGTGAGAAACACTCGCGTTTTGATGAAAATATTTCAAGAGCTTTAATTTTGGCGTGCTTCAATGAGTGTTTAAACAACGTTTTCGGTTTGTTTAAGGGAACTTGAAACAAGTAATTTATTTAATTAAGTTCTCTTTAAATATTACTAGGCCAATTTTGAGCTGTCTCTCGAGAATTCGACATGTTTTTGTTAAAAACATTGTTTTATTATTATGTTTATGTGTAGTTAAGACGAGAAGGGGTTATCGTTGAAGCCATCATTAGGTTATCCTCAAGTCAGACAATAAAATTACATGGGTTCTTGGCAGAAATAATGTCTTAATGATGAAACTACATTATTTTTACAGGATTTTAGTGCATATAAGTTAAATTTTATCTAAACCTTTGCAAAAACATAGGTTATCTAAGTTATGTGCACACAACAATAATGAATACCTACTGATTTAGTTATGGCTGGTTAATATACGCTAACCGCGGTCAGTCTATGGATGGGTGACCGTTTCGTTACACATCGAGACCCCTTCGTGTCTCGGAGAGCACGTAATGCCGTCGGTCCTCCGTTTGCGTCGTATTGCCGTCCCATCGGATTATGAGAGTGAACCAGTGGCAGTGGGGGAATAGAGAGTGCACCTGTGTTTGCGCACACACTTGTGCGCTATAATATGGACATTATCAGACATTATTACCGTTTCATATCTGATTTTAGTATCGCTGAAAGCCTAAAACATACAAAGTTATATTGAACTAAGTTTACGGGACGTGTCGCGCACAATTAAAAAAAATAAAAAAAATAAAAAATAAAATAAAAATTATTAATTATACAAAGTTATGTTAAGTATAGTACAAACCTGAAACAAGTTTGTTCAGAATTACCAGGAAAATCTATTGAGATAGTTTTAGTACGGTCGACAGCACGTCGGTGATAACACTTTGAAATTAGGAGCGTCTTTATTTTGTAAGCAGTATTCGAATTGACGTGTTACCACTATCATACAGTCGACTGTACCATGTTACATTTAAACCATAAAAATATTTAAGAACTCAGTTTGGTTGTTAAATTCAGTACATCAGCGTGTCGTAAATAGGTCTTTAACGCCCAGGAAGTTCAACTCAATGAGTTTCCGTGCATCAAGTAGGCTCTGCAAGACATTCTTCAGTTTCTCCGGTTTTTACTGAGCAACGTACAGTATGATTTTGTGATTTAAAAAAAAAATCGGATCGTTCTAATGGAAATCTTTTTGGGGTTTTTGAGGTTTGCACCATACACAAACAATAACGTTGCACAAAAAATGTACAGAAGAGTAAACAGACTTCCTTGCATACCCTCAAAATGCTCATGTATCCACACGGTTTGCAAGAGATTAGATCAGACCAAACTGAAGTCTGAACTTCTTATCTCAATACATTTTGCAAATCTTCGTCGATAATTCTGTACGTACAAAGGGTCCATTGTTCAGTATTGTGAACGTGGATGCTGGAAACTATTCGGTTCGGTCTGAATAGAGGCTCTTCTCGCCAGTTCGAAATCCACTCTGCACACTGATTCTCATTAATTTTCGCTTGAAGGAAGCGAGGGAAAAATATCACACAGTGCTGCCACCTTAGCGCTTTTGGAGTTAGATCTAGCGCTTTTTAAGACACCTAGCGCCTATTTTCCCATAACAACTCCTAGCGGAAAACTTAGCGCGTTTTATATGTTCATTTTAAGGGTTCCGTAGTCCTACAAGGAACCCTTAAAGTTTCGTCATGTCCGTCCGTCTGTCCGTCTGTCCGTCTGTCCGTCTGTCCGTATGTCCGTCTGTCCGTCTGTCCGTCTGTTTGTCTGTCCGTCTGTCCGTCTGTCCGTCTGTCAGTCTGTCCGTCTGTCCGTCTGTCCGTCTGTCCGTCTGTCCGTCTGTCCGTCTGTCCGTCTGTCCGTCTGTCCGTCTGTCCGTCTGTCCGTCTGTCCGTCTGTCCGTCTGTCCGTCTGTCCGTCTGTCCGTCTGTCCGTCTGTCCGTCTGTCCGTCTGTCCGTCTGTCCGTCTGTCCGTCTGTCCGTCTGTCCGTCTGTCCGTCTGTCCGTCTGTCCGTCTGTCCGTCTGTCCGTCTGTCCGTCTGTCCGTCTGTCCGTCTGTCCGTCTGTCCGTCTGTCCGTCTGTCCGTCTGTCCGTCTGTCCGTCTGTCCGTCTGTCCGTCTGTCCGTCTGTCCGTCTGTCCGTCTGTCCGTCTGTCCGTCTGTCCGTCTGTCCGTCTGTCCGTCTGTCCGTCTGTCCGTCTGTCCGTCTGTCCGTCTGTCCGTCTGTCCGTCTGTCCGTCTGTCCGTCTGTCCGTCTGTCCGTCTGTCCGTCTGTCCGTCTGTCCGTCTGTCCGTCTGTCCGTCTGTCCGTCTGTCCGTCTGTCCGTCTGTCCGTCTGTCCGTCTGTCCGTCTGTCCTTCTGTCCGTCTGTCCGTCTGTCCGTCTGTCCGTCTGTCCGTCTGTCAGTCTGTCCGTCTGTCCTAATCCTTTACAGCTTAATAAATTCTACAGTTATAAGTAAATGAAATTTTGTTAAAAACCGGCCAAGAGCATGTCGGGCCATGCTCAGTATTATAGGGTTCCTTAAGTAGGTGTACAAACGAATCAAATCGAATATTAATCATGGCTATTTTAGTTTTTGCAATAATCGGCAGCATTCGCGACTCAGAGCGTGTTGTTAGTAGCGCCATCTAGCGATAAATTCAAGAAGCCAAATTTAAGAAGTCTGATTGATGTCAAAGTTACTTTTTGTGATTTTTTCAAATAGAAAGTAGCTAAAGGAGCATTATTTGCCACGATAATTTTTCTCTAAGGTCAATGACCTTTGAACTAGGACGTTTTAAGTATTTTTCGGTTTTCTGTCTATAACTCAAAAAATTATAATCACATTATACTCGAAATAATTTTAAAAGAGAGTTTTTACAAAGGTCTATCAATGTGGAAGATTATAAGTTTCTACGTTGCATAGTTTAGAAATGGCAGGGGGGGGGACACATTGCAAGCCACTTTGGCGGGCTATATTTCGCAGATGGTACACCTGATAAAAAAGTGGTGTATGAAACATTACCTTCATTTTAGTAGACCTATTCAATGATACCCCACACGATGGGGTGCAGCGAAAAAAATTATTTTTTCCCCATTTCACATGTATGGGCGCCACCCCTAAAGAACGTAAAAACTATTTTTTTATTCTTTTAAAATTGAGATCTATATGCAGACTATTTTTAAACAAAATTTTATTTACTTATGTTTATAACTGTAGAAGTTATTAAGCTGTAAAGGATTAGGACAGACGGACAGACGGACAGACGGACAGACGGACAGACGGACAGACGGACAGACGGACAGACGGACAGACGGACGGACATGACGAAACTATAAGGGTTCCTTGTAGGACTTCGGAACCCTAAAAATGGCTTAGATATAGATCTCAATTTTAAAAGAATACAAATATCTTGATAACGTATTTTAGGGGTGGCGCCCATACATGTGAAATGGGGATGAAAAAAATTTTTTCACAGCACCCCCTCGTGTAGGATATCATTGAATAAGTCTACTAAAATGAAGATAATATTTCATACATAACTTTTTTATCAGGTATACCAACCATCTGCGAAACACAGTTCGCCAAAGTGGCTTGCAATGTGTGTCCCCCCCTGCCATTTCTAAACTATGCAACGTAGAAACTTATAGTCTTCCACATTGATAGACCTGTATAAAAACTCTCTTTGAAAATTATTTCGAGTATAATGTGAATATAATTTTTTGAGTTATAGTGAGAAAACTGAAAAATACTCAAGACGTCCTAGTTCATAGGTCATTATTGGCTTAGAGAAAAATGATCTTAGCAAATAATGCTCCTTTAGTTACTTTCTATTTAAAAAAATCACAAAAAGAAACTTTGTGTTATATTGATATGACACACTTCTTAAATTTAGCGCTAGGTGGCGCTGTTTGCAAAAACTAAAATGGCAATGATTAATAATTATTCGATTTGATTCGTTTGTAATTGGTCTAATTACTTATTTATTTATTAATTTTTTATTTATTTATCACAACTTACATCTATCATGACAGGTTAGCCCAATGCGATAGTGAAGGCAAACACAAAATACAAAATTAGTAAACAAAAATACAAACAATTACTTACACCTAACAATCAAACCCTAACACTATACACAAACTATAGACTATACAAAGTATCTATGAAAAATTTACATGTAACTTAAAATATATAACAGAACTTTTGCGAGTTCACTCAAATTACATGTAAATATGTCCAGTCGCTCATGCAGCTCATTCATCCGTCGGACAGCTCGGGTGAGAGGTGTCATGGACATCAAGTTGGGCCTAGCAACCGGCACGGCCAGCAGTGGCGGGCGTCGCCTTTTCCACACATAGCGGTCCGGCACACACAGACTTAAGCGACGCAACACTCCCGGGTTATGCTCCTTACCACGCATTAGTTTAACTAAATACGCGGTAAGTGCAAACTCCCTTCGCACTCGCAGCTGATTGTACCCGACCATACCCAACACAAATAGCGTAGGGTACATCAGCGGGTAAAATGGATACACCCCATACAGTTTTTTGTATATGTGCCGTGTGAACTTGTTCTGGACACGCTCCAACATTGTCGAGTACTTAGCCTCATGCGGAGCCCATATGACAGCACTATGTTCCAGATGACTCCTGACTAGTGCGTCATACAGTACCCTGACTGCTGTAATGTTGGTGAAGTCACGCGTCTGTCTCAGTACGAAGCCCAAATTTCTAAACGCCTTTTTGCATATCGTCTTGATATGCTCACGGAACGTCAGGTCAGGAGTGAGGCTGACTCCTAAATCCCGCACCTGTAATACCCGTTGGATCGGCTCTGTATCCACTTTGTACTCGTAGAGTAGGGGTGCACGCGCGCGGGTGAAACTCATCACTGAGCATTTGGACACGTTGAAGCATAGCTTATTCGTCTGACTCCACTGTACTATTCTCATAATGTCATCCTGTAAGCGTGCGCAATCCGAACCATCCTTCACCTCGAGCAGCAACTTAAGGTCATCTGCAAATAATAAACATGAGCCATGTCTAACGACTTCCGGTAAATCGTTTATCATTATGATGAATTGGAGAGGCCCCAAATTGCTGCCCTGACTTACGCCAGATCTGGTGTAGTATGGTTCCGATTCGCACCCATTATAATCAACATACTGCCGGCGGACTCGCATATAGCTGGCGAAAAATTTTAGGAGATGTGGTGTGCAGCCCACCTCCGCTAGCTTTCTTAGTAAGATATCATTGTCCACCGTATCAAATGCTTTTTTAAAATCAAAGTAAGCGGCGTCGACCTGCACACCAGCATCTACCGCTGGCACCACGTACGACATGAAGTTGAGAAGATTAGTGGCGGTGCTGCGGCCCGGCCTGAACCCGTGCTGCGCATCCGATAACTGTGCACGTATCTGCTCCTGGAAGCAGCGCCGGCGTCGATAGCACCGCCACTGGTCTATACCCACTAACGTCCGTTCCCGCTTTACCTTTGGGTACTGGTATTACTCTTGTGATCTTCCATTGAGCCGGGAACGTGGCTGATTGAAGACAGATGTTAAATATATACTGTAGAGGCTCCGCCAGTACTCTACCACAATCTCTGAAAAGAAATGCCGGTATTCCATCAGGGCCTGCTGAACGCTTCGGCTTGAGGCGTGCGAGCGCGTCTCTTACGTCTCTGATACTCAATGCATTAAGATTCACCCGCGCACTGTTCACCGCGCAACCCGCCGCCGCCGCTTGCCAGTCAAGCTGTGGCGGTTTACTGCTATATACAGACTCGAAAAATTCAGCAAATTGCGCCGCACACTCGTGGTCCATTAGATCCTGACCGTCCGCTATAATAGGCTGCCTATTACGTGCACTTTGTTTTGATTTTACATATTGCCAGAATGATTTAGGATCTTTTGCAAACTGTGATTGAATTTTATGTTGATGCTGTTCATACGCAGTCTGGATAGATTTTTTAATACGTGCTCTATACACAGAAAAAATATTGTAATCACATTGAAGCTTCGATTGTTTATATATCTTATGAAGTCTAGCTTTAAATTTTATTTCTTTTATTATGTCCTTCGTATACCATTCAGGGTAGATATAATGCGATTTTGCAAGACTATTTTTCCTAGGAACACATTTATCTAATATATTGTTAAGCCTATTATAAAATAAAATCAACATCCCATCTACATCATCAATTTCATATAAATCATTCCAATCGGTTGCAACTAACATCGAATACAGTAAATGATAATCAGCCTTATAAAAGTTCCACTGCGGTCTAATACTGCGTGCACCAGCCTGGCTAGCGCGCGAGTCGTCGCATGACGGAGCGGCGGCGGCGAGGGGCGCGGGGGCGGGAGAGGGCCGCACGCTCACCACGAGCGGCGGGTGTTGCGCGTCCACTGGCACGAGCGCGTCATCCGATGTTACTACCGATACCTCTCCGCGGAAACCTGCATTCAACACTAAATCTAGCTTCCGACCTATACAATTGGTTACATTGTTACTTTGAGTGAACTCGCAATAGGTTAAAAAGCATTCATAATAATTATTTACATTTATCGGACATGAATATAAATTGAAATCGCCAATCACAACAATCTCTCTATATTTAGTACATAGTTCTTCTATTATTCTAAACAAAACCATATAATCATTCTCAGAACTACCGGGTGGAATATAAATGACACAACACAAAAACAAAAATCTGTTATTTAAGTAAACCGTTGCACCTACCAATTCAAAAACGCATGAGTCAATCGATATGTCACTCACAAGAACTCGTCGCAATTCAAACCGTTGTGTAGCCACTAAAAAATTAAGGAACCCTATAATACTGAGCATGGCCCGACATGCTCTTGGCCGGTTTTATAAACAAAAATAGTTGTTATTGACCAGACCTAGTAACATGAACATCTTTCCTCTGGCAACACTGTGATGTAAAATGGTTTTCCAGGGATTCCCATAATGACAATCATAGACGGTTTCTCGCCTTGTTTCCAGTTCACTGTCAATCAGCTCTATATCTCTGTCTAATGAAGAACTTAAGACTAGATGATTACATATATTAAATATATATAAAAAACCGGCCAAGAGCATGTCGGGCCATGCTCAGTATTATAGGGTTCCTTAAGCAGGTGTTACAAACAAATCAAATCCAATATTAATCACGGCTATTTTAGTTTTTGCAATAGACGGCAGAATTGGCGACTCAGAGAGTGATGTCAGTAGCCGCTAGATGGCGCTATACAGTGCCAAATGTAATACACGGCACTTGACGGCAGCATTGGCGACCCAGAGAGTGTTGTACGACGCCGCTAGATGGCGCCAAATTTAAGAAGTGTGTCGTCAACATATAACAAAGTTACTTTTTGTGATTTTTTCAAATAGAATGTAGCTAAAGGAGCATTATTTGCTATGATCATTTTTCTCTAAGGTCAATGACCTTTGAACTAGGACGTTTTAAGTATTTTTCAGTTTTCTGTCTATAACTCAAAAAATTATAATCACATTATACTCGAAATAATTTTAAAAGAGAGTTTTCACAAAGGTTTATCAATGTGGAAGATTATAAGTTTCTACGTTGCATAGTTTAGAAATGGCAGGGGGGGGACACATTGCAAGCCACTTTGGCGGGCTATATTTCGCAGATGGTACACCTGATAAAAAAGTGGTGTATGAAACATTACCTTTATTTTAGTAGACCTATTCAATGATACCCCACACGAGGGGGTGCAGCGAAAAAAATTTTTTTTTCCCCATTTCACATATATGGGCGCCACCCCTATAGAACGTAAAAACTATTTTTTTATTCTTTTAAAATTGAGATCTATATGCAGACTATTTTTTAACAAAATTTCATTTACTTATGTTTATAACTGTAGATGTTATTAAGCTGTAAAGGATTAGGACAGACGGACAGACGGACAGACGGACAGACGGACAGACGGACAGACGGACAGACGGACGGACATGACGAAACTATAAGGGTTCCTTGTAGGACTTCGGAACCCTAAAAAATGATTATTGTGCAAATAATATGATTATTGTATAATTAACACCAAGTCTTGTAGATCATACATATGTTTGACAAATAAATTGAATTTAGTTTTTTTTTTTTTTGTAAATCTTCCAAAAATTTATTAAAGCCGTTTTTTATATTATTGATAGTCTATTCTAAAAGTCTAGGTATAAATCTGGTGCGCCATCTAGCGCTTTTTGATCAATTTGACAGTCTAGCGGAATCTAGCGCTTTTTAGGGTTCCGTAGTCCTACAAGGAACCCTTATAGTTTCGTCATGTCCGTCCGTCTGTCCGTCTGTCCGTCTGTCCGTCTGTCCTAATCCTTTAGAGCTTAATAACTTCTACAGTTATAAACATAAGTAAATGAAATTTTGTTAAAAAATGGTTTAGATATAGATCTCAATTTTAAAAGAATAAAAAAACTTGATTACGTTTTTTAGGGGTGGCGCCCATACATGTGAAACGGGGATGGAAATTTTTTTTTCGCTGCAACCCCTCGTGTTGGGTATCATTGAATAGGTCTACTAAAATGAAGGTAATGTTTTATACATAACTTTTTTATCAGGTATACCATCTGCGAAATACAGCCCGCCAAAGTGGCTTGCAATGTGTCCCCCCCCCTGCCATTTCTAAACTATGCAACATAGAAACATATAATCTTCCACATTGATAGACCTTTATAAAAACTCTCTTTTAAAACTATTTCGAGTATAATGTGATAATAAATTTTTGAGTTATAGTGAGAAATCTGCAAAATACTTAAGACGTCCTAGTTCAAAGGTCGTTGACCTTAGATAAAAATGCTCATAGCAAATAATGCTCCTTTAGTTACTTCCTATTTTAAAAAACCACAAAAAGTAACATTGTGTTATATTGATTTAGCTTCTTAAATTCAGCGCTAGGTGGCGCTGTTGGCAAAAACTAAAATAGCAATGATTAATATTCGATTTGATTCGTTTGTAATTAGGAACCCTATAATAGTGAGCATGGCCCGACATGCTCTTGGCCGGTTTTTTAATCTAAGTTAGCGCCCAACGCCCTTACACGTGTGGCAGCACTGATACCACACTTTCCGTTCTGTTCCTCCGCTCTGTTATATTGGTGTTGCTTACAATAATGGCATCAATCGGTCCGTTGATTACTTTCATTATTTTCGTAGGTACACACGGCTACACATCAAGCTGTACATTTCCAGTATAAGCTGACCTCGCATTGTATAGGTTTTCTTTGAAACGCGAGGTTAGCTTATACTGGAAATGTACAGCTTGATGTGTAGCCGTGTGTACCTGTTTAGATTGCGCCTCATGAATACTCATGATTAGTTCAGTTCGCGATGAGCGATCAAGAAAGCCACGCGTTCTCACATTACGTGACTAGCAAGAGCCGCGTATTAAATATTATAATTTCCACTCACATACCTACAACTGTAGCTATGTGAGTAGGCAAGCAGCAAGCAAGTGGGAGAAAATAATATTACTTCAAGTCTCATTAAGAAACACGAAGATAGGGGCAGCTTATTTTTAGCCCAAGATCACACAACCAACCAAGTATATCTCAATTATGTATTTCAAACTTTTGATCTTACAAGAGAGCTTCAATCAAAGTGGGTCTCGTAGTTTGAAGCCGTGTTATATTAGTTTGTAACACGCACTACATATTCCGAATTAATTAGGTTCCCAAGATAAATTACTTCGCCGATCTCAACACAATAGTTGCGGGTATTCATTAGTGGTACACGAACCACGAGTATAATATCGATGTTAATTACATTATAACTATCCTCTTCTGTGTTCTATTACGAGCCGCAGGTGCTTGTTTTACTCTAAATATCCTGCAGAGAACTTAGTATTATCACAGAATAATTAATAGTATGTAGTAGAGATGCCTCGATTGACTGCCTCGTTGGTCTAGTGGTTGCAAGCGCGACTGCTGAGCGTGGGGTCCTGGGTTCGATTCCCGGGTCGGGCAAAGTGTTATTGGGTTTTTTCATTAGGAAATTCTCAGTAGCAGCACGGAGTCTGGATTTGTGCCCTGTCAATGGCAATAGGCTCGCCCCCTATTACATGGGACTATAACATAACTGGCGAAATGTGGGTGTACTAATACACCTCTGCCTACCCCTTCGGGGAAATACAGGCGTGATGTTATGTTGTTGTTGTTGTTGTTGTAGTAGAGATGGGCCGACTTCACACCGACTAGTCGGGAAAATGTTTTCTATTCTACAAGTAATCGGCGATTGGTCGGCAAAGATGGCCGAATATTCGGCATTTATTTTCAGTAGGTACTAAAAAATTCAAGACAAAGAAAGCTGCCGGTTTCTTGTCTTATCTGCCTTTATCTCATAGCACAAAGAAAAGTCTGGAAAAGGGGAAATAAAGCATAGTTTTATACTAATAATAATGCTTGTTTATAAAAACAGTGATTTGCTTTAGTAATGTTTTCTTACAAATTTATTATCTCGTAATTTATTTTTCGCATTCTTATCGCAAATAATTTCAATAGATGCTGTATTTTTAAATCGACTTCAAATTCAAACCATTAGAGAATTTTGAAGTTAACGTAATTATTCAAAGTCAATACTTATCCACACTAACAGTCTATAGTATCTCCATACTAACAGTCTAAAGCTAAGGCCATTTTTGCGCTGTCGGCCTCATTTATTATAGTATTTTTTCATAGAAAGAATTAAACTCATAAAAGTATCTTCCTGTTCTTTATAAACTCACAAAAATCAAATAAACATGTCGGAAGGACTCCACACTCAAAAAAATGTAGTTTTATAAAAACGCCGTTAGCAAAGGTACTTAATTAACTTTTCCGGGCATCCGTACCTCCCGACTGCCTTATTAATTTCAATTTCGGCCTCTAAAGCCTTCAAAAGATATTTCATAATAAAAAAATGAAATTACCACCTCCACAACGTTCAGGAATGTTTATTTTCATTGGAATTTACGTCCTGAAATGAATATTTCATTATTATTTCATGCAAAGTCCCAATTTGATGAGTAGATTATATTAATAATGAAGTTTAACGTAAATATTTGATTTTATGTGTATGAGATACCTTTCTGGCGGCATGAAAAGGATATATGTTTTGTTTGTGTGGTCTCCCTTCGTGGTTGGGAACGGTGGGTTATATTGAAAAGGGTCTCGCCGGCGGATCATGCATGACTTTTAATTAGACTTAGGTAAAACTTTCCACGGCAACGTTATTTTAGGGTGAGTTATTTACAACCAATGTTTTAATGAAAATACTAATGCTAGATAATTGTTTTCGGTCTGAGAGACAATATTCATTGTTATTGAAAAATGTATCAGCTTTTTTGGATGAATTCACTGACTCCATTACACAGGTATAATGCTTAGCTCTGGAGTCAGGGTCTTACTATTTTTATGTCAATAAAGAATTTATTATTAATAATAATTGTTACTAAATATTAGACACTCGAAGGAAAAGATGGAATAAAACTTCAAAGTCCTCATAAACTAATTTAGGTATATTATGCACACTCAACAATTAATCAGCTGCAGGAAATTACAAATTACAAATAGACAATAAAAATACAAAGACCAAATTGGCAAATACTAATTACAATATCCAGCTTTGATTACTTTAATTATTAATTCCAAGCAATACAACACAAATTATCAAGGGATATATTTAACAGACTCAATACACCGCAATATTAATTATTTTTAAAAGTAAAAGTAGCAACGCGACAGAGATTCGACCTAGTCTGTTGTGCGTAACAAAAGAGAGGCTGAATGTTTATTTTTTTATTTTTTTTCGACTGGATTCTCGCAGGTGGGACCGAAGTACCATTTCTGCTTAACCGGGCTTAGTTGGCGGAGAGTCCCATGTGGGACTCCATTCGCCGAAGGTTTTTTCCCTAATACCTACTTACAAACTAAAGACGCGGTATCAATACCGCGCAAGCGGGCGTCCCCCAAGGGGGGGGGCTCGAACCTCGCTGGGGCATTGCAGGGGGGGCCCCGCCGTTCCTATGTCCCCCTAGCAGCCGTTGCTGCATCGAATTTTTTCTCGAAAGTAGCGGACTTTCGGTCTATCGGGTGACATGCTAAACGCCGTTAAGCGGCAAGCCTCGCCGGCGAGGCTAAGACCTACCTAAAACCTAAACAGTGGTTACGCAATAGCCTGCTCCTAGGAACTACTCTAGAGCATAGGGCCGGTCTCGCGTGACGAGATTATCTCCGGTTGCTTACACCGTGAGGGCGTCCCCAGGGGGGAGCTCGGACCTCGACTCAGGGTGCAGCAGGGGGACCTCGCCACCGGTCCCCCCAGCAGCCGCTGCTGCGTCGGCATGTGTTTCTGTTTCTCGAGAGTCGGACTCTCGGATTCTGTGTGTGTGTCGCGTCGGTCCTCGCCGGCGGGGACGATATCTTGGACGACGGCGTCGGAGTGAGAGGCTGAATGAGACGTCCTAGGGTTTTTATACAGTTTTTCCCCACCATGTCATCTAGGAGCGTCTGGAGGTGGGTAGGGCGTGTCAATAATGTTGCCATGTTGTCAGCGTCTATGGGGTGGCCAGCGTTGGTGTTTTTCTGTGGCCTATATGTTAATCCTGGTTATGTTCTATCTGTATGCAAAATGTAATTACAATCTATTCAGTAGTTTTTGCGTGAAAGAGTAACAAACATCCATACATGCTTACAAACTTTCACGTTTATAATATTAGTAGGAGAAGTAGGATTACTCCGACAAAATATCAACTAACAACTATTATCGACCTTCTACGATTTGCCTAAATCTTGCATCGATCACTGAGGTAACATAGATAACAATCCTGCGACTACAAACTATATGAGTGTCATAATAATTATTGTTATATCATCAACGTAAGTAATATTCATTCATCTCTGAAATTCCACCATACAATTCATTGTAAATCTAATATCAACATAAAATTAATTATGAATAAAACATGAAATTAATTTAACATACGTGGGTCTCATCGTATGGTAATCGCAATCTAATCTGAAAGGAACAAAATGCTTACCCGACCCTATAGAACTTCGCTAACATTTCAACCCTGTGTTTGATATTTTTTCGTTTCAACAGTATATTAAAATGAATAATAATATGGCTATTCAGTGTTAGAAAGGTAAAATTACACTTCCTTCACGCCAAAGGCTAGATGCATTGATGACACAAGGTGGTTGATAGAAGCTGGATGAAAGTGGCCGAGGATTAGAGAGGCCTATGTCCAACAGTGGATTGCTACAGGCTGATGATGATGATGATGAAATGGGTAAACTGGTACGCACAGCTACATACCAAGCTAAGCTCAGCTAAGCCAAGTTATTTCCAGTGTAAACTGAACTCAAGAAGAAAGCTAACATCGCTGATACTCAACGTCCGATCGCAGCTTCCGCTGCTACGTCTAAAGAACGGGAGCCGTTCGACTAAGGCCGGTGTTCATTAACGTTAATTCTCTAACTAAGCAACCGATTACTCTAAAAATGTACTGGAATTGTGGATAAACGGTCGTT
The DNA here is from genome assembly GCA_949699075.1 of Asteroscopus sphinx. Taxonomy (NCBI): domain Eukaryota; kingdom Metazoa; phylum Arthropoda; class Insecta; order Lepidoptera; family Noctuidae; genus Asteroscopus; species Asteroscopus sphinx. The sequence goes on from OX453007.1 coordinate 24,363,998, forward strand.
TAAACAGATAATTTGCGATGGTGAAATCAAGCCTAAGGCTGGATTTCACCAATGATAATCCTCTGGTCAAACGACCGTTTCCCCACAATTCCAGTACATTTTCCGAGTAATCGGTCGTTTGATCAGGGAATTAATGTCAATGAACACTGGCCTAAATGTGTACTAATACGAAGTGTATCGTGACTGTACGTGACTTCCCCTGAAACATGCATAGAAACTCTACATACATACACATACATATTATCACGCCTGTTTCCAATTGGGGTAGGCAGAGACTATAGATTTCCACCTGATACGATCCTGACACACCTCTTTCGCTTCATCTACGTCCACTAACCTCTGACACCAGAAAAATGTACCTGCACTAGTATAGGGACTCCTCTACTTACTTCATAGTGCAGGCATGAATTTATTACATAAGAGCAGTAATAGTACAGTCCAACAAAGCAATTTGTATACAGGGTCGCCAGATATAGATGAAGATTTCTCAGGAAGTTATTATAGAATGGTATGATTAGGGTTTTCTATAAATACAGTTTAACTTTGTCCATGATTAAAATGATATTTCACTCGAAAACATCCATAATCTTCTGAGAAAACTTCATTTATATCTCACTACCCTGTATACCAATTGCTTTGGTAGACTGTACATTACTGTCGAAGCATGAAATGAATCAATTGGCGGCTGAGCAATATAGTAATTTTAAAAGGACGAGGCGCTAGCCGAGTCCTTTTTAACTAAACGAGGCCATTAATTGCTATTTCGGCCGAGACTTGTATATTACTTTTCTTTCATTTGCGAGGAAACAATACGCAAATTAATTCAACAGTATCTAATTTAATTTAATTTAATTTTCATTCGCGCCAATTCGAACGCGCGCGATTCTTGTTCTACTTTCAAATTTTGAAAAAAAGAAATGCGCATTCAGCCTTTTTATTGATAAATGTTTTGATCCTAAAAACATCTAATTAGCATAATTTAAAAAATCTAAACTATTGTCATGTTGGATATTGCTGGCGTGTTATTTCGTTGCGTACGGAAAAGAGCCGATTGATTTATTAGTTTCTTTGAATAATGAACTAATTTCCGAGCAAGTAAAGAAAAACATTAAAAGAAAAAACATTATTAACCTGCAAAAAATACGGTTCAATAGTTTATCAGATACTTCGCACCGCTGGTGTTTCACTGATAACCTACTTAAGTTCCAGTCGAGCAGGCACCAAGTTCTCTGTACAGACGATATGCATAAATAAACGATTCTTTTTCACGTAATTTATTCCAGTCACAAACGAAACCATATGAGTTTCAAGTGCTAGAGAAAAAAATTAAGAGGATAACATATTTTGGAAGACGTAAAATAATGATATGCTTGAAGTGCTCGCTAGGTAAATTTATTAAGAGTGGTACGATCAGCAACGTCAGTTGATTATTAAAAAAAAATACGATATCATAGAACCTAATTATTGTTTTAAATACATCATAATGTTAGTCGTTAAAATACTCTAACCTAAATTTAGGTCGACATAAATGACGACCAAATGTACTAAAAAAAAAATTAACAAAAACAAAAAACCCGACTGCGTGTAAAAATAACAGAAAAGATATAAACAAGACTTATCAACACGCAGTCGGAGGCTACGTATGTTTTTGGTCATGAATTACATAATAGTTCATAGGTAGCCTCCGCCTGCGTGTTGATAAGTCTTGTTTATATCTTTTCTGTTATTTTTACACGCAGTCGGGTTTTTTGTTTTTGTTAATTATTTTTTTTATTTTATTTTTTTAGTTTTGTCATGTTTTATTTATTTATTTATTTAAACTTCATGCAACATGTGTACATAGGCGGACTTAATGCCTTAGGCATTCTCTCCCAGTCAACCTTAGGGTGATACAGAGATGACAAGGCAGGTGCAATATTGATTCACGACACAAAACAAGATGAGAAATAAATTACCACTAAAACAATAGATAAACATACATAGGTATATATATATAACATACAATAAGTATTAAATATATATAATAATATACTATTATAGTCATAGATAAAATACTAATGAGATGATTCTGCCAAAATTTTATCTAGAAAGAACTTCCGAACTTTCCTTTTAAAAGAGTCCCGACTGGTGGCCATCCTAAGCTCGAGAGGTAGCTCATTCCAAAGAAGAATTGATTGAATATGAAAGGATGAGTGAACAAAATTAGAGCTATGATAAGGGCAATGTAGAAGACGATTATTAGAAGACCGTAGGTTTCTTGTGTGTGTAGAGCATAAATATTGAAAGTGGGGAGTTAAGTAAAGAGGGGGGAAAGGAGAATTAAGTAAAGAAAAAAGCGTAGTCAAAGCACGTACTTGTCTCCGCTGACGAATGGGCAACCATTTAAGTTCAGACCTATATGAAGAAACATGATCATACTTTCTCAGGTTGTAAATGAACCTGATACAATTGTTAAGCAGCCGGTCGAGCTTACTGAGTAAGACTGAAATCAAATCGTAGTAGCACATGTCACCATAGTCGATTATAGGAAGGACTAGAGTCTGCACAAGCATTATTTTGGTCTTGGCGGGTAAAAAGTTCCTCAGGCGGTAGAGGGAACGCAACGTACCGTTGACTTTTTGGCTTACCTTGGTGACTTGTATGTGCCAGTTGAGTGAAGAATCAAAATGTAAACCAAGGTTTTTGACGCTAGAGCTGATTGGAATGACACTGCCGTTATAGAAAATTGCTGGGAGGGCCCCAACAACTACTCTGCTCATCATTTGCAAGCTTCCAACTATTATAGCCTGACATTTTGTGGGGTTAACTGACACACCAAACCTGACAGACCAGGTGTTTATGGCCTCCAAATCACGATTTTATTTATCATACTATTAATGTTTTTTTTGAAAAGTCAAATTTATTTTTAACGTTGAATATTTTGTTGTTTTTTAGCATTTTTCATTCCAAATTACATTCAAACATATAAGTTGTATATATTTTTGTAAAGCATTTATAAAACCCTTTATTTTGATACCCCACTCGATAGTTTTTGACGGTTTTTTTTTTTTGATGAGGTAATATGGCGCTAAAAAGCGGCCATTTAAATTTTTTAAATTTTGATATACCCAGTGTCACTCTCAGAATTAAGACGAATCTAACGACACCTCTCAATCTTAAATCCATCAAGCCGTTTAGGCTACAGAGCGTGCCAAAGAAATATACATACATACATACATACATACATACATACATACATACATACATACATACATACATACATACATACATACATACATACATACATACATACATACATACATACATACATACATACATACATACATACATACACTCGAAAAACATAACCCGCCTTCTGGCGCAGTCGGGTAAAAATAGGTGTAAGTAGGTGCGGCCCAGACTTCAATTTGTAATTTTTTTCCTAAATCGGCCCAACGATCTTAAACAGGAACATCAAACTTCAAATCAAACCAAAAAAATATGTCCCTTTTTTAGGTCGTTGAGCCGATATTTGATGATTTAAAAAGCTTGCTTGGGTCTGAATGACTACTGACCATATGTACTTAAAGTAGTTCGTTGGGCTTTACGAGGCTATAATTATTTGTTACAAAAAAATAATCTAAGTAATGAAAATTGTCTGACAAGTTTTCATTCATAAATCAGTTTTGAAACTTTGGACAGCTTTTTCATATACCTTTAGCGTTAGAATTATTTTGTTGCTGACTGTACGACTACTTCTACGTTTGTACATATTTTGTATAAGAGTGTAACGATGTTTGAAATCAGTCATCAAGGCCTATGATTGATCATCATAACTGGAAAATTATTGGTTCATTTGATAATTTTAATTGGTTTAAAAACAATACAAGCTTTTATGTAGCTGGCTTTTTTTAATCCCGTATGTCGGGATTAAAAAAAGCCGCTCACGGGAATTCAGTGATTAAAGCAAAATTGTTTGAGTTCATCCTTTCTACATTATTGATGATACCCGTTACACCTGAGCCTTAGTAATTATAATGGTGAAAGTTATTAAAATCTGGCATCCATTTATAAAATTATGCGCGTACAAAAGGACCAGATTGATATTTTATGCAACAAATAGTGATGATTGTTCCATGATTTAAAACTGTTATAGAACCTTATTCTTAGTTTATACTAAACTAAACCCTTTAAGGGGTCATTTTCCTCATCATTATTAACAACTTTTAGTATGGGACCAACCCTGAAATTGAGAAAAAAAAAAACAACATTTGTGAAATGTAAGGATCAGCTTATATTTTTCTTCGCGATTTTAGGTTGGTCCGATACTAAAAGTTGTTTATAATGATAAGGAAAATAACTCCTTAAGAGGTTTAGTTTAAACTAAGAATAAAGTTGTATAACAGTTTTGAATCATGGCCCAATCATCACTGTTTGTTGCATAAAATATCTATCTTGTCCTTTTGTACGCGCATAATTTTATAAATGGATGCCAGATTTTAGTTTTAATTAACTTAGATAATTAGTTTCTTAGGTTTTCGCAATCACTACACATCACGAAAACCAATTTAAATAAAATACGCGATTGAATCCGGTTAAACTTAGTTTTATTAGATAATTAGTTTTAACTTCCAAAATATTCATCGACTTTTACTGTAAGCAGTATTGACCCATAAAAATCTCGTGTTTAATACACAATTACACAGATATAAAACCTATCAAGCTCTCGTAACTTGATGCAGAAACAGTTCATTTACTAAGTTAAAATTAAGTAAGTGATTCGTGAATACAGAATAAGATGTTTGGGCCACAGATATACCGCAACCTAGTCCAGGATTTATCGCACGCATCTTATTTATTCATACGTTTATCCTCTTGTTTTTACGCCTAAATCCTTAAAAAATAGTGGCCTATTTTTCTTAGAACACACACCATTTAATTTGGCTTACTTTGTAAGTCGACACGTTTACTTCATTCGTACTTGCTTTTTGGTACAAATGTAGTATATAGGAAAAGAGCGTGAATTATCAGATAGTGTTACCATTAAACTATCTACTCAATAATACAGTGGTTTAACAGGAGTTTGAAATAAATAGGTTTTAAAAGGAAACCCAGGACATCACACATTGGACTGGCTCATTGGACAATTGTTTGGAGTGGTTAGACTGTGATATCACTGTTATTAGCAATATGCTATTTCACAAGTATCGTTTTCACAGTCGTTTTTAACAAGACCTGTGTATAGCTCCTTCTATATATATTTTTGAATTGGAAAAACTGGAATTAGGAAACTTGTAAGCTTGAATGCACGCGAACAGAATTTCTTTCAGAAAAATGGTTTCTTGAAATATTCTGAAAGACTGGAACGAAGATTTTTGTGCCACGAAACTTAATTAAATTACTTTTTAATTAAAACAAAGACGCTTTTATAAAAGTAAAATAAAACAAGAAGTCCTTAAGGTTTGTAACTTTTAAAGTCACCGTTTATCAATTCTATAGTATAGTATGCAAAATATAGTATAGTGTAGTGTAGTGTAGTGTAGTGTAGTGTAGTATAGTGTGTGTGTGTGTGTAGTGTAGTGTGTGTGTGTAGTGTAGTATGTAGTGTAGTATGTATGTATGTATGTTTGTATGTATGTATTGTATGTATGTGTGTGTGTGTGTAGTGTAGTGTGCTGTAAGCATATATAAATAATAATAAATAAATAATATGCTAGTGATATTTTGGTACTACGAGTATAATATGTATCATGTTCTTCAAAAGCCATTTTGTGATATTTATTCCCAAAATAACGCACTTTCATTCCAAAGCGTATATAAATAGCTATAAACTAAATCAACACCATTGGCGACGCGCCAAAATATAAATTTGTCACTAAAAGGTGACTTTATTGCGTTATCCGCTTATCTGATAAATGGTCACCTAGCCGTGCTAAGTTATTGCATTTATAAGAGACCTTGTAGCCAATTATTGGACTTTCCATTTACATTCACTTTATTGTTCAAGGTGTTATTTAATTTTGTATGAAATCTTCAGGTAGGCTTAGTAGTAGTAGAGTTCCGTTGTGAAAGAGCTCGTCCGGGGAAGTACTACCACCGTACCTACTTCTCCGCCAAACAGTGATGCTTGCATTGCTGGGTTTCGGTCTGAAGGGTCCGGGTGCCGGTGAAATTACAATCACATGAGACTTTCCATCTTAATGTCTCAGTTTGGCGAACCGACTTGCGGTACCATTTAGGCAACAGTCTAGGTGGTATTGAAGTTGTTATGGGCAAAGGTAACCGCTTAGCATTAGATGGGCCTTTAGCTCGTTTCGCCATCCTATACTGTAAAAAAAAAAGGTACTGTGTCAGGCTGAAATGTTCTTACTTGAGTGCGTTGTGAGTTTCGTGGATGATATTACCTGATTTAATTCTTTAGAATGTAATTTTAAATGCAAGGAGCCTTTCTGAAATATAGGAGAACTATCTGAAATATAGGATCTGTAACATGTGTTTTCCCACTGAAAACCAGCGCTAAGTTGTGGCTGGCTTACTCTGCAACATTTATTATGCTGTGGGAACCTCATTGTCGCGGCTACAGCAGTTGACCAAAGGAATGTTAACGGAAATACTTTTTTATCAGTCTTTTGTACGCATGTTTTATATTATTTTTATTTATAAAAATTTACAAGAGCATTTTCTCAATCATGAAAAAAAATCTGGTGGTCCCTACATTTTATCGATTTCAGTGAAAATAAATGTAGGGACCAACAGATTTTTTTTCGCCTTTTCGCGGTTGGTCCCATAGTAAAAGTTGTTCAGCATGATGAGTACAATGATCCCTTTTCGGGAAAGAAGCCATTAAAATTTCAGCATGTATATTAACATAACAACATAACATAACATCACGCCTGTATTTCCCCGAAGGGGTAGGCAGAGGTGTAATAGTACACCCACATTTCGCCAGTTATGTTATAGTCCCATGTAAACCACTAGACCAACGAGGCAGTCATGTATATTAAAATTCCCAAAATTCTCGTCTCCGTAGAATTTCATAATTATAACGCACAATTTCCTTAAGAAAACAAAGCTTTCTGTCATATCTCCACATAGGCACATTATGTTATATATTAGCTATGAAACCACGAAAGTAAAGTAAAATCATAAAGCATATTTCTCCGGTGTACCGTAAACTTAGGATAAAGAAACAATATAGCAAGGGGCGTGTGTAACCATTTTGAAATAATCTGAGCAGAGATAGTGTTATAAAACATGGATACGTGCCTCCCGGGAGAGCCACATATCCATTCACATAACACGATCCAATCTTCTATACACGCCGTTTTCGAATTTAGTTACCTGTGAATTGTACAGTCAAACGAAAAGTTATTGTTTTGGTTCGTTAGATGTAGGTGAAGTTTTTAAAAAAAACCGACCAAGTAAGAGTCAGACTCACGCAGTAAAAGTTCCCGTAGGCTACGTATTACTGTTCAAAAGATACAGCTTGTGACAGACAGACGAACGGACGGACGGACGGATGGACAGCGTAGCGAGAGTAATAGGGTCCCGTCTGGCACCCTTTGGAAACGGAACCCTAAAAATATTGGAAGTTTTCAAGCAAAATATTATTAAACTAATTTAAATAATATACGCGATTTAAACCGGTTAAACTTTGTTTTATTATAATGTGTAGTGATCGCGAAAACCTAAGAAATTAAAATATTATTAACTTCATAAAGCGCCCAGAGATTTTCTAATCCATCTACTATACGCCATTTGCAAGTTTAATGGACATGGTATGACAACTGTGCCTCAAAACAAAGCCTGAAACTTAACCTCAATCATTATTATTAGTCCATCTACCTTGGTTTTTATCTCTGCTTCACCCTAAACTTGTCTGGTAGTGAACACCTATAAGACCGTGTTTGTACCTTGTTCTACATAGAGTATCAAATAAATAAACAAATGAAGTAATAAAGGAGTAGTAGTAGTAGTAGAGCTCCTCCAGAAGGAGCTCGTCCGGGGAAGTACTACCACCGTACCTATTTCTGCCGCCAAACAGTAATGCTTCCATTGCTGTGTTCCGGTGTGAAGGGTACGGGTGCCGGCGAAATTACAATAACATGAGACTTTCCATCTTCCTGTCTCAGTTTGGCAAACGCGACTTGCGGTAGATAGATAGATAGAAGATAGAATATACTTTATTGTACACCATGAAAATAGTAGTAAACAGGAAAAACTTATAAATTATGGGTACATGGGCGGTCTTATCGCTAAAAGCGATATCGACTACAGGTACTATTTAGGCAACAGCCTAATAGTATTGCAGTTCTTACGGGCAAAGATAACCGCTTAGCATAAGATGTGCCTGTAGCTCGTTTAACTATCCTATAGGATAAAAAGTCATAGTCAAAACATTATATTTTAACTCGCTTTTGCCCGCTGCTTCTCACGCGTGTGATTCGGTTTATCAGAGAAAGACATCATCGGGTATCCCTCGGGAACTGTTTATCTTCCCGGGATAAAAAGCCTTTCCTATCTCCTTCTCCAGGTGCCAGGCTACCGCTTTGCCAAATTTCATTACGATTGGTTCGGAGGTTTAGTATGGATTTGCTGAAAAACTCCATCCATCTGATGACCCTGCCTAGTAACTAACTGCTACCTCAATGTTCGACTGTAGGTTAGAGTAGACCAAGAACTAGCCGGAACGTGCTGAAAGTTTACTACGTTGTCATATCTTCATTTTTCTTCTGTTTTTCTCTCTTTTAATGGCCGTTCAATCGTATAATGCGTGTGACCAGTGACCATAGAAATCTTAATAATAAGGTAATAGAAATATCATCTATGTCTTTTAATACTGGAACGCGTGTCGCCGGTATACCGCTACCAACACATGAATACGCAATTACGCCCACCATGTTTCTAGCATTCAATGCAAAATAAATTAAGCCTAAAAAACACCATTTTAGTGACTGCGTCCAAAACAGCAGTGATGGTCAAGCAAACGGTACGCGCACTGGTGTCCTACGAGATACCTGTACGCGGCGACACTTTCACGCGCCTTTGCCACTTCTATTACCTTGTATTTTTTAGATTTCTATGCCAGTGACCGTTGGCAGTAAATTGAAACTAAAGTGCATCTGCTCCACCTCAACCAGGTCAGGCCTTAGCTGCGGCCAGACTAATAAAATGACTGTAATAAGAAGAAGAAATGTTTGTAAGTGATTTAGAGCTGTGTCTTTAGAGTCCCATGAATGGTTATGATGGCAATCAAAATCCTTCTTCAGTTTCAGCGGTTTTCATTGGGTAGCAATTTTCGCTGGTATCTGTCGAAAATAAAGGAATTCTGTACCAAAAAGCAACTAAGCTTTTACTATGATACCTATCCATTCCCTTTAAAAGAGCAAGTTCATTAAAAGAGCCTCCACGAGCGACGATATTCAATTGATCGTCCGGCGCACCCTGCGCAGTCAGCCTCACTACCAACCTGCTGACTGGCTGATCTTTTTGCCACGGCATGAGCTATAATCATTATGTAGCTCATGTCGACACGATAGAAGCAGATTCCCTTTAAATGAGAAAATAATACACAGTAGTATCTTTTGTGTATAAACAAATATAAAACAAATAAACAGATGGAAACTGGTTTTCCTTGGGCGGGTAGCAATCTGCTATTTCTTGTGTGTTTGTATTGTGTTTGTGCTCGTACGATCGAACACAAACATGGCTGTTACAATCCGCGAGCCGATAGGAAACCCCTTGTTACCTGTATAGCGATAAGAATTGAAATATTGTATTGTGTAACAGATAAAATGTATTGAAGGCCGTACAAAGATGTGGTATTATAGTTGTTTGTTGAAGTGTTCTTTTAGGTCTTATAAAGATTATTTTGAAGCGAAGCTTTGGATGATGGGGACCTCACAAAAACTCACAAAAACACTGTGTAGGCTGTATTTTTGACTACAGCCGCCAGGGGTTTGCTTCATGAATTTCCATCGCTCTGAACTAATTTGTATCATTACTGCAAATGTTAACCGGGTGAGTCATATACAACGTGTTATTGAAATAAACTGAAAACCTCTCAAATGATGATGATGAATGACATAAAAAACCCTGAAATCGCGAAAACAATATCACAAGGAACTGCATCTTCAAGTGTTCTTTCTTCTTTCTCGGAAAGATACTCATGTGTTAAGCCAGGATCTACTTCGCTGATAAATCGTCCCAACTTCACACAATCTTGGACATCCTCAATGGATCGTTTAGTGTCCCTCACGCTACCTTTTACAACATCCTTGGGTATTCAATATCCTATAACATACACATAACATTTTTATTACAAGACCGTGTAACAGTTATTTACGACGTTCTGATAACCTACTTGGTGAAAGTAGTAAGTTCTTATGAACCGGGAACTGGCCATCATCATCGTTTTATATCGGTTATACAAAAACCAGATCTTGTTTTGGCATATGGTTGAACGAACAGTAAGCAGAAGGCGATACGTGAAGTCTCTTTGCAATATCTTTCATGAAATATAGGTACTTGTTTACCGTTGTTTTAGAAGTACATACAAAAATAGATAACCAAAACCAGCCAAATCCAATAGCCAATTCTCAGTAGCAGCCCGGAGTCTGGATTTGTGCCCGGTCAATGGCAATAGGCTCGACCCCTATTACATGGGACTATAACATAACTGGCGAAATGTGGGTGTACTATTACACCTCTTCCTACCCCTTCGGGGAAATACAGGCGTGATGTTATGTGTGTTATGTTAAAACCAGCCAATTTGGATATCTAGAATTGAAATTGTACGTACAGTCTAGTGCATTATCGATTCAATTGTGACAAAATCAGTTTAAGAAGATACCGTCTTGTTTGAAGCTTACATACTAAGAAGGGCCTTTGGAGACGGTCTGCATTTAGACTGCAAGATAGCTGCAAAACAGCAGGTTGGATCATTGAGCTATTATCACTACGTATAGAGAGACCATAGCAAATGAATTTTTAGAACACACTTTGCGGCCCATAGACCGCAACTACCTTAGTCGTTCATTACGCTAAGTTCCCAGTGCGACCCCGTCACACCCCACACTCCGCACCGCGCGCGATGTCCACTCTATCCACAGTATTAATAGCTCAATGGTTTGGATGCGGTTTTTTTGCAGTTATAATAACTTCAATCAAACTGTCGACGATTGTGCACTCAGCCGGCTTGCAGTCGACGTGCAGTTTGAACTGAAGATTAAGTATTCGGTCAAACAGTTTGGACGTAATTAAGTGAACTGCAACAAACCTCATCCGGACTGCGATCTGGCAACTAGCTGCCCATTTGCGTATATATACTAAGCCAGTTCCGCTTTTATTGATTTAGTTATAGGCAGTGAATAGCCTAGTGGTTAAACGCTTGCCTTCCATGCAGGTCTAAGTTCGATCCCGGCCCGCACCTCTGACTTTTCGAATTTATGTGCGGATTTATATTCGATTATCACTTGCTTTAACGGTGAAGGAAAACATCGTGAGGAAACCTCCACACCTGAGAGTGCTCCATACAGTACTTGATGGTGTGTGTAGTCCGCCAACCCGCACTAGGCCAGCGTGGTGGACTAAGGCCTTAACCTTCTCATTCTGAGAAGAGGCCCGGGCCCAGTATTCGGACAATAACAAGCTGCTTATGTACGTATGTTATGTAACGATAAATGAGGGAAAAAGGCTATTACCCATGCTTATGACACGAAGAAGAGTCATTAATACGCGAGGGCTAGCTAGGCGCTTACCGAATCGTCTCCCTAGAATATTAAGTACTGATTTACTAACATAACCCTCATTTGGGAAGAGAGGTCTACCAGTGAGATTTAGTAGAAAGCTAGCGACAATATAGGGTGATACAAATAATGGAGCAGCTGCAGCGTTAAATATAAATAAATAAATAAATATTTTTGGGACATTTTACGCATCACCATCTAGTCCCAAACTAAGCAGAGCTTGTACTATGGGTACCAGACAATGGATATAATACTTAGATACTTTTTTTTTTGCAAATACATACTTATAATACATACATAACTTCCGCGTACTAGAAGGCGCAGCGTGGCTAGGCCCCCCACAAGGAGGACCGACGACCTGGTGAAGGTCGCGGGAATCCGCTGGATGCGGAAGGCACATGACCGGTCGTTGTGGCGATGCTTGGGGGAGGCCTATGTCCAGCAGTGGAAGTCTTTCGGCTGGATGATGATGATTATGAATACATACATAAGAAACACCCAAACCAACACAAACACTCATGTTAATCACACATTTTTTTGTGTCCTGTGGGAATCGAACCCACGACCTCGTGATCAGCAGTCCGACACTCGAACCACTAGACCACAGAGGTCGTCAGGAGGAGTTATTGCACTATAATGCACTTTGTATGTAACGTATATATCATTATAATAGACCTATTATAATAATAATAATTTAAAAAAAATCTTTAATTCAGATTCAACAATCCAAGAACACAATAAAGAGAAAAAAAAACAATTCAAAATATTATTAATTATCTTTTTACGCAGCTATATCCAACCATCTCTTATTGACTCTTATACATACAACCTGGTATGTGGCATGCAACCTGTCAGCCAGTTCCCTAATAATAATGTTTCTACACGTACTAACCCGTTTATAATGGTATATAGGTTACATACCTGTATGACAGCTTACTTTTATTTATTTATTTATTTAACAGCTGCCTACTGTACTTACAGTTGCCCAAAACGTACAGTAGGCCAAATTATAATTTAGGTTATAATTCTTATAAGTCTAATTATAATACATGGTCTGGACAGAGTCCCCTTTTGGAATCACAATAAATAAATAAATCTCATGTTGCTTATTTGTTAGGTATTATTTTGTCTAAGTGCTTTCTTCAATATCTGTCAATATAAGTACCTACCACGTTTTAACGCACAATAAATCGCAATATATTGTACAAAAACATAAACATTAAGTCTGATTTGTGAGAAGGAAAGTTACTCAAATCGTGAAGGACATAATATTATCTCTGTGTGGACAGTCTATTAATGTCCAGCAGCCAGCAATGGTCGAAGTTTATAAGTTATGGCCAGCTCTAAGTAAATTAGCCTCATTCTCAAACACTACGTTGTATCGAAATTAGATCAAACAGTATGGGATAATGGGAGAGTTGTATTGCTTAGAATGGCTCAAAAAACACATTATTTTATTTGTTGTTTGTCCATATTACACTTCCTTTAATTTTAGACACTATGTTTGTTGGACAGATTTTATTTTTATTATTTACCCTATCAAGGTCTATCAACAGAAACCATAAATAAAATACAGGATGGTACTTCTTCGCGACTGTGTTAGTTTGATCCTAGCCCAGGCAAGAGATTTTTTAATAATCTGTGAGAGCAGAACTTCTTATAAAAAAAAATTAAATGAAGTCTCCTTTATGTAAAATTTTATATTTCTAATATTTAACGATAGGTACTTTACCTCTATTAAGCATAGCGATGGGACAAACTGTATACCTATTACAATACAGCTGCGGCAGCTTAAAGACTTTATAAGTAGTTAAATAAAATAATTTAAACTCGAAAACTTCTACAAAAATAAATTTCTAAGAATGCGTCCTATAAAACCTTTCTTAGTTTTTGATTAAGACGAAGAATTTTTGTTCTTGTGTTCTAACAAGACAGACAAGGTATGAAGACAATATTACAAAAGTTGTATTTTGTTTCAGAAGTGAAACCACGCAGTGCTAATACCAAACTACAGTTATTGGAAATTCACCCGGAAAATAAAAAGGTAAGATTTATTAATATATATATTTATATATATATATTTTCCTTACCCACAGTCGTAGAAATTTAAATAAAAAGGTAATATAAATGTTATATAGTTATCTACTGACTTTTAATACCGGAACGCGTGTCACATCTTCTTCTTCTATCGTGTCCACATGAGCTACATAATGATAATAGCTCATGCCGTGGGGGAAAGATTAGCCAGTCAGCAGGTTGGTAGCGGGGCTGACTGCCCAGGGTGCGCCGGACGATCAATTAAATATCGTCACTCGTGGAGGCTCTTTTAATGCACCCCCGCGTGTCGCTGGTTCGCCGCTACCAACGCATAAATATGCAATTACGCCCACCATGTTTCTAGAATTCAGCAGCATATCTAACAGCAAAAAAATCGCTGTTAGATATGCTGAAAAATGCAAATTTAGTGACTCTGCGTACAAAACAGCAGTGATGATCTAGCAAAACGGTTCGCGCACTGGTGTCCTACAAGACACCTGCACGCGGTGACAAGTTCACGCATTTTTACCACTTCTATTACCTTATTATTTAGATTTCTATGCGTTTAAAATAAACTCATCATCATAACCACATAACCATGTGGTCATATCTACACAACCTTAATCAAAGTAAGCTTAGTTCTTGCGGTTTAGCATTGTCATCTAAACAGAACTGTATGATAGTAGACTTTGTAGAAAGACTTTTGCTTTTCATGCGAACGTTGATTAATTACCACTGTGTTTTTAATAACATTTCTATTGTACTTTTACAATACCGTTTATACTCAATCAAACACACATCTTAACATTCGTAATCATAAATATACATAACATAACATACATAATCAGCCCACTACTGTCCCACTGCTGGGCACGGGCCCCTTCTCAGTACGAGAAGGTTAAGGCCTTAGTCCACCACACTGGCCTAGTGCGGGTTGTTAATATGGAGCACTCTCAAGTGTGCAGGTTTCCTCACGATGTTTTCCTTCACCGTTAAAGCAAGTTAAAAACAAATCCTGATCTGTACATGAATCTAAAAAGTCAGAGGTGCGGGCCAGGATCGAACTCGCACCCTCCTGCATGAAAGGCAAGCGTTCAACCGCTAAGGCTATCACTGGTATACATAAATATACAGGTTGAATATTTTTTCCTATCGTAAAATTATTAGTTAGACTTCACGGGGTCAATCGTATTGAGCAAAACATTTTTTTTTTTTGTAACGATCGATGCTCCTATATTCGGCGCTAAATTAAGTCGACGTCTGCCGGATATTAGCGTTTTGCTGGTCACTAGTCACTAGGTCACGCACAGGCCGCACACAAGCTTCATACAAACGAGCTAATTGGTGACTTATTACCACCAGTAGGTCTACTCGCGTTGTACGAACGACAAACGAAGTACGAACTTTAGTTCCGACTGATACTTACATAATAAAGATAGGCACATAAAAAAGGCACAATTAAGATAGACTACGGTTCATAGTCGTATACAATTTACCGGAGATGAGAAAAACAAACGTCAAAACACGATCATCGCATGCGATAAGGGAACGATGGTTGACCGGAGTAGCAAATTGTGCGATGAATCGTACGATTTATCGAATATCGTCGAACGGGAGTAGACCCCCAGGCCAGGTGCGTCGGACGGTCACGAACTATTACGATCGGTGTTGCTAGGCTTCGTACTCGTAGGTTACCCATGTTTTATTTATTTACTAGTCTATAGTATACCCACGGTTTCGCCCGTGTGGAAATCGTTTATCGCGCATCCCTCTGGAATTGTTCATCTTCCCGGGATGAAAAGTAACCTATATGTTAATCTGAGTTATGGTCTATCTGTATACCAAATTTCATCCAAATCCGTTAAGCCCTAACAGCGTGATTGAGTAACGAACCTCCAAACATCTTCACATTTAAAATATTAGTAGGATTTAATAACTAATCCTACTAATATTATAAATGCATAAGTATGGTTGTTTGTTTAACCTTCCATCACGCTGAAACAGATGAATGGATTTGGATAAAATTTGGCACACATAGATAGTCCATGTCCTGGATTAACACATAGTATACTTTTTTATCGATATACCTTTGGAGCGAAGCCGTGGATGTCAGCTAGTGTAATATAAGTATTTATTATGAAATTAAGGTTTCAACGCCCTAGTAGGTTAAACACACATACATTTCCGCAGTTCGAATGGTATTAAAATCATTTTTGTATGCAGAGCCGAAAAATAAATAATATCAAATTGCTTCGAAAAGGACTTCCAACTGGTGGGCCTGTTAAACGTTTATTAAAAGTTTAACGCTGCAGCGGGGTATTGTAAAAAAGTTCTGTTGTCTGTACTTTTATAAAAAAAACGATGACTTCCCCGAAGCGAAATGAGAAAATTCGAAAAGTTGAAAAATTGCTGAGAATATTAATATAAAGTAGAGAGTGTTAACGGCACTTTGGCAGTCAATTAAGACGGTACCATTGTGAAAATGCAAAGGTTTTGGAAAGAAATCACGCTACAGGCGGCCCGCTAATTAGCCCGAAAAAATTAAGAGGGGTGAAATTAAATGAAAACAAAAGACCTCCACAATTTATTCAGAGGGTAATTTTTTCCGCGCGAGCGTTGCTTCACTGTAGGTAAACGATCGATTTTTCTGACTTACAGTACCGTCTTATCCATAAGGGCACGGGAGCCCAGGGGCCTGATGGGAGCCTCGAAATGCCGAAACCCAGAGTCTATTTATTTTGCCTATGTATTATTAGGTGTATAATTTTATTGGTTTCTCAATTAAACTCATAATTAACAAAACACCCAGATAGCCAAATCAAAAAACAAAATTGGCAAAATTTTGCTCAGGAAGCGCTTCCTTTGTACTATAAAGCTAACGACAATAATCAATACGCGTCACAATTTTTTTATTAATTAAAAATAAAGAAATAAATATTTTTGGGACATTTTTACACAGCACCATCTGTTCAAACAGTTAGTGTTTTCTTTCTTCGTGATATTACTATATTGCGAATTTATTGTGAAACTATTATTATTTGTGTTGTATCAAGTTTCAATAGATGGCATTGCTCTTTTTAATCCTTTTTCTAAATCACGGTATGGTTTCGTTCACATAACTAGATAGGTCTTGTAAGTATTGTAAATAAAATGAGTTCAACAGCAGTGTGGAGTTTTTATTCAGTGAGAAAGTGTGCTGACATCTGGTGCCGAAACCCGGGAAGTGAAGTGTTAAAGTGAAGTGCGAACTACGAGTGGTATATATTAGTGCGAACCTCGGACTTTTCTGTGAACATAGATTACGTATCGCGTTTAGACCTCCTTGGTTGAACATAGCAAATTCGTGGATAAAAAAGACTTAGAAAAAATTCAAATCTTGTTAGGAACTTGTCAAAAAATTCGTGTTTTGACGTGTGTGGACTAGCTATGTGTCGTTCGTTCAATTTTGGAGATCCAGATCAATACTGACCCGTTGAGAAAATGACCCGGGTCTAATGACCCGTTCAATCGATTGATAGTTTGGCGCGCGGATAGTAGGTAGATCCTTACCTACTTGGTTCAATCACGATCCAAACATTAAGATTCAATAGCTCATAGCTCAATCAATCCGTATATTTTAATCAATCACTAGCTAGTAGTTCGTGTGTACGGTTCTCAGATCGGATTATGAATGAGTAAAGTAAACACTTTACAGCTCGCTTTTCAAATATAGTCCTTAATGTCTTTACTATAAGATAGGTTTTTTATTACTTTAACACTTAAATACATGATTTTTTTTTTTTTTTTTTTTTTTTTTTTTTTTTTTTATGATAAATAGATCTGCTCTTGACCGCAATCTAGACAGCTTTGTCAGGATGTGGTCGACGATGGAGCGAGCAAACCTATTAGGTGTTTTGAATTAATAAAAAGTTGAACGCAAGTAATTACGCAGACACTCAGGTTTTTGAAAAAAATTACGTGAAAATGAATGTAACTAGACAAATCAACTCATAGCTACATAAATCAGTAGGTCATGTACCTGGGGTGCTGGCCAGAAAACCTCCACGTGTGCCTGACGGCTGCTTGTCCTTCTGGACACGTCTAGAGGGATCGGCAGTTGTTTGGCCGGTGCATCCTGGGCACAGGCAATAAAATCCTGTCAAGGGATTAACCTTCGGGGGATTTTATTGCCTGTGGCGAATATTCTGGCGCGGGAGGGGCCCGTTGTGGGCCAGTGGGGAGTTGCTCCACGTGTCCCTCTGATATCAGCAGAGGGCACAGTGGAGGAGCAGGGGCGGGCCCGGTGTGCACTCACCCTGCCACTGGGCAGGCAGCGGAGGGACTGTCTTTCCCTGCCCCCGTCGATCTCGTAACCCCAGGAGTGCCTGCTGAGTAGTGTTCTCGCGCCTCTTGGGACCGAGGGTCTTGGCTTCACTGCCCGGACCGCGAGGAAGAAAACCTCTATAAAAATTACGGGAGGTAGGGCCTGCGAGCAGCAGACTCGGGGTAGTCTGCTGCCCGACCAGCAGCTGGCGTAGCTGGCACAGCCGGCGTAGTTGGCGCAGCTGGTAAAGGCCCATGAGATGAGGTGGCGTGCAGTGTTCCGTGTGCGCCACCTAGGAGGGTGCGGCTGACGTTAGGCCGCACGGGGAGAAGGGGCTCGCCTGCTTGTGGCGGGCCAGGACCTGTCGGGGGTGGTTGTGTGAATACTCACGGGTTCCCACGCCCCCGGCTAAGGTAGTTGAAGGAACACCGTGGTGGTTTTAGTCGGTAAGAGTCCGACACTGGCTCCGCCTACCCCGGGCGGAGTGCGTCCATGAGGATTTCCCCACGGCGAAAAAAAAAAAAAAAAAAAAAAAAAAAAAAAAGTAGGTCATGTACCTATACCATTCTCAAATCAATTGGGTACCTACCCAAAAAAATACAAGATTTTATAAGTAAACTAATAGGTATAATAATTAGAAAATAATGCAAGTGAGATAACAGATTGTGAGTAAACACTGCTGCGCTTTGCAAATTTAAATAGACCTTTACACTTTAACTATAAGGAAGATTTTTTATAAAATTAGCATGCGTTCGGCGACAATTTAAATCCCGCCGCCGCCGCGCCGCACCACCTGCCGCTCGCGTTCACCCGTTCACCGTTCGCCTACGCAGAATCGAATGAACGAATCATTATTTTCGTAGGGATCCGATCGTTCGCGAACTGTTGGAGACCCGGGTCAATTGATTCGTTCAATCGCGAACGACACATAGCTAGTGTGGACTTAGAAAATTTCTGAAAAATATACTTTATAAATCGTTGTGAACAGTGTTGTGAACCTAATCGTTGTGCTAAGAATTAACAATGGAGAAGCTATTATTGAAGCAAGAAGATATGTATGAGCATTTAGACAGAGCCTTTTCAAATTATAAAAAATCTCCTCAAGACAGGCTCAAAGTATCATACATTCAGTCGAGACTAGAGAATTTAGAAAGACTTTTGAAATCATTCGTGAACATACATGGCGAGATAGTGTCAAGTGTAAAAAGAGAGGAGAAATCTAAACTACCATATTTTACTGAAGACGTCTACTCTGTGTTTGAGGATTTGTATACAGATTACAAAACGAAATTGAAAGATGATCTCAAACTCTACGGTGAGAAGGCTTCCTCGTCACAGGTGACCAATGACTGGGCCGCGACTTCAGCAGCCACTAAAGTTAAGTTGCCTCAAATTCAGTTACCCAAGTTCTCTGGATTATACGAAGAGTGGCAGACTTTTTTTGATATGTTTACATCGTTAATCCATCAGAATGCTGCTTTGAGTGCTGTACAAAAACTGCATTATCTTAAGAGTAGTCTCACCGGAGAACCTGAAATACTTCTAAAGAACTTTTCAACAACTGACACTAACTACGAAGAAGCGTTTAAGCAACTAACTCGCCGGTATAATAACAAACGATACAATTGCAACGAGATTATGAAGCGCCTGTTTTCTCAACGCAACGTCACTGAGACGGCTAATTCCATTAAACAACTTCTCGATACCACGTCATCGTCTCTCAAGTCGTTGGAGAACATGGGAATTAATACCAGCTCATGGGACGTGATCGTCAACTATCTAGTCGTATCACGGCTCGATCCAGAGTCGCTCAAACTTTGGGAAACACAAGTTAGCCAACTAGAGTCAGAAGAATTGCCAACTTGGATTCAGCTTGTAACATTCTTAGAAACTAGGTTCCGGACATTTGAAATGATAAACTGTAACAAACCAGCAACTAAGCCCACGCACCATATCAACACTAAGCCGAGAGTTTATCATTCAACCACGCAAGATGAGAAGGAATCAAGTACAAATTGTACAATGTGTAAAAGTCAGCACCTTTTGTATCAATGCAAACAATTCGGAAGGCAGTCTACCCAAGAGAGAGCAGAGTTTGTACAATCAAATAGGCTGTGTTTCAATTGTTTTGCACCCACACATTCTGTGAAAGACTGCCGAGCGTCAGCATGCTGCCGGCGTTGTGGTAGACGACATCACACACTGCTGCATTTTGAGAGGGGTGAGTCACAAGTTTCAACTGGAGGTGACGCTACCAGTACTGAGACAATTGAGACAGCTAAGCTGAACAACGAGCCGAGCAATTATACAGAGAAGAGAGTGGTAGCTCATTTGGTTACGGAGATGAATCAGAGAGAGATGCTTTTGGCTACAGCTCTGGTCAAAGCATATTCAACAAATGGCTACTCGCAAATTGTTCGCGTTCTAATTGATCCGTGCTCAGAAGGCTCATTTATATCTGAAGCAACTGCACAATCACTAGGCCTGAAGAAGGTGTGCATCAATGGTCTAGTCTCCGGAATAGGAGAAGGTCTAGCCAGATCTAAGAACATGGTATCTTTGAGTGTGGAATCAATCCATAGTCCTAAGTATTCGGTAAGGTTCGATGCTTATGTGCTGAGAAAACTGACATCATTTCTTCCAACATGTTCAACTAAGATAACCGATTGGCTAGACATTGAACGAGTTCCGTTAGCTGATCCAAACTATGGATCACCTGCAAAGATCGATATAATTTTGGGAGTCGAAGTTTATGAAGAATTCATATTAGAAGGCCTTATGAAACATCCGTCAGGAAAAGGTCCGATAGCACAAGAAACACGACTTGGATGGATTTTATCGGGTCGAGTGAGACATGAATCATCGTCAGAAACTAATCAAGTAATTGGCTTTCACATACACATTAGAGAAGACGAATTACCAAAGCAATTTTGGGAACTAAAAAGAGAGCCAGATGCAATTTTGAAGAAATCTACCAAAGTAAAAATGAAATGTGAACAAGTCATTAAAGAAACCACTGTAAGAGATGGTGAAGATCGTTATGTAGTACCCTTTAATGATCTGAAGTCGAAGAGTATCGAAGGAAAATCAAAGGAGATAGCCTTACGCAGATTTGTTACAATGCGAAAGGTCCTGTCCGACATTGCGAGGCTATACGATTCTATGGGGTGGATCAGACCTGTAATCGTGTCGGCAAAAATATTCATCCAAAAGTTATGGAAGTCAAAATTAGATTGGGACGAGAACCTAAATCCTGACTCATTTAATGAATAGTGTTCATTACGAGAAAGTAAAAATATTGTCATACCAAGATGGTTACATTCACATCAATGACTATGTAGAGCTACATACTTTTTCAGATACGTTACAAGCCGCTTACGCCGCTGCCGTTTACATGAAAATTAGAGATGAGTATGGCAACATTCATGTAAATTTAGTGGCGGCTAAAACAAAAGTTGCTCCATTTGAGATGGAAGTGAAGTATTCCACGCTTGAAATTATGTGCAGCACTGCTTGCGACCAAATTGATTTATGAAGTCTCACAAATTTCGAAGGTACCTAAATATAAATTATATGCATGGTCAGACTACAGTCGTATTAGCTTGGCTGCAAGGAGAACCTTCTCGTTGGAATACATTTGTGATCAACAGAGTGTCAGAAATTCTAACCATGCTTGAGTCCAATCAGTGGCGTCACATTAGCACACATGATAACCCAGCTGACTATGCGTCGAGAGGGGTAAACGGCTCTGAAATTATTAGTCTCACGCTGTGGTGGAATGATCCAAAATGCTACATCATAGCGATGTCTACGAAGTTAATGTTATTGTTGTTATGAAGATTTGTCCACTACTGAAGAACAACGACCTATTAAAACTTTAGCTGCCGTCATGCAACCTAAAGAGTTTATATGTACAAGATATTCAATGCTGACGATAATGCTGAGAGTTTTATCTTATTGTAGAAGATTTCTTAACCATAAATTACCAAAAGAGCCATACACCTCGAAGCGGTATCAGATTTGACCTCAAGGTTTTCTTAGCCGCATTTCGTAGATTCGTGTCCCGAAGAGGCAATGTGAGAATTTATACAGCGACAATGGGACCAATTCCGTGGGTGCTGACAAGGAGTTGAGAGTGCTGTATGATCGTGAAATCAAACATTCCCACGGATATTGCCCAAATGTTGGCAAATGATGGAATTACCTGACATTAGACACAGAAAATCGTGACTGATTTCTGGAGAAAATTGTCAAAAGAGTGTTTGGTTGGCCTTAACCAAAAATACAAGTGGTTAAGCAAAAGGCCAGAGCCGGAGATAGGTGACATTGTTATCGTTAAGGATCACAACTTACCGCTGACTAAGTGGCTACTAGGTAAAGTTGTTCAGAAACACCCTGGTCAAGATTCAATCACAAGGGTACTCAGTGTTAAAACTAAAAATGGGTTGACCAAACTTTCGTCTAATAAGAAGATTATATTTTGCTTCAGTCGTGTTAGTCTTATCCTAGATAGATGTAATTTTTTCCTTTGTGTGTTTATTTTGTTTGAAACGCTCATTCCTCATGGTGGGCGGTCTCTGCATTATGTAGGTACTTAAGAGTTATTGAGTTATCCAACATTTATTTTGTTTGATTGTTTTATATTATATTGGTGTGTATAAAGTTTAGTTTGAGTATTTAAAGGACAAGTCCTTGGTGGGCGGAATGTTCAAACAGTTAGTGTTTTCTTTCTTCGTGATATTACTATATTGCGAATTTATTGTGAAACTATTATTATTTGTGTTGTATCAAGTTTCAATAGATGGCATTGCTCTTTTTAATCCTTTTTCTAAATCACGGTATGGTTTCGTTCACATAACTAGATAGGTCTTGTAAGTATTGTAAATAAAATGAGTTCAACAGCAGTGTGGAGTTTTTATTCAGTGAGAAAGTGTGCTGACACCATCTAGTCCCAAACTAAGCAGAGCTTGTGCTATGGGTACTAGATAATGGATATAATACTTATGTACTTTTTTTTGTGTAGTAAATACATACTTATATGTTTATCACACAAATATTTGTGTCCTGTGGGAATCGAACAGACGACCACGTGATCAGCAGTCCGACACTCGAACCACTAGACCACAGACGTCGTCAAAACAAAACAAAACAAAAGTAACTACATTCTATTTTTTTCATTGAGGTTTTTTTTTGTTTTATAATAAAAAAGGCCCTGCTCACATACTCTGTATTATACTTGCTCCCTCTATATTACACTTAGTCTGTGTTATATTTTCTGTGTTGCAAAAGGTTACGGAAGCACGGAGCGACGCCTACTCCGCTTTGGATAAATTCATTAATCTTTCCTGTCTTTACGTTAATTTTGTCGTAAAAAACATCTTAACGTTGAAAGCTTGGAATAAAAACGTAAGTTCCTATTTATATAAAGCATCGGTGTTTATTTCACTAAGTTGTTGTTTTTATTGTCGTTTGACTGTATATACTGCCAAGTTATTGCTGTCGAAAAGAACCAATTTGTCATCAGAGTCAACGTGTCGTAAGAAATATTCTATGCCTTTTCCTTAATCTTTACTGATCTTTACTTAAAGTAAAATTGAATTTGAAATACTCAGAAACATTTCTTATTTCTAGTACACCTAGACATTTCCTTGTAAAAGGATACAAATTAATCATTCTTATAAATACTTACCCGGGCCTGCTATGAGTCAGTCTTAGGTCCGTATTACAGAAGTACACTTTAAACTTCAATCACCTGATCACTACTTAAGGATAGAATCGTTACTTGAGCATCGGTCTTATTCCAATACGGTAATTATAAGCTTCAATTCAATAACATAGCGCACTAATATAACCTGAAATAGGATCGAAATCTCTACTCAAGCGTGGTCTCGACCACACTGGAGTGATTACAGATAAAATCTATCCTCAAACACCGAAACAGGTGACAGTATGAAATAAAGCTAAACTCAGCTGAACTGTGATCAATAAATCTCTGCTTGAGGAATGATCCAACTCAAAACTAGTTTTAAACAGTGATCAACGCTTGAGGATCGTTCTGTAATACGGGCCTTAGACATGGGTAACTCAACAAAGATACGTGAGCTGCAGCTCAGCTCACGGTTCATGTGTTTGAACCGGAGCTGTGAACCGGCTCACAGATCAGCTCAATTTGTGCCTCTGTCTACTTCGAGTTATGATCTGTGATGCGAGTCGCTGAGCTTATAGAGCGTTCGATCTATTTGGGCTGCGCTCGCTCACTCTGCGACTCGCATCTGCATCTTGGCATCTGTCACTGCTCCCGCTCTCCGGTTCAAACAGATTTTTATTGATATGGACATCTTTTATCTCTCGTGCAACGAACGATGTCGCACAGATTGATACTGGCGAGCCGTGAGCTGCGTATTTTGTCATTGAGCTACAGATCAACTATCCAAGTTTAATTATCTGAATATTTGAACCGGTTCTGAGCGCAGTAACACACCACTAGTCAGTCTTCTCTTGCCTTGATCCTCATGTACTGTGTCAAGCGGCATTCCTTCAATTGTACTTCACGCATTTCTATTGCCGCAGAACTTGCATTTCCTTAACGCAAAGCCTCTCACGTTACCGCGTCGTATTAGATGGACCAAGTCCCTCTTGACAGATGCACTAGAAAACGAAGCCTTCGAGTATTACGTGTCAATTATCATGTTCAATGCTTGATACAGGCTCAACGAGGCACCAGTAACTCATGCTCAGCCTGACAGGTGGCGCTATTTATTGCCTCCTCAGAACATTACACTCATTTAATTATTATGAATGCTTGCGCACAATTTTTTTCTTTGCCATTTAATGTCAGAGAAAATGTCGCTATGATTTCAAATTTTGTTGGTCTTGCTATTTTGATGAGTTTTTCAACTGGATTTTTGCAGAATTTAGGAATTATAAGCTAACTTAAAAGCCTGTGGTCCACCAAGAGCTAAGCTACGCCGCAACTTAGCTAATCAAAAGTAGAGTAATAGCTTTTTGATAGTTTGTGATCGACATATCGATCGGTATATGTAAAATGCCTCCAGTTACGTGAGCTAGAACTAACTTAATTCTTAGTCGACATCCCGCTAAAAACTGCCTATAATAGTTAGTTTTTTTTTAAATACAGTAAAATAAAACTACACTGGATAATATTCAACATTAAGGTTTCAGTCAATCAGCCTGCATATAAAAAACCATGCATAAATCATGCAAATATAAAACCCATTAGTATAACGATGTTCAGGTTAAATACTTCCCGAAATATTTAAGTATTCTATCAAAACGTGTACATAAGACAGGCAGTCTTGGCGGACCAAACGCGATTAAAGTAGGGTAACATATTAATGGCGACGATCCAACCTGAAACCTTTTTGAAAGCGTTACAAGATCCGCCTACTCGAAAAAGGATAAAAGCAATTCTTTTTCCCTTTAAAAAATATAACAAAAACAGCGCCTTCTACGTAAATTATTTCCAACCTCATTCGATTCAACTCTCAGTAACCTTTCGCTTGTTATCACTTTGAGCAATCTACAGTAAGAAGACCCTAATTTCCGGTAAAACGTCGACGTATTCACAGCCGAGGATTCTTTGGTGCCTTTTTCTGAAAGTTACCTTTTTGAAACTCGTTTCGGTGAAGGAAATACGAGGGCTGTGGCGATGTTACGTAGTTACGTAAAGAGCTCAGCTGGCGTTTTGTCTCACACGTATGGATCAGTTGACAATTGATGATATCAGGGGGTCTATTCGCAAAATCGGTAATCGATATATCATGACATTTATCTTCTCGAAACCTACTCTAAGTAACGGCGATTTAATTATCGTTTATACGAAGCAACGAACGACACTAAAGCGTGTGCTACACGGTGGGCAACCAGCCTCCCGACCAAGGTCACCTTGGTGGGAGGTTGGGCGCTGACAGTCGTCATCAAATAAAATTTGGTGACAAACCACTGTCTTCATGGTTGGAAACCAGCAAGGTCACCTTGGTGGGGAGGCTGGTTTGTCACCGTTTAGCAGACGCTTAATCGTCAATTTTCATGTTGTAATCATTGACAATATTTCTTTTGTTTTTAACCGACTTCAAAAAAAGGAGGAGTTTATGTATTCGGCGGGTTTTTTGACTCATTCACTCTAAACATTGTCTATAACGTGGTAAAAAATCACAATATTTTGGCTGTGAATTCGATAAACGACATAGAATCCGAACATTTATTAGATTAGGGTACGAGTACGACCGATATATTTGGAGCACTATCATGTCGTTTCGATTATGTTGCTGTCGATTTTGCAAGTAGACCCCAGGACTCAATCGCGACATTTGCGTCACTGATGTTTTAGTTTTATACTGTCCCCCGCGGCATGGCTCCCGTGTTGTGTCGATAAAAAGTATAATATGTTTTAACAGGACATGGTCTATCTGTGTGCCAAATTACATTTTAAATCCATTCAGCTGTTACAGCGAAATTGAATGATAAACAAAAATCCATACTTTCAAAATGGTTTTATTATATATAAAATCTTTATTTCAGATCACAAGTAGATCCATATTGTGTTAGTAAAAGTAGTATAGTAGTTTGCTTAGTATGGGCCTGTAAAAATGTCCCAAAATATTTAAATAAAAACAAAAGAAAACCTAAAACCTAATGTTGGTAACTTAAAATTAA
This sequence comes from Asteroscopus sphinx, assembly GCA_949699075.1. NCBI lineage: Eukaryota > Metazoa > Arthropoda > Insecta > Lepidoptera > Noctuidae > Asteroscopus > Asteroscopus sphinx. The sequence continues at coordinate 24,390,740 of OX453007.1, forward strand.
TACAATTTGCTGAAAGTTAAAACAGGTAGAACTTACCATTTCTTTAAACTGAAATGAAAACCTATATTCTAAAGGCAGGCGTCCACCTATCGGTGTCGTACGCATCGGACGGATCGCATTGTATACAAAAATGCAGATTGCTCATAGAAATTAGTCGGCAATCTATTCGCTGCGGATAGGTGGACGCAGTACGCTATACGGATTCGTTTATTTCGCTATGCGGTCCGTGCGATGCGTACGATACCGATAAGTGCGATGCCTGCCTTAAATAGAGGGTTGCAGCCACAGGTTGCGGCACTGGCCTCTTCTCCCGAAACGACCATTGATTCGTACAGTCAATCCGCTTATAGTGTTACGACCAATTGCAAATCAAATATGAAAAAAATTGATAGAAAAAACCTGAGATAATTCATTTTAAATTCCTAAATATTAATCAACTTTTGCTGGTGACTACAATTTAGAGACATTTTCATGTTTCCTCCCGAATTATTCAGTACTAAGAACTTGTTCAATCATGCAAATTAGTCCATGTAATAAAAATCTGTGACGACTACAGACAACGGTGACTTTCAACAGTTTTTCTTTCGTTATTCGCCCAAGTATTATTTGAATTTCAAATGTATTATTTATAGACAGGTAGACGCTGAACAACTTTATAAGGAAAACATTTCTGGAGTCAGACATTCAGTAACCTTAAACAATACTTAATTATCTCCCATACATTATTATTATTAACTAGGCTACGCCCGCGACTTCGCCCGCGTGAATGTCGTTTATCACGCATCCCTCGGGAACTGTTCATCTTTCCGGGATAAAAAGTAGCCTATGTGTTAATTCGGGTTACGTTCTATATGTATGTCAAATTTCATCAAAATCGTTTTTACCGTTCTTGAGTTATAAATGATGTAACTAACCCGACTTTGTTTTATACAGGGTTATTTGTAAAACACCGTTAACCTCTCAGGACTATGTTACTAACATCATAAACAACAACTTTTGTTCTATGACTTTTTACAAAACATAATACAATACATGTACCAAAAACAAACCTTCAAGATTTTGTTGTCCTATCTAACACATTTCAACTCTGTATTTTGTTGTACCTACCTACGTCTGCCGCGACGCAAGCGCATCAAAACGACCGACCGACTGAGGGCTTCCCGTAAATAGGTCAAGTTCAAGCGCCCCCGCCGCCCTAACCCCGCTCCCCTCGCTATTTAACTATCGCGCTTTCTTTTGCTTCGCATGGACTTCGTAACATTTAGAGCGTTCAATTTAAATATTTTTATGTTTGTATGAAAATCTGATAAACTAAAATATGAGGAATTTTTAAAAGTCATAGAACAAAAGTTGTTGATTATGATGTTAGTAACATAGTCCTGAGAGGTTAACGGTGTTTTACAAATAACCCTGTATATTAAGATTATTTTCCTTTTCAACCAGAATAACTTTCAAATTGTGCTCACTTCATTCTCTCGACATCATTTTTATATTATGAAACGTACCTATTTACGTACGAATATCTATGGCAGTCGTTACGGGTAGTCAGAAGCTTCAAAGTCTGACAAGTAATGTCAGCATTACCCAGTAACTGGGTTGCGGGGGTCTGATGACAGTCGCTCCGTGTAAAATACTAATGTTTAGACTGGAAGCCGACCCCAATATAATTGGGAAAAATGCGTGGAGGATGATGATACTTACCTATTTCTACCGCCAAACAGTATGCTTGCATTGCTGTATTCCGGTGCAAAGGGTATCTAATTGTGCAGGTAAAATTACAATCAAATGAGACTTTACATCTTTATGTCTCAGTTTGGTGAACACAAATGACAATACCATTTAGACAATAGCCTGGTGGTAAATTATCATTTAATAAATAATAACTGCAATACCTATATCTTCTCATGGGTGTCGTAAAAGGCGACTAAGGGATTCACCAGAGGATGGGCAGCAGCGTTCTCTGAGTATTTAACCAACCAACTGCGATCGCCAACCCGCCTGCCAAGCGTGTCGATTATGGCATATCCCCCCAATATATGCTTGGGGGAGGCCTGTGTCCAGCAGTGGACGTCTTACGGCTGAAATGATGAATGATGAAATGATAATTTAAGTAATGTACACAAATGAATGTAATTAATTAATTAATAAAGTACCTATTAACTTAGTGTAATAATGAATGATTTTTTTATAAAACTTGTTGTAATAAACATTTATTTATTTATTTTCCAAAAAAAAAAATACATACATTTGGCAGATACAGTGTAGAACATAAACCAGTTTAGGTTTTTCTGTACACCGCTTGGTCCGTCGACATTCATATCAATGAATAACTGTGACGGGCAAAGGTTTACCGCTTTACATCAGGTAAATAAATAAAAATAAAATAAATATTTTTGGGACATTTTACACATCATCATCTAGTCCCAAACTAAGCAGAGCTTGTGCTATGGGTACTAGACAATGGATATAATACTTATTTACATATTTTTTTGTAAATACATACTTATAATACACTAGCTGTGCCCGCGACTCCGTCCGCGTGGATGTCGGAAAATAACATCGTGTCATAATTATGAACACAATATCTTCAAATATATACCAGGCCCCTCAGAAAGTATTGCGAAAAAAAGTTTTTACATATGGGAGACTGGCCAGTTATAATGTTTTTCGAAAATATGATTATTTATAAGTAAAAATAAGTAAGTTCCAATTTCAAAATTTCCCTCCACATTTTTTGCGAGTTAATTCAAAGTATTGTGTCTCACTGAAATATGGATCTGCGCCGGGAACATTTTAGAGCTATGATTTTATACGATTTCAAGTGTCGCCTGAAACCGGATGAATCGTACGATAGACTTCAAATGGCATTCATAGATGAAGGCCCTTCCAAGGCAACCGTGTATCGTTGGTATAACGAATTCAAGCGCGGTCGACCAACTTTGGGGGATGACGAAAGAAGCGGTCGCCCTTTGACGGCTGTTACCGAAGAAAACGTGCTAGCAGTGAAAAATTTAATCCAAGACAATAGGCGAATTACATATCAGGAGATTCAACACATATTGAAGATTGGATCGGGAAGCGTTCACGAGATTCTACACAGCCATCTTCGCGTGAGGAGGATAGTATCACGCTGGGTGCCGCACAACCTCACCGATGCTCAGAAGCAGGCCCGGGTGGAATGGTGCCGTGATATGCTTAAAAAATTTGAAGCAGGCTCGTCTCGGCGTGTTTACGACATCGTTACAGGTGATGAGTCCTGGATTTATCAATACGACCCAGAAACCAAGCGCCAGTCGACTGTTTGGGTGTTTCAAAATGAGCCAACGCCTACCAAAGTGAAGCGATCTAGAAGCGGGGGTAAGATTTTGATCGCTAGCTTTTTTAATTTGACTGGCCACTTGGTATCAATTCCCTTACGGGATCAAAGAAGCATTAATGCCGAATGGTATACTACCAAATGTTTGCCAGAAGTTTTCTCTGTTATAAGCAACAAGCGACCAAACACAGGGCTCCGCGGGCTACTGCTCCACCACGACAATGCACCTGCGCACACCGCACTCAAAACGAGGGACTTCCTGGACAGCACGCCAGTCAAACTCCTGGGTCACCCTCCTTACAGCCCTGATCTAGCACCGTGTGACTTCTTTTTATTCCCAAAAATAAAAAATCAGCTCAAAGGGATACAATTTTCGTCGCCGGAAGATGCGCTGGCTGCGTTCGAGCAGGCTGTAAACGAGGTGTCTGCGGCGGACTGGAAAAAGTGTTTTGAAAACTGGTTTAGGCGCATGAATCTTTGTATAGAGGCTGGTGGAAAGTACTTTGAAAAGATTTGATAAAAATATATGTACGTATAGAACAATTTTTTTTAGTTTCGCAAAACTTTCTGAGTGTCCCACGTACATATAAGCGCCTACACAGACGATTACACTATTTACCGACCATACTATATTTTGTTTTTACAACCAACCGGCTAAGGTGATGGAATTTCATGGAATTAGCCCTAAACTCCCTCATTCTGAGAAGACGCTCGTGCCCAGCAGTGGGAAGTAATTGGGCTGATTATGTTATTCTATAACACTAACCACATCTCTTCTTATGCTGAGAAGAGGCCCGTGTCCAGCAGTGGGACTGTAATGGGCTGGTAATGTTATGTTATTCTAGAATACTAATAATATTCAGTTCATTAACTCTTCTCATTTTGAGAAGAGGGCCATACCCAGTAGTGGGACAGTAATGGGTTGACTACGTTATGTTATTCTATATTTTCTAGTTTCTTAACTCTTCTCGTTCCGAGAAGAGGTCCGTGCCCAGCAGTGGGGCAGTAGGTAATGAGCTGATTATGTTATGATAATCTATTACACTAACAATATCCAGTTCCTTAACTCTTCTCATTCCAAGAAGAGAGCCATGCCCAGCAGCGGGACAGTGATGGGCTATGTTATGTTATTCTATATTTTCTATAATACTAATAGAATCCAGTTGTATTTTTAGGAACCTGCAACCTGCATCCAACCAACAATCATGACCTCTACTTTGTATGCAACTTAATACAATAGAGGGGTCAAGCTGTATCGGTGGATCTACTCAACCGATTCAGATAAAACATACCCTATATTTTAAGTTAGACTAATACCAATACAAATGCTAAGTTTCATTACGATCCGTTCAGCCGTTTTCACGTGATGAGGTAACAAACAGACAGACAGACAGACATACATTTTTTAAACGATTGATTCGTGTTCTATAGCTTATTTCTAGTCCCCCTAGCCGGTTTTCGCGAAAAAAAACTCAATGTACAGACTTTTTGACCTTTACAATTTTATTATAGTATAGAAGAAGATATATAGATAAGAAACAACCAGACCAACACAAACACGTTCATCACACAAATATTTGTGTCCTGTGGGAATCGAACCCACGACCTCGAGATCAGCAGTCCGACACTTGAACCACTAGACCACAGAGGTGGGCCTTGATCTCGTTTTGTCATACTATACCTACCACAAAAAATCCCTTTTCGAAACCTCCACCAAGATAAACATTATGACAGTCTCCTTTAGATATCAATTTACCATTAAAGAAGGAGCAAAGGAAAATAAGGGGAAGAATCATATATTTTTCCATAAAATAAACCTTGTTTAAGTGAAATGCACCGAAATGGTTGGTACAAAGGGACTAGACAGAGGCAAAAGGCGTCACGTGGAGCCTTTCCTTGGAAAACGGTTTGTACGACAATAGAAAACCGAGTTTATTTTTATAAGTATTTTATTTTATGATGTCTGTTCAAGATGGTTACTGAAATTGTTAAAATAAAATTCTCGGTGATTAAAATTAAGTAAAATGATAATAATAAAGTCTTGTTGTCATTCGCTGACGTAAAATTTCAAGTTTTACACTCTTTTTCGTAATTAAAAATATCACAATTATTTATCTACATAACATACATAACATAACCAGCCCATTATTGTCCCACTGCTGGGCACGGGCCTCTTTTCAGTACGAGAAGCCTAAGGCCTTAGTCCACCACGCTGGCCAAGTGCGAGTTGGTGGACTACACACACCATCTAGAACTATTATTATTATTGTTTATCTACTGCGCGATAATTTTACCGAGTTCATATCCCAACTCACTTCAAAAGCAGTTTCCGAGATAACCCAATAAAACATTTACTGTTATAATTAATTTGCTTTATCGCGGGCTAAATAAATCCTTATTCGTATTCCATGAGACGCACATAAAATTGTGACGTCATCAGGCGAGATATCGCCGCGTCACGGTAGGGTTGTCACCGAGCACTTCGCTTCGCTCTAGTTTCCACTTCAACCCCAGGCTATGTATCAAAAATGTCGGGATTATGCTAATTACTCAATCTGTTCTGAGAAGCAGATGCTGGCGAAACAAGCCTTGCATACACAATTACTTGAAATATTTAATTTCACAGTGCTTAATAAAAAAAATACGTGCTAATGTTACATTCTTTGATTTAGTAAAAATATTTTTTCGTGTTATGCTAAGAAACAATGTAACACATGAAAAAAATCCAAACACAAAAAAGGTGTTATTTTTGCAATGTCTTAATTTCCCATATAGCAATTTACTACTTTTTAGCACTGTTATAAAATATGAAGTACCTAGGTATCATTTAAATAATATAAATAATTTAACTATAACTAATGGTAACTAATAATAAAATGCTATGATGTGTTCTATAGGTACTATATAATTTGTATGCCTTTCAAGGTTAAACATAGTGTGACGTATGTTAATTTTCCACCAAGTTTTTAACTTTTATACCTATGTTTTACAAATAAATTATTTTGATTTTGATTTTGATTTCTTACCATCAAAATATAAGAACCGTTAAAGAAAAGTGCCTATTTTTAACGCCAAAAATACGTGCTCCATTCCATTTTTGTCTCGGTAACAATTCATTTGCGTTTTTTTTTATCTTTTTCGGATATGACAACCCTAGTGGGGAGCGCGACAAGCCCCGTTGTGGCGCGTCGCCAACTTCCTGAAACCACTGAAAAACTTTCCCTCGGCACTTTATAGCTGTCCACGGTTGTACTCGTTGGGTGGTGACCCTATTCAAACAGTGGTTACCTTTTCACTGCTTTTTTATTTATAAATAATTCGTAGATAATGCGTGATTATTTTATATACAGATGCATTTTTGTGTACATGGGTTTTTTTTTATAATATGCTCTTTTATTGTATTGCGTGATAATATCAAATAATATTGTTTATCAAAATTATAAGTATAATAATGTTATTTAAGTAACTTAATGTTGCGATAGTTTTTAGGGTTCCGTACCCAAAGGATGCCAAACGGGACCCTATTACTCTCACTACGCTGTCCGTCCGTCCGTCCGTCCGTCCGTCCATCCGTCCGTCCATCCGTCCGTCCATCCCTCCGTCACGCTCCGTCGCTGTCTGTCTGTCACAGGGTTTTATCTTTTGAACGGTAATAGGTAGCTGGTTGAATTTTTTTCAGTGTATGTATTGTTATGATGTCTATCACGACAAATACTAAAAATAAAAAAATGTCTAAAACCAAATGGGCTCCCCATACAAGAAACCTCGAAAAACATGCATTTTTTTCAACGTTTCTGTTCCTGTTCTATCTTCAAAACGGTAATACATTCAAGCGTAGTATAGTATTATATTATCTGTGTAAGCGTCAAACTTGGTCTGATTATAGTGCATTCTATGTAGTTTAGAAACAAATACTAAAAATAGGGCAAACATAGAGATATGTGGTGGTACCTGTGTAAGAAAGAGATGCAAAATTCACATTTCGCGCACGGTGCGATGATGTCTTTTGATGAACTCACTTAAATTAAATCAGTTTCTTTGGGGTATCTGCTGCCGAATTGCGTAACTCACTCGCGATCGCAATCAATAGGATTTCAATGTTCATTGCTCCGTGTGTTTTGACAATTCCTCTTATCGGCAACTATGTACCACGCAATGAATATTGTTATCATTTCAAAATGAAAGCTAATGTCAATGTCAATGCATTACACAATTACCCCACTGGTCGATGGGTGGTACGGAACCCTTACTGCGTGAGTCCTACTCGAACTTGACCGGTTTTTTTATATTTTATGCTGTGATTAGTACCTATATACCCAGATACATTTTGGAATGCTCCTTTATCGACATACAGTTACAAGAGATGGACGATACAAATAATACCTACGTAGGTAAAATCCAATACATTTACTTATTATAAACACAAATTAACAATATCAAGTATTTAGTCAATCTGTCTTAGCTTTGTATTAAACATCAGCAACTAAATCACAACTAAGCTCTACCTAAGCTGATATAACTAATCTACAGTATGACGTCACCGCTTTTTAGTTGCCAGCCTCAATGGGTCTCAACCTCAACTAAAACTGTCCCTCGGACAGAAGACATCAGTAGCAGATGCCGCCCACATCTGCGAGATACAAAATGAGCCACTCTAGTAGATAATACGTTACGGATCCACCGCGTGCTGCGGACAGCGAAACTACCGCAAAAAGTATAAATCCCTTCTAAGGGCGTAATAAATTGGTGTAACGAGCGACGGGAATCTTGTTAGGTCAAGACGGGCCGTAAACCGGCCAGGATCCCGGTCCTCCATACGAAGGCGACATCCTTCGTCCTACGGGAGCGACTGCTACCCTAACGGACCACTAAAGGTTAAAGGCTGGGACACGAACAGTTTGCGCGCCGTAATGTGTATTTATGCCGTCTGCTGATAGTAAAATTTTATACGTGCTCTGCTACGTCCAAATACTTGTCTATTATACATATAAAACCTATTTCGAGCGAGCAGGAATGTATTTTTTATTTTCTCTTGTCCTTTTTTCAATAGGTACTAGGTAGGCTCGTTTTTTATGTCCATAATAAAAATAGAGAAGTCAAAGTTAACTTAGATATATTTCTTTACAATTTGGGGAATGAAATTCTACGCATTTGAATATATATATATATTTTTATTCAATACTACATTTATAACATATTTAAGTAATGAAATTTTTTGTTGTTGTTGTTATGTATATAAATAATAATTGTAGATACTTTGTTTGCAATAAAATTTGTTTTATTTCTTTCAAATCAAGTAGAAAAAGAGGTTTTGCGATCACTACACATTATAATAAAACAAGTTTAACCGGATTACATCGCGTATATTATTTAAATTAAAATTTCTGTAAAGACGCTTGTCATCTCAGTCTTTCTGAGACCACAAACGCTGCAAATCTTTCGAAACGTCAGGAAAACCAATTTAAATAATATACGCGATATAATCTGGTTAAACTTGCTTAGTTATAGAAAAAAAGGATTTTTGACATTCAATATAATAAAACGAAGCGTGTTAAAAAGCGGACAAAACGGAAAGACCATTGTATTTATTTATTTATTTGTATTATTGACGACCTCCAACAAAAGATATACACAAAAATCACAAGTAACAGATACAGATACATACAGTGTACATGTACATAAAATACAATATAACTATACGTTTAATTTCATTTGGTGCACTTGAAAATTCTATCCAGTTAATCCAGATTAATATTCCATCGCAACGGGATAAATTAAACAAAAGCTGACAGAGATTGAAACACGTCTACGTATTGATGAATAGACATGTCCGGGGAAAAACAAAAGAGCCAATTATTCTTTCAACACTCGGCGACTATTCATAAGGCCCACAAAGCTATTGTTTACTCGCGCTCCCCTCTTTTCATCTATATTCGCTTGTTAGAAAAATTCGAACAATTTAATTTCTCTTCTCAAATTTCATGTAGCTAGAGGTAATTTTAATTTGATATGGAATTCGAAATTTATGTGGGCAATTTCGCTTTTACATTTTTATTTGTTTATCTGATTCACGTAGCGTAGGTGAAGCAGATAAATTTTCAGTTGTGTTTTGAAAATACTTATTAAATTAATTTGTTACTTTTCTACGGAACGTCAGGAAAATCAATTTAAATAATATACGCGATTTAATCCGGTTAAACTTTGTTTTATTATAATATATAGAAGTTTGTTAAATCACTTGAACAAAGGGCACGGGACTGCTGTAAATATTTTATAGATTTTTCATGAAGGCAGCTTTCATGCGACTTCTAGTATAAGAAAAAACTTTAATATAAGATGTTTTAAGTTCCGGTTAAATATTAAATATTAAAACAGGGTTCTTAACAGACAATTTGACAAAAATATAAATAATAAGTGGTTCACAAAATTCTAATCTTTTACCAACATACATTAATGTATTTCACTGAAAGATGAAAAAGTTACAGCAAGCAGCAAATGGTGAAGTCAATAGTTTTTTTATTTTTTTTGAATAGTTTTAGTCGGGTTTTTGCTTAACCTTGCAGATCATACAACCCACGTAGCTGCTTCTTAGCCACGAGCCCCTCGCTATATCAAAATTGACACCTACAGAACACAGTCCTCCAACACCTACCCTACCTACCCGTAATACCGTGACAAATCTCATCTAAATTCAGAAACCGTAGCTCAGGCGGAATATTTATTGTAATTTCAAAACATAAACATACCCATTTTCTGGCTGTAAAACAATTCGGTGTGACACTAGCTACTATTCGTTTCGCGTTATCTCACTCCCCGAGATTTATAAGCCACTAGTGCGTATTCCTTTTTTTCGTGTTTTCCCGCAACGAATATCAGTTGTGCCTAGGGTTACCATACGTCCAGATTTTTTCGAAAAATACGGAATTTTAACTCTTTTGTCCAGAATGTATTTATTTATTTATTTATATATGCTTTATTGTACACCATAAAAAACATTACATTGAATATGCATTTAAACTATTGTACAAATTACTGGGGCAATACTCAAATATCCGGAATTCATAAAATAAATTGGCAATAAGAGTGTACCTACGATGACTGCTAAGCAATTGATATGACGTGCAATTCAGTTTTTTTCGTTCGGATTTTTCTTCGGAAAACTATTTCATTGATCTGGTAACCCTATTAGTTGTTCCGCAATTTTTATACTGTGGCGAAGTTGTATTTTTGTCATTTATTAGTTTATTGTGTTTGTTTGTTAAGCCACTCGAGAGCGCACGTCTTCATCTGCTGTTTTGTATGAAATTCCTTAGCCATACAAGATTTTCTGTATGAAATATGAATTGTAAGTAAATATTTCGTATACATTGCTTGACTGAAAAACTGTATCAGAAGGATCTACTACCTACTGTTTTAATTTCAACAAAATTAAAATCATCATTACATTGTGATACAATATTTATCACTGATGTTTACATCATATATAAAAGTAAATATTAATATTGCCTACTAAATATTTTTTGTACACTATCCGAAAATAGCTTATACGTCCACCCAATGATATTTATACTTTTAAATATCATTGTGCCCCCCCCCCCCCTATTTTCATTTTATAGATAGGTTGACTGAGATCAAAGGTTAACAAATATTATTTTGTATCTCTGTATAGTGGGGAGAGGCGAATGTGCCTCAGAGGATTATCTCCAATTCTTCTTCAATTTGAAAATCACTCAAACGTCAGGAATCGTAAATAGAGGTAGAGTATGAATCCGTCGAAGTTTATGGAGACAAGTATCAAGATAAATCTCTGAGGGATTATTGTTTATCCTGTTCCTCAGTTGTTGTAAGTATTTCGTGATTCCATCACTATTCTTTGACGTAAATCAAAGGTAAAAGGAAAACATAAAAGGGTTAACTTTTTTATAAGTATGGATCATCTTACAAAAATGGTTTGGTACTGATCCGATTCTATTAAGGAAAACAACTGTTTTGTAAATACATACTTTTTTGTACCTATATAAGGTATTTGTAAGAAAGTTGATACATATAATACTGATATTTTGCTGCATCTGGTTAGACTGCAAAACGACCCTAACATGGTTTGTTGGTTGGTTGTAAAAGCTCGGAAAGTACAAAGAAAAGTGGATGACTACAAAAAATGTACCAGACTTAATAAAAGTTTGGTGGATTGTGCAAAAGATGATGATGTCTATAGATCCTATAGGAAGGAAGTGGAATATACGGAAGATAAAACTTTTTAACAAAAAATTGAACCGACGAAAACAGAAACTGAAAAGCGAAAAATAACTAATTATGAGTCGGCGCCAAACGAAGTTTTAACATGCAAAGTGCGTGCAAGTTGCAAGGCCGAGCGGAGAACGCATTTTTGGAAAGTAATTGTTTATCGTTGAAAATTTCACGTTGTATTTGATGTGACGTTGTTTTTATTATTTATTTAAAGTAATTTAATGATCTTCGTTGATTGGTTGTTTGGCGCCGACTCATTATTAGTTATTTTTCGCTTTTCAGTTTCTGTTTTCATCGGTTCAATTTTTTGTTAAAAAGTTTTATTTTTCATTTTTTTGTGGTTAAAATCTAACTCCAGGTGACTCCATTATGTCTTAGTGTCTAGAACTATATTTATGTGTGTCAAGTTTCAACAGAATCAGTTAACAGGTAAGAATTCAGTGGGTGAACAAACACTCATCCCCTGTTTTACTACCCTTAGGGGTGGATTTTGATTTTGAAATTTAAATGGGACCAACTTCGAGACATACTCTATCCATTCAAAAAAGAATCATCAAAATCGGACCACTCTGTAAAAAGTTATGAGTGGTCATACATAAAAAAAAAAAAAAAAAAATACGCGTCGAATTGAGAACCTCCTCCTTTTTTTCGTCGGTTAAAAAGACATGCTTCGCCGACCCCTGTTTAGGATTTTGAAAAAAGGGCAGTTGGATAATAATGATGAAACACATAAGTATAATAATTTCTTAGGTTTTCGCGATCATTACACATTATAGTAAAACAAAGTTTAACCGGATTAAATCGCGTATATTATTTAAATTGGTTTTCCTGACGTTTCGAAAGCTTTGCAGCATTTTGTGGTCGCAGGTAGACTAAGATGACAAGCGCCTTTACAGATATTTCTAAAAAATATATTTTAATCTACCGTACAATATTATTAATTAAAATCGTTTCGATGCACGCAGTAATTACTCACAATATCATTATCTTTTGAGATGCTGCAAAACTTTCGAAACGTCAGGAAAACCAATTTAAATAAGTCTTTCACTCGGGTTCACTTTGTCTTTTTTTATATTAAATTTTCTGAAACATTTTACACAGCACCATCTAGTTCCAAATTAAGCAGAGCTTTTACAGTTGACAGCATGACAGTGGTAACACATCAATTCGAAAACCACCCTTACTGCTTACGAAATAAATATGCTGTCAATGTCAAAGTGTTATCACCGACGTGCGGTTGACCGTACTATGGGTACTAGACAATGGATATAATAACTTTTTTTTCTTTTCTTTTGAAACATAATGATTATTTTTCTTGTTTTACCACTCTTCAAATATTTGTCTAGACTAATACCACAGACCAGTAAGCTTCAAGACTCCGCATAAACAAAGTTTTGTATTCAAACGCAGTCGTAAAACGTTGGTGGGGTCAGGGGGGCGGACGGCGCGTTATGATTGGCCGGCTCAAAAGTTCGGTGGTATGATTCCTTATGATTGGTGCCGCTCGCTGACTGAGTGACGTTCCGATTGGCGGAGTGACGTATGATATGCAGTGGTAGAGCATATGCGTTGTGACCGGGGGTGTCCAGCTAAGCGGCGTCTAGAGGCTTACTGGTCTATGACTAATACCTAACAACTAGAGCGATATTTAAATATTAGATACGCTTTCATAAATATTTTCCTTACACGTTGAGATCCTTATTTTCCCAAGTAGGTATATACCCGATATATACTTCCGATGCAGGTATCTATCGGCTTTGTGTGCGGTTGAACTACGAGAGCACGATGTTACATTGCTTTTAATTCTCGTACCATCTGCAGTTAGGAAGATATATTTCTCAATTGAATAACTCGAGGCACTGAAAACAATAACATTTATTGATGATTAGGTAATAGCGTAGCGTAGGGCGCCCCCCTGCCAGGTGGACCGACGACCTAAAGAACGTGGCTGGGGGGGACTGGATGCGGAAGGCAGAGGACCGAGCGTTGTGGCGCAACTTGGGAGAGGCCTATGTCCAGCAGTGGACTGCGATAGGCTGAGTTGATTGAGGTAATAGCGTGAAATCTGTACCTGTAATAAAGGCATATCTTTGTTATTCAGTCTATTTGTGGTTTTACTTGTTAGTAAAAACCAACAGTAAGTATTTAAAGTTAGTGTAATCAATGCTCTAAAGAATAGGTGTTATTATTGCATGTTTTTTAAGTGAACTCAATAATATTAATATGAACAATAAGCTTACCCAACCGTTCTATTTTCTATAAAGGGCCAATGAGTTCCGCTGATTGGAATGATGGTCAGGCCTTAATTAATCGCGGTTATCCAACCGTCCCGGAATTCAATTAGTTAGATAATATTGTTAACTCGCTAATATCTCGCTCCGCCCGCCACTTCTCATAATTGAACGAATAAAGAAAAGGGGCGATCTAGAAACTTTCACATTCGTATTGCCCGATGAGACGTTATTGCATCTTAGTTGCTCGTGGCTAAGTAAAAATTCAAAATCAAATGTTTTTTATTTCAAATAAACCTAATTACGGGTACTTTTGAAACGTGAGGCTCTAGTTGCCCGGTTCCAGATTGTGGGGAGAAGAACCGGCAAGAAACTCCATGGATATACTCTATTTAATTATTGTTAAAAATGTTGTATGTTGTTGTTGTTGTATGTTTGTTTAGTTGTTGTTTGTTTATTGTTGTTTGTTATTGTTAATTGTTGTTGTTGTTGTTGTTTGCTATTTTGTTATTGTTTATCATCTAATTGACGGCGTCTGTGGTCTAGTGGTTCGTGTGTCGGACTGCTGATCACGAGGTCGTGGGTTCGATTCCCACAGGACACAAATATTTGTGTGATGAACATAAGTGTTTGTGTTGGTCTGGGTGTGTTGCTTATGTATTATAAGTATGTATTTACAAAAAAAAAAGTATATACGTATTATATCCATTGTCTAGTACCCATACCACAAGCTCTGCTTAGTTTGGGACTAGATGGTGCTGTGTAAAAATGTCCCAAAGATATTTATTATTATTTTTTTATTTTTTTTTATTCATTCAAGTAATGTAGGTTAATATCAGAAATAAACAAGAGTTTAAAAGTGAAAAAGTTGCCATAGTATGTAGGAGCTGACCTGTCCCGACAGACGGCACCCATTCACGAGCATGACGCGAGCATCAGCCATCGCTTAACTCAACCATATTGAAGGGAACTTAACGACCCGATACTAACGCCACCATCAGCATGAAATTTAAGTGACCATGACAGACTCGTACTGCTAGAAAATAAATAGGTAGGAATATATAGAATTACTCTAAAAACATTAATGGCCATTGATACTTACATTTTACATTTTAATCACCTATTAAATAACAACCGTGTGTATCGCAAGATTTGCGAGATTACGCTGCGCTAGCCGCGGTCAGTCCTTGGATGGGTGATCATTTCATTATACAGGTGACCGAACACCAGTGGTAACAGTTTGACCTTAACAGCGTCTTTATTTCGTAAGCAGTAAGAGCGTTTTACGTAGTTCAAGTGTTACCTCTAACGTGCGATCCACTGTACATTGAGACCCTTCCGTGCATCGGAGAGCACGTTAAGCTGTCTGTCCCGATTGCCATACAAATATCTATGGCTGTCGTTTACACTAGTCAGGAGCCCGAAAGTCTGATAGCTGGTCTAGCCTTAGGCCACATCCGACAAATGCCCGAGAGTAAAGTCCATGCGACTCAAAACAAACAACAGACTACGAACAACAGTAGCACAACCAAAAACAAGACAATAGAACATCACCACCATTAGACCGAAGAGCAACACATCAGGGGCACCGTATCAAATAGCAGTACCCCTTTTAATTTTTGCATAAAATCACGATTGCACATAAAGTAAACCAATTAAAATAATTAAAAAAAAAAACCTTAGGATATCAGTATTACCACAGTGTAGTTATCTGTTCCACACAGTGGTTCAACGAAAATTGACCTTGACAGTTTTTTAAGGCAACTCGGGACATTGTTTGACAGTTTTGAAGGCAGCTTGGGACACTTAACTCTCGCGTTGGACGACTGTTTGGAGTGGCTAGACTGTGATACTACCCAGTAACTGGGGACAGCAGTCGCTCCGTGTAGAATACTGATATATTCGACCACATCTGGTTAGTTGGAAGCCGGAACCGACATAGTTGATAGGAAAAGGCTCGAAAAAGGATGACGTTAATGCATTTGTAAGAATAAAAAAAATTATAGACCACGTAAAGAAATAGAAAACACACGAAATGAACACATACGAATTATACGTTGTTGGAACCTCATTTTGCAATGAATATTCATCTACTCGCGTTAAGTAGGTAGGTAATCAACAAATGACACTGAAATTATATCCGTCCGCCATATTACTTTAATCCTAATCTTCTGTAGATAGAATTAAATAAGATTTAAAACGTCTTCTATCGTGTCGATATAAGCCAGTCAGTAGGTTGGTATAGTTGCCGGCACGAGTCGTGAGCACAGATTCCAATGCGTAAGTGGTCGAATCTCTGTTCACAGGACAACAGACCAGAAACAGGCACATGCATATGGTAATGTTCTTGTTATATGATAATGCATAATTGAACATACGTAGAAAACGGAATACTAGAATACAGTGACGACAGAGACTACCACGCAGGTACAATTTGTGCTCACGTCTCGTGCCGGGAACTATAGCGAGGCTGACTGCCTATAGGGAGCGCCGGACGATCAATTAAATATTGCCACACATGGAGGCTTTAACTGGCTCGTTGATTTAAAACTAAAACTTAAATAAGAAACATCAAAACTACCTATAATTTACCCTTTGATCAAAAATTCACGTCTCGAGAATTAAGTTTTGAAAGAATGTCAGAGCTCAGAACTTTTGAAGAAAACATCTTAAGATTAAGAATATTAATTATCTCCGTTACATTTTCAATAAAAAACAGAGTATTTTTTTTGTATTTCAAACTGGAAGCCACTCAATTAATTTTCTTTTAAATTGAAAATTAGAAAGCGTCCGTCGAATGAATTCTTATACCTATTTAATCCGATTAACGTATCTTCTGGGGAACGGGATGAAGACAGTGGGGACACGGAAAAAGTTTCAAAGGGCTTAAAATTATCTGGAGTGTTAACGTCCTCATTGTACTCTTTCTATTCGCGTCTGTAAAAGTTTCGTCGTTCAAAGAAGTGACAAAGATCTGCAAAGACGCGATTGTGTGCGAGTGAATGAGTGAATTGTGTGGGAACGGGGGCGGACGGTACGTTATGATTGGTCGGCTCAAAAGTTCGGTGGTACGATTCCGTATGATTGGTGCCAATCGTCGACGGACTGACGTCCTGATTGGCCGCAGGGCGTATTATAATAATATGCAGTGCTACTGCATATGCGTTGTGACCGGGGGTGTCTAGAGGCTTACTGGACTGTGACCGTAGTAAATGTCAAATCTGTGGTATTTACTTCTTCTTCGTGTCAGTGGTACGACCGATCTTTTATCTGACTTGGCGAGCACAAAACTTTGCAACCTCTATGGCTTTAATATTAGTGGCGGCGCAGAGGTCGCTTAAGGTGCAGGTGTTGGGGCACAAATGGCAGGATAAGAGGTGTGGCATAGTTTGAGGGTCATACCCATAACCACTACCACACCCTGTCGCCATTTTGTTGATGTAACCCCACTTCCCAAGATTATAATTACATCTTCCCACTTGGGTATTAGCAGTTATAATTCTTGTCATAACATTAATTTTCGTTACCATAAGGTTTATTGGTACCATTTGTTATAGTGTGTCCACAAACACAGCAGGAAAGTTCATACCACTTTCATTGGTGCTTATAACATATCTACAACAGGTTTTTTTTTTTTTTTTTTTTTTTTTTTTTTTTTTTTTTTTTTTTTTTTTTTCGAATGGGCTCTCGCAGGTGGGACCGAAGTCCCATTTCTGCTTAACCGGGCTTAGTTAGCGGAGAGTCCCATGTGGGACTCCATTCGCCGAAAGTTTTTTCCCTAACTTATAAACTAAATACGCGCGGTATCAATACCGCGCGCAAGCGGGCGCCCCCCGAGGGGGGGGCTCGAACCTCGCTGGGGCATTGCAGGGGGACCCCGCCGTTCCTATGTCCCCCTAGCAGCCGTTGCTGCATCGAATTGGTTTCCTCGAAAGTAGCGGACTTTCGGTTCCTATCGGGTGACGTGCTAAACGCCGTGAAGCGGCAAGCCTCGCCGGCGAGGCTAAGACCTACCTAGAAAACCTAACCAGTGGCTACGCAATAGCCTGCTCCTAGGAACTACTCTAGAGCATAGGGCCGGTCTCGCGTGACGAGATTATCTCCGGTTGCTTACACCGTGAGGGCGTCCCCAGGGGGGAGCTCGGACCTCGACTCAGGGTGCAGCAGGGGGACCGCGCCACCGGTCCCCCCAGCAGCCGGTGCTGCGTCGGCATGTGTTTCTGTTTCTCGAGAGTCGGACTCTCGGATTCTGTGTGTGTGTCGCGTCGGTCCTCGCCGGCGGGGACGATATTTTGGACGACGGCGTCGGAGTGTGCTTGTACTTTTATTTGACTCCTGGAGGAGTGTAGTATCGTCATCGGGTTCAATGAGTGTGTGTCTGGGACGTCGGATTTTGCTAATAGCAGATGGCTGGTAGATGGTGGCCGCCACGACCAAGGGGTTGGGGTGCTTGGGAGCGGAATCAAAATAGCGTTTAGAGGCACGCTTGAAAAACTGCTTGATGGTCGGCAGTTTGAGGTCAAGGTGGAGGTCGACGTTGCGTACGTACCAGGGGGCGTCTACAGCCCTTCGCATGAAACGGTTTTGGATGGTTTGGAGCATGTGAATTCTCACCGGCTTAACGTGTGCGAACACAACGCTAGCATAGGCGAGTATGGGGCGGATACAGGTGGTGAATATCCTTACTTTGAGATGAGTGGGCAGCTTACTGTGCGCATTGAGAAGGGGGTGGAGACGTGCGAGGACGAGGGCGGCACGGTTTTTCACCCTGCGGATATGCGGACGGAAAGTCAGTCTACGGTCAAGGATCACTCCGAGATATTTGGCTTCTTGTTGCCATGGGATCTGTTTCCCGAACATTGAGACTGGTACGCTCAATTCTTTACGGTACTGTGACAGGGGTCTCTTATCGAAGAGGACCGCTGCACTTTTTTCGGGATTTACTTCGATTCTCCATTTCCGGAACCATTCACCTAGGGTGTTGGCCGCGGATTGGAGGGTACGAGAAATAGCGACATGGGTCATGCCGGAGTAATAGATTGCCGTGTCGTCGGCGAAAAGGGCCATACGGGCTGCACCGCATTTTGGAATATCGCTGGTGTACAGCGTGAACAGTAGGGGGGAGAGCACGGAGCCTTGAGGCACACCGGCGTGAATGGGATGGGGGGAGGAGAGAGCCCCTTCTATGCGATAGCAAAAGGTACGATTCGATAAGTAGTCTCGGATGATGAGCACGAGACGATGTGGCACATTCATAGTGTACAGCTTATATAATAAGCCGTTGTGCCACACTTTATCGAAAGCCTTTGCTACGTCGAAAAAGAGAGTACCGGTCATTTGACCGCGTACGAAGCCTGCACTGATGTGTTCTACAATGCGGTGCAGTTGATTAACGCAGCAGTGCTTTGTACGAAAGCCAAACTGCTCGTCGGGAAGGAGTTTATTTGAGTCGGCGAAATCCTTGAGTCGCTTATAAATAAGCTTCTCGTAGATTTTACCGAAGACATTGAGGAGACTAACGGCCGGTAACTACTCGGCTCGGCTTTTGGTTTGCCCGGTTTGGAAATACCGATTACCGTAGCCTGTTTCCAAGCCTGGGGAAAGATGTTGTTTTTAAATGCCGCATTGAAGATGACGGTCATTAGAGCGATTAGGGTGGCAGGGAAACGTTTTAACACCTTATTGGTGATGCCGTCTGCGCCGGGGGCTTTTTTGGGCTTAAGATCCTTGACTATAGAGAGAACTTCGTCAGGGGTGATCGGTGGGAGCGGGTCATCAGGGTCATCTATTGGGGGGGGAGGGCTGACTTACGCTCTACTTCTGAATTAACCTTATCAAGGTGGGTTTGGCTTACGGGAAGCGTACTGAGAGTGCATTGAGACTCCAAACTGTCGGCTAAGCATTCGGCTTTTTCGTCGTCGTCAAAGGCCGGCCTTTGATTGGGTCGATTTAGGGGGGGCATAGTTGCCGTGGTCTCGCATTTAAGTCTGCGTTGAAGGGCCCAGAAGGCTACATGAGACGGTTGGATTGCGCTGACTTCCTTGTCCCAATGATCCTCCCGTACCTGAGCTACACGTCTCTTTACAGTATTCTGTAAGGAGCGCATATGGGCACGATTGGCTTCATTGGGAAAAGCGTCATAGGCACGGATGGCCGCGTTCCTCTCGGTCCTCAACTCATTTACATCGTCCGGCAGTTTCAGACGCTGGTCATCCAGCATCGGAACCTGCCGTGAGCATTCGCCCACTACGGACTGCACATGGTTGGTGAGCGAGGTGATCGCGGCCACCGTGTCCGCGACTGTCTCAATGGAGTCAGGGATTGAATCTAATTGGGGGGATGAGGTAGATTTGAGGCGGTCCTCTAGTCTCTTCCAATCGGTTATTGTTTTAGTTACGGGTGGAATACCGGGATCCGAGGGACCACCCCGGGGACCCAGTTGAATGATCACAGGGCGATGATCTGAGTCTAGTTCTTGGATTACCTCAATAGAGCGAATACCGAGGTTTACGCGCTTTAAGAGGGCTATATCTAGGATGTCGGGCCGATGCCCTACTGTGTCAGGATAGTGAGTGGGACGCATCGGGGCGATGACGTCGAAGGAAAGTTTGTCGCTAAGTGCTCCTAATTGAGTGCCAGCGGCGTTATTGGAGACACAGCTCCATGAGCGGTGTTTGGCGTTTAAGTCGCCTGCAATAATTACAGAATTACTAAGATCGAGTAGGGATTTGAGGTCGTCCTCGAGCAGACTCGCGGGTTTGTTTGCGGACCTATAGGCCGAGACTATGGTGATGGGCTGGTGCCCTGTCATGCCTAGGCGACAGATTGAAGCCTCCAGGCATGCTAGCTCTGGGGGATCAATGGGGATGCAATATAAAGAATTGCGGTAATAGATTAGCGTTCCGCCTAGTGCGGTGTACGTTCTGTCGTTTCTAATCAGCCTATAATTGGCTATGTTGGGATTACGACAGTGGGGCTTGAGAAAGGACTCTTGAACGAGTAATATGTCAAGTTGGTGCTCACGCAAGAAGACAGCTACGTCATCGCGTTGACCACTAATGCCTCGGGCATTAAAGAAGCCTAAATTTAGGGAACGGGGTTTGAATCTTTTGGGTGGGGCCGTATTATACATTATAATTGGAATTAAGTATTCTATAGATGTCTTGGTACTTGGTAAGTACCTGAAGGCGCTGCTCGTGGATGCCTTGGGTAAAGGCCCAAAGTCTAGAGTAGGCGTCAATGCGGGTTTCCCCTGACTGGGGTTCGAGGTATTCTCTCGGCAGAAGGCCGGGGTAGTTTACCGGAGGGGGGGTTCTCATGGGGGGGGGCTTTAGCTGCTGGTGCAGTTTTGGGCCTGAGAGAAGGTGCGGGGATGGGTAAGTTCATCAGCGCGGGAGGCTCTGAGGCCGGGGGCGCGAGACGAGAGGTCGGGAGAGGTGGGTATTGGGGCTTTTGATTACCCTTAAACCAGGGGTTGGGCCCGAGTGGGCCGCGGAAATTAGGGGAGGGCCCGAGTGGGCCTCTAGGGTTTGGTGGTTGGTAATGGAAGGGGGCTGCGTAGGAGGGGGCTTCCCTCGCAACGCGGTCGGAAGCGCGTTTTGCCGTTTTGGCGTTGCGCATTTTGGGGGCTTTGGGGCATCCGCGATAGTTTGCTGGGTGCCCGGCTTTGCCGCAAAGGACACAGCTAGGGGGCTCCGTGCACTGGTCCCTCTCCTTGGGACGCTCGCACTCGGTAGTCCCGTGATCGCCTAGGCACTTAACGCACCTGGGCTTTGCGTAGCAGTTACGCTGGGAGTGACCATACAGCTGGCAACGGTGACATTGACCAGGCTGGTTTGACTTGTGGGGGCGCTCGACCGTGATGCCTGATAAATTGCATACGGTCTTTATGTTGTAGATGTTTTTGGCGTTTTCGCCAGGGTGACAAATGACAAGGACCATGTTGTAGGGTTCACCGTGCTTACCACGGAACATTCGGTGGGTTATTGCAACCGGGATCCCTTGACGATCGAGGTCGGCGTGCACTTCCGTGCAGCTGACTTCGGTCGGAATCCCTCGGATCACAACTCTAAGGAGTCGGTCCTCTGGGAGTGCGTAGGTGTGAAAAGACACACCACGCTCGCGTAGCAACCTGGTAAGGTTGCGGTAATCAGTGGGGGTGGGGACAACTACTTTAATGCCCTGCTGTGTGGGGCGGGCACTAGTGAAATTAATCTTATTTTGATTGCACCAGTCGGATATTCTGGTCCAATATGCCTTATCCTGGATGAATAAGGGAGGCGGGATGGGCACCTTCTTCTGGGAAGGTGAGGTATGTTCCTGAGGGGAGGGGGGCCTGTTATCCTGCGAGGAGGAGTAAGAGGCGGGACGGGGGGTAGGGGCCGGGGCAGAGTTTGCCTCGGAAAGTTTTAAAGATTTTGAGGCGAGAGCCTCGGCCTTGTTTGATTTTCGGCTGCGTTTTTTACCTTTGCCCACTACCGTGGTAAAGGCACCGGCCTCGTCTGAGTTGACCTCACTGTCCGAAGACATCTCTTGGTCTGATGGGATTGGGGAGCGATCAGGGTATTGAGTGGGGGCTGGGGTGGGGAGAGGTGAGGGGGTACGGTCCTTATGGTCCAGACTGGCTGAACGCCTAGGCGGACCACGCGGAGACCTCGGCCTCTCCTCATCACTGTCGGAACGGGCGGGGCGCCTATTCCTCCTTAGGGGTGGGGGGGTATCGGGCGACTCTGGAGAGTCGGGGACGTCAGGTTGTTTGGCGGCAAAAGCGCTGCCAAACAAGTCGCCATGGTTGGCGATAAAGATAGGGTCCTTGAAGAGGACGTTCTTTAAGATGCTGAGGAACTCGGCATCAGACACCATCATACAGATGATGACTAAGCCAAGCCTAGCAGCAATGAGAGGGGAGAAAAATTAGTGGCGTACTACCATGGGGGTTTGCTCCTCGGGTGGGTGTTCCCGGGAGTGTGTTCAAACCCTCCCCGTCGGGTATAGACGGGGAGGTTGTGTGCCTACTGGTGAGCCCTAAGCTTGCACTCCTGTTTGCCAGTCTTAATGTGCAAACAGGTCCCTAAGTCTCTAGTGTGCAATGGGTGTAAACCCCTAGAGAATGCTAGATAGGACGAAACGGGGGTAAGCTAGGGAAGACTAGGAGATCCCCCAAGGCCTTCTGGTCCTAGCTTCTTCCAATTTTGCTTTGCCCTTAAGGAGCGCAGCTGGCGTGTCGGGTCAACGCCCCTCGGTTTGTTATCACCGTTAGGTATCCACCGAGAACCACAGTAAATAAGTGGGTTTTTCCTGAAGGGACACTACGTTTTTGACGAAACTCTGTCTAAAGAGACAAAAGCGCGCCCGCTGTCTTGAAAAAGACAGCGAATGTGCTTATCGGGCTGCAGTCGGCGGGGCGACTGCGGAGGGCGCTACGGTGAGCCGTAGCGAAAAATATTCGAGCACTTAATTCGTCACGACAGGACGGAGCAGGAGCAGCACGACCTCTCGGGGCGAGAGACAGAGCGTGAGTGGCTACAACACGTTCTAAAGTCTTAGCAATATTGGCCGGAACACGAGTGGCAATAAGCTACAGAACACAACAGTCATAACAATATAGTTGCTAATGACAGCTTGCTTACTTCATAGTAGCAGCAGCGTTAAGTATCGCCTTTCTTCGAGAAACTTCTACAAACTGCAAGGGACGATAAGCAACCTTATACCCTTATATTTTTCTTTAATTTGCAGCTGAGTTTTATTTTTAGAAAATGGAGCTTTTGCTAGCTTCAACTTAGACTACTCCTGCACGTTTTTATTCAGGGTAATTTAAGACAGCTAAGTGACTCGATTTGTATGAGCATAGAACAAATAATAGTGTATGAACATAGAAAAAAAAAAACCTTAAAAATAAGGTAATAGTAATGTTATCCATGTTTTTAGGGTTCCGAAGTCCTACAAGGAACCCTTATAGTTTCGCCATGTCCGTCCGTCTGTCCGTCTGTCCGTCTGTCCGTCTGTCCTAATCCTTTACAGCTTAATAACTTCTACAGTTATAAACATAAGTAATTGAAATTTTGTTAAAAAATATTCTAGATATAGATCTCAATTTTAAAAGAATAAATAAATTGTGATTACGTATTTTAGGGCTGGCGCCCATACATGTGAAATGGGGATGAAAATTTTTTTTTCACTGCACCCCCTCGTGTGGGATATCATTGAATAGGTCTACTAAAATGAAGGTAATGTTTCATACATAACTTTTCTATCAGGTGTACCATTTGCATCTACCTTATTCTTTGTCTCTGCATTACCCTAAGGTTGTCTGGTAGAGAACGCCATAGGCGTTAAGACCGCCTTTGTACCCTGTTGTGCATAAAGAATTAAATAAATAAATAAATATAGCCCACCAAAGTGGCTTGCAATGTGTCCCCCCCCCCCTGCCATTTCTAAACTATGCAACGTAAAAACTTATAATCTTCCACATTGATACACACACCTTTATAAAAACTCTCTTTTAAAATTATTTCGAGTATAATGTGATCATAATTTTTTGAGTTATAGTGAGAAAACTGCGTTCAAAGGTCATTGACCTTAGAGAAAAACGATCACAGCAAATAATGCTCCTTTAGTTACTTCCTATTTAAAAAAATCACAAAAAGTAACTTTTATATTGATACACTTCTTAAATTTAGCTTCTTAAATTCAGCGCTAGGTGGCGCTGTTTACAAAAACTAAACGTTTGTAATTAGGAACCCTATAATACTGAGTATGGCCCGACATGCTCTTGGCCGGTTTTTTAATACCGAAACGCGTGTCGCCGGTAAGCCGCTACCAACACATAAATACGCATTTTCGTCCACCATGTTTCTATCATTCAATACAAAATAAATTAAGCCTAAAAAGAAATCTTTGCCACTTCTATTACTTTATGTTATTTAGATTTATGTGTATGAGTGAGATTTAGGAAAGACGATTTTACTGACTATACAGTATGTAACATAATGAACGCAAGACGTCAGACACTCCTGGTCACTCCAATTAGAATATTATAAGTACAATTTTTTGAGACAAATAATTTAATGAAAAATATTTTTTATACCTCGTTTTTTAAACGAAAGTCAGTCAATATTGCAATATTGTTCAAAGTTTCGAGTCTCTAGCTCATCGGGAAGTTAGTTTAAAATCGATTGCAAAACTTGTATCGAACAGACAGACAAGACTGAAAGCAAGTAACAAAAACGTGGTTATAAAATACTTGTTATAAGCAAGCACAATTGAAGACTTTTACTTTTTAATAGACTTTTTACGAGACAAAAACGATCCAATATCTCTTTTCAGGGATGAAAATGAAATCGACCAAAAATCAACTAAAGACTGTTTTTGTTTTAACTTCGTTTTCTGCTAGCTTTAATCATTTGGCAACAGTATAAAAGTGCATTCAGCTGACAAATTACACCGGCGTAACTGCGCGGCAAATTGTTTCGAACAAGAAACGAACCTATAATAAATATTATTTAGACAAACCTTTTTGTTCTAGTTTGGTCTATTGGAGGCCTTTATCTGGAACAAAACGACATATTTCATTGTTCACGTAGTTATAAAAACAATCACGATTGGCTACGAACATTTTGACAACGTTTTTGTTGCAACAAAAAACAAATGCTCGCTACAGGAAACTGTACAAATCGGTCAGTGATTTTTATTGTTCATTTTCCATGCCATTTTCATGGGTTATTGGCCCAAAACTCAATTCTGATGATTAATTTTTTTAGTAAAATATTATTGTTAAGAAAGGACGTCGATCAGACGACACCAGTGCTGAGTATGGACAAAATCTCACCACATTATGTTTGAGAGTACTCTAAACCAAGGTTAAAATAGAAAAGCATAGGAAATTATTGATTTTTGTGAAAAATAACTTATAAAGCTGAAAAATGCGCCAAGTATTTTGAAGCCGTAACTTTGAGCTATCTGCAATCCTATAAAAACAGTGAATAGTCGGACAACATCTAAAAAGTGCTTTAGATTTATTGTGTGACCACAAAATAACGCACATTTCTTATGTGGTCAGTAAAATGTTTGACACAGCCAATCCATAACACCTTATGAAAAATCTAAAACCAACATAGCAATAGCAGCAACATTAATTAATAAATAAATAAAAGAGTGTGCTTTAGACCACACGACTGAAATAAAACAATTGTATATTTTCAATCAAAAAATTGTAGTTTCTAAAGTATCTATCCATTGTTATTTTTGATGTGACGGTAGTAATATTTTAACTGAATAATTTCATTATCTAGAGACTCGGCCTTAAGTCCATCAATTTTTATAATGAATGGTTCGCGTAGCAAGCGGTGACGCCTCAGAACAATTACTACAAATGAAATTCAAATTACGTTAGATAAAATTATATTTTATTGATGTATCGCAAAATATTGATACAACATTTCGAGATACCATATCGGGAAAAATATCGATATTTTTTCCAAATGAACTTCACTAACCACGGATACATTAACAAAGTAATTATTGTTATGATTACTCACTGCGGTTCGTCGTTCCTGGTACAATTAATCTTATGTGAAGAGAGTAGTAGGTAATGAATGGGCGGTCGCTTCGTCGCCTTGCCTCCATTCATAATTGAATTAATGATCTTTCATTAATTAATAAAGCTGTGATTACTACTTTATTAGTTTGTCTTTCAATTTGTATACTTAAAGATGTAATAAAACTGTTCATAAAAGAATTGAGAAGTCGTTACCTGCCTAGTAAATATGGTACTATAATATAAAAAAAATATTATCTCAGTGACTACTTACAGCAATACCTCGTTATGAATGGCTCCCGCCAAACAGGGACCGTCTCAACCTCGGGGTGTAAGGGGTGCAGCGCACCTGGGCGCTGATGCGCCGCCCGGTCCTCTGAGGGGAAGTGCCGAGACTTCGAGGGCGCTGATGTAGCCCGAGAAGTTATTTTACTCAGCTAATCATAATTATTTTTAACGCATTTACGCATGCGAAGCGAAATCTAACGATTTAAATTGTGGAAAGAAAAAAATCGCTCACGAGCAGGATTCGAACCTGCGACTCCTGGCTCAGTACGCCAGTGCTTTAGCCACAAAGCTACCGTGAACACTGCTCGTGGTAAAGTTAGTCGAGTCGGTTAAGAAACACTGTTTCTTAATAAGATATCGCTGACGTCACCCAAAGATGTACCAAGTGGATGAGAATTTCGTTACCACGAGCATTGTTCACGGTAGCTTAGTGGCTAAAGCACTGGCGTACTGAGCCAGGAGTCGCAGGTTCGAATCCTGCTCGTGAGTGAATTTTTCTTTCCACGGTTTAATCATAATTATTTTAAATCCAATAAACGGTAATTTATGCCGGACGCTGTGTGTAGCAGCTATTACATTACCAAACCTACACCACCGAAGTGTGGGGAGTTGTGCTGAAATGGTTATGGAGGTGCCTAAACTGGTTTTGCACCCAGGCACCAGATAACCTAGAGACGGCCCTGCCGCTAGATGATGTCATCAACAGAAGTTTTTAAACTTTCGCGAATTTCACTCATATTGAACTAAGTTTACGGGACTTGTCGCGCACAATTAAATCAAAATATAACAAGCATTTTGACTAACCTCGACGTTTCGGTCAAGTTGCATTGGCCGTGGTCACGAGCAGACTGAAGTATGTGGGTGTCATCGTCTTGAGCGGCGGGTGTTTTCTCGAACTACCCGCGGTTGGTTTTTGATGTCATCAACACCTAATATGGAACAGCAACTGTGACATTGCAATGTACCGAAATAAATATTTAATTCATTAGCAAACCCAGACCGTAAAGGTTCAAACTATCAAAGTACTATAAACTAACGTCTCACCAGTGAAAGTTACAAGAAAATAAAACCTCGCTAAATTAGTTTTACGAGCAATTTCTGTCGCAACTTATATCATTGGCCATTATTTTGGAACCTCTAATAAAGTTAGTCTAAAAGGTAATAGAAAGGACATAAAGTGCTTTGAAATTCTGGAATCTACTATCGCTCAGTTATCGCTATTACGTTATCATAAAGTACGAGTATAATGGAAAGGTCTACTCCTACAAAATGTGTAACTAATATTATTTTATCTAGTACTTTTTGAAGTGGTAATGA
Source organism: Asteroscopus sphinx (assembly GCA_949699075.1). Classification (NCBI taxonomy): domain Eukaryota; kingdom Metazoa; phylum Arthropoda; class Insecta; order Lepidoptera; family Noctuidae; genus Asteroscopus; species Asteroscopus sphinx. The sequence goes on from OX453007.1 coordinate 24,418,674, forward strand.
ATACAGATAAATGAGAAGATACAGAACCATTGTGGTTGATGTATCGTGTTCATAAGCTCCGTTAACAAGGCAAACTTTGTTTTCATTTAAATTTTTAAAGTATATATATAAAAATACAATAACATGCCATTATGTTATGTACCCTACAACAAAAACCAATAACGTAACATCCCCAATCATCAACACTTTAAGGGGCGATCACAAGTTTTTTTTTAGATACATATTTGGTTGCGTGATGATTTTTTACGTACTTGTGTTGCACTATGTAACAGTTCAATGTTTATAAGATAATATTTAACCGTATACCAAATTATAGTTTTGCTCTTATTTTCTGAACTTGGTTGTTTTTTGGTCAAACAATGGGGCACTGTCGGTAACTGGGGCTTACCATACCTGATACGTTTTGAAATTAATATGTTAGGTACTTATCATTCATATCATTAAACTCAATAAACAGTTACTTTGTTTCAATCAATCAGTCATCAACTCCAATCCGATAAAAAAATTTGAACGCTCAGATTACCTGGACATTGTGACCACTGCCGCGTACATTTGGTATTATTTTATGCAACAGATTAATTTATCTGCTAACAGTCTAATCGAATTCAATCACGATATCGATACTGTAATTGAATACTATTTAAATATCATTGGTTTGATAGGTACAGATACTGTAAATGGTCTAATCAATGACTACTCACACTCTGTTTTTTCTTACTTGACTTATTTAGTAAACAATCTTAGCATGCAATTCGTCAATAATAATTATTAAAGGGCATTATGTTAACAATTTCACACACTAAATAACATTTTGTAATCTAATCACATTTGCAGAACTAGTAAGTATATTTTATCCGTAGTTATTTGAATAAAGAGACATATCAAGATTTAAATATTTTTGGGACATTTTTACACAGCACCATCTAGTCCCAAACTAAGCAGAGCTTGTGCCATGGGTACTAGACAATGGATATTATACTTATATACTTTTTTTTGTAAATACATACTTATAATACATAAGAAACACCCAGACCAACACAAACACTTATGATCATCATCCTCCTGCCCTTATCCCAATTTATTTGGGGTCGGCGCAGCATGTTTTTTTCTTCCATACATCTCTATCAGCCGTCATCTGCGTGTTCACTTTCTATTCATATCATCTTTCACACAATCCATCAACACTTATGTTCATCACACAAATATGTGTGTGCTGTGGGAATCAAACCCTCGTGATCAGCAGTCCGAACCTCGAACCACTAGACCAAAGACGTCAAAGAGCGTTTACTAAATAAGAAAAGAGAGAAAAAACAAACTTTACGCAGGTATAATGTTTTAAATATAACCAGATCAATGAAATTAACATATTATTGCATTGATATTATAACTGCCTGACTGCCTCGTTGGTCTAGTGGTTGCAAGCGCGACTGCTGAGCGTGGGGTCCTGGATTCGATTCCCGGGTCGGGCAATGTGTTATTGGGTTTTTTCATTAGGAAATTCTCAGTAGTAGCCCGGAGTCTGGATTTGTGCCCGGTCAATGGCAATAGGCTCGCCCCCTATTACATGGGACTATAACATAACTGGCGAAATGTTGGTGTACTATACACCTCTGCCTACCCCTTCGGGGAAATAAGGGCGTGATGTTATGTTATGTTTTGTTATGTTATTATAATCTGCCACAATGCAATACCAAACATTTTTTTTGTTTTCCGTTGTTAAATACAACTTCATACGGTCGGATAATTAATCAGTATTAAATAAAATTGTCAATGCGATAATTGATGTACATTTCATATTCTACTAGTTGTAAAAACGAAAACTGCCGATGTGTTTCACTATTTATTATTTTACTATTTATTGTTTTACTATTTATAATAGAAAACATATCAACAATGACAAACAACAGAACAATCGCTATCGAAACAAAACTATCGAAACCAAAGGGTTCCCCAACGTACGATTCTGGGACCTTACATTAAACGATCCCAAACATTTCTTCAGTCCTTTTAGTAAGAGTCCATACAACGATTTCCAATTAGGATGGGATCGATACACAATTTTTACGCTAAACTACTTCAGTGGAGCCCCAGTTTGTGCAATAAGTCGGTTCACTGCCTCTCAAGAATCGCCATCTTACGAAGTCGGAGCACGTCGTTAGTATTAATATCTACTATCGAGGACATCCTTCAACTCTTATTTAGTATCGGACCTAGACTCTGCTTGTGCTTTAACTCTTTGACCCTATTTTTATAAAACCTTTCAAAAGCAAAAACTTCTCATCAAGTTTATTGGTTATTTTACTAGCGGCCTGCATTTCATACAAACTTTCAACCCTTGCTTTACCCCCTTAAGGCTTGATTTTCCAAAACCACTGAAACATGTATTTCTTTATTTTCTACCAAAAAGCCATATACCGTTTTTATACATCTGACTTCAAAAATTACGGATTTTCATACAAACTTTCAGCCTCTATTTTACCCCCTTAAGAGTTGTTTTTCCAAAAACACTGAAACACGTATTTTTTTTATTTTTAACCAAAAAGCTTACTACGATATTACTGTTTTTATAGATTTTAAAAATAACGGATTTTCATACAATCTTTCAACCCCTATTTCACCCCCTAACATAACACATAGCATAACATCACGCCTGTATTTTCCCCGAAGGGGTAGGCAGAGGTGTATAGTAACACCCACATTTCGCCAGTTATGTTATAGTCCCATGTAATAGGGGGCGAGCCTATTGCCATTAACCGGGCACAAATCCATACTCCGGGCTGCTATTGAGAATTTCCTAATGAAAAAACCCAATAACACTTTGCCCGACCCGGGAATCGAACCCAGGACTCCACGCTCAGCAGTCGCGCTTGCGACCACTAGACCAACGAGGCAGTTTGTCCGAATTCCAAGGTGGTTATTATACCTTATTGTGTAATTATAAGACGTAAAAATCGCAATCGGGACAACTAATTATATTTTATTATGTATACAACGTGTTATTGAAATAACTAAAAACCTCTAAAGGGGTCATTGTACTCATCAGTATGAACGAGTTTTACTATGGGACCAACCCTGAAATCACGAACAAGAAAACAGCTGATCCAATTGAATTTGTCGATTTATGTGTAAAGTCGATTTATGACAAATGTAGGGAAAATCTGTTTTTTTTTCTCGATGGTTAGTAGTATATAGTATAAGTTGTTAATTCTGATGTGTACAATGACCCCTTCAGAGGTTTTCAGTTATTTCACGTTGTAGATAGATAGAAGTAAAACATTGTTTTATACAACATTAATTAATTTTATTCAAGAACAAAAAGCTGTCTTTGTCTTTAGTATCTCCATTTAAGCGTATCAAAGTTTTATTGTCATGCTTTTAGAGTATGCCGCCTTGACGGCCCTTATTTGTGTTGTTATGAAGTCAGTACTCAAGCCAAAGTAAGGCGTACTGGGTACCAAGCCCAGTATACAATTATTTTGATCGTGGACGATAAAGTTTTGAATGGCTCGCATAAAATGGCGAGAACTGGTGAACAGTTGACACATCGGCCACTCATGGTTGAAACTTTGGTCACCCACTTGCCTTCGTAACTAGTTTTAATTGGTTCATGTGGTGTATGTTCCTTTGCAATTAAAATGTCGTTTAAACATTGCCAGTGCAAAATTTAGTTCAAAAACATTGTGATTATTTTCTTTGTTTTTCCTCGAAAATAGCGAATAGGCACAATATTAAACTTTTAAATTCATTTTCCTCGTTTTTATCTCAAATAGATGCATTGGAGGAAATCCTACTTAATCTTAACATATATAATTTTTCTGTAAGTGTGTTTGTCACCTAACTCCAGCTGGATCGATTTGGAAGAAATTTTGTATGTATATTTCAATGTGTTCCTGGATAGTTTGAAAACACAGTTGGACCCGGTAGATGGCGCTGCTGTCAGTATGTCACTGGTCGTCTCCTAAACGGCAATATAATGTGGCGCTGCTTTTCCGGGCAGGACGACGTGGCTGGGTCTGCTAGTAATATTATAAATGTGAAAGTTTGTGAAGATGTTTGGATGTTTGTTTTTCTCAATCAAGCTGAAACGACTGAACGTATTTGGATGATAGACCATAATCTAGATTAAACTGATACTTTTATTTCTAGGAAAATCAACAGTTCCCGAGGGATGCGCGATAAGCCTTTCTGTGATAAGCCGAATCATACGCTGGCGAAACCGCGGGCAAAGTCTAGTTGTCTTATAAATATTATATCTAGAGCAGACAATGAAAATTGCAACGCGTTATTTAAATTACTGAAAACTTCTTAAGGGGTCATTGTACTCATCAGTATGAACAACTTTTACTATGGGACCTAACCTGAAATCGTGAAAAAAATATCTGCTGTTCCCTACATTTTGTCGATTTATCATAACACAAATTTAGGGAACAGCTGATTTTTTTTCATGTTTTCAGGGTTGGTCCCGCAGTAAAAGTTGTTCATACTGATGAGTGCAATGACCCTCTAAAAGATTTTTTCAATAACACGTTGTATATTTTTCTAATTCTAAATAAAAACGATCAAAGAAGAAATAATTTTATTATATATCCTCACGTAGTAGGTACCTACTTAAAAACGGGTCTGCGTCTCCACAATCCTTCCTCGCGAAGGTCGAACTTGAAATTAAATAAAGTCCCCACTCCTAGTAAATCTTATTACTGTCGTAATAGAGGAGGCATCCTTTCAAAATAAACAACGTCTATAAAAGAGTAACCCTCTTTGAAAAAAGTTTTTTGTTGACGACCAATTTGATCTCGTAATAAAATCAAGTTGGGATATCGCGGAGGTTTTTATTGATGTCATTTCAACTGGTCTGGTGTTAGACGAGAAGATAAATAAACAAAACTTACGTTTTAGTTGGAGCTGAAAACCTTAAAAATGGTATGATTTGGATGATAATTCATAAATTTTGCCGCAACTCCGTTCGCAAGCGTTCTTCGTCGGAATTTTGCAAAATCTGACCTTAGAAGGAATACTACTTTCCTAAATAATTATGTTTGGAAACCTTGTACCTACTAAATACTGAATCCGTTTATATTTTTTAACACATGTGGCTCATGTTTTTTAACAATTTATACCCTAAACTAAATAGTTATACAAGGTGTCCAAGTAAGAACTACACAATTTATTTTATGAAATTAATTGAAACGGTTTATTCAGTTAAAGAAGAAAGAAAGAAAAATGATTTATTGCCACAACAAGACGACATGCGGTAGGTACACATAAAAAATAACTTCATTGGGTACATTTTAGGAATTACAGTTATACCGACATAGTTGTAATAGAAAGAAAGAAAGAAAAGAAAGAAAGAAAATGTGTTTATTGGCACAAACAATCAAATTAACAAAAATTAAAAAGAACATAAAAAATAAAACATATGTGAGTGCCAAAGGGCCACCAGCTCAGCATAATGTTAGGTAGCGGTACGTACAAGTACTGACTACCCAACGCTGATTTTCAGCTGCGACCCACGAGTGCCATACGCTCGAAACAAAATGAAGACAGTGCAATTACAATTATAATAAAGGGTAAAAATATATATATGTACATAAAAATCAGCATATAAATAAATATGAGAGTATACTGCCTGTCTAATATATATAAAACAAATACAAACTGTAGGCGAGTAACACTATAAAATATTAATAAATATGACACAACAAATTGTTGTAATTGCAAATTGCAATTTAAATAATAGTAAGTAATAATAATTAATAATGGCTCTTATTATATGGCGGATAAGTTAATATCAAAACAAGACTAGCTTTGCATGTCGTAGCTGTGGCAAAGAGGTTGACACTAAGCATGATGCTGTGTTGTAACGTGAGTCACAACATAGCGCTGATTTTCAGTGTCAATGTCAACCCCAAGTGACGAGCGGGTGCCAAGCCAGTAAAAGCAGCCAATGATTATATACCCAAAACAAATAAAGCAATATTATATAAGAGTGTGTGTGTGTAATGTTACAAATACTTTAGAACTCTTTATACTTTTTAACATTTCACGTAACTGCAAAAATGTAGAAGCACCTAATTATTTATTTACTCATGCGGAGAGGTAGATTAACGTCGACAATTTAATTAATATACAATATCTCCGAGGTAACAAGAATGGAGTGCTGATCATATTTGTCTCAAAATCATGCATGTTGTGATTGTGAACTTATATGTACGAAACATCTCTCATTAGTTCCGTAAGTTAGTATAACAAAGTACACACGGCTACACATCAAGCTGTACATAACCAGTAAAGGCTGACCTCGCGTTGTAAGGAAAACCTATACAATGCGAGGTCAGCTTATACTGGAAATGTACAGCTTGATGTGTAGCCGTGTGTACAAGTAAATGTCAAGAATCCGTACTGGCTGCCTATGTATTACCTGTTGCGCCGCATATTATAAGTACAGTCAGAAATCTTTCCGACCACCACTAAGGCTCAAATCGCTTGCACTCAATGTTCTATAGCAGTGATAGGTACGTGTAATGTAGCAGGATTCATTCAAGGGATTTTGTCGACAAAATGTACCACCGCGAAGTCGTGACCGTATATAATATGGACGGGCAGGAAGATGTAGATTAGCATATTTCTCCTTATCCCATGTACTATGTTGTTTATCTGAAAAAACCACTAATAGGCCGCACACTTGTTCGAGTGACGACCTTGACCGTTTTGTATATTTTACCACGTTCTTATTAAATATCTTTCTTGTCTGTTTGATTGTTACAATGCAAAGTTTTAGTCATATTTTTTTCAGATTGTATTTCCCGTTGAGCTAAAAACTTGAAGTTCTGAACTATGTTTAACATAGCTCAGAACTGGATGATCACGCAATATCAACTCACTTTCTTCTTTATTTATCTAGAACTAAAGAGCAGAAAATAATTATAAAATAATGTTTTTCACAAGGTGGACCGACGACCTGGTGAAGGTCGCGGGAATCCTCTGGATGCGGAAGGCGCAGGACCGGTCGTTGTGGCGATGCTTGGGGGAGGCCTATGTCCAGCAGTGGACGTCTTTCGGCTGAAATGATGATGATGATGATGGTTTTTAATACACCACGTTATAACAGACTAAGAAATATAAAATAATTTCTCCTACATACAGATTTCATGCGCCCCACGTTTTTCGCTTTTAATCTTACAAGTATTTTCAAAGCTATTAAAAACTTACAAGCACTTCAGGACAATCTGTATCGGGTTAGGAATCTGTATGGGTCTAGGAGAAATTATTTTATATTTTTATTCTCTTTTAAAAGCGTAGTACCAAAGTCCTAAGTATATTTAAATTAAAAGACGTTCGTTTTACACTACTTCGATTTATAAATTTAATATTAATCGCTTAGATTATATAAATTGGTTTTCCTGTCGTTTCGCAAGCTTTGCAGCGTTCGTGGTCGCAGGAAAACTATGATGACAAGCGTCTTTACAGATATTTAAAAAAAAAAAATTACCCTAAGTTTTTTAATAATCATGTCCCAAACAGCACGCTACACTGTAAAACATAATGACACTGCGTGCATCGAAACGATTTTAAGTAATGAAAAATTGTACGGTAGATTAAACAAAAAATTTGAATATCTCTAAAGACGCGATTTGTCGACGATTGTTATCTAGGCTTCCTGTGACCACGAACGCAGCAAAGCTTTCCAAACGTCAGGAAAACCAATTTAAATAATATACGCGATGTATAAGTTGTTTCAGTATAATGTGTTATGTAGTGATCGCGAAAACCTAAGAAATTATTAAATTAAAATTTATATTGTTACAGGTAATACGCCAGTGATGAAACAAGTGGTACCTAACTCCTATTCACTCAATGCTGGAACTACAAGTACCTTTTACTGCAAACATAGAAAGCTGTAGAGTAGTCCAATACGTAACTAAGCGGAAAAAATATCGTATTGATATTCGCAACTTCAATCCGCAAATCCAATTGGCGATTGGGGACTCACTTTCCATTGTGATACCTTTTATTTGAACACAATACGAATATCGGAACAAAGGGGGCGTGGGCGACGACCTATGACATCTAACGCAAACTTTTTTGTTAAATCTCTTTGTAATCAAACTCCGGGTTTTTGAACTTGATTTTAAATACACGTGGAAGGGTTTCGTCTTTATGGTTTCGATGTTACCTTTTCAGGCTTACTAGTAGATAAGTATACCACTATAGAGATAAATTAGTATTTAAAGTCAAAACGGAATCAATTGGAGCGACTATCGCTTTAAAAATTAAACTCTTATCATGAATTTCTGGCTTTCACAATGCGAGTTCATGAATACAATTCGAAATAAATTGATCTTTTTTGAGTTAATTTATTGTTTTCAATAACACACTCAGACCCTCTATCTAATTCTTTTGATATGAGTCAGCACACCATTCGGTTTCTGTTGTATCACCTACCTATCAACATTTTAACAAACAAAAAAAAGTAAGTAAGCCATATAAACATTCGTACTGATGCAGGAATGATATAATTTTAGACAGTAATTAAAAAGCAAAATTATTTTATTATTGAACTAAGTTTACGGGACTTGTCGCGCACAATTAAATCAAAATATAACAAACATTTTGACTAACCTCGACGTTTCGGTCAAGTTGCATTGGTCGTGGTCACGAGCAGACTGAAGTATGTGGGTGTCATCGTCTTGAGCGGCGGGTGTTTTCTCGAACTACCCGCGGTTGGTTTTTCGTAACGTCGCTGTCCGTAACAAGATATGCTGAATCACGACACACAATGCTGACAGTTTTGGCGGACATACATGTAGACATACCACGACGCGAACACTTGACACACTCGATTACCGGATTCCACGAGGAGGACAACCTATATCCATCTTCCCGATTGAAATTTTTATATTTCTTTATCTCAATCGCTTCTCGTACAATTCTGGGATAGTAATGACGATCAGTGGAGAGGATTTTCGGGTCGTGTAGCTCAATCCAATGGTTTGGTTTGTTTGACAAGTCCCGTAAACTTAGTTCAATATGAGTGAAATTCGCGAAAGTTTAAAAACTTCTATTTTATTATTGTTTTAATACTAAATCTAAAAAATTACCCACATCAATAATATAATCTATTAAAACACGAAAATAATTTTAAGTTCCCCTTATTGCACATTGAAAATGTAATTAACATAATTTAATTGCATGCAAAATGAAAGTAGATCGTTTTAAAGCGCAGTTAATTTATCATCCGCTGAAATCAGCGCCGCAAGGTTTCGGTAATTAATGTTTGAAAACGACGTCGGTTTAATTTACAGCGGGGGGTACAACAGATGTTGTCCACTCTGTAGAATAAAGCGATGACGCCTCATCTAGCTCCTGTCTTGATTTTATCTGAATATCTTCACCTCACAGAAATAGGTGGATGGAATGGAAATGTGGGCGGGGCGCGCGTGCCAACTCTCTGCACCATAGTGCAGGGCATTTCAAAACCTTTATCAGTACGCCTCGACTTGTTTCTGTTAATACTGTAACAAAACCCGCAAAAATGCCTTATTGCGCTGTTTCTAACTGCAGAAACAAAAGCTGTAAAGTAAATTAATTTTTTTAAAGTAAATGACGTCAACATGGGAGGCGTGGTTAGTCCGAAAGTTGCCACGCATGAATCGCAGGTAAAATTGTGATTACAACCATTCTACCTAACTATTTCTGTGTCTTCAATTAAGCCTTTTTTAGTCCACTGCTGGACATGTGCTTCTACCAAGTTGCACCATCACACTTGATTCTCCACCTTCCGTATCCAGCCAACCCCAGCTACCTTCTTCAGATCGTCGGTCTACCTGACTGCGGGATTCCGGCGGATGGAGTTCGTAACGGGATTCTCCGCCAAACTTGTCCAGTTAAGCAGTCAGGATACTTAGGTGCCATCTGCGAGTAGACCATTGGAAAAAAAAACCTGATCGCCGGGCGCCCATAGATAAATAAATCAAGGGAGATGTGCCAAGTAGGAACAACACTTGATGCTTCAATCTGCCCAAAATGATCACATCGCCCACAATCCACCCACACATTGAAGCAATGCATGCCCACTTTTCGCATGTGTACAATTAGTAAGTTTACTAGTGTTGCTAAACTTGTTGGTGTGCGTTAGAAAATATGAGTGTGTGCCGTAATGCCGGTACTTATTGTTTTTGCCCGACTACGACAAAGCCAAAAGGAGGGTTATGATTTTAGCAAGTTGTTTGTATGTATACATGTTCATCAGAACTCCTAAACTACTCGTTGTATCTTAACAAATGAGGTATCGTTGGAGGCGTCGTGCTCTTCCATTGGTTATAGGCTATATGACGTCACAGAATAGTGCTACCAAAAAAATCAAGATTAAGATATATAGATATTGTATTTGGCATCCAGTAAAAAGGTTTTAACGAGTAGGTACATTCTAAAAATATTTACATAACCTTTAAGTATACATGTAATAAATAAATAAATTGAGTCCTGCTTATATCTTTTTAGTGGGCGTTATTCGTCGTAGTTGGGTTTTAGTTTTCTGCCTTGTTGTTTCTGATCGTAAAATAAGTGTGAGAAAAGCGGCGACAACTAAACGCACTATTATGCATTGAATGCATATTATTATCTCGCTTTTTTTATGAAATCAATGGGTCTGCGTTTGCCGATTCGCAATTCCTAGAATTCTACGGAATAAAAGGCAACTAAAGTGTTACGTAAAGAGTAAGCGCAACAGCGACCTCCTGCCTACAAACTGCGGTAGATATTTCAATTTCCCCTTTGACAGTTCGCTCATCGCTGTAGCGATAATTGGGAACACACATTCAGCCACAGATTCAGCAGAGCCGAAAAAAAAACAATGCTCAAATTTAACATCAGGTGGACCTTTAACTCGTTCCGCCATCCTACACTAAATAAAAAAACCTTTTATATTAGTCTCAAATGGTCTCAAACAATGGTTAAGATTGCAACCAGTGCAGTTTATTTATCATCCGCTCAAATCCGTGCCACAATATTTCAGTAATTTACAGCAGAGGATACAACAGATATTTACCATTCTATACACGGTGAATTTTCGTTGGTTTTGGAAACAAAAAGGGGTCATTGTACTCATCATAAAATTAAAAAAAAAATTAAAAAAAAAAAAAAAAATTAAAAAATAAAAATTTATATAATTTAGTTGTAAGTACTTTTGTATCTCATTATAAGTGAACTGTTTGTTCTTATGAGAAATAAAATTCTTTAAACCTATCATTATGAACATCTGGGACCAACCCTGAAATCGCGAAACAAAATATCAGCTGATCCCTACATTTGTGCCAACATAAATGGACACAATGTAGGGATCCGCAGTTTTTTTATTTTTTATTTCAGTGTTGGTTCCATAGTAAAAGTTGTTCATAGTGATGAGTACAATGACCCCTTTTCGTTTCCAAAACCAACGGAAATTGACCGTCTATAATTAAACGGTGACGCTTAATCTAGGTCCTTCTGATTGAAGATAAGATCTAGGTATGTTTTGTTCCGGTTTTAATCAAGGAATGTCTTGCTATTTTTCTCCTGGTAAAAGAAAGTAGCTGTAGCTAAGTATAAGGTTTTATAGAGACGTGCTTTATAGTGGAGTTTGCAAGAGCGAATGGTGACAGATTTCTAGTTTATCGCGTTTGTGTATGCATTATAAAGCAGTGTATGTTTCAGCACAGCAATGAACTTTGAATGACTTCAACAGTTTGCACAACAAGCGACTGATAGAGGCAACGTTTAAATAAAATAAATAAATAAATACTTTTGGGACATTTTTACACAACACCATCTAGTCCCAAACTAAGCAGAGCTTGTACACACGGCTACACATCAAGCTGTACATTTCCAGTATAAGCTGACCTCGCATTGTATATGTTTTCCTTACAACGCGAGGTCAGCCTTTACTGGTTTTGTATAGCTTGATGTGTAGCCGTGTGTACTATGGGTACTAGACAATGGATATAATACTTATATACTTTTTTTTTAATACATACTTATAATACATAAGAAACACCCAGACCAACACAAACACTTATGTTCATCACACAAATATTTGTGTCCTGTGGGAATCGAACCCACGACCTCGTGATCAGCAGTCCGACACTCGAACCACTAGACCACAGACGTCATCGTTTTAGCTAGCCATAACAATTATTTCCAAAGGAAAATAAAAAACCGGCCAAGTGTGAGTCGAACTCACGCAGTAAGGGTTCCGTACCTCCAATCGACCTGATACCCCATAAAAACTAATATAATTTACGAGAGTTTATCAAAAGACATCAAAAGACATCAACGATCACGACACGAACGAATTTTATTGATTTAAGTGAACACAAATGTAGGGACCAACTGATTTTTTTTTCGCGATTTCAGGGTTGGTCCCATAGTAAAAGTTGTTCATAATGATGAGTACAATGACCCCTTTTCGGGAATTAAGCGACTCAAATTTCAGCGTGTATATATATATATATATCGTTTATCGTTTCGTTTTTTATTATTTTCACCAATCTGACTTCTTATTTTTTATTGTACACACATATATACATTTATATTACAGTAGGAAAGTTTATGTCCTATGATTTTAATATTAAAATTTGGATCGTGATTTAAAAGTTTTCCTGCATAATATTTTTCCATTTACTTATCAATCGCTTTTTACTTTCAAAGTCAAAATATTTTTTCCGTGAAATAACAAAATCTTTTCTCAACAAATTCTAGTGCTTTTTTTTTACTTTACTATATGTTTATTTATGTAAATGTTTCAAACATCTCTTTTAAATGTGTTCTAGTAGTAACAAAATATATTTATTCTGATATATAATATAATTATGTTCGTATCAATTTATTTCACTGAATTTGCTCGTTTCACTTACGTATCTCTCCTTTTTTGATTCGGAATGCTACTCGTATAATTTGGAATTCTATTTCAGATCTGATTCGATACGGGTTCTCATCAGGTAAATTTAAGAGAAAGTCTCGATTTTTCTCGTTAAAAGAACCTTTACAAACATTTCACTAACATTCAAAGGTATTAGAGAGCTTTGAAATTATCTTAGAATTGAATTCCTATAAATTTCTGCTTGGCTGCAGCAATTTTGATTGTGATGTCTAGACAAAATTTTCGCGCTTCGGTAGGTAAATATTCGTGCTCTCTAGGATAAGTGTACTGAATACATAATTTGTCAAAATACTGATTCCTGCTCTTAAGAACAGTTCATACAAAACGTAAAATCAGCCGCTGACTACACGCCGTAGCGTACTGAGGTTGGAAATGCGGCTGACTGTGAGTGAGCGTTACGTTTGGTCTGAAACGTCCCATATGAAAATGCATTATAACCTCAATGTTTATCTTGCTTCTCATTCTTCTCTTTATGTATAACTTTGAATATGATTCTAGTTTACTCTGTTGATTAAGTTAAGTTTAAACTCTGCAGCTGCAGTTAAGCCGTTGGCCATTCGTAACTTTGCAAATACAGTTTCCATAATGTTTGCTTTGCTTAATCATAACATAGCAACACACATGAAATATTATTATGAACTAAACTTTAACCCGCTTATTACAAAAGTTTAGACTATGTTTAGACACTTGCTTAAACCAGATCTAACGTCAAACTCCACCATCCATAAAAAAGGTTTTTAAACCCAGCTTAAGCTTAACCTGTTGCTAAACTCGATTTTGTAATAAGGTGGAAAAAGTTTACATCAAATATTACAATATTTGAGAAATATAATAGCTAAATATGAATCGTTAAAAAAGTGACTCTTATCAAGGTTTCTCTTTTTTTTATCTACACAATATTCTAAAGTCGAAAGTAACTATTTCTGTCTGTGTGTCTGTTTTTCACGACTTAACCTCTAAGCCAATCGTAATGAAATTTAGCAAAGAGGGACTTCCTGGAACCTGGTGAAGGACAAGGGCAACCTTATCGTTCATAAATGTATGAGCTGTTCAATTTATTAAAATACTAACCCATAGTTGTTAAGTTTTTACGAACAAGTGGGCCTCTATAGTCATAATGAATAAATGAAATTAATTTAATTTTAATTTATAGGCTACTTTTTATCCCGGGGAAATAAACCGGATAAAAAGTAGCCTACCCAAGCCCATTAGATATAAAAAAAAACTTACCGAGGTAATTATGCACTATAACGTCTTTCTGTAATTTTAAACCGTTTTAAATAGGAATGAGGCCGCGAACATTGTTTGGGGTCACCATGGTATAATAAGATGTTTCACCAGGTATTCTCTTCCCGCAATGACAGCGCGATGCCTCCAAGCTACGTCACGATCAGTGCTGCCATTGATTGATATCTTCAATATGCTTAAGGAGATTTTTGTTCATAATGAATATAAAATAAATTCCTAACTAGCCTAACTATTTGTTATCTCGTGTTATTCATCTAATTAGTTAATAAAGGAAACTATATTAAATTACTAGTTTAAAAGTGATTCTTTATAGAAGAAAGTAAATGAAAAAATGCATTTTGCTCGGGTAATTTATTTTCACAAAGTGGCAGCACATCAAACTGACAAGTGTCACGCTAACAGCCCGCTATTGGCTCCACGGCCGATGACGTAGTACGGAGGCAATCACGTGACCTAGCTGTCACGGGAAGAGACTACCTGGTGTTATTATACCATGGGGGTCACCACTAAATAATAATTATCTGTGGTCAACTATTAACTAATCTGTGCTACAGTGAAAGTGGTATCAAAGATAATATAATACATTTAAGGTGAATGCTACAGGGTAGCCCGCGAAATTCAATTTTTTTGGTGTTTTTTGCAAATTGTAGCTTTATTTCGCGTTGTATATAGGTCAAAATATGATTTGCGGAAATAGTAACAATATATCTAAGGAATAATACTCATAAAAAATATTAACCTAGCTCTATAAGCTGTACAAGCTCTATTATATTAATTTACGATCAAATTATCGATTATCGAGCTCTAGAAGCTTATAAAGCTAGGTTTATATTTTTTATAACTATTATTCAGTAGCCATATTGTTATTTCTACCGCAAATCGTATTTTGATTGATATACAACTCAAAACAGAGCGACAATTGGCAAAAAACGCAAGAAATTTTGAATTTCGCGGGCTACTCTGTAGCATTCACCTTAGAAAGAAAAGAAAGAAAAACTTTTATTTAGCACAGAACACAGGACAGCACAACAATAACATTAATAAAAATACTAAAGTTAATAGGTAAATAAAATATGAAGTTGCTGCCGGGCATGCCCATGCCAAAAGGGTCACCAACTCAGCATGTGCTGGCGTGGAACATCCAGCGCTGATTTTCAGTTGGCACCCTGCAGTGACACACGGACGAAGGAACTGTGTTTATAGATAATAATAACTAAGTACATGTATCGGTCTAGGGTAAAAAAATGTGTTTAAATAAATAAAAGTTCTTTAAAAAAAATATATTAAAACAATATTGAAAATGTATATTAAAATAAGGCATAAGAATAAAAAGGAAAATGCGCTGGATGCGGAAAGCGCAGGACCGGTCGACGATGCTTGGGGGAGGCCTATGTCCAGCAGTGGAAGTCTTTTGGCTGAAATGATGATGATGATGATTATTATTATATAATTATTATTTTGGTAATCGTAATTGTATTATTTTGATATTTTATTTATAAATATTAAAATTAATTAGATAAAAGATTTGTCAACATTAATTGCATTGTATTCGATTTGAGAGGTAAGAATAAAAGTTTTTAGCCTAATTCTAAAAGTATTTTTACTTGTCAGGTCCCTAATTGGTGGAGGAATGTTGTTCCAACACTTTGACGCCGCATACCGGAAGCTTCCTCGAAAGGCAGCAGTTTTGTGTTGCGGTATAGCCAGTTGCTGAGCACAGCGTCTAGGCTTGCGCTGCCGATAGCTATGAACCCATGCCAATTTAGAATGTAGGTATGACGGGCACTTGTACTTAATCACACCAAAAAGTAGACAAGCGAGGTGCAATTTTCGACGTGACTTCATTTTTAAAATATTGTGTCTGTTCAGGAACGGAGTAATGTGGCTCCTTGGTGGAACATCAAAGCAAAACCGTGCACAGGCATTCTGTACCCTTTGGATCAACCTTTCAGTGCGCGCTAAGAGCCTGGGTCCTAAAACAGTATCTGCGTAGTTTAGTTTTGATAGAACTAAAGTTTCAACAAGCTGTATACGCAATTCCTCGTTCAGGTATGGACGCATTTTATACAGAACTTTTAGGCGGTAAAAACCGTTTTTAACACAGTTCGCTATGTGATTCTCAAAATGAAGACTCTGATCCATAATCAAACCCAGATTCCGCGCCTCACTCACGCACCCAATATGTTCACCTTTAAGAGTAACGTTTCCATTGTTCAGGTCTACTTTATCCAACTGACCCCTAGATCCGAAAAGCATGAATTTAGTTTTGGCTGGGTTAAGAAGAAGAGAGTTGCGCTCAGACCAATTCACAATCCTATCTAAATCCTCGTTGATGGCCCTCACTGCAGACTCATATTCTTCAGGTTTAAAAGAAAGATATATTTGCAGATCGTCAGCGTAAATATGATGTTTACAGTTTTTTAAAACTTGAACTATATCAGCACTATATAAGGTGAACAACGTAGGACCTAATATCGATCCTTGTGGAACGCCTTTAACCACAGGGGTCATGTCAGATAAAATAGTTGAGCCATTGATGTCACGAATTTCAACAAATTGGAAACGGTTGCTTAGATAGCTGTCGAACCATTTAACTGAGGATGCATCAAACCCATAGTACGCCATCTTTGAGAGCAAGAGAGATAAATTTATTGCATCAAATGCCCTAGAGAAATCTAACAACACCAACAGAGTACACAGACCCTCATCTTGGGCAGACAGTATGTTGTCCGTCACATCCAATAACGCCGTTGCAGTACTGCGGCCTTTCCTAAAACCCGATTGCGCCTCAGGAAGAATGTCATTTTGCTCAAGGTATTTAGTCAATTGAGAGTTGACTACCTTTTCCAGTACTTTAGACATGAAGGGTAAAATGCTTATGGGTCTTAAGTCTTTTATGTCAGTTGGGTTGTTTTTCTTAGGAATCGGACGTACAATGGCTATTTTCCAGAGATCGGGGAAGGTCGATGTTAGGATCGACTTGTTTATAATGGCAGTCAGGATATCCAAAGTATGAGGGAGAGTAAGAACAAACATCTTTAGCGTAATTTGATCGAAACCCTCAGCATTTGACTTAATCTCGGACAAAATTTTCGCAATATCAGATGCGCTAACAGTCTTGACAGAAAACACACTGTCACCAAATCTATTGAACTCGTAGTAGGTCAGATGTGATGATGGTAAGCCTATATTTCCCGGAACATTTAAGAAATGGGTATTTATTATATTTGGGTCATTGAAATGTGAAGGCAATTCTGACTCATTTTTGGGAGGCAATAGAGTGGCCTTTAAATTTTTCCACAGTATGTTCGGGCATTTAATTTTATTATTTATATTGAATTTAAAATAAGCAACTTTTTCAAAATAGAGACTCTTATTTACTAGACTTTTCAGTTCCATGTAATATATCCTCTTGCTCTCAGATTTGGTACGCCTATAATGCACAAGTGCTTTGTTACGCAAACTCATCATAAATTTAATGTTATCAGTTATCCATGGATAAGATCTCTCTTTTACAGTGATAGTCCTACGTGGAGAATATTTATCAAACAGTGTGATAATATTACTGTGGAGATGGGCTACTACAATATTTACGTCACGATTTGAGCCAGTCGCGAGCCAGTCAACTGAGTTTACATCCTGTTTGTTTAAACAACATCATCATCCTGTTTGTTTTTTTTTTGCTCAACCGGTATAGTTGTGAGGTTTCTACAGGTTATGACCCTCGGCAAAATTTTCTCTCTCTTAATGCAAAAAACAGTCGAGATAACTGCATGTGCTCCAAGTGCTGCAATCGGGTCTACTACAAGATCACGAATCTTCGCATCCGTGCAAACTACGTCTATAAGAGTCTCACTGTGAGTAGTAAAATGAGTAGCAGATGTTACCATTTGGTTTAAGCTGAGACTCTTAAGAAACGTATTTAGTTTAACTGTTTTCGAATCTGATTGATTAAGACAGTTAATATTAAAATCTCCCAAAAGAACGGTATATCTGCATGATGGTAATGAATTCACTGAGCTGGTTAATGCGTCCAAAAATATGTCTACATTTGACCCACGGCCCTGGGGTGGCCTATATGCTGTACCCACAGCAATTTTTGCACCATTCACAGTCAGAACTAGCCACATTTGCTCAACAGAATTATGTAGGGGATCAAGGGGGTGTGAATGGAATCGTACATTAATTCCGCGCCTTATATAAAACCCAACGCCACCGCCGCGTCCACCGCACACGCCCACCGGGCGCGGAACATGTCGCAGCCGGTACCCGGGCACGACGGGCGCGCGTCCCTCCTCGCCCGCGTAAAGCCAGGTCTCGTTTATGGCCATGATATCAACATCATGGTGTTCCATTGCAGCGATAAACTCATCATGTTTAGTGCCTAGTGAACCAGCATTATGAAGACCAATTTTAAGGTATTTTGTAGTCATGAATATGCTGTGTTGACTATAGTAAATACCACAACATAATAAATACAATTCATATAAGCACAAGTGTGACTTGACGGAGACAAATGATTTAACAGGCACATCAAGGATATTGCATCATATGCATCGCTGGCATAAAGATAATACGTAAATAATAAATAAATATATTGTAAATAATTTTTCGGACATAAGTAAAAACAGGAAAGAAATGTGTTATAAAAGTAAATAGATATCGTCTGACTTACGTCACTGCAAAGCACACCCTGCGACACAACGTACCCTGTGGGTAGGGCATACCGCGACCAGGCAAAAAATACACAAACAAACAGAAGTAGTACACAAACATAGACAAAACAGGAAGCAATTATTACCACAAAGAAACAATCGTGTAATCCACAACTAGTAAAATTTGCAGTCAAACTGAGCTGTTGCCAAAAATTCGCACAAGGTCTACCTCAGTGCGAATGCGTTGTGAGGGGCAACCGTCCTCCTTCTTTGCATAGATACGTCCATCCTTAGTCCAGACGTATTTATATTTAAGCCGCTGCCCAGCCTCCCGAGCGGCAAAAAAGAGTTTCCCGTTGGCAGGCGTCAGTCGCTCGTTCAAATAAAACTTCTGCGGTGGCCCATGTAGCTCGAGGTCCTCGGTAGTTAGGCCGCGACGTACTCTCGCTGCTCGCAGCAGTTGGTCGCGCGCAGCGCGGCGCGCCATTCGCACGGCGAGGGCGCGCGGGCGTGAAGGCGCCCCCGCATCCACGCCGCCGGTAACGGTAAAGTTACGGCGCACCATTCCAATACGCTCCGCATTTACAATGTCCCGGTCGTCGATAGCAACCCCCAGCTTCAGGGATATTAGATTGAGAATATGAAATGTATTTTCCTCTTTGGTCTCCGGTATGCCAGTAATAATGACGTCATTTACGAGTAGGTCTTGGTCCCGCTCATTAAGTTGTAGCTTTAACTCGGCAACAGCTTCCTCAAATCGGTCATAGGACGTAGGTTCCATCTCCTCGAAGCGTTTTTCAATGTTTGAGACCCTTTCCTCCACAGTATCCATACGCTCCCTGCACGAACTGACATCGGCTTTCAAGTCAGTCATTACCACATGAAACTCACGCAACTCCGCCCGCATGGCATTCATCTCCACTCGCATAGCACTCATCTCCTCCCGAAAACAGCGAATCTCGTGTGCGACGTCGAGTACTAAAGGTTCGATTGTAGCGGGTTTGTTGACCTTTGGACTGTTTTCTTTAGCCATAGTTGTTGCTATGGGCTGACTGGCGGGAGTATCAGTGCTGCCATCAGATGGGCCTTTTACAGGTGTGGCCGAGTTATCCGCCCTAGGGATCTTAGTGGTATGTTCTGTGGCTTTGTACGTACCATTTGTAAAACTAGAAAAATATCAATCTTGTATAAATTCAATAATCATAAGGATAATTCAATGTTAAGAAAAGTAAACATTAAATTCATATTTACCAACATACAAGTGAAATATTATTGACTATAAAATGACCGACACAAACAAGCATAGGCAAATTTGGAAAATATGTTAAGCGTTGCTAAACGTCAAAATATTAAAGCAGGCTTGAGTTCAAGCTACCTTTTCAATTATCCGCAGCGCCTCAGTGCCGTTTAGGGAAATCTCGCAAAGAAGTTGAACTCTTTCATTTGAAGGTAATCAAAGAAAAAGTGTTTGACGAAGTACCTATAGTTTTTCATCCCATCATGTCGACGAATCCTTTTATCGTTCTTTTATTTTTAGTTATCAAAAACAATTAGCTAGAACCTCTTCAGTTCAGTGCAAGCACTAGTTCAACAAATAAAATTAATTAGGTTGTTCTAACGACAACAAGGCACAGGACCGGTCGTTGTGGCGATGCTTGGGGGAGGCCTATGTCCAGCGGTGGACGTCTTTCGGCTGAAATGATGATGATGATGATGAACGACAACAATACTTAAGGTAAACATTCCAAAATGAATGACTCGGACGGAGATTTGAAAGATTGTTAGGCAACCACCCACGACTATGGTAGAGCAATGAACAATTAAGATATTCTATTGTTTTCTATTCGGTATCAATTAACAGAAGAAAGATAATAACTGATTCTATCTGCAAACAATGCTCAATAATATGAATAAAAATTAAAACGTAATGTACCTGCATTAGTTACTAACATCCTCCCGTAAAAAAGTATTGTATGAGCACAGGAGAAATATACATAAAATAATTAGGTGGTAGTTATGTTACACTGTACACCTATGAAATTAATATATTACTTATAAGTAAAAGTGTTGATATGGACTTATTTTACACCAGTGAGTGTCTCCAAACTATACAAAATATTACATTACATGTGATCATTTCTTCAGTAGTTACTAAAAGTAGAAATTCTTCCTGAGTGCTTTTCATATTTTTTCTCTGTCTACTGTCTACGTATTCTACGGCCGTAATTATCTGTAACAACTTGTAATTTGCCTTCTTCCACTTTTTGATTTACTACCTGTAGCTGGTAAGTTATCTGAAGAAATAAAATAAAATACCAACTTAACAGCATGGTATTAATATCAGCATCGTGGAGGCCACACAATCTTGGTGATGAGATCAAATCAACATCAAATCCTCAAAACTCAAGGCAATAGTCGATTTTATAGTTGGCCTGCGGCTTAAAGAGGAGTTGTAGTCTAATTAGAGGCATCACAATATATATTTTACGTCGCAGTGACAAAAGGGGCTTGCAATGGCCCTCCCTTTTTCCTCAAATAATAATGATATTAATAACTCAACAACCGGTGTAATGTGAAAGTAATACTAAGTACAAGTAATTTTTTCAGATCTACAACTGAACAAATGGTTTCATTTTAAGCCGAAAGTCGATACTGGTCCAGAACTTTAGCATGCAAATTGCAGTTGAAACTTAGACTACAGTTTGTTCCATAAGCGAAAAACTTGGAACATAAAACGCCGGTTACATTCATATATTTTCCTCCTGCATTGATCTTTTAACTGAATTGTTTGCTAACCACACGAGTTAATTTGCAGTCGCATTCAATGTGACTGACGAGCATCTGTTTATTGGAACTTATATATACATCATAGATGGATTGGTACATAAATGATACAGATGCATAATCATGCATGCATGCTCTTGGTAACAGATAGGAGGGTCTTACGTAAGATCTTGGGCCCTGTGCAGAGACCGGATGGTACCTGGCGGATCAGGAAGAACGCTGAGATAGAAGTGCTCGTGGCTGAACCAATTGTAATAGGAGAGGCACAAGCTCACAGACTCCGTTGGCTTGATCACGTGGAGCGAATGGGAGAAGATCGAGATGCGAAGAGAGCATATCTAGGTCGACCAAAAGGGCGACGCCCGGTCGGTCGTCCTAGATATCGCTGGAGCGATGCGGTGGAAGGCGATCTTCTGGAGATCAGAGCCAGTGATTGGCGAAATACTGCCAAAGATCGCGGCAAGTGGCGTTCTCTCGTTTCGGAGGCCAAGACACATTTTGGGTCGCTGCGCCAGCGGAGTTAGTAAGTAGTAGGTATAATATAAGGACTAAAACTAGCTTGATGAGCTTGTAAACAATATAAAAGATACCTTCAAACTAAGACCGACATCTCTAAGACACTACAGAAATTACTAGAAACACTAGTAGTTTCACGAAATTTTTGTAATTTGGCCACCTCGTTATTAATTATTAATATAAACGGTTTCACTCACGTTATTTCATCGGGTGTGCCCGACCAGTTTCGAGCTCGAACGGAGCCCTTAATCATGAGCTGGTTACGCGGCGGCATCGCGCACCAAACTGTGAAACTGGTCAGGCACACCCGATGAAATAACGCGAGTGAAACCGTTTATATTAATAATTATGAATTTAACTCACCTCGTTATTGTTTCAAGTTTAGTATTATAATGCTCAAAAGGATTTAGGCCCGTATTCCAGAAGGATACTCAAGCGTTGATCTCTGTTTAAAACTAGTTTTAAGTTGAGCTTTGATTTTAGAACGTCCCTCAAGCAGAGATTTGTTGATCACAGTTCAGCTGAGTTTAGTTTCGTTTTATATTGTCACCTGTTTCGGTATTTGGGCAGATATTTGATCTGTAATCACTCAAGCGTGGTCCAGACTACGCTTGAGAAGAGATTTCTATTATATTTCAGGTCAAATTCGTGTGTTTTGTTGTTGAATTAAAGTTTATAATTACCGTTCTGGAATAAGACCGATACTCAAGTAACGGTTCTATCCTTAAGTAGTGATCAGGTGATTGGAGTTTAAACTGTACTTGAGGAAGCTTCTGTAATACGAGCCTAAGACACATGCTACGAAAGCACACCTATAACTGATATTAATGTTTTAGCTACTGATTATTCCAAACATCCACAACATAACAACTCGTGTCGTTTTCTTGCCAACACAACATGACACAGCATGTTTTTTTTTTAATTCCCTAATTAAATAATAATTCTGAGCAATCACTAAGTACTTGCATCGTTTTTCCACCAGACTGTCATTGTTCCGAACGCTTGCCCCGAGGGCGCCACCACGCTACTCTAATTAATTTCCCTTTTTCAGTTTAGTTATCAGTATTTTATTCCCTGAATAATAAAAGCTGCAGAAATACGGTTAAACGAAAGTCTAAACTTCAAATTAGCACTGAATAAATGTTATAAATACGCCTTACACATTAATAATTACAATTTACATAATGAATTAACAAAGAGCCTGTTTTGAAAGGGTGTTTTGCTTATAACAACAAACTCAAAAGGATACCTAAAACGCTATTATTTTCTAAATTATTTATAATTTCAGCTCCTAAGTGTTTACTGCTGAAGCTGAATATCTGTCTTCAAATAACGTTTTATTGATATGCTATTAAACGATAATTCAAAACTTTGTTAATTACCTCTTTGCCGCAGCTACGACATGCAGTTACTTTTCTTATGATGTTACAACTATGTATAATTATATAATTCCATATATATAATATTATTATTATTATTCCTAAAATGTAAGAATTTATTTTTTATGTTCACCTACCGCATGTCTTATTGTGGCAATAAATTATTTTTCTTTCTTTTCTTTCTAATTAACCGAATTATCATCCCGTGTCCCAACGCACAAACAAACGTAAGACAACTCTTTATTGCCAAAGTAAACGACCCATATAAATATATTGCTTGCAATAAAAATCCTCAGAGGTACCGTTTTCGGGGTTTTAAAGATCCGAACAGAGCTGTTTTATTAGTTAGAAGCCAAGTTAGCGCCCCAGCCGACTGTTAAAATACAGATCCTCCAGTACTTGGAGCCATTATTACAGTGAACAACTTGCCGTGGCTTATTATATACATACAACGGATTTGAATTTTCTCGGATTGTCATAAGGAAGGATTGGTCGACAACATTCAAAATGTTTTGAAAGGTTTTTGTTGACGACCTCTGTGGTCTAGTGGTTCGAGTGTCGGACTGCTGATAACGAGGTCGTGGGTTTGATTCCCACAGGACACAAATATTTGTGTGATGAACATAAGTGTTTGTGTTGGTCTGGGTGTGTTGCTTATGTATTATAAGTATGTATTTACAACAAAAAAAGTATATACGTATTATATCCATTGTCTAGTACCCATACCACAAGCTCTGCTTAGTTTGGGACTAGATGGTGCTGTGTAAAAATGTCCCAAAGATATTTATTTATTATTTATTTATTTATCTTGGATTTATTAGGCTCATTTCTTTGGTTTTTCTTGAGTAAAGAATCTCATCGTTTTCCTTATAATATTTAAGTGGAGAATCAGTATCCTTAACCAAATGTGCAGAAGCATATTTTTAAAGTTTTCCACAGAATCATGTAACATCATCAATACCTTAAATAAACAAAATAGCTACAGAAAACATTACATCGCTATGTATTAGTAACAAAATAGGTAACACAAACACCCTAGTTTCACACAAAGCTAGCTCTTTAATCAATCAAACAATCAACTCCTTTACATCTTCCTCTTGTTGCTTTACAAAACTTCACACTTATTTTTTTATTTGTTGCATTTAACTACCTATTTCTTTAACATTTATTAAAATATAACGACTTCATTAAATAGAAAAGCGAAGTTTTAAAACCTTAAATTCAATCACTTTTCAACCATAGCGAAAAAAGGCCATTCCTTTTAAGAATAAACGTTAAACGACAAAGAATTTATGGTACGTGGTATTTATCCGGCCGGTACGAGTAAGTTGCCTTTCCTGTCTTTATACATTCCGAGAAAAACTTTTTCTTTTAGCAAGATATTTTAAAACTGCTTATGTTATTTTCATTGAAGCTCGTTTTCAATTAGCTAAGCAAACTGCTAGTTGCTTACATTAAACTAATTGAAAATGTAGCATAATCCTAATTACTTTTAGTGAAGTTGAAGGGGAATTAGTATCTTTTTTTTCGTATAAAATCCTTTTGTAAGCGTATCTTTGTATTTCATAGGTGCATTTCACCACAGGCCTCGATTTTTTTTTTCGATGATCCCAAACATATCATCTGCCGATTACTGTCCCACTGCTGAACACGGGCCTCTTCTCAGAATGAGAAGGTTAAGGCCTTAGTCCACCACACTGGCCTAATGTGGGTTGGTAGAGTACACCATCGGAAATTGTATGAAACACTCCCAGGTGTCCCGTTACCCTCACGATGTTTTTCTTCAGAGTTAAAGCAAGTGGTAATCAAATTCTGATCCGCACCTGGATTTCTGCACCATCTGGAATTCGAAAATTCAGAGGAGCGGTTCGGGTTCGAACTCAGACTTTCCTGCATAGACGGCAAGCTTTCAACTTCTAGGCTATCACTAAGTACGGTCGACCGCACGTCAGTGGTAACAGTTTGACATTAACAGCGTCTTTATTTCGTAATCAGTAAGGGTGTTTTTCTTATTCAAGTATTACCACTATCATGCAGTCGACTGTACTAACACTACAACACTACACTACCAAAACATAACATATTGGACGTCTAGAATATAATTATTTAATATTTTAACGCATTTTACGCATGCGAAGCGAATTCTAAAGATATAAATTGTGGAAAGAAAAAATCGCTCACGAGCAGGATTCGAACCTGCGACTCCTGGCTCGGTACGCCAGTGTTAATAAGATATCGCTGACGTCACCCAAAGACGTATAGTGGAGGATAATTTCGATACCACGAGCAGTGTTCACGGCAGCTTAGTGGCTAAAGCACTGGCGTACTGAGCCAGGAGTCGCAGGTTCGTATCCTGCTCGTGAGCGATTTTTTCTTTCCACAATTTATATGTCTAGAATATATTTTCCAACTTTATGATTTATGAAAAGTCCTAGCTGTAAACAAAAACAAATATTTTATGTCTCGCCATTTATGGGGTCGGTATAAACAAACATTAACTAAATTGCGTTATGTTACAGTATTCATCTTTTGTATAAAACAAACTAGGTATGTTTAACGTTCGCTATAATTACCCAGGCACGCGTTCTAGATATATCTGTTAAAACCAAAGTAATTAATCTGGATATTTATACTATCCAGCCATTATATACATTTAATATCTACCCAATTTAGACAAAGTGAATACTAGGGCAAAATTTACTAAATAATCTAGCTATTCTACAAAATATCTAGTAAGACTTGAGTAAAGTAATAAAATACAATACATTTACACTACAAGGGCCAAAATTTAGTCGCATTTTTATCAAGTTGCATTGTAGGGGGCCACACTAACTAAATGAAACGAATGTACCATTTTTTTATTAACAACGGTACCATACCCGTCCCGCGGAAATCAAGGTTAACAAAACCTATAATTCTATTAGTATTTTATAACTTCATTTGACTTATAATAAAACAATTTTAACCGGATTACATCGCGTATATTATTTAAATTGGTTTTCCTGACGTTTCGAAAGCTTTGCAGCGTTCGTGGTCGCAGAAAGACTAAGAAGTCAAAACGCTGCAAAGCTTTCGAAACGTCAGGAAAACCAATTTAGATAATATACGCGATGTAATCCGGTTAAACTTGTTTTATTATAATGTGTAGTGATCGCGAAAACCTAAGAAATTACATATTTCCTTTTACTTGTGTACTTCTCTTACTATTTCATAAGCTTTACTTTTTCTTTGATCGGGCGAGCATAAAAAGATGGTTCTATAATGTCATCTGTGTAAGGTGTAACATTATTACCCGAGGTCCTTTTCAGGGGTGAATGTAGTCATCATAACAAACAACTTTTATTGAGATGCCAATCATGAAATCGCGAAAAAATAATGCTGTTCCCTACATATCGTCAAGGTCGCTCCACAAAATCATCTTCTATCGTGTCGACATGAGCTACATAATGACAAAAGCTCATGCCGTGGGAAAAAGATTAGCCAGTCAGCAGGTTGGTAGCAGGGCTAACTGCCCAGGGTGCGCCGAACGATCAATTAAATATCCTCACTCGTGGAGGGTATTTTCATGCACCCCCGACAAAACGTAAGGGCCACATGATTTTCTTTTGTGATATGTACTCGCGATTGCTATGTACGCCTATAATTTGTTTGTGTATCAGATAATAATAATACTAAATTAAGTTAACGACTGATGTTTAAAATACGTACTGTTGGTGTGTTAATAAAATAAATAATATTTACTATTTCAAGTTGGTGGAGGCCTTTGCGTTTTGCTATTAACTAAATAACCTCTTTAGCCAAATTCTCGAAATTTTCACTTGAATTCAGCACGGCATCGTGGCATCTCTCGCTCAATGGAATTCCAAAGAGTAGGTACTTAGTGGGGACACATAAGTACGAAACACAAGTAAGCGCAAGACACAAAGTAACTTGGTGAACTCAATTAAGTTTATGTATTGTGGAGGCGTCCGCGTGAGGAATGCTAAGCGGGTTCGGCGCCATGCACGTTGTTCGCGACACGCGTTTTTAACCAGCATCTAAATTGACCCGCTATGGTTCGCTTTGAACTTTTGTTACAGAGTTTAAAGGGAAAGGGGAGAATGTTGGTACCTATTTTATGTTTATTTTATTTTATTGAGTATCTCCAACAATAGATGTAAGCTACACAAATAATCACAAATTCGAAACAAATATTGATTTTAATTACTGGAGGCCACTAAGCTTACTTTAAATAAAATAACATTAAGTTAGAAGTTACACTTATGCGATTGCTTTATTTTGTTCTTCGTCAACATTAAAATGTTATAATAACTGCTTAACCTCATGGTAAATTTGAATTTTCTTAACATTTTATTTATAAGTATACCTAAACTACAAATCGTGATTATTCGTGTGCCTTAATAATAAAATTATGTTTGGATATTCTAATGCTTCCCAAGCATCGCCAATTGCGGGAGGCCTATATCCAGCAGTGGACGTTTTTCGGCTGAAATGATGATGATGATGATTCGATGATAATGGTACAAATACAATCATTATTCCATGTACTTATTTATTATATTAAAACACGTTCATAAAAAAACTTCGCTCTTAAACATTTATCGTAATAAATTACAAACACATTTTCCTCGCGCACGAGATTTAACAAAGTGTCAGTCAGTCACTGCAGAATGCGTCTGTCTAGTCTACTTTTCTGAAATGATTGATGCTACTGTGCTGTGACAAATGTTGCAAGCCATCACGAATATTAAAAACGTTATAAGGATAATACAATTTTTCATTATTTTTTATTATTTCTTTCGAAACAAATTTTGAATATGCAAAAAAATCTGTTAGAATTGCATTGAAATTCAATCAACCATGGTTTAAATTAACACTTTTCCCTGCGCCTTATTGAACCATATTACAAGTAATTACACAGTTTTCCCATTTTCTAACAAATAAGTCCTAACAGCTATCTAAACTTTCTTCATTGTGCAATCGATTAAACTTCCAAAGTAATAAACTACGTAGAACCAATTAAAAATATCGAGAGCAAGCAATGAATGAGATCATAAAACAGCAAAAGTAACAACTTTTGTTCACTGTGATGTATTTTGTCGGATGTCTTGACTGTCAACTAGGGAACCGATTCCAATTTAAACAGAAGGTTACAAGGTCCCGAATCCCGATGCATTCACAAAATGTACACACAGCGTCATTAATTGATTACTCCTGATTTGATTTTTCTTTGTTGATTTTTCCACATTGTTCGAGAGTTTGTTCGCAAGTGGGGTAACCAATTGGTGCAGCTGACTGTACCTACTCGTAATTGGCTACCCAGGACACACAAACTCGCTAAATCTCTTTTAAATCTAAATGGAAAATACTTTCACAAACAGAAAACGATGTCCACTTGGGAATTTAATACGTTTTCCATAAAAGTAATTAAGGTAATGGTATCTTCGTTTATGAACAAATTCATAAAAGATTAATGGAATTATATCGGTCATTTGTGATGTATTAATTTTTGGCTTTCATGTACTATATGAATTAACCAAGTGTTTATTACTATGTAATTAATTCAATGCCTCATAATGGTACAAATGGCTCTGAATAATAGAGTGTATAGTAGTAAAAAATATTCTATATATGTAATGAATTAATTGTTAAAATGACAGAGGAAAACATTATACTTACAAATAAAAAAATACATAAACCATATCGCGAGTGATATCATCAAACATCAACATATATCTACACTAATATTATAAAGAGGAAAGATTTGTATTTTTGTGTGTATGTTTGTAATGAATAAGCCTGTCTAGAGAATTCATCGAGTTCAAAAGCCTTATTTGGAAGACGATGAGTGCACTAAAAACACAGATGGAGTTGCTTGTAATAGGCTTGGACAGACATGAGATGGCATCCCGTAGCAAGGTACTTCTTCTCCATGGTCTCTCTGAAGATAAGGATGCAGATAACGTGTCCGGCTTCGTCAAATTCTTGTCTGTCAAAATGGATATGACAAATGTCTCTGCCAATAACTTAACAGCTTGCCATCGCCTGGGAAACAACACCAGTAAGCCTCGTCCCCTGTTAGTTCGATTTGAAAGCCGTATCCTGAGGAGTGAGGTATGGAAGAACAAGTCTAAGTTGAAAGGCTCCGGTCTGACACTTTCGGAATTCCTCACTAAGCCCAGACACGAGGTCTTCATGAACGCTCGAAAGATCTATGGGATGAATCAGTGCTGGACGTCGGAGGGCAAGATTATCATCCAGGTTTCGGAGAAATCACGACGAAAGATTGAGTCCGCTGCCGAATTGCGTGAACTAGTAGCTCAATTCCCAGTGGCCGAGTCGTTGTCTGAAGATGCCAAAGGTGGAGTCAAAACGGATGCAACATCACAACAGACAGTCAAGCAAGTGCCAGATAAGAGAACCCGCAAACAAGTGAAATGATGATACATGGCGTAATGTTTTTGTTTTCATTGTTTATCTTTGTCACTTTTTTGTTATTGTCGGTCACTTGAGTTTTTGTAAATGTTCAGACTTGACGTTTAAGTTTCGTTCGGAAACCAGTTTAATTATTTTTTTTTGTTTAGACCTCTGCCTTTTTATCCACTTGTGCATGCAGCTGGCGAGTGCATCGAGGATTGATATTTAATTTTAGTTTGATTTAGCTTTAGCCTTGGCTAATTTAAATTTAAAGTTTATTTTAATTATATATATATATTTTAATGTTAGATGATATTGATGATAGTTTTGCTTCTTGTTCTTCATCTTGTACGTCGGATGAGAGCTTCGCTAGTGCTTTTAGCGATGACAATTCCTTGTCCCTCCGCGATCAACTTTTTTCTTATTTTTCTTCCTGTAGAAAATTATTCAATGCTGTTCATATTAATGCTCAGAGTGTTCACGCTCATTATCCTGATATGCTGTCGTCGTTTGACTCTGAGCTTGTTCACGCTGTGCTTATTTCTGAGACTTTTCTAAAGCCTGCACTTCCTTCTACTCAATATGCTTTGCCTGGTTATAAGCTTGTGCGTAACGACAGAACAGGCAAGGGATATGGAGGGGTTGCTATTTATCTTCGAGGGGATATAAAGTACAAATTAGTTGATAAGTCTCCGAATGATTACTCCCAATCTGCAGAGCACCTTTTTATTGAAATAGACTTCCAACACTCAAAATTACTTTTAGGTGTCTACTACAGTCCTTCCCGCCGCATTGATTACTTTTCCTCCTTTGAATCCAAACTAGAAAATCTATCTTCATTGTATGACCATATGATTATCCTCGGAGACTTCAACACTTGTTTGCTTTTGGGTGATTCGCGCAGCCGTAAACTCCAATCACTTGTCTCTTCTGTCAATATGCACATTCTTCCGTTAAATGCTACTCACAGGGCCCCACATTGTATTCCTTCACTTTTAGATCTCATTCTTGTTTCTGATCCTAACAAAGTAGCCACTTTTGGACAACTCACTGCTTCTTTCTCCTATCATGACCTCTTATTTCTTTCTTACAAAATTCGCCCCCCTAAACGCAAGGCCAAATTTCTCTTTCTTCGTAGTTTTAAAAACATTGATCTGGAGCGTCTGAGAGCGGACGCGGGTAGTATTGACTGGTCTTCCATCTACAATAGCGAGGATGTGGACGCTCAGGTGTCTACTTTCACCAAGATTGTGTTGGATCTTTTTGACACTCATGCTCCTCTCAAAAAGGTGAGAGTTAAACATCTCCCTGCGCCATGGCTATCACCAGCAATTAAGAATATGATGTCTAAAAGAGATAAGGCTAAGCGAAAATACAAGAAGCAGCCTACTGAGGAGAACTGGGATCTATATAAAAAGATGCGAAATCGCTGCAGTCGTTTGTGTAGGAATGCTAAAAGACGCCACATTCACAATTCTATTAAAACTTTCAACCCAACACAAGTATGGCAATTCCTTAAGTCTCTTGGTATTGGTAAAGCTTCAAGCCAGAGCACTACAGATATGGACCTTAACGCACTGAATGCGCACTTTTCTAAAGCACCGATTATCCTTGATAATCTTGTTAAATATACTACTCTTAATTATCTTTCTAATCTTCCTCTGCCGGCAAATACTCTATTTTCTTTTAACCCAATTACCGAATTAGATATTAAGAAATCCATCCAATCCATCTCCACGAAAGCGGTTGGCGATGATGGCCTTCAACTCCAGATGCTCCTTCCCATCCTTAATGAAATAGTTCCCGTCATTACCCATATCATAAATTTTTCTCTGTACACAAGCTCCTTTCCCTCAGCCTGGAAGAAGGCTCATGTCTTACCGTTACCCAAAGTCTCAAATCCCTCCTCATTATCCCAGTTTCGCCCAATATCCATCCTTCCGATTCTATCCAAAGTCTTGGAGAGTGTTGTTCATAATCAACTGTCTCGTTACCTCTCCTCTAATAGCCTGCTTAGTCCATACCAATCTGGTTTCCGTCCTGGCCATAGCACTGTAACTGCACTTGTAAAAATAACCGATGACATTCGACTGGCCATGGAAAATCAACTTTTAACAGTACTGGTTCTATTGGACTTTAGCAGTGCTTTTACATCAGTTGATTTTGACATCCTCTTGGGAATCCTTTCCTCTCTTAATGTTTCTTCATCGGTAATTGCATGGTTTAGCTCTTATCTTCAGGGTCGCTCACAGTCTGTTCACTCAGATGAAGCCTCCTCTGAGTGGTGTGATCTGGCTGTGGGTGTCCCTCAGGGTGGCGTCCTCTCTCCTCTTCTCTTCTCCATTTTTATAAATGCCATCACTAAGGTCCTGACTTCTAATTATCATCTCTATGCAGACGACTTGCAGCTTTATCGTCACTGTAAAGTAGAGAATTTTACTGTGGCTGTTGATGCCATCAATAATGATCTCGAAAATATCAACGAGTGGGCTAAAGCTTTCGGACTTCTAGTCAATCCTGCTAAATCTCAAGCTCTCATTGTTGGTGGCAGATACATGTTCAGTCAATTAAATCACCAGTCTCTCCCTCCAGTTATGTATAATGCCGTACCTATACCATACTCTAAAAGCGCAAAAAATTTAGGTGTCTTCATAGATTCAAACCTCTCTTGGGATGTTCACATTACCGAAGTCAGCAGGAGGGTCTTCTACTCATTCCAGTCTCTCAAACGTCTCCAGAAATTTCTTCCTTTTCAAACTAGGGTCACTCTTGCGCAATCCCTTCTACTACCTCTTTTAGACTATGCTGATGTCTGCTTCCTTGACGCAACGGAGGAACTTCTAAATAAACTTGAACGACTGCAGAACTTGTGTATCCGTTTCATTTTTGGTCTTCGAAAGTACGATCATGTGTCGGAATTTCGAGCCAGACTGAAGTGGCTACCAATTCGGCAGCGTCGAGACAGTCATATTCTTTCTCTTCTTTTTTCTGTTCTAAATAATTCCAACTTTCCTATATATCTTCGTGAACGATTTGAATATCTTGTGCCCAGGGATAAACCCTGTCGCACAGCTACTTCTCTTCTACTCCGTACTACGCGTCATACTTCCAGCCGTTACGATGGTTCTTTTACTATCCGTGCAGTGCGACTATGGAACTCCCTCCCACACTCACTACGTGACAGCCCCTCTCTGAACGTATTTAAGAAAAGAATTAAGGAGCATTTTCTTTCTCACTAATTGATAATACAGATTTATTTATTATATATGTAGGTATATTATAGGTTTATATAAGTAGGTATAATTAAGTAATAGGTATGTATATATAGTTTTATATTTATTTTTATATAGGTATATGTTGTTGGTATGTTATTTTATAATTTTAGATGAACATTAGTTATGTACACTGAAAGTTACCCTCAGTTTTACATTTTATATTTGCTCTATCACTCAAAGGTTTGCTGGTAGAAAACTCAATTATGAGTTAAGCTCGCCTTTGTACATGTAATTTCAAAACTATTATGTATTGTTGTGATATTTTTTGTGTGCAATAAAGAATAAGAATAAGAATAAGAATAAACTCAAAAACAACTTTAAAAAAAAAATACGATTTCAATTTTTTTTTCACCATTTGAAAGCTACATTCACCCTGAGTAACATAGGCTATATTTTCATGTCCACCCGTGCGATGCCGGGACGGGCCGCTATTATAAATAAAATGTGAGCCTAGCATGTTGTTCAATACCTACTTCAGAATTCATATAACCAATAAATCCCAATTCAACACTCCTGAAGAATTCATTTCCTGTCGTAAGGAAAGTTTTTTTTTTTAGAATACGATAATGAATCTTGAATTATTCATACACTTACACCACCGCGGGAATGAGAGACGGTTGCCTCGAATATTCGTATAAGTAAATCGCCGATTAAGCTTAATTATCAGTTGAGATCACGCGATGTCGACACCTCCAGCTCGTTTACACCCCATTGTGGGATACAGCCTC
Organism: Asteroscopus sphinx; assembly: GCA_949699075.1. Classification (NCBI taxonomy): domain Eukaryota; kingdom Metazoa; phylum Arthropoda; class Insecta; order Lepidoptera; family Noctuidae; genus Asteroscopus; species Asteroscopus sphinx. The sequence continues at coordinate 24,452,592 of OX453007.1, forward strand.
CCTCCCCCTTTCAGTACGTAGACTTGGTCCTTTAATAGAAACCTCCCAATCTTTATAACATTGTCTAGTTACCGAGAGACCCAAATATTTTATGTCTCTATTTTACTACTCTCTACGTCATATTATATCAATATATCCTACGAAGTGCTTCTCCTAAGCTCGTCGCTTGTCATATTAAACTTTCGCAAACATTATTTTGCCGTTGTCGACAAATGCGCCATCGTTACTAACTATAGCAGAATAACTGGGGTAGTAATAGTAGCTCACTTAGCCAACGGCAAAATAATGTTTGTGGAACAGTTGCAGTGTAAAATTTATGGCTCCGACCCTTACTTTAGCCTCAAGGAGTAAACTTCCTGTTTTCTTTGATTTCATGTTTGGGATTTATCTTTTCGTATCTTATTTACTGTTTGTAAGATATCTTCAGTTATATTTCAAACTAGCCTATGCCCGCGACTTCACCCGCGTAAATGTCTGCTGTTGATCTTCCCGGGATAAAGAGTAGCCTATATGTTAATCCGGGCTATTTTCTATCTGTATGCCAAATTTAATTAAAATCCATACAGTAGTTTTTGAGTGAAAGAGTAACAAACATCTACACATCCATACATCCTCACAAACTTTCACGTTTATAATAGGTATTAGTAGGATATCATTTAATATATAATATAGTAGGAAGTAGGAAGCAGTATTAGTATAGGAAGTAGGATTGAACCAAAACTCAGTATCAAACTGATCGTCGACTTCTTACGAGGGTCAATAAACAAGATCAGTGCATCAGTGAGCAAATTTAATTACTTGTCTTTTGCTACGCTGTATTTACACTACAAAATGGGACTTTCGCCATCTAAACAACAATTTATTGAAGTTTTATTTTTATTTCCGAACAAATAAGTACAGACTTAATTGTGTTTTATCCTGTTTGGGACAAGTTGGAATCAGCACGTCGGCTACGTATGAAGTTCCAAAAATTGCGCGCGTCCTCTTTTCTTTGTGACTTCATTTTACTTAGCTAACCCAATTTGTGTTTTATCTGTTTGTTCCACTTCTGGACCACGAAACTAATCAAACTAAACCGCCTACTGTCATCAATTTCATATTCGGGTGTGTTCGCATAGCAAGAATGGTCAATATTTTGTCCTGACTACTGCAAACTTACATAATGAATTTTGACTAAAACTGTATCTAATAGGTAGAAAACTTTACGATACCTAATATACAGTTTTTTATCGCTATTATTTAGAAAACAACAGTTCTATTTCTCTGTGGAATTAGCAAAAAAAGAGCGCAAAAAGAGCTCTAGCAGATTGCTATTTACTATGTCGCATCGCAGCACGAAACACCACAAGTACTACTTTGTACTTTTATTTAGTGACTACTTTAGTACATACCTACTTTCTGCAAGGTTATGTTTTTGTAATAAATAAATATTTTTGGGACATTTTTACACAGCACCATCTAGTCCCAAACTAAGCAGAGCTTGTACTATGGGTACTAAACAATGGATATAATAATTATATACTTTTACAAACTACTACTACTAGGGACTACTACTTTTAACAATTTATTAAAACGAAATCTGAAATGTAGCACCAGAGCTATGCGAGGAAACTGAGCGGGAAGCGAAGAAAAAATCCACCAATACGAAAGCTTAATTTTGCTCGCCTCGGATTTGTGGATTTTTCTTTGAGTGACGAAACGGTGAGTGAGAGAACTTTCTCGCACAGCACTGTTAGGAAGCCACCTTAAGTCCCGGTTGTGACATAAATGTTTGGAACACTGTATTCCCATCCCGTCGTTTATACCTGCCTTATAAACGAATATGCACGTAGCATAAGGCACCCCTGTCGCTTCCTCGCTTATTTCAGCTAATTATGAATACGTGTATCGTCGCATATTTCTTCCCTGTTGTTTATAATTTTGTTAATTTACGCCTTTGGTACCTTCACCTTCTGTCTTAATCTTAAATAATTTAAGCAAATATGTGACATTCAGATTTATGAAACCGACAAGCAATCTATTTGAACGTCGCGAAATTATTTTATTTTTGTCATATCGATTCAATTCAATCAAATTTTTGACAGGTTATTAAAATCTGCATTTTAAGGTTTTTATATCTTTTGTCACATTCATATCTTCGATATCTACTGTTCGCTTAACATTTTCGAAAGAGGTTCGTCGTTCGTCGTACGTCGTACGTTCAACATAGGTACGTAGGGAACATTTTTTTAAAATATACTATAGAATAGCGTAACGAGCTAAAGGCCCACCTGATGTTAAGTGGTTAATTTTGCCCATAACAACTGCAATACCACCTAGGTTGTTACCTAAATGGTACTGCAAGTCGATTCGCCAAAGTGAGACATGAAATGATGGAATGTCTCATGTGATTTCACCGGCACCCGTACCCTTCAGACCACCGAAACACAGCAATGCAAGCATCACTATTTGGCGGAGACGTAGGTACGGTGGTAGTACTTCCCCGGACGAGCCCTTTCACAAAGGAGCTCTACTACTACTATTAAATCACTAATAATTATGATTAGGTACTTACTACTCAAATGTAAATCTTGGCAGGCTTATGTAGATAAATGTGTTTGTATAAAATTTGTGGTCACATAAACCTACAAAATGTAGGGATCAGCTGTTTTTTTTTTCGCGATTTTAGCATTGGTCCCGTAGTAAAAGTTGTTCATGTTCTATGCTATACCCTTAACGAGTTCTTCAAATATGACCACGCATTTCTGATACACGTTGTATACAGGATGTGTCATCGCGATGCTTTATGGAAGAAAAGCACTTTAAATATTGGAAATATGAAATTTTATTTAAAGAAGACTTTATTTTATTTTTTTAAATAAGAAATTCTGCATTCAAAGATTATTGAAAAGCTCTCGCCTGAGCTGGAAATCGAACTAATACAATCGCAGAGAATCCATCCTTATATTATTTTTTATTTTTTGCCGTGGGGAAATCCTCATGGACGTACTCCGCCCGGGGTAGGTGAAGCCAGTGTCGGACTCTTACCGACTAAAACCACCACGGTGTTCCTTCAACTACCTTAGCCGGGGGCGTGGGAACCCGTGAGTATTCACACAACCACCCACCCCCGACAGGTACCGGCCCGCCACAAGCAGGCGAGCCCCTTCTACCCGTGCGGCCTAACGTCGGCCGCACCCTCCTTGGTGGCGCACACGGAACACTGCACGCCACCTCATGGGCCTTTACCAGCTGCGCCAACTACGCCAGCTGTGCCAGCTACGCCAGCTGCTGGTCGGGCAGCAGACTACCCCGAGTCTGCTGCTCGTAGGCTACCTCCTGTAATTTTTTATAGAGGTTTTCTTCCTCGCGGTCCGGGCGGTGAAGCCAAGCCCCTCGGTCCCAAGAGGCGCGAAAACACTACTCAGCGGGCACTCCTGGGGTTACGAGATCGACGGGGGCAGGGAAAGACAGTCCCCCCGCTGCCTGCCCAGTGGCAGGGTAAGTGCACACCCGCCCGTGCTCGTCTACTGTGCCCTCTGTTGGCAACAGAGGGACACGTGGAGCAACTCTCCACTGGCCCAGAACGGGCCCCTCCCGCGCCAGAATATTCGCCACAGGCAATAAAATCCCCCGAAGGTTAATCCCTCGAAAGGATTTTATTGCTCGTACCCAGGATGCACCGGCCAAACAACTGCCGTTCCCTCCAGACGTGTCCAGAAAGACAAGCAGCCGTCAGGCACACGTGGAGGTTTTCTGGCCAGCACCCCCAAAGAATCCATCCTGCATTTTGTAGCTTCTGTTGATAGATCTTATTGTAGAGTATAAGGATAAAATCTGTTCAACAAAAATGGTGTCTAAAATTAATGGAAGTCCATAAAATATGGACAAACAGCAAATAAAATAAGATGTTTTTGAGTAAAAATTTGCTGCTTTGGTATAATTTTATTGAAATGTATTTATTTATTTTCATTTAATTTAAATGTAACTAAGTTATGTTATATTTCGTGGTCTTCCTTCAAAGTAGGACGCAATGTTTGTTGGAGTGATTTAATCCTTATTATCGACTCTATCGATTTTTTGGCTTGGGTAAATGAAGGTTCAATTCCCGGCTCAGGGAAGAAGCTTTAAAAAATCCTTGAATGGAATATTACTTGCTTTAAAAAGTCAAATTAAGTCACCGTCAAGTAAAATATACTATTTTCAATATTCAAGGTACTTTTCCTCAATACCCATGTGGCGTAACGATAGGACGTTATTTAGCATCATTACATTTTTTTAAAGCATTATCAAAACTGTGTTGTTTAAACAACCTACCTATAAAGATTTTTTTAAACAACTGGCTACATCTATTATGAATCTTGAAAGGAAATTTCTTCCATTCGCAAGCATTTCCTCAGGGAAATTAAAGAAAAAATACAAAGTGCATCTGTTCTTGTGTCGATTTTAATATAAAAACTAGACAAATTGTTGAGATAACAATGTGCAACTCTTAATTAATTTGCATTTTGCATACATAATTAATAAATAGATAAGTTTTTAGTAATTAATCGTAATTTGCATAGTAGCTTGTTCATATATGACAATTTGGAAATACATGTTTGATGTGTACCAGATTTATTGTTCTAGGAAAATGCAACTACAACGAAATAAATTAACATTCAGAAAATCAAAATTTATGTTTACGGGAGCTGATTGTTGTTTCATGTTAGCACACAAAATTAATATCGCTCTTCTGGATATATAAATCTGTCACAATTATTTTAGATGAGAAAAATTATGTAAATAGTTTTTTAAACTTTAAAAAATCTGCCAAGTGCGAATCGTACTCGCACACTATAAGGATTCTATACCATACTTTATTACTTTTAGTATTTGCCATCAAAAGACCATAGTAAAAATATGTTCCGTAAAAATGTCAACTGGTTACTTCATCATCATCATCATTTCAGCCGAAAGACGTCCACTGCTGGACATAGGCCTCCCCCAAATAGTTTCTTATTACCGTCAAAAAGTAAGCCCTGTGACAGACAGACAGATAGATGGACAGACGGACTAGTAACTACAAATAGGACCTAATGTATGTTGACATTATTCCTCAAGAAATCCATTTTCAGTAAGAAAATTACGGGCAGCGTCTCGTATTTCGTTTTATTATTTCCCGGAGCCTGTAGCTTTAATATTTTTAAAAACATAAGGAAGGTATGTCTCAATGATATATTATGTTGTCAGCAGAGATTAATGCGATAGGGACAGATAAACATTAGCGATTGCTCGCGAATATGTCCGACTTTATTTTGATTTCCCTTGCGATTCTACATTTCTGTAAAATTATATTTTACGTAAACACCTGGATGATGGCATGGGTAGGCCCCCCACAAGGTGGACCGACGAAGGTGAAGGTCGCGGGAATCCGCTGGATGCGGAAGGCACAGGACCGGTCGTTGTGGCGATGCTTGGGGGAGGCCTATGTCCAGCAGTGGACGTCTTTCGGCTGAAATGATGATGATGATGATGACCTGGATGATACAATGTTATTTAATAAAACCAAATAAAAACGTGTCCAGTCAGGGACAAAGTTCACGGCGAAATTAAATGTACTTAGAATAAAACAAGTTTAACCGGATTATATCGCGTATATTATTTAGATTGGTTTGGCGATATAATCCGGTTAAACTTGTTTTATTATAATATGTAGTGATCGCGAAAACCTAAGAAATTATTAAAGGTATTTATTAAAAGGCGCATCCGCTAAATATTGACGGATTCATTATAATGCAAAATTTCTTAACTATAAAACAAGCATAGATGGCAAGGAACATCGAGCGTCGGACCGCGATACCTCAGGGCTTAAGCTCAATCCCCAGTAAAACATATATTTTTGTGTTTTATTTAATAGTTAAAAGGAGAATACCCAGTTAAATTTTCTCCCGAATCACACCTACCGCAAGCCGCATTGAAAAACTTCATTCCAATTAAAAAATATGGATGAATTTTAGGACGACAGTGCATGAGAATGACCTACAAAGCCGCGGGTACAGCTAGTTATTTCATAAAATTAAATATCTACACTAAAATTAATCACGGTTACCCAAGTCTACGCTGTCACACACAATTCCGTGCCTGAAAATCCCCAAAACAAATTTTGATAGTTTATGCGTTTATTAATATATAGGCTTTTAAGCTGTTAACATACAGTGATTTGGTCAGCGGTTTGCGGCACGGCCTGAAATCTGCTGCTATGGTGAAAATTATATGTACTATATAAGCTTTATATTGAGTTTGCATTAGATACTGTGAGCCAGTGTCATACACAGGATGATATTTTAAATAAAAGAGAGACATTATATCTTAAAGTATGAGATCCGGAATTAATTCAATTTAAGGAATCCTTTCAAATTGTAAAAATATTTATTTTTGTGTTGCAACTATTTCCATGTGTACTTTAATAACTCAAAAACGTAACATAACATAACATCACACCTGTATTTCCCCGAAGGGGTAGGCAGAGGTGTAAAAGTACATCCACATTTCGCCAGTTATGTTATAGTCCCATGTAATACGGGCGAGCCTATTGCCACTGACCGGGCACAAATCCAGACTCCGGGCTGCTACTGAGGATTTCCTAATGAAAAAACCCAATAATACTTTGCCCAACCCGGGAATCGAACCCAGGACCCCACGCTCAGCAGTCGCGCTTGCAACCACTAGACCAACGAGGCAGTCAACGTAAATAACGTAACGTACGTAATAAATCAATGTAAATAGAAAAGGTCTTGAATAATGATCATTATTATTAAAAAGTAAAGAAACCTATATTGACATTGACACGTATAAGCAAAGTTATGCGCGAACGGTGAACGTGTGTAGTATTTTTAACAGACTTCAAAAAAAAGAGGTTCTCAATTCGATTGTATTTTTTTTTAATGTTTGTTACCACATAACTCCGTTATTATAAAGAAAGAATATACTTCCAGATTGGTCCCATTCCCATTATTATCAAAATCTAGTTCTAATAATGGGATCCATGTGGAATTGAGGCAACTCCTCAAATATTAGGCATACATATAGCGATTTTGTTATTTTCATCAACAAATCAAGCATTATATTCAGAAAGTATAATTTGGTGAAGATCTGATGAATATCTGCGAAGATAAAGAAGGGAACACTTCTATTACTTATATTAAAAAAAAAAATATATATCATATATTTTAATAAATATTGTACGGTAGATTAAAATATTTTTTTAGAAATATCTGTAAAGACGATTGTCATCTTAGTCTACCTGCGACCACGAAATGCTGCAAAGCTTTCGAAACGTCAGGGAAACCAATTTAAATAATATACGCGATTTAATCCGGTTAAACTTTGTTTCATTATAAATATAGGACCATTATTATTCATTTTTATTTTTAATCGACAAAAGTTGGCACAAACTACCAAGTGCTAAAGTATGGCCCTCGTTTATCCTATATATGGGCTGGCTCACCGCACGCTAGCAAATTGCTCGCCTACTGCGATACATTAGTTCTGTTTTATCTGGCTGCGGTTACAGCGTCCGCTTACCATGAATTGTATACCTCTCTTTATTTAAGACTGAGTAAAAACTCGGTTCATACTGGCGGCATGTGGTAGCCCAAAGGAGGCAATGTTTTATATATTATGATGGAGGCAAAATAAGCCCACATCATAATATATAAAACAGGGTTAGTTACCTCATTTATAACTCAAGAATGGCTAGACCGATTTTAATGAAATTAAGTATACATATAGAACATAACCCGGATTAACATATAAGCTACTTTTTATCCCGGTAAGATGAACAGTTCCCGAGGGATGCGTGATAACGTATTTTTGTGATAAACCGATAATAAATTCACGCGGGCGAAGTCGCGGGCATAGGCTTGTTTAAAAATAAAATTTAACCGTTTTATGTTGATAATTGACATAATAATTTAAAAAAAATACATACAAAATATTTTCTACCTTTCATTTTTAGTAGAACCAGGCATCATGAAATGAAAATAAAATTATGAAAAATCCTTACGTGGCCCATTGCTCGTTAAAACAAACGTAAAATACAAGAAGAATTATCCGCCTTTGTTTTAAATAATCTTATATTTTTTCTTACTTTGAATGTACTTTTCTTACAAAACTGCAGCCGAATTGCGTAACTCACTCGCGATCGCAATCATCTGGATTTCAATGTTCATTGCTCTGTGTGTTTTAACAATCCGTCTGTAGTGTCCTGAAGTGCTAAAATAGCCGTTAGGAGAACACTACATAGGGACAGACCCTGAGGGTCCACCGATAGACGAGTTTCTTGTGTGCTGCGCGACAATTACAAGGAAACAGAAAACTTACCTGCCGTCCTTGGTTCCACTGCAGCCATTCGTTGACACGCCGCCGTTCTTCGACTAATTTCACGAGCCGATGGGTTGGACTGCTGGAGTTCTCACTGGGTGAATAGTTCAGGGAGGTCACGGATTCACTCGCGCGGGGCCCCGATTTTACCTCAATGAGATTTCGTCGCTTCGCCGGTAAATACGTGTGTTCGAAGCGGACGCCGGTAGTAGTAGTCTTTTTCGTAATGGCGGTCAACAGTGTTGCCAACTTAAGACGACACGTATGACCACCGTAAAAACGGGGTCGTTCTGTTTAATGCAGATCATCGCAACAGAACACCGATTCTCGTAATAATTTATATGATGACGAAACATTCCGCCCACCAAAATACCTATGGTATTTTCTGGATTCAAAGAAATATACTAAGTTTGACATGAGAAAGTAGAAAGAGATCGTTAACGCTTATCAAACTAAATAACCTAACTTAAGAAACGATACGGTAACGGAATGAAGTTAATCCTCTATAGGTAGAGGGCATAATTTGACCAAAGGTCGTTTAATAGAGTTGCTAGTTGCAGTCTTAAGGACCGCAACCCTAACTACCCCGTCAGCACCAGGGATGAGTTCCATAACTCTAGCGAGAGACCTATGGAGGGGAGCCCGATTGTCATCCTTGATGACCACAAGCGAGCCCACCCGCAAGGGTTTAGAATCCTTGGTCCATTTGGCGCGTTGAGTGAGAGAATTTTGATATTCGTTCTTCCATCTGGACCAAAAGTTCTGCTGAAAAGCCTGTAACAGCTGCCACCGATGAAGCCGATGCATATTACAATGAGAGAGATCCTCATCGGGGACGGCGGTCAGAGGCTCCTGCGTGAGAAAATGGCCGGGAGTTAGTGCTGACACGTCATTAGGATCCGAACTAATAGGGCACAAAGGCCGAGAGTTTAAAACTGCTTCGATTTGCACGAATAATGTTGTGAGCTCCTCGAACGTTAGTACTTGGTCACCGACGATACGATATAAATGTGACTTTGCAGCTTTAATTTGAATCTCCCATACTCCTCCAAAGTGGGGAGCGGACGGTGGGTTAAACTTGAACTCAATTTTCTCCGTGCTAGACGCATCTTGCATAAAAGCCGATAGTTGGTTTCTAGCACCGACAAAATTGGTTCCACAATCAGAGTGTATGGTGTTACAACGACCGCGACGGCCTACGAATCGACGTAGAGCGGCAATGAAACCCTCCGTCGACAGCGTGGAAACGACTTCTAGGTGGACAGCCTTCGTAGCTAAGCCGACGAATAGGCATAAATAGGCTTTATCTATTTTTGCTCCGCGATGAGTACCCAACTTAATACGGAAGGGTCCACCGAAGTCCACGCCTACCACGGAGAAAGGCTTCACCTGGTTCACGCGATAGGTTGGGAGATCGCTCATAAATGGTTGCAAAGGCACTGGATGAGTTCGGTAACATTGTACGCACTTAGCAAGACAACGACGAATAACACGCTTGGCGGAAATTATCCAAAATTGTTGCAGAACTAAATATTGGGTTGTATTGACTCCAGGATGACAGTAGTTACGATGTACGAAATCAATTATTAAAACGGTGAGTGGGTGATCCGAAGGTAAAAGTGCAGGATGACAATGTTCATATTGCAATCCTGACCGAGAAATACGACCGCCCACCCTGAGGATACCTCGTGAGTCGATGAAAGGATTGAGTTTACGAAACGTTTTTAACAATGCAGTATTTGAATTTAATTGATTAATTTCATCCACGAACTCACAACCTTGAACATGCTTCACAACAATCATGAGTGCATCATGACGTTCCAAATTATTAAGAAATTTACTTCGATTACTATTGGTCGAATTTCTAGCATTCTTAAAGAAACGATAAATATATGATACGATCCGTACAACCTTTTCTAATGATGAAAAACGTTGTAGCAGTTGATCGATAATCGAAACGTTGTTCCCAGTCGTACGCACAGACGAAACTAACACAGGCGATTTACGAGTTTCGGCTTCAATAGTTTTCTGCTCTTCATTGGAAATGCTGTCAACGTAAGACGGCCACGATTCACGACGTTCTGACAACCAACCTGGTCCCGCCCACCATAGCGAATTGTGAAGAAGTTCGCTTGGGAATTGCCCGCGGGAACACACATCAGCGGGATTGTCAGCAGACGACACATGATGCCAATATTCGGTAGGTGTGATTTCTTGAATATGGCTTACACGGTTGGCGACGAAAGTAGCCCAGCGACACGAAGGTGAACGTAACCATGAAAGAGTGACCGTGGAATCTGACCACAAGAAGACAGCATCGATGGGAATACGAGACAGATATGTTTCGGTAACGAATTTGTACAGATCCGAAAGGAGTACTGCAGCGCAGAGTTCCAGACGCGGCAATGACGTTCGTTTTAATGGAACGACGCGAGCCTTCGAACAAACGAGAAAAATGTGAGAACGGTCATCCACGTCTGTAACACGCAAATAGATCACAGCCCCGTAAGCGGTTTCGGAACTGTCACAAAATCCGTGTAACTCGTACGATTTTGCATTGCTGCAAGTTAGTTTACGCGAAATTCTGAGTTGTTTTAACCGAGAAACTTGATTTTGATATTTGTTCCATGTACTTATGACCTCGTCAGGTGGAGTTTCGTCCCACGCAGCACCGATAATCCAGAGTTTCTGGATTAAGCTTTTCGCTTGAATTGTGATGGGGGATAGAAATCCTAACGGGTCGAATATTCTAGCGAGCTCGCTAAGAATAGAACGTTTAGTACATGGCCGATGTGAAGATTCTACTTCGAATAAAAACGAGTCGGATATTGGGTCCCATTTGAGACCTAAAACCTTTAGCAGAGCTGGCTCTGAATTATCTAAAGAGACGGAACCAGTTAAACAGTCCTCTGGAGGAATGTCCGATAAAAGACGATCGTCATTGGAAACCCACTTACGAAGATGAAAACCTCCCTTTTTGAAAATAGCGGTGAGTTGAGATTTTGTCTGTTGTGCAGTGGCTAGATCTTCACCCCCAGTCACGACGTCGTCAATATACGTATCCGACAGGATTACACCCTTGGCGAGCGGATAGAAATCCCCCTCGTCATCAGCAAGCTGTCGCAATGTACGGCAAGCGAGATAAGGGGACGATGAGATGCCATACGTGACCGTGTTCAAACGAAACTCTAAAAGAGGTTCGCTGGGCGAATCTCTCCAGAGAATTCGCTGATAGTCACGATGGTCGCCAAAGACTGTAATCTGTCGGTACATCTGACGTACGTCTGCCATGAAAACGACGTTGTGTTGACGAAAGCGCAAGAGAATTTCAAAAATGTTGGACTGCAGTTTTGGACCGATATGTTGACTTTCGTTTAACGATTGAGCACGTAAATCTTTGGCAGAAGCGTCAAAAACGACACGGAGGCGAGTAGTAGTACTCTCAGGGCGTAAGACGAAATGATGTGGGATATACGACTTTCCCTTTCCCACATCATCTGGAGAGACTAACGACATATGGCCAGAGTTGATATAATCGGACATAAAATCGGAATATTGACGTTGGATCTCTGGGTCACGTGACAGTCGCCGTTCGATCGCGTAGAAACGCCGTAACGCAACATCACGAGAACCCTCGAAAATAGGTTCAGAGTCACCTTTGAATGGCAGGTGTACGATGTATCTACCCGATGCGTCACGAGAATGTGTAGATATGAAATGCTGTTCACATAGTGTCTCTTCTGGGGTCAACGATAAACCTTGAGGCAGCGAATCTAATTCCCAGAAACGTTGGACTATAGAATTTAGATCTTTGTCAACCTCTGACGACATGCTAAGAAGAGAATGAGACGCTAAGTGAGTTTTACCGAAGAGAAGCCATCCAAAAACTGAATCAAAGGCGATAGGTTGGTGTGAGCCTCCCTTTATATGACGATGACGAAGCGATTCGGCAAACACGTCCGCACCAAACAGTAAGTCGATCCGGCCGGGTATGTCAAACCCAGGGTCTGCTAATGGCAATGAATTGATGTGAGACCAACCCGATGTATTTAATTGGGCGATTGGTTGATCCCCACAGATTTTTGACATAACGTGCATATTTAAATTGAAAAGAATACGATCATTAGTGCCAACAGAACAAGTTACATCTCCTATGATTGAAGCCGGGGCCTCACCGATTCCAGTTATATTTGCGGTAGTCCGATTGGGTTTTAAGTTTAATGCATTAATAGCCGATTCGGTAATAAGATTAATCTGGCTACCAGAGTCGAATAGAGCTCGAAAAGAGATCAACTTGCCATCAGCATCCTTTACCTGCACTATAGCAGTCGATAACAAAACAGTTGTATTGTTGTGTGATTTTGAAAATAAAGAAGACGTAGGATTTGAATCAACTGGTTTATCTTTATGAAGTAGGGTGTGATGTTTATGTCGACATTTACGACACGAAAAAATAGAAGAACAACTTTTTAAATGATGAGAAGAACGAAGACAATTGAAGCACCAGTTATTCTTGCTAGCTATAGACATACGTTCATCAACCGATTTGTCAATAAATTGTTGACAAGACGATATTGAATGAGCCTCGCCACAAAAAGAACACTTACTCACTGGTGATGTGTGACCGACAACAGTAGTTGACTTTTCAGATTGAACCTCATTACTAACGAGTGCAATATTAGGACGTTTAAACGGTTGAGAAGGTTTTACGAATTGTTGCGATGCCTTCGAATTATTAGTTTTACTAATATCGGAGAAATGAGAATCACGTAACAAGGCTTCACATTTTGAGTGCAAGAAAGTTTTCAGCTGTGCGTACTTAGGAAGCTCAACGTCCGAATGTTTCTCCTCAAAACTACGGCGTAAAGTTGAGTCTAGTTTCGATAAGATGTGATAAACTAATATGAAATCCCATTGATCAGTCGGTAAGTTAAGTGTCTTCAAAATAGTTAAGTTTTCCTCAAATAAATCTAAAGATTTTCTAAAATCATTACCGTTATTATTTTTAAAATTAATATTTAACAGGTCCTTCCAACAAGTAAACGCTAAGTCACGTTTATTTTGATAACGGGTAACGAGCGCCTGGTAAGCATCGTGATAATGCTCGTGAGTCAATGGAAACGCTTTAATCACCGATAACGCATCACCACTCAGAGACGAAATTAAGTAATGGAATTTCTCTGTGGCGGTGAGAGAAGTGGAGTTGTGGATTAACGCGTTGAAAGTATCAAAAAATTCAGGCCACTGTTTGATATTCCCGCTAAAACTCGGAAGTACGATTTTCGGTAAACGAATATTCGATGATGAACTATTATTACTATTCCGAGAATGAGTTTGAGACTCATTTTTAGTTAAGCTACGATAAATAGATATAACCTTAAAATACATATCATCAAAACTATCCTGAAGGTCACTGTCCTCCTGATCATCCAAAAGTTCTAAAATGTTATGATGAGCATCTTCAAAATCAGATGCGATTTGGCTAAGTTCCTGATAATACGAAAAGAATAAATCGCGTTGTGACTCATCGCTAATAGCTAACGTTCCGATGTCCAGCGCTTTACACAACCGCTTATTAGCTATAGTGCGTTTTCTACGTAAGCCTGACAAGTCATGAATCGTATATTCACTATTGGAAGACTTCGACTTAGTCTTCTTAAGAGAACTGAGTTTACGTGAAGAATGTTTAGTTAATAACGACATGACTAAAGCTGGTTACGAAAGAAGTCCGTAATGCAACCGAAAGATAAACAAAACAACTATAAAATACACAAATGTTGTGTTTACAAATGCTATTGAAAACACAACACACACTTTATAGACAACAACCACGGGTCACTGCGTTAAAATAAACACTTCACTACTTTGTAAACAATTACGCGAACGATATTAATATTATAGTTATATTAATCACACTTAAAAATGTTCGCGTAACACCACACAACGATTAGGTTATAATAGATTAGGTCAAATAATAACATACGAGCATAGGCTGTTGTTCCTACCCACATAAGAATATGAACGGTCGCCGGCTGCGGCTAGCGATCGACGTTTCGTTCGCGATATAATTGTTGGTCTACCTACAACTCGACATATAATTCAATGGAATGTTAACTTTTTATAATTTTATAATTATTGTATTGTAAATATGATGATATTAATAAATTGTTGCAAGCCGACGGTATTAAGCACCGAATTTGAAAGAGATTGCTTAATACAAGTGATCTCACAACAATCATTAACGTACGGAAATACGATGTAAGATAATAATTAGGTACTGCAGGCCGATTGTAATATTAAGCACCGAATAGACAGAGATTGCCTAATATTAGTGATCCTACAATAATTAATTATTATCTGCGAGGTGAATAACCTCTGAGACAAATACGAAATAACTTTATTTATTTGTCTCGCGTGGTGAGGTTATTCTATGATGATCTCGTGAAATTAAGCATTTTATACGATTGAATCCAGAAATTACGATTGATATATAAAATACGCTGTTAAAATGGCGGAATGTCCCCTGGTTTTCCGGCACCAAAATTATGTAGTGTCCTGAAGTGCTAAAATAGCCGTTAGGAGAACACTACATAGGGACAGACCCTGAGGGTCCACCGATAGACGAGTTTCTTGTGTGCTGCGCGACAATTACAAGGAAACAGAAAACTTACCTGCCGTCCTTGGTTCCACTGCAGCCATTCGTTGACACGCCGCCGTTCTTCGACTAATTTCACGAGCCGATGGGTTGGACTGCTGGAGTTCTCACTGGGTGAATAGTTCAGGGAGGTCACGGATTCACTCGCGCGGGGCCCCGATTTTACCTCAATGAGATTTCGTCGCTTCGCCGGTAAATACGTGTGTTCGAAGCGGACGCCGGTAGTAGTAGTCTTTTTCGTAATGGCGGTCAACAGTGTTGCCAACTTAAGACGACACGTATGACCACCGTAAAAACGGGGTCGTTCTGTTTAATGCAGATCATCGCAACAGAACACCGATTCTCGTAATAATTTATATGATGACGAAACACCGTCATATTGACAACTACGTAACACGCAATGAATATTGCTGTAATTTCAAAATGAAAGCTGATGTCAATGTGAATGCATTACACAATTACCCCACTGGTTGTATAAAATTCATGACAAAACTCCTGTTTCTGGAACTTTTTTAAACTAAATTCAATAGAATCGTAAAACGCGATTTACATTTTTATCGAGAGCACTCTACGCTTTTAAGGCGTCGCCACTAAGTTCTCGTTCACTTTTTGAATACATTTTAATCCGCAAGTACGTAAATGTAACCATACTTGTACTACAAGTACAAGTATGGTTACAACAAGTACAAGTATGGTTACATTTACGTACATAGATTTCATATTATCGATAATAATAACATGGAGTTCAACATTATTTCTTAAAAAAATTATGCTTTTATCTGTATTGAAGTTATTTTATTTTTCGATAGGGATAAAGTGAAACCTAAACAACATGTATCAGAAATGTGTGCTCATATTTGGAGAACTCATTCAGGGAATGCTTTCGAACAACTTTTACTATGGGCACAGATAATATAATACTATCTATGGGCATAGGCGTCGCTGGGGGGGTGCATACGGGGTAACCCCCTACCTATATACAGACTCAAACCTAGAAGATTTTTAACCGACTTCGCGCCGCCTTCAAAATTTTGGTTTATGTTAAGATTTTAAAATACAAACAATGATTATTTTTTACTTTTTAGTTAAGGTTTTTGAAGTCAGTTTTATTTTTTGTTAAAAAGTTTTTATTGTAATAATGTAGTCGAAAAATTCCCAAAAAAACCAAGAAGATTATGAGTTTTTTTTTCTTGTAGTAAACTTTACAAATTGTATTTATTTTATGTACAATTCATATCCTCTATCTATTATTTTGCCCCCCCGCACGCCCTTGCTACGGGCTCAACCCTGAAATCGCGAAAAAAAATCGGCCCTTCCATACATTTCGGTCAAGAGGTATTGCACTTTTCTAATGAAACATCTGATTAATTTTTCACGATTTCAGGGTTGTTGCTATATTAAAATTTGTACTATGTCCCGAATGAGCTCTCTAAATATGACCACGCATTTCTGATACATGTTGTATTTTAATCACCCTTACAACATGGACGACCAAGCGGTGTACAGAAAAACCTAAACTGGTTTATGTTCTACACTATCTCTGCCAAATGGATGTAATTTAATAAATAAATAAAAACAATATGCCGTCTAAATGCTGTCAAAATTATAGTGGTTTTTAAGAATATCTTTTCTTAGCAAGATTCCGTCCGCCTTTTTTTATTCGTCCATGCCTTACAATAAATTATCACAGCGGAATCCTAGTGCCGAAACCCATCAATTAGTTTTTGCCATTACAGTAATGGCATTACCTACCAACTCAAAAACGTATCTAGAGGTAGACAAACTCCAAAAGGTTTCATAAAAATGTGTATAAATGTTAGGTAAATAACATAACACGATTATCCTGAGCAAAGTTCACGACATCCATATAACATTTGATCTCATTAATTAAAGACTAATTCTGGAATATTTTACACTGGCGAGTAATGCCGTAAAACAAACATTAAACAAGAACCCATTCGCTGCTTACAAAGTCCCTTTCAAGTTTTAAACGATCCCAACGTACTGTGAAAAGGGTTCCAATTTGTCTCCAAACAGATGACCACACAATTTTTCATGTGAAATGAGAGAACTCTCTTTCTCTCTCTCTACCTCATCCTGTGTAACAACAGCCAATTTCACAAATAGGCCAAATCAGACCGAACAATTTGAGCTCATCGCTGCAATGATGAATGAAAGATGAGACGATTTACGGCCAAAATTAAAAACGTAACTATCCCAGATTTGCCCGACTAAGAGATAGACATTTGATGTATAAGTTGTATGGAGCTAGACGTGTGTTACAGGCGATGCACAGGAAGGGCTCCGGAAGCATATCATATTCCCAGAGTCCCTCTTATTGTGTTGAAGATGCCCAGTTCACCACCGTGGAGGTTTAAGTGCGGTAAAAATCCCACATACCCCGGCCTCCGTACTCCATGGAGTTACCTCTTTTTATGTTATGTTCTCTTGATATGTTATGTTCTCTTTTTTATGTTATTTTCCTTTTTTAAATTTGATTGTTTGTGCCAATAAACACATTTTCTTTCTTTCTTTCTCTTCGAAAAAAAAGGGGAGTGGAAACCAGCCAAACGGATTATAAACTGCAACTGCTCACTGAAACTTGTTGTTCAATCAGACAAAGTGTTATCTTTAATAAATGTAAAAGCTGTGAATTAGAACAAAAATAGTATCTTTAATGCTCTCTTTAGGCAATCTACAAGTTATGTGTCATCAATTTCCATACAAACTAATCATATTCCACGGACTGTATCTCGCCATACAGCACCTGTTAGGTATTGAGCTATAACATTAAGGTGAATGGTACAGGGTACCCCGCGAAATTCAAAATTTTTGGCGTTTTTTGTAAATTGTAGCTTTATCTCGCGTCGTATATCGGTCAAAATATAATTGGCGGAAATAATAACAATATATCTACTGAATAATACTCATAAAAAATATTTACCTAGCTCTATTAGCTGTACTAGCTTGATAATATTGATTTACGATCAAATTATCGATTTTCGAGCTTATACAGCTTATAGAGCTAGGTTATTATTTTTTATGAGTATTATTCCTTAGATAAATTGTTACTATTTCCGCAAATCATATTTTGACCTATATACAACGCGAAATAAAGCTACAATTTGCAAAAAACGCCAAAAAATTTGAATTTCGCGGGCTGAATGTAGCATTCACCTTAAGCGGCTCGTGGCTAAGTAGCAAGCGTGTGGATTGTACGATCTGCAAGGTTAAGCTGCACTAGCCGCGGTCAGTCTGTGGATGGGTGACCGTTTCGTTACACATCGAAACCCCTTCGTGCCTCGGAGAGCACATAAAACCGTCGGTCCTGCGCCTGATCTCTCTCCGGTCGTGTCGAATTGCCGTCCCATCGAATTATGAGAGTGAGGGAATAGAGAGTGCACCTGTGTTTGCGCACAAACTTGTGCACTATAATATGTCCCGCGCAGATGGCTAGTCTCCATTGAGATTGGCCGCCGTGACCGAAATTCGGCCGGGAGGACATTATTATAGTATAGTATAACGGGCTGGTTTCCGCAACTCCACGTCCAAGCGTGTATTTTGCGTAAAGCGACATTATTATAACATGTATTTTAATAAGTTTATAAGTAGATTCTTACTAATGCGTACCGGTAGTTCATGTTCCCTTATTACGAGACCCACAAGACCCATGCCTAATAAATAAGGTAATGAAAATAAAAGTACCACACAAACATACATAATAAATTAGCCCATTACTGTCCCACTGCTGGGTACAGGCTTCTTCTCAGTACAAGAAGCTAAGTCTACAAAGTTCACCTAGTGTGGACACACACACGATATAATTAATTTCAATAACGTATTAGCTGTAATAATAATAACAGAATGCAATTTTTATTTGACTTATATTATCAATAAATGACTTTGAACCTTTGAACTAACTATGATTGAGAATTGTATGGAGCAATGTCTGGTATGCAGGTTTCCTCAAGATGTTTTCTTTTAGTGTTAAAATAAGTGATAATTTAATTTCAGTCCACACATGTATTCGAAAGAAATTTTTAAACTTTCGCGAATTCCTCTCATATTGAACTATATTTACGGGACTTTTTGAGCACAATAAAATCAAAACAAAACAAACACTCGAAACGAAACCGAAACGTCGAGGTTAGTCAAAATGTTTGTTTTGTTTTGATTTTATTGTGCGCGAAAAGTCCCGTAAATATAGTTCAATATGTATTCGAAATTCAAAAAGCCAATTTCAAAAAGTACCATGATACTACACTATAAACATGCTATACAATACAACAGTAGTGGACAACCCTACAGTACATATACCCAGACCACACGTAACTGTCGTATATTAGCTACCAGCCTACCATGGTAGTTAAACCTGACCCGTTTCCGTGCGTTACGTGTTAAAATGAGGGTCCTCAGTCGTACGGGCTTTCATTAATCTCACTGTGGATTAGTATAGCGCCTGTTCCCAATATCCCGGTGCTAACAGCATCCCCGTGATTGAATCTAGGGCCTTTATGTCCTTTACAACTCGTTAATCCCTCGCGACACCTGTTCCACCTGCTACTAAGAAACAAAATGGAGTAGAACACGAAATACTAATATCAATAAATATCCCTTGAACTTTTCCGCCTTAACTTCGGGAAATTTTGTCGAAATATGTCCGGGGGTACGCCATTTTTAATACCTTTGCCTCCCTTTAAGTAACTTGCTGGTTGCTTGACCCACGTCACATAAAATTGTGTTTTATTTTCTCGTGGAACTCAATTTCTTACCGTGATCAAAACGACTCTAATTTAAGGTGAATGCTACAGGGTAGCCCGCGAAATTCAAAATTTCTTGTGTTTTTTGCAAATTGCAGTTGTATTTCGCGTTTTGTATAAATCTAAATATGATTTGCGGTAGTAATAACAATATATCTATTGAATGATACTCATAAAACATATAAACCTAGTTTTATAAGCTCTACAAGCTCGAAAATCGATAATTTGATCGTAAATTAATATTATCGAGCTCGTACAGCTTATAGAGCTTAGTTAATATTTTTAATGAGTATTATTCAGTAGATATATTGTTATTATTTCCGCCAATGATATTTCGACCGATATACAACCAGAAATAAAGCTACAATTCGCAAAAAACGTCATAAATTTTGAATTTCGCGGGCTACCCTGTAGCAATCACCTTAATAGTATCTTGGATGGAGATATTAATTCATAGAGTAGCTACAGAACTTAGTGTAACTAATTTAGGAATTTCTTAACTTTCCAATCCAAGGAGCTTTACTTAAAATGACAAAAGATCAAGATGAGAATATCTTAAGTAAACCCGCATAGGTTAGATGGCAAAGCAATAGTTTTCAATAATGCCACACCATCTGCAATGCTCGTGGAGCTAAAAGCTTTCTGTACCTAAATTATTACCTATCTATTCACCCTACACACCAGGTACCGTCGGCAATGCACTAAATTTCAATCCTTACTTTGTTAACACAAGTAATTTTCATGAGCTTTCCGAAAATCGATCACGCTCTATCCATTGGAAAGGTGATTAAAATATGCATTAATGGGTTGAACAGACTGCAGCACCTCATAGCTTCATTTTGAGGTAATTTTACTGCTTTCCAAGTGTGATGATTACTATTGATTACATCGAATTGGAAACCACCACAAACAAAAGAACGGGAAACTGACAGTTTTTTACAGCTGTCCATGAGGGTAGATCCACGTTCAGCTTTCTAGGAATTAATGAATCTAGATGAGACGTTTATTGCGTGCCTATTAATTGTGACGCAAAAGTTTTGTAAAGACTGAGAGGGACTCAGTGGATGCCTACATTTAGGATGTGTGCTATAAACAGGATCGTTATTAGTCATTAATCGTTTACAATTAATTAATTAGTTGATGAACTTTATACCTAAAATTAAAAAGCCATGAAGTTATTGAGACTGCTTCATTATTATATGAGAAGGTAAAGGTATCTAAATCCTGTTAAAATAATTTAACAAATAACGTATTTGTAATTACAAATAACATGTAAGTGGGTACTTTATTCACCTTACACAAACTGCTAAAAACATAGTTCCATAGGGATTATGTCGTAGTCGTCATAAGTAACCAAAACTAGTCTACTTCGCACAAAACCATGCCTACGTAATACACGCCAAATGAGGATACAGCGCAAAAACTTGTGTAACAACATTAGTACAATAATATAATAAGGTTCCGGCTTATGGCTTAAATTGTGCTGGCGACTGTACACAGAGCGTCGCCCCACATGTGAGTCGGAACAAATTGACGCAAATCGCAAATATGTTATCACTCAACTTTTCCCTCAACTAGAATAGGTAAATTTTATAGTAGAAACATATTTTAAAAACCGATGGAACTATTTCTGAGTTACGCTGCTTTAATATTGCGTTTGTGCTTGTCTGATCTTCTGGCTTTTGTGTGGGTATAAGAGCCCTGTTACGCATAATTTAGAAAAGATTATCAGCTAACGTTTCGGGGTTATACTTTATATTATGGTCGCAACACGTTCGCAAAGTCCTGAGAAATACCTTGCTAGCAATTTTTAACGAATTTTCAATCATCTTTTGAATTCAAACTAGGAGATCACTTCACTATCTAAATCTACATCTTATCAACTCAACCAATCGCAGTCCACTGCTAGACATAGGCCTCTCCAAAGCTGCGTCACAAGACCCGGTCCTCCGCATTCCGCATCCAGTCTCCCCCAGCTACCTTCTTCAGGACATCGGTCCACCTGGTTGAGGGGCGCCCTACGCTACATATGAAGATCTACATCCATTAAGTCAAAAATCCACTGCCAATCATTTCCGATTGCTCACAAACTATATTTGAAGAGTACTTACGTTCACAATCGAATGAATATCGATTACTCGCAAAAAGCTCGCCGTATTATTGAATTATTCATCGATTCTCGTTTGCATTCTGATCGCAAGTCCTCCATAAGCCGGAACTAACATATCTGACTGGAACCAAATCCTTGGAACATGTAAACAGATACTACCGAAGTGTGCTGCAGGATTCAGAAGCGTCACCTACATATTCGGAACGTTTGGAACAGATAATCTGATTATGTGGATTGGACTGTGCAACACACTAAGATCCTACAGTCCATGTGCACTCATGTTTTATGGATGCCTGAAAGTGCCCGACGGCACCCCAAGCTACCCGAAGTTGTAGGACTTTTAATGCAAGCACTAACCAACACTTGTGTTAGAAACTTTTTTGAGTTTGTAGAAACTACACGCGTAAAACAAGCCGCAAGTTAGATTAGTTTTTGTATAGGCTTCTTAGAATAGCCTGAGCAACATCAAGGTGAGATCGCACTTTATATGGAATCAGCTTTCCTTACTTTCACATTGTTACTATATTTATCACTTCTATTTTATTATAAGAAAGAATGAGAAGGATTGTTCCCTGCTCGTTTTCCGAGGAAACAAATATGTGTCAAGATTTCAGACATGGAAATTATGCTAAAAACTATTTTAGATACAGCCAGAAAACCACACTGAAAAACTGATTATTTAACTAGTGAGAATTTAACTTCTTTAAGTATTTTATGTTTAATGCCAAAAAGAAAATTATTGTACCGATAAACCACAATGATATTGGGGATAAATTCAAAATGATAAAAAAAAAAAATCACACATTATTTTTTCTTTAAATATATATGATAAATGAAATAACTTCTCTAATCAACACAAGTAGGCGCGCCTTTTTGTATCATTTTATTTTGTAGTTTGTATATATTTTTTTAAACTTCTGATTATATAAAAATAAAAATAAAACACAAGTATTTGTATTTATTGTGATTGTAAGTAAGAACTTATTTTATTTTACTACTAGCTGTACCCGTGGCATTGCTCACGTTATCATAAGGTAAACTTTCAAATGAGTCAAATTTCAAAGATAATGGACAAATGATAGCAATAATTATTTTTTTGCCGTTATTTTTTTGTTAAGGCGCTGGGCGCAAAGTCAAAGACTAAAACGTAAACCTAGAACAAACACAAACAAATTTTGAGCAGAATTTACAAAAATAATACAGAATGATATGAAGTATACAATAAAACGCCTTTTTACAAAACTTCTCTATAAACTATATTCGAGGTTTTACCTTCAGCAGCCAAAATGTACAGAGTGTCAGGGCTGGTGACGCGGGAGCAAGCGACGTACAGTTGTCCATGTGAGAAGCAGCTGGTCCTGAGGTCACCTTCAGTGTCTGCCCCTGCGACTTATTGATGGTCATCGCTAAGCACAGACTCACAGGAAACTGTATGCGCTTGAATTGTATATTTTGTGTATGTGTGGCAAAATAAATGGTTTAAATTGGAAAGGGTAATTGTGGGTAATCAGTGGTATACGTGGAATAAACACCGTCTCGCTAACGGCACACCCAGTGAGAATCTCTGCCTCTTTAATGTGCCTCTGCAAGGATATGACTTTGAGTCGGGTCCCGTTACACAGCTTAGGCGATGTTAAGTTCCGCAAAAGCATAAACGGGACACCGACTTTAAGTTTGATAAGATGGGCAGGAAGTCCACTTGCAGAGAGAGAGTTAAGGAATTCTACTGGGCAGTGAGTAGCGTCATCTAGATCTATAACGGTGTTTATAGAAGTATAAACCACTTCATTCCCTTAAATTTCTGAGAGAATGCTATCGTTAATGGCAGCGGCTTGGTCATTTTTTGGTGTTAAAATGGCCCTCTCACACAACCAAGAATTCTGCTGGTGCGAGATTTGGCTGATGTCCCCATGAACAGAACGAATTAGATCCTCTAACGTAGGGATCACTCTACAAAGCGTTTCCGGTAGGTCCACCTGGCCACTCTCCTCTGGATAAGTTCGTACTCCAATGTTTAAAAGGACATCAGTGAATTCTTGAGCATGTGAATTCCCGCCAAGCCTTGAGTGCACATGTTGACCGTCAAGCACAATCTGTGAACTTGCGGCCAGAGAATATTTTATTTTATTTATTGAGGGATAATAAACAGCTACAACATAAGACATCAATTATAGGGTTAGGAAATTTGTATATGAATAGAGAGTTTTAACGAAGCATTCACCTCATCAGCCCTAGTACCTCGCGTCACCACAGGCAGCGTCTGCCAAAAATCGCCGCTAAAGAGAACTGTTACCCCACCCATGATGTTGTGGTTCCTGCGGATGTCTTGCAGGGTTCGTTCAACAGCCTCCACTGCCTTTCTGTTCACCATCGTGCATTCATCCCATACAATTAGAGAGCAGTCTCGTAGAACAGCGGGCTTGTCACTGTTTCGTGAAACTGCGCAAACGGGCGTCTCGTTGCTCTCCAAGTCTGTGGGAATCTTAAACATTGTGTGCGCAGTTTTGCCACCAGGGAGCAGTGTTGAGGGCTATTTCTCCTCGCCTTCTGACCTCTGCAAGGATGCCTGAAGTAAGAAAGGTTTTGCCTGTTCCTCGAGGAGCATCCAAAAAAACATTTTCCCTTGGCAGAGTTCAACGCTCTGCAGGATAATTTCGAATAGCTGTCTTTGCTCTGAGATGAAGTTTTCGACGTGGTCGTTAACAATGACAGACATTGCGCCCGGATTGTAGTCAGTTTCGGCGGCGTATTCACGATTAACGCCGGGATGATGAGCCACTGCTTGGGGAGTCGGTAAACCGTACTCACCCAATGAATTGCAGCCGATCGAAACGACCATGTCTTGAAGTGAACAAAGACAGCTATTCAAAACGCGTTCATTATATCAACATAGGTCCGTAAGAATCGCCAATTGGTATGGTGTAAAATATCGCAATTCGTAGGTACTAAGAAGCAAACACAAAGACAAAAAAGGTAACCCCGGTTCTCTACTAATAACATCAAATTTTGTGAACGAAACCATAGCGCGATCTAATTCAACGTTAACGCCATCTGGCCTAACCAGAAGAAGTATTTTAAATTAAATTAATTATTTTACAAAACTAAGTAAGCGGGAGACGTAGTCGTAAATTGGTAATATTTTGCATAGGTTAAGGATAACAATACAAATAAATTTTCACGCTTTTTTTTTGCTTAGGGGGCTCAGCAGTTAGTAAAATAAGTGGTTCAATGGCACTTTTTGCACCGAATTCAATATTTTTTTCACTGTTAAATAGGTAAAGCACTTTTTAGCAGACAATACTTTACCAAACTACTGTTAGATAACTACTGTTTGTGGTAGAAAGTAAAATAAATAAAAATAAATACGGAAGCAGAAAATAATCAACACAATGCACTATTGCTCACCCCTCATACCAAATAGCGTGATCATTAATTGTTTTATAACTTAATAATCCGCTATTTAGCGGACATTGTTGCTAAATAACTTAATTTGTTGAAGAATGTTGAAGTTGTTTTTTTTTTTAAATAAAAAAATGCAAAAAAAAAAAAACTAAGATTGAGGCTGAGATTCGATCTTAGAACAACACAAACGTGATCCACACGCCAAGCCACCAGGATGAGTAATTATTTACGGGAAACTACCAAATAAGCATTTTCATTGTTAAAATATCTGTCGTTTAGCTCCCTTTATATATAGCGTGATGGTTATTTCTTTAAATATTAATTTTGGCGTTCTGATAACGAATTATTTTAGTCTTTTTTAGTCTATAAATTATAACATTTCAATATATTAGCTGTAAATCATAAGATGCAGATAATTTGTGACTCTACTCACCTCCCATGTACAAAAGCGTGATGATTTGTAGCCTATAACCTGACCCGGTCTGTAACCGACTTTTTTGCCAAATTTCAACTAATTCTGTTCAGTAGTCTTGGCGTCATGCTCAAACATACAAACAGATAAACAGACAAACAGACAAACAGACAAACAGACAGAAATTCTAAAAATTGTAGTTTTGGCATCAGTATCGTTCCTAGAATGCGCAGCAGTGATTTTTTTCAAAAAATATTCAATGTACAGTTTTTTCATCTCTACGATTTTATTATATGTATAGATGATATTTGTAGAAATCTGTGATAAAGTTGGCAGCTTTATGTTCTATGAACATTTTAATTGATAATGACTAACAAAAATGTCATGGCAGCAATCTTTTTTTTCAGTGCATGCATGTCAAATATGTCCGAAAGTGTACATAACAGAGTACATGGTCAACTTCGTTAATTTTGTTGGTAAAATAATTTTACATAGCAATTTCGCTATCTCTTGTCGCGTTTATAACATGAAATAAATTACTCGTTTCATATTTTCAGCGTTTCAGTGAAAATGTTTGCAGTGAGTAATGGCATGGTAACATGACACTATTAGATGAATTCACGCTCGTTCATTTACAACCAACGACACGATCACAATCCGATATCTGAATGATGGGTGGTTTAAAAGCTTCTGTTACATGTAATCCCTCTCTTTTCGGTGTTTAGTTGTAATTATATCCCTAATACAAGTACAGCATTTAAAATATTTTATGTATCTGTAACTGTGATAGCCTAGTGGTTGAGCACTTGCCTTGCGCTTGTCTTCTTGGGTCTGAGTTCGAACCCGGCCCGCACTACTGACTTGGAATTCATGTGTTAATCAAAATTTGATTATCACTTGCTTTTAACGGTGAAGAAAGTCCGCCAAGTCGCCAACTCGCACTAGGCCAGTGCGTTGGGCTAAGGCCTTAACCTTCTTATTCTGAGAAGAGGTCCGAGCCCAGCAGTGGGATAGTAATGGGCTGATGATGATTATGATATATCTGTTAATGGAAGAAAATCATGAGCGAGTAATACACACTGCTACTTAATTAGGAGGCCAGACTGTGACCACCAATAAGTGACGCAACAAACATTCAATGGAACAAGATCCAAGAAGCCACACCATCGTTTGTGACGATCGGTGCCGCTGTCTCTCATTCTCTAATAGACAACTGGGTGAATGATTACAGACATAACCCGTGGAATGATTAATAATAGAGGACTTATATATAAGACGCCTTACTCTCATAAGTCCTAGCATTTTCCCAACTGTAAGAAGGTTGGCTTCTTGTCTAAACAGATGATTCTGAATAACAGTATTTTACACGGAGTGACTGCTGATCAGATCCCCAAAATCCAGTTATTGGGCATCCTAAGGCTAGACCAGTTGTCAGACTTTCGGGCTTCTTACTACCCGTAACGACTGCCACAGTTATTCGTGTGAGAACCAGGACCATAGATAAAACTTATATGACCAGGACCGTGCTCTTTGAGGCACGGAGTGCGGCATTAGATGCCTCACGTTGGATTGAATTATCCTGAGAATTAAAAAAAACTGTGGTAGATAGAGTGACATCAGAAATCGGTAGGTGTAAGATATTAGCTCTCAAGGCCTCTAAACCTCACCCTTTTGTAATGAAGGCCGTGCGACATGCGAATCTACCCAATTAGTCATCGTTAGAAAAATGTTTGTCCCTACTTACTTAAACCTGCTAAAATTTGTCCCACCTAGTATTTTGCCTAAGACATGATGTAATAGGGCTAGTCCACAAATTCAAGGTCGTTCAGCGAGCTATGCTTGGAGTTTCTTTGAAGAATAATATCCCTAATGAGATTATCCGGAGAAGAACCAGAGTGACCGACATAGCCCATAAGGTCGAGGTGTGGAGTGTCCCTACAAGGTGGACTGACAACCTGGTGAAGGCCGCGGGATCTGCTGGATGCGGAAAGCGCAGGAGCGATCGTTGTCATGCCATGCTTTGGAGAGGTATATGTCCAGCAGTGGACGTCTTTCGGCTGGAATGATGATGATGATGATGATGACCGACATAGCTTGTAGCTTACTGCTTGATCAGCAAACTGAAGTGGCAGTGGGCTGGCCATGTCTGTCGAAAAACCGATAGTTGTTGGAGCAGACGAGCTCTTGAATGGAGACCGCAAATTAGCAAACGCACTGTAGGGCGCCCCCCAGCTAGGTGGACCGAGGACCTGGAGAAGGTAGCTGCGGTTGGCTGGATGTGGAAGGTGCAGGACCGAGTGTAGTGGCGCAGCTTGGAAAAGGCCTATGTCCAGCAATGGACTGCGATGATGATGAGTTGATGATGTATTTATTTATTTATTATTTTCTTTATTGAAGATACACCAAACGAAAACAAAGACAATGATTAAAAGTATAGCCTAATATTGAATGATATTTAAGGGATGGTTTACACCTTACACCAAAGGTAACGCTCGCCTAGATATTCTTTTTTTTTTCTCTTGTCTTATTTAGTAAACAATCTTGGCATGTCTCTTTATTCAAATAACTACTGATAAAATATAATTTTCTACACACTTGCTCGTAAAGTGGCTCTTATTGCACCGATTTTAGGTTCATAATGAAGCTTATAACGCACCCGTGCCTTTTTCATTATATTATTGCACTAGTGCTTTTTACTCATAGACCAGTTTTTACTTTACAGTTTATTTTTAAATCACAGCAAAGAGTTTTTATGCCTAAACAAAATTAAACATTTTTGGGAATAAATCAACTGTATTAATTATCATCATCCTCCTGCCCTTATCCCAATTTATTTGGGGTCGGCGCAGCATGTTTTTTTCTTCCATAAATCTCTATCAGCCGTCATCTCTGTGTTTACTTTCTTTCTATTCATATCATCTTTCACACAATCCATCCATATTTTCTTCGGTCTCCCTCTTTTCTTATAGTAACTGTATTAATTAAAATATGCTAAATAAACATTTCATTTCATCAAATTATTTATTTTTGTCAACAAATTAATATTAATTTGTGTTTTAAATAAAAAAATCTATTTATAATATTTTTAATATTAGGCTGTATGGCGGTTTCCTTCGACCACCTGCGCGCGCATAGCTGTATGTCACCGTGCGATTACATTACAGTAATCCGCGCGCCATTTTTCACAAATTCAATGTTTGTCTAAAATGTATGTTTTTTTCCTCGCAAGTGTGTTGAAAAACGTCGTATGACACGCGTGAGCATTGACTATTATACTCTCGGCTCCATTACGCCCTCGCCTTCGGCTCGGGCTGCAATCCAGCCTCGAGTATAATAGTCAACTTAGCTCAGTTGTATCATAATGTACAATTTTTGCAAAACAAAACATATCAGCGTAGATTATAATCTAGCTAAGCTTTGAGCATTGAGCAAGCTTTGAGCTGTCGAGAGCAAATATTGCCATAATCATTACCAGCAATGCCAGACGTACGATTTTCGACTCCGATGTACGATATAATATGTATTTTATCGTACGGACGTCTTAAAGTCAATGCTCGAATTAGTAAAATTTCTTAATGTAGCATGCTACAAACTACAAATATTGGGCGGTGCAAATACAAAAATGTCATTACATTTGCTCAGCACTGTTTACGACAATTTTTCACCAGATTAGATCATTTTTAACGGGCGTCAGTACGATAATAATTCACTTCTAGTAGCAACCTTGATTATTATGCTTGGCAGCATCGATCATATATTTGATTGACGCTTGGCAGGTGGATTAGTGACCACGAAAATAATTAAATAGACGGTTAATAATTTCTTAGGTTTTCGATCATTACACATTATAATAAACTAGCTTTTTATATATATTATTTAATATATTTTTATTATTTTTTATTTTTTTATTAGCTTTTTAACAAAAAATTTAACCGACGAAAACAGAAACTGAAAAGCGAAAAATAACAAATTATGAGTCGGCGCCAAACAAATTTTTAACAAGCAAAGTGCGTGCAAGTTGCAAGTGGCCGAGCGACGAACGAATTTTTGGAAAGTTATTGTTTATCGTTGAAAATTTCACGTTGTATTTGATGTTACGTTGTTTTTATTATTTATTTAAAGTAATTTAATGATCTTCGTTGATTGTTTGTTTGGCGCCGACTCATAATTTGTTATTTTTCGCTTTTCAGTTTCTGATTTCGTCGGTTCAATTTTTTGTTAAAAAGCTTTATTTTAACTTTTTTTGTGGTCAAAATCTAACTCCAAGTCTCCATTATGTCGTAGTGTCTAGAACTATATTTATGTGTGCCAAGTTTCAACAGAATCGGTTAACAGGTAAGAATTCAGTGGGTGAACAAGCACTCATCCCCTATTTCCCACCCTTAGGGGTGGATTTTGATTTTGAAATTTAAATGGGACCAACTTCGAGATATACCCTATCCATTAAAAAAAGAATCATCAAAATCGGGCCACTCTGTAAAAAGTTATGCGTGGTCACACATAAAAAAAAAAAAAATATATAATAATATACGCGTCGAATTGAGAACCTCCTCCTTTTTTTCGTCGGTTAATAAAACAAGTTTAACCGGATTATATCGCGTATATTATTTAGATTGGTTTCCTGACGTTTCGTTGCAAAGCTTTTGATTGTTTTTTTGGTTTTTTTTGCAGTTTGTTATCAGCAGACGGGATGACGCTGCTACTCAATTTCTTGACAAAATGCTGTAGTGGATTTTTACCTACGAAAAGACAAGGAGCAGCTTTAACGGAAACCTCAAGCTCAAACTAGGAAGGAAACCATCGTGAATCCACATATTGAACAATAAATTGAACCAGTGTGTAACGGTCTGAGAAGTGCAATAGATATCGCTAAGTTGCTTGTAGGATGGGAAGCGAGACGCACATGCATGCCAAGCCACTAAGTTAACTAAAACACTATTAAGGCAAACGTTGTGACTTTGTAAAGGGAAATTAATTAGTAAAATTAGTTTCCTTGCTGATTTGTTAATAGGAGGAATGGGGATGTAAATAAAACAGATGCAGGAGGAGGTTTCATGTACCCACAGGAAAGTGCTAAGTTCTTCAAGCGCAAAAATTTTGAAAAGTAGGTAATAATTTTTAGTCATTGCATTGGACGTCTGTGGTCTAGTGGTTCGAGTGTCGGATTGCTAATCACGAGGTCGTGGGTTCGATTCCCACAGGACACAAATATTTGTGTGATTAACATAAGTGTTTGTGTTGCTCTGGGTGTTCCTTATCTATACATATAATAAAATCGTAGAGATGAAAAAACTGTACATTGAATATTTTTTGAAAAAAATCACTGCTGCGCATTCTAGGAACGATACTGATGCCAAAACTACAATTTTTAGAATTTCTGTCTGTTTGTCTGTTTGTCTGTTTGTCTGTTTATCTGTTTGTATGTTTGAGCATGACGCCAAGACTACTGAACAGAATTAGTTGAAATTTGGCAAAAAAGTCGGTTACAGACCGGGTCAGGTTATAGGCTACAAATCATCACGCTTTTGTACATGGGAGGTGAGTAGAGTCACAAATTATCTGCATCTTATGATTTACAGCTAATATATTGAAATGTTATAATTTATAGACTAAAAAAGACTAAAATAATTCGTTATCAGAACGCCAAAATTAATATTTAAAGAAATAACCATCACGCTATATATAAAGGGAGCTAAACGACAGATATTTTAACAATGAAAATGCTTATTTGGTAGTTTCCCGTAAATAATTACTCATCCTGGTGGCTTGGCGTGTGGATCACGTTTGTGTTGTTCTAAGATCGAATCTCAGCCTCAATCTTAGTTTTTTTTTTTTTGCATTTTTTTATTTAAAAAAAAAAACAACTTCAACATTCTTCAACAAATTAAGTTATTTAGCAACAATGTCCGCTAAATAGCGGATTATTAAGTTATAAAACAATTAATGATCACGCTATTTGGTATGAGGGGTGAGCAATAGTGCATTGTGTTGATTATTTTCTGCTTCCGTATTTATTTTTATTTATTTTACTTTCTACCACAAACAGTAGTTATCTAACAGTAGTTTGGTAAAGTATTGTCTGCTAAAAAGTGCTTTACCTATTTAACAGTGAAAAAAATATTGAATTCGGTGCAAAAAGTGCCATTGAACCACTTATTTTACTAACTGCTGAGCCCCCTAAGCAAAAAAAAAGCGTGAAAATTTATTTGTATTGTTATCCTTAACCTATGCAAAATATTACCAATTTACGACTACGTCTCCCGCTTACTTAGTTTTGTAAAATAATTAATTTAATTTAAAATACTTCTTCTGGTTAGGCCAGATGGCGTTAACGTTGAATTAGATCGCGCTATGGTTTCGTTCACAAAATTTGATGTTATTAGTAGAGAACCGGGGTTACCTTTTTTGTCTTTGTGTTTGCTTCTTAGTACCTACGAATTGCGATATTTTACACCATACCAATTGGCGATTCTTACGGACCTATGTTGATATAATGAACGCGTTTTGAATAGCTGTCTTTGTTCACTTCAAGACATGGTCGTTTCGATCGGCTGCAATTCATTGGGTGAGTACGGTTTACCGACTCCCCAAGCAGTGGCTCATCATCCCGGCGTTAATCGTGAATACGCCGCCGAAACTGACTACAATCCGGGCGCAATGTCTGTCATTGTTAACGACCACGTCGAAAACTTCATCTCAGAGCAAAGACAGCTATTCGAAATTATCCTGCAGAGCGTTGAACTCTGCCAAGGGAAAATGTTTTTTTGGATGCTCCTCGAGGAACAGGCAAAACCTTTCTTACTTCAGGCATCCTTGCAGAGGTCAGAAGGCGAGGAGAAATAGCCCTCAACACTGCTCCCTGGTGGCAAAACTGCGCACACAATGTTTAAGATTCCCACAGACTTGGAGAGCAACGAGACGCCCGTTTGCGCAGTTTCACGAAACAGTGACAAGCCCGCTGTTCTACGAGACTGCTCTCTAATTGTATGGGATGAATGCACGATGGTGAACAGAAAGGCAGTGGAGGCTGTTGAACGAACCCTGCAAGACATCCGCAGGAACCACAACATCATGGGTGGGGTAACAGTTCTCTTTAGCGGCGATTTTTGGCAGACGCTGCCTGTGGTGACGCGAGGTACTAGGGCTGATGAGGTGAATGCTTCGTTAAAACTCTCTATTCATATACAAATTTCCTAACCCTATAATTGATGTCTTATGTTGTAGCTGTTTATTATCCCTCAATAAATAAAATAAAATATTCTCTGGCCGCAAGTTCACAGATTGTGCTTGACGGTCAACATGTGCACTCAAGGCTTGGCGGGAATTCACATGCTCAAGAATTCACTGATGTCCTTTTAAACATTGGAGTACGAACTTATCCAGAGGAGAGTGGCCAGGTGGACCTACCGGAAACGCTTTGTAGAGTGATCCCTACGTTAGAGGATCTAATTCGTTCTGTTCATGGGGACATCAGCCAAATCTCGCACCAGCAGAATTCTTGGTTGTGTGAGAGGGCCATTTTAACACCAAAAAATGACCAAGCCGCTGCCATTAACGATAGCATTCTCTCAGAAATTTAAGGGAATGAAGTGGTTTATACTTCTATAAACACCGTTATAGATCTAGATGACGCTACTCACTGCCCAGTAGAATTCCTTAACTCTCTCTCTGCAAGTGGACTTCCTGCCCATCTTATCAAACTTAAAGTCGGTGTCCCGTTTATGCTTTTGCGGAACTTAACATCGCCTAAGCTGTGTAACGGGACCCGACTCAAAGTCATATCCTTGCAGAGGCACATTAAAGAGGCAGAGATTCTCACTGGGTGTGCCGTTAGCGAGACGGTGTTTATTCCACGTATACCACTGATTACCCACAATTACCCTTTCCAATTTAAACCATTTATTTTGCCACACATACACAAAATATACAATTCAAGCGCATACAGTTTCCTGTGAGTCTGTGCTTAGCGATGACCATCAATAAGTCGCAGGGGCAGACACTGAAGGTGACCTCAGGACCAGCTGCTTCTCACATGGACAACTGTACGTCGCTTGCTCCCGCGTCACCAGCCCTGACACTCTGTACATTTTGGCTGCTGAAGGTAAAA
The DNA here is from genome assembly GCA_949699075.1 of Asteroscopus sphinx. NCBI lineage: Eukaryota > Metazoa > Arthropoda > Insecta > Lepidoptera > Noctuidae > Asteroscopus > Asteroscopus sphinx. Next base: position 24,486,381 of record OX453007.1, read on the forward strand.
CCTCGAATATAGTTTATAGAGAAGTTTTGTAAAAAGGCGTTTTATTGTATACTTCATATCATTCTGTATTATTTTTGTAAATTCTGCTCAAAATTTGTTTGTGTTTGTTCTAGGTTTACGTTTTAGTCTTTGACTTTGCGCCCAGCGCCTTAACAAAAAAATAACGGCAAAAAAATAATTATTGCTATCATTTGTCCATTATCTTTGAAATTTGACTCATTTGAAAGTTTACCTTATGATAACGTGAGCAATGCCACGGGTACAGCTAGTGTATTATAAGTACTTATGTATTTACAAAAAAAATTTAAATAAGTATTATATCCATTGTTTAGTACCCATAGTACAAGCTCTGCTTAGTTTGGGACTAGATGGTTCTGTGTATAAAAAAGGCCACGGGAAGAGTTTGTTGAAAATTCTAGGAAAAGTGCAAAAATATTATAATTGAAAACTAAATGCTCAAAAACAGATAAGCAGTATCTTTGTACTCAAGTGTTTTATATCGCTTTTCTAAAACGTTGTATGTAAAATATATAGCTCGTGGCTTCTCCTGCGTATGATTCGGTTTATCACAGAAATACATTATCGCTCATCCCTAGGGAACTGTGTATCTTCCCGGGATTAAAAATTGAAGCTTATATATTAATCCAGGTTATGGTCTATCTGTGTGCCAAATTTCATCCAAATCCGTTCAGCCGTTACAGAGTGAAAGACAAACAAACATTCACACTTTCGCATTTACATATTTATTTATTTAAACTTCATGCATCATGTGTACATAGGCGGACTTAATGCCTTAGGCATTCTCTTCCAGTCAACCTTAGGGTGATACAGAGCTGACAAGGCAGGTGCAATTTTGATTCACGACACAAAACAGGATGAGAAATAAATTACAACTAAAACAATAGATAAACATACTTAGATATAAATATATAACATACAATAAGTGATAAATAAATATAATTATGATAATAATTTCTTAGGTTTTCACGATCACTATATACACATTATAATAAAACAAGTTTAACCGGATTACATCGCGTATATTATTTAAATTGGTTTTTCTGACGTTTCGAAAGCTTTGCAGCGTTCGTGGTCGCAGGAAGACCGACCGCGTGGTCGGTAGAAGGAGGAAACCAATTTAAAAAATATACGCGATGTTATCCGGTTTAACTTGTTTTATTAAAATATGTAATAGTCATATATATAATATTAACGAGATGATTCTGCCAAAATTTTATTTAGAAAGAACTTTTGAACTTTCCCTTTAAAAGAGTCTCGACTGGTAGCCATCCTAAGCTCGAGAGGTAGCTCATTCCAAAGAAGAATAGATTGAATATGAAAGGATGAGTGAACAAAATTAGAGCTATGAGGAGGGCAATGTAGAAGACGATTATTTGAAGACCGTAGATTTCTAGTGTGTGTAGAGCATAAATATTAAAGGTAGGGAGTTGTTATATATTAGTAGGATAAAATAAATAAGCTATAAAATGTGCTTTTTCAATCAGAAATATCCTTACACCTAACTTTAAATGTGGAATTTCATCTACATATCTCTGTAATGTGGCAACACTAATATACCAACTGCAACGGAACCGCTCCACTAGTTCCGGCACCGTCTGACAGACAATAAATCACCGTCTCATGAAAACAATACCCTGTAACAAACACAACTATAATAACATTACGATTTGAAATATATTTTAATTTATTCTATTGAAGACGGAAAAGCAATTAAGCCAGAGAGTCGTAACAAATTAGTGCCAGTACCAGATCTAGTGCCAAAGTAAGGGTTGTCGCGAACCGGGAACAAGTACAAGACTAATGGTGGTCGTGACACTGATTACTTATAACAAAAGTGACGGAGCTGATATATATTGTGGAGTGACAAAGGAAGTAGGTCTGGGATTTAGGCCTTAATGGTACAAATTGTTAGTAGGTATACATCAATTTCATACGCATTGTACAGTCAGCATTGTAAGTCACTTAATATTTCGGAATTTTGACAGTAGTCAAATGTTGAATTACAAAAAATTAATCAAAACTTTATTCATGACACAATTTTAAAATTTGTGCGATAATCACTTAATTTTGATGCTGACTGTATGTACTAGTTTAAAAAAAAAAAAAAAAAAAAAATTTTACGCGTCGAATTGAGAACCTCCTCCTTTTTTTCGTCGGTTAAAAATAGTAGTGTAATTTTTTCAGGCGCTACAAAATCCACAGTTGTTTAGGAAAACAATGCAGTATTAATTATACCTTTATTTATACCAAAACTGAAAGTGGTCTGGTAGAGAATGCCTCATGGCGTTAAGTCCGCCTTGTACGATATTTGAGCAAAAAGTATAAATAAATAAAACTTAAACACAACCTCCGCTATGATACATGTATAATCGTATTATAACTCTGTAAACATATTAGGAGCGGTCATTGCGGCGACGCGATGCTTTGGGGAGGCCTATGTTCAGCAGTGGACGTTTTCCGGCTGAAATGATGATGATGATGATGAAAATCTATTAAACTTGTGCCCTCCACATAAACCGCTACATTGAACGATCGCGCGATCATGAGAGAAATATTTCTGTTGACAAAATACCATAAAGGTATTATACGCAAAATACTGTCGTCAAGGCAACCACAATATTCATGGGGGTATACATCAACAAGGCTATTTGGATTCACCCAATGTCATTATGTTTGCACGACTTCCGGGGTCCCATAAATAAGCAGACTGCATCAAAGTTACTTGCTATGGGTTAAGTCCACTATTTATTATGATAAATTATGTTGGTACCAAAGACATTTCTATACTGACGGTTGGTAGACACTTCCTTAACTGCGAAAATTGACTACAAATATTCTTACGCGTGGTAGAATTTATAGTGTTTTCATTCACGCCCTAACAGTTGAAGAATTTTATTAGCAAACGTTGAAAGTCTCCTGCAAAAGTACACATTTTTTATTTAGACAAATTAAATACTTTTGACTACATAAAATTCAGCAACAGCTAGTCCTATTCCCGGGACGTGCCAAAGGCATATTAGCACTAGAGGGGCACCGGTGCGGTCCAATATAGTTCCCGGAGCTCCACTATTTTGTGCAGAGGATGGCCACCGTGTGGTTTTAGTCGGTAAGATCCAACATGCCATTCCCAGACGGAGGGTATCCATGAGGATTTCCTCCCGAGAACAGAAAAAGGCCTAAACAACATTTAAAAAATATTTCTTTCAACTTTATTATCACATTTTTATCAGCCCGGAGTCTGGATTTGTGCCCGGTCAATGGCAATAGGCTCGCCCCCTATTCATGGGACTATAACATAACTGGCGAAATGTGGGTGTACTATTACACCTCTGTCTACCCTTTCGGGGAAATACAGGCGTGATGTTATGTTATGTTATGTTGTTCTTTTAAAAAACGTGGTTTACAAAAATATTTTTCATCAAATTATTATTCCACAGAACGCACAGATATTTTATACATATAACTATTCCGATAGGTGACAATGATTCCTTGATTATCTACACTAAGCAAACTAAGACCTTACAATATAGCACGTAAAACGTTCCAACAGGATAAGATCGACCAAACCACTATCAAACTGTATAAAAAAGGTCTTCTGCGGTGAATGACAACCATTGCCATGACTGTCGAACCGTTGCTAATTGCTGGCAGTTGGGCGCGATCCAACTGGACTGCGAATGGTCATCTCGCCCGCTTCTACCAGGAAACGAACTAAAATTACGTACCACTCAAACTGTTAAGGCACTTGTACATGGTGCAAGTAGCATGTAAAAAGATGCGGACCACATGCGCGGACTATCATCACACACCTTGACACATAACAAAGGCATATTTGTTTACCATATTTGTTTCATCCTTCTTATAATCAACTTCTGGGTTCGATTCCCGGGTCGGGCAAAGTGTTATTGGGTTTTTTCATTAGGTTTGTCAGTAGCAGCCCGGAGTCTGGATTTGTGCCCGGTCAATGGCAATAGGCTCGCCCCCTATTACATGGGACTATAACATAACTGGCGAAATGTGGATGTACTATTACACCTCTGCCTACCCCTAAGGGGAAATACAGGCGTGATGTTGTTATGTTATAATCAACTTTTGATGCATCCAATGTAAAGTTAAATTCGGAAATGATGGTACCTATAACACAAGTTTAATATTTTATTGGGTACCAGAGTTCAAACAAACACTACAAATCTATGGGCATGTTGTTTTTAAAAGATAAGATTATAATTTTTTCGCAAAAAATATCGGTACTGACAGATGGATAAAAAAAAGTTACTTGTTATTTATATGTCTGTAAGTACAACTTTTAGTTCAATAAAACGATTTATTATTATTATTTATTACTATACGATACGCGCGGGCTAATCGCGTGGCACGTTGGTATTTTTACCCGACTGCGCCAGAAGGAGGGTTATGTTTTTCGAGTGTATGTATGTATGTATGTATGTATGTATGTATGTATGTATGTATGTATGTATGTATGTATGTATGTATGTATGTATATTTCTTTGGCACGCGCTGTAGCCTAAACGGCTTGATGGATTTTAGCTTGAGATATGTCGTTAGATTCGTCTTAATTGTGAGAGTGACACTGGGTATATCAAAATTATAAAAAATAAAATGGCCGCTTTTTGGCGCCATTTTAAGTCTTCAAAAATTTTTTTTTTCCCTCTAAACCTATCGAGTGGGGTATCAAAATAAAGGGCTTTATAAATCCTTAACAAAAATATATACAACTTATATGTTTAAATGTAATTTGGAATGAGAAATGCTAAAAAACAACAAAATATTCATCGTTAAAATGAATTACATTAATTGCGCGATAAAACATGACAACTAAAAAATTTAAAATAAAAAAGTTAATTAACAAAACCAAAAAACCCGACTGCGTATAAATATAACTGAAAAGATGTAAACAAGACTTGTGTAAGTACATGTAGGTATATGTGAAAGTATCAAATCAACACGCAGGCGGAGGCTACGTATGTTTTTGGTCATGAATTACATAAAGTAGTTCATAGGTAGCCTCCGCCTGCGTGTTGATTTGATACTTTCACATATACCTACATGTACTTACACAAGTCTTGTTTACATCTTTTCAGTTATATTTATACGCAGTCGGGTTTTTTGGTTTTGTTAATTAACTTTTTTATTTATAACGTAGTTGGTAGTTTGTAAAACACTGGACCCGCGCACTTGCTTACAAAGTCGTTTACAAACGCCTAAACATGCGCGTGTTACATGCACCGTGTACAAACACCTTTACTCAGAATCCAGAGTTTACGTTTCTACTACGTTAATGCGTGCAATGCCCCGTTTTCAAACTAATTCCGTACTTAGAGCTATATTTGTGAAAGGTAAATATCGTTACCTTTATAATTTATTGTTGGACTCTTGACAGTAGGAATTTGAATAGGTGAAGGATTAAATTTTCCCTGTCATAATGTACTAGCTGTATAAATTTATAATATGTGTAATTTGTACTGCCTCGTTAGTCTAGTGGTCGCAAGCATGACTGCTAAGCGTGGGGTCCTGGGTTCGATTCCCGGGTCGGACAAAGTGATATATAGGTTGTTTTCTTTCTGATATTGAATTCTCAATAGCAGCCTGAAGTCTAGATTTGTGCCCAGTTAATGGCAATAGACTCACCCCCTATTACATGGGACTTATAACTGGCAAAATGTGTGTGTCCTATACACCTCTGCCTACACCTTAGGGGAATACAGGCGTGATATATGTATATATGTACGTAATTTTTACTAGCCAATTTTTTCTAGGTTTTAAGTTTCATACGTGTGATAAAAGCTTGTTTATTTTGCCTTACTCTTCGTCAGAAGTTAAAATTAAAACTCAAACAAGTTCAGCTAAGTTATTAAACTTAATTCGTGTTTCATGAAATCCCAAGCTTATTCATTCAATCATTCAATTCACGCCTGACTCTTTCAATTTCCCTGATGCTTCCGAAAATACGGAAACTTTTTATTACGTTACCGAATACCTTAGTCTGTGATTCCAAGAAAAAGGGTTCCAATTACATAATAACTTGCGAAACAGAACTGTCACACAACTAATTCCAAAACGGACGACACTGTAATGGATTGCTCATTGAATAATTACAGAACACTACACTCGCTACCCTTCGCCTACACATATACTGACCAAAATAAACGTATTACTTTCCATAGCTGCGTTGTTGACTACTTTGGCAAACCTCTTCTGTACAAATGGAGCGATGAACGTAATTCTTTTGACGGAGGATCGAGGTAACAAGAGACGAGACCATCGTGACAGGCCGTGGGAATCCTCGGAACTGTCTCCAGAGTATTTTAACTTCAAAATTTCGATTAGGACGCTCGTTTTCGCGTTTCCCGACCATTTACCTTTTGTAAATGAACGAACTAACTAAAATTACCGTAGTATAATTTAACGGCCTTGCCAAACCTTCCAGTGAAATAAAAATTGAATATTCCGTCGAGAAAATAAAGTATACCTTTAAGGGGAATGTAGCAACCAAGTGGCCCCCATCAGTAAAAAAATATTACTCTCTGAATACATCATTTAACTAAAATTCGTTTTTAACAATTGAATTACAGGTATATACTATATTTTATGTCTGTCGAAGGACCGATGGCCGTTGGAGCAGACGAGTCCTTGAGTGGAGACCGCGTATCGGCAAACGCAGCGTAGGGCGCCCCCCTGCCAGGTGGACCGACGACCTAAAGAACATGACTGGGGGGGACTGGATGCGGAAGGCAGAGGACCGAGCGTTGTGGCGCAACTTGGGAGAGGCCTATGTCCAGCAGTGGACTGCGATAGGCTGAGTTGATTGATTGACTATATTTTAATCAGAAAATATTAACTCTGTAAAATATAATTCGCTGTTGTTCAGGTTGAGTCATAGTTGTTCTAAAGTTTTCTAGAATCTTGTAACCAGAGAGCTTGTCAAGTCAGTAAAAATGTCATGAGATTTTTCACATTGTTTTTTTGTAAAATATTATTTTCCATCTAGCTGTGCCCGCAACTTTGTCCGCGTGGAAGTAGATCACGACACGAAGCACCAAGATCAGATCCACTCTTAAACACTGTAGTTGTAGATAGAAAAAGTGCCAAAAGTGGCCGTTTTTCGCACTTTTTCTATCTACAACTAAACTATATTTTACAGAGTTAATCGTTTCTAATTAAACTACAGTACCTGTACTTCAATTAGTTAAAAACGAATTTTCGTAAAATAATAGATCAGCGACTTATGACTGTATGACTTTTCGAATTCATGTGCGGATTTATATTCGACTAGCTGTACCCGTGGCATTGCTCACGTTATCATAAGGTAAACTTTCAAATGAGTCAAATTTCAAAGATAATGGACAAATGATAGCAATAATTATTTTTTTGCCGTTATTTTTTTGTTAAGGCGCTGGGCGCAAAGTCAAAGACTAAAACGTAAACCTAGAACAAACACAAACAAATTTTGAGCAGAATTTACAAAAATAATACAGAATGATATGAAGTATACAATAAAACGCCTTTTTACAAAACTTCTCTATAAACTATATTCGAGGTTTTACCTTCAGCAGCCAAAATGTACAGAGTGTCAGGGCTGGTGACGCGGGAGCAAGCGACGTACAGTTGTCCATGTGAGAAGCAGCTGGTCCTGAGGTCACCTTCAGTGTCTGCCCCTGCGACTTATTGATGGTCATCGCTAAGCACAGACTCACAGGAAACTGTATGCGCTTGAATTGTATATTTTGTGTATGTGTGGCAAAATAAATGGTTTAAATTGGAAAGGGTAATTGTGGGTAATCAGTGGTATACGTGGAATAAACACCGTCTCGCTAACGGCACACCCAGTGAGAATCTCTGCCTCTTTAATGTGCCTCTGCAAGGATATGACTTTGAGTCGGGTCCCGTTACACAGCTTAGGCGATGTTAAGTTCCGCAAAAGCATAAACGGGACACCGACTTTAAGTTTGATAAGATGGGCAGGAAGTCCACTTGCAGAGAGAGAGTTAAGGAATTCTACTGGGCAGTGAGTAGCGTCATCTAGATCTATAACGGTGTTTATAGAAGTATAAACCACTTCATTCCCTTAAATTTCTGAGAGAATGCTATCGTTAATGGCAGCGGCTTGGTCATTTTTTGGTGTTAAAATGGCCCTCTCACACAACCAAGAATTCTGCTGGTGCGAGATTTGGCTGATGTCCCCATGAACAGAACGAATTAGATCCTCTAACGTAGGGATCACTCTACAAAGCGTTTCCGGTAGGTCCACCTGGCCACTCTCCTCTGGATAAGTTCGTACTCCAATGTTTAAAAGGACATCAGTGAATTCTTGAGCATGTGAATTCCCGCCAAGCCTTGAGTGCACATGTTGACCGTCAAGCACAATCTGTGAACTTGCGGCCAGAGAATATTTTATTTTATTTATTGAGGGATAATAAACAGCTACAACATAAGACATCAATTATAGGGTTAGGAAATTTGTATATGAATAGAGAGTTTTAACGAAGCATTCACCTCATCAGCCCTAGTACCTCGCGTCACCACAGGCAGCGTCTGCCAAAAATCGCCGCTAAAGAGAACTGTTACCCCACCCATGATGTTGTGGTTCCTGCGGATGTCTTGCAGGGTTCGTTCAACAGCCTCCACTGCCTTTCTGTTCACCATCGTGCATTCATCCCATACAATTAGAGAGCAGTCTCGTAGAACAGCGGGCTTGTCACTGTTTCGTGAAACTGCGCAAACGGGCGTCTCGTTGCTCTCCAAGTCTGTGGGAATCTTAAACATTGTGTGCGCAGTTTTGCCACCAGGGAGCAGTGTTGAGGGCTATTTCTCCTCGCCTTCTGACCTCTGCAAGGATGCCTGAAGTAAGAAAGGTTTTGCCTGTTCCTCGAGGAGCATCCAAAAAAACATTTTCCCTTGGCAGAGTTCAACGCTCTGCAGGATAATTTCGAATAGCTGTCTTTGCTCTGAGATGAAGTTTTCGACGTGGTCGTTAACAATGACAGACATTGCGCCCGGATTGTAGTCAGTTTCGGCGGCGTATTCACGATTAACGCCGGGATGATGAGCCACTGCTTGGGGAGTCGGTAAACCGTACTCACCCAATGAATTGCAGCCGATCGAAACGACCATGTCTTGAAGTGAACAAAGACAGCTATTCAAAACGCGTTCATTATATCAACATAGGTCCGTAAGAATCGCCAATTGGTATGGTGTAAAATATCGCAATTCGTAGGTACTAAGAAGCAAACACAAAGACAAAAAAGGTAACCCCGGTTCTCTACTAATAACATCAAATTTTGTGAACGAAACCATAGCGCGATCTAATTCAACGTTAACGCCATCTGGCCTAACCAGAAGAAGTATTTTAAATTAAATTAATTATTTTACAAAACTAAGTAAGCGGGAGACGTAGTCGTAAATTGGTAATATTTTGCATAGGTTAAGGATAACAATACAAATAAATTTTCACGCTTTTTTTTTGCTTAGGGGGCTCAGCAGTTAGTAAAATAAGTGGTTCAATGGCACTTTTTGCACCGAATTCAATATTTTTTTCACTGTTAAATAGGTAAAGCACTTTTTAGCAGACAATACTTTACCAAACTACTGTTAGATAACTACTGTTTGTGGTAGAAAGTAAAATAAATAAAAATAAATACGGAAGCAGAAAATAATCAACACAATGCACTATTGCTCACCCCTCATACCAAATAGCGTGATCATTAATTGTTTTATAACTTAATAATCCGCTATTTAGCGGACATTGTTGCTAAATAACTTAATTTGTTGAAGAATGTTGAAGTTGTTTTTTTTTTTAAATAAAAAAATGCAAAAAAAAAAAAACTAAGATTGAGGCTGAGATTCGATCTTAGAACAACACAAACGTGATCCACACGCCAAGCCACCAGGATGAGTAATTATTTACGGGAAACTACCAAATAAGCATTTTCATTGTTAAAATATCTGTCGTTTAGCTCCCTTTATATATAGCGTGATGGTTATTTCTTTAAATATTAATTTTGGCGTTCTGATAACGAATTATTTTAGTCTTTTTTAGTCTATAAATTATAACATTTCAATATATTAGCTGTAAATCATAAGATGCAGATAATTTGTGACTCTACTCACCTCCCATGTACAAAAGCGTGATGATTTGTAGCCTATAACCTGACCCGGTCTGTAACCGACTTTTTTGCCAAATTTCAACTAATTCTGTTCAGTAGTCTTGGCGTCATGCTCAAACATACAAACAGATAAACAGACAAACAGACAAACAGACAAACAGACAGAAATTCTAAAAATTGTAGTTTTGGCATCAGTATCGTTCCTAGAATGCGCAGCAGTGATTTTTTTCAAAAAATATTCAATGTACAGTTTTTTCATCTCTACGATTTTATTATATGTATAGATTATCACTTGCTTTAACGGTGATGGAAAACATCGTGAGGAAACCTGCACACCTGAGAGTGCTCCATACAGTTCTCAATGTTATGTGTAGTCCGCCAACCCGCACTAGGCCAGCGTGATGGACTAAGGCCTTAGCCTTCTCGTACTGAGAAGAGGCCCGTGCCCAGCAGTGGAACGTAATGGGCTGATTATGTTATGTAATGTATCAGCGAGTAATAATTTTTTTACTGATGGAGGCGCCACTTGGCGGCTACATTCCCCTTAATGCAAAATTATTCAAAGCGAGAGCTTGTTAAACAAAATAAAGCTCCCTGAGCAGCAGATTTACTCCAACCGGAGGGTAGTTCTGTGTTTACGCTCAAGAGTTATTTTTGTCGAAAATTTGCATTTTCGACTTTCCTATACTCGCTGGGGGGTTCTTTGATGTTGTATATTGTTCCCATTTCGGTGATCAACAGGCTACGCGGTAGCTTAAACCTTAGAAAGCTGATATACGAAAACAATGTTGATTCTACCACGTCATTCCGACAGACAACATCTCGATGAACGCTAGACCCACAGTTCATTTTTTATATTACGCTAATATTCTTTTGTTATTTTGGTTGACGTTGGGCAATCACGAATTGTATGTCTTTATTAAATCAATATCTGAAAACCTCTTAACCTCATTGTACTCATCATTATGATCAACTTTTACTATGGGACCAACCACAGAAATAGATAGAATGGTTGTAATCACAATTTTACTTGCGATTCATGCGTGGTAACTTTCCGAACAAACTACGCCTTACATTTTGACGTCATTATTTTTCAAATAGGTATTCATTTTAATCAAATGTACTTGACAGCTTTTGTTTCTGCAGTTAGAAACAGCACAATACGGCATTTTTGCGTGTTTTTTTTACAGTATTTATAGAAACAAGTCATAAGGCGTGCTGAGAAAGGCTTTGAAATATCCTGTACTGTGCATGGTGCTGCCACGCGCGCCCTGCCCACATGGCCATTCTATCTATTCCTGTGGGACCAACCCTGAAATCACCAAAAAAATCTGTTGCTCTATACATTTACGTGCGCATAATGTAGGCAATTACTAATGATTTCTTTCGCTATTTTTGGTTTGGCCTTACAGTAAAAGTTGTTCATACTGATGAGTACAATGACACTTTAAGAGGATTTCGTTATAAAGTTGACCCGCTGAACTAAATAGTATTGATTTCACGACCGCTTAGATCGTTTTTGGTTTTTTTTTGGACCGAAAATGAAAATTGCCGAATACTATTATTTTGGCCGAAAACGAAATTCGGTCGAACTCTAGCCATTGTACAGTCAACCGCATATAAATGTAGTAGAAGTGTACACTTCTTAGTCTGTGATCATAACTAAACAATTATAAGCGGAATTGGCTTACGGGCTATCTATCCACACTTACTAGAGATAGAAATTTGACATAAAATGTATGGAGCTTATGTCAAATTTGTATCTCTAGTAGGGCTAATCGTGGATAGATCGGTTATTAATTTTGTCTGTTAGTATGTAAACATACAAGTGGCTCACCCTCGTTTTTATACCATCGATATGAACTTGACTGTACATTTCAGATTATGAAAAATTTATATAAATAAAATAAATAAACATTGACTAATTCGCTATGAATTACCTAAAACATATTTATTGTGAAAAATCCTAGTTAATTCAACGCACCGTGTATAATGCGGTAACCATATTGGTTCATTATTCAGGAATCGCAATCACTCGTTGATTGGCTTTCGGTGACAATTGGTTCAGCTACGCTTTACATACCCATACGTGTGACCAGCTTCCATCGTGAAATGAATACGATTTTGAATAAAATCAACAATAAAATTCACTGTCATATCTGCACTACAATCATCATCCTCCTGCCGTTACCCCAATTTATTTGGGGTCAGCCGTCATCTCCGTGTTCACTCTTCTTTCTATTCATATCATCTTTCACACAATCCATCCATATTTTCTTCGATCTCCCTCTTTTCTTATAGCCATCAACATTCATACTTAAAACTTTCCTTGTAACATGCTCCTCATTCCTCCTCATCACATGTCCATACCATGACAGTCTATTGCTACTTAACATTTCTGTCACTGGCGCTACTTTCAGACTCCTTCTTACATATTCATTCCTTATCCTATCCATTCTCGTTACACCACACATTCCTCTTAACATTCTCATCTCAGCTGCATGCACTTACCTTTCATTAATTCCTTTCGTAGCCCAACATTCCGATCCATACAGGTCAGCAGGTCTTATCATGGTCTTTTAGATTTTCCCCTTCAGTTTAAGAGGAATTCGGGAGTCACATGTAGTTCCCGTGACCTGCCGCCATTTCAACCATCCTGTGTTAATTCGGTGCTTGACTGTCCGGTCTATTTCGCCATCGCTTTGCACAAGTGAACCGAGGTACCGAAAGTCGGAGCAGACTGGCAAGGGCACGCCATCTAGCGCAATAGCAACAAAACCGTAAAGACCGCCGAAATCGCAGAACATGTATTCCGTTTTAGTCCTGCTGATTTTCAAGCCAACGTTCTCCAGATTTTGTTGCCATTTCGCCAATCTACTCTGGACCTCAAGTCCATCTTCACCAACAAGGACAATGTCGTCAGCAAACAGAATGCACCAGGGTGCCTCTTCCTGGATTTCTGATGTCAAAGCATCCATTATTAGCACGAAGAGGTAAGGACTTAGAGCCGACCGATATCTGGACTACAATACGGTGCGAAATTCTCACCATATAAAAATTTCGCTAATTGGGTGGCGTAATGGCATTATTTTATTTTAACAATTGCTGATAATTTGTACGACAACTTAATAATTGGCTTTAAATGCATGCATTTTTTTGCATGTAATTACATTATATATGCATGCCTTTTTACCCGACTGCGCCAGAAGGAGGGTTATGTTTTTCGAGTGTATGTATGTATGTATGTATGTATGTATGTATATTTCTTTGGCACGCTCTGTGGCCTAAACGGCTTGATGGATTTTAGCTTGAGAGGTGTCGTTAGATTCGTCTTAATTGTGAGAGTGACACTGGGTATATCAAAATTATATAAATCAAAATGGCCGCTTTTTGGAGCCATATTACGTCATCAAAAACATTTTTTTTTCACCAAAACCTATCGAGTGGGGTATCAAAATAAAGGGTTTTATAAATGCTTTACAAAAATATATACAACTTATATGTTTAAATGTAATTTGGAATGAGAAATGCTAAAAAACATTCAACGTTGAAAATGAATTGGGTACCTATACATACATCTATATTTACCTGTATATTTAAGTGTGACTTTAAAAAAATTAAATTAATAGCGCGATAAAACATGACAGAACAAAAATTTTTGAAATTTTGACGTCTGTGGGCTAGTGGTTCGAGGGTCGGACTGCTGATCACGAGGTCGTGGGTTCGATTCCCACAGGACACAAATATTTGTGTGATGAGCATAAGTGTTTGTGTTGGTCTGGGTATTTCTTATGTATTATAAGTATGTATTTACAAAAAAAAAAAGTATATAATTATTATATCCATTGTCTAGTACCCATAGCACAAGCTCAGTTAAGCTTAGTTTGGGACTAGATGGTGCTGTGTAAAAATGTCCCAAAGATATTTATTTATTTATTTATTTATTTATTTAAATAAAAAAGTTAATTAACAAAACCAAAAAACCCGACTGCGTGTAAATATAACTGAAAAGATGTAAACAAGACTTGTGTAGGTATATCTGAAATTATCAAATCAACACGCAGGCGGAGGCTACCTATGAACTACTTATGTAATTCATGACCAAAACATACGTAGCCTCCGACTGCGTGTTGATTTGATAATTTCAGATATACCTACACAAGTCTTGTTTACATCTTTTCAGTTATATTTACACGCAGTCGGGTTTTTTGGTTTTGTTAATTAACTTTTTTTTTAAAGGAGGATTATTTAATAACGTTTCGACTTATTGAAGCTTCCACTTTATACCTAACTAGCGGCCCATCCCGGCTTCGCACGGGTAGACATGTTTTTTTAAAATAAATATAACCTATGTTACTCAGGGTGAATGTAGCTTTCTAATGGTGATATTTTTTTTTAAATTGGCACATTAGTTTTTGACTTTATTCATTATAAACATACACACAAAAATACAAATCTTTCCTCTTTATAATATTAGTGTAGAAGTGTAGATAATGTAGATAGCTTCGATATTTTGATGTATCGACCTATTGATCTGTCGACCTAATGGTTCATCGACCATTTGTTCTTACGACGTTATAATACATCGACCTTTTGTTATTTCGACCTAATGTACTATCGATCGACCATTGGAGTATTCGGTTCCTCCTTGTGGACCTATTGGCGTTCCACCATTTAGCTTTCGGACACTTTCGGTATTATGTACGAAACCCTGATTCTATTGACACAGAAATTACAAATTTTAAGATCTTTTAAAATTACTGTTGCAGGAAATATACGTTCCATTCTATTCGTTGTGAAATAAATAAAGCCTTTTTTAACTCACTTTTCAAAAACATCCTTATTAAATACTAAAATGGTATAAGAAGTAAGTAGGTACCTATCGGTACCTACTTACTTTCACTTTATTCATCCAAAAATTATTACTACTGAATATCACAATTTTATTACTTACCTACGATTTATTGATATTAACTTTTCTTTTTTTCAGGTATGAACTGCACTGGACCATAAACTTAGCTCCGAGACAGACGAGATAAATGTATGTAATGTAGAAAAAATATGCATAAATATGTATGCGTTAAGCGCAGGACCGGTCGTTGTGGCAATGCTTGGGGGAGGCATATGTCCAACAGTGGACGTCTTTCGGCTAAAATGATGATGATGATGATGATGATGATGATGATGAATGTAGACTGTTGGGTGCAACCAATCATTAAATAAATAATAAATAAATATCTTTGGGACATTTTTTACACAACACCATCTAGTCCCAATCTAAGCAGAGCTTGTGCTATGGGTACTAGACAATGGATATAATACTAATATACTTTTTTTTTTTTGCAAATACATAATTGTAATGCATAAGCAACACCCAGACCAACACAAACACTTATGTTCATCACACAAATATTTGTGTCCTGTCCCGTTAAAGGGTTTGTCAATGCAGATTTGTCAGAATATCAGATTGTCAATTGTGATTGAATGCTCAACGGGTATAAGTTTAGCATAATAAAAATGCAAGTTGTCTGACCCATTCCACGTCTAATTGAACATTTAATACACTAATTAAATATTTAACCTAAATGCATCATCTATGCTCCGCCATGTGTCACTGGCTGCAATTTCACATGTAGGTCGCGATCAAAGTGCAGATACGCGATCCTTATTTCTACAAATACCTATAATTTAAAACTCATGTACGTGCACCGTACATAGATCTTTTGTAACGGAAGTAGCGCACACTAAATCCATTTACTACGAGATGCAGGAAAAAACGTATAGTCGGCGGAACCCTTTGAACTTTGTGCGCAGTTAATGGACCATTAGGATGAGCGCCACAGACACCATGACTTGACGGTCCCCCATACATCAATAGACTTAAAATATCCTTCTACTGACTGTGATGGAAATAGAACAGCTAACATGCACGCTTTTTTTGAACACGCTTCTTATCTTTGGCTTTGAATGACCGACCTTTTAAGTAGTTTGAAGTATGTTTTCTTTAAGAAATAGAAATCTAGACCAAACAACAGGATAAAAAAGTACATTGAATAAAAATTATTACTTTCTTTGTTTAGCTTATTCCCAAAACATACTTCTTTACGGAACTACAAGTCAAGCTTATTAATTAATAACATGGGGTGCATTAAAAGAGCCCCGGTACCAACCTGCTGACTGGCTAATCTTTTCCCCACGGCATGAGCTGTTATCATTATGTAGCTCATGTCGACACGATATAAGAATTAATAACCACTGTATTTATTTCCCAATAATCACTATTTTAATAAGTTTTTTAGTAAGTCTAATAAACGAATTACTGTGTTGGATGAGTACATTTTAACGCTAGTAATAATAGACTATCCCATTATTACTAGCAATTTTGATGAAATTATACTCAAATAACAATACACTACATAAGTTTTATGACATTATCGAGCCTCAATACATGCATATTACGCACGTATCAACAATTTAATCCTCTCATGCTATACGCTTGTCGATCCCCAATATTAAACAAATTAACTCCTCTATATTATATATGCAAATTGATTGCCATGTATAATAACAAATCTCTGCTGAAACAAAATCCTCTCTCACGGGTCAAGCCACTAATGAGGACTAGTCTACACGGCACTATGGAACCGATACACAAATGTGCGTAATTAATTTCGGCGTCTACGTCTATTTGTGTGGCCGCTGCTTTATACACTTTTAACTTCAAAATGCCTTTTGACGTTATTGATTGAATAAAAACCTTAAAACAATAGCATTTAAAATTTTGTGTGGTTCCTGAATTATAAATCTGCCTTTCGTGTTTGTACCGCTACGAATGCCTTCGCATGCGCTTTGCGGTCCCCGATATTGAAAAAATTAACTCCTCTTCGCAATATCTATTATGCAAAGTTATTGCCAGATAGGTACAGTTAATAAATCTGTGCTGAAACAAAATCCCCCCTCACGGGCCAAGCCACTAATTAGGCTAGTCTACACGGCACTGGGGAACCGATACACAAATGTGCGTAATTAATTTCAGCGTCGACGTCAATTTGTGTGCCCGTTTCTTTACAGTGTTGAGTTTCGAATGCCTGTTGATGTTATTGATTAAATGAAAATCTTGAAACAGTAGCATTTAAAATCTTGTGTAGTTCTTAAATTACAAGTCGGCCTTTGTACTGCTATGACTGCTTTTGCGTACACTTTTTGATCCTCGATTTTGTACAAATTAACTCTTTATTAAACACGGTACCTATATATTACGCATATTGATTTCTAGAGTCGGTATGTAACAAATCTGTGTCAAATCTGTACTAAAACGAATTCTACTCTCACTGGCCAGATCACTAATGAGGCTAGTCTACACGGCACTGGGAAACTAATACACAAAATGTGCGTAATTCATTTCAGTGTCGACGTCAATTTATAGTACCGCTACTTTAGGATTTTAATGAAAATCGATATATATCGATATATCGATATCGATATTGTTGTGCAATAAAGAGGATTTGTATTGTATAGTGTCTGTAATTATATGTAAAGCTTCGAACAACAACATTGTATACCTTGTTTCTTTAGAATTTTTGTATTTGGTACACATTCTTGGCATTTCTTTTTAATTAATGCAAATCCTTATTAATAATTAAGTAGTAGTAGAGCTCCTTTGTGAAAGAGCTCGTCCGGGGAAGTACTACCACCGTGCCTACTTCTCCGCCAAATAGTGATGCTTGCATTGCTGTGTTTCGGTCTGAGGGGTACGGGTGCCGGTGAAATTACAATCACATGAGACTTTCCATCTTCATGTCTCAGTTTGGCGAACCGACTTGCGGTACCATTTAGGCAACAGCCAAGGTGGTATTGAAGTTGTCATGGGCAAAGGTAACCGCTTAACATCAGGTGGGCCTTTAGCTCGTTTAGGCATCCAAAACTATAAAAAAAAAAAAAAAAAAAAAAAAAATATTTAAAGATAACAAATTCAAATTTAAAACTTTATTGCCGAACAAATTACATTTAGATTCATTGCAAGAGGTTGAATTATGTTAGTTCATTACTGTCGAGGCCTGAAATAAAGCAATTGACGGCCGAGTAATATTGGAAGGACGAGGCGAAACAGAGTACTTGCAAAGTGTTTTTAAAAGGACGAGGCGCCGGCCCTTTCCTTTTTAAATAAACGAGGCCGTTAATTGCTATTTCGGCGGAGATTTGTATAGTACTAGTAGTTTCTATCATTTGCGAGGAAACAATACACAAATTAATTCAGCAGTATCTTATTTTCATTCGCGCCAATTCGCCCGCGCATGGTTCTTATTCTATTTTCAAAAGCCTTTAAAATAATAAATAACGTGTAGCTACAAAATATCCAATTTATGTAAGTGTTTACTTAAAAACCCTCGCCAGCATAATTTAAAAAAACTGACCAACAATTTCTATTATAATGTTGTGTTGGAAATTGCTGGCGTGCTATTATTTCGTTACGTACGGAAAAGAGCCGATTGAAGTAATTTTTTTTTAAATAATGAAGCAATTTCCTAGCAAGTGGGAGAAAAATTATATTACCTACATTACATAAATTAAATTATAATATTAAGAATTAATACAATATTATTAGTATTTTATGTCAAAAATTAAGTCAAAAATAAAAAAATTGGCTAATTACGTGTGCGGAACTAGTAATTATATTTTCTCAGTATTTATTAAAAGATCAACATTAAAGAGACCCATCAAGATCGTTTAATAAACATGAAAAATCTAAAAACACGGACTTTACACAGTTCGACCCATCACATATATAATAGAGTAAAAGTCTGCAGATACTTTTTGGTGTAAAGATCATGAATCAAAAAAAATCGAACGCTGTATTTTCGTATTGTTCTATACAGCAGCGACAAAAGAGACAGACTTAATAAAATCGTGAGCTTGTTGGTTTTTCTGAAATAAAAACAATTCTGGGTAACAATAAAATACAGTAAATGCTGCTGTATCCTGTGCGAGTTGCAAGAGTCGAATAAAGCAACCATTTTATTGTAGCGCCTTGAACACTGCATCCTGCACTCGCTGAGCCCGAGCATTGCTTCTTTAAGCCAGAATTTATCAGGCAGATTGCCAAAGGAGAGTTTTATTAAAGAAACCTGCGCTTGTTAGAAAGCATAGCATTTATTCAACTGCCTTAAAGCGAGTTTAAATCTTTACGCCAAGCTACATATTTAGGCTTTAAAACAATTTTCTTCTCAGCTAAAATATTGGTAATTGCAGAACAATTTATGGCATCATCATCATCATTTCAGCCGAAAGACGTCCACTGCTGGACATAGGCCTCCCCCAAGAATCGCCACAACGACCGGTCCTGCACTTTCCGAATCCAGCGGATTCCCGCGACCTTCACTAGGTCGTCGGTCCACCTTGTGTGGCATTTATGGCATACCTAACAATAATGTTACTAAACAATTGGTCATATTCTGTGTTAAAAGACTGCGGCTCTAGTGTATATGCACCATACATGAGAGTAATAAATATCACTTCTTTGTACCTATTCCAAAAAATGCAATGTACACTCAAGAACACCAAACATTATGCCCACAGAAAAAATAATAAAAACTCGTATTAAGATTGAATTAAATAAACACTGTATAATAATAATAATAAATAATCAGTTTATTCTATCTTCACAATAGTTTTTATAGTACTAGGTTTAGCAAATGTGCCAACATTATAGGAACCAACTATATGAGTATGTATGTATGAGTTATAGGCCCAATTTGAATTCTAAATTGTGACCCAATCACGTCGTGGTTTTTTGTGTATTGTAATGTACTATTTCAGTTGTAAATGTGTGAGTTTGGCGACACTGGTTCTCGTACTAAGTAATCTTAATACCCATTCCCTATTATTTTTTATTCCGTGATTACGCTAGTACTCCAGGAACACTGTCCTATTCAACTGAAATGAACTGTTGTCGTTAGTGTAAAAAAGCCAAGCCACAAGAAAAACATTACGAATACAACAACACATAAAACACTTGTTTGACACATGATTTATATTATTATTGCTACTCAGAGAAACACTACGTTCAATGTCAAAGAAAAGGCCCCACGAGGTTCTTTTAAACATATGAACGTGCTTCGAAATGAAAACAGACGACGAGAAAGCATTCACAGTTACATTATGAAAGTTTAACAAAAAGTTACGTCTTGCAAGCCGGGCTTTACCTTGTTCTGTCGTTTGCTTAATCGTTGTCTGTGTTTGTACTTGTCTTTGTACTGTCTGTCAAAGATGAGGATTTCATAAAGTAGTTTTAATGCTACCTTCCGTGTTGTTTGAAGTGCAACAACGTTAGCTTTTATTTGAGTTGAAACGTACGGTAATATCAATAACTTGAATAAACTACTTAATGTTGAGACTCGCAGTATCAATAAAATGAAGTATAAGCACAAAGCACAATATTGGAAAAATACAATATACCGTAAAATGCCCTAACTTTGCCCACAAGTCCTACTTTGCCTAAAGCATAACTTAATGTTTACACTCACTGGCACTTTACCACTGAACCAAAAATTTGCGTTGTCATCGTTTTTAAATATCCCCAAGTAAAGTACGGAATTCATAGCTATTATAGTTTACTCAAAAACAACTAGGCAAAGTAGAGCTTGTGGGCCAAGTTAGGGCATTTTACGGTACTAGCTTTACCCGCGGCTCCGCTCCTGTGGTTTTTTATCCCACAAGCAAGAACCGTGCTCTTTTACGGGATGAAAAATAGCCTATGTTACACTCCAGTCCATAAACTATCACTACACAAAATCTCTTCGATCCTGTTGCTCCGTTGCTGTAGAAGAAAAATAAACCAACAAACACACTGTCGCATTTATAATAATATTACTATGATTATGAAAGTTATAAAGAAAATTGTGTAGGTACCGCGGAAATGGAACCTACATGCGACTCTTTAACAATGCAGCTCTGCTACCAAACACCACTTCAACATAGAGGTAATATGATATATGTAGCGCGCTTCAGTGTTTTTGTCATTACGGTTTATTATTTATTTCACTTAATGTTGATTTAATGTACTTTGGAACCTTTTAAAGGAGCGGCGGGAAGCAATGGTTCGGGTAGCTACGCAATATCTTCTCATCCGAAATACCATAGTGTCACAAGACGAAAGTCATTGACCACTGTGTGGTGCCATTAATTACTTGCGGCACTAAAACGTGGTCGCTCAAAATGGGCCTGATAAGAAGGCTCAAAGTCACTCAAAGGGCAATGGAGAGGGCTATGCTCGGAGTGTCCCTGCGTAATAGAATCAGAAATGAGGAGATTCGCAGGAGAACGAAGGTAACCGAAATAGCCCGAATAATTACCAAACTTATGTGGGCAGTGGGCAGGGCACATTGCTCGCAAAACGGATGGCCGATGGGGTCGAAAAGATCTGGAGTGGCGACCGCGTACTGGAAGGCGCAGCGTGGGTTAAGCCTCCCACAAGGTAGACCGACGACCTAGTGAAGGTTGCGGTATTCCGCTGGATGTGGCGTCGTTGTGGCGATGCTTGGGGAGACCTATGTCCAGCAGTGGACGTTTTTCGGCTGAAATTATGATGATGATGAAAGGTAAAGAAGTCTAGCTCAACTTCAACTCAATACAGCGGTTTTGTAAATAACGTAGCAACTTTTCTATCTAAAAGTTTAAGAGCCGGGTTTAAACTACAGTGAGTAGTCTTTATCATACTAACCCACACAGACTCCTTGACATGTAAATTAGAAGGCTTACGGCACTCTCACACAAAGCAATGTTATTAATTTCCTCTCCGCTCCTCCCAGTTTCGCCCCGAACACTTCACATAAAGGCCCATTAGTTTCTCAACTACTCCACGCAGATAATTGTTTTCAAAAGTTTTGTTTTCATTGACTTCGCTAACGGAACTTGCTAAAGGGGAGATTAGATATGTGAGACGCATCTATAATTTTCTGAAGTCATCATGACTTTATTTGGTACCTACAGACAATTGGTAGCTAACTTTATTAAATGTAGGTAGGTGCAGTCAAGATCCTTCCCGGTGATACGTTTTGTCGACAAAGTCCCTTGAACGAATCTTGCTACGTAAAAACGTGCTACGTGAAAGACGTATAGTGGAGGATAATTTCGATACCACGAGCAGTGTTCACGGTAGCTTAGTGGCTAAAGCACTGGCGTACTGAGCCAGGAGTCGCAGGTTCGAATCCTGCTCGTGAGCGATTTTTTCTTTCCACAATTTATATCTTTAGAATCTTACTACATTACACGTACCTACGGCTGCCGTCAAACACTGAGCGCAACCGATTTTAGCCTTAGTGGTGGTTCACCGGAAAGTTTGCTGATAGTACAGTCAGAAATCTTTCCGGTGGACCACCACTAAGGCTAAAATCGCTTGCACTCAATGTTCGATGGCAGCGGTAGGTACGTGTATTATTGCAGGATTGGTTCAAGGGATTTGCCAACAAAATCTACCACCGCGAAGTATCGTAGCCGTACATAGAAAGCTATGTCCAACTCTCTATAGCATTTACTGCACGGTTTGAGCGAAGCCAGTGCCAAAGCACTACTTGGAACAGTTGGAACCACGCTTGATGTGACAAACATTTAGTACTAACACAACCACAACATAACTACACAGGATGTTGTTAATTAGACTGTATCCTTGTAGATAGTCAGTCCATTATATCCGTGATTATATCCATGTGATAGTACCTATAGCATGTGAGATTTGTGTATTTAAACACAAAGTTGACACAGGACCAGGGACTAATATGTGCGTAAATGATTTGTCTAGAAATTATTTCTTTTCCTGAAATGTTATTAAGTATAAAGCCTTTCTATGAATGCCTTTTAGAGTTGCACTGAAGCGTTAAGCAACTTGAAAAGCACTAGATCAAAGCCAAGACTTGCGCCTTGAGAACGGCTCAAAGCTGTGTCACCTGTCGTCCCCTGGTGCCTTCCGAGAATCTTATCTTGTCCCACGTTATGTCTCAAGAGTAACAAGAAGAGGAATTTAACTGCCAACAGAGTTTTACTCCCTGACCTCAAACTTTAGTGGTTGGTAAGAGATCGTGTAACAATAAAAAAGTTTCTTAACCCAAAGAATCACTACACTATACTACATTGTATTGTTCATATCAAAGCAAAGTAAAGCAAAGTGCAACGTGTTATTGGGTTTTTTTATTAGGAAATTCTCAGTAGCAGCCCGGAGTCTGGATTTGTGCCCGGTTAATGGCAATAGGCTCGCCCCCTATTACATGGGACTCAACATAACTGGCGAAACGTGGGTGTACTATACACCTCTACCTACCCCTTCGGGGAAATACAGGCATGATGTTATGTTATGTTATGTATTGTTCATATCAAAACTAGCGCATTTCATTACTCATTGAACACCAAGAACATTCACAAATTCATATTGTTTAATAAACAGCGCCAAAAGTCGATTAACAAATTTTACCAAAACTTCAAATCAATTAAAATGTCCCAAAGATATTTATTTATTTATTTATTATCTCAAAAGTTAACGATTTTTCTAAATTAATTATAGTACCATTGTTTAGAAATAAGCATATCTATAGATTTTTAGTAACGATAAGTCAAACATACAATATTACTTGAGAAAATTGGATTTGGAATTGAACATTTGTTCATCGACTTTTGGCACTTTTTTTTTTTTTTTTTTTACCTTGGGGAAATCCTCATGGACGCACTCCGCCCGGGGTAGGCGGAGCCAGTGTCGGACTCTTACCGACTAAAACCACCACGGTGTTCCTTCAACTACCTTAGCCGGGGGCGTGGGAACCCGTGAGTATTCACACAACCACCCCCGACAGGTCCTGGCCCGCCACAAGCAGGCGAGCCCCTTCTCCCCGTGCGTCAGCCGCACCCTCCTAGGCGGCGCACACGGAACACTGTACGCCACCTCATCTCATGGGCCTTTACCAGCTGCGCCAACTACGCCGGCTGTGCCAGCTACGCCAGCTGCTGGTCGGGCAGCAGACTACCCCGAGTCTGCTGCTCGCAGGCCCTACCTTCCGTAATTTTTTATAGAGGTTTTCTTCCTCGCGGTCCAGGCGGTGAAGCCAAGACCCTCGGTCCCAAGAGGCGCGAGAACACTACTCAGCGGGCACTCCTGGGGTTACGAGATCGACGGGGGCAGGGAAAGACAGTTCCTCCGCTGCCTGCCCAGTGGCAGGGTGAGTGCACACCGGGCCCGACCCTGCTCCTCCACTGTGCCCTCTGCTGATATCAGAGGGACACGTGGAGCAACTCCCCACTGGCCCACAACGGGCCCCTCCCGCGCCAGAATATTCGCCACAGGCAATAAAATCCCCCGAAGGTTAATCCCTCGACAGGATTTTATTGCCTGTGCCCATGATGCACCGGCCAAACAACTGCCGATCCCTCTAGACATGTCCAGAAGGACAAGCAGCCGTTAGGCACACGTGGAGGTTTTCTGGCCAGCACCCCATCGACTTTTGGCACTGACTGTACATTGCACGTCCCAGTATAACCTTGACTCAAAAAAAAACTCATGGGCCATGAACGTGCGTCATTCACGGCCAAAATTAATAACCGATTATCCACGATTTTCCCTTCTAGAGATAGAAATTTGACAAAAGCTCTATACATTTTATGTCAACTTTCTATCTAGGGCAAATCGTGGATAGATAGGATATTAATTTTGGCCATCAATGATTCATGAAATTAAACCCAAACCACAGACTTAAAAATAGTTAGCCCAATCACACATACACACCCATTACGATTGATAAATTTGAAATATTCAACTGCATTAGAATAAAATTTCCGTCCGTAATATCTGCTGTGAAACAGACAGGCAATATTACACCGCAGCCGAAATTGGAGTCACTTTACAGAACCGAAGAGATCTAAATTGTCATGACGTCTTACTTCCAAAGTTACGAGAAGCCACGGGGAGAAGTTACAATATAATAATGAAACTTCTATTTCTAGACTCTGTGACGTAAGAAGTTAAGTTTGTACCTAAAGAAGATTTAATTATTTTTTTACGTTTTCTTAGCAGGCAGGGGCTTAAAACATTTTAATTTGTGTAGGATTCATAGGTCTTAAATGTTTCAAGTGCCTGCTATACGCAAGGATTGATGACGATACTTTTATGTCTCGTGATTGCATCCAAGTACATTAATTTTTTCTTCATTTTTATTCTAACAATGACAGATTCATTCGTCACATTGGCCTTTCTAACAAACGTAAAGCTTCCCCGCAAATTGTGTCTCTCGGGAATCAAAACATTTTTACGTCAAAGTAAACAGAAACCCCGACCGAATTTAACAAGCTTATGCGATATTGAAATCGGCTTTATTTTCCGGTAGATTTGATGGGAAATATAAGCCTATATAGGGTAAAATAAAATTCGTGAAGTCATTATAATAATGGAATGAATGTGTATATTGTATCGAATAACATTTGGGACGCAGGCGTAAGCATCTGATCCTCGTACCGTACACATCGGGTCTGTCACCCGTCGCCCGTCACACAGACACACTCGAGCCGAGAAAGGGTATTATTCATTTTCGATTCGAATTCGATTTGCAATAAAATATGCGAAAACTTCTACATGTCGTTTGAAATTACTCCCTTTTATATTTCGACAATCGGCTCTAAGCGGTACTTTGCCGAGGCCTGGGGCGATAAAGCGCGCCTGCGAGATGAGATAAGGCTGAATCCGCCGATAACATACCTACACCTTTATCGAGGTGTTCTCACGGATTTATCTCTCTCCAGAGTTCCTCTGCTCGCAAATGACTCACATTACAGGAGAACGGCTTCGTTAACCTACTCTGTGGCCTGCGCTGGTTACGTACAGGTGCTGCAATATGTAATACGTCTGTGAAAATTACTTAAATAGAGAGCAAGATTATTACAAAATAACTCCAAAATATAATATTTTTTGTAATGCAAAAAGAAAAAATATCAATATCGAAAATGTTTACGACACATTCGTATTCATGTTATAATTGTGAGTTATTTTACAGTTTTTTTTTTCATGAATCCTTCGCGAATTTTGAGATTAATTGTTAAATACGATAATAGTACGCTATGTTTCAATGTTTCAATTCCGACGCTATACATATATACATACGACATACATATACATATACTGCTCGTGTAACATCATCCGCATAGCCACGCATAGCACTGATCTCAATCTTAACCGAAATTCTTTGTTTGATAAACATCCACATCTCATTATTGGGTCATCAATTCCAATCCCTGAGTTTAACATATTGCCTCGAGGCGCTTCTTAGACAGGCAATGAGTCTGATATTGTATGCGGCAAAATTGTGAGTATTTTAAATAATTTCCCTTGGCGTTTAAGAAGGCAATTTGTCAACGTCGGGGAGCGGGCCGCACTTCATGTGATGCAGAGCAAATTTGCCCTCAAGCGCTTCCACCACAAATAAATTCTCATTGAATAAACTTTTTATACAGCCTCTTTCCATTTCATCTACATTATCATACGTATTAGCTGATTTCCTGATTACTTCCTTCATACGAATTTCAAAATAATTCAGCAAATCCGTGGGAGCTTCTTAAAAACCCCAAATAAACTGCAAAGAGAATACGCAGACTCTTCACACGTTTCTCCTGAAACAGAATAATATAAGGCTCGCAGATTCTCGAGCACCATCGAAAGACCCCTCACTGATATTGTTACTTAAACAGCGAAGGATTGAGAAAACAAATTATTTTAGAAGTACAATAAAGACATCTAATAATAATAAACGGAAATTCTCTGATAGATTGTCCGAATGAAATTAACTTTTATCAGCTCAAGTGCGCGAATCCAGTTTTTTAGATATTATTTACTATACTTGCTGTAACGCTGAAAACGTAAATTACTATTCTATTCAATATTATGGAAAATAGATTTGACGATAGGTATAGAATAGACCGATCGTCTCGAAACTTCGCTAATGAGATCGGCGTCTTCACCTGCCACAGTCTCGATTTTAAGGACTTCTTCTGAAGTCTGATTTCATTTAAAAAATCTATAAGTACCGCTGATTTTAATTTACAAAGATAAAATTGGAAAAAATTAACAGTTCTTATTTCTTTTAATTTAAGCTTTGAATTATTTACTTACTGAATTAAATTATTCAAAATGAGTATATACTTATTGTTTTTCTTTGTTACTTTTCATGTTTCTGACATGCGAGCCGGTTTTAATGAAAAGGGCAAAAAGTTTACGACGTGAGCTCTGTACTTAAGGTCGTGGATTATATTTTTTTTATACTGCCATCATCCCTGCAGACAACATTGAGGTAATTAAATTATAAATACTTCACCATTAAATTAGAACGTAGCTTGTTTTTGTAGTTTTAACTAAATAGTTTTTCCCACAGAACCTCTCCTGGCCACAGCTCCTAATTAAACTCTTGACAGTTCAACTTAAGCCGCAATCTTGACTTTCATCTTATAAGACCCTGCCGGCGCTAAATTTGTTGGTTTTATTAGATAGCTAACAACGAGACTCGACTTTTAGTATTAGATTCTTGTTTTATACATATCTATAAAAAATAACTTTTTTTCAAACGACATAAAATATCAAAAAAAAAATTGCGAAATGTGGGTGTACTATTACACCTCTGCCTACCCCTTCGGGGAAATACAGGCGTGATGTTATGTTATGTATGTTGTTATGTTATAAAATATCACAAGTCATAATTTTTTTTGACGACTCAAGTAGACCAAATAGGTCTAGTGGTTTGAGTGTCAGGCTGCTAATCACGAGGTTCGTTCGAGGGTTCGATTCCCACAGGACATAAATATTTGCGCGATGAACATACGTGTTTGTGTTGGTCTGGGTGTTCCTTATGTATTATAAGTATGTATTTACAACAAAAAAAGTATGTAAGTATTATATCCATTGTCTAGGTACCCATAGTACAAGCATAGAATAGATAATAATACTTAAGGTACAAGCTCTGCTTAGTTTGGGACTAGATGGTGCTGTGTAAAAAATGACCCAAAAATATTTATTTATTTATTTTTATTTTATTTAAACGCAAATGACATACCTAAATACTAGATTAATAGAATTAACAATAGTATTAGAGATCCCCTATCTAAATTCTAAAGAATAGATTAAGTAATCACCACACGTGCAAAAGCAACTCCAAAAAAACCATATTTTAATATGTTATTGTACATGCAGAGAAAAGTCGCATGAAATCCCTACACGTAGAACAGCTAAAATAAATATACTGTAAGCTTATAATAAAACATTATACAATAAAACTGAGATCAGAGGAGCTTACTTCGGGGCACAAGAAACTTGAGGAGCCGTGGCGACGGCGACATCTTGTCTCTTTAGACACATTTTTGTTTGCCTCTATATTGTCTGTAAACAACGAAAACTATTGTGTGACGACGCACACGTAATGTCTTTAACACATTCTTAAGACATTCGCAAGGAGTCACTTATATCATCCCTTCAGTAAGAATGTCCAATATTTTTTGCGGCGAACAAAGCTTTTGTGTCAATATTTTGAACTTTACAGAGAAAATTCAAATAAAATTGTTTCAGATTTCCTCACTAAAATGACCATAACATCTGAGCAAACTGCATTTTCTGTACAAATTATTGTTTTATTGTTTCTCTAACAGCCGCCCTGAAGCCGTACAAGTGCATTTTGTCGCTTACGCCAGAACGGGCGCACTAATAACTACGTGAGTGCAAGAATTAAGAAAATATGCCTTAACTCTTGCGGGTTGAATAAAAAAATATTGAATGACGTAACTATTATGTCATCACCAGACGGTCAGTTGAAGGCTAGTTCTAATTACAACACTCAGACCAAAGAATAAGATAGACGGAGCGCGTAGAACTAGCGAATGAAGCCAGAAAAGGAATACAAAATGGTAAAGGAATACCTACTGTTCCGCCCACAGTGTTCGCGAGCCGCGGTCGGGAGAGTCAATCTTATTCTTTTAGTTTGAGGATTAAACGTACGCTTCAGATTGCGGCTCGCGAACTGTGCTGTGGGCATTGAGGTAATATTGTACTACGTACAGTACTGCATGACAGTGGTAACACTTCAATTCGAAAACCGCCCTTACTGCTTACGAAATAAAGATGCTGCTAATTTCAAAGTGTTACCACCGACGTGCGGTCGAGTCTACTAGAGAAGACACCTCGAATCGATTGTTTGTAGCACGTTTTAGAGCTCCTGCACTCTCACTCACTTAGCCACGCTCGCCTCACGCGTGCTCCGCGGCCAGCAAGTTGCGCGATATTTTTGTTCGTAATGGCTATTCTAGTACGTAGTACATATTACCTGAGTGGCTGTGGGTGGAAAAGTAGGTACTCCTTTGCCATTTTTTATTCATTTTTCTAGCTTCATTCGCTAGTCCTACGCGCTCCATCTTTCTTATGCTTTTGGTCTGAGTTACGGCACTATAAATCCTATGAAAGCGGCGTATAAAAGTTATAACGTCGTGAAAAGGTCTGTAAGGGTTATTATACAATCATCGCCGTGGCCATGTGGTTTGTATTTACATTACGAACTCAATTAACTGGCCTCACTAACCACAGCCTGTAACTATTTGGGGTTAAATAAGCGTATAAATTACGATGATGCAGATGTTAACTGACAGTGCGCAGGCTACATGAAACAAACATGTTCACTGTATAGTATTATATTATCTGTGCTAACGGCCAAAATTAATATCCAATCTATCCACGATTTACCCTACTAGAGATAGAAATTTGACATATTTTGTATGGAGCTTATGTCAAATTTGGGGGGGACTGGATGCGAAAGGCAGAGGACCGAGCGTTGTGGCGCAACTTGGGAGAGGCCTATGTCCAGCAGTGGACTGCGATAGGCTGAGTTGATTGATGATTATGTCAAATTTCTATCTCTAGTAGGGCAAATCGTGGATAGATTAGATATTAATTTTGGCCGTAAGAAAATATTTTTTAAAAAGGTTGTTTATGGTTCTATAACGGTTATTTGTTTACTACATAGGGTCACATGCATACGTTGCAAAACTACGATCAGTACAGTTTTTAGATAGATAGATAGATAGAATATGCTTTATTTTACACCATGAAAATAGTAGTAAACAGGAACAACGTAAATTATGGGTATTTTTTTTTTCTTTACACAGCACGATCTAGTCCCAACTAAACAGAACTTGTGCTATGGGTACTAGACAATGGATATAATACTTATATACTTTTTTTGTAAATACATACTTATAATACATAAGAAACATCCAGAACACAAACACTTATGTTCATCACACAAATATTTATGTCCTGTGGGAATCGAACCCACGACCTCGTGATCAGCAGTCCGACCCTCGAACCACTAGACCACAGACGTCGTCAAACTACATTGGCGGTCTTATCGCTAAAAGGGATCTTTGGATGAACAAAGAAGTCATAAGATCTAGATCATGGGGGCAGTCCGTGACGTACTTATGTATGTTTATAAACTAAAAATAAATAAATAGGTACATATCACAAGATATATTACTCATACAGGTATCATAAATATACAAAGTGTTATTGAGATAACTGAATGATTGAATGAATGATATATTATTTGCAAGAACATAGGTAACATTGAGTTCGTCTAAAGTTAAAATTGGGTATCACTACATTCGACATTTCAGTCGTGAAAATATTTTGATTTTCAATTAATCGTACATAATTTTTGAAAACTTCTTAATGGATCATTGTACTCATCAGTATGAACAACTTTTAGTATGGAAACAAAGCTGAAATTGTAAAAAAAAACAGGTGTTCCCTTAGGTGTACATTTTGTCGATTTATGTGAACACAAATGTAGGGATGTATTCATCAGATTTTTTTTTCGCTATTTCAGGGTTGGTCCCATAGTAAAATTTGTTCATACTGATGAGTACAATGATCCCATAAGAGGTTTTCAGTTCTTTCAATAACACGTGGTACATTATTATATAATCTTACAATTTAGAATAGAGATTGGATACATAGGCAATTTGGAAAGGTAGTATTCTTCTACTAATTTTTTAAATAAAAAATATTTATAGTACAAGTATATTTTATAAGTATTTAGGTGAGGTATTCAGGTTGTTTATTTTTTATTTAGTTTTATTTTAATACCGACTAACTTTTGAGACATTGAATCTTTTCATAAGCAGATATGTACGGTTAACCACAAATCAGTGGTAACAGTTTGACACTGACAGCGCCTTTATTTCAAAGGCAGTAAAGGTGGTTTTCTAATTCAATTGTTAACCACTTATCACTGTCATGCAGTCGACTGTACAATAGTACATTACTGTCGAGGCCTGAAATGAAGCAATTTACGGCCGAGCCAAGTGATTTAAAAAGGACGAGGCGCCAGCCGAGTCCTTTTTAACTAAACGAGGCCGTTAATTGCTATTTCGGCCGAGACTTGTATAGTACTTTTCTCTCATTTGCGAGGAAACACAACACAGATTAATTCGCCCGCGCGCGGTTCTTGTTCTATTTTCAAAGTTTTGAAAAAAAAAATGTGCATTCAGCCTGTATAGTGATAAATATTTTGTACCTAAAAACATCTAATTTATGTAAGTGTGTACTTAAAAACCTCGGTAGCATAATTTAAAAAATTAAAGTGTCCAGCAATTTCTATTATTGTCCTGTTGGACATTACCGGCCTGTTATTTCGTTGCGTACGGAAAAGAGCCGATTGTTGTATTCTTTTTTTTGAATAATGAACCAATTTCCGAGCAAGTGGGAGAAAAATATTTTTTTGTACAGTCATCAACCTCCGAGCCTTTTCCCAATTATATTGGGGTCGGCTTCCAGTCTAGCCAGATGTGGCTGAACATCAGTATTTTACACGGAGCGACTGCCATCAGACCCCCGCAACCCAGTTACTGGGTAATACTGACATTCGGAGGTTAGACCAGTTGTCAGACTTTCAGGCTTCTGACTACCCGTAACGACTGCCATGATATTCGTATGACAACCGGGACCGACAGCTTAACGTGCTCTCCGAGGCACGGAGGGGTCTCGCTGTACGATCCTAAAACACGCGCTTAACACGACTTGCGGTAGTTGTGATTCGGGAGAAAATGTAACGTCACGTGAAATTTTTGCGTTATGAGCAGGCATATGTATACGCACATCACGCTATTGATTCTCCTGGTGATTCTGAAAAAATCCTTTTGCACGATATCTACTTAAAAAAACCGGCCAAGAGCATGTCGGGCCATGCTCAGTATTATAGGGTTCCGCTAAAACTCAGAAGGATCCACTAAGTAGGTCTAATTACAAACGAATCAAATCGAATATTAATCATTGCTATTTTAGTTTTTGCAAACAGCGCCACCTAGCGCTAAATTTAAGAAGTTTGTCATTTATCAATATAAATCGAAATAATAATATAACACAAAGTTTCTTTTTGTGACTTTTTTAAATAGAAAATAACTAAAGGAGCATTATTTGCTAAGATCATTTTTATCTAAGGTCAATAACCTATGAACTAGGACGTCTTAAGTATTTTTCAGTTTTCTTAGTGAGAAAACTAATTTAATTAAATTTTTTTTTTTTTTTGAGTTATAGTGTAACTCAAAAATTAATAATCACATTATACTCGAAATAATTTTAAAAGAGAGTTTTTATAAAAGTCTATCAACGTGGAAGATTACAAGTTTCTACTTTGCATAGTTTGGAAATGGCAAGGGGGGGACACATTGTAAGCCACTTTGGTGAGCTATATTTCGCAGATGGTACACCTGATAAAAAAGTGATGTATGAAACATTACCTTCATTTTAGTAGACCTATTGAATGATAACCCACAAGAGGGGGTGCAGCGAAAAAAAATTTTTCATCCCCATTTCACATGTATGGGCGCCACCCCTAAAATACGTTTTAGGGGTGGCGCCCACTCGGCTGGCGCCTCGTCCTTTTTAACTAAACGAGGCCGTTAATTGCTATTTCGGCCGAGACTTGTATAGTACTTTTCTCTCATTTGCGAGGAAACACAACACAGATTAATTCGCCCGCGCGCGGTTCTTGTTCTATTTTCAAAGTTTTGAAAAAAAAAATGTGCATTCAGCCTGTATAGTGATAAATATTTTGTACCTAAAAACATCTAATTTATGTAAGTGTGTACTTAAAAACCTCGGTAGCATAATTTAAAAAATTAAAGTGTCCAGCAATTTCTATTATTGTCCTGTTGGACATTACCGGCCTGTTATTTCGTTGCGTACGGAAAAGAGCCGATTGTTGTATTCTTTTTTTTGAATAATGAACCAATTTCCGAGCAAGTGGGAGAAAAATATTTTTTTGTACAGTCATCAACCTCCGAGCCTTTTCCCAATTATATTGGGGTCGGCTTCCAGTCTAGCCAGATGTGGCTGAACATCAGTATTTTACACGGAGCGACTGCCATCAGACCCCCGCAACCCAGTTACTGGGTAATACTGACATTCGGAGGTTAGACCAGTTGTCAGACTTTCAGGCTTCTGACTACCCGTAACGACTGCCATGATATTCGTATGACAACCGGGACCGACAGCTTAACGTGCTCTCCGAGGCACGGAGGGGTCTCGCTGTACGATCCTAAAACACGCGCTTAACACGACTTGCGGTAGTTGTGATTCGGGAGAAAATGTAACGTCACGTGAAATTTTTGCGTTATGAGCAGGCATATGTATACGCACATCACGCTATTGATTCTCCTGGTGATTCTGAAAAAATCCTTTTGCACGATATCTACTTAAAAAAACCGGCCAAGAGCATGTCGGGCCATGCTCAGTATTATAGGGTTCCGCTAAAACTCAGAAGGATCCACTAAGTAGGTCTAATTACAAACGAATCAAATCGAATATTAATCATTGCTATTTTAGTTTTTGCAAACAGCGCCACCTAGCGCTAAATTTAAGAAGTTTGTCATTTATCAATATAAATCGAAATAATAATATAACACAAAGTTTCTTTTTGTGACTTTTTTAAATAGAAAATAACTAAAGGAGCATTATTTGCTAAGATCATTTTTATCTAAGGTCAATAACCTATGAACTAGGACGTCTTAAGTATTTTTCAGTTTTCTTAGTGAGAAAACTAATTTAATTAAATTTTTTTTTTTTTTTGAGTTATAGTGTAACTCAAAAATTAATAATCACATTATACTCGAAATAATTTTAAAAGAGAGTTTTTATAAAAGTCTATCAACGTGGAAGATTACAAGTTTCTACTTTGCATAGTTTGGAAATGGCAAGGGGGGGACACATTGTAAGCCACTTTGGTGAGCTATATTTCGCAGATGGTACACCTGATAAAAAAGTGATGTATGAAACATTACCTTCATTTTAGTAGACCTATTGAATGATAACCCACAAGAGGGGGTGCAGCGAAAAAAAATTTTTCATCCCCATTTCACATGTATGGGCGCCACCCCTAAAATACGTTATCAAGATTTTTTTATTCTTTTAAAATTGAGATCTATATCCAAACCATTTAAAAAAAAAATCATACTTATGTTTATAACTGTAGAAGTTATTAAGCTGTAAAGGATTAGGACAGACGGACAGACGGATAGACCGACAGACGGACGGACATGACGAAACTATAAGGGTTCCTTGTAGGACTACGGAACCCTAAAAACGTTTTATATCTAGAAAGTATTTATTGTAAGCATCGGATAGCCACATACACTCCAATCATAACCTAATCGGGATCCTGTGTCCATTACACACGGTTCATTATTATACGTTATCATATAATAGTTATGAAGCACCTTGGGGAAATCACGCCGGTCAGATTAAGATCCCAGGATAACAGATCATGTAAGAATAAATTATCTGATTGATTGGATAGCCTGGTTCCCGGAAAATGAGCCAAACAGTCGCTAACAGGTGCGTGTTGTCAAAGGTACCTTAGGGATTGTTTAATCGCGATGAGCGCTAATAAATGTACACTCGAATCATCGATCCAAGTGTACATTTATTCCGGTCATGGTAATACTCAACTCAACTTACGCACACAACGCAAGATACGCATCAATAAATTACAAAAAAAGCACGCCACCATATAAAACACGCACACTTGTATCCTTACGGCATTTTGGAAATCAAAGAAAGTTTTCTCTCAAACTAGCGCACATACTCACTCGGGTGCAAGTGACGGTGAACTAGCGGCAGTGTATGCCCGCTGTGCATACAACGGTCAGCCTTTACGCGGAGGCTTGTCCTCTCTCTAGTATTCTGAAGCTCTGAGGTGGCGATATATGACTTTTGTATTTAGTTATGTCCCTTCCGTTTTCATTCTTTTCTTAACGGACCGGGTGAAAACGGCATTTATATTGTCACCCTCGCATGAAGCCTGCGAGCTACGTTCGCTGTCTCATAAGTCAAAGGGAGCCGTCTGTCAACCACACAGACACTTCTCGTTTGATATCGACTCCAAACAAATCGAGTACTTTAATTTGTTCTGTCTCCGTAGCTGTGTCCTATAAGAATGACGCATTGCCAGTTTCCACGCTACGAAGCACTTTGTATTAGAAAATATATCATTTCCACGGTATGCGTTTGACGTTCGCTATCGACCAGAATTATACGTAGACATTGTTTTGAGAGTTTCAAAGGTATGATGTATGAGTATAGTTCATTAGTGAACCGTGTCGGGAGTACACTGCAAATATCTATTGACGACTAGTGATGTATCGGATCGTTAAAAATGTATAACCACGGATACGGATAATTAGTGTCTAAATCCGCGAATACGGGTACGGATACGGATCTCAACTTTTATAGTATTTCGTACTCAATCGGTGTGCGCGACCTTGGACCGACAGTTTTTGACGTTGTTTTACTTGCACTGCGCGTGTTTTTGTGTGTGACACAGTACAGGATAGCAGAGTATACGTTTTTGTTTTTGGAGACGTTATATTGAATAAAAATAATAATATGTGATTTTAAGAAATATAAATTAATTTGATTTGAAGTTTTTAAGTATTTCATTGCTACCTTTCATTAAAATTTCATATACATAATGAAACTTATTAATAGTAAAAGATCCATTCAAGATTCGCCAAAAAGTAACGGATACGGATACAGATCTTATTTTTACCTCGGTTATCCGCGGATACGGTTACGGATATCCTGCAAATCACTATTAACGACCAATGTAATTGTATTTCCGACGATACCCATACTCTTCGATAAAATACGTAGTAAATTTAATTACAATGAAAGCCGCCGAGAGCCATAAAACTCGGGGGTCTTTATAATGTGATACATAGCGTAGTAATTAGGAATTAAATGGGACAATTTCAGTCCGCAGATACGGGCGTGTGGGCGAGCTATGAATATTAATTCTTACTTCTTTCAGAGCAAAGCAAGTACCTTTGTTAAGCGTTTACATTATATATTAGTTTCATTAGGAATTAATGATAGAAGGAGACAAGGTTTTTGTTTTCAGGAACATAGTTTATAAATGTTGGACTCACGCACTAAAGGGTCCGTACTACCCATAGAAATATATATAATAAGATAATAGAAGTTGTAAAGTGTCGCCGCGTGCAGGTGTCTCGTAGGACACCAGCGCGCAAACCATTTGCTTGATCATAAGTGCTGTTTTGTACGCGGAGTCACTAAAATGGTATTTTTCAGCATATCTATCAGCGGTTTTTGAAGTAAAACCTCTTTACGCACGCTTGACTTGGGGAGTAAGCTGGTGAATGCGTTACGAAAAGTGTGATCGGGCGAGGTGAATGGAGTATAGTGCGAATATTGCGGGACGCGGGGAACGAGGCGCGCACGATGGCCGGCCACCACGACGTCCACGAGTTCCACGACACAGCGCCGGCAGATGTACGCGAGCGGCGCCGCCATTCCTTTGTTCTCATTGAATATTGAGGGAGATATAAGTTAGTGAAGTTTTACTTCAGTCGTGTGTTATAAAGTATACTCGTTTCTTTTAGGCCCTATTTATTTTGCATTGAATGCTAGAAACATGATGAGGGTAATTGCATATTTATTTGTTAACAGCGGTAAAGCGGCGAAACGCGTTCCGGTGTTACAAAATAGTACGTAACATTTCTATTACCTTATTATTTAGATTTCTATGGTACCACCACACATGTCTGTGTTTGCCTTATTTTTATTATTTGTGGTTAAGCTAAAGATCACTACATTAACACCAAGTTCGACGTTTGCATGTTACCGCTTTTCAGATAAAAAGAAGAAAAAAATAACTTGGAAAATTTAAGTATTTGTGGTTTCTTGTATGGTGTGCCTCATAGATATCATACCTATAGGTCTGCGGGGTGCCTCAATGGGTTCAGACTATTTATTTATTTATTACAGAAGCCATAGCAATACATATTCTGTGAAAATTTCAACTAGTTACCAATACGGTTAAAAAGATACGGCCCTGTGACAGACAGACAGACGGACAGATAGCATACAGGGTCTCGTTGGCACCCTTTGGGTACGGAACCTTAAAAAGTATGAAGGAGGTAATGGTGTCGATTCTCTTGTTCACGAACTAAACTTACTGTGGGTTTGCACCAAAAAACATTTAACATGTAATGTCTCGAAACTTGTCATATGAAACTAATGTCACATGAAACTAATGTCACAAATCAACAAAACATTGATTGTTACGTTCGCACTGCAGAAAACTGGGTAAATTCTTTGACAGATATCAAGATTTGTTGTTGGCTGTGTTTGCACTGACTAAAAACTTATACATTGACATGTTTGTCTATAGATTTGTCACGGCTGACGTTCGCACTGATGCTTAATCATGTGTCAAAACTTGTATAAATCTCGTTTTTTGTGTTATCCAATGAGGTCGGTAAACATGTATGGCCGAAAGCAGATACTTTGACGTGTATCGAAATTAATTGTGAAACATGTCAATAGACTATGAAATGTCAAACAAGTTTTGTTTCAACAAGTTGTGTGATATTGCGAACGCGATTCGATACATTGACAGAAAACTGACTTTTTAACATGTTTTTATGTGAATGTTTCGTCAGTGCAAACCAAAGACTTTGTATATACTGACGTAACTTTATGGTGCAAACTCACAGTTATGTATTTTAAACTATCGCTCTCTTTTACTAATAGTATCTTCTTGTATCAAAGAAAGGGATGGCAACAATTTAGAACTGTCAAATTAGTTTACGTTTATTTCTTTGTATTATAGCACGTTCCGAGATCACGACTAAATTTATATTGAAATTTTTATTCCGACTACTTGGACAGCAATAAAATTGTTGGGTAAAAACCATCCCTTTCTTGTGTCTACTATTAGTAAAAGAGAGCGTCAGTTTAAACAGGGGCGTAGCTACCGCCGTATCAGCCGTATCCGGCTATCAATGATACGGGGCCCCTGAGCTACAGGGGCCCAGACGTTTTCCACAATCTCAAATTCTTATTGATAAGGGGCCTGTAATGAATGAATATAATGGTAGTTTTTAGTCTATAGTAACTAGAACAATTAATCATTTGCATAAAACATAACCCCTCCTTTGGGCATCGCCACATCGCCACAGTCGGGTAAAAAGGGGCCCCCAACAAATTTTGATACAGGGCCCATTTAGGTCTAGCTACGCCACTGAGTTTAAATAAGTTTAGTCCGGGAAAAAGAGAATCAGTCTCGGAGTATTTATTCCTCCAAGTAAGGCTATCGATATCAATGATGATTAATGGCCATAATTAATATCCTAACTATCCATGATTTACCCTACTAGCGATAGAAATTTGACATATTTTGTATGGAGCTTATGTCAAATTTCTATCTCTAGTAGGGCAAATCGTGGATAGATTGGATATTAATTTTGGCCGTAAGTTGAGGCGATGCCGCGCCGATCCGTTGCCGCGGCGATATGTGTGTGTCAACCTTAAATCCACATTTCAGCTAAAGCGGCATTAAATCTCAACAAGTACAAAGCCTACAATATCACTCTGTATTAAAACTTTTTCCTACCTTTCTGTAAACAAAGGATAACATAAAATTACCTTCGTAAAATAGAAATTTCTTTAGAATAATTACATCATCGACGCCCGGACAACCCATAAAAATGGAGTATAATCTAATCGCCTATCTATAAAATGGAGATTTAATTTCCATAATCCTGGTAATAAACGTTTACTTCACAATTTTCTCCAAAGATTGGGAATAAAAGATATTTATTCCGTTCCCCGGATGAAAATGTTTCATACTAATCTACTGAAATTTTGTTGGAATCTATAAAACTTCGTGAATAGAATTAATAACACGTTAATTGAAATTAAATTAGTTTTATGTTATAACCTAACACAAAACTGAGAATCGAATTTAACATCATTTTAACATTATAATCTACGACTTATAGAAATAGATACCAGGCCCCTCAGAAAGTATTGCGAAAAAAAGTTTTTATATATGGGAGACTGGCCAGTTATAATGTTTTTCGAAAATATGATTATTTATAAGTAAAAATAAGTAAGTTCCAATTTCAAAATTTCCCTCCACATTTTTTGCGAGTTAATTCAAAGTATTGTGTCTCACTGAAATATGGATCTGCGCCGGGAACATTTTAGAGCTATGATTTTATACGATTTCAAGTGTCGCCTGAAACCGGATGAATCGTACGATAGACTTCAAATGGCATTCATGGATGAAGGCCCTTCCAAGGCAACCGTGTATCGTTGGTATAACGAATTCAAGCGCGGTCGACCAACTTTGGGGGATGACGAAAGAAGCGGTCGCCCTTTGACGGCTGTTACCGAAGAAAACGTGCTAGCAGTGAAAAATTTAATCCAAGACAATAGGCGAATTACATATCAGGAGATTCAACACATATTGAAGATTGGATCGGGAAGCGTTCACGAGATTCTACACAGCCATCTTCGCGTGAGGAGGATAGTATCACGCTGGGTGCCGCACAACCTCACCGATGCTCAGAAGCAGGCCCGGGTGGAATGGTGCCGTGATATGCTTAATAAATTTGAAGCAGGCTCGTCTCGGCGTGTTTACGACATCGTTACAGGTGATGAGTCCTGGATTTATCAATACGACCCAGAAACCAAGCGCCAGTCGACTGTTTGGGTGTTTCAAAATGAGCCAACGCCTACCAAAGTGAAGCGATCTAGAAGCGGGGGTAAGATTTTGATCGCTAGCTTTTTTAATTTGACTGGCCACTTGGTATCAATTCCCTTACGGGATCAAAGAAGCATTAATGCCGAATGGTATACTACCAAATGTTTGCCAGAAGTTTTCTCTGTTATAAGCAACAAGCGACCAAACACAGGGCTCCGCGGGCTACTGCTCCACCACGACAATGCACCTGCGCACACCGCACTCAAAACGAGGGACTTCCTGGACAGCACGCCAGTCAAACTCCTGGGTCACCCTCCTTACAGCCCTGATCTAGCACCGTGTGACTTCTTTTTATTCCCAAAAATAAAAAATCAGCTCAAAGGGATACAATTTTCGTCGCCGGAAGATGCGCTGGCTGCGTTCGAGCAGGCTGTAAACGAGGTGTCTGCGGCGGACTGGAAAAAGTGTTTTGAAAACTGGTTTAGGCGCATGAATCTTTGTATAGAGGCTGGTGGAAAGTACTTTGAAAAGATTTGATAAAAATATATGTACGTATAGAACAATTTTTTTTAGTTTCGCAAAACTTTCTGAGTGTCCCACGTATTTAAAGAATTTTTAACCAAACTTTTATGTTTTAGTTGTTCTCCCTACCTTTAAAAAAAATAACCTACCCCGTTTTAAAAACAAAGGCAAATTAATATTTCAGTATCATCAAGATCTGAGCCTTTTAAACTTTCAATCTCTATCTTATCGGGATGTTAGTTTTAAATTGATTGCAAAAACAGACAAACAAACGGACAGACAGACAAGAAAGGGAGTTAATAAAAAAGTGGTAAAACATTTGTTTTGCAACTGCACTTCTTTTGAAGTACAATTAAGTCTAGCATACAAAGACGTCACCCAAAGACGTACAAAAAGTGGAGGTTAATTTCGATACCTGCTCATGGTAGCTTAGTGGCTAA
Source organism: Asteroscopus sphinx (assembly GCA_949699075.1). Lineage (NCBI taxonomy): Eukaryota > Metazoa > Arthropoda > Insecta > Lepidoptera > Noctuidae > Asteroscopus > Asteroscopus sphinx. Next base: position 24,527,559 of record OX453007.1, read on the forward strand.
AGCACTGGCGTACTGAGCCCTGGCTCGCTGGGTGTCGCGGTTTCAAATCCTGCGTGAGTGATTTTTTCTTTCCACTATTTATATCGTCTAGCATACAAGTTGGTGAATCCTCGCAATTTCACTCGTGGCTATAACTCTGGGCTTCGGAGTAAGCCTGCATTTCTCCGACTTAAGACGCGTTACTCAGCGCTAAGCCTGCTCGCTCTCCGCTTTAAGGCCACTATTAGCCAGCAAACAAATCCCATAGCCGTTTTGTTTAGTTTTCTGTCACAGGGTCGAGGAGAATTGGATAATCTTGGACAACTTGGGAGAGCCTTATGTCCAGTAATGGACAACGATAGTTTAATGTGATTAGAGATTCAAAAAGTATTAAATTAAATAATCGCTATGTATAACCCTAAACTAAGTGTTTATATTGTAAAATTTAAAATCAAAACTCGGACAAAGAAAAATGGCGGACGGAATCTCGCTAAATAATGACTGAAGCACTTGATTTTTTCCTAAACCCACTATAATAACGAAAGCATTTTAACTCACCAGATTTATACTGTTATTCCCCAACACAAACACTATCCCAACACAAACACTATCCCCACACACACACAAACACACAATCACCAACCGTCCCCCCTCATGTGCACTAAGACTTACCCTCCTAATATCTGCCAATAGAATATTGTAAAACTTAAACATAATTTTTCTAGATTTAGATAATTTAATTGAGTCTATTGTCTCTCAATCTGTACCATATAACCGAGAGGCCTGGCCCCTGTCATACAGGTTATCCTAGTTCAGGGTCCAGGGCTACACTGTTGTTATGTTCTTCTGAAGTCGCAATAAACATAATTATTATTATTATTATTATTTTATTTGTGACACTACAACAATGACTACCGTCACACTAGGTTTTTTACGTGATCGCGCTTTTTGGCATACTATAGATGTGAATGTGTGCGTGCCCGTACTTTTCAGCGAGCTGGCATACTATGGATGCTCCACTTATTGTTTAGCGAGATTCCGTCCGCCTTTTTTATTCGTCCGAGAATCAAAATTTATTTAAAAGCACCGTCAATTAATGAAACTGTAATTTTGATACTTTTAATTTTAAATAACATACAAAACACTCATAACATTACCGAATACGTGATCAAATCGAGTGATAAATGTAATAAAAATAGATTTCTTATTGTGACGAAGGTTACTGACATGGGTAACATCACAAAGGAAAATCGTCAAACGTCAGGTTGCCGATTTTCCTTGATAATAATAATATAATTGTTATCATCCTGAGATACATATTTCCGGATCAGTAATAAGAGAAAATTACTTCTTCATCAACGTTAAATAATATAATAATCTCTACAGATTACGTCGTATTAACTTTGGTCATATTAATCAAGTTGATTATTATTTGAGCGACCACACATTACATAGAAAGGTACGTTTATAATCTTAATATTATGCTTCTCTCTCTAACAAAAGAATACTTTATTATTAGTAAAGTAAGATAGCACGGGAATTAGACTCAGATTAAAACTTTTAAATAAAATGTAAAATATATTTCCAAATACTCAGAAGCCGTAACGCTGAATTCCGACAGGAAGGGCTGGAATTCTGAAACGTGCCTACGCATTTAGAAATTTTAATTATTAACACCGTATTAAATTAACAAATACCGATTATAATTTAGTAAAATATCTTGTAAGATACAAGATACAACCTTATAATAATTCATAACAGCTTTTTAATTAACGAGTAAACAGAAACCGTAAATAGAAGTAACTTTATTAAACTTGATTCACAAAATCTGAACGCTTAACAAATCTAAAGGCCGCTGTGAGCCTGCCGGTCTGATAATGATCTCCTTTGGGATAAGATCCCGCCAAGTGTACCGTGTTGGGGGCAATTCGATTAGGACACCGAAGGATCTTGGCCGCCGAATAATTGCTAACATAACTCAGACTAATGTACACTTGTGTTTACACGGACAAGACTGTTTTGGCTGCTCACTTGGAACATCCGGTACAATAACGCTCATTGGATTTGTTTTTTTTTTTTTTTTTGATAACTGATACAATGTGGCGAAATGAAATGTGGCCAATGAGGGAGGACGCTTTGTTTGTTGCGTCGCGTGGCTTGTAGCGTTGCCCAGTGTTGGTCTTGCAGTCTTACGGTCTTGCATTTCCTCAAGACCAATGCAAGACGGCAAGACTGCAAAGGGCAACACTACCCGTAGTCATTACAGGAAAGGGATTGGCGACTACAGATTAATGTTATATGTAGGTTGGCGACCGCAGAGCATAACCTATCGCCCTCTTGGCTCTTTTTAGAATCAACATTGATGGCTATTAGTATTGCCCAAAGTCTTGGTCTTGTAGTCTTGCATTGGTTTTGGGAAAATGCAAGACCAAGACTGGGCAACACTAGTGGCGTGTTACCATAGACCAGTAAGCCTCTAGACGCCGGTTCAGAAATCAGAAATCAGAAATCATTTATTCGAAGTAGACTCGTTTCAGCTAGTTCTTTTCGAACGTCATACATAGACAGACCCCAAAAAACGCCCGCCCTTCACCACTTCCTAATGCTTAAGCTGGGAAGAAGAAGTTAGCTGGACACCCCCGGTCACAACGCATATGCTCTACCACTGCATATCATACGTCCCTCCGCCAATCGGAACGTCACTCAGTCAGCGAGCGGCACCAATCATAAGGAATCATACCACCGAACTTTTGAGCCGGCCAATCATAACGCGCCGTCCGTCCCCCTGACCCCACCAACGTTTTACGACTGCGTTCGAATACAAAACTTTGTTTATGCGGAGTCTTGTAGCTAACTGGTCTGTGCGTGTTACAAATCTTTTCTCAGTCTTAGTGGTATCAGCCATTCAGCCCCGCCACGCCTGTACAAAGATACATTGGTACTAATAACCACGTAACGCAACAAGGAGCGATAAACATCGCATTAGTGGAAACGCGTTAACTTGCCGATGTTTTAAATAAAGCACTTTATGAAAAACACGTAATAAATGAAATTGGAACGATAAAAATGTATCGTAAGTTTCGTATTTTACCTGCAATAATAGTAGGTACGAGCTAAACGAGTTCAGGATGAAAATTTGGGAAGTTAAAGAAAATCTCCAACACTTCGGGCTACTAGATGCAAGAAAGAGATATCCTAACAAAATCCCAGACTTCTCAGTAAACCTGAAATTATTGCTTGGTGTTCTTTTATTATTATTTTAAGTACCAAATGATGATTTAATAGTTTTTGCAACACACTTACTCGTAAAGTGGCTCTTATTGCATCGCTTTTAGGTTCATAACTTCATAATGTGGCTTATAACGCACGCGTGCTTTTTTCATTATATTATTGCACTAGTGCTTTTTACTTTACAGTTTATTTTTAAATCGCAGCAAAGAGTTTTTATGCCTGAACTAAATTAAACATTTTTGGGAATAAATCAGCTGTATTAATTAAAATATGCTACCTAATAAACATTTCATTTCATCAAATTATAAATTTTTGTCAACAAATTAATATTAATTTGTATTATAAATAAAAAAAACAATTTATAATATTTTTATATTAAGCTGTATGGCGGTTTCCTTCGACCACCTGCGCGAGCATAGCTGTATGTGACCGCGCGGTCCGCGCGCCATTTTTATAATTTTTCACAAATTCAATATTTGTCTAAAATGTGTAATTTATGTTTTTTTCCTCGCAAGTGTGTTGAAAAACGTCGTATGACAGCGTGAGCATTGACTATTATACTCTCGGCTCCATTACGCCCTCGCCTTCGGCTCGGACTGCAATCCAGCCTCGAGTATAATAGCCAACTTAGCTCACTTGTATCATAATGTACTATTATTTGCGCGTTTGCGACCACCAGATCAACGAGGCAGTCAAGATTCAAAAGAATCCATAGTACGTCGTATACAACAGGTCAAAATGTCCAGTGATATATGGAGCGACAATAGCCGTTGCGTTGGCCACGTCACTGATTTCAAATTGAAAGGACGCGGACGGCGAGGATTTAATCTGGCTCCTTTGATCTGTATGTTTACCTCTCCTGTAACCTTCTCTATGTAGGTATATCTACGTATTCTCGTGAACCGAAATGGATTTGTAAAAACTGTTACGACTTTGATACAAACCACTAACATCATTATTGCAAAAGAGAAATCTGTTATTTTTTTGTTAGGAATTGGCAAACAAACCTTCAGCCTACTTAATGGAAACTGGATATAAAACAAAAACATGGGTATTTCTAATATTTACTTTTACCAGCCTTAGAGACAAAATTGGAAGGTATCATTGCCTGTCATTTCTGAATGCTAATGCTCTGAATCCTGAATGATTTTGACCCCTAGACTAATTGAAAGCCACATTTCTTATAGAGCGTGACAAGCTCCCAATCACAGCAGGTATGTCCTAAAATGGGAAGTAACTAACCAAACCGCTCATCGGCTTGAAATCCGATAACCACAAGCTTCGGTCAGCTCCTGAATACGACAGAGGTCTCATTCATTGGTCCGGAAGCTCCCCGGCTATGTGCCGAACATTGTGCAAATCTGTGCAATATTGCTCGTCCATATGTTTTACTGCATCGTATGTGGATGATATGCGGGCAGAGAGACTTTTGAAGATTAGGTATTTGAAGAAACTATCGCTGTCGCTTTGCCTCAAGTAAGTGCGATAAGGACAACTGCTGTTGTTTTTTTTATTTATAATACAAATTAATATTAATTTGTATTATAAATAAAAAAAACAATTTATAATATTTTTATATTAAGCTGTATGGCGGTTTCCTTCGACCACCTGCGCGAGCATAGCTGTATGTGACCGCGCGGTCCGCGCGCCATTTTTATAATTTTTCACAAATTCAATATTTGTCTAAAATGTGTAATTTATGTTTTTTTCCTCGCAAGTGTGTTGAAAAACGTCGTATGACAGCGTGAGCATTGACTATTATACTCTCGGCTCCATTACGCCCTCGCCTTCGGCTCGGACTGCAATCCAGCCTCGAGTATAATAGCCAACTTAGCTCACTTGTATCATAATGTACTATTATTTTTATTATTTCTGTTTATTATTGAAAATTCCTGACAATTTCGAATTTTCCCTGTTTTTTCTGACAGAGGGCCAAAATTCCGGACATGTCAAGAATATTTCTGTCGTATATATAGTAAGTAATAGTAACCTTACCAACACTGTAGGTATTTGACAATGGGAGAAAATTACAGTCGTCGAAAATTACATTTAGCTTATTGCCTTGTTTATTTTGTAATCCTTGGATAATTGGTTTTAATTCTCATAATTTAAGTGAACGAGGAAAGATAAAATAAAATAATTGATTAATGTTATCAGTTTTTCATGATAAAATCGTGATCTCCATAACTCTTTACATTGTTTAAAATGAAGGGTAAATACGTATATCTCCGTTAGGCGACAAGAAGCCTGAACAGTCTGCCTATTATGCCTGTGAAGCCTTTATGTCCTTTGTTATAAGTGTGTGTGATACCAAAGCCAGGCTTTCAATAAAGCTAAAATAACCCTACGCTGCTTAGCTTGTCCATTGTAATATACTCAGCAACTATTCAAGTATACACGCTTTGGCACGTTGACTAATATTATTTGCTCTCAATAAGAGACAGTTATCTGAGTTATCAGTTCATGTGCGGATCCAGAACATGTTTATCAGTTGCTTTACCGGTGACGTAGAACATCGTGAGGAAACCTGCACACCTGAGAGTACTCCATACAGTTCTCGATGGTGTGTGTAGTCCACCAACCCGCACTAGGCCATTGTGGTGGACTAAGTCCTAAATCCTTCTCATTCTGAGAAGAGGCCCGTGTCCAGCAGTGGGACATTAAGGGATAAAAAGTATCCTATATCTTAATCCGGGCTATGAACTATCTGTGCGCCAAATTTCATGCAAATCTGTTCATCCGTTACAGCGTGATTGAAGGACAAACAAACATCCAATCTTTCGCATTTATAATTTTAACTAGGATAGTAGAAAGTTAAGAAAATGCGGGTGTTCATATCTCCATACTTACGCTCTCGATTGTTTTCTTTCTGGTTTATAATTCCAGAGAAATGATTATTTAGAGTAAAATAAATATCAGGTTTTTCTATGCCACTATGTTTCGTTTTTGTTGATAAAATATTTTCAGAAGCCCTCAAAACATCTTTAAATTGCCTATTTAGCCCGCTGTTTAAAGCCTAGTATATAAATTTGACAACTATTTATGAAAAAGGAACACGAACACACAAGGAAAACATAGCAACACAGTAGGTACTTATTCTTCTTATTCAGTTTATGAAATATCAATATCTTTCAAATTGAGCCAGTTTCGGAGGAGAAAATAGTCGAGAGCCAAACCACGAATTATGACTTTTTTACGGAGGCTATTCAGTCGGAACAGCAGTTGTCCTTATCGCACTTACTTGAGGCAAAGCGACAGCGATAGTTTCTTCAAATACCTAATCTTCAAAAGTCTCTCTGCCCGCATATCATCCACATACGATGCAGTAAAACATATGGACGAGCAATATTGCACAGATTTGCACAATGTTCGGCACATAGCCGGGGAGCTTCCGGACCAATGAATGAGACCTCTGTCGTATTCAGGAGCTGACCGAAGCTTGTGGTTATCGGATTTCAAGCCGATGAGCGGTTTGGTTAGTTACTTCCCATTTTAGGACATACCTGCTGTGATTGGGAGCTTGTCACGCTCTATAAGAAATGTGGCTTTCAATTAGTCTAGGGGTCAAAATCATTCAGGATTCAGAGCATTAGCATTCAGAAATGACAGGCAATGATACCTTCCAATTTTGTCTCTAAGGCTGGTAAAAGTAAATATTAGAAATACCCATGTTTTTGTTTTATATCCAGTTTCCATTAAGTAGGCTGAAGGTTTGTTTGCCAATTCCTAACAAAAAAATAACAGATTTCTCTTTTGCAATAATGATGTTAGTGGTTTGTATCAAAGTCGTAACAGTTTTTACAAATCCATTTCGGTTCACGAGAATACGTAGATATACCTACATAGAGAAGGTTACAGGAGAGGTAAACATACAGATCAAAGGAGCCAGATTAAATCCTCGCCGTCCGCGTCCTTTCAATTTGAAATCAGTGACGTGGCCAACGCAACGGCTATTGTCGCTCCATATATCACTGGACATTTTGACCTGTTGTATACGACGTACTATGGATTCTTTTGAATCTTGACTGCCTCGTTGATCTGGTGGTCGCAAACGCGACTGCTAAACGTGAGGTTCGATTACCGGGATTTTTTGCCGTGAAAATTTCTCAGTAGCAGCCCGGAGTCAAGAAGTTGGCGGTGTGCTACACCCCTGTGCCTCGGAGAACACGTAAATGCCGTGGCGCCTGATCTCTGTCCGGCCGTGTCGGATTGCCGTCCCATTGGATTATGAGAGTGAGGGAATAGAGAGTGCACCTGTGTTTGCGCACACACTTGTGCATATGTCCGCACAGATGGCTAGTCTCCGTTAAGATTGGTGGCCGTGACCGAAATTTACCCGGGAGGACATTATTGTTATTACTATGGATTCTACTCTCAGTATTCTAGTTGAGTAGTAGTAGTAAAACTCCATGTTACTGTTACTGTTAGCCTGCAACATCCCACTGCTGGGCAAAGACCTTCCACCTTGATTTCCATGTGTCACGGTTTTGAAAAAAACATGAATCATAACCTTGTTTCAATATTTACAGTAACCCGACCTATCCGAGCGTGCATTTCATATTTTTGCGGCTTTATGTGATCTTACCATATTTCTCTTTTCGCAGATAAGAAAAAATATTTACAGCTCCTCACTGCGTATTAAAATATAAAGGAGAAATAAAGGAGCGTCTTTTTTATCTTTTGTTGTGGAAATGGTGTTGATGTGATATTATCGCGGGGGTGAAACGTGTTTGTTCTGCTTTGATTGTTTGCCCGTATCCCGCGTACTTTACAAAATAAGGTCTACATTATTTTATATTATATGGAAACACTGGGGGTACTGAGATGATAACGGTGAGGGTTACACTTAATATGAAAGACACAAATTAAATAGTATTCTTAAAAACCTAAGTTTTTGCCTGTATGTGTATCATGGTCTATGTATATTATGTCTAACTACCTATGTATTAAACAGGAATACCTATACATCTGCGTTTTCTCTCTCGACCAGTATTCTGAGCTAGGTCAAAGCAATATAGAACCATTTCCGTATACGATTCCCGTTCGTGTGACAACTGAAGCGTGTGTTCCATTTCCGAATTAACTCTCTACAAGTAGGTAGGTTTAGGTTAGTCTCAGCCAGTATACAACGTGTTTTTAAAATAACTGAAAACCTCTTAAGGGGTCATTGTACTCATCAGTATGAACAACTTTTACTATAGGACCAAAACATTTTGTCGATTTATGTGAACACAAATGTAGGGATTTTTTTTTCGCGATTTCAATGTTGGTCCAATAGTAAAAGTTGTTCATACTGATGACTACAATGACCCCTTAAGAGGTTTTCAGTTATTTCAATAACACGTTGTGTGAATTTTTGACCATAACATCCACTTACGAACTAAACAGTAGGGAAAAGTTATTAAATATTTTGAAAGTCTTCTGACCTATATTTTGAAAGTCTTCTGACCTATATTTTGAAAGTCTTCTGACCTATATTTTGAAAGTCTTCTGACCTATATTTTGAAAGTCTTCTGACCTATATTTTGAAAGTCTTCTGACCTAATTTAAATAAAGTGAATAATAAAGTTGATAGGAAATTGTTTGGGTTGGTATAGGCATGTGTTAAAGAGGGATAAAACGCATGTTACTAGGAGAGTGATGAATATAAATGTTCATGGATCGAGAGGGAGAGGGTGACCAAAGAGAAGATGGATGGATTTCGTGAAGAATGATATGGATGAAATGGGAGTAAATGATGAGATGACGGCTGATAGACAAAAACGGAAGAAGAAGACGTATTGCGCCAACCCCATTTAATTTGGGATCCGGGCAGGAAGATGATGACTCTAAGGTCATGCGTTAAAAAAAACTAGTTTTCACTCATAAGGGTGGTATGCCACTGATCAAATTTCTTTGTTCTATATGTGACTGATCACAAGGTGGACCGACGACCTGGTGAAAGTCGGGGAATTCCGCTGGATGCGGGAAGCGCAGGACCGGTAATTGTGGCGATGCTTGTGGAGGCCTATGTCCAGCAGTGGACGTCTTTCGGCTGAAATGATGATGATGATGATGTGATTGATCAAAGAAATTGGATGATTTTCATTAAATGTTGTATGTAATAAATAAGTGATCATCAAATAAATTGGAATGGACAAAGAAACTTGATCAATGGCATACCACCCTATAACAATGTTTATTCAATTTTTTAACGTTGACTATACACTATACCTTACCATTTTGCTTCAAGAATTCCAAAATTATTATCTTTACATTTTCAGCCGCAAAGCCTGCATAGTGTCCAACTAAGGACTAAATTTTGAATCAACTTAGGCACGTGCGAGTTCCCAAGCACTAGACTTCTGCCTTTGATGTGTGTTTACTTTATTTTTGTCAAGGAGAAAAGAACGTTGTAGGCTGCAGGCATATCACTAATAAAGAACCATGTTCGTTAACACGAGACTTGAAAAGTTGTTTGTTTGTCGGAAGGACGGGAAATTAGGTACGGTTCGATACTTCGCGGTGATACATTTTGTCGACAAAATCCCTTGAACGAATCCTGCTACATTACATGTACCTACCGCTGCCATCAAACATTGAGTGCAAGCGATTTTAGTCTTAGTGGTAGTTCATCGGAATGTTTTCTGACTGTACATACTATTCTCCTACTAATCCTACTATCCTACTAATATTATAAAATTAAATGTGAAATTTTGTGAAGCTCAGCATGCGTAAATGCGTTAGAAATAATAAAATAAAGTTTGTGAAGATGTTTGAATGTTTCTTACTCAATCACGCTGAAATGGCTGAACGGATTGGATTAAATTTCGCACAAAGATAGACCATAATTCGTATTAAAATATAGGCTGCTTTTTTCCCAGAAAATAAACATTTAAAATAAATAAATATTTTTGGGACATTTTACACAACACCATCAAGTCCCTATCTAAGCAGAGTTTGTATTATGGGTACTAGACAATGACTAGTTCCCGAGGGACATGCGATAAGTTTTTCTGTGATAAGCCGACTTATAAGCGGTCAAAGCCACGAGAAAAGTCTAGTGTATTATAATTTATTGCTAAGTTCCCAACACAGAGTAGGCGGGATTTTGGGATGAAACAAGATTCTACCGATCCTACGGCTTATTTCATCCCCGTTCTGTTTAATTATCGGTTCAAAACGGTCATTGAACCGTAAACGATGACAATGAGACTTATTGTCTCAATAATATGTAAATAAACCGTCCTCACAATCCCGATAAAGTGAAGACAGAGGTTCGCATACTTAATATTCGCTATGGACGACATTAAGGAACAGCCTCAGATTAATAGGAACAGCATAGATATATCTATTGCCTCGTTGGTCTAAGGGTCGCAAGCGCGACTGTTGAGCGTGGGGTCCTGGATTCGATTCCTGGGTCGGGCAAACATTTATTGAGTTGTCTCATTAGGAAATTCTCAATAGCAGCCCGGAGTCTGAATTTGTGCCCGATTAATGACAATAGGCTTGTCCCCTATTACATGGGACTTATAACATAACTGGTGAAATGTGGGTGTACTATACACCACTGCCTACCCCTTCGGGGAAATACAGGCGTGATGTTATGTTATGTGTTATGTTATAGATATATCGTCGTCGTTTACAGTGCGCACGTGAAATTCAGGGTGGAAGGGACATCGTAAAGCAAATCTTTAGTATAATCTCCCAGTGTTGAAATTATTAACCGATGTTTTTAAAAAAATCTGCTGTCTCGTACAATACATTTTATCGTGTTATGTCAACATAAATGTATGGAGCAACAGTTTTTTTTTAGTACAAGCCCACACAATGATTTTTAATCACGCGAATTTGATTCACACTGTTTTTATTCGCGCAATAAGATGTTTATTCCACGGCGATTTTTAATCGCGAGTGCAGGCACCTGCATGATTCCATGTGTTACAGATTTTGCGATAAAAATCGCGCGAGCAAAATCGCTGTGCGGAATTGACGTTGGGCCGATTAATAATTCTAACGCTGGGAGAATCAGAATTATGTACTGAATCCCTGGTACAGGTTTGCGTTATGGTGTCCTTTCCACCCACAGATTATTCCGTACTTCCACCCCATACAAATATCCTAAGTCGTAACTGGTAATCGTAAGTTTAAAATTTGCTGACAAAAAAATAATTGTACATTAGATACTGTACTAATTACATTTGGATGTGTGATTTAGAATTAGTTAGGTTAGTACTTAATTTGGACTTAGAACTAGGTCGCTACACTGGCTACGTTGCTTACAACCGCAACCAACATTAAGTACATAACTTGAGTCAAGTAACAATGCAAATAATGTCAAGCTTTAATTTAGGTACTATTAACTATAATGACGGAAAATTACAAAAATAAACACAAAAGATGTGCAATTACTAAATTGAAATATAATTTTCCACTTTCACAAAAGGAAATTAAATATTAACTATATAATAACATATATTATACAAGAGTGAACGAAATGGGCCCCTACTGTACTGAGCTAGCGGTCCACCGACTCTTTTATTTAACTTTGAAGTACCAATCGAAATGAATACCTACATTCATTGATTGACTGATGTTTTACAAATGTTTACCAGAAACGATACATATTTGTTATAAAGAAACGGAACACGAAAAGTTGTTGAAAATTATATTTTCATTTCATCAACCAACTTAACTCAGTCATCATCATCATAATTTCATTTCATCAACCAACTTAACTCAGTTATCATCATCATAATTTCAGTCAAAAGACGTCCACTGCTGGACATAGGCCTCCCCCAAAATATGCCATAATCGCCACGCTTGACAGGCGGGTTGGCGATCGCAGTTGGTTGGTCAAATACTCGGAGAACGCTGCTGCCCATACTCTGGTGAATCCCTTAGTCGCCTTTTACGACACCCATGAGAAGAGATAGGGAACTTAACTCAGTGTGCTTCTTAAATTATACATAAATCTCCTAAAAAACATAACATTTATATATGTTTAGTTTTGTAGTATCTCTTTGGAAATATCGATATCTATTATTGTCTTACAAATGCGAATAAATAAATTACAGTATTATATAGACCTACTACAAAACCCGCTAAGACAAATTATTCCTTTATATTGAAATACTCAGACTAGAAATACTTCATTTAATTCGACATCTTTCTTATATTTCAGATAGCGAGCCGTGAATCACAGGTCAGTAGTTTGCACAAATCTGCCAACACCGGAAGGGACTTGGCATTACCCCGGCTATTCTAACCCCCGAACACCCACTGACTGACCCTTTTTGATATATTCAGCGGAGCCTTCAAAAATTTAAGCTAAAATGCTCCTTAGTATACTGCTTTGAAACATGGAAACTCTCTCAAAAGGTTCTGCTTTTAATGAGATGAATACACTTTATCCGGCTAAGCCTTTTAGACTGGCAGTGTCAAATTTTTGGCCTCTTATTCAACTCAAGATATCCTTTGTTGCTCTTTCTAGGATTTTTTCTAGGAAGACTAATATATAGGTATGGTTATCCATTTAGTTCTTGCTTTTATCTAGGATTTAAAAGCAATAGCAATTTTCAGGACATACCTAATAATATTCCATATAGGATTTTGAAGTCATTAGCTAACCTTTAACGGATGATTGTACTCAACAATTTGAACAACTTTAATTTAGTATAAGACCAACCCTACAATTTGAACAACTTTAATTTAGTATAAGACCAACCCTGAAGTCGCGAAAAACAAACAGCTGTTCCCTACATTTTTGTTCACATAAATCGTCAAATTGATGAGTACAATCATCCCTTAAAGGATTGCTAAAGACTTCAAAATCATTCTGTATAATGAGTAAAGACATAATTCAGAATATAAAGATACAGTTCCGTGTGGTGCCGGACGTAAAGAATTGCACCACCCTATATCTTCTCATGGGTGGCATAAAAGGCAACTAAGGGATTCACCAGAGGATGGGCAGCAGCGTTCTCTGAGTATTTGACCAACTAACTGCGATCGCCGACCCTCCTGCCAAGCGTGGCGATTATGGCATATCCCCCCAAACTGCTTGGGAAGGCCTATGTCCAGCAGTGGACGTCTTTCGGCTGAAATGATGATGATGATGATAATTCAGAAAATCGTTCAAAATTAACTCTAATAACAGAGTGAAGAATGCCATCCACGAAGAAGTGCCCCACTCTTCTTCCTAATCGCTTACAGTAAAAGTGTGCAACATTCCACTAGTGAATAGCACACTACGATGAATAAACTAATCAATAATATCAATGATTAGGAAGAAGAGTGCGGTGCGTCTTCGTGGATGGCACTCTCTGTAATGAGAGTTACTTTTGATCGATTTTCTGAGGATGGGCAGCAGCGTTCTCTGAGTATATACCAACCAACTGCGATCGCCAACCCGCCTGCGAAGCGTGCCGATTATGGCATATTCCCCCCTTTAGGGGAGGCCTATGCCCAGCAGTGGACGTCTTTCGGCTGAAATGATTATGTCGATGTAGGAAATAGCTGTTTTTGTCGTGATTTCAGGGGACCAACCCATAGTAATCATAATGCTTGATCTATTGCAAATACAAGGCTTATTGTAATGCCTGCTACAACAACGCAAAATAATAAGATCATAATTAAAAGCATCAATATAATGTAATTATCGAATCAATAAGTGGCTTTTGGCAACGGCTTTGTTTCCAGACAGAATCGTGAAATCATTATCTCTCGTCATCAATTTCGTCGGCGCCTGTCAACCTTTAATGAATTTCCGATTAGACCCTCTTGCTCATTTTTTTTTCTTTCAAAGTTAATCTTTGGAGGCGCTGTTAACTTTTCTTTTAGCGAATGGAAATATAACAATACCTATTCCCTCGTAAATTTTTATTTTTTATGCTTTGACGTTTATGCCTCTGTGTAATTTTCTTTTTGAATATTTTATTTAAAGAACTTTTTTATAGGACTGAATTGTGGAAACTTATTTAATATTTTTTAACAAGTAGAACAATTAGTAGTAAATTGTTTTTGTCCACGTCAAAATTGAAAGCTAAGTTTTTTAACATTATCTAATAAACTTTAAACTTTAATTATATTTATTTTATTAGTTTCTTTCTAAATTAAAACAATGAAAATAAAATCAATTATGCACACCTAGTAGGTAGTAATACGTGTAGCCCAAACTAAATATCTTAGCTAGGTACTTCAGAAGTATGACAAGTTATATCACGGACGAAATTAAAGGTAGACTGTTTAGTAGAATTAAATAACTTTTATCGACAATAAGCGCGTTATTATTTTAACAATACCCTGTAGATCCAGATTTGAAACAAGTAGAATTCTAGCTTGGTAAACAAAAAAGTTTAGAAATGGCATAAGAATTATTAATCTAATCTTGTATTGATATACCTATGTGATTGTTTTATATTTTAACTTGATCCAAGGTTTAGTTCACTTAATTAAACATAACTTAGCGTATAAACAGGTTAACGCCACAGATATTTAATATCCACGTAAATAAAATTAAAAACAATACAGCAGTTGTCCTCCATAATGAAATCACTGTTGTTCTCGTGAAAATGTACACCGAATTAATTAAGTCTCGACACTCGGGTACCTTATTGTAAATAATTGCATTACTTACTCCAATATTAAGTGAGCCATACACACGTTTGAAACGAGCCATGGAGTAAACATAAAATCTTTATATCTTACGACTTTACACTTCAGAGTCACATACCTCCCATAAGTTGTACGCCATTTGCATAAAATAATTCCATTTCAAAGAAATTACGTATGTAAACCCTTCCCCTGAGAACATTAACGTTTACGTTATGGTTACAGAGCTGAATGTTGGTATAACTTCTAATTTTTCGGTTTTTAAAGCGATGCTTCTATATTTCTATAAGGTTATCAAATTAGTTGCCGAAACTTCACAGACGTGGCCATTGAACCCGTGATCAGCTGGCTTTAGTTAAAATTATGAGTTCAGAAACACATATTTTATTTTATTTTATTATCATTAGATATCGATACCCATCACGTCTGTAAAGTTTCGCCGACTAATTTGATTTAACCTTATATAGCATCGTTGCACTCTCGCCCGCCAGGGAGTAAACCGAGAAAAATCTTAACGTCACCGTCACCGTTAACTCCCCCCTCCATTAGCGCGCGACAAACTACTGCCTCGAACAACACAGCTCAGCGCGCGCACACAGCGCGCGCAGTTCTATCCGCGCTTGCTCAGAAGCTTCGCTTCTGTCGGGTATCCCGCGACGCCACATTTTTATTTTTTGTTTAAAAAGAATTTTATGTAAAAGGACGAACACAGAATTAAGTATTAAAGTGAATGACAAAGGGTATAAATCCTTTGTCAGTAGTTAATGCTTTCCTTACAAATCTGTTTCCTCATTTTCTACAAAGCAATTTCTAATTAATTCTGAATTCCGAACACAGACAGGCTTCTATAAAATGTATGAGGGGGGGCTATTCTGTACATCCATCTGACAGATTTACTATAGCCTCTTAAATATTATTACTCTATAATATTTAAGAATAATATTTATTTAATTTAACTTAAGTGGCAGCGAGCACATTGCTCGCAGAACGGATGGCCGATGGGGCAGTAAAGTTCTGGAGTGGCGACCGCGTACTGGAAGGCGCAGCGTGGGTAGGCCCCCCACAAGGTGGACCGACGACCTGGTGAAGGTAGCGGGTATCCGCTGGATGCGGAAGGCGCATGACCGGTCGTTGTGGCGATTCTTGGGGGAGGCCTATGTCCAACAGTGGACGTCTTTCGGCTGAAATGATGATGATGATGATATTTAAGAGGCTATAGTACCTACCTATGTAGATATACTCATCATATCTACATAGGTAATTTTAACAACATAACATAACATCACGCCTGTATTTCCCCGTAGGGGTAGGCAGAGGTGTATAGTACACCCACATTTCGCCAGTTATGTTGTGAGTCCCATGTAATAGGGGGCGAGCCTATTGCCATTAACCGGGCACAAATCCAGACTCCGGGCTGCTACTGAGAATTTCCTGATGAAAAAACCACACAATAATGTAATTTTAACACATTTTCAATAAGTTTTTACACACGAAATTGAATCACAATATGTATAATTAAATATAACATCAATTAAATTATTGATGTTATATGAAATTTTTCATATACCGATAACGCCATGCTTGCTAAAATAAAAGAACTTGATTTTTGAAACTCCCATTTCCTTTTTCCAATTGATGGTTCAATTGATGTCATATTATTTATTTAAATATTTATTCATATACCTACTACCGTCTCTTAATACTAGTTTAGGAGGCAGGGTTAGTAAAATTTTGTACAGATTTTGCAACATACAAGAATTGTAACCCAACGTTATTCTACTTTTATTATATCCATTGTCTAGTACCCATAGTACAAGCTCTGCTTAGTTTGGGACTAGATGGTGATGTGTAAAAACGTCCCAAAAATATTTATTTAATTAACTAACTAACTATACTTACCAATAACGTCATACTTGGTTAAATAACATTTTTTAACTCACAAAGCCTGAAAGACTCCCGAGATCGTGAGTCTAAGCTATTAGACTATGCTTACATTCACAGACGAATCTTGGTGTGAAATATGCTTCCAACTGTCATAATGCAGTGCTATTTGACATTTGAAAGCATGAGTTTACGCTTAGATTCGTCTGTAAATGTAAACCTTAGAATAACTACACATAGAAACCAAGTCCACGCGCACAATTTGAAGCAACTAAATTGGAGCCAGCAGAAATGGCGTCAGTTTACTTGCTTTGCGTTGTGGGCACACTATAGATTGTTTTTGTGCTTCAACTTTGAGCGGAAATTTGAATGAAACTATCACTATATGTCTTGTTACTCTAAGCTATTAGATTTTCTTTTGGATTTGCTTTACGACACATCGTTTTACTGAGCTGCAAGTCCACAATCCCTCTATATGTACTACGATCTGTGACGTCATCAGTCTAGACCCTTTATTCAGAACTCCAGTCGACCTCAGCAAGCAGACGTCTGTGGCTCGTAACAAACTTTAAAGTGCACTTCGTAGCAAATGTTACGGCTGTACTGAAACTTTCAGCTGTCGCCGATACACTTTCTGCAAGCAAAGCCTTGGAAGTTGAACGTTGAACAAATTATAAGAACATTGCTAACTTCTGTGTTAATTGATGCTAGTAGAAGTTTGTTCCAATTTATTCTTGTAGTTTATTGTTTTGGAGTCGTATGATTAACAATCCAAATAACAACTTTTTTATTTATTTATTCCTAAATGGACTTGCCAACCGCCACCTCACCTGATGTTAAGCGATGGTGCGGTCGACGATGGTATACGCTTGCCCAGAAAAAACCTATTCACTCGAGCCTTTACTTGTGCTTTAAAGTAGGTATATTGATTTTCAGCCACATTAGGAAACAAAAAGAAATTCGAACTCAGAGTGGCTGTGACGCAATCAGGGTGTGCGCTGGACTGAAGACTTAACCAAGTTTTCTGTAAGTTCCTATCAACTCAGCCTATCGGAGTCCACTGCTGAACATAGGCCTCTCCCAAGTTGCGCCACAACGCTCGGTCCTCTGCCTTCCGCATCCAGTCCCCCCCAGCCACGTTCTTTAGGACGTCGGTCCACCTGGCAGGGGGCGCCCTATGCTGCGTTTGCCAATTCGCGGTCTCCACTCAAGGACTCGTCTGCTCCAACGGCCATCGGTCCTTCGACAGACATGGCCAGCCCACTGCCACTTCAGCTTACTGATCCTACAAGCTATGTCGGTCACTCCGGTTCTTCTCCGGATAATCTCGTTACGGATTTTATCCTTCAAAGAAACTCCAAGCATAGCTCGCTCCATAGCTCGCTGAGCGACTTTGAATTTGTGGACTAGCCCAACTGTCAGTGTCCACGTCTCGGCACCGTAAGTCATGACTGGCAGGACGCACTGGTTGAAGACCTTTGTCTTCAAACTTTGCTGTATAGGCGACGAGAAGACTCGGCGAAGTTTGCCAAATGCTGCCCAGCCCAGACGGATCCTTCTGTTGGCTTCTTTCTCGAAGTTGTGTCTACCAAGCTGAATTTCCTGCCCTAGGTAGACGTATTCCGTTACAACTTCGAGTGCCGACCCTTCGACTAATATTGGCCTCGGCATGACATGCATATTGAACATGACTTTAGTCTTGTCCAGATTCATGCCGAGACCGACACGTCGAGAGGTTCCGTTTAAGCTGTGCAGCATTTCGCCCAGTTGTTCCAGCGACTCAGCCATTACAACGATGTCATCGGCAAAACGGAGATGTGAGATGTTCTCGCCGTTAACGTTGATACCCTGTACAGTCCAGTCCAGCGTATTGAAGACGTCCTCCAACGCGTTAGTGAACAATTTCGGGGATATTACATCCCCTTGTCTCACCCCTCTGCGCAGTTGGATTGGCTTCGTCTTTTGGTCCTGGAGCTGAACAGTCATGGTAGCAGCGTTGTATAGGCATCTCAGCATCTCTATATACCGCTCATCAATGTGACATCGCTGAAGAGCATCCAGAACTGCCCAAGTTTCGATAGAGTCGAAGGCCTTCTCGTAATCCACAGCGGCTGATTGTACTCTTCCGTCTTCTGTATGATCTGCCGAACAGTATGGATGTGGTCTACGGTGCTGTAGCCTTTTCGAAACCCAGCTTGCCTTGGTGGCTGGAATTCGTCGAGTCTTCCGGCGAGCCGATTCGTGATGACCCTCGAGAACAGCTTGTACACATGACTCAGGAGTGAGATGGGTCTGTAGTTCTTCAGAAGGGTCTTATCCTCTTAAGAACAGTACCACCGCACTCCCGCTCCATGCCTCCGGTGTAGAGCCTTGTTGGATGACGGAATCAAACAGACTCTGTAGCTCCTTCAGGACCGGAGCTCCGCCTGCTTTTAGGAGTTCAGTAGTAATGCCGTCATCGCCCGGAGCTTTGTTGTTCTTAAGCTGCTCGAGGGCCGCCCTAATCTCGCCCTGGTCAACGTCCGGAAGATCCTCGGTGTAATGTTAATAAGTTCCTATGGTGATAATAAATTAATTGAATTGAACTGCAAGCCGTCCTTATCAAAGCCAGAAAATGACTAGGCAGGACCAGCAATCACAATACTCACTACGAAGTCTAAACATGTCTTTATGCCGGAAAAAGCGAAAAATATTATATATATTACAATATTTGCTTAACAATGTTTCAAGTCCTTTAGGAAGCAAACAAAAACATTAAATGAATTGACTATTCCCCGCTATCCATCTACACAAACTGAATAAATCACCCTAGGCGAAACAGCTCGCTGTACAGTTTACAGTGATAGCTAAGCAATACGTGTGTTCCTACAATTTGTTATCGAAACTCGTTTATTCCAACACGATACTCCAAAGTAAACAAAAACACTTTTGTGTGCTGTGTAAAGAGACCGGTAAATTACGTAGTTGGCCGTTGGGTAAGAGTTTCAATAAGGCAATTTGTGTCCTTTTTACAAGTTTTAATTATAATAATTATTACATAAGATTTACTAATATTACTTAAGTCTAGCACAACCTCTAACTACGGCGATTCGAGCGAGATTGTTAACGTCTCTGTCTGTTCCCCTGCACTTATACTAACGCACGCACAGCACTTCACTTCACCATAAGTTTGGTATGTTATGTTCGGCAGGTCATAGGTTACAGGTAGGTAAATATTATAAACGTAAAATAACACAAACTGCATGAAAGTTAAATAAATCACAATTTATAAATCTATTTTACATTTTCATTTCCCGACGTGTCAAGCACTTTTCAGCACTTGCGGTTACGAGTGCACTCAATAACAAGTTGTGTGACGCTTTTTTACTATAAAACACCAAACTCCCATTATTATTCAACAATTTTAAATATGTACGTTGTACGTTCTGTGTGGTTTCCGACAAAGTAATAGACTATAGGTAGCTATTACTGTCGTTATTTTTCCGAAACCTACTAAAAATGTTCAATATCGGAATTCCGATATTTAGATGATTTTTAAATCTTTGATGTTAGGTTTGGAACGCAATAAATAAGATAAAAAATTACTTGAATATTACAATTCCTCGACTGCCTCGTTGGTCTAGTGGTCTCAAGCGCGACTGCTGTGGGGTTCTGGGTTCGATTCCTGTGTCGGGCAGTGTTATTGGGTTTTTTCATTAGGAAATTATCAGTAGCAGCCTCTAGGCTGTAGGCTGTAGTCTATTGCATGGCATGTTAATGGCAATAGACTCGCCCCCTATTACATGGGACTTATAACTGGCGAAATGTGGGTGTACTATTACAACTCTGCCTTCTCCTTCGGGGAAATACAGGCGTTCCTCATTCGTTGAAGCGGTAATTGAAAGACTAATGATAGTGAACATTCAGAGAGCTGATTAAATATCACAGTAAACAATAAAAAGTAACAGCATTATAAAAGGAGCCACAGTTTAAGTTGGCCCCACCTATCCTGATATTAAGAAGTGCTCTCGAAAACCAAGACGGGGAGCGAAGCATTTTAAATGTAAATTAAAATGTTACCTTACACAGGGCTTTTGTAATTCACTTTTCTTGCTTGGGCACAACTTTGAATCCCAAGGTTATATAACGGCTGAAACTCAATGAGATATCAAAAGGAAAATAAATTGCTTTTTAACTGATAAGGTTTTTTAACTGACTTGAAAAGAATTGATTGCGTCATGAGATTAACAGCTGGTAAAGATCTACTGCAAAACGAAGAAAGATACATGAGCTCTCTAAATATTATAATTTAACTAGGCTATGCCCACGGATTCGCCCGCGTATAATTCGGTGCAACCCTCGGGAACTGTTTATCTTTCCAAGATAAAAAGTAGCCTTTATATTAATCCGGGTTATTGTCTATCTATATGTCAAATATCATCCTAATCCGTTCAGCCGTTGCAGCGTGATTAGAGGACAAACAAACAAACATCCATACCGTCTTCTTCTATCATGTCGACATGAGCTACATAATGATAATAGCTCATGCCGTGGGGAAAAGATTAGCCAGTCAGCAGGTTGGTAGCGGGGCTGACTGCCCAGGGTGCACCGAACGATCAATTAAATAGCGTCACTCGTGGAGGCTCTTTTAATGCACCGTCGCATTTATAATATTAGTAGGATTACCATCCTACTAATATTGATTGATTGACGACATGATTGGTGAAGTGGCTGGGCAATCGAAGGGTCGCGAATTCGATTCCCGCACAGAATAAATATTTATATGGCTTACAGATAGTTTATCCGGGTCTGGACGTTTGTATGTGAGATTTGTGTGTGTCAACGCACCCAGGAAATAGGAGAAATCCAAGTGTGGGGGCAACGTAAAAAGAAAGATGTGTATAACTTTAGCTACAAAGAATGCTGTCAGGCAATACCGCCTTAGCCTAATTACTGCACAGGCGCGGTCCATTGGAGTTCCCGGAGCTCCTGTATTTTGTGCTGAGGATGGCCTCCGTTTGGTTTTAGATGGTAGGAGTGTGACATACCCCTCCCCAGACGGAGGATATCCATGAGGATTTCCCCCCGAAAACAAAACAAAATTAGCCTAATTAGGTACGCTTATCAATTATATTTTATTACCGCACAACAAAATGATACGAGTATGATCATCCCCTAACATAATCTCTTATTCGCACCTTAGTTGCCTTACAGCACATTCCATAGGAGATCCAGAAACAACAATGACGTCACAACAAAATCTATAGCAGAAATCCTCTTGTAATATTCTTTATTCAGCTTGGAATGAGCACTCGTCTAACTCTTTTCTCTTGTGTATATCGATTGGAACGGTTTAGCAAACAAATGGGAAAGTGGTTCGTGCCTGCTTCTACAAACATAACTATCTCTGTGATGAAAATAGAAACTATTGGTCGTTCTGCTTTGATTTAGTAGGTACCATGTATCATACATACAACGTGTTATTGAAATAGCTCAAAACCTCTTAAGAGGTCATTATACTCATCAGTATGAACAACTTTTACTTTGGGACCAACCCTGAAATCGCGAAAAAAATAACTGACGTTCCCTACATTTGTGTTCACATTAATCGACAAAATGTAGGAAACAGCTGGTTTTGTTTTCGTGATTTCGGGTTGGTCCCGTAGTAAGCTGTTCATACCGATGAGTGCAATGACCCCTTAAGGTTTTGAGCTATTTCAATAACACGTTGTATATCGGGTGAATTACTGGATCAAAATGACAGATTTAAATACTGTAATTGCTCATTTTAATATTTATAAATCTGTCATGTCATGCAATAAAGAATTGAGTATTGAGTAAATTCCAATTTTTTCTTTGAAAATAATCAGTAGATCTTGGTGGAAAAAAACCAACATGCTCTATAAATAAAACAAAAATCGTAGAACATATTGGAATAGACGGACAGGACACAGACGACGAGGTCACCCCCATTAAATATTCCTTTTTTCAACCTTTGGAACTCTAAAAATAGATTGATCTGCGCCGATCGCTGTTGTTGACAGTATTTTGTAAACATTTCCAAGGAAATGTGTAAACAAGCTAGTGTCGCTTGTCACCTCCTATTTATAGATAAAATCTTCCGTGGCACACTTGGATGGCGAATCTGAAATTATAATTTACATGAGCCCTTTCGACAGGCTGTCAAAAACAGTATGCTAATTGAGCTATGTTGATATTATAATCCATCTGAATTTATTATTTTGAAAAGGATTTACTAATAATTTCTAACATCTATATGCATTATAATAAAACAAGTTTAACCGGATTACATCGTGTATATTATTTAATATTGGTTTTCCTGACTTTAGAAAGCTTTGCAGCGTTCGTGGTCGCAGGAAGACTAAGATTACGATAGTACTATTAGGTATTCTGTGCTAAGATGATATGCAGCCAAATAACAGACTACCTTTGAGTAATTAAAAATGCATTAATCCATAACTTCTCAATAATATTCCTGTACATGTAGAATTCTGCCGCCGAAAATCGACAATGTCATTTAAAACACATAACAGCATAATGTGGGAATCGATTCCTGGAAAAATCTTTAAGGAAAGTTTCAAGCTACGTTACAAAATCATGACCATTTTAAGCTGAAAGTCTGCCCTCAGAACAAGTTTATGTAAGATTCCTACACAGTTTATAAATGAATCGATGACATTTTTTATATTTATATATGTAACTAGCCTATGCCCGCGGCTACACCCGCGTGGATGTCGTTAATCACGCATCTCTCGGAAACTGTTCATCTTCCCGGGATAAAAAGTAGCCTATATGTTAATCCGGGCTATGTTCTATCTGTATGCCAAAAATTAAAATCCCTACAGTAGTTTTTGCGTGAAAGAGTAACAAACATCCACACATCCATACATACATCCTCACAAACTTTCACGTTTGTAATATTAGTAGGAAGTAGGATTCTTCTTTGCGTGTGTATGTGACTGAACTCCTCCAAAACGGCTGGACCGAATTGGATGATTTTTTTTGTGTGTGTTCCAGTGAATTCAAGAATGGTTTAGTTCACAATTGTACCCGGTAGGTGGCACTGCTTTTCCGGGCAGGATGACGTCTGCCGGGACCACTAGTATATTATAAAAGTGAAGTGTTACGTATTGACTCCCACGTTACGGCAAGCGGCAAGTTTGTAGTTAAAAATGCATCGATGTAATACAATGATATTTATACTTTTACATACCGTTGATGTAATATTACCAAAATCATCTGGTTTTACGACACATTACGAGTTGATATTCAAACTAATGGATTTATCAGTAACTAGCTGTGATCCACGGCTTCGCTCCCGTAGTTTGTCGATAAAAAGTAGCCGGGTTTATAGTCTATCTATGTCCCAAATTTCATCCACATTCGTTTAGCCGTTCAGCAGGATTGAAGATAGATAGATAGATAGAAGATAGAATATACTTTATTGTACACCATGAAAATAGTAGTAAACAGGAACAACGTATAAATTATGCATAAATGGGCGGTCTTATCGCTAAAAGCGATATCTACAAAGACAAATAAACAAACAAGACAGCCTGTTATCGTTTTTGAATTTATTTATTCTTTGATTCTTAAGCAGGATTGAGAAAAGACCGCAATAATCCTCGTGTAATACTAGAATACACATAACTTGATAGCAATAAAGTTAGGAAGTGCAATAACTGCCAGCGCTAAGCGTGACCCTCGATACAGACAGTGCAGTCATCTGCCGGGCCCGGGACTGCCCGGGAGTGGAGCGCAATCTGTCGCTGTCGCTGGCAGATGCTCCTTCGTTACCCGGGTTACCCAACCAACAAGGTTGGCATGTAAGGAATTCTATGATTTTTCAATATACCATTAAGAAAACGTACCTGTGCCCGTAGATCACCTGTCGACGTGAACATTTCGGAATGTGTTACACAGTATAAGTTGAAATTTAGATGTGTCTATATCTCAATTAAAACATAAACAACAACATAACAACATTTTTTAAATGATAAATTCTAGTTTTACAATGTAGATAACACGTGACATTAATATTTTAAATTTAATTTGAAATTGGTTTGATTATTATTATTTTATTGCAGAAATGTTACTATTTAATTAATGATTTGAAAATGATAAATTCTAGTTTTACTATTTAAGTATTTACCTAACTCGTGACATACCTACATATTTTTATATTTTATTCAGTTTAATGTAATAGATTTGATTATTGTTTTATTAGTGTTATGGATTTTAAATTTAATTGATTAATTAATGAAACTCAAAAATGTTTGCATGCCTCTTTCAAGGTAGTTTGTACAAGGGTCACTCTACCGATAACACCTATATGTCATGTACCTACATTCTTTGCAAATCAATTATTATTCTATTCTATTCTATTAGTTCAAACTTTTGCATTCTCTAATATATACATATATATGTTTTACATAACACTTGAAAACTTATCTACATCTACACTAATCTTATTAAGAGGAAAGATTTGTATTTTTGTGTGTATGTTTGTAATGAATAAACTCGAACACTACTGTGCCGATTGCAAAAAAAAATTCACCATTAAAAAGCTACATTCACCCTGAGTAACATAGGCTATACTTTCATGTCCATATTATTATAAAACAATATTTAGTGAGAATCTGACAATACACTCTCCTCACCCTCTGACCTCTGACCTCTGTGGTCTAGTGGTTCGAGTGTCGGACTGCTGATAACGAGGTCGTGGGTTCGATTCCCACAGGACACAAATATTTGTGTGATGAACATAAGTGTTTGTGTTGGTCTGGGTGTGTTGCTTATGTATTATAAGTATGTATTTACAAAAAAAAAGTATATAAGTATTATATCCATTGTCTAGTACTCATACCACAAGCTATGCTTAGTTTGGGACTAGATGGTGATGTGTAAAAATGTTTACATAAGTAGGTTTACCTACAGCTAACAAAATTTTAAGAGAAAACTCCATTTTCACTTCGTACATCTTGATAAAACTCGAGAATGAATTCTACCTGGAAATTTTACAGCATGCAATTAAATTGATTCGAACGAGCCAGGGAACGTTCAGAAGTGCTGCTAGAGCAATCGCAGTCTGCTACACTTCACATGCTAATAGATTTTCATAATGGAATCCATTGCCATATTGTGGATAATAAAGGCACGCGTCGACCTATCGGTATCGTACGCATCGGACGGATCGCATTAAACGGATCCGTATAGCGTAGTGCGTCCACCTATCCGCAGCGTACGGATTGCCAACGAGTTTTATTTTAATACTTAACATGTTTGCGTTTGACCTGCACCTGACACCTGATGTTAATAAGCGATGGTGCGGTCGAAGATAGTTCACGCTTGCCCAGCAAAGGTGAGAGGATGGCAGTGAAATATTTCGACCCTGGATCCACTCAAGTGGCTACACCGGGCATCGTACCGGAACACGACTTGGTCACTTGGCAGCACGTCTTTTCCCGGTGGGTGGTCGCAAGCCGTCGGCCGTGGCCTACCACCAGTATGATAATTTCTATGACCAATCGGATTTTCAATACTGACATTCAGATGCCGATGACGTCATCCGAATTTTTGTATTCAATCCGACCCGTCCGATCCGTCCGATACCGATAGGTGGACGCGTGCCATAAACAGAGAAATTAGACTTGTTTTTCAGACGCTGCTAACCCACCCGCTGATGTGAAAAATGCTTCTAAACATCTTGGCGCCGAAATTTTCAAGGGAGGCATTTAAGTCCTTCTGACATCTTCTTCTCAATTGGCTGTGTCCACGTTTGGAAATCCCACGTCATCCTGTAGGCCAATTCACGTAACTAAAGAAGTGCAGTTTCAGTTAAGTTTCGATCAAAACAATG
Organism: Asteroscopus sphinx; assembly: GCA_949699075.1. Lineage (NCBI taxonomy): Eukaryota > Metazoa > Arthropoda > Insecta > Lepidoptera > Noctuidae > Asteroscopus > Asteroscopus sphinx. The sequence goes on from OX453007.1 coordinate 24,554,101, forward strand.
CTTTTCGTATTCTCTTATCATGGCGATCGCTGTCAGAAACGAACTGCAGCGTCACTGCAACTTTATCGGCGCGTCATGAAATTACGTGAAGTAGGGCCCAGTGCCACGTGTAAAGCGTTTGCGTACAAAAGACATAAACGCGCCGTCTGGCACTCTGCTGCACGGTCTGCTGGGCCAACTGCTCTGCCATATGTGTAATATTAGAATTTATTACATTATGGCTCTACAGCAAAATAATAATAAAATTATCATCAATTATTAAATCACATGCATTGACAATGAGTACTTAATTTTAATCGATAAGATAATACCCTCGGCTCTACAACGAAATAATAATCTACGTCTTCATCCGAAATATTATTATAAATGAAAAGGTATGAATGTTTGTTTGTTTATTTATCCTTCAATCACGCTGAAACGCCAGAATGGATTTGGATGACATTTGGCTCACAAAAATACCATATTCTGGATTAACATACCAGGCCCCTCAGAAAGTATTGCGAAAAAAAGTTTTTATATATGGGAGACTGGCCAGTTATAATGTTTTTCGAAAATATGATTATTTATAAGTAAAAATAAGTAAGTTCCAATTTCAAAATTTCCCTCCACATTTTTTGCGAGTTAATTCAAAGTATTGTGTCTCACTGAAATATGGATCTGCGCCGGGAACATTTTAGAGCTATGATTTTATACGATTTCAAGTGTCGCCTGAAACCGGATGAATCGTACGATAGACTTCAAATGGCATTCATGGATGAAGGCCCTTCCAAGGCAACCGTGTATCGTTGGTATAACGAATTCAAGCGCGGTCGACCAACTTTGGGGGATGACGAAAGAAGCGGTCGCCCTTTGACGGCTGTTACCGAAGAAAACGTGCTAGCAGTGAAAAATTTAATCCAAGACAATAGGCGAATTACATATCAGGAGATTCAACACATATTGAAGATTGGATCGGGAAGCGTTCACGAGATTCTACACAGCCATCTTCGCGTGAGGAGGATAGTATCACGCTGGGTGCCGCACAACCTCACCGATGCTCAGAAGCAGGCCCGGGTGGAATGGTGCCGTGATATGCTTAACAAATTTGAAGCAGGCTCGTCTCGGCGTGTTTACGACATCGTTACAGGTGATGAGTCCTGGATTTATCAATACGACCCAGAAACCAAGCGCCAGTCGACTGTTTGGGTGTTTCAAAATGAGCCAACGCCTACCAAAGTGAAGCGATCTAGAAGCGGGGGTAAGATTTTGATCGCTAGCTTTTTTAATTTGACTGGCCACTTGGTATCAATTCCCTTACGGGATCAAAGAAGCATTAATGCCGAATGGTATACTACCAAATGTTTGCCAGAAGTTTTCTCTGTTATAAGCAACAAGCGACCAAACACAGGGCTCCGCGGGCTACTGCTCCACCACGACAATGCACCTGCGCACACCGCACTCAAAACGAGGGACTTCCTGGACAGCACGCCAGTCAAACTCCTGGGTCACCCTCCTTACAGCCCTGATCTAGCACCGTGTGACTTCTTTTTATTCCCAAAAATAAAAAATCAGCTCAAAGGGATACAATTTTCGTCGCCGGAAGATGCGCTGGCTGCGTTCGAGCAGGCTGTAAACGAGGTGTCTGCGGCGGACTGGAAAAAGTGTTTTGAAAACTGGTTTAGGCGCATGAATCTTTGTATAGAGGCTGGTGGAAAGTACTTTGAAAAGATTTGATAAAAATATATGTACGTATAGAACAATTTTTTTTAGTTTCGCAAAACTTTCTGAGTGTCCCACGTATAGGATACAATTTGGAACCGTGCAACTTGAGCCTGACGTTTCAAAAGTGCCTGTAATTAGGTTTATTTGAAATAAAAAAAACATTTGAATTTGATAATTTTTAGGGTTCCGTACCCGAAGGGTGCCAAACGGGACCCTATTACTCTCGCTACGCTGTCCGTCCATCCGTCCGTCCGTCCAGGGCTGTATCTTTGTAACGGTAATAGATAACCAGTTGAAATATTCACAGAATATGTGTTGCTATGAGGAGTATCACGACAAATACTAAAAACAAAAAAAAGTCTTAAACCAACGGGGGTCCCCATACAAGAAACCTCAAAAACATGCATTTTTTTCAACGTTTTTGTTCTTGCTCTATATTCAAAACGGTTATACATACCAGCGTCAAACTTTGTCAGATTTTAGTGCATAATTATGTAGTTTAGCAAAAAACACTAAAAATAAGACAAATATAGACATTTGTGGTGGTACCTGCGTAAGACAGAGATGCAAAAATTCATATTTCGCGCCTGTGCGTTGATGTCTTTAGATAAACTCTCGTAAATTAAATCAGTTTATATGGGGTATCAGGTCGATGGGTGGTATGGAACCATTACTGCGCGAGTCCGACTCGCACTTGGCCGGTTTTTATCGACATACCACGGGAGCGAAAACGGAGGCGTCCTGTCTTTCATATTTCAATACTTATAGTAGGTATATTGTGAAACATAAGTATGTCTTTAGCGTGGGTAATAGAGATATACCTACAGAGCCAGTAAGTTCCTGAATTGGTTGCTGGATAGCTGCAGGATGCCTTTTAGGAGTTACCTGAAACCGATTTCGCTGGTCTTCCTGAACCTCCTGGACCTACTCGAGATCAGCTGATATACTTATTTATCTATAGTATCCAAAACGAGTAGGCGGGGCAAATTGCTCGCAGAACGGATGACCTATGGGGACGTAAAGTTCTGGAGTGTTTGACCGCGTACTGGAAGGCGCAGCGTGGGTAGGCCGAGGGACCTTGTGAAGGTCGCAGGAATCCGCTCGATGCGGGAAGCGCAGGACCGGTCATTGTGGCGATGCTTGGGCGAGGCCTTTGCCCAGCAGTGGAAGTCTTCAGCTGAAATGATGATAATGATCCAAAACGAATTTCGAAAAATTGGTTAAAATGTAACATTGTATAAAAACCATACTAATTGATTATCTTATTTTAAACAAACTACTTTCAGAACTTTTGTTTATCTGTTACAAGTTCTATAATATAGTCTAGTCACTAAACGGTAGCATCCCTAATTGACATTGTACCGCTGTCTTTTAAACTAGGTGCAGCTGAAAGTTAGTTTCCGAAGAAACATGTGTTGTGTTTCCTTTGTTTACAGGACGGAAGATGGTCGACGTTAATTGTGTAGCGTTAATTAATAGTTGTTTACGGTAACGTTCGATGTAGATATTTGTGAACTTCCTTAATTGATCAGTTGTAAAAAAACTTCAAATTCTTTGTGTATCATAATACACAAAGAATTTGAAGTTTTTTTTAAACCACGTTGATATTAAAACTTTTTTACAAAAAATTGAACCGACGAAAACAGAAACTGAAAAGAGAAAAATAAAATGAAGCTTTTAGTCTTTTCCTAACTAAACTACTAGTATAGTATTATTGATTATTGATTGTTTGTTTGGCGCCGGCCAACCCGCCTGCCAAGCGTGGCGATTTTGGCATATGACGACTTCTGTGGTCTAGTTTTTCGAGTGTCGGACTGCTGATCACAAGGTCGTGGGTTCGATTCCCACAGGACACAAATATTTGTGTAATGAACATAAGTGTTTGTGTTGGTCTGGGTGTTTCTTATGTATTATAAGTATGTATTTACAAAACAAAAAGTATATAAGTATTGTATCCATTGTCTAGTACCCATAGTACAAGCTCTGCTTAGTTTGGGACTAGATGGTGTAGTGTAAAATGTCCCAAAAGTATGTATGTATGTATATTATCTGTGACTAAACTAATGTAAATAACTAATTATAAGTCGGCGCCAAACAAACAAGCAAAGTGCGTGCAAGTTGCAAGTGGTCGAGAGGAGAACACATTTTTGGAAAGTTATTGTTTATCAATTATTTTATAATTTTCAACGCATTTACGCATGCGAAGCGAAATCTAACGATTTCAATTATGGAAAGAATAAAATCGCAGAAAGAGTCGCAAGTTCGAATCCTGCTCCTGAGCGATTTTTTCTTTCCACAATTTAAACCGTTATTGTTTATCATTGAAAATTTCACGTTGTATTTGATGTTATGTTGTTTTTATTAATTATTTAAAGTAATTAAATGATCTTCGTTGATTGTTTGTTTGGCGCCGGCCAACCCGCCTGCCAAGCGTGGCGATTATGGCATATCGCCCTCATCGGGGGAGGCCTATGTCCAGCAGTGGACGTCTCATGGCTGTAATGATGATGATGATGGTGCATTTTTAATACGTATGGAAATAGTTGCGTTTTGAAACAGCAGCCCTTCCTAACACTGCGTGACATTTGGAAAAAAAACCGGCCAAGTGTGAGTAGGACTCACGCAGTAAGGTTTCCGTACCACCCATCGACCTGATACCCCATAGATACTGATTTAATTTACGAGAGTTTATCAAAAGACATCAACGCGCGTACGCGAAATGTGAATTTTTACATCTCTTTCTTACGTAGGTACCACCACATTTGTCTACATTTGCCATGTTTTTAGTATTTGTTGCTAAACTACATAGTATGCACTATATCGTAATCGTATTACCGTTTTGAAGATAGAGAAGGAACAAAAACGTTGAAAAAAATGCATGTTTTTCGGGGTTTCTTGTATAGGGACCCCTTTTGTATTTTTTTTATTTTTATTTTTAGTATTTGTCGTGATGTACACCATAGTAACACATATTCTGTGTAAATTTCAACTGGTTATCTATCACCGTTACAAAGATACAGCCCTGTGACAGACAGACGGACGGACGGACGGACTGCGTAGCGAGAGTAATTGGGTCCCGTTTGCACGCTTTGGGTACGGAACAAGTAGTAGTAGTAGTGGAAGTCAGGCTTGTTAAAAAGGCTAGGATGAACAATAAAGAATACGCTCTGCAACTGAGTGTGAAATATCGCAGTGAGCTTGACAGCCGTTGTCCACTCCGCTCGGTCCTCCATTGTGACAGATGGCGCTGTTGCCGCTTCTCTTGGTAATTTTTCTGCACTTTTCATAAATTATATTAGTTAACTGTGTTTTATAGAAACAATTCATACGACAGGTTTCTTTGGCTGTTCTCCTATTTTAATTGATGGCTTTAAAATTAAAATAGTTTTTTTTTTTTTTTTTTTTATTCTAAACGGCCTTGCGTTTGACCGCCACCTCACCTGATGTTAAGCGATGGTGCGGTCGACGATGGTACACGTTACTGCTTCATAGTTCATTTTAATATGTGAGGCTCGTGTATCTATCGCAAGATCTACGCTAGCCATGGTCAGTTGGATGGGTGACCATTTTGTTGTACATTGAGACCTCTCCGTCCTCAGAGAGCATGTTAAGCTGTCGGTCCTGATTGCCATACGAATATCTGCACTTCAGACTTTAGAAGCCCGAAAGTCTGACAACTGGAGGATTTCTTCTGCAATAAATCTCGTGTGACGGACGTTTTTGACGTAGTCTCACAAATAAAATAACAACAACCTGTCTATAGGCATTGGACTAATGTCAATTCGTACATTTAAATAAAAACTTAGCAATAAATTGATTGTGTATATTGTATATATTTTTAATAAAGAATACCCATTTATTCTTGTCTTTTTTGACATTGGTATTGATTGAGATTGGAATTATTTTCAAGAGAAACCCCACTCGTGTGTGTGTTTCTACTGTCGAAATTGTAGTGTGTTTAAGAAAAATATAGTTGTGTTGTTGTGTTTCAATATTTTCTTACCGAGATTCCGTCCGCCTTTTTTTATTCGTCCGTGGAGTTGAGTGCCTTTTATCGAGATGGACGAGCGAGAGTTTAAAACCTAGACTCTTTTAAGAGTCAAGAGACTTGACTTTTATGCATCCACGTTTTGCCAATAGTTCATAATAGAATTTTTGTTTTATACCGAGCCATTTTGCATTCAAAATTCAAACTAGAGCAAGTTAACCCCCTGTGACATTCTCAGAATATTTATTATCCCAGAGAATTATTTTTCAACGACCATCGACAAATCTCATGAACCTGGTGACCGCACCGAGTTGAATCTCTAAGTATACAGGAAAAGTAAGGCAAAGCGTAGACGTGACGGATCCCTCACACTACACGATTTTATTCCAAGTGGGCAAAAGCGAAATAAACTTTTCCACCGCGAAGATTTACGAGCTGTGAACAGAAAACCTCCTTGTACTCATTTAAAATTCACACAAAGGCTCGGACTTTAATTAGTTTCCCTTAGTACAAAAGATACCGCGAAAGGTTCTCGACCACCGACGGTTGTATTTATTGTCTTTATTCATGGAGAAGCCATGTTTTTATTAGGTCACTTTCTTAAGAAAAGCAATTAATCAAAACATGCTTTATTTGCAGAAAATCTGTAGTTTACATTTCGTTTAAACAATTGCTTAAGAAGTAGCAATAAATATTTCTGGGTGCGTGGAATTTTTGATATAAGCAAACTCTGTTGGCTCTGAAGTGCGCTGGTTTAATGGACCATTTGGTCGGGAATGACCGCATTTGGCAACCGAGCAAAACTGAATCACGCCACGCTCGTGGCCTGATAAACATGCATGCACGCAGGTTAAGATTTTCATATTTGCAAATTGGTTAGAATTTTGCAAATAAAACTAGGTGTAGTGGACATCCTACTAATATTGTAAACGTGTACGTTTGTGAGGATGTATGGATGTTAGCTACTCTTTCACGCAAAAACTACTATATGGATTTTAATGAAATTTGGCATACAGATAAAACATAGCCCGGATTAACATATAGGATACTTTTATCCCGGGAAGATGAACAATTCCCGAGGGATACGCGATAAATGATATCCATGCGGGTGAAGCCACGGGCACAGGCAAGAACTAAATAAAATAGCCAGAACTTCAGTGTTACTTGCATAAAATTAAAAAGAAACCTTCTGAAATGTTTAAAGAACGAATATTAAACAACATAAATTCAATAACGTCAAAGTATGCATTTTACAAAAGGAAAAAATTATACTCTGAAGTTGGCGCCTTTTTAAAGGCATAGCAATACGAAGGAGCCAGCTTCTAGCTGCAAACAGCTAAGTTCTTTTCACTTTAATTGACTTTGCTGCATAAATTTCAAGTTCTGTACAGCTCTCGAGTCTATAAGTTGAACGAAACGAATGAAATTCACAGGTTTTACCAAATTTACTTCCTTTCCTGTTAGTTTAAAAGCTGCTGGACAAGCAGATTCTTATTTGATTTCACGAGTTCTAACTGAATTTATATTTCTATTGTACCTAGTACACACACTTTTTGAAAATATTGATTAAGTTATACTTAATTAGTTTTCATAGGTAGGTACGAAAATAAAGACTTCTTTGTTATTCGACTGTTATGAATCGTTTATTATACGCAAATTGCTCTTGAGATGTTTCAACAGGATTCTACGTAGGCGTAGAAGATATCGTACCAATTACTATAATTAATTGATTAAAAGTTATAGCTAGTATTATATTATCTGTGGTTATAGTGATGAAAAGTAAACACATTTTTTTTCTTTTTCCAAATCGAATAATTTAGATCATACCAATTTTACTGAAAAAGAACAAGAAACCAAAACGTGAAATTTTTGAGTAGGTACAGCTTTAATTTAGTACCTAACCCCCTTTTTTTGGAATCATATTCAGGTGCACTGGCGATTACAAATTGCGGTGGAAAAAACATCTTAGTGCGCGAATAGAAACGCGCAATTTTTTTATAATATTCGCTGTGCGGACTTGGCCTTATGCAACTGCAGAAAATACCTTACTTACTTAACAAATTACAAAGTTTCAGCAGCATGAGTTAGCTATGTAGTGGCCACTAGCAGTTCCAACTGTGTAGTGTACAGATTATAAAGTGGGATGGCTAAATGTGTCGCCATTCGCTTTGTCCTTAGGTCCCTAATGCTGCCATTTGCCAGGAAGCCTGAATGTCCACTTAGTGGATGACATATTTTACTAGGCTCAAACGAAACTGTGTGCAAAAGATATTAACCTCATCGTTTAATCTCGTTGAATGTCAAATTTTAACATTAAATAGATTTTGTAGTGCTCGGTGCAATGCTGCTTTGATACACAATTAAAAAAAAAACAATGACCGCATTTCAACTGCATGCTTTGTCGCGAAAACTGCATTCTAAAAATTAAAAAATAAGTGTAAAGTGAAAAGCAAAGATGAGTCAGAAATATACTGAAAACATTGGGACACCGTCGGGTCACGTCCGAATCGTTTCTAAACGTTTTCCGTATCATTTGTTCTAATCGAAATACCGGATGTTCACCTTATCGTTTTTTTCCAATTTTCACCTTATTAGATTTATTTTACAAAAAGGATCTAAGTAAAGATTTATTTCCGCTTCACTTCCACAAATAATATCAGTGGTTTTCGGATTCCCAATTCACCGGACGATAAATTCAACCGCAGTATCTATAGTATTATATTATCAGTGGCACTGTGATATTTTGTATAGAATTTGATGCAATGATTCGTCGTATGTGCGCATAGGTACAAAGAGAGAAACTGAATATTTTGTTAGCTTTTTGTTTGTTGTTTGACGAGCATGCATGAAGAAGTTAATGAACGTAGATAATGCGAAAGAGGTGTGTAACGATCACAGCAGGTAGAAATCCAGTCTCTGCCTACCCCAATGGGAAACAGGCGTGATGATATGTATTTGTACCTACCACAGAGGTACCTACGTTGTTAGTTTCAAGTTATAGTCGAAAGCAATGAACCTCAAATGAGACCTCCGTGGTGCAGCGAACATCAGCTAGAATAACCTACGTACCTACCTACTTATAAAATAATCTTTATTTCCTTACGTAATAAAAGGCAAAATTCTATATAAAATTCAGAATTCTAGGGGCCTAGTGCGAGTTTGACACATACGGATAATTTCATCGAATTCGAATACTTTTCCATTCATAAATCAGCAACGCCCCGCGGATACTAGGAGAAACTGCTAATTCATAACTTTAGTGTCAAACTTGTACTAGGGGTACAGGCATAAAATAGATAATAATACTAGTATTATTGTCTATTCTTATGGTACAGGCCGTACAGTACAATAAACATATGCCTAATTGAAATCAAAAAAGCTTTTTAGTGTTCAGCATAGGTTCAGCAGGTTGAATTCCCATTTTAATACAGAACGTAATAGACTCTTAGCAGACTTATAACATAAATCAAAATTCGTATTTATTTTTGTATCTAAATGAATGCATAATTTGTAAAAGTCTTCTAATTGTGGTGTCCACAAGCCTGAACCTGGAATGAGATTTCTCCTTTCACAATTTTTTTTCCGTTTCCTGCTAAGTACCTACTAATTACTAAGTACTATAGAATTGAATTGATCTTTGTTACGTTACCTCAAAGCAACGTAAAACCTGATCCTGATTTAATTATTGCTTATTGGTAGGTATTAAGCAACCAGCAAACTAGTGGAACTTGGGAAAAATAATGTTACTGAAGTCACTTTCAAAACAAACTAAAAAATCTAAGACCTACAAAAAACCTGTGGTTTTCCTAAATGAACACGATTCTTTTTCCGATTTCCTGTTATTCATTAATACAATAGAACTGAATCGATCTTTGTTATACGTTGTCCTCAACGCAACTTATCAACGAGTCTGGAACAGCTATTCAATGAGTTCTACGGAATCTGATATCGGAATCTGATCAGTCACCACAGAACACAACTGCTGTCCTGCTTGTGTATTCAACCCTTCGTGGGATTGTACTCGTGACCTCAGTATTCAATACACACAAATAACTCCGACTGAACTTAGAACTAGCCATTCCCAAGGTTTGAACTATGTTTAAGACTTTTCTTTTCTTAATTGTCTTGTGTTAGACCGCCACCTCACCTGATTTTAAGCGATGGTGCGGTTGACGATGGTACAGTCTAACAAAGCAACTAGTATACACGGTCGCCAGATATAGATGAGGATTTCTCAGGAAATTATTATAGATCGGTTTTATTAAGGTTTTGTATGAATACAGACTTTGTCCGTTAGTAAAATATATTTCACTCGAAAACATCCATAATCTTCTGAGAGAACTTAATTTATATCTGGCGACCCTGGATATTAATTGCTTTGTAAGACCTATTCACTCGAGCCTTGAAGACCACACTTCTCAGGAACACTTGGGACGCTGCATGGCAAGGACTTCCACTCTTTTTAGCGGTAGGTATGCATAATAAAAATATTAGTAAATCGATTCGTGCGTAAGGGTGGAATTTCAACCATATAACGTCACCAACTAACATCATCATCATCCTCCGAGCCTTTTCCCAATTATATTGGGGTCGGCTTCCAGTCTAGCCAGATGCGGCTGAACATCAGCATTTTACACGGAGCGACTGCCATCAGACCCCCGCAACCCAGTTACTGGGTAATACTGACATTCGGAGGTTAGACCAGTTGTCAGACTTTCAGGCTTCTGACTACCCGTAACGACTGCCATAGATATTCGTATGACAACCGGGACCGACAGCTTAACGTGCTCTCCGAGGCACGGAGGGGTCTCGATGTGTAACGAAACGGTCACCCATCCACAACTAACATCAATAACTAATTAAAACTTTTTAACAAAAAATAAAACCGACTTCAAAAACCTTAACTAAAAAGTAAAAAATAATCCTTGTATGTATTTCAAAATCTTAACAAAATTTTGAAGGTGGCGCGTGACTGTCCCTTTGCGTAATGTAAATATAATGTACTGTCGAGCGCTTATCTATAGTAAAAAAACAGTTTATGCGAACATACATGAAAAAAAACACGCGCCGCCTTCAAAATGTTGGTTTATGTTAAGATTTTGAAATACATACAAGGATTATTTTTTACTTTTTAACCGACTTCAAAAAACCAAAATTTTGAAGGCGGCGCGTGTTTTTCATATATGTTCGCATAAACTGTTTTTTTTTTACCATAGATAAGCGCTCGACAGTACATTATATTTACATGACGCAAAGGGACAGTCACGCGCCGTCTTCAAAATTTTGGTTTAAGTATGTTAAGATTTTGAAATACATACAAGGATTATTTTTTACTTTTTAGTTAAGGTTTTTGAAGGCGGTTTTATTTTTTGTTAAAAAGTTTTTATTAGTTAAGGTTTTTGAAGTCGGTTTTATTTTTTGTTAAAAAGTTTTTATTTCATACTTTTTAGTTGATAATTCACAGAAAAACTAAACTATTAGTAGATCATCTAGGTAAGCGAAGCTAAATTAAACTGATTTATTGAAGCTGGTTAAAAAACTACTCGACCTAAGTCAATAAAATTAATATGGGACCACCGCGCGGACTTCCTCTGCCAAATAAAAAAACAACCACGCAAATCGACCCAGAAATCTCGGAGTAATCGGTGTACATAAATGAAATGAAAAAAAATAAAAATAAAAACCCTCCGAATACATAACCTCCTCCTTTTTTTGAAGTCGGTTAAAAAATCAGGGAATTCTACTGTTTCTAGGAAAAACTACGCAAAACGCATTAAGCTAATCTAGAATAGGTTCTTTGACATATTTGAATAATTTTCGATAATTTTTTCGATTCGGTTGGTTTTCTTTTTTTCTCTCGTTACGTGAGTCGTAGAAGAAACGAGATTTAAACCGAATCGGTCGACAACAGTTTATCGAAAAATTTCTGAATCGGCGAGCTGACCCGATATATCATAAATCCTGGTCGTAATTAAAAACGTTCAATATGTAGTTCCAAACCCAAACTAATACTTATCAATATTAATTTTAAGTCTCAATCTCCTGACAGCAAATTTTCTGAACTTCCTGATTGCCGTTTATTGGTGACGTTAATAATGTTTTTGGCGTTATGCAACAGCCTCTCTACTCTCCTCAATTTCAAAGTGAGTATCGCCCGTTTCACCCAGAACCTCCGAAGGGGTTAAAACAAAGACATTTCTATACTGACGTAATTATGGGTTAAAAATTGACACCCCCACAATGAGATAACGCACCACCTGAAAAATTTGCCCTTGAGGGCGCCAAGGTAATACTCGCAACCCGGCGCAGGATAGTCCAGGCCCGCCGTTGGTGCTTGTGGAGGCTTGCCGAGGCTTGGCAAGCATATAAATGCAGCATCAACATAGAATAAAACATATAATATTCTATGTTTCTAAAAAGTATTTATTTAAAGAAACATAGAATATAATAAAAATTAAATCTTGTAATATAACCTATAGAAGCACAGAAAACTGTCGCTGACCAGTTTGTCACAGTTTGACCGTTTTCCATAATTTTATTCCCACCCACACTTTTCGTATACTCCAAACAACGCCATCTCGACGCAAGTATGAGCAACTTTATAAAACGATACGACAGTGTTGCCAATGCTACGGCAATTTCCGTGTTCTACGGTTTTCAGGGCAAAAAAATTTATAATCCACGGCCTACGGCTGTAACCGTATGGCCGTAGCATAATCTACGGCTTTCAGCAAATTTGACGGTAATCATGTTTTTGATAAATATAACATTTCATGTATCCAAATACATTTAGTGCGTGTTCATCTTTGCATGTGAATTAGAATTCCATCCTTGCAAAGTTGTCTATATGAACGGGGATTTTCAGATTAGATTACCCAAACAACGAACAAACAAACATAACCAGCCCATTACTGTCCCACTGCTGGGCACGGGCCTCTTCTCAGTACGAGAAGGCTAAGGCCTTAGTCCACCACGCTGGCCTAGTGCGGGTTGGCGGACTACACACACCATAGAGAACTGTATGGAGCACTCCCAGGTGTGCAGGTTTCCTCACGATGTTTTCCTTCACCGTTAAAGCAAGTGATAATCGAATATTAAAAAAAAACATTAGATTACCCATTTAAAATTAAATAATAAAATCTTTATTTTCGGACATAATTCATAATTATTGTTAGTAATACAGCAAAACACTTATAAACTACTGTTAGTAACTACAACACAACAAAACCTTAATTCTAAAACCGCAGCACCGGGCGGAATATCCGATACCAGGGCGCGTGGTTACTTCACTGCATGTAGTCGTATCCAGCGCTCAAGCATCGGAGAATCCCACCGGTCCACCAATACGCACAAGATGCTGTTGGTACTGCCACGCATGCGCGTTAAGTTGGAGGCGCACCGCTTACGCATGACTGTAGCGAAGCTGTCAACATTCGCCTCAGCAAACATGCTGGAGGCGCTGCAATAACGCGGCAGCCCCATCAGCATCCTGAACGCATTGTTATACTGTACACGCAGGTTGCTATATGCCCTCAGTGTATAGTCCACCCACAGGCTGCACGTGTAAAAGGATTGGCAGTATGCTTTAAACAGCGTGACCTTTACTTGTTTTGTACACCGTGCAAACCTGCGAGCTAACATATTACATCGGACAGCTAACGACCTGCGCTCTCTCTCAATATCAAAACTGTCTTTTAAGTTATCTGTGACTCAGTGACCCAAATACTTAAACTTTGTTACTCTACTTAGGGCAGTACCACACAAGAGAACGTCTGGTACATTCTCGTAACATTTGGCACCTGCCTTAAATAACAAAACTTTGGAATTCTTTGTGTTGTATTTGAGCCCATGGGCCTCCGCATAGGACTCACAGATATTTAAAAGCTTTCTTAACGCACCGATCGAAGGGCTCAGCAGTACCATATCGTCTGCGTAACTTATATTATTAATAGACACGCCGTCTATATGACAGCCAATTCTAGTGCTTTGGAGCCCCTCGATCAGGTCGTTCATGTAAAAGTTAAAGAGACGAGGACAGGACAACCCTCCTTGCCTCACTCCACAATCTAGCTTGTACTCATCCGAGAGTATGCCCGCCCATCTTACTTGGTTTTTCTGCTGATCATACCAGTGCATTAGCACTGACACTATTTCCTTGGGTACACTGGTATCATGTAGCTTTTCCCATAGTTTTAAAAGATGAAATAACTTTTTTTCTAAAAAAAAATTGAAAATTGACAAACGATTAATATTGCATGAAAAGCTTAAAAATAGCGCCATTTGGCTGGTGTTGAAATATATGTACTTCCTTTTTTTGGCAGTGCTACGGCCATCGTTGATCTCTTTCCATATAAACACGGCTTTTCTACCGAACGTACATGTCCGTCAAAGTTTTTTATTGGCAACACTGTACGAGTTCTTTCTCTTTAGGGAGGTTGGCGGGAAAATTCGGAAAGATCGTGTTGTGGATTTTGTATTATTTTCCTAAATTTGTGTTTCTTCGAGTGTTAATGTGTAATAATGGTGGATTATTAAATGTTAAGTGCTCGTTAACGTGTACAAGTGTGGATAAATGGTACAAAGTTGAAAAACATGACTTTCGTATGATCTCATCAACCTCTCAGAAACCTAGTAAAGTTTCCATCACTTTACTAGGATACAAGTATAATATGTTCAATGATTACGACTGAAGGACAAGTATCCATGGTCATGAATAAATTAAAAAAAAAAAAAAAAAAAATCTTTCTCTTTATAAGTAAACCTGTTTTACCATTGGTTGCTTGGTATTACGGTCTGTGCTCCAAACCTAGCTCCAAACTAAATGTATTACTGACAGCCTATTGGTCGTAGTTTAGCTTGTCTTGTTTCTAACCAATGAAATTAATCAATATTCAACGAATTTGCCACGTAAACGAGAACAAGGTGTAACGAAAAACAAATTCTTTGTGATCTGTCAAACAGATGACTGTTCAATCGGTGTATCCGCCTTGAAATAATTATTTTAAAGTGATATAAGTAAGTAGAAATCTTTCTTTAATGTGACAACAAGTTATTTGTAAACGTACTTGTGATATTTGTTTAAGTTTCTTCACGAACAAGTCAATATTCTCTGTGAATAACACTTGATACACGCTCTCGAAATTGACGTCATTTGTTCCATCACAAAACCTAAAGGTTTTACAATAAATTGCACTATTTCTCTAATATCTTGTATTATATTTAAAATAAATACCATATATCAGTTTCCAGTGCGAAAAACTAGCACTTTACAATTTAGTACCTATTACTTTTGTCTGCTTATTGGCCTAACGAAATCAGGTATCCCTACAAGTTGAATTCTGTTTTACTATTGTAATGTTATTGTATTATAGAACAATAGAAAGTGATTACGAGTACTATTAGTCCAGTTTCCTTTCAAATCAGTCATAAAGCACCACATTTATACCCCTCACTCATTGAACAATTAGGTTTCAACTATGCTTAATTAGTGGCTATTAGGAATATGTGTCAGCGCCTTTGCAGTGTACGGCGCCCTAAATCGTACAAGCCACTGGTAATAATAATAAAGAGCAATATTCGCGTGAACATTGATATTTATCACACTATGTGCATACTCCCTACTTCTGTAGATAACAATGATAAGATAGTGTGTTGTTAGTACTTTGTGTTTCAATCCATCCTTATAAACTGTGTTGGCTTAATTTAATCATCTCTGAAATTGTTTTAGGTGAGGGGTCCCGATATGACGACCCAAGTACAAGCTCTGTACGACTTCTCGGGTGAGCCCAACACCACAGAGATGACAATAACCTGCGGAGAAGTATTAACATTAGTTAATACAGAAATTGGTGAAGGCTGGTGGGAAGGGAAGAACTCTAAAGGAGAGACTGGCTTATTTCCAGCTGCTTATGTTCGGAAATTAGCACCTGAAGAATCAGTTCAGACCAAAACCGCACCTGCAGCACCCAGATATGACCAAGCAACTGATGACTGGGGTGATCAACAGTTTAGTGCTGGTGACAGTAATTTCCAAAGGGGCACCTCACACGAGGAGGGCTGGGATGATGATTGGGACGATGACACATACTCTGAAATAGGACCAGTCCCACAGCAAAGTAAAGCTCAATACAATCAGCAGCTTACACCGTTACCAGGAATGCCTATTAGTGACTTTAACAGTCAAGCTGAAGAAACCGCTTCTAATTATGGATCTTCAGTAGGAACTGTCCGAAAGAATAAGTTTGCCCCATCGTCTAAAGTTAGCGGTGAGAGTTACTTACTTGCCACATTAAATGTTGAAGTCGCAGATTCTGAAAAAGTATACATAGTTCAAGAAGAAGACCGATACGAATGGTGGCCTATAACACAGCCATACCATGTCACAGTGGCCTCCCCTAAGAAGGAATCCAAGTTCAAAGGTATCAAAAGCTTCATTGCTTATCAACTAACACCATCATTCAACAACATTCAGGTTTCTAGAAGATACAAGCATTTTGATTGGCTGCATGAAAGGTTACAAGAGAAATTTACACTCATTCCGATCCCACCATTACCAGATAAACAAATCTCTGGCAGATATGATGAACAACTGATAGAGCGCAGAAGAGTCCAACTTCAAGAGTTTGTAGACTGGATGTGCAGACACCCAGTGCTATCAAAATCGGAAGTGTGGCAACATTTCCTCACATGTACTGATGAAAAACGGTGGAAAGCTGGCAAACGGCAAGCTGAAAGAGATGCCTTATTAGGTCTTAATTATTGCATATCAATAGTAGTACCTGAGAAAGCTTTATTACAGTCACAAGTAGATCACATTACTGAGCAATGCCATATGTTCGTCAGCAGTATGGACACTTCTGTCAAGTCTGTGTCCAGCATGTGTGTAGCACACACCAAGAGACTCCAGGGTCCCTATAAAGCTGACTGCCAGAAAGTTGGTGAATCATTTTGTAGCTTAGCTGCATCACTGAGTTTGGATGAAGGTTCACTAGCGTCAACATCAAAACTGACAACAGCTATCAAGATGACTGGCAGTGCATATATCGACATAGGTCGAATGTACGAGGACCAACCGAAATATGATTGGGAACCTCTAGGTGACAAATTTCATTTGTACAAGGGTGTTGTTGGAGGTTTCCCCGACGTATTAGGTACCCACAAAAGTGCTGTGCAAAAAAAACGAGAATGTGAGAGACTGACAGCTGAAAACAAAATGGAAATCGCACAACTAAATGAAGTACTGCGGAGAACCGATGTTATATCTTATGCACTTCTTGCCGAAATTAATCACTTCAAAGCCGAGAGAACTAAAGACCTGAATGCAACAATGCAAAAATTCTTGAAACAGCAAGTTACTTTCTACAAAAGAGTGGTTGAAAAACTAGAAACCACTCTGAAATACTATGACGAATAAGACGTAATTGGGCCAAGGATTTAATGATAAACTAATAATTCAGAACTAGATCCATCACACAACTAAGGCCCGTATTACAGAATGATCCTCAAGCGTTGATCACTGTTTAAAACTAGTTTTGAGTTGGGATTTAATTTTAGAACATTCCTCAAGCAGAGATTTATTGATCACAGTTCAGCTGAGTTTAGCTTTATTTTATACTGTCACCTGTTTCCGTATTTGAGGAGAGATTTGATCTGTAATCATTCCAGTGTGGTCGAGACCAGCTTGAGTAGAGATTTCTATCCTATTTCAGGTTATATTTGTGTGCTATGTTCTTGAATTGAAGTTTATGATTACCATATTGGAATAAGACCGATGCACAAGTAACAATTCTATCCTTAAGTAGTGATCAGGTGATTGAAGTTTAAATTGTACTTGAGGAACATTCTGTAATACGGACAAGAATGAACATTTTATCCATTTAGTGTTAATTAGTGCCAGGGTAAGCTTTTTACAATTTGACAATGGGCAGAGTTGTGATAACTACTTCTCATTGATAATAATAAACAAATTGTCCATAATAAAAACTAGCTACATCGACATTTACTGAATAGGGGTTATTTCTGATGAAAAAAAATGAATTACTGATAAATAATAATCAAAGAAAAACTTGAGTAATCAACTTAATGTATTTGAACATTATTATGTGTATTAGGAAGAGGCCACACCGCGACCAGCTAGCCAGCAACATACAAGCAAAATTTGAGATAAAACCAATGATATTTAAAAGTACAGATATGTTACTTGCGCTCATAATCTGAAGACTCTAAAAACCCCCTAATTAGGAAATTTCTATTAATCCGCGCCGAAAGTAAGGCACCGAGCGTGACCGGTGACAAAAAAACTTAAAATGCCGTCGTGTGTGTACAGAAAGTGTTCCAATTATGACGCGAAAGTAACTTGAAGTAACCAACTTACTTTGTACTAGTTTATGTGTATTATGCTGCTGCTGCGTACGGAACATTTTTTTCGATTGTTTTGTTAGGTTATGACATATTTATACTTTTAAATATCATTGGATAAAATAGATTAATTTGTCTTTGCAAAACTATCAGGCAAACCGGTGACAAATTAACTGATATTTTGCTTAGCTAGGCTTAGGCAGCGCTTAAGTTTTTGCGACACTTGCCAGCAGCTATAAACGAATGGTATGACCCCTCCCTTCATTTATCTTGTCTAATCAAAAATTTATATGAAATCAAAAGTAATTATTTATCATAATCAAAATATAATATTTGTGTAATCCGAAGGATTGTAGGGCAGTATTGAAATAAAGTTGCATAAAATGAATTTACATTGTGATGAAATTAAGGACTGAATGTAAACTATGATGATGATGATGATATCATCATTATTGCTTAACTTTTATAAACTGAAATTTTCTGTATATATATATTTTTTGCACTCTTACAAGGTCTTCATAATACAATTTTATTATGTATACATAGGTGTTTATTTTATGAAATGTACTAACTGTGAATCAATTATTTTGAGACGTTTTGTTGTATAATTACTTAGTATAAGTGTTGTACTATATTCCACTTTTATAAGCTATTTTAGGAATTTAATTAAATAAACAATGTAATTCGTTTTCTTGTCTTTCAATGTATTTCCTTTTATAGTAGCTATCCATAAAAATATTGAATCAATCCTGTAAGTATATCAGTGTTTTCTTCTAAATTATTATTATTGATTTAATGAAATAACATAACAATCTTGATTTTTTCAGAACTGAAACTGAACATGAAAATAAGAGAACTTAGGTGAATTAGAAGAATACGCGTTTGGGACTTTTTGAAAATGGCAGAAGAGAAGAAGAAAGATGCGAGTGCACTGCTGGCCAAAAAGAAGAAAGTGAAGCCACGTAAATCCAGAGATGCGGACTGCTGTAGTGTCAACTTCCTGAAGTGCGTCCTTCATATATTCAACGTGGTGTTTTTGGTAAGTTTTTACTTTCCTATTATTTTTCCTCCATCGCTTTTTTCTTCAACATAGAGACGTTGGGCAATATTATTATACTATGATTTATTCCACATTACCATGCTTTTTTTGCACAAATTATAAAACACATTTAAGAAATTATCATGGGTAATTTCACCGGTATCCAATATACCAAATCATAGATTTTTTATTTTGAATTTGTTCCCTCGATAAAATCTCTTGTTCACGAACTAAACTTATTTTAATCTATTGCTCTCTTTTACTAATAGTAGATACAAGAAAGGGATAGCAACAATTTTAGTGCTGTCAAATTAGTCGGAATTAAAATTTCCATACAAGTTTAATCGTGATCTCGGAACGTGCCCACTAAAATACAAAGAAATGTAACACATAACTAATTTGACAGCACTAAAATTGTTGCCATTCCTTTCTTGTATCTACTATTAGTAAAAGAGAGCGATAGTTTAAAATAAGTTCAGTTTAGTTCGTGAACAAGAGAATCGATGTCGATTCTCTTGTCAGTGTCAGCTACACTTAAAAATGTTTCCATAGATATGAAGTATCGTGTAGAAACTTAAATGGATTACTGCGCTTATTGGCTTAAATCGTGTCTTATCCCTACGTCGTCGTCATTCATATCATTTTTATGGTCAAATGACAAACCTTTTATGTAGCTCACAAAGAAAATGTAATCACTACGTTTACTAGCCCACAACACGTATGTATGTGTATAATAAGATTTAACTACACATCTATCTAAAACGTGTAACAAAAACCCTGTTGTTTCTGTGAGCTACGTTATCAGAATCGATATTCATACGTAAGGACACAACTCATTTGGAAAAACTCTTTAATAAAATTAAATATTAAATCATTGAAGTGATTATAACACTTTCAATTTACAATTAATAAGGGTTTAACATTAAATTAAATTATTTTTATTGATATAAACGCTGAGTGAGTGAGTTTTGAGTGATATAATCACTTTCAATTAATAATGATTTAATCTTTTTAACGATTCAAACTTAAGTGGCAGTGGGCGGAACACATTGCTCGTAGAACGGATGGCCGATGGGGCAGTAAAGTTCAAGAGTGGCGACCGCGTACTGGAAGGCGCAGCATGGGTAGGCCTGGTAGACCGACGACCTGGTGATGGTCGCGGGAATCCGCTGCGGAAGGCGCAGGACCGGTCGTTGTGGCGATGCTTGGGGGATGCCTATCCAGCAGTGGACGTCTTTCGGCTGAAATGATGATGAATGATTTAATATTTAATTTGATTATTTTTATTGAAGAGTTTTTCCAAATGAGTTGTGTCCTTACGTATGAATATCGATTCTGATAACGTAGCTCACAGGAACAACAGGGTTTTTGTTACATGTTGTATAGAGCGCGTACAATACACTTTTCCTGTCCTAGTTCATTATTTAATTCTTGATAAAAAACATCGTACTCGAAGTTTTAATAACCGAAAAATCCCAAGCAGTTATTGGGGCAATACCATAGCGTTATCTTTATCAACTATATAATATTTTTTTAATTACCCAAGGCCTCGGACGAATAAAAAATGGCGGATGGAATCTCGCTCAGAAAAAAAAAAAAATATTATAGGTACTTCTTCTTTTCCTAAACCCACTATAATTTCGTCAGCATTTTAACACACCAGATATAAGTATATTGTTATTTTATTTATCTACACTCGTATCGTAAAATTCGAATTATGAACTCGAAAGTAATGTCATAATGACATACTTTACGCACATGCACCTGTAACGAATTTAAAAAGTTTCATTACGATACAGTTTGCTGAACAAAATAATGCGGTAATTTAATTTTTTTTCCATAACCGCACTCTTCAGCCCAACTAAGGAGTTTTTAATGCCACTTCGACCTAACCAAGGAGTTTTCAAACCTTTTTTTTAGCAGTCGTACAGTTTGGCACCAATGAGTACACAAAATTCAGGGTGGCGCCACTTGTCATACATTGAAAATATTTATCGTTTAAAATCGCGTTTTTGGCAGAACTTTTGATTGTCATATTGCTTTTAATTATATTTAAGTGTTTTCAGGCATATTTTTTGTATGAAGAAACAGAGATTGACGGAATCCTGACAAGGATAGAAAATTAGTTCCGATTATAATGTTTTCGCCAGACTATGTTTTATTATCTGTGTACGCGCACCAGCGCGCGTGCGCGGTCGCGCGCCACGGCCACTGGATTTGTTCATCGTTACTTGTAAATTTATTGTTATTGTTTACGTTATTATTATGGTTTTGTATGTCGAAAGTTTTATTCTGGGCAAAAATATCTGGCTACAGCAGTGATACTGAACTGAGGAGAACCCCCGCCTGAATTTCTGGATGCAGCAACGTAAATGACGAACAATCTTTTACCAGAGAAATCAAGAAAAACAACGACAATGTAACCAAGATTTCAAGATTTTGACTTTGGTATTTTATTTAAAATTGTATGAGTGTAGATAAAATAGTGTATGAAACTGACATAATTAGGTATTAAAACACTCGTGTGATACTATTAAAAACCTCGCCTACGGCTCGGTTTTTAAACTCACACTCGTGTTTTAATAACCCCTATTATGCAACAGTTTCATAAACTACTATTGTGACACTACGACAATGACTACCGTCACATGAGATTTGTTGTGTAATCGCGACTTTTTGTTTTGCTATGGGTGTGAATACTGTCACTGCTGACTGCTGGGCAAAGGTCTCCCCCATATTCTTCCTAACTTCCCTATCAGTAGCTTCTTCAGTCCAATTCTTAAGAAACATCCAGATCGTCCCGCCAGCGTTTCCTCGGCCTACCCCGGCCACGAATTCCTTCCTGAGGTACCCAATGTGTAGCGTTCCAGCCCGTACTTTAAAGCGAGCCGTCTTACTATGGATGCGTCACTTGTTGTTTAGCGAGATTCCGTCAGCCTTTTTTTATTCGTCCAAACATACGGCTGATAAAAAAAATTTAAGTTTCTTCCTTTTCCGCTTCAGTACTCATAGCTATGCCTATCTGAGTAATTCAATTGAAGTGTATTGTTATTGCAAATGCTCCCTTGATCATAATGGCATATAGTAGGCATTCCGTCGTCCATGCCACGTCAAATTCATACCATCATAGCAGGAATACCACGGTTATTATTAATGACTGTACTACCTTTATTCCAAGTATAGAATGAACCTACGTGAAAATATAGTCGACCGCACGTCGATGGTAAAAGTATGACCTAGACAGCCTCTTTATTTCGTCAGCAGTAAGGGTGGTTTTCGTATTCAAGTGTTACCACTGACGTGCGGTCAACTGTACTTCAAAACAAACATCATTCATTCATCATCATCATTTCAGCCGGAAGACGTCCACTGCTGGACAAAGGCCTCCCCCAAAGAATATGCCATAATCGCCACGCTTGGCAGGCGGGTTGACGATCGCAGTTGGTTGTTTTAATACTTAGATAACGCTACTGCCCTTAGTCGCCTTTTACGACACACATGAGAAGAGAGAGGGCATTTCTTTCTGTCCGGCACCACACGGAACTAACAAAACAAACATAACCCATTTCAAATGTTTGTTCAAAAGTTGGACGTAGAATACCCCGTGACTCATTCGTATTTCCATGAAAAGCAAACCAGATAAAACTGAAATCTCACTACTTTAATAGATAAGACTTATTCGTCAACACAAGATAAAGAACGACTGGTTGGTTACTATAAGCTTAAGCTTAGGCATAACTTCGCTCTAGTTATACTGGGTGTAACAATATAAATTATTTAATTTATTAATTAGCTTTTACCCGCGGCACTGCTCGCGTTAAATTCTGCTAACTCACGTGACGGATCCTGTTAATTCAGTCCATTCCAGTCCAGTCCAGTCACTATCTCACTATCGCCCTCTCACTCACTCACTCATACATCCATCGTACATTATCCGCTCGTGCAAATGTGTAGAAGCTTCGTATCTGTCCGGTGAGGACGCACCCTACGATTTTTTTTTCTTTCTTTCTTTCTTTCTCAAAACCCATACCAGTTTTTAAGTCTGATCATCAGCTTTCAAACAAAAAAAGTTTCATCGAAATCGGTCCAGTAATTTTAGCGTGATGCTGGAACAAACAAACAGACATTTACAATTTTATAATAGTTAACATAAGTTTTTTTTTTTTTTTTGCCTCATTACTCTTTCCTGCTCTATCATCAGACCCTGATCACCAACTATCTATAGACTTTTTTTTTTTTTTTTAATTATATATGATGGCGAAACGAGCTAAAGGCCCACCTGATGTTAAGCGGTTACCTTTGCCCATAACAACTGCAATACCACCTAGGCTGTTGCCTAAATGGTACCGCAAGTCGGTTCGCCAAACTGAGACATGAAGATGGAAAGTCTCATGTGATTGTAATTTCACCGGCACCCGTACCCTTCAGACCGAAACACATCAATGCAAGCATCACTGTTTGGCGGCAGAAGTAGGTACGGTGGTAGTACTTCCCCGGACAAGCTCGTTCACAAAGGAGCTCTACTACTACTATTCATTGAAACCATTTCACATAACCAGCCCATTACTGTCCCACTGCTGGGCACGGGCCTCTTCTCAGTACGAAAAGGCTAAGGCCTTAGTCCACCACGCTGGCCTAGTGCGGGTTGGCGGACTACACACACCATTGAGAACTGTATGGAGCACTCTTTGGTGTGCAGGTTTCCTCACGATTTTTTCCTTCACCGTTAAAGCAAGTGATAATCGAATATAAATCCACACATGAATTCGAAAAGTCAGAGGTGTGGGCCGGGATCGAACTTACACCCTCCTGCATGGAAGGCAAGCGTTCAACCACTAGGCTATCACTGCTATCAATCCAATCTGAAATAATTGAACGATGACTCAGTTCGCAGGTGCCGGCGTACTAAGCGTGGGGGCGTGGACCGTGTCGTATCGTCATCGCTACGTGTCGCTGCTACCGACGCCGACCTACCCAGCCATCGCGTACCTACTCATCATAGCCGGGGCCATGGGAGTCCCGCTGTGCGCACTAGGCTGCTGCGGACTCAAGACTGAGAACAGAACCAGTTTATTATGCGTAAGTATCAGTAAGGTGGACCGACGTCCTGGTGAAGGTCGCGGGAATCCGCTGGATGCGGAAAACGCAGGACCGGTCGTTGTGGCGATGCTTGGGGTAGGCCTACGTCCAGTGAACGTCTTTTGGCTGAAATGATGATGATGATGGTAATTATCTGGTGGTAAAAGGAATGGTTGGTTTTGAGACTAGAAATAGAAATAAACTTTATTGCATTAATTGTGGTACACACGGCTACACATCAAGCTGTACATTTCCAGTATAAGCTGAACTCGCATTGTACGGAAAGCCTATACAATGCGAGGTCAGCGTATACTGGAAATGTACAGCTTGATGTGTAGCCGTGTGTACATAAAAGATTTACCTCATAAGGCATACAATAGAATCTTCAAGTTAACTTGAAAATATTACATGCATAAGGTACAGGAATTAGATGTCTATTGATCTTATTAAATCCTACTATCCTACTAATATTGTAAATGAGAAAGTTTATAAAGATGTTTGAATATTTCGATGTTTTTTACTAAATCACGCTGTAAAGGCTGGACGGATTTGGATGAAATTTGGCATACAGATATAACTGAAGCCGGATTTATATATTGGCTAAATTTTATCCCAGGAAGATGTACAATTCCCGAGGGATACGCGATAAACGACATCCACGCGGACAAAGCCGTGCGCTTCAGCTAGGTGTAAATAAATAAGGTGACGCAAAAGGGGCTTTGAACACGGTATTAAGCGGATCTTATATTCGTTTACTTCTCCATTTTTTTCCTGTCCAGTGAAACCTAAATTACAACAACTTGAAACTGAAAGTCCTGACGCATCAAAATCTGTTCAAAAAATGCTCTAAGATATGAAAACTCGTAATTTTATAGTCGGCCAATGGTGTTGATTCTCTTGTTCATGAATTAAACTTATTTTAAACTATCACTCTCTTTAACATACAAGAAACAATTTTAGTGCTGTCAAATTAGCCGAAATTAAAATATCCATACAAGTTTAATCGTGATCTCGGAACGCGCCCACTAAAATACAAAGAATCAATCGTAACACAAACTAATTTGACAATTCTAAAATTGTTGGCATCCCTTTCTTGTATCTACTATTAGTAAAAGAGAGCGATAGTTTAAAATAAGTTTAGTTTGAACAAGAGAATCAACACCACTGTTGCCAGGTCTCCCGATTTTCCGGGAGATTCACAGATTTTCTCCCGATTTTCGACAAAAATCTCCCGATTTTTTACAGTACCTGTATAAAGCCTAATAATAGGAATAAGATCAAAACCTGGCAAAAAAAAAACTGCATAAATTGAAACATACGGATAAGTTGCTGCCCTGAATATTTCCGTCACTCCCAGTATATCGTATATTCACTAAACACTTATTACACTTAGCATAAAACAGACTGTATCACAAAATAATAAAGTCTAAATTTTTTTTTATTAGGTACACACGGCTACACATCAAGCTGTACATTTCCAGTATAAGCTGACCTCGCATTGTATAGGTTTTCCTTACAACGCGAGGTCAGCCTATACTGGTTTTTACAGCGATGTGATGATGTGTAGCCGTGTGTACTCAGGGCATTAAAACGTAAAAAAATCAAACTGCTTTGATTTTAATATTACAGCTGAAATGGTGGCAAAATATTTATAACCGTGATTACTTCAAAAACTTTGATTTTTGTTGAAAAACGTCATCTCCCGATTTTTTCAATTTTGCCTCAATACATCTCCCGCTTTTTTCATAAAAAGCCTCCCGGATTTTGAAAATCGGACCTGGCAACGCTGATCTACACCAGTGTCAAATAATGTCAATATAAACGGTATTTTTCAAATTCCAGTACACCTACTTCCTGCTGATAACCTTCATTCTGGAAGTAGGCGCGGGCGGGCTGGCCTACTACTACGAAGTAGCCGTGGAGGACGAACTGAGGGCCGAGATGAACAACACCTTCCTGTCCAACTACGCACTAGACACCACTATCACCAACGCTGTGGATCGGATGCAGACTGAGGTTGGTAGCAACATCATAACATGACCAGCCAATGACTTTAATAAAAAACTTTTTAACAAAAAATTGAACCGACGAAAAGCGAAAAATAAAATGAAGCTTTTTAATCTTAAGTATTAGTTATTTACATTAGTTTTTCTCCGAACTAAACTAATGTAAATAACTAATTACGAGTCGGAGCCGGACAAACAAGCAAAGTGCGTGTGAGTTGCAAGTGGTCGAGCGGGGAACGCATTTTTGGGAAGTTATAATTTATCGTTGAAAAGGACATTGCTAAAGATCCTTAGTGACTCCGCCTTAAGGTGTTACAAATTATAGTTGATGCTCACCATATACAACTCAATGAAGCCAATGTATTGCAATACATTCATAAACACGGACAGTACTAAATAGAAAAGAAAGAAATCGATGCCAATTTTTTGGAATTTCTTATTTATTTATTTATTTATAATTTATGTACACACAATAAATAACATATGAAAGGAGACAGCATTAAAATTATTTAGTACAAAGGTACTGCTTATTTCAAAGAAATTTCTACCACAGACCTGCGAGAGGAGAAATAAGTAAGAAATGTAGACAACAGTGTGTAAAAAGATAGGAAACTTAAAATTAGTTCTAATCAAGCAATAGATACTTAAATAAATACATATAAAAAAAAAACATATTTCTTGTGTGAAAAGGAGTCTATAATATTGAATCATAGACTATAGAGTATCAAAATAAAAATATGGATGATACACAGATGTCATAGATGATACAATTTTATCCGGTTACATTATTAATGTATTGATACTCCTTAAAATATAAAAAATGTTTCTTGTACTGTCCGCATTAAATACAATATATATTATGAAACGAAAAAATTCGCATGTAATTTTCGTATATTGTTCATCTTTGTAACAGTTTAAGGCAATTTTTATCAATGTCCTTTATGTTGTAGGTATTTGATGTTATTTTGTTTTTATTAGTAGTAAGTAATTTAATGATCTTCGTTGATTAAAAAAAACCATATACACGTCGAATTGAGAACCTCCTCCTTTTTTTCGTCGGTTAAAAAGAGGGAGACGCGGTATGTCCTTACCAGTGGCGAAGAGTGAATATTTTCAGAAGGGGAGCCGTAGGTACCTAAAATTCCTAAAATAGCTAAGATCGCACGTTAATAAAATAAAAAACCGGCCAAGTGCGAGTCGGACTCACGCAGTTAGAGTTCCGTACCACCCATCGACCTGATACCCCATATAAACTGATTTAATTTACGAGCGTTTATCAAACGACATCAACAATCGTAAGCGAAATGTGAATTTTTGCATCTCTTTCTTACGCAGGTACCACCACATATGTCTATGTTAGCCCTGTTTTTTGTATTTGTTGCTAAACTACATAGTATGCACTATAATCAGACCAAGTTGGACGCTGGTATGTATTACCGTTTTAAGATAGAGCAGTAACAAAAACAGGTGTAGGTTAGGGATGCTGGCCGCTCCTAATGCCGACTAGGTTCCAAGCGCTTCTCAGTAGTTCTCAGAGATGGCATGCTTGTATAGCGAATGGCGATTGATATCCATTGCAATCTTGCAGTCCAATTGCCGGCAAACCGCGGGTGGGTGCGAGGTAGGGGTGAAGAATCTTAAATTGGCGGGGGGCGGTGAGTGGCTGTTCTGGACGTTAGTACTATTAGGTATTATGTGGATAAAGCAAGCACAATATGACTGCGGTGAACCGGCGGAGCAATCTATGTCACACTTTCTGGTGTGTCCCTTGTGCCCGAACACCTGCACGAGAGATGATCTCAACGCCGCCACTAATAACGCCATTGAAGTGGCCACTTTTCCAACAATATTTGAACCATTGACACGATAACAAGAAAGCAAGTGTTAATCAAATTCTGACCCGCGCATCATCATCATATCCACTTTTAATGAGCCACTGGACAGGACGCTTAACTTTACGCTGTAAACGCTGTTGCAAGGACGCCTTAAGGGGCCGAAACCCGTGAATCAACAACCTAATCCCAATCATGCTCAAAAACTGCTCACTGTATGGTACTGAAATTAATATAGGATAGACGTGACAATATTGTAGAGTCCAAAACATGAATGCACTTAAGTGGCTCGAAAAAAATCCAAACATATCTCTGAAAATAAACAGTTCCGTAAATATATCCTACATTTACATATTATTTAAAAATCATTTTTCTGAGCCATTTTTTCGAAATTACACTTATTATTATTATTAAGAGCCTGTACAGTCCCACTGCAGGGCAAAGGCCTCCCTACTCTCCTTCCACCTCTCTCTGTCTGTGGCTAATAAGGACCAGTCTTTTTGAAAGTTGTCCAGTTCATCCCGCCATCTCCGTCTGGGCCTGCCGCGTTGGCGTTTGCCATTTGTGGGGGCCCATTGGGTCGTACGTTTGGCCCATTGGTCGTCTGGCATGCGGCAGATGTGTCCAGCCCAGTTCCACTTCAGCATAGCAGCTTTCCGAGTGACATCAGTTATTTTTGTCCTGGAACGGATGATTGTATTCCTAATCCGGTCAACAAGGTTAATTCCCAGAATACTCCGTTCCATTGCTCTCTGGCAAACCTCGAGCATGGTCCTCTGTTGAATTGTCAAAGACCATGTTTGAGAACCATATGTGAGGATGGGAAGAATGCATACGTCCATGAGTCTCTTCTTAAGGGACAGAGGAAGATTACCCTTCATGAGTTCTTTCATGGCCCAATAGCTCTTCCAGGCATTTTCGGTGCGTCTTGCAACTTCCTTATTTTGTCTTGCCTGGAAAGAGAAAATAAGAAAGTACACTTAGTTTATGAATATTTTTTTTCGCTTATATGCATTTTCAGTCGGTGTCAACTTCATGCCGCACTACTCCTTCTCGGCAAAACTCGTATATTACTTCGCCTTCACTCTCTTTCCACGGTGTTCTAGACCAATAAGTATATTATCTATGTTCTAGACCTTAAGATAAGTTTGTATGTTCAGTAGAACAGCGTGCACGCTCGAAACGACGCCCCGCTATAAGCATCGCCTATGTAGTACACTTCTTAGTCTGTGGCACCCATGGAACTAAGAAGTTTTTATTCCGTGGTGGCACCGCCGCCGCCCTTGCGAATTTGCGGCCTAATGGTCAGCAACTAAACTGAATCGGCACGATGCAAATTTCCAACACAAAAAACTGCGACGCGTATTGCTGCGCTGCGATTTTCTGCGGCAAGGCGTCTTGCTAACCATAATTCATTCACATTCACGTAACATCGCAAACATGCGCGACGCGAATCATGTCGCAAGTTTTTGCGAAGCGTCGTGCGAGCTCGTAGATTTCTGCGATGACGACGTCGCATCGCAGTTTTGTGTTTCAACCATTACCCCTGAACCCTCCTCCCGTTCCTGAACTATCTTATTTATTTATTTATACTGGGTGTAAGGGGAACGCTTCCGAAAACGAAGATAGGTGCTGGTGATTACTGATACGAAACCACGAAAACAAAATGCAATTCTATTTTTAGATTTTTTCATATATATATTTTTGCATTTTTCATACATAACCAGCTTTGGGTGGTTAAATAAAACTCGTACAAAATGAAAAATGCAAAAAATAAATAAAAATAAAATAAAAAAGAATCGCATTTTTTTCGTGGTTTCGTATCAGTAATCACCAGCACTATCACCTGTCTTAGTTTTCGGAAGCGTTTCCCTGACACCCTGTATATGCTTTATTGTACACCATAAAATACATTACATTGAATATGCATTTAAGCTATTGTAGGTACAAATGGCGGCCTTATCACGATAAGCGATTTCTTCCAGGCAACCTTAGGATGGACAATCAACTATCTATCTATCAATTTATAATAAATAAATAAATAATAATAATTTCTCGTTTGACGACCCATGTTTTTTAGGGAAAGTTATTTAGTTTAATTGGTAGAGTCTAACTTTAAAAAATTTCAAATCTATTTGATTGCAACCTGCATATTTTTTATTTATAATTCCGTGTGGTGCCGGACGTAAAGAATTGCACCACACCACCATCTTCTCATGGGTGTCGTAAAAGGCGACTAAGGGATTCACCAGAGTATGGGCAGCAGCGTTCTCTGAGTATTTAACCAACCTACTGCGATCGCCAACCCATGCTTCGGGGAGGCCTATGTCCAGCAGTGGACGTCTTTCGGTTGAAATGACGATAATTTTGATTACCACATGTTTATTAACTCGCTTTCCTCCCTGTCTGTTCGATACTTTTGCAATGAAAGAAAGAAAGAAAGAAAAAAAAAAATCAATCGAGTTTTAACTAACTTCCCGATGAGCTAGAAACTTAAAACATAGTTCTGAACTGGATGACAATGAAATGTAAACCCACTTTCGTTTTAAAAAGGTGGTAAAAAAATATATTTTTTCATCAAATAATTATTATTACTATTGGTGTCCACAGTTCAAGTGTTGCGGTGCGGTGCGCTACTCGGATTGGCGACACTCGCCGTGGCACGAGCATGACCCGCGCCTGCTGGTGCCCGACTCCTGCTGCAAGACCATCACCAGCCGCTGCGGGGCCAGGGATCACCCCTCCAACATATACTACCATGTGAGTTGTATTACTATAGTAGAGGTACCTACTTGGATTTGTGGCACGACCCGTTCCTGCTGGCGCCTCTAACATATACTATCATGTGAGTTGTATTACGATATCACTTACTATTATTGTAGGGACTTGCTCTAATTCCTCGGAATGCCTCACAGATAACGGAATATAAGGAGATCGGGCAAGCTGCCTAGTTTGCATGGAGTCCGAGTCTTGCAACTCAACTTACGCACACAACATTAGAAACGCATCAATAAATTACAACAAAAAACACGCACACACATACGGCATTTTGGAAATAAAAGAAAGTTTTCTCTCAACCTAGCGTACATACTCACTCGGGTGCAAGTGACGGTGAACTAGTGGCAGTGTATGCCCACTGTGCATACAACGTCAGCCTTTACGCTGCGGCTTGCCCTCTTTCTAGTACTGTTGCTCTGAGAAGGGCCTATTGTGAGTTTGACACTTACCGATACTGCTATCAAATTCGACGACTTTTATTCATAAAACAGTACTTGCTCCTCGTATCCGCCAGGGGCGCTACTAATTTATGAATGAAAGTTATCAAATTTGATAGCAGTACCGGTAAGTGTCAAACACGCTCTAGGCCCTGAGTTAAACTATCGCCGAATATTTAAACACGTATTGGCAGTATTCGCGCACGAGAAACTACACGATAATCTAACTCAAGCATAATAGTCCAGAATTTTGCAGTTTTTAGCTTACAAATTTTTCCCACCTACCACACTAAATTAAACAAATATTTAATTATTCACTGGCGATATTGAGACGTCCTAAAGTTAGAATTAAGTTATAAGGTTCAAAAATATCTGGTTTTTAATCTTAGAAAAAAAACTAGAACTTGAATGTCAAGGTGCAACATGCCGATTAAAGACTTAACCTTCAAATAACTACGATCCTGTTCTGAATACCAAAAACAAGCGTTTCTCTATTTAGCACAAAGACTAAGTAAAAAATATAGACGAAGTGCTGCGAACAGTCATAATGAAGCCAACAAAAACCGTGCTCCGTATACAAACCAGCGCTCAAGCACACACCATGCACCTGAAGGATATTTGCTTTCGCCATGCTTATTGGATGATGCCGCAACATGTGTACTGAGAGCTGTGAGCACGGTTTGAGGTGCATGTGTGTGCATGAGCGCTTGTTTGTACACGGAGGAGCACGGTTTTGTTGGCTTCATTATGATTAAAGATTCAAATTGTGGAAAGAAAAAATAGCTCACGAGCAGGACTCGAAACTTCGACTTCTGGCTCAGTACGCCAGTGCAGCCACTAAGCTACCGTGAAAACTGCTCGTGGTATCGAAACTATCCTTCACTATGGTACGTCTTTGGGTAACGAAACATGCGTAAATGCGGGTAAAAATTAATAAAATATTCACTATGATGCTTGTAGCACTTCGTCTATATTTTTACTATGTCTGTGATTTAGAATCGATTTACCCCGGCTCCACACGTTGGCCCGAACGTTGGCGCCAACGCAATTCTCCAACGTGTGGATCGGGGAAATAGAGTTGGCCCGAACGTTGGGGCGAGCATTGGCAGTTTCCCGTCGCGTGTCGGTTTTATCAAAGGAATTATGCGCCAACGTTGGAGATGCGCCCACACGTTGGAGGTTTGCTCAGTCTTGCCGCAGCACTCATGCAGTAAGGTGCATCGAATGAGCTTGTTCCTACGGTCACCGTGTCTTGAAAATGTCATCCGCGTGGATGGACGCAATAGCTACAGAATTTCTATAAAAAAAATCTTTATGTTTATTAACAAATAATAATGATATTCTCTTGTTTGTCAAAACTTTTTCAAATACGACGTCCATTGTTTAACTATTGTGCTATTTTAATTGACAGTTCAGCTCTTAAAGCACTCAATAATCTTAAAGTGCGCAGTGCAACATCTATTTCAGACGTCTTTACATTGGCTCTGACGGAACTAAACTAACATTATCTCCAACGTGTGGACGCTAGGCAGAATTACGGGCCAACGCTCGCCCCAACGTTGGGGCCAACGTGTGGAGCCCGCCTTATGTATCTCACGTAACTAAACAGTTGTGTTCCAATTTCAGGGCTGCATACGACAGTTCACGAATCACATACGGGACCACCTGATCATCTTAGCAGCGGTGGGGGTAGGGATGGCTGTCATCCCTATATTCGGGTTCTTGTTCGCTTGCGTGCTTTACGTGAAGATAAAGCACGTGATAGACTGACGGCGGGCCGCGCCGGCCAACGCTAAGAACCGGAAAGTGTTCGACAAGTCGGCACGGGGTGGTGGGGCCCCCCGGCCACAGCGGAGCAGGGCCCCCGTCACGCGCCCCCCCGCGCCCTGCCCCGTGCACCCCTCGCTCGCTAAAAGAGCTCCTATCTCCACCATCAGTGACAACGTCAGCATATAAACTCATTAGAAAGCTGAAAAAATATTCGTGACTAAAGTGAATCTCGCAAAGAATAGTGAGAAGTTGAATCTCGGTGTAGACTTAGATCATGTGTTCATCGGATGTTAATCGATTATTATACAGAGTTAATGTTCGTGTCTAATCATAGTTGTGTAGAAGCTGTGACCGAATTTATATCAAAGTGTATCCGAGCCGGGCGCTCGACAGTGACTAATATTATGTAAGATGGTGCTATACTATTTTGTCATGGAATCGCGGGTAGCTAGAGCATCAAATGGGGAGGGGACTACCTTATTAATTTAACTAAGGGAACATACCCATACTACGTGACCCAATTTTTTTCTTTTTTACCCCCCCCCCCTCAACCCTTCCCCCCGGTGACCAGCCGTAGTATATGCCAAACCCCCCCCCTCACTTTTCACGTAATAATTTATAAATACGGTTACAAATCAATTTTTGCAAACAGAATAAAAAATAAAAATATTTTGCTCATATGTCAGTGTTGCCACCTGTGAGTTTAAAAAGCGCTAAACGCTACGCGCCATATTTAAATAATAGCTCGAAAAAGCGCGAGATTTCCCTAGAGGATATTGACTACGTAACGAGAAACTAAGCTCCCCCCCCCTCTGTGACCAAGCGTGGTATTTTGAAGACTCTTTCCCCCCCCTGAATGGGTCACATAGTATGGGTACGTTCCCTAAAGAGCCATTTGGAATTGCAAGTATGTATAGTAGTTTATTGTAAAATTTAATATGTCCACCAAATAATCAAGCATCTTTAATATTCTGATATATTTTAATAAAACTATCACACAGCTAAATGCAGCAAATACTTCAAATTTAAAAAAAAACACAATCTTATATAATTGATACACACATTCATGATTAAACCTTCAATCACTCATTTGTAATTGCTTACCACGGCATTATTTCTAAAGAAAACAATGTTATTATTACTGGCGTAGATGATGACATAAGCAATTCTATGCACAAACGTCAGAGATACGTACACTGAGTGAACCATTTATGTATTCTTTCGATAAACAAGATGAAAAATTAAGTCGGCAAGTGTTACGAGATCGGACACCGCAAACTGCATACTGATTGCGTTCTGGAAGTTTCATTTATATTATAAAGCTGAAGAGTTTGTTTGTTTGGTTGAACGCGCTCATCTCAGGAACTACTGGTTGGAATTGAAAAATTATTTTTGTGTTGGATAGTCCATTTATTAAGGAAGGCTTTAGGCTGTATAACACCACGCTACGACCAATAGGAGTGGAGCATAATTGAAAAATGTTGCAAAAACTAGAAAAAATGTTTTCTCAACGTAACTATTCCACGCGTACGAAGTCGCTGGCAAAAGCTAGTTCTATAATAAAATTATACATACCTACATTTAAAACCTAGTCATTGAATTACGAGGAATAATTATGCAAACAAGAATGAAGTCGTAACAAGGCTCCTGAACATAATTATTTGAATAATAAGTTCTGCTGTTTTTAATTTTTAATACCTACAATCATCGACCATACACCCTAAAAGACGCCTCATAACAGGCAACTGTTGTTTATCAACACAAGTCTAATAGATCTAATGTAAGGCACCACTATTCGCCCACAGACATAGTAAAAAATATAGACGAAGTGCTGCGAACAATCATTAGGAAGCCAAAAAAACTATGCTCCTTCGTGTACACACCATGAACCTGAAGGATATTTGCTTTCGCAATGCTTACTGGATGATGTCGCGACATCTGAGAGAGGTGAGCACGGTTTGAGGTGCATGTGTGTGCGTGAGCGCTTGTTGTACACGACGGAGCATAGTTTTTTTTGGATTCACTAGATTGTTTGCAGCACTTCGTCTATATTCTTTACTATTTCTGTGTATTCGTCACTTTAAAACATCAAATCAGATTCGACCACTTATGTGAGCCGTCAATACGCGTTAGTGATGAGCCAATAGTCGCCTTGGTAGAGCCAATCGGATTGCAATACCCCGCTTCCTCCTACATCAGCTAGTTGACATAATTTATTGTACGCATTTATTCAACAATATGCGTCTATTAGGGTGTATAATATTTCCACTTATCAAACACAAATATAAAATCTTCAGGTAAAAAAAATGTTACAACATATTGAAATCACTGAACCGTGTTTAATCAATTACACCTAAACAGAAAAATTGTGCCTTATTACTTTATAAGATTGTATATAATATATGTAATGAATGTAATTTAAAAATGGTTAAAATATAATTAAATTATTTGTTCATATTTTAATAGTGAGTTACAAGAATTTGTCCAAAGTATTTAATTGATAATCAAAATTTTTGTTTAGGCTAGTGGCACACTTTGCAA
Source organism: Asteroscopus sphinx (assembly GCA_949699075.1). Classification (NCBI taxonomy): domain Eukaryota; kingdom Metazoa; phylum Arthropoda; class Insecta; order Lepidoptera; family Noctuidae; genus Asteroscopus; species Asteroscopus sphinx. The sequence goes on from OX453007.1 coordinate 24,589,629, forward strand.
TTTTAGTTCTAGCAACTGTTTTTAATTTAAAATCAACTTTTCGTTGCATAGAGAAGTTCCTTAAACAATTCTTACTTCATATGGGTAACAAAATAAGTAGATGATCATTTTTTTTTAAGTACCTACTAATGTATTAGCTTGCTGGTTTTTCATAAATACCTAAATCTAAGTATTATATTATCTGTGCCTAAACACTTTTAATCATAGAAGTAAGTCGTTAACTCTTGACCAGCAGCATGACGACTATTGACAAAGATTTTTCCCACGAAGCAGTAGACAAAATTTATTTGTCTCTTGTCTAGAGTGGTCATGCTACACACTGCAGAAGGCACTAACCAACACAAAGTTTCTTATGATTTTGGATGTAGTCATTAAAACGATATCCGAATGGATGCATCGCCAGTGCCCACCTGTAGAAGATCCAAACCTTCCTACCTATATCACTACCACCTGAATCTCGCCCACACTTCAAACTTCTATGTATTGATTATTGCAACAGTTGCGCTACTAAAATTGCCAAGTGTACCAAAAGCCCTAAAGCACTGATGTTGGCGTTTATGTTAATTTTAAAAGAAATATTTGAAGCCAAATGTTATGATAAGTCATTGTTTTGTACGGGTACTTAATTGCTGTTTATATGTCTATGTATATGTTTCCACTTTATTTACTAAAATTTTCATGTTATATTTTCCTTAATTCTATTAAACATCTTTAGAGTCTGACCACGCCAACTCTGCATAAGAATTATGGCAACACTGTAAGCAATAACTATCAAAGAGGGTTGGCGGGAAAATTCGTAAAGATCGTGTTGTGGATTTTTTATTATTTTCCAAAATTTGTGTTTCTTCGAGTGTTAATGTGTAATAATGGTGGATTATTAAATGTTAAGTGCTCGTTAACGTGTACAAGTGTGGATAAATGGTACCTACAAAGTTGAAAAACATGACTTTCGTATTATCTCATCATCCTCTCAGAAACCTAGTAAAGTTTCCATTACTTTACTAGGATATATGTTTAATGATTACGACTGACGGACATGTATCCATGGTCATGAAAAAGTAAAAATAACTGTAATGCTTTTATTATTCCAATGCAGAGTTAACTTTACTGGTCTGTTAGTTTGACAAAATTACCTCTGCATTGGAACAATTAGATCATTACAGAGATTTTGATAGTTATTGTTTACGGTGTTGCCATTTTCTTACGCAGAGTTAGCGTGGTCAGACTATGTGCGTTTGCTGTAATTGATAAAATCTCAGTGGCAGTACAAAATAATTACGTTAGCTCTACGTAAAATTATGAAGTTAAAATGGTGTCGATTCGCTTGTTCACGACTAAACTTATTTTAAATATCGCTCTCTTTTACTAAAGAAAGAAAAGAAAGAAAGAAAGAAATAATTTATTTGCCACAAACTAGGGACACAAAATAATAAATAAAAGTGTAGATTTACATAACATTGTGTGCCCCACGGCTGTGCCAAATAGGTCCAGTTCAGCATATCGCACCCCCAGAACAATACTGCACTAAGTCAAAATAGCTCATTTTTCAGAATCGACGAAAAACCGTTATCTCATGTTACGTCAAAGTTATTGCAAATGTTTTGAACATTGCATGTGAAGAATCCAATGCGTATCAACATTATGTAGTTCAGTCGATTCAAAACGCGTTAATAAAGCCAAATAATGCATTTTTTTACTTAATTCACTGTTGTGAAATGACTGAACAAAATAAAAAACAATTATTTCGAGTTACGTGCTTTTTACTGATTGATTCTGAAATAATGCACTATTATTCTACTGTTTTTTACTGAGATTCAATATACAATAACGGCCTAATTTATCACTTGAGAAGTATTCTCTTGTAGTTTGAGTTCTTAGGTAATGATACTCTATTCTAGGAACAGAATTTATGAAATTAGTCACACTATCTTTTATTTCAGAGTCTATTTTGCGGTGATTGGCGTGCATCAGATTTCATAAAACCACTATCTGTTTTCTTTGAAACCGCCGTCTTAATATCATAATTTCAGCCGGAAGACGTCCACTGCTGAACATAGGCCTCCCCAAGCATCGCCACAACGACCGGTCCTACGCTTTATGCATCCAGCGAATTCCCGCGACCTTCACCAGGACGTCAGTTCACCTTGTGGGGGCCTACCCATGATGCGCTTTCCAGTACGCGGTCGCCACTCCAGAACTTCATAGCCCCATCGGTCATCGGTTCTGTGAGCAATGTGCCCTGCCCACTACCACTTAAGTTTGGCAATTCTTCGGGCTATGTCGGTTACCTTCGTACTCCTGCAATCTCCTCACTTCTGATTCGATCACGCAGAGACACTCCGAGCATAGCCCTCTCCCTTTGAGTGACTTTGAGCATTCTTATCAGGCCCATTGTGAGCAACCACGTTTCAGTGCCGTAAGTAAATACTGGCAATACACACTGATCAAAGACTTTCGTCTTGAGACACTGCGGTATTTTGAACGAGAAGATATTGCGTAGCTTCCCGAACGCTGCCCAACTGGGTTGGATTCGACAATTGACCTCTTTCTCGAAGTTGGACCTACCTACCTAACTGGACAGTTTGTCCTATGTGTTTTTTCGGTAATCGTCAACAACTTCGAGTGTAGATTCTCTTATGTTTAAGAAAGCAATTCGACATAACCTTTGTCTTGTCCATGTTCTTTTAAGACCTACTTAATATCATATCTATCACAGATTTTCAGAGTAGCCTTAAAAACTCTTTACATGCCCTAATCCTGTTGTTATTTATTTCAAAATAGTAATCCGGATTTGACACTCAGCGATCAGTTTTGTAAGGTTTGTTAAAGAAACATACGCTTTTAGCGCTGACGTCACCCAAAGACGTACAGTGGAGGATAATTTCGATACCACGAGCAGTGTTCACGGTAGCTTAGTGGCTAAAGCACTGGCGTACTGAGCCAGGAGTCGCAGGTTCGAATCCTGTTCGTGAGCGATTTTTTCTTTCCACAATTTATATCTTTAGAATTCGCTTCGCATGCGTAAAATGCGTTAAAATAATAAAATAATTTTCTTAGCAATCTTACACTTCTAGCCAGCAGGATTTCATGGAGCAGTATCAATGGCAGAGGAAGTTGATGGTGCGTTTGTCGGAGTAGAATTGGAATCTCCTTGAGTATTCGCTGTAGAATGACCCGCTCTATTAGATTCTTTATCAGATGAACTACTTGAGCTGCTGGAGCTTGACGATGGCGAGCTGGAGTCTGACGAGGAGTTCGAAGAGGAAGAAGAAGATAATCTTCTAGGGATTAAAAGAGGCCAAGGTATTTGTTTAAAAGGCAGAAAAAGTGTATCAGAGTAAAATGTTCTTCATCGGCTGATGCTGTCAACGCTGATCTTTCATCGGTTGATGCTACAATAGTTATCCTTTTCCACGCTGTTTTGTTGAACAGAAGGTCAGGTTTCTACTGTGGTTGCTTGCATTGCCTTTTTAATTAACAGGAGACCACAACCCCTCATCATCTGCCAAATAACAATTACAAATTTTTCAAATTCAACAATAGTGCATTATCTCAAAAAAAGATGATTAATCTTCTTGTAAATAAAGAACAACATAAATTGTAAATACATTTCTTTTAAATATAATTCAAGTAACAGTTCTGCGTAAAAAAAATATATTTATTATGTTTTTTTAATAAAATTAGGACATCATTTATATTTACCATCAATAGTGCATCATTTCACAGATATTCACCTTTTACGAACAACACTGAACCATTTTGGAATAATCCAAAAAATCTGACATACCTTCGTCAACAACAGAGTACTATTTCGAAATAATATCAAATACGTTGTATAAGCACAGTCACCAATACTGAATTAAAACTAAATAATTCGGAGTAATTTTCGTACTACATTCAACAACAGTGCATTATCACAAAATAATTCACTGTTGCGTAAAGGGTATGGTGCTGTTCTCTAAGGCGGACAAGTTGCATCTAGAAATAGTTTTGTGTTCGTGGTATGATTCTGGCAGCGCGTCTTCACCAATAGAGAGTTAGCGTGCCATCTGTAGGACATTTTTGTAAATAGAAATACGCCTGTCTTCGTGGTATGCGCGGCAAATTTTTGGCTATTCTTCCATAGACATAACTCAATTTTGAGATTTTTCGACATAATACAGTGTTGTTCTGGGTGTGCGATATGTCAGGTCAGTAGTACCTGACTGAAGATACAAGAAAGTAGTAGATACAAGAAAGCAATGGCAACAATTTTGGTGCTGTCAAATTAGTCTGAATTAGAATTTCCATACAAGTTTAGTCGTGATCTTGGAACGTGCCCACTAAAATATAAATAAATGTAATACATAACTAATTTGACAGTTCTAAAATTGTTGCCATCCCTTTCTAGTATCTACTATTAGTAAAAGAGAGCGATAGTTTAAAATAAGTTTAGTTCGTGAACAAGAGAATCAACACCAATGTATCTCATACAATAAAATTATTTTTAAAGCTAAACTTTTTGAATTTCGATCGTTTTTTTTTTTAAATTTTTGTGAACATTTTCTTGAATAGCTATTGTGGTCACATTTTTGACGGATTTTGAATAATTAAATACTTAAGTGTTCACTGCTTAAAACGGAAAATTTTGAACATGGAGATTTTGTTAATTACGATAAGCGCCCCTGTTAACTTTGTCTTCGCGTTTTAAAATTCTTGTTAATTAATACAGTTCGACTAAAACTACAGTTGTTTCATTTATTACGGTCACTTCCATGGCAAAATTAACCTTTATATGCTAGAAGCACATTTTTTATAATAATCATATTCTAAGATTCTAAGGACGTTGACTCCCGTGCTAAGTCATAATACTTGTTCGATACAATATTAATATTGTTTTACACTACCTATGTTGAAACCACACAAACTGGTTTGCAGTTAATTACCTGACATACTAGTCTGTGCAGCGCATCAATCCTTCTTATTGTTTCAAAATAAAAATAATATCCTGATTGACTTTTGTAGCGTACCTTCATAACATGCTGCGGACTTTAAACAAGGACAGGTTATCAGAAAAAAGGTTCGCCCAACGACCAGTATGTCACCAAAAGGGTTAGTTTATTCTTGTTATTTATACCTACCTACCGTCAACAACCAACAATGGTTTAGCAATTATAATTATATAACCAGAAGGTACTGTTCACCTAACCACAGGTAAGAGATATTTTAAGTACCTATAATTATCAGTCATATTACTACGCTGTAGCAGTGTCTACACAATACATTTTATGTACCTACACGGAGAAAAAAAATTATATTAATGAATTGTTCTTCTACTTCGTGTCGACGGTACAAAAAAAATACTGATAGTGGCACAGTAATCACACGCTGCTGGCCCAGAAATTTGCCACGTCTTGTGCATTGTCTGTGGCATTGATAAGGTCACTCAATGTGCAAGTGCTTGGACACAAGGAGCAGCATAGCAAGTGTGACATTGATTGAGGATCAATGCCACACATGCAGGCGTTAGCTGTTTGGTCTATATAGCCCCACTTGCTCATGTTAAGTCTGCATCTCCCTACCTGGGTCCGCAATCAGTTTAGGGACTGAGATGTAGGCCAGGGGAGTTTATAGCCTACAGGAAGCCTCTCACTGGGTTGGATGTAGTTTGCAGGTGGAGGTAATTTTTGCAGCCACAGTTTTTTCCACGAGCCTCAGCAGGAGAACCTTGTAGAGCCTTTGTTGATTTAAGGAAACTGTGGCGGTTCTTTAGGCGAATAATGAATTGTTGAACAAATATCTGATCGTAGATCTTTAACCAACTCAATGAAGAGTGGAGTCATAATAAATGCTAACCTTAATTATCGAATACACCATTAGGCTAAGTGGTTAGTTAATTAAACTGTACCTAATGAAATTCCACAGAATAAACAATCAGTAATAATTCTGAATTCCCTACAGCTGGGCGCATTAATTTTTGTAAAATGTTAGTACGTATCACACTGATATGTGCAGTTATAAAGTGTGTTTTATCTGCTGTGATAATAAATGTAGACCTCGGTGCTATTGACGATGTGCTAGATATAATACATAGAACGTCCACAAAGGCACCTGACCATGACATTACACATAAAGTACCACATCACAAGGTTATTTTACCCCCTGAAGCAGAAAATCCGGACTTCGGTGGTATTCATAACGTACTGGAGATAATACATAGGACCTCAACCAGTGCACCTAACCATTCCATCAAAGTACCTGATCGTAAATGTGATTTATACACTAAAGTAATAAATCCAGACCTTGGTTGTTTTTATCATGTACTGGATATAATACACAGGGCGTCCGCAAATGCACCTGACCAGGAAATTAAACCACCACATGGAAGCAGCCAGCGGCGGACCGGACTAGCCGGTTTTCCCTTCAACCCAAATACGGACTCCAATATCCAAACCATTGCGAATAATTTTGTAAAGCATCTCGGTTTAGGTATATTTCCATTAAACATCGGCGCGAGAAATTTTGTGACACCGAATCCAAATTTGAAGAGCTCGCGACCATTTCAATTTCTCACCTTGTTTCCCAAGAAGCGATCTCAAGTACAAAATCAAGGTGAACCGACTGTCCACGGAGAAACAAGTTTAAAGACGGATAAACCTGCGAATAATAAACCTATTAATGACCAAGGTATCGCGTCTCACGCTACTACTACTAAACGACCCGACGATAAACAGGAAAATGATGCTAATAAAAAACATAACATCGACCAATACGATATTGATGTCCGAAACGATACTAATTAAATATGTTTTAATGCCATGGATATATTTAGCTTCATCTGATTAGACCAATAAGTTAAACGCTGAGTTACCTATCTATATGGTGACAAAAACAACAGTTATTAAAGTTTACCCTCAATTAAAATCTATGATATCACCACCACAAAAATGTGTCTGAAGTTTAGACTCTAAACAGACATCGTTGTGTAGTGGAAACAAATAATTTGGGTGGATATCTAGCTTTGCATATTATAATTTATTTTTTCGAATTAACTCGTAAGTCGAAACAGGTTTATAAGAGAATAGCAATCGTATTGTGAAGATGACGCCTTGGTTGTGCACACGTAAACGAACATCGCACTTAGTCTGACAAGGGCGAGCGCATCTCAGCTCGACGTTTTATTTATTTACTCAATTAAAATGAAGTATTTCTTGATATTATTTGTTGTGGTAGGAGTGAGTTATCAGTGTAAAGGACATATCATAGAGGGACTCTTCGGTGGAGCGCTGGAAGTTAATTCAAAAGTGCACGGTGTGGCTCATAATATCGCCGGTTCGTTGTTGGGAGGTGTTTCACATGCTTTTAATGGTCATCGCCATCCACCACCACCACCACCACCCCCACCTCCTCCACATGGAAAACCTACTGAGACGATTGTAGTCGTAGTAGAAGAAGGAGCAGACAGACCTCCTCACGGCGGGCCACCACACCAAAATGGAAATGGATACGATAACAACTACAATAATCGTCCTCATCACAACCACGGACATCACCACCATGGGCAAGAACATAACGGAAATCAGAATCCGAATAATTATAACCAAAATGGCAACGGCAACTGGAATCCGAACAATCAATACGGGAACCCTAACAACCAGTACGGAAACCCTAACCAGTACGGAAACCCCAACAATCTGTATAAGCCTAACAACCAGAACGGAAATCAGAACAACCAAAACGGAAACCCAAACAACCAATATGGGAACCAGAACGGAAACCTTAACCAGTACGGAAACCCCAACAATCAATTTAAGCCAAACAACCAGAATGGAAATCCTAACAACCAAAATGGAAATCCCAACAACCACTACGGGAATCCCAACAACAACTACGGGAATCCCAACAACAACTACGGGAATCCCAACAACCAATATGGGAACCAGAACGGAAACCCTAACCAGTACGGAAACCCCAACAATCAATTTAAGCCAAACAACCAGAATGGAAATCCTAACAACCACTACGGGAATCCCAACAACAACTACGGGAATCCTAACAACCAAAACGGAAATTCCAACAATCAAAATGAAAACCCTAATCAAAACAATAATGGTAATAACAATCAACCAGCTTTTGAGAAACCAAATCAAGACAGACCATCTTATCAAGAGCAGACAGAAAAAATCCCATCAAATGACAACAATAAACCCCCCGTTGAAACTAATTACGGATATAACAGCCAGAAGCCGAAAGACCAGGACCATAAAACAGATCAACAAAATGCAAATAATAATCAAGAAAAAACTACCAAAAAACCCACAGAAGATGATGAGTATCCACTGTTCGTGCCACTTAGACCGAACGATTATGTTTACGGCGGTGACAAAATAGAGGTCAGTGCTCCCAAAAGAGAGACAGGTAACAGTAAACCAAAACCAGACGATGACGAGGACCTGCCACTAGATATAAGGATACAAAATGAGTAAATATACCATTTGTAGGTACAGTCTAACAAAGCAATTAGTATCCAGGGGTCGCAAGATATAGAATTTTCTCAGGAAATTATTATAGAATGGTTTGTATAAATACAGTTTATCTTTGTCCGTTATTAAAATGATACTGCACTCGAAAACATCCATAATCTTCTGTGAAAACTTCATTTATATCTGGCGAAACTGGATACTAATTGCTTTGTTAGACTACCTATACGTAATAAACACAATAATAATACGAACATAATGAAATACAGTTCATAAGAATTGTAATTTATGGATATGTTTAATTTAATCATAATCAATTCCAATTCAATTTATACAAACGTTTAATAACGATAATTTAACGTTTATATTTAGCTCGATTACCTACCTAATAAAAAAATTACCACAGCTGTTGTTTTTTGTTATATTTAGTACCTATTACCTACTGTATAAATTAAACCATAAAAAATATTTGAGACGTGTCTATGTAACGGGTAATGTTAGAACAACTGGTAAACCTAAGATTATCCAAGCTCTTTGGGTGAAGTCCGAAATATCTTTAAAATCAATTCTAATTCGGCATTTACCCGGGTAAACCTAGTTCTACCCAACGCTGGCTCACTACCTGCAGGACACTGACCAAAAAGTATATAACCACTACGTTTACACTGACCGGGCGCCGCAGGAGGGCGTACGCTGAGCTCCAGCCACCGCAGGTGTGGGCCTGCGGACGTAGAACTCGGGGTAGCCTGCCGCCCGAACCGGGGACCTGTCGAGGGTGGTTGGCGAATGCAGAGCGTTTCCCACGCTCCCGGCCAATGGTAGGTAGAGGAACACCATGGTGGTTTTAGTCGGTAAGAGTCCGACACTGACTCGGCCTTCCTCGGGCGGATTGCGTCCCTGAGGATTTCCCACTAAAAAAAGGATTGCCAACTTTTCATGGACGAAATATAATTAGTTTCGATCCCTTGTACACACAGCTACACATCAAGCTGTACATTTCCAGTAAAAGTTGACCTCGCATTGTATAGGCTTTCCGTTCAATGCGAGATCAGCTTATACTGGAAATGTACAGCTTGATGTGTAGCCGTGCGTACCTAAAAATATAGTTTTTCAAGAAAAATCTGAGAAAAAAATAGTACTTATGTATGTTGAAATCTTGAGTTTACAAAGTGCTGAGCTTTTTTAGGGTTCCATACCCAAAGGATGCCAACGGGACCCTATAAATATGCCCATGCCATCCGTCCGTCTGTATGTCACATGGCTCTATCTTTCAAACCGTAATAGTTAGACAGTCGCAATTTTCATAGAATGTGTAACAATGGCCTCACGACAAATACCGAAAATAATAAAAAGTCCAAGTCCAAAAGGGGGCTCCAAATCCCCATCATACCTACAAGAAACCTCGATAAAAATGCATTTTTCCAAAGTTTTTTGTTCCTACTCTATCTTTAAAGCGGTAATACATACAAGCGTGAAACTTGGTCTGATTGTGGTGCATATTTTAACAAGGCTCGGAACCGGTTTAAGAAATACCGGTTAGTACCGGTTTATTGCGGTTTAGCTCCGAACTTTTCTTGAGAACGTGAACGTTTAAAGAACTTAATCTTAACCTAAATTAACCGGTTTAATCGCCGAGCGCCAATTAAGGAAGAAAAGAAAAGTATATACTTTTCCATTTTTGGATGTTTTGCAGCGGAACTGATTGAAGCAATGAAATAAATGTTCGTCCCGAAACAGAAATTTTCTTTCTACTGAATAAAGATAAAAACTAAACGGCGTTTGTTTGTATTAACCGGTTCTTATTGCTCTTAACCGGTTAATCTGAAAATACCTTTATGTAAAGTTCCCTCAAAATACCGGTTTAAAAAACCGGTTTATTCGAACGAAACCAAAATTTTAAGGTTTTGCATCAAGTACATGATAATGGTTTCAAAATTTAACCGGTATCCGAGCCCTGTATTTTAATAAAACAGTTATTTCACACACAGATGTGGTGGCACGGAACCCTTAGCGTCCCAGCCCGGCTCGTACTTTACCAGTTATTGTATAGGAGGTCCTCTGTTATTGAGAAGAAAATATAGTAGTTTTGCCTACTAGATATATTATTTTTTGAAAAATTTAGTAGTGAGACACTAGTAGGATATCTACTACATTATAAGGTCTTACTTTATTATTAGCAAATATTTCAAGTGGTGAATGACATCATAACGAACAACATTTATTATTGGAGCTACCCTGAAAACGTGAAAAAAATATCAGCTGATCCCTACATTTTGTCGATTTGTGTGAACACAAATGTGTAGAGATCTGTTTTTTTTATTCGAGATTTCAGTTTTGCTCCCATAGTAAATGTTGTTCGTTATGTTCAGTATATTAGATTCACCACATTAAATATTTGCCATTGTTAAAGTACCTAAGTCATACTTAGTAGAGTTGGCAACCCTACCCTATGTGTCTTTTGTTTTTACTTTCTATGTAACCCCACCTATAAGTTGCTTGCTTGTGTTTATCACTGTGTTTTAAATGTTGCGCGTCGTTAACTGTGACAATAAACTATTTTTCTTTCTTTCTTTTCTTTCTATCACCACCAAATGCAATACAAATTTTGAAAAAAAAGTATGTTTTTTTTAAACTTTATTGATTTACGACCGATACGACGTGTTAATCGGTGTTAATATTTTGGTACATTTTATTTATTGTTCCCATGTTCCATTGAGGAAGCTTGAATTTAAATTTGATACGAATTGTGGATGTATCATAAAATTCTTCTTATAGGCATTACTTCGAATTAATGTAGGTTAGATGAGTATGCTGAGCGATGATTTTCCATTATTGTCGTCACGAAACTATAATTAACTTAATGCCTTGGCCTTAAGTGCAAAAAGCGTGAAGCCAAATGAACAACAAACAGATTCCTTATTGTGTCTCCAGCTGCTTCCCAACGAACACAGTATTCTCTGTACTGTTGCTATTATAGTATTAAAACAGTTATTTTATTCTACAAAAATCCCTTAATTGATAAATAACCCTGTCATGAGTGAATTACTTATCGTAATATTCGTAATCGCTATAATAGCAGTAGGAAAAATCCACGGTCAAGAGGCAGTCGTGTCGCAAGTTATAAACCTACAACCTTCGCCGGTACCTGCGTTTAATCGTAGACCGGTTGCACATCGGGAATACAGCGGGTTCCGAACTTCACAACCACCACCACGGCTGTACACCAACGCACCCAGACCAGCTGATCGTTATCCGCAAATACCAAACGGAAGTGACAACTTTAACCTTCCACCGCCGACCATGAGAGAGAACCAACCGAAACGGAAACTTTTTATTTCATCTAAGGTACCAGACAAGACTAATCGACCTTTGAACAATACGGTTACAGTGAACAAAACAGAATACCTTAATACAAATGATGTGTACGACGATATAACCTTTGAAAAGAATAGAACTAGCGGACACGTGAACCCAGCTGTAACACAGAAGATTGGACATGTGATCATTGAAAATGTGACAACAGTGAAACCTAACCAAGCAGACGTGAATATCCCCAATAATCCTGAGATCCTGCCCAAAGTGACTTTAGATGAACGGTCTTCCTTCAACGGCGACCCTTGTCCTGCAGGTTTTGCCAAGGTAAACGGGGTTTGCGTCAAGGGGGACTAGTGAAACGAATCTTTTGAAATTTGTATGAGACAGAAATATAATAAGTAGTGAAAATAGATATCGATGTGAAAATATGAAAAGTATCCATCGAGTCTGCCTTTCGCAGTCAACTGCTGAACATAGGCTTCTTCCAAGATGCGCCACAACACTCGTTCAATATTAGGTAGTGAAAATATGAAAGTGTCCAAGTGGTAGTGAAAATATCATAAAATCACTGATGTGCTTTTAGTGGATAATTTATTTAAGTGAAGGAGTATACATCTACACGTGAAAATAAAGTATTATTGTGTCAGTACCTACCTACTAAAGATTTGTGTAGTAGTAAATTATTTCTTAGAATTAAAATTAATGTAAACTGTGTAGTAACAGTTTTTCTTGCAAGTGTCTTGTATGAGAGTGAGAATGATTAAATAGAAGAATTCGTAAATATGTTTTTTTTTCTTAATAAAGGTGGACTTATTAATAAAATTAAGTAGATTCTTTCTAAAAAAACATTTCTGGTACCTATCGGAAATCCCCATGCTATAAATAACTCCGCAATCAACCATGAATCAACTTTCTAATTGAAGAAAAAAACCGGAGACATAAATACCTACGTCACGCGGCTAGTTTTGTTTTGATCAGTTTTGATGTGAACGCAAACATACTTTGGTACAATAAAAATATAGGTAGGTAGGTACCTAGGTACTACTGAAAAATGTTTCTATACTTTTTGTTCACGGTACTTTTCAATATGTTTATTAAAAAACCGGCCAAGTGCGAGTCGGACTCGCGCAGTAAGGGTTCCGTATCCGTACCTCTAAACGACCTGATACCCCATAAGAACTGATTTAATTTACGAGAGTTTATCAAAAAATATCAACGCCAGTGCACTAAATATGAATTTTTGCATGTCTTTCTTACGTAGGTACCACCACATATGTTTGTCTTATTTTTAGTATTTGTTGCTAAACTACATAATATGCACTATAATCTGACCAAGTTTGACGCTGGTATATATTACCGTTTTGAAGATAGAGCAGGAAAATGCATGTTTATTGAGGTTTCTTGTATAGGGACCCCCTTTGGTTTTAGATTTTTTTTGTTTTTAATATTTGTCGTGATACACCTCATAGCAACATAATTTCTGAGAAAATTTCAACCGGTTACCTATTACCGTTCAAAAGATACAGCTCTGTGACAGACAGACGGACGGACGGACGGACAGCGTAGCGAGAGTAATAGGGTCCCGTTTGTCACCCTTCGGGTACGGAACCCTAATAAAAACAGACTTCAAAAAGAATCAAATCATTTGTGTGAAACAGTTTCGGAAGTAGGTGCCTTTGATTCGGTTTGATTTACGGAAAAATTGGCACCGACTTCCTAAACTGTTTTACACAAAGTGTTTTATTCTTTTTGTAGTCGGTTTCAACTTTATTTAAATTTTATTTTATTTTTCTATATTTAGTGGCATTAATAATAGAAAGACAAGCGATTGCTTCAATCCCCGATGATTTGCTATCATCCATTGAAGAGTTCCCTTCTTTATCTCCGATCTTTTCCAAATGATACTTTGTGTATGATTTGCATTCAGAAAGTATAATTTGGTGAAGATCTTGAGCTTGATTTGTTGATGAAAATACGAAAATAGCCAAAAAAATAATTCATCAGTGTAAGAGCGACCCAACTTCCAAATCTGAAATGAAATTTGCCACCAACCCGGTACCTACACCACTTACGGACCTTCTGTCTCAACCTCAGAATAATAGTCTCAACTTACGGAAGAGACAACGGTTCATCTCTATTTTCCATCCATCAGGTCCTCCAGCGAGCAGGCCGCAAGGCCCGCAGAGCATTACTATTAAGTATCCCATCGTTAGCGAAACAGCACCATACTACACTCCAGCTCGCCGATTCCAGAACATTTTCGATAAGCAGTCGTCGACCGATTTGGTTGGTATCTCGTTTCGTCTACGATTCACGATTTTTTTTGTGTATAAGATGGTGAAAAGAGCTAAAGGCCCACCTGATGTTAAGCGGTTACCTCTGCCCATAACGACTACAACACCACCTATAGGTACCTATAGGTATAGCTGGCCATTTTCCGCAACTCGACGCTTGGCGTGTAATTTGCGTGTAGGTGGGAATAATTTGTTTACTCGAGCCATCCCGGCTCCTCGAGGAAGGCCAGCAGACGCTTGATGTTGCTGAGTGTCTCTCGGAAAGTACCCGGATCTCCGAAGTACTTAGCCATGTATGAGGCCCGTGATGATCATCATCATTTCAGCCGAAAGACGTCCACTGCTGGACATAGGCCTCCCCCAAGGGGGATACAATAAATAATAAATATTTTTGGGACATTTTACACATCACCATCTAGTCCCAAACTAAGCAGAGCTTGTACTATGGGTACTAGACAATGGATATAATACTTAAATACCTTTTTTTTTTTGTAAATATATACTTGGTAATACATAAGCAACACCCAGACCAACACAAACACTCATGTTCATCACACAAATATTTGTGTCCTGTGGGAATCGAACCCACGACACTAGACCACAGAGGTTGTCAGATTATGCCATATTCCCCACACTTGGCGCCTGGGGTGGCAATCGCAGTTGGTTGAGTAAATGTAGGTACTCAGAGAACGCTGCTGCCCATCCTCTAGTCGCCTTTTCCGACACCCACGAGAAGAGAAAGTGCTGAGAGCCCGTGATCAACTGACTTAAAATTATGAGTTTAGAAAATCTTTTTTAGAAAATCTTATTTTATTATTATCATTAGATATCGATATCGATGCCCATCACGTCTGTGAAGTTTCGCCATCTATTAGATTTAACCTTATACAGGTTGACTGGTTGAACGAGGGACTTATTGAAGCAAGATGATCAGTACTTGATCAGGTACCAGATCAGGAACTTGATTCTCGTTCTCAATATGTATAAAAAATTACACCTTAATTTTTAAAACATTTTTCCAATCGATTTCATCAACAACTGTGGACATTAATTCCGCGCTTACAAATCAAAATTTCATGCAGTGAGGTGATGCCATTGACCTATGAATGAAACCTATCTAGTGAGATAGGTTAGTGCTAAGTGCATCACCCAGTGGGGTGATGCACTTAGCACGGCAGCACGGCAATGTCCATCAGTCACTTATGTCACTATTCCAACCCTCTCCGCCTTTTGTACTAGCCAGCAGACTCCTAGACTATCAGAGCTTGCACGAGCATTTCTCTCCTGTAGGCTGGTAGGTACGTCGACTGCATAACAGTGGTAACACTTGAATTAGAAAACTGCCCTTATTACTTACGAAATAAAGGCGCTGTCAATGTCAAACTGTTACCACTGACGTGCGGTCGACCGTACACGTGATTTATCGTGGAATATTTTGTTCAACATTTTTTGAAGTGAAAAGTTCTTTAGCCGCGTTTAGCTATTTTTGGTAGGGGCAAACAAAACTTATGAATCAACATGCGACAAACTTTTAAGTTTTCACTTCTGTGCTTTTAAGTTTTCACTTCTTTCGGTAGTCCCCATGGCTCAGGCGTGGATCCAGGGGGGGGCGCAATGGGGGCAAATGCCCCCCCCCCCTGATCCTCGACCTGAGTACTTCCGAACTCGTTATAATCACAAATCACTATTTCTACAAATATAGTAACAATAAAAGACTTTGCTTAAAGGTCCTAGCAACCAGGCCATAATATTTAAAAAAAACTCAAGAACATGAACTTAATTTTACACTAATTTTATAATAAAACAAAAGTTTCACCGGATTAAATCGCGTATATTATTTAATTATTATTGTTTATTTTTTGTGTAGTGATCGCGAAAACCTAAGAAATTATTATGAACTTAATTCTTGGTAACACTGTATTTTGTCATGTTATGTCAGTCAGTGTTGTCAACTCTACCAACTTATTGGTACCACCCTAATCCCTAATCCCCTGAATTTACCTATTTTTCAAAATATAACGACACAGTATTAGCATTAGCAATGAGTTTGTTTGCAGCCATGTGTGTAACGGAACGTTGCTGAGTGAGTTAAGAGTTTGGGCGTGTTCAGTATTATCGTCGGACGACGCTCGGAGCTTTCCTTGGGCGTTCGTTTGTATGATCGCTCTGAGTAACTGAACGACCAAAGTACGCTCTGGGCGTCGTCGGCCGATAATACTGAACGCGACCTTTGACTGAGCGCCTTTGATAATCAAAGCTGAGCGTAGACAGTAACAATAACGTTGACAGCTGACACTTGTATTTTTTATTGAATTGAGTGATTTTTTTCTTGGTACTATTCACGCTGATAAAGAATGGGATTGAAAATGGAGGCACTTCTGTTGTTCTATGTGCCTGTCGCTCACACAATACTGTACGTGTGAGCAAGAGGCAAATAAAAATGCCACCATTTTTAATCCCATTCTTGATTTGCAGATGTAGAAATGGGTTACTCAACAAAAATGCGTGAGCTGCAGCTCAGCTCACGGTTCACTTAGGTACGTGAACCGGAGCTGTGAACCAGCTCACAGATCAGCTCAATTTATACCTCTTTCTACATCGAGTTATGATCTGTGATGAAAGTCGCTGAGCTTATATATAGAGCAGTCGATATATTTGAGCGCACGTTTGCTCGCTCCCGCTTATCAGTACAAACAGGTTTTTATTCAAATGGTCATTTTTATCTCTCGTGCAACGAACGATCTCGCACAGATAGATTCTTTTCTTTGAGCCTTGAGCTGAATATTTCGTCATTGAGCTGCAGCTCAACAGCTCATTGATCTCAATATTTGAAATTTGAAACGGTTCTGAGCTGAGTTACACACCAATAGTAGAGCGAGTTTTGTGTTGTGATTTTCATAACTTTGTTAATAAAATACCTATTAACACTACAGTTAAAATGTTATGTGTTGTTTCTAGTCTTTTATCATGGAAAAGTAATGTATTTTCCGACAATTTTTAAGTATTTTTTATTCTCAAAAATCCTTCAACCGGCGGGAAATTTCATGTCTCTGGAAAAATCTAATAAACTAGGGTTAGGGTTTGGGATGCATGGTTAGGCTATCTACCTATTTTTCATTTTGAATTCTACCAATTTCTACCAACTTTTGGCACATCTACCAATTTCTACCAACTTTTGGCACATCTACCAATTTTCTAAAATTTGGGTTGGCAGCACTGCATCAGTCAGTGTTTTCAGTATGGGTTGGCGGGAAAATTCGTAAAGATCATGTTGTGGATTTTATATTATTTTCCAAAATTTGTGTTTCTTCGAGTGTTAATGTGTAATAATGGTGGATTATTAAATGTTAAGTGCTCGTTAACGTGTACAAGTGTGGATAAATGGTACAAAGTAGAAAAATATGACTTTCGTATTATCTCATCATCCCCTCAGAAACCTAGTAAAGTTTCCATCACTTTACTAGGATACAAGTATAATATGTTCAATGATTACGACTGAAGGACATGTATCCATGGTCATGAATAAATAAATAAAATAAATGTTTTCAGTATATTACAATGTACTCTGTGGTCAGTGCACCGCCGGTTCACTTCCATAGAAAATATTTTTGCTGTAGAGCGAAGGGGGAAAATAGAACCGCGTCCTCCGCGCACCGCATTCCTCCCCCGCGGTGGCCTGGGTCGCCGCCATCTTTGACTGGTTGTAGTTAGCTGTCAGTAGTAGCGTCAGTTAGTTATTTTTTCTCCTGTGAGTAAATAAATTCCGTAAATTCTGTTGTTTTCGTCGAGTTTTTGTAATTGATTTTCCGAGGATTTAATTAAAGTCGTTTATTTTTGGTGCAAAACTATAAACGGAGAGCAACAATTATGCGGACACCAAAGTGCTGTGTTGTTGGTTGTAGTAATAAGCGAGAGGACGCATTTTTACATTATTTCCCCGTGAGTGATGATATTAGACTTAATAAGTGGTTGGACTGTATAAACTCTGAAAATCTCAAAAATGTACCGAAAGTAAAACTTGCTAAACTCTCGGTTTGTCACATACATTTTGAGAAAAGGTTTACCAGGCCGAATTCCCGACTGAGGTATGGTGCCTACCCATCATTGTTTACACCTGAGGAAATTACCAATGGGGTTCCCGCACTACACATTGATGATATTTGTAAGTAGCCTAAAACGATATTAACTGTTTTTTTTTAAATATTGTTCATGCTAATTCAATATAAAATGTATAAGTCAACTGTCTTTAATCCCATTTCAGCCAACAAATGTGAAGAAATAACCAAGAAAAGACATTCAGACCATTCCTATTTCAAAGATGAAGAACCAATTCCAAAGGTTGCGAGATTCAGTGGTAAGCCACCAAGAAATACAGATTAAATATAAAAAAAACACTAATACTTATGACTTATACTAGTATAATAATTATGGCAATGATGTATGTATATGTTGTTACAGCTTCAGCCTCCACATGCAAGGACTCTGGTCATCACTTTGTAGAAGAATCACCTTACATTACTCATCCATTGACCAGCTCTCAAGCAAAAGGTTGGTTACTTGTAAATGTCAATTTTGCCATGTGTCATTTTTTGCACAGAAGTATGTAGTAAATGTGGTCTTAATGTATGGTATTTATATGTTTTTACAGCTTCAGCCTCCATATACAAGGACTCTGGTCATCACTCTGCAGAAGAATCACCTTATAGTGCTCATCCATCTACCAGCTCTCAAGCAAAAGGTTGGTTACTTGTAAATGTCAATTTGCCATGTGTCATTTTTTGCACAGGAGTATGTAGTAAATGTGGTCTTAATGTATGGTATTTATGTTTTTACAGATTCAGCCTCCATATACAAGGACTCTGGTCATCACTCGGCAGAAGAATCACCTTATATTGCTCATCCATCTACCAGCTCTCAAGCAAAAGGTTGGTTACTTGTAAATTTCAATTTTTGCCATGTGTAATTTTTTTGCACTTGAGTACATAGTAAATGTGGTCTTAATGTATGGTATGTATATATTGTTACAGCTGTAGCTTCCATATGCAAGGACTCTGGTCATTATTCACCAACAGAATCAATTTTAATTGCTCATCCATCAACCAGTTCTCAAGCAAAAGGTTGGTTTCTTGAAATAAGTTTTTATTATTATTGTACTAAGTTTTCGACATTTTATATTGTATAAAAGTGTGTTAGTGTGTGTTTGTTAGTGTTATTGGGTTTTTTCATTAGGAAATTCTCAGTAGCAGCCCGGAGTATGGATTTGTGCCCGGTTAACGGCAATAGGCTCGCCTCCTATTACATGGGACTATAACATAACTGGCGAAATGTGGATGTACTATACACCTCTGCCTACCCCCTCGGGGAAATACAGGCGTGATGTTATGTTATGTTATATTGTATAATTGTTATACTGGATAAAGTAGCTTTCTAATAGTGAAAGAATTATTAAAATCAGTAGTTTTAGAGTTTATCGATTACAAACAAACAAACAAATCTTTCTTCTTAATAATATTAGTATAAATAGGCTTGTGTTGGACCACTATCTCACAAAGTATTAAGCAATGAAATGGTTGACAATAGTGCATGCTTACCTAGCTATTGAATGCTACTTTAACCTAATCAATTGAAACTTGAAGACTCCTTGGTTTATGAAACACACACACATAACACATAATATCACGCCTGTATTTCCCCGAAGGGGTAGGCAGAGGTGTAATAGTACACCCACATTTCGCCAGTTATGTTATAGTCCCAAGTAATAGGGGGCGAGCCTATTGCCATTGACCGGGCACAAATCCAGACTCCGGGCTGCTACTGAGAATTTCCTAATGAAAAAACCCAATAACACTGCCCAACCCGGGAATCGAACCCAGGACCCCACGCTCGTCAGTTGGGCTTGCGACCACTAGACCAACAAGGCAGTCAGCAACTGGTAGCTGTTTATGAAACACTGACTCCAAATTATAATCTCAAATGAATATTGATAATGAGATGAAGTTTTTTTGCAGGCCCAGGTTTGATTCTCCTAAAAACACCAAAGGCATCAAGAAAAAGACTAATAAGTAAAATAAACCAATTAACACCCAATTGTGCAAAGCTGTATAAGATATACAATAAATCTAAGCACCAAATTGATTATCTGAAGAGGGCAAAAAGGGCACTGAAATTTTCTAAGGAGAACTCTTTTGAAGAGCTTACTTGTAAGATGAACCCATATGCTAAGCAAATAATGCAGATGCAAATAAACCTTTGTATGAAAAAGAAACAGGCCCACAGATTTACAGACTCTGAAAAACTAATTGCACTATCTATTATGAAACAGAGCCCAAAGTGTTACAGATTTCTACGGAAAATATTCATCTTACCTTCAAAATCCACATTGAATAAGCTAATATCACAGCTGAATATTGAAGTTGGGATAAATTCTGTGCTTATTGAAGTAATGAAGAAAGAGGTATGTCATTTTCAAACTTATGTGTATAGTGTGATATATCCCACATGTGTGTAGTGCACAATGAAAAAGTAACATTTATTTTGTTTTCAGGTTGCCACATGGAACACTAACAAAAAATTTTGCTCCATAATTTTTGATGAGATGCACCTTGATGAACGGCTAAGTTTCAATCAAAACAAAGATAATATTAATGGATTTGTGCACTTCGATCAAAAACATAAAGAGTTTGCAGACCAAGCTCTTGTCTTTATGTTAAGAGGAGCTGTATATAAATGGCAGCAACCATTTGCCTTTTACTTTTGTAAAGGTGCAACTAATCCAGCTGAGCTGAAACGCATAATAAAAAAAGTTGTCACTGCATCCATAGAGATTGGGCTTAGGCCCATTGCTACAATCTGCGATCAGGGATCGACATTTCGCAGAGCTCTTGGGGAGCTTCAACAAGAGACAAGGCGAGCACAACTCATTGCAGATCTGCCAACAGGTTGGTAAAGAATACACATACTACTCATGCAAATAAAGAATGGGATTGGAAATGGCGGCACTTTTACTGTTCTATGTGCCTCTCACTCTCACAATACTATATGTGTGAGCGAGAGGCGAATACAAATGCTACTATTTTCAGTCCCATTCTTTATCTGTGCCAATAGCACATACATAGACCATACATCAGGATATCATAACATTAAACATTTTTTGTTGAATTTTAAATTCCAATCTAATTTATAATTATTGTCTTTCAGATGACACTGTGGAGTTATGCGGACTAAAATTAAACATTATCTACGACCCCTCACACATAATTAAGGGTTTCAGAAATAACTTCCTTAACAAATGTATTAAATTGGATGGAAAAATTTCCAAATGGCAGGATATTGTAGACGTGTATTTGACAGACTGTAACCATGCTGACTCAAGACTTCTTCACAAACTCAATGATCATCATGTCATTCCTGAGAAAATGAGCAATAGAAATAAAATGAAGGTTTGTATTTTCTTTGCATTCCAAAACAACTTTAATACTATTTATAAATGAACTTCTCACTTGACCTAACTGTCTCATTTTGGAATGGTAGTATGTTCCTGTGATGCTACTGTTGATTTGGAAACCTAGTTGCTTGGTCAATAATTAAGTATATGCCATGCTAATAAAAACGGCCAATTTATACTGCACAGTAAAATGATGTAGTGCACGGTATTACTAATAAACACCCAGTTTATTGTTTACTGCATTGCTTTTCAGATTTGTAAGCATTAATTGAAATGAAAAATTTGCAGGTCAAAACTGCCGCGCGTGTGTTCAGTTCCACCGTATCTGCTGCCCTTTCGTATACTTCACAGTTTTGTAAGTTTTTTTTTCTATACTATTAAAAAACTATCTGAGCCATATCTTGTTAAAGATATATTTGAAAAACTGATAAGATGTAACATAAGCTGGGGCCTGGGGACCTTTGAAGGGGTGAATGTACTTATCATAAAGAACAACTTTTTCTATGGTTTGTGCTAGGGCTACTGTTTCCTACAACAGTCATCAATGTTGCTCGACAACATGTCAAAACAGCAGATTTTTTGTTTTCACTTTATTTTTTTCATAAATCTATTATTACATGACAGACCCTGTTTTTTTTTTCAGATGGTAAAAAGTCATATTAATTTTGTAATTGGTTAGGTGGGCTCCTATTCTTCTTTTCTTTATTTTGACTATGATTCTATGATATACTACAAACCTTAAATATAATCATTTTCTATTTCCAGCTCACTATGCCGATGGAAGACCAGTGAGTGACACCATGCCAAACACAGCAAAAACAGTGAAGTTTTTCGACAACCTATTTGACAGCATCAATGGTGCTGCCCTCCACCATAAGCATACAAAAGGAAAGGACCTGCGGAGGGCAGTTACTTCCACAACTAAGCACCATTCATTCTGGAAGGACGCCATTAACATTTTAGAAAAAATTCAATTTCTGGATGAAAAAGGCAACACAATATCAGTGCCCACATTAAAAAGCTGTGTTACTACCTTGAAAAGTTTAATGAGGCTGTGGCAGTTCTTTCAAGAGCAGGGTCTAAAAGTTATGCGTCCTCGCTATTTCAACTCTGATCCAGTTGAAAACTTTTTTGGGCAAGTGAGGGCGTATAACTTCAGACACAATGACCCAGACTGCTACAGCTTCATTTGCACATTCAGATCACTTCTGATAACACGGATGATCAAATTTCACAATGATACATTTAACTGTGAGGATGATCGGGCAGACCAACTTTTGAGCATGTCTCAAATTTTAAAACTGAAAACAAGTTCCACTTTTGAAGCCGAATGTGAGACTGAAACAACCTCACCAACTTCACCAACTCGGTCAAAGTCAAATTTGCCTGATCATCCTGACAATGTGAATGAAGTTGTCAATCGGGCAAGACAACAACGCCTGGAAGTCCATTCTCGGGCGTACACTGCCGGATGGGTAGTGAGAAAAGTGTTAGAAAGAACTCCCTGTGACGAATGTAAAAATTTATTGACATCTGAATCACCTCTTCAAATTCATGAATGGGTGAGTCACAGGGAGTACAACCAATGTAAAAAGCGACTAAGCTACCCATCTGAGAAAGCAGTTCGGTGTTTCGGCACAGTTATGGAAACGACAAATAATTTTCTGGAAAATAGCCCTCACATAAATTATATCTCCAAAACTATTTTAAAAGAAATTAAATCAAAAATGACGTACGAAATAAACTGCCCGAAACACCGAAACAATCAATTTGCATTAATTGTTGTGAAATTTGCCATCCATAACTGGTGTAACACAATTAATAAAATTTTAGGGGGAACCGATATTGTGCGGCTCGAAAAACGAGTGGGGGTACTGCCGCAAATTCAAAAAATGGCGTATGAAAAATATATAAAAAAACTGAAAAATAAATCAACTAAAAAATGTTCTGTTGTTTAAATTTTAATATCCCAGACACAGTCCAGTACTGTACGTACCTAACAGTATGGGTATAAAGGTGAAATTCATTAGGTGACATTTTTGGCAAAAATCAGTTTTTTTTTCCATCCAATTCCCTATCAGCCGAAAGTGATGTATATTTTGCTAAAAATGTCACTTAGTGAATTTTACCTATAAGCCCACGTAAATATAATAAAACATTTAGTACCTACCTATCTATACACTAGTATCATTTATACCTATCTACCTATAGATATATAGATACTGAAAACCTACCTACTTGCAAATGTCAAATTCTATTTTCCCCCTGCTACAGATTACTTAATCGATGAAAAAATTTCAAGGCAGTCGTCCGTCTGATACGTAGTATCTTCTAAGTAGTCTGTGGGTCAGTGTCATTTCGATAGAACGTGGGGTAGCCGGCGTCACTCCTTTTGTAAAAATATATTATTTTTTCGAAAATCTATTTTTGAGAATTTACCATATACCACGCCAAGTTTATTATAAGAAGAAGTTACAGTTCCAGTAATGTTGAAGTTATTGTTTAGAGCAAGTTCAAGACTTTAAACAAACACCACGTGTGCAAATTTGTTCTGCAACACAAGGATCCTATAACAAGCATCAAGTTTCTTGTATGCGAACGACATACTTAAAGTGTGCATTCCGTGATAACTGTATACGTACAGACGCTACAGATAACATCCTTGCTTACACGTGCCTGCTAAAATGTCCACCAAGGCCGAAGGAGATCTTCGCGACGGACTCTCCGCAGCACAAATCTTTGAGAACCGCGAGGGGCTCACCTACAATGATTTTCTGTTGCTACCCGGATATATAGACTTCACTGCCGAAGAAGTAGACCTAACGTCGCCTCTTACAAAAAAAATTAACCTGAAATCGCCGCTAGTGTCTGCTCCTATGGACACCGTAACTGAAGCCGACATGGCTATAGCAATGGCTCTCTGTGGTGGCATCGGCATTATCCACCATAACTGCACTCCTGAGTACCAGGCCAATGAAGTACACAAAGTGAAAAAGTACAAGCATGGATTTATCAGGGATCCTGTATGTATGGGGCCTGAAAATACTGTCGCTGATGTTGTTGAAGCAAAGAAAAAAAATGGTTTCACTGGATATCCCATCACAGAAAATGGCAAGCTGGGAGGGCGCCTCATTGGTATTGTCACTTCTAGAGACATTGACTTCAGGGAGGGAGACCCTCAATTAAGTCTGAAGGAAGTAATGACACCCATTCATGATATGATTACTGCTCAGTCTGGTGTCACGTTACAGGATGCGAATTACATACTAGAAAAGAGCAAGAAAGGTAAATTACCTATTATTAATGGAGATGGTGAGTTAGTTGCTCTTATTGCAAGAACTGATTTAAAGAAGGCTCGCAGCTACCCCAATGCATCTAAAGACTCCAACAAGCAACTTTTAGTTGGTGCTGCAATTGGTACTCGTGACACCGACAGGGATCGTCTTAAGATGCTAGTCAACAATGGAGTTGACGTGATTATTCTTGATTCATCACAAGGAAATTCGGTATATCAGATTGAAATGATTAAATTTATTAAAAAGAACTACCCTGGCATCCAAGTTATTGGAGGTAATGTTGTGACAAGAATACAAGCAAAGAATCTTATTGATGCTGGTGCTGATGCTTTGAGAGTTGGAATGGGCAGTGGCTCTATTTGTATAACTCAGGAGGTAATGGCCTGCGGCTGTCCTCAAGCCACTGCTGTGTATCAAGTTGCAGCCTATGCACGTCAGTTCAATGTGCCAGTTATTGCTGATGGTGGAATACAATCCGTGGGCCATATTGTCAAGTCATTGGCGTTAGGAGCATCAACAGTCATGATGGGTTCTTTGCTTGCTGGAACATCAGAAGCACCTGGAGAGTACTTCTTTTCAGATGGAGTAAGGTTGAAGAAGTACAGAGGAATGGGTAGTTTAGAAGCTATGGAAAACAAGGATGGAAAAGGATCTGCAATGAGCAGATACTATCACAAAGAATCTGACAAACACCGAGTGGCACAGGGAGTCAGTGGAAGCATCGTGGACAAGGGCTCAGTCCTGCGATTCCTCCCATACTTACAGGCTGGCATGCAGCACAGTTGCCAAGACATTGGAGCTCGATCAGTTGGTATTTTACGTGATATGAGCTACTCTGGAGATCTGAGATTCATGAAGAGGACTTATTCAGCACAATTGGAAGGCAATGTACACAGCTTGTTTTCTTACGAAAAAAGATTATTTTGAAATTGTGTACACTAACTATAGAACATGAAATCTAAACCAATCTATGTATATCTGAACATAAAGAAAAAAATCTAGTTAATTTTTGAGGGAAATAATCATTTTATATGTAAGACTAAGTTTGAATGTAATTAGGTGTTGAAAATAAATATATTGTATAAGAATATGTTATCCATTGCAACAGAGTATTCCATTTTAATATTTCTTGTGTTCAAAGAATTAAGCAATTATTATGTTGTTTTGTGATAAAAATCTAGATTGAATTAAATAAAAAAAAGTGTGAATTAAAATATCTTTTTATTTCTAATTCCAATACAAATATACCATCAGGAGGCCAATTCTCGTAATTTTAAACGTTCAAAATATAGTTTCAAACTAATCTTAAATCTCCTGACAGTAGATGTTTCAGATTGCCATTTATTGGTGACATAAATGACCTAAAGCTCAAATCACACAACGCGGGTGCGGGACGGGCGCGGGTTGGGACTCCCACGGCGGGTAAATTAACCAGTTTTTTTTTTTGGTTTGATTCCAGGGTCGGGCAGTGTTATTGGGTTTTTTCAATAGGTAATTCTCAGTAGCAGCCTGGATTCTTGATTTTATGCCCGGTCAACGGCAATAGGCTCGCCCCCTATGACATGGGACTTTACATAACTGGCGAAATGTGGGTGTACCATACACCTCTGCCTACCCCTTCGGGGAAATACAGGCGTGAATAGAATAGAATATAAATCATTTATTTGCATATGATTTTGGGTAAAGTACATAAGTTGGATTATTATTTTAAAGTTCCTTACAAAATCTGCTTACAGCTAAGCGTACAAATATTAAGTAGATTAGTCCTTACTTTAAAACATAAATTAGTACTCAATCAATTTTAAATGACGATGAAGATGATATTATACCATGAATAGGTTAGCTTGTTATTAGGTATTGTTTTAATTTTGATGTTATGTTGTTATTTGGACGACATCACACACAGTGCGGGAGCCGCGCGTCTCCCGCGCTCCACCCGACACGCACTCGCGCTGTTGTTTTTAATTACGAGAATTATTGGCCTTCAGAATGAACACAACACCTATGCACTAGCACTAATGATATAATCCTGTTAGTTACGAAGCTGAATATTTTGCAGGGCTTCTTGCTCCAAATTAAGTTAATGTAGTGAAGGTTTACAAAAATCTTCATGTTCACTAAGGGTGTGTACACACCCTACAAAGCGTTTTCAAATAGGTACCTAGCAGTACCTAGTTATTTTGTATGTACATTTCGGCGTGTGAACAAAATAATTGCGCGTTTGTCTTTTACTTCGGTGCTATTCAGAAACGTTCGATAAGTTTCCGTTTCCGAAGTGAAATTTGACCGGCAAACGAAATAAAACGACCACGAATGCTGCAAAGTATTTGAAACGTCAAGAAAACCAATTTTAATAATAATACATGATGTAATCCGGTTAAACTTGTTTTATTATGAAACAAAACGATTAGAGAATTGAACGGATACGGAAACGCTATTCATAGTTCTTTAATTTTACATCGAGTCATCATCATCATCATCATTTCAGCCGAAAGACGTGCACTGCTGGACATAGGCCTCCCCCAAGCATCGCCACAACGACCGGTCCTGTGCCTTCCGCATCCAGCAGATTCCCGCGACCTTCACCAGGTCGAGTACATCGAGTAATCTCCTACAACAAATGGCTCTCGGAAGTTTCCGTACCTAAATTTCGCGTTGCGTTTCCGAATCCGTTTGGTTCTCAAATCGTTTTGTTTCTTTATAGAACATGTTTAACCAGATTACATCGTGTATTATTATTAAAATTGGTTTTCCTGACGTTTCGAATGCTTTGCAGCGTTCGTAGTCGCAGGAAGTGGTCGTTTTGTTTCGTTTGCCGGTAAAATCTCACTTCGGAAACGGAAACTTTTCGAATGTTTGTGAATAGCACCCCAGATAGGGCTGTTCATACGTACCAGGCCCCTCAGAAAGTATTGCGAAAAAAAGTTTTTATATATGGGAGACTGGCCAGTTATAATGTTTTTCGAAAATATGATTATTTATAAGTAAAAATAAGTAAGTTCCAATTTCAAAATTTCCCTCCACATTTTTTGCGAGTTAATTCAAAGTATTGTGTCTCACTGAAATATGGATCTGCGCCGGGAACATTTTAGAGCTATGATTTTATACGATTTCAAGTGTCGCCTGAAACCGGATGAATCGTACGATAGACTTCAAATGGCATTCATGGATGAAGGCCCTTCCAAGGTAACCGTGTATCGTTGGTATAACGAATTCAAGCGCGGTCGACCAACTTTGGGGGATGACGAAAGAAGCGGTCGCCCTTTGACGGCTGTTACCGAAGAAAACGTGCTAGCAGTGAAAAATTTAATCCAAGACAATAGGCGAATTACATATCAGGAGATTCAACACATATTGAAGATTGGATCGGGAAGCTTTCACGAGATTCTACACAGCCATCTTCGCGTGAGGAGGATAGTATCACGCTGGGTGCCGCACAACCTCACCGATGCTCAGAAGCAGGCCCGGGTGGAATGGTGCCGTGATATGCTTAACAAATTTGAAGCAGGCTCGTCTCGGCGTGTTTACGACATCGTTACAGGTGATGAGTCCTGGATTTATCAATACAACCCAGAAACCAAGCGCCAGTCGACTGTTTGGGTGTTTCAAAATGAGCCAACGCCTACCAAAGTGAAGCGATCTAGAAGCGGGGGTAAGATTTTGATCGCTAGCTTTTTTAATTTGACTGGCCTCTTGGTATCAATTCCCTTACGGGATCAAAGAAGCATTAATGCCGAATGGTATACTACCAAATGTTTGCCAGAAGTTTTCTCTGTTATAAGCAACAAGCGACCAAACACAGGGCTCCGCGGGCTACTGCTCCACCACGACAATGCACCTGCGCACACCGCACTCAAAACGAGGGACTTCCTGGACAGCACGCCAGTCAAACTCCTGGGTCACCCTCCTTACAGCCCTGATCTAGCACCGTGTGACTTCTTTTTATTCCCAAAAATAAAAAATCAGCTCAAAGGGATACAATTTTCGTCGCCGGAAGATGCGCTGGCTGCGTTCGAGCAGGCTGTAAACGAGGTGTCTGCGGCGGACTGGAAAAAGTGTTTTGAAAACTGGTTTAGGCGCATGAATCTTTGTATAGAGGCTGGTGGAAAGTACTTTGAAAAGATTTGATAAAAATATATGTACGTATAGAACAATTTTTTTTAGTTTCGCAAAACTTTCTGAGTGTCCCACGTACAGTGTAGTGTATGACAGGTCTCGGTAAACATTAGTTATAAAAGAAAACAACAAATATTCTAATAATCACATTTTAATGGAATTATAAATGCACAAGCTGCGCAGGCATGATTATTTTAATTTGACAATAAATATCATAAAAGTGCTAAATAACTTAATAAAAATTATATGTGCTACAATCTATGATTTAGACTGGTGCGTCCAAAAATGTTATGCTTAACATTTTAAAACTGCATTCCTAGCTACATCTACCGCAAATGCGCGTAATATTTTCATCTTCTCAATAATACTCCTTTGACTTAAATCCAAACTCAGTCGACAACACTGCCAAATAAAATAGACTTCTAGAGAGCGTAGCAACCATATGATAATACAAATATTTCTTAAATACCTAATAATGATATCAAATCAGTATTACACTGGTTTTTAACAAGATCTTGGCGTCACATTGGCTAAATAAACTATTGGTATCGTTTACAATAATTTTTAGCCTCGAAATGCTTCAATGCTATATCAAGACAACGCAGCAGATAAATAGTCTACCCTGACGAACCACAGACGTCTACGTAGGAAGCGACCTGCTAAATTTCGGTTGATAACGCGGTTACAAAAACTATCAAAACGAATAATTTCTCAATAAGTTGAAACTATCAAAGCGATAATTTTCTTGCGTTTATCAGCTAATAATGGAATACAAGGCAGTAACAGCCTTAGCAGGTCTCAAATTGCGACAAACACTCGTAAAGTCTGAGTACTTTCGAATCTTACTGTTCCGAACCTAACGCACCAGTCGGAATGCACGTAGTCAAGCGACCAAAGCGTATAAATCTTACTGAGATTATATCTTAGCTAGATTCAGCACGTTTAAGCGGGTTCAAAAATATTCAAATCATCAAAACTTTGATATTTACTTATACTAGAGCAAAAACTCGTGGACCTAGGAAAGAGTGGACAAGACATTTTATACAAAGCTTTGTTTATAGTGGTGCGGTATGCTATAAGCGGAATTTGTTCTTAGTGTCTACAGAGGTGAATTATATCAAAGGCAAATTCTCGTAATTAAAAACGTTAAAAATATAGTTCTAAACTAATCTCAATGTTTTAACGACCGAAATTAATATCCAATCTTTCCACGATTTACCCTACTAGAGATAGAAATTTGACATATTTTGTATGGAGCTTATGGCAAATTCCTATCTCTAGTAGGGCAAATCGTGGATAGATTGGATATTAATTTTGGCCGTTAATCTCAATCTTCTGACAGTAGATGTTCCTGTTTGCCGTTTATTTGTGACATTATTAATTAATTTCACCAATAAACGGCTATCTGAAACATCTATTGTATGAGATATGTGTGGAACTACATGCTGAAATTTTAATGGCTTCTTTCCTGAAAGGGGGTCATTGTACTCATCATTACGAACAACTTTTACTATGGGAACAACCCTGAAATCGCGTAAAAAAACATGTGGTCCCTACATTTTATCGATTTAAGTGAACACAAATATAGGGACCAACTAATATTTTTTTCGCGATTTTAGGGTTGGTCCCACAGTAAAAATTGTTCATAACGATGAGTGCAGTGACCCGTTTTTGGGAAAGAAGCGATTAAAATTTCAGCATGTATATTTTGACCATTTTTATTTATGAGAATTGGCCTTCAGTATTGGTATAAATTAGGTCCATCCACATTTTCTAGGGCCATGGAAGCGCGGCAACTCGCTCAAACGTGCTAATGGGAATTGAAACTCTGCGCGCGGTATGTAGCGCCTACTCCTTGGGTGCGTCGCCATCAGCGTCCTCATCGTGGTCGCGTTGGAACTCTGGTCCGTGCGTGACGTCATCTTCGAAAACGATCTCCTCTGGGTCGGGGGCTCGCGGCAGGAATTCTTCGCCTGGACAGATCTTCTTGAAGATCTGCTCAGCCTACGATACAAAAAAAATCATGTTATTATCATATCATTGATATTGGTGCTGATTCTCTTGTTCACAAACATTATACTGACTTTAAACTATTGCTCTCAAAAGAGAACATCTATCCTATCCATGTATCATATATATGGATATTGTATATCTATCTATTTATACTTTGGGATGGCAACAATTTTAGTGCTATCGAATTAGTCTGAATTAAAATTTCCATACAAGTTTAGTCGTGATCTCGAAACGTGCCCACTACAGGCCAAAATTAATATCCAATCTATCCACGATTTACCCTACTAGAGATAGAAATTTGACATATTTTGTATGGAACTTATGTCAAATTCCCATCTCTAGTAGGGCAATTCGTGGATAGATTGGATATTAATTTTGGCCGTAAAAGTACGAAGAAGTGTAACACGTAAATTAATTTTGTCAAATTAACTAACTAACTATTTATTTAGTAACTGTCGTTCTAAAATTATTGCCATCTCTTTCTTGTCTTAATTATTAGAAAAAGATATGAATAGTTTAAATTAAGTTAAGTTGGTGAACAAGAGAATCAACACCATTACGTAATATTAGATTATACTCATAAAAAATTAAAAACATTTAATTAAAAGCAAGTCATATTTCTGTAGAGCGTCTAATTTCGTAGATAAGGATAACTGTATTATGTAACTGACTACCTCAACGTAGTCTCAAATGACTGACGAGGTTCATACTAAGGCCGAATCTAAGCGTAAACTTCCAACAACAAACATGAGTTCACGCTTAGATTCGTCTCTGAATATCGCCTTAGACCACAGACCAGTAAGCCTGGTCTGTGCCTTAGATACAGCGGTGACACTACCCTGTACGTGTGAGCTCGCTCGCCGGTGACCTTCAGGGAGCTATGCTAGATATTGGCTGTGGCAGCCGAGAGACAGCCCGTTCCACACGCCGCGCACCGCGCACGGCCCCCGCGCTCGCCCCGACCCGTACACATAGCCGCGAGCAATTTTACGACGGCCTGCAACGGCCTGGCTCTAGAGGCCATCAAGAGAAATCTAAGGCATATATTCAGAGACGAATCTAAGCGTGAACTCATGCTTCCAACTGTCAAAATGCAGTGCTATTTAACAGTAAGAAGCATGAGTTCCCGCTTAGATTCGTCTCTGAATATAACATGCCATGCCATGACAGTTGCTAAGCTTTATTACTTCCTTATATCTATAAAAAATACTTCAGTTCTATATTCCGAGCGCTATCTATAAATTGCCTCACAATTTATTTGAACTCACTAAATGTTTAGTTTAACTATCTACGAACTATTAACTATGTATAATGTTTATATTAGTAAATCGATAACTGTTGTAAAACATTTATTAGTAACACACATAAAATAATAATGATAACACGTAATGAAATAGGTACCAGTCAAGTGCGTCAGGCCACGATCTATGGGTTCCGTCCGATGTCATTAAAAAATTAAGTACCGTAAAACGGGATGAATAGGGATGCCGGGGGAAATAGGGACAAAAGTAGGCAAGGATTTTAACATTGAACTAAGATGGTTTGTTGCCCACAAAGACTTAAGAATATTTTCTAAATTATGGCTTAATGGCAACAAAATCTGGAGAACGTTGGCTTGAAAATCAGCAGAACTAAAACGGAATACATGTTTTGCGATTTCGGCGGTCTTTCCGGTTTTGTTGCTATTGCGCTAGATGGCGTGCCCTTGCCAGTCTGCTCCGACTTTCGGTACCTCGGTTCACTTGTGCAAAATAGACCGGACAGTCAAACACCGAATTAACACAGGGTGGTTGAAATGGCGGCAGGTCACGGGAACTACATGTGACTCCCGAATTCCTCTTAAACTGAAAGGGAAAATCTATAAGACCATGATAAGACCTGCTGTCCTGTATGGATCGGAATGTTGGGCTACGAAAGGAATTAATGAAAGGCAAGTGCATGCAGGTGAGATGAGAATGTTAAGAGGATTGTGTGGTGTAACGAGAATGGATAGGATAAGGAATTAATATGTAAGAGGGAGTCTGAAAGTAGCGCCAGTGACGGAGAAGTTAAGTAGCAACAGACTATCATGGTATGGACATGTGATGAGGAGAAATGAGGAGCATGTTACAAGGAAAGTTTTAAGTATGAATGTTGATGGCTATAAGAAAAGAGGGAGACCGAAGAAAATATGGATGGATTGTGTGAAAGATGATATGAATAGAAAGAAAGTGAATACGGAGATGACGGCTGGGTTGGTTGGGATAAGGGCAGGAGGATGATATGGCTAAACATTTTTGAAGTATTTGGGGACCACAAACTATCTTATTTCAATGTTAAAATCCTTGCCCACTTTTGTACCTATTCACCTCGTTTTACCCGGTATTCATTTACAAACTAGATACTTAATGGAAAAAGTCTGGTATACAACGTGTATCGTAACGTATCGTGTAACGTGTGGTATGCGTGATCATATTTGAAGAGCTCATTCAGGGCAAAGCATAGCACAACTTTCAATACTAATACAATTTATTGCAATTTGATTTATCTGTGATTGTTTTAATGTGTATTTGTTTTTTTTTATGTTGTGTTTTATTTATGGACTTTTAATCTGAAATAAACTAATTAATAATAATTAATCATATTTTTGGTTTAATGTTGGAGTATGCACTGCATGGTGAAGGTCGCGGGAATCCGCTGGATGAGGAAGGCGCAGGACCGGTCGTTGTGGCGATGCTTGGGGGAGGCCTATGTCCAGCAGTGGACGTCTTTCTGCTGAAATGATGATGCATTGCAAAAAAAAACAAAGTAAGTACAAAAACTTTACTTTCCAAAATTTGTCAATGCTCAACAAAATTTGATGTTATAGAGTTATTAGAGGTCTATTTTCCAATATTAAGTAGTAGTAGTTTAGTTAGCAAAAGCTAATAAAATAAATAAAAGCTTGTTATAATAAAAACATATTAACACATGACGAAAAGTTATGACTGCTTTTTTATTACTACGGAACCCTAAAGATAAAACCCTACGCTGTCTTACAATCAGTACCGAGTTATAAAAAACAATAAAATAGCGGTCATCTGATTGATGACCGGCGGAAATAATAATATAATTAGATAAGTTTAGAAATAATTATCTTATCATCCATGTTCTTCCCGTACAGATTTAAAAAAAATTCAATAGGTATTTTAATTAAATTCAAATATATGAATAAAAACAAATTAATTAGTTATGGGGACCGATGACCTTATAACATCGATGTATTCTACAGTAGATCACATAAGAATTCAGTAGATAGTTTAGATTTCAGTACACGTTAAACCTGAAACCTCTTAATAAGGTAGTTTTTAGGGTTCCGTGCCCAAAGGGTGCACAGCGGGCAGTAGCGTGCATTGCATATAGGCAATTAGGCAGTACCTTCCTCATTCAAATTCAATAGTGGTGAAAGTTATTATCTTTTTTTTTTTCAAAGTACGACGATTGCTTATCTTTTAATATAACTATTAATGCTAAATTCATCTTCCTACATACAAAAATTAATAACATACACCACAATTAAATTCGAATGAAGTAGGCCAATGCACGCCATTGCCAGTGGGACCCAATTACTCTCGCTCTCTCGCTACGCCGTCCGTCCGTCCGTCTGTCTGTCACAAGGCTGTTTCTTTTTAACGGTAATAGGTATAGCCGGTTAGTTTTCTCAGAATATGTGTTGCTATGAGGTGTATCACGACAAATATTAAAAACAAAGGGGGTCCCCATAGTGCATATTATGTAGTTTAGCAACAAATACTAAAAATAAGACAAACATAGACATATGTGGTGGTACCTGCGTAAGAAAGACATGCAAAGATGCATATTTCGTGCACTGTGCGTTGATGTCTTTTGGTAAACTCTCGTAAATTAAATCAGTTTTTATGGGGTATCAGGTCATTGAGAGGTACGGAACCCTTACTGCGTGAGACCGACTCGCACTTGGCCGGTTTTTACTAACTCGCTTTCAGTCTTGTCTGTCAGTTCGGTACAAATTTTGCAATCGGTTTTAAACTAACTTCTCGATGAGCTAGAGACTTGAAACTTTAAACATAGCTCAGGACTGGATGACAATGTAATATTAACTCATTTACTTTTTAAAAACGTGGTATTAAAAAAGTTGTTAATATTTTTATTATTCAAAATAGGCTTGCGTTTGACCGCCACCTCACCTGATGTTAAGCGGTGGTGCGGTCGATGGTACGCTGATATGATGTGCAGGATTTCAAGCTGTATCGCTTCCCAAGAGCTTTAGTTAAAGCCACGCACAACCGTGAATGTAGTTTTAAGTTCGGTACAAAGCAGAGGTCGTTACCCGGTCATTGACTCTTTAAAACTTTAAAAAACCGGCCAAGTGCGAGTTAGACTCACGCAGTAAGGGTTCTGTATCACCCATCGACCTGATGGCTGATACCCCATAGAAACTTATTTAATTTACGAGAATTCATCAAAAGACATCAACGTACCGTACGCGAAATATGAATCTCTTTCTTACGCAGGTACCACCACATATGTCTTATGTTTGCCTTATTTTTAGTATTTGTTGCTAAACTACATAGTATGCACTATGGGGACCCCCTTTGTTTTTAATATTTGTCGTGATACACCTCATAGCAACACATATTCTGAGAAAATTTCAACCGGTTAACTATTACCGTTCAAAAGACACAGCCCTGTGACAGACAGACGACAAGACGGACGGACAGCGTAGCGAGAGTAATAGGGTCCCGTTTGGCAACCTTCGGGTACGGAACCCTAAAAACGTTGGAAAAACTGTTTGATAATATCATATACAAAAATACAAGCACGAAATACTGAAAGAATGTTATTCTTAAAACCATATCTTATGGATTTACAATGGCTTTTGTTTCTGTCGAACACAATCAAAAGCGGATTGTATGCCCCATTTACTAATTTTAATTTTCCACCCCATTCAGGCATTTGCTGATTTATCCATAATGTTTATGATATAATCGACGACGTCTGTCACGTCTAGTGGTTCGAGTGTGGGACTGCTGATCACGAGGTCGAGGGTTCGATTACCACAGGACACAAATATTTGTGTGACGAACATAAGTGTTTGTGTTGGTTTTGGTGTTCCTTATGTATTATAAGTATGTATTTACAAAAAAAAGTATATTAGTATTATATCCATTGTCTAGTACCCATAGTACAAGCTCTGCTTAGCTGGAACTAGATGGTGCCGTGTAAAAAATGTCCCAAAATATTTATTTATAATATGAAAGAAAAACACATGCTACGCCGCAAGGTCATTGCCAAGGGGACGCGGCTCCTAGAAACTCAAAAAATTTAATTTGATGCCAAGTAATTTATTGTCCGATTTATAATTCCCACGCGATGCGATCTGACGCACACCCAACCGCACACCTAATGCGTGTGCATGTCGAATGTGAACACGATTCCATATATTTCGCGCTGTATTAAAGTAATTAAATAAAGAAGTAAATATATAATTTATTATAATGTTAATATAGTTACCCATTGAATTTATTATTGTGTTGGAGTCTTGAATTATTGTTATGAATTGAAATGTTAAATACGGCGCCCTTTATGAATTTTAATATACATTGATTATTATTATCTAATTGAGATTTGGATTATATGTATAATGACATAGTATTGAATTTTGCTGTGCCCTACAGGGTCCAATCATTATGTTTACCACCTAATGTACATTGTGGAATGCAAATAAATAGGTAATATGAATGTAAATATAATCAAATTCTAGATGTAAATAAGTGTTTAGAGAACATCCAAACACTACCAACTGCAAATGAAAGAGACGTTTTGCCGAAGAAGTCAGTAAATAATTATTTAATTTATTTATTTATTTATAATTTATGTACACACAATAACATATTAAAGGAGACAGCATTAAAATTATTTAGTACAAAGGTACTGCTTATTTCAAAGAAATTTCTACCAGCAGACCTGCGAGAGGATAAATAAGTAGGAAATGTAGACAACAGTGTGTAAAAAGATAGGAAACTTAAAATTAGTTCTAATAAAGCAATAAATACTTAAATAAATTACTTATTTAAGTTAGCTAACAGCTTCTATTTTTATCAGATTCTTCGTTAACAAAATAAATACAAACCATAACAGTAGCTTAAAGAAAGTATGAAAATCCAGGTAGGAAAGGAAAAGAAAAAAGATTTCTTGAGATGTATGGAAAACAGAGCTGACTACAACTCGGTGAGTTATAAATTCGGGTACCTATAATAATGATGGTGAGTGGGGTCAGTTATATAAAATGTACGGCAAATATTGTGTAACAGTACACAATACAATACATACTTACTGTAACCCCAAGGGCAACAAAATCCAGCACTGCTGTAGATAAAGCCCAAAACAGCCCTAATATGCACTTTGTATAAATAAAGTATGTAGTTGCGCTCGCTACACTCGCGCTACTCTTTCGTGCGTGTACGTATGTTTGGCACAGAAAATTTCTAAACAATTTGGAAGTGCCTAAAATTCCTTTTAAAATTGCCTTTTTCGAAAAGCTTCAAAAACTTTTCGCCCTCGCTCCACTTGCGCTACTCAATAATCTGCCCCCCTAGCCAAGTTGACAATCTACAATCGTCAACGCTATAGAAAACAATCATAATGTATAGGAATGACATATCTCAACGAATGACTTTTTCGTTCAGATATGTCATTCCCATACATTTTGATTGTTTTCTATAGCGTTGACGATTGTAGATTGTCAATTTGACTAGAGGGGCAGGTTGTTAGCAAACTTTAAAATAAAGAAGTCGGCTCGCTTCGCTCGCGCTGTCTGTTAGTATTGTTTCGATCTTACTGCATCTGATCGAATCTAATTAATGCAAATTCCTATTTCTGTTCAATTTAATGCTTAAAAAACCTGATTGATGCTGAAACCCCCCAAGCCGAAAGCTGGGTACGCCCATGAGTGTAATTATTAAACCTACAATTCAAATCCTCTATCATCTTGCCCCCCTGGCCCATTGGCTGACGACGCCCTTGCTACGCTGACCCCAAATAAATTTGTATAAGGGCAGGAGGATGATAATTTAAGAGAAAATAATACTTATTATAGTTCTTAAGGCGCACGTAACAGCCAAGTGGCGCCCCATCAGTAAAAAAAATATTACTCGCTCAATACATCATTTATCGAAAATTCGTTTGTAACAATTGAAGTACCAGATAATGTAGTTTAATCAGAAACTAATAACTCTGTAAATTATGTGAAGCAGTCTCGTTTCCATATGTACTAGTAGTAGGCACTAATTTGCTTACGATGCACACTTTTTAAAGATGAAAAATTGGATTACAATTTTATAATCTGAAATGAAACCAAACGCAACCTGACGCGCTCTGTGGAGCTGTCACCCAGAACTGTCATTGTACTTTTTTGTGCGCGATGCGCATGCACGTTATTTTCTAAATACTAACATAATAGTGTTTAAGTGTACTTATTAGGTGTAAATATTATATATAATCACATACTCGTAGTGATATGTGTAAGGAAAATCAAAATCGATACAAAACACAGTATTAAAGAACTGAGAGAAGAGACCGGCGCGGCGGCGCCGGCGTCAGGGATGCTTGGGAGTGAGTGATAACAATTTCAATCATTATAAACATAATTACCTGTGTAGTGGTAGTGAATACGTTAATACGTAACAAAATAATACTGTGCGCTTATGTCTTAAGCTCAGTTACTAGCGATTAATCAAGAAATTGGTAAATTCATCAAGCAAGTTCGAACTTGTTGGTAAAATAAGTAGCAGTTATTTGAGTGATTCTCGTGACTTTGTTTGAGTGAGTGAGACAATACAGATTAACTATGCGCCCTTGAGCTCTCACGAGAGGTTAGCCGTGGCTGTGATACATCCTACATGTTCTCTTTACTCCGAGAGCTTCCACGAGAGGACAGCCAAAGGAGTGAATAGAGATTCACTATGCGCCCTTGAGCTATCACGAGAGGTTAGCCGTGGCCATGATACATACATTTTCCCTTTACTCCAAGAGCTTCCACGAGAGGTCAGCCAAAGGAGAGAATAGAGATTCACTATGCGCCCTTGAGCTATCACGAGAGGTTAGCCGTGGCCATGATACATACATTTCCCCTATACTCCAAGAGCCTCCACGAGAGGTCAGCCAAAGGAGAGAATAGAGATTCACTATGCGCCCTTGAGCTATCACGAGAGGTTAGCCGTGGCGATGATACATACATGTTCCCATTACTCCAAGAGCTTTCACGGGAGGTCAGCCAATGGAGAGAATAGATTCCATGCATCCTTGAGCTTTCACGAGAGGTCAGCCATGGCCATAACATGTGCATGTTCCCCATGTTCCTTGAACAGGATGTTAATAGGAGGGGCGGAAAAGACTGCTTTATGGGTCCTCGAGCTTTCATGAAATAACAGCTGCAGCCTTCATAACATTTATATTCTCAGCGCAGCGGGAGCTCCAGCAAAAGTTCAACTTTGGCCATATGTCACAGTCTAAGAGCAGTGATACCTACACATTAATTTGTAATAAAATCAAGCCTAACTCAGGCCGTTTTCCTCAGGTGAGTAAGACACAAATGATAGTCTGTTGTAATAAGTTAATGAATATTACATTACAGCAAAACACCTTTTACATGTAGAGGATTTCACTTTACATAAGTGTTGTGTTGAACATGGCCAATGACATACAAACATAACATCACACCTGTATTTCCCCGAAGGGGTAGGCAGAGGTGTATAGTACACCCACATTTCGCTAGTTATGTTGTAGTCCCATGTAATAGGGGGCGAGCCTATTGGCCAATGAGCCAGTCCATATTCATGAAACATCTGAACATCTATCACTTTCAGTGGAAGACATATCTGAATTAGTTCACTTGAGGTTGAGGCAATACCTGAAGATACTAATAAGATCTTAGATAACAATAGCATATTGTTACATACAAATGGAGAAATCCTTCATGAGACATCCTTTATTTAAATGGAAGAAATATTACAAACAAATCCAATTGGCCGCTACGGGCCACCTA
This sequence comes from Asteroscopus sphinx, assembly GCA_949699075.1. Taxonomy (NCBI): domain Eukaryota; kingdom Metazoa; phylum Arthropoda; class Insecta; order Lepidoptera; family Noctuidae; genus Asteroscopus; species Asteroscopus sphinx. The sequence goes on from OX453007.1 coordinate 24,629,609, forward strand.
TGTTACAGGTACAAACCGGATGATTAGAATATCTTCCCAATTAGTAGGTATTGTATTATTACTAATCCTAAATATGATAGGATATTAATAATATATTCCTGTTCTAAACTTAGAAACATGTTGACCTGTGGAACACTAGTTCATTATCTAGTGTTTCCGTCCATCTAAAGTGGATGGAATCATAAAGGACATCAAGTAAATGCAGGTATTCATACCTACTTATTGTGCATTTTATACTGAAAGATATTGTGTACTACACCACTGAAAGCTAAGGATACCTTATAGTGCCTTAAAGATCTAAGAAAAGATAAAATATCAGTTTCATGAATCTAGAAATACATGAAAAGCTATTCAACTACCTAATGATTGTATTACTGGATTTAATTATTATTATTTTTGCATCCAACTTTAGTAGGTACCTAGCAAATTATAATGTGAGATTCTCTTGATAACAGGCAGTAGAGAATCCAGTCTTTCACATTTCACATAAAAGAAGAACCAATGAACACAGCTTGGTGGTTTTTTCACCAATCGAGTCAATTTGTTGGTTGTTTTAGTTCAGCGGTTATCACTAGATGGTGTTGCTTCAATCACGGAGGGTTCCTGAATCGCGTGGAAATGCAATAATCCTTAGTTGTTTGTTTTAGTTCAACGTTTACCACTACCTACATAGTGTTGCTTCAATTATGGAAGGTTCCTGAATCACGGGAAAAAAAAAAAAAAAACACAACTATTACACAAAATTTTGTTGTATTATACAGAAAATTTACAGATGGTACTGTTAAATTAAACTACCTACCTACCCATGCTAAATAATTCGCTGCAGGTGTTATGCGAAATTTATGACAAATTTGGAAAAGCTGATAAAATTATTCCTAATCTTAGAGTAATAAGACACAGAGTGATAGTTTCATCCAAATTTCCGCTCAAAGTTGAAGCACAAAAACAATCGATAAGTGCTCGCAAGCAGCACGTCAAATGTTCACCGACACGCACATGGGCGTGCTTAAGCTGTACGGAATGGAGCCATTTGTGCCTGCCCATGCATCAAATTGTGCGCATGGACATGGTTTCTGTATATAGCTGTTCGAAGTTCCTAATGATAAGTAATACATTGTAGGTAATAGGTAGATCATATGTTTTGATATCCTGAAATACATAGGTGCCTCCCCTTTAAAATAGGATGAGACATTCTTTCCTCCATTTGGCCTTCTAAGTAGGATCAAAAAAGGTGGGGGGGGGGCATTGTTGGGGTATTTTGGTGGCCGCTAAACCATGGATGGTACCATGGTTTTTGAATACAGGATAGTACACGAATAAGTTTGATAGAACTAGTTTTGACTCCACAAATTGGTTCTATCCCCCATCAGGACTCAACTTCCCTTGTACAAGACCTTTACTTAAGCAGCAATGGTCGCATGCTAGCTTACTTATCAAACAGAACTAAGGTGCTGTTATAAAAATGCTGCCTGCTCAGATCCATAATCGGAGTCAGTGTGTACCTATAATAATAATAATAGGACCAGTAATATTTAATTTTATCTTTAAAAATGGCCGATCTGAATCAATATTTAATTATTTACTAAAGATATTTTAGTTAGAGGATCAATCCTTAATAATATCGATGATGTTTTTTGGATAGATTTCCATCAATGCGACCTCAACTTTACATATTAAGTTACATTTTCATCGCTCAAAATTATTATATTATACATAATAGGGAGCAGCAAAATTGTTTGCTTTCGTTATGCTCTCTAATTATAATCCTTAGTATAAACTGTAGAATGCGGTTAACGCAATACCTACATTATAAGATTATAACACAAAATAAAAATAAAAATCTTCATTGAAGTAGGTACACCATTATGATATACTAAATAGTTGACACCACTAGGCACCTACTGTTACTAGGTTGTAAAAGTGACTGCTCATTAGGGATGTGCAGAATAATTGTGTATAAAAAATCGAAATCGGTAAAATAAATCTTCCTTTGAAGATTTTAATTAACAAGTGGCTCAGTTGAATGAGATAGAGTAGGAAATTATTTATTGGATGAATTATTTAAACCAATTATTTTGTTTACACAATTGGGTCAAATAATGATACTCCTCAGTTAAAGGTGTTTTACAGTAAAAACGAATACTTAATTTAACTGTGATATTTTTGCAGTCAGAATTCTTATAGAAACTAAGGAGGAAATGGACTTCTTGACTTTTGTTTTGCTCAATCAATATAAAAATCCTTATGCCTACATAATATAAGCACCTATTTGAGGCAAATAATGTTATATAATAATAATGTAATGATAAGTAAATCAATAATAAAAATCCACATTGTGCATACATATGTGTACCTACCTAATCTCATGATCTTATTCTATTCTTTTGAATCTTCGATCAATTTGAATAGCAAGATTTCATAGTTTTAATACAGACAGAGATAGTTAAAATAAAAGATATCTGTACGAATCATAGCCATACATCTCTACAGACCTGCATGCCTCAACAAATCTACTTTTCCTTTAATTGTTTATTGTGTTTAAGGTAATTGTTATTAAACACACATACACAAGGACTTTACTTGACTTGTGAACTTATGATTTTGCTTTATATAAAGATAGCTACATCTACTTTTATTACCCAAGTAACTAAGTATAGAAAATAAGACCGATATTGTTACCATCGTATCAGGTTGTATGTGATTATTCTGATTTCCTTTTTGATACCAATTGCGTGATTGGTTAGTTTAGATTAGGTATCTAATCTAAACTAATACTACACAACTTTCTTCTTTAAACATCTACTAGTACATATGGAAACGAGACTGCTTCACATAATTACATAGATCGGACTAACTTACCAAGTGACGTCCGATCCTCGATTATGTGAAGCAGTCTCGTTTCCATCCAATTCCCGACCCGACCCAGTGTATCCTAGATTCAATATCCCTTATGAAAGTTGTGTCTACCTGTGTGACTTTGAAGTAAATGACAGTTCTGGGTGACAGCTCCACAGAGCGCGTCAGGTTGCGTTTGGTTTCATTTCAGATTATAAAATTGTAATCCAATTTTTCATCTTTAAAAAGTGTGCATCGTAAGCAAATTAGTGCCTACTACTAGTACATATGGAAACGAGACTGCTTCACATAATCGAGGATCGGACGTCACTTGGTAAGTTAGTCCGATCTATGTAATTATAGTTCGCTGTAGATGTAGATTGAAAAAATGTAAAAAACGGCAACTTTTGGCACTTTTTCTATCTACAACTACAGCAAACAATTTACAGAGTAATATTTTTTACTGATGTGGGCGCCATTTGTCTGCTACATGCGCCTTAAGCACAAAACTATTGCTCTTGCGTGATTTAAAAGCAATGTCATCTGTCATCAGCAACCTTTAGTAGATTCTACACATCTACATAGCATAAATATCCCTAGTATGTTCCTCAATAGTTTCATTGTTATCAAGTTTTTTACCTAATACTGTTGAGATCCGCTTGGTTATCACTAAAACATATCGTACAACGTGACATTTAAAGTTAGAGGTCACGATACCATCACGCTAATTGAATTGTTTCGAGTTCATCAGCAGTCGAATGGCAATAGAAGCTATAGAATAGTGTAATAGCTTAAGATAATTGCTACCTGGTAGCCCGCTAGTAGTACTATCAAATTATCGAGCTTTATACAACATGTGACAAAAACCCTGTTGTTCCTGTAAGGTACGTTATCAGAATCGATATTCATACGTAAGGACACAAGTCATTTGGAAAAACTCTACGCCTAAACGTTACGCCTGTATTTCCCCGAAGAGGTAGGCAGAGGTGTATGGTACACCCACATTTATGTCGCCAGTTATGTTGTAAGTCCCATGAAATAGGGGGCGTCCTATTGCCATTAGCACTAGGACTATTATGCCACGCTCAGCAGTCGCGCTTGCGACCACTAGACCAACGAGGCAGTCGAACTCAAAACTCACTCACTCAGTGATTATATCACTATTGCCATTAACCGGGCAAATATCCAGACTCCGGGCTGCTACTGATAATTTCTACTGAAAAAAGCCAATAACACTTTACCCGACCCGGGAATCGAAGCCAGGACCCCACGCTCAGCAGTCGCGCTTGCAACCACTAGACCAACGAGGCAGTCAATATTTAATTTGATTATGTTTATTGATATAATCACTGAGTGAGTGAGTTTTAAGTGATATAACCACTTTCAATTTACAATTAATAATGATTTAATATTTAATTTGATTATTTTTATTGAAGAGTTTTTCCAAATGAGTTGTGTCGTACCTCACAGGAACAACAGGGTTTTTGTTACATGTTGTAGAGCTGCCCGAGTTAGATTAATGTTTTCTCTGAGTATTATTATGTGATTGGGTCTATTTAAAATCCAAATGAGGCCTAGCAAATACACAATGTTTTTGTTAGTTTTTAAAATTAACATTGTTTTATTGAAATTTATCTAAATTTTACACATAGCGGTGATTTAATACACCTCATTATGAGAATAATTTTTCGTTCTGCTATCATTTTTACACCTTATAATTACACAATAAGGTATAATCTAGTATTTCACGAAATCATTCGAGAAGTCATAGTGTCCCAGCGGGAAACTAAGCGCGATTAAGTTAATGATGCGCATCTGCGCTTAATTTTGCCACGCATAGCCGTAGCCGTATGCCACTTCCCCTTGTTTTAACTATATAATTATTGACGTGAGCGCTACATACAAGTGTATTAATTAGTTCATTAAAGAATGGGACACAGTAGATTTTCTACGGTTTCGTGGCCGCCGGCGGTTTCGCGCCTCCCGTATTGCTTTAGTTTACGGTGTAAACCACAGAAATAGATAGAATGGCCATGTGGGCAGGGCGCGCGTTGCAGCACCATGCACCATAGTGCAGGATATTTCAGTCTTTATCAGCACGCCTTATGACTTGTTTCTACAAATACTGTAACAAAAACCCTCAAAAATGCCTTATTGTGCTGCTGTTCCTAACTGCAGAAACAAAAGCTGTAAAGTACATTAGATTAAAATTAATTTAAAAAAAAAAATGACGTCTGAATGTAAGGCGTAGTTTGTTCGGAAAGTTGCCACGCATGAATTGCAAGTAAAATTGTGATTACAACCATTTTATCTATTTCTGTGGTGTGAACAATAAAACTAATGCAACAATTTTCTTTCCTAGTCATTTCAGCCGAAAGACATCCACTGCTGGATGTCTCCACCAATGGGGGGATATGCCATAATCGCCACGCTTGGCAGGCGGGTCGGCGATCGCAGTTGGTAGGTTAAATACTCAGACAACGCTGCTGCCCATCCTCTGGTGAATCCCTTAGTCGCCTTTTACGACCCCATGAGAAGATATAAAGACAGATATAGATTTTCCTAGTAACCTTTACCAATTAAGCTAATAACGGTACCATAGACCAGGAACCTGCAATAAATGGCATTAATCAAGGAACTTATATATCAAGCTGGAAAGCGGACGGCTGATTAAAATTCGGTCCGATGGGGAGCCCTTTGTCTCTTTCTATACTATAGGGTGTCCATACATGCAGGAAAGGGACAGCAGGCTCTCGGTAATACTACGGACTCGCCCGGTATTTTCTGCCTGATTTTTATAAAAGATTTTGGACCTTATATGAACGGGATATTATTCATTTTTGAAGTTCTTAAATTTCTCCGTACGCTTTCTATCTTGGGTAAAAATTCTTTGGCATTAATAGACAGGTTTTAAAAACGTGCGTGTATACAACATGTTATTAAAATAACTCAAAACCTGCAACTAGTTGGTTTAGAATAGAAAGTAGAAGAAAAGTTTTTACACTAATTTTTAATGTAGGTTCACAAAAAATATTTGGCACAAATTACTTATTTGCAAGATTTGTTTCTTATCAGCAACCTTATCAAATGCAATATTAGGTGACATTTCTTTGCAAAAAAGTTTCGGTACGATTCCTGGCCGAAGCAATGGCTTAAAAAAAAAAAAAAAAACAGCTTTTGTTTTCTCCAAAATCGAGCTCATGAGTCCTGTGACGACTTTTCTCTTTACCTTTTAGTTTCGAAATTGGCCCTCCACCACTATATTCAAAACTCAGCCTGTATACTATTAATGAAAGAAAGCGATAGTTTAAAAGTTTTGTTTGTGAACAAGATAATCAACCCCACTACCTACTATCGTTCAGGTATTTAAGTGTGTTTACAAGAGGCGCGGCGCCGAACGTGTGCGTATTAATAATACCTTAGTACCTAAACAGGAAAGGTCGACACAAAAAATGGTTCAATAACCTGTGTGGTATGAAACATGGTGAAGTTGTGTTTTTCAGAAATTGAAATATGTATTACAAAGAATATAAGAAGAAAGAATATAAGAAACAAAGAAATAGCGAATTTCTGATTATGAATTACATTTTCGATATTACTTGAAAATTAGGATATCATATAAAAGTATATTCAGCTCTTTTCTGCAACGAGTCGTTTGTAATTTGTATAAACCTGGTGGTCTACTCGCGATTGACGAACGATGTACGAAGTTTCCGTTCAGGTCCAGAATGTCCAATTACCGAAACGTCAACCGGTTTAAAAATGTCCATTTCCCGAAATGACCAATTCCAGAAATTTACAATTCCCGTAATGTCAAATACCCTAAATGTTCAATCTTTGAGAATGTAGTAAATTGGTTCAATAAATCTTCACAGCGCATTTTTAGACTTTATCCAAACAACAAAAACAAAGTACTGAAATAATCAAAATATTTTTTTATTTATAAGTAACGAATTTAGAACCACAACATACAGAAATACAAATTTTTGTCATAATGTAATGTAAAAATAATAAAATAATCAAAATCAAGTCTAAAAAATCATAATCATGTCTAAATAAAAACCGGCCAAGAGCATGTCGGGCCATGCTCAGTATTATAGGGATCCTTAAGTAGGTGTAATTACAAACGAATCAAATCGAATATTAATCATGGCTATTTTAGTTTTTGCAATAATCGGCAGCATTCGCGACTCAGTGTGTTAGTAGCGCCATCTAGCGATAAATTCAAGAAGCCAAATTTAAGAAGTTATGTCATTTCAAAGTTACTTTTTGTGATTTTTGCAAATAGAAAATAGCTAAAGGAGCATTATTTGCTATGATAATTTTTCTCTAAGGTCAATGACCTTTGAACTAGGACGTTTTAAGTATTTTTCAGTTTTCTCTCTATAACTCAAAAAATTATAATCACATTATACTCGAAATAATTTTAAAAGAGAGTTTTCACAAAGGTCTATCAATGTGGAAGATTATAAGTTTCTACATTGCATAGTTTAGAAATGGCAGGGGGGGGACACATTGCAAGCCACTTTGGCGGGCTATACTTCGCAGATGGTACACCTGATAAAAAAGTGGTGTATGAAACATTACCTTCATTTTAGTAGACCTATTCAATGATACTCCACACGAAGGGGTGCAGCGAAAAAAATTTTTCCATCCCCATTTCACATGTATGGACGCCACCCCTAAAATACCTAAAAACGATTTTTTTATTCTTTTAAAATTGAGATCTATATGTAGACTATTTTTCAACAAAATTTCATTTACTTATGTTAATACTTGTATAAGTTATTAAGCTGTAAAGGATTAGGACAGACGGACAGACGGACGGACATGACGAAACTATAAGGGTTCCTTGTAGGACTTCGGAACCCTAAAAAGCGCTGTCAGGATTTATTGAAAAAATTTACAACATTCTCAAAGATTGGACATTCCGGGAATTGGATATTTTGGTAATTAGACATAACGACAATTGGACATTTAGTGAATTGGACATTTCGGAAAGTGGTCATTTAAAGTAGTTTACATTTCGGTAATTGGACATTTTGGACCTGAACGGAACTTTCGTTTAGACTGATACGTAAGCAATAGAAACAGGGGCGTACCAATAGAAAATGGCGACTAGGATACGCATCACACTTGCTCCCCTTCGTAAATTATAGATCTGATACTAAGAGACTTACAGCCACTCTTGAAAATAATTCCAATGGATCGGCATTGGCCTAATGTCAATCCGTACTTTTGAATACAAAATTTGCAGTAAATTGGTTTAATATTTAGTGTTTTTGTAATTAATTTAACCTTATTCGAATTGAAATTGTGTATGTTGTTTAATATTAACCAAAAATACTCATTAATTCTTGTTAATTGTCGACATTAGAATTCGATTGGGATCGGAATTACTTTCAAGAGTAACCCACTATAACATCGCATTTTATTTCGTGGTTTCGTATCAGTAATCACCAGCACTATCACCTATCTTTGTTTTCGGAAGCGTTTCCCTGACACCCTGTATTTATGCTAGCTAAAAACACTAATAATAATTTCACAAATACGCAAAGTGAAGTGCCAGCATAACGTGCGCGTACATGCTGTCCGTCCACTACCACACCTCGGCCACTCAATACAATATAAATGCTAGCACCACCTACATACACAAGATTACGTCTGTATACGAACGCGCACACAGGTGTAGGTTAGGGATGCTCGCCGCTCGTATTGCCGACTAGGTTCCAAGCGCTTCTCAGTAATTCTCAGAGATGGCGTGCTTGTATAGCGACAGGCGATTGACATTGCAGTCCAATTGCCGTCAGACTGCGGGTGCGTGCGGGGCGTGGGTGAGGAATCTTAAATTGGCGGGGGGCGGTGAGTGGCCGTTCAGGGGCCTAGTACGAGTTTGACATTTACGAATACTTTCATAGTTTTCGTTGACTTTGATTCATAAATCAGTAGTTCCTCCTCGTATCCTCCAGGGGCGCTACTGATTAATGAATGAAAGTCGACGAAAACGATGAAAGTATTCGTAAGTGTCAAACTCGTACTAGGCCCTCTGGACGTTAGTACAGTCTAACAAGGCAATTAGTATACAGGGTCGCCAGATATAGATGTTGAATTCTCAGGAAATTATTATAGACCGGATTGATTAGGGTTTTGTATAAATACAGTTTAACTTTGTGCGTTATTAAAATGATATTTCACTCGAAAACATCCATAATCTTCCGAGAAAACTTCATTTATATTTCTCTACCCTGTATACCAATTGCTTTGTTAGACTGTACTATTAGATATTCTGTGCCACTACGCTCGTCACCGTTGCGTCACGTAGCATGCACCTAGTGTGTATAGTAGCCGGCATGAGTCGTGAGCACAGATGGACAGTAGTGGGACTTGCCGTTCGCGCATGTACACTTTCGACCAAAATTATTTAGTATCTTTGTTCACTAAATTTCACCGTTAGCGTTTTATAAGGATTATGGGTAGTTATAGAAAATACAAACTTTCTCGAATTTCACCCATATTATGATTTTGGGACTTTTTTTTTACGCACAGATAAATAAACAGAAAACATTTTGACTTTTAATTTATTTTTTACTATTTAGTTATCGATGGACAGGTTTTTTAACTCGCATTCGTATTCTCAGCAAGTCCTTTTATTTGATACTCATATTGTACAAAATTTCAGCTAAATAGGTTGAAGATATCTGCTTCAAAATTGAGTTGCAAGATTCCACTCTAATAAATATATTGACATACGCATACATTGCAAGTTAAATACAATCTTGTAATAAATAAAGGAAGATGAAGACGAAAAAAAAAACAATTTTTTATTCAAAACATTAAACTCTCAAAAATCAAAATATAAATTAATTACAACAAAAGAAAATTATACTGTTTTAAATTCGAAAATGTGAGTCAATAAAGTTGAACCGAAAGTGTACGGTAGCCGAATGACACCTAAGTGTCCAATAGACGACGAGCATCGACTGTCGACCAATCGCGTAAATGCAATGTTCGGCGTTGGCACCCCGCGCTCCTGTCATTCCACAAAACAGATCTATAAATGAACTTCTGCGCAGGTGAAGTTTGTGCTCACGACTCGTGCCGGTATCTGTACAATGCTTGATGTCATCAAGAGACAGCAGAGAGAGCAGTGTCTCAGTAGAGCTTCAGATAGAGTGGGTCTTAAAATGAATATGGACAAGACAAAGGTTATGTTGAATTCCCATATAGCACCCATTCCCGTAAACATCGGAGAATCTACACTCGAAGTTGTTGACGATTATGTATACCTAGGACAAACTATCCAGCTAGGTAAGTCCAACTTCGAGAAAGAGGTCAATCGTCGAATCCGACTCGGTTGGGCAGCGTTCGGGAAGCTACGCAATATCTTCTCGTCCAAAATACCGCAGTGTCTCAAGACGAAAGTCTTTGACCAGTGTGTGTTGCCAGTAATTACTTACGGTACTGAAACGTGGTCGCTCACAATGGGCCTGATAAGAAGGCTCAAAGTCACTCAAAGGGCAATGCGTGATCGAATCAGAAATGAGGAGGTTCGCAGGAGAACGAAAGTAACCGACATAGCCCGAAGAATTGCCAAACTTAAGTGGCAGTGGGCGGGGCACATTGCTCGCAGAACGGATGGCCGATGGGGCAGTAAAGTTCTGTAGTGGCGACCGCGTACTGGAAGGCGCAGCGTGGGTAGGCCCCCCACAAGGTGGACCGAAGACCTGGTGAAGGTCGCGGGAATCCGCTGGATGCGGAAGGCACAGGACCGGCCGTTGTGGCGATGCTTGGGGGAGGCCTATGTCCAGTAGTGGATGTCTTTCGGCTGAAATGATGATGATGATAAGTGTGAGGCGTCAGTTCACCTGTTCTACGGCGCGGTCGAAGTCTAGCCCTGCGTCGGGGCCCGAGCATACGTGCACGCTGTCCACTACGCTCGTCACCGGTGCGCTTGTGTCCTTCACGTTGTAGAACAACGACCACAAGCACTGAAACAAAACAATATGAATTAATATGAGATTGTAGCGACATCTATCGCGCTACATGCGAACTACCACTGACGTACGGGATGACGTCATCGAATCCTGAATCACCCAAGCAGGATGCGACGACGATGCTAACTGCATGAAAAACGCCCAACCTCAACCGTTCGGACCAGACAAAGAGACCCCGCCTGGTTGGAGGAACCTCCCTTTTTGTTGAATAAACATAACATGATAATACCTCGTTCCTCCATAAGAACATCTACAGTGCTATTATAAAACTTTCGAAAAGTTTCCGTATCCAAAGTAAAATTTCATCGGCAAACGAAACAAGGCGATCACTTCCTGCCACCACGAACGCTGCAAAGCATCCGAAACATCAGGAAAATCAATTTTAATACGCGATGTAATCCGGTTAGACTTGTACAGATACGGAAACGCTAACCATAATTCTTAAATTTTCACACCGAGTATTTTCCGACAACAAATAGCTCTCGGAAGAGTTTCTGTAAATTGACGTATTTGATCCGTCTAGAACTGACAAAAGTTTTCGATTTGGGCTTTGCGAATATCCTGGCGCAACTTGGGAGAGGCCTATGTCCAGCAGTGGACTGCGATAGGCGGAGTTGATGATGAATATCGTTTAGAGAACGAGTTCTTATACATTTCTAGAGTATTCGAAATACTTTCCGACTGTTGTGAATAAGGGTGCCGTACATGAATACACTGTGGGGAAGCGAACAACATTTAAATTCCTTCACTATCAACCCCAGAAGCGCCAAGTGTTCCCTGCTGGTAGCCTATTAATCGCTAGATATAACCAGTTTCTTTTCTGACCCAAATACTAGTCAAATACAATTGCAAAGAAGCCGACAGAAGGATCCAATTGGGCTTGGCAACATTTGGCAAACTTCGCAGTCTTCTCGACACCTATAACGCAAATTATGAAGACAAAGGTCTTCAACCAGTGCGTCCTGCCTGTCATGACTTACAAAAACTTAAGACGTGGACACTGACAGCTGGGCTAGTCCACAAATTCAAAGTCGCTCAGCGAGCTAAGGATTGAGCTTTGCTTGGAGTTTCTTTGAAGGATAAAATCCGTAACGAGATTATCCGGAGAAGAACCGGAGTGACCGACATAGCTTGTAGGATCAGTAAGCTGAAGTGGCAGTGAGCTGGCCATGTCTGTCGAAGGACCTATGGCCGCTGGAGCAGACGAGTACTTGAGTGGAGACCACGAATCGGCAAACGCAGCGTAGGGCGCCCTCCAGCCAGTTGGACCGATGACCTGAAGAAGGTGGCTGGGGGGGACTGGATGCGGAAGGCAGAGGACCGAGTGTTGTCGCGAACTTGGGAGAGGCCTATGTCCAGCAGTGGACTGTGTTAGGCTGAGTTGATGTGGCTTGTAACTAACTTACGAAGAATGTTATATTATTTTTCAATAATACCTTAGGTTTCTCCGCCTCTTCAGTTTGATCGCCACCGGACATATCGAAGATCTTCTCCGCAATGCCCATGAGGTCAGATTCAGCATCCTTCACCTTGTTGGTGATGAAGTACACCACAACTGCAATAGACAAAATTAATATGCAATTTTTAAGTATTCATTCATGTTTAACCAGGTATTTGCAATGATGAATGAAGATTGCGTGACACTCCAAAAAATGTATAAGTGTCAATTCTCTTGTTCACAAAATAAACTTATTATAAACTATCGCTCTCTTTTACTAATAATAATATCCTCCTGGCCGAATTTCGGTCACGGCAGCCAATCTCAACGGAGACTGGCATGACTTTCGAATTATCTCATCATCCCCTCAGAAACCTAGTAAAGTTTCCATCACTTTACTAGGATATAAGTATAATATGTTCAATGATTACGACTGAAGGACATGTATGAATACATGGTCATGAATAAAAAATAAAAAAAAACAATACAAAATAAATACTAGCACCACCTACACATGATTACGTCTGATACGAACGCGCACACACATGTAGGTTAGGGATGCTCGCCGCTTGTAATGCAGACTGGGTTTCAAGCGCTTTTCAGTAGTTTTCAGAGATGGCGTGCTTGTATACATATAACATTTAAAAATGGTCTATAACGCATTGGTTGAATCAAAGCTGAGATACAGCATTCTCTTCTGGGGAGGTAGCTATGCCTATAATACTCAAAAAGCTTTTGTAATCCAGAAGAGATCAATTAGAAGCATAGTTAGAATACAACAGGAGGAATCGTGCAGACCACATTTTAAGGAAATGAAGATATTGACAGTTCCAAGCTTGTATGTGTTGGTTCCGTCCGTGTGGTGCCGGACGTCCGTGTGGTGCCGGACGCAAAGAATTTCACCACCCTATATCTTCTCATGGGTGTCGTAAAAGGCGACTAAGGGATTCACCAGAGGATGGGCAGCAGCGTCCTCCGAGTATTTAACCAACCAACTGCGATCGCCAACCCGCCTGCCAAGCGTGGCGATTATGGCATATCCCCTCATGCAAAGCACAATAAAAAATCGGCCCCTAGTCCCCGGCGGCCCCGCTAGCCCTGGTTACGGTAGCGGCCTAGGTAACGGCGGGGCAGGGGGTGCTAAGAATCCCCGGCAGAGATCCGGCTACCATAACAAAAAAAGACTGGACCTGGCAACATACAACACACGTACACTGCGGACCGACGAGAAGCTTGTCGAACTCGAGGAAGAATTGAGCAGGTTACGATGGGATATCGTAGGGTTATCTGAAGTCCGAAGAGAGGGGGAGGACACGATAATCCTCAAATCCGGTAACTTGCTCTATTTCCGGGAGGGCGATCAACTTTCCCAGGGCGGTGTCGGGTTTATCGTCCACAAGTCTCTTGTGAACAACATAGTGAAGATCGAGAGTGTTTCGACCAGGGTGGCGTACCTTATACTCAGAATAACCGAAAGGTATTCGTTGAAGGTTATACAGGTATACGCCCCGACCTCGAATCACCCCGACGATGAGGTGGAGACCATGTATGAGGATATCTCGAGAGCCATGCATGGCTCTAAAACTCACTTCACTGTTGTCATGGGAGACTTCAACGCGAAACTGGGCAATCGCTACGATGATGAGCTGCGAGTGGGGCAATTTGGATATGGATATCGGAACCACCGGGGTCATCTACTGGCCGGCTTTATGGAGAAGGAGGGACTCTATATGATGAACTCTTTCTTCAGGAAGCGTGAGCATAGGAAGTGGACCTGGTTGGGCCCTGATGGTGTAACAAAAAATGAGATTGACTTCATTATGTCGACGAAGAAGCAAATATTCAATGATGTCTCTGTGATCAACGCGGTCAAAACCGGAAGCGATCACCGTTTGGTAAGAGGCACATTGAATCTGAACATCAAGCTGGAAAGATCTCGACTGATGAAGTCTACGCTCCGTCCAGCACCGATCCAAATCCAAAACCCCGAGAGCTTTCAGCTCGAACTTCAGAATCGTTTCGAATGCCTAGGGAGCTCAGTGGACGATTACAGCGATGGGTTTGTGGAAACTGTCCATACGGTCGGGTCTAGGATCTTTAGGACCCGTCGTACAAATAGAAACAAAAAGCTCTCTGACCACACCCTTGAGCTTATGGCGGAAAGACGCGAGATGATTCTGCAGTCCTCAGATGATGCGACTAAGTACCGGCAGCTCAATAGACAGATCTCAAAGTCCTTGAAAAGTGACCTACGCCAATTTAATACGGAACGTATTAAAGACGCGATAGAGAAGAACAAGGGCTCCAAAGTCTTCGCAAGAGACCTGTCTATTGGGCAGAGCCAGCTTGCAAAACTGAGGACCGACGATGGCAGAGTCGTATCCTCCAAGCCAGAGCTATTGAAGGAGGTCGAGAAGTTCTATGGACAGTTATACACGTCCACCCGGACACCCGCTGTAAATCGGGCTCACGACCCAAGAGCTAGATTGACCCGACACTATACCGAAGATATCCCGGACGTCAGCCTGTACGAGATTAGGATGGCTCTGAAGCAGCTCAAAAACAACAAGGCACCGGGTGATGACGGAATTACGGCCGAACTCCTGAAGGCGGGTGGAAAACCGATCCTTAAGGCCCTTCAGAAGCTGTTTGATTCCGTCATTCTCGAGGGAAGAACGCCACAGGCATGGAGCAGAGGTGTGGTGGTACTCTTCTTCAAAAAGGGCGATAATGCTCTACTGAAGAATTATAGGCCCATCTCACTTCTGAGCCATGTCTACAAGCTGTTTTCGAGAGTCATTACGAACCGTCTTTCGCGCAGGTTTGACGACTTCCAGCCTCCCGAACAAGCCGGTTTCCGAAAAGGCTTTAGCACCGTAGACCACATACATACGCTGCGGCAGGTTATACAGAAGACCGAAGAGTATAACTTGCCTCTTTGTTTAGCGTTTGTGGACTACGAGAAAGC
Organism: Asteroscopus sphinx; assembly: GCA_949699075.1. Taxonomy (NCBI): domain Eukaryota; kingdom Metazoa; phylum Arthropoda; class Insecta; order Lepidoptera; family Noctuidae; genus Asteroscopus; species Asteroscopus sphinx. Next base: position 24,644,844 of record OX453007.1, read on the forward strand.
CTTCGATTCGATCGAGACTTGGGCGGTACTACAGTCTCTCCAACGGTGCCAGATTGACTATCGGTACATCGAAGTGTTAAAGTCTTTGTATGAAAACGCCACTATGTCAGTCCGATTACATGACCAAGCCTCGAAACCTATCCTTCTGCAGCGAGGTGTGAGACAGGGAGATGTGATCTCTCCGAAACTGTTCACTGCTGCATTGGAGGATGTCTTCAAGGTTCTGGACTGGAAGGGGCTAGGCATTAACATAAACGGCGAGTACATCACTCACCTTCGGTTTGCCGACGACATAGTAGTCATGGCTGAGACCATGGAGGACCTCGGTACAATGCTCGATGACCTCAGTAGAGCTTCTGATAGAGTGGGTCTTAAAATGAATATGGACAAGACAAAGGTTATGTCGAATTCCCATATAGCACCCATTCCCGTAAACATCGGAGAATCTACACTCGAAGTTGTTGACGATTATGTATACCTAGGACAAACTGTCCAGCTAGGTAAGTCCAACTTCGAGAAAGAGGTCAATCGTCGAATCCGACTCGGTTGGGCAGCGTTCGGGAAGCTACGCAATATCTTCTCGTCCAAAATACCGCAGTGTCTCAAGACGAAAGTCTTTGACCAGTGTGTGTTGCCAGTAATTACTTACGGTACTGAAACGTGGTCGCTCACAATGGGCCTGATAAGAAGGCTCAAAGTCACTCAAAGGGCAATGGAGAGGGCTATGCTCGGAGTGTCCCTGCGTGATCGAATCAGAAATGAGGAGATTCGCAGGAGAACGAAAGTAACCGACATAGCCCGAAGAATTGCCAAACTTAAGTGGCAGTGGGCGGGGCACATTGCTCGCAGAACGGATGGCCGATGGGGCAGTAAAGTTCTGGAGTGGCGACCGCGTACTGGAAGACGCAGCGTGGGTAGGCCCCCCACAAGGTGGACCGACGACCTGGTGAAGGTCGCGGGAATCCGCTGGATGCGGAAGGCACAGGACCGGTCGTTGTGGCGATGTTTGGGGGAGGCCTATGTCCAGCAGTGGACGTCTTTCGGCTGAAATGATGATGATGATGATGATGTGTTGGTTCTACTAAGTCATCTGTCAAAATATATCCATGAATATGAGACTGAAGATGAAAGGCAGAAAAGGGAGAACACGAGAAGGAAAGATCTCCAGGCAAAACATGTGCCTCATCTGGACATTGTAAACCATAGTGCTTATTACAAGTCAGTAAATATATTTAATAAACTGCCCACAGAAATAAAGAATCTAGTCTATACAAGAGATTTTCAAAACAAACTTAGGCTGTTCTTGTTAAATAGGTGTATCTATTCTGTCGACGAATTATAAGTTGACAAAAGCAGAAACGTTGAAATTAAAATAGTATAATTATTAGTTTGACATAAGTAAGTAGGTATTTAATTTTATTGTGAAAAACTATTTTTAACATTATTCTGGATTTTATATAATTTTATGTTTAGTTAATTTGTGATCTTACATAATAATATAAATTAGGAATCTTTTTCTTTATGTAAAAATTCAGACACAATTTAAGATTGTTATTGAATAAATGAATGAAATCTATAGCGACTGGCGATTGACATCCATTGCAATCTTGCAGTCCAATTGCCGGCAAACCTCGGGTGGGTGCGGGGTGCAGTTGAGGAATCTTAAATTGGCGGGGGGCGGTGAGTGGCAGTTCTGTACGATAATACTATTAGGTATTCTGTGCTATCGCTCTCTATTACTAATAGTAGATACAAGAAAGGGATGGCAACAATTTTAGTCAAATTAGTTTACGTGTAAAAGGAGAATGCCCATGGATGGTTGCGCATTTATTTTAACGAGTATGGACATCATTTAATATTCATAATTCATGGCAAATTTTTATAATTCTTCTTAGATCAGTTGAAAGAAATCTTTTGTGGGATTCATGTTTTAATTAAAATTACAATACAATACAAATCCTCTTTATTGCACACCAAGATTACATACATTTCTTAAAAAACTACTCATGTGTTGATGATCATACAAAAGAACGCCCAAGGAATGCTTCAAGCGTCTTCCGACGACGTCGGGTGATTTAACTGAACACGGTCCAGAGAGAAAAAACAGACTTAGATCTACGTATAGGGTGTAACTGAGCGGTAAAAAAATGATTTATCAATAATCGATTCTGTTAAGTTCCATTATAATCGATTTTTTTATAATAATCGATTGTTCCTACATATTATTATTTTTATTTCCATATTTTTCAACACATTATAGATCTGTGTTAAGGTGAATGCTACAGGGTAGCCCGCGAAATTCAAATGTTTTGGTGTTTTTTGCAAATTGTAGCTTTATTTCGCGTTGTATATAGGTCAAAATATGATTTGCGGAAATACTAACAATATATCTAAGGAATAATACTCATAAAAAATATTAACCTAGCTCTATAAGCTGTACAAGCTCGATTATATTAATTTACGATCAAATTATCGATTATCGAGCTCTAGAAGCTTATAAAGCTAGGTTTATATTTTTTATAACTATTATTCAGTAGCCATATTGTTATTTCTACCGCAAATCGTATTTTGATTGATATACAACTCAAAATAGAGCTACAATTGGCAAAAAACGCAAGAAATTTTGAATTTCGCGGGCTACCCTGTAGCATTCACCTTAATCTTAGTATATTATTATTTCATACAATAACAATCAATCGTTTTTAATTGTCATTAGAACAACTACAGTCTTGTTTCTGTCATCTCATTGTTATTAAAATTCATTTTAAACGTAAGTTTTTGCCATATCATTCGCGATTAAACCATATTATATTAATGTGTTCCTTGTTAGTACTTTTTTCTTGCAAACCAACCTCCAAACTGAACATGTAATTTTCAAGGAAACCCTACAAAATAAAAAGATTGTTTTTGTTTCTTTTGAAAGTATGATATCATTCCTCTATTGTGTGTAATTTTGACTATCATACAAAAATATTTGCAGCGCAACCGAGCTCCATACAAAGATGGGCATTCTCCTTTCTTTGTAATTTAGTGGGCACGTTCCGAGATTACGAATAAAACTTGTATGAAAATCCGACTAATTTGACAGCACTAAAATAATTGCCATCCCTTTCTTGTATCTAACTATCTACTATTAGTAAAAGAGGGCGATAGTTTAAAATAAGTTTAGTTCGTGAACAAGAGAATCGACACCATTGTATATTTAACCAATTATTTCATAAAAAAAATTGTAATAATGCCGCATTAACCTTATCAATAAATAGTTATGCTAATTAAATTAGATTCATCCAACAATTTAGGGTGTTATGCCAATTAAAAACCCATTTTAATATCTAGATAGTGGTTTGGAATGACTCACATATTACACAATAAAAAGACTGAAGTACTACGTGTTACCGAGTGCCGAAACTGCACAAAAAACTGCCGTAAAAAGTTAATGAGCTTGTGGCCCTGGACGAATTGAGCTATGTACTTTGTTGACTTGAGTTTCAAGTACTCCGGTTTATATTCACGTTTGAAAATCGTCAGTTAACACGTTCATGATTTATCTGATCGTTAAGAAGAGTAACACTGATGATTCATGCGTGACCAATTACCAGATGTTTTTTGGATTTCGTTGAAGAAAGAACCAGTAGCGGCAGTTAAAGTTTTCTTTCCTATACCGTACAGTGTATGTAACTGTACGGTTCAATTGATTCGGTGTTAGGGGCGATAAAATTACACTTCATACTCAAATATATCATCATGTATGGCATCATTTCGTGATTTTGTAATTGCATTATTTAATTAAAAGTTCGCACATAATTTCACCAAATGAGACACAGTCAAGCCTGATCATGAAAATAAAAACCTCGCCATGTTGTGGAAAACCAATAGAACTCATTTATTCTACTGCAATGTGTAATGTGTACTGCAAATGTCCCCAGAGCAGATGTATTGTTTAGCCGACGCCATAAGCCTTGCGTCCGTTGAAGGAAGTTAAGACTAATCGGACTGTACCCATCCTTCACAGCGAAACTACTTCAAGAGCCGGCTAAATTAAATCATCTAAAATACATCTAAATGGTCCAACAATGCGCTAATAAAGTGATAAATTCTCAAAAACAATTCATTTCTTGCATCCTAATTGTTTCACCAACATCTAGCCGTCTGAATTGAAATTTTCACAAATTAAGGTCACAAGAGAATGTCCAAAGTAACAACTGTTTGCGGCAACAATCAGCACGAAACGTGCATTGAATACTTACACAGTCCTTTAGGACAGGAGCCGGTAGCGGGCCCGACCTCCAGCACAGTCACGGAGTGGTCTCCGTCAGACAGGGGAGGGAAGCGGAGTAATGTCAGCGGCTCCTTGTCATTCTTCATTATAGAACCATTCGTTATAAACACCGCCTTCGAAATGTCGCAACTCTCGGCCGGCTCAGGAGAAATCAAGTCCTTAGGACATTCATTAATACCAATGACCAAGTGGTCGCAATTCAGCGTCTTTGACTTGCTGTCTATAGTCACCACCGTCTTCCCTTCATCTACAGTCTTTGTTTGTACTTTGTCGATCGGCCGGTTGAGACAATACACGCCGCCGAAAACAGCGCACAATCTAAAAATATAACAAAAAAATATTTGGAATAGAGGAATATTTTGAAGAACCCGGTTCTGATCGCGTTCATAAAATTTTGACGTTTACTATTTCACAGAAATAATGTGAGCTTCCGCTATTTAAAACCTTTATTGCTAACAAAATATAAGCGTTCAAAGAACATCAATTCAGAATATTTAATTTAATTATAATGATTAAATCCATTCAGAGCAAGCTAACTAGCAATTCCCGAATTTTAATTATAAACTTCCTCAGTGAATAACCTTGTGAAAAACGCAAATAAACCGGATCAATAGTTCTATGAACATAAAAGTTTCAGCGTACCTATAAACGTCTGTTTATTTTTGACCCAGCGCATATGTTTTGTCGTCTTTATTTTACTACCTACGATCTGAACTTCGGAAATAACAGGAAATAAACGGTGGCTAGCCGCAACATTAACTCTTAAAATAGATTGTAGTTATAATGATGGTGCTGCTTTTGAGAGTTTTATGTCCTGCAGTGGACTGCGTTAGGTTGAGCTGACTGATTATTACAGTCGACCGCACGTCAATGGTAACAGTTTGACCTTGACAGCGTCCTTATTTCATAAGCAATAAGGGCGGATTTCGCAATTCAAGTGTGACCACTGACTTGAGGTTTATTGTACTTGGTTGTTAATACCATTTAATATTAAAAATGTTGCTTAATTTTTTTATAGGATGAAGTTACTTCCAAATAATTGATACCTTTGAAATCAACTATAATAAATAACTACATGTCTGGCATGTCTCGCACTCTCGTTCAATGAAATGTTTTCGCATAAATATTACGACCTGTTATTAGATAATGGGTTTCAAATGGAACACGTAAGTGCCAAACCCTCAACATTCTCTCGTAGCTGACACGACTGTTAGCGTCGATGATTCAGCGACGTTTTTATAGATATAAAGTATAAAAATAGCGGTTACGCGCAAGCATGTTTTAAAATATTTAAACAATTAAAACACCTCTATAGATCAAGCAGCAGTTCAACGATTGCCTTCCATGCAGGCGAGTTTGCGTTCTAACCAGGCCTGCATCTCCAACTTTTAAAATTCATGTCTGGATCAAATTTTAATTATCACTTTAACTGTGAAGGAAAATATCGTGAAAAAACCAGCACACCTGAAAGTGCTCCATAAACTTCTCGCTGGTGTTTGTGGTGGACAAAGGGCAGAAACCTTCTCATTCTAAGAGACCTGTGCCCAGCAGTGGGACAGTAATGGGCTGATGATGATAGATCAAGAATTTTAACTGATAGATGACGAATTCGTATAAATTGAATAACAAAGTTACAAGTGAAAAGTCAGTTTTAAAAATTATGATATCTTAAATCGTGCTGCATGCAACATTAGAAAGTTTCTTCAGTTTTGTTTGCGTAGTCGAGTTGTGCACATTTGGGTCATTGTACCGTCGACCATCGAGCCGGCACTTTCATGGTGCACTTTTTTTGCAATAACAATTGATAATGTAACACTTCTCAACGGCAATGTAAGATGGTTTACAGTTTAAAACAATCATTCTAATTAACATGAATTGGCTCTTCATTCTTCTCTCATAAAAACAAAATAAAACATTCATCGTGTTTAATCTGTTTTGAAGACCATTCCACTACAATATATACACACAGGTGTAATAAAACGATGCTATAATAACCCAGTAGCATACCAACTTGCAATAAACAAATTATCAACTAATCTATTTACTCTTATGTAATAAGATGTACTTATTTAAGTAAGTACGGCATACCCTGAGTTGTCAGGCTCGCCACCAACTATACTGACTGGCTAAGGGTCAGAAGGCCAATTCTCGTAATTAAAAACGCTCAAAATATACTTCCAAACTAATCTCAATGCCTTAAATCTCTGGCTCCTGACAGTAGATGTTCCTGTTTATTTGTGACACTTAGGTCATTAATGTCACCAATAAACGGTAAACAGGACCATCTACTGTCAGGAGACAAATTTAAGGCATTGAGATTAGTTTGGAACTATATTTTGAACGTTTTTAATTACGAGAATTGGCCTTCTGACCACATCTGGCCCGGCAACGGATTTTTCTCTATCTCCATCCCTTTCCTTCACAAAGACATATCATCCGGTAAAGCGAGAGAAATTTATGGTAAGGACAGGGCTTGTCGATACTTGCCGAACAATTATCTCATTCTAGCAACCAATATATCAATGCCTTCTACGTAAACTAATAATAATGTCCTCAGAGCCGAATTTCGGTCACGGCGGCAAATCCCAACGGAGACTAGCCATCTGCGCGGGATATATTAAAGTGCACAAGTGTGTGCGCAAACACAAGCACTCTTTTCCCTTACTCTCTTAATCCAATGAGACGGCAATCCGACACGACGTACGTATGTAAACTACAGTATATATTGAAAAAGCCTACTTTACAGGACAGCAGTCTAAAAATATTTTGTTACAGTTCTGATGATTCTAAAGCTATGGATTGGACTTAAATTTTAAAAATATTGATATTTTAGTAAAAAGTCAAATTAATGGCTTCAAAATCACTAGAAAGGTGTAACAAAATATCTTTAAATGAATATCCTGTAAAGAAGGCCTTTTCAACATACAATAGTTTACATAGGAGGCATCAATGATTGGGTGACAGAAAGAGATGGATATAGAGTAAAATCCGTTGGTGGATTCAGAAGTGGTCCTACCCTAAATTTTTCACTGCGGTATGCTATACCTTGTTGTAGCTATCCTCACATAACTTGTCCGCCGAGACGAGGGAAGAAATAATAATTACATTTGACGCACCTGCAGAAGCACTGAGGTAGTTCTCCACTGCCATACATGGGCCAAAGGAACGGAGTGTTGCCGTAGCGTCCGAGGCTCATAAGGAACTTCTTGCACTCCTTCACACCCTCCAAACAAGGCATGGTGTTGGTGCCGCCGGCGATCGCGCACAGAACATAGTGGATGAGGTTGGGAGTCAGACCCTTGTGTGCTAGGTACTCTTTGAATGTCTTGTCGTTCCAATCTAAAGAACAATGTATAGGTTAATCTTATGACATCACAGTGCAATAAATTGATTGTGCTTTCTTTGTTTGGTAGGACGTCGTGATAAAATTATTTAGTTAGTTAAGTAAAATCTGGTTTTTAAATCCATTAGTGGAGAAAAAAATTTAAACTATTGCTAATTTTATTGTGATTGCTTAAGCATTTATGATGATATGAATATTAGGAAGCATACATACAATATGTTGATCTGTATTCGTGCCATATTTAAGGAGGTGACTATACCACTGATACTGAACACGAATCAATAAAAAAATCGATACCAATTTTTTATTTATTTATTTAAATACCTATTTGTTAACAAACAAATTCCTTCCGTGTGTCGCGTGCCGTGCGACACAGATACGATGCGTGCGAAACCACCAAAACAATTTGCAGGTATTTCCACCCTTTGAAAATGCCGCCGATGATTTATTTTCGTTCGAGATTTATCCTAAAACCCTCGCTATGTTTCTAAGTGAAAATTTGGGTGATAAATAATTCAAGTATTTTTAGATGACCAAGCACATTATTTTTCATGTGCTCTAGAAATATGGCACGGTTACAGATCAACATCTTGTATTAGCTTACGAGAGCTCTTTTATCTTTTTAAACCTTCTGATGCTCCTTGCAGATCTCACCTTAAAACTCTTCTTAAATTTTAACCTCACAGAACGGAATACTATTCGTATGTCTTCTCTGTGCATTCAGTAAGATTATGGAACTCACTCCCGCCTAAAATACGGAATTCTCAATCTATATCTGTCTTGAAAAGACGTGTTAAACAGCATTACCTTTCCTCTTAAGCATTTATGATGATACGATATGAATATTATGAAGCATTTATGATGATACGATATGAATATTATGAAGCATTTATAATGATACGATATGAATATTATGAAGCATTTATGATGATACGATATGAATATTATGAAGCATTTATGATGATATGATATGAATATTATGAAGCATCCAGGTGATTAAATGTAACCGTAATTAATATTTTACCAGCTACAAATAATAAATACCTTTAAATTCGTTATTCATCTCCTCTTCATTGTATCCAACGATAGATGTCAGCATCTTCATGAGCTGACGTTTCTCGACAATGCCGACTGCTTCGGTCGCGAAGACATCAGCGCGGGAGCAGGGAACGGGCATCAGCCGGTCGCTTAGCCACGTCAGAACGCGCGTGACGCAACGGAACTCCGCGTAACGAGCTATGTTTGAGGAGATCAGTAGCTCGACGAGAGGACCGCGGGAGAACAGAAGCTAGATTTATAGGAAAGGACAAAAGTCAAACCAACAAGAACGAATCTGTCGTAATTTAGTTATGAACAGTGTAAGACGGTTTGATGAAAATAAAAATATGTTATCTTTATTGACAATTATTTTCTGGTCAATAAACAATTAAACCCTGAACTCAGAACTGCAGTTAACTGCATTCTACTGGTATTTTATTATTCTAGAAGCATTTCATCTCCCATTCTCAACAATGAATACATTATCCTCTAAAGAAACTACTGGTCTATGTGGGATATTCTAATAATATTACTAAGTACCTAATTACTTGAATAAACAGAATAAAGAATGATACTTGAAAAGAGAAGTTATAATTTGATGCTGATTTCATACCTTTGGTGTCATGTCAATGTTGAACTTCCTATACTCTGATGCAAAGTTGGCCTGGCTCCACACCTTCTTTCCTGGTTCTGTTTTGGCATCCTCAGCCTTTTCTTCCCCTTCTTCTTTTTTCTCATCTTGTGACGATTCCCTATTCAACAAACAATTAGATTTCCATTTTGTATATTGCTCTCAATATAAGAATTAGATTTTAACATTACTGTATTGTATAATTATGTATGCATACAAAGTGTTATTTAAATAACTAAATCAAAGATACAAAACCCCTGACACCTAAATAATTTTTATTGAAAAAAAAATGACAAATTGTCATACTTATTCTAACAAAACAAGTTTAACCGGATTACATCGCGTATATTATTTAAATTAGTTTTCCTGACGTTTCGAAAGCTTTGCGGCGTTCGTTAAGATGACAAGCATCTTTACAGATATTTCTAAAAAAATATTTTAATGAATAGGTGAATAGGTTTTGCTGGACAAGCGTGTACCATCGTCGACTGCACCATCTTAAATATCAGGTGAGGTGGCGGTCAAACGCAAGCCCGATAATAAACAATTAAAAAAACTACTGTACAATTTTTTATTAATTAAAATCGTTTCAATGCAGCAATAATCACTCACAATATAATTATCTTTTACTGAATTGCATGCTGTTTGGGACTTGATTATTTTTAGAACTGGGTTCCAAACAAAAATACAATACAAAAATACAAAAACTGTATGGTAGATTAAAATTATTTTTTTAGAAATCTCTGTAAAGACACTCGTCATCTTAGTCTACCTGCAACCACGAACGCTGCAAAGCTATCCAATCGTCAGGAAAACCAATTTAAATAGTATACACGATATAATCCGGTTAAACTTGTTTTATTATGTGTAGTGATCACGAAAACCTAAGAAATTATTATACTTATTCTAATCAACGCGCATCCCTTGCCCCACACCGCACACCCGCGACCAGCGGCTATTCCTAAGGATAATAAAATTACGTGTTCTGTTTACCTACGCAACTACACAGGCTTCGTGAATTCTCGTGCTTAGCGTCGCGTCATATAAAACATTTCATGGCACAATTGTTTTTTTAAATTAACCTATATTAAAAAAAAACTCATTCTACTCTCGATTCTGAACAAACCAGTTTCAGGTTTTGAGTTATTTCAATAACACATTGTATAATGTTCCGTGTGGTGCCGGACGTAAAGAATTGCACCACCCTATATCTTCTCATGGGTGTCGTAAAAGGCGACTAAGGGATTCACCAGAGGATGGGCAGCAGCGTTTTCTGAGTATTTAACCAACCAACTGCGATCGCCAACCCGCCTGCCAAGCGTGGCGATTATGGCATATCCCCCCAATATATGCTTGGGGGAGGCCTGTGGCCAGCAGTGGACGTCTTACGGCTGAAATGATGATTGTATAATTATACATACTGTACAGTACACCAAGATGACGAAAACAATATAAACAGTATAATTTTGTCACACAAGATAATAAATTCATGATTGCAGTGAGACTTACTTTTCAATATACCATTTTTCTGCTAAATTGTAGACTTGCAATTGTCTTTTTGGGTCAGAGTTCACTTCTTTGATAAATTTCTGGAGACCATCAAAGTTGTAGGAAGCCCATAGGCCTCCATAGTGGTCACTGGAGTCTAGATGTAAGACATTCTTTCCTATTCTGCTACAGGCGGCAGCCACTATGGACTCCACCATCCCTAGACAAGGTACAAGTAATTTAATTTGAATGTCGAAAAGGTAGAAGAATTTAGAAGTATTTTATACTAAAACACAATACAACAACAACCAACCTCTGTGGTCTAGTGGTTCGAGTGTCGGACTGCTGATCACGAGGTTGTGGGTTCGATTCCCACAGGACACAAATATTTGTGTGATGAACATAGATGTTTGTGTTGGTCTGGGTGTTGCTTATGTATTATAAGTATGTATTTACAAAAAACAAAAAATATATATAAGTATTATATCCATTGTCTAGTACCCATAGCACAAGCTCTGCTTAGTTTGGGACTAGATGGTGCTGTGTAAAAATATCACAAAGATAATTATTTATTTTATTTATTTATACTAATATTCAGCATAGTTATAAAAAGAAAAAATGACTTATAAAAGGGTGTTAAAAACCACCTTCTATGCTGAAACATTATTTATAACTTCTAGCTTATTTATTTAAGAAGCCTTCGAAATGTTACCAGTAACTTTGTGAAATCAATAAAGTATGGGTGACATAATAAAAACACCAAGTTTATACACCAAAATAATATTGTAAAGGAACATGTTACTTATACTGTTAATAGATTTTGTCTTTTTAAATGTTTTTATCTATGTTTAGTTGATAGCAGTACTGTTGTTTCTTACATCATTTCATGTTTTTTTACAAAATTCAATTACTTCCTTAGTACACAATAAATCAATAATATACACAATCAGTCTTGTAAAATAACTTTAATAAAAAATGTCTACAAAGCAATGATTTTTTGTTGCTTTCACCTAATGACAAATAATCAAAGTTTAAAAAAAAATTAAAACTGAATTTGAAAAAAAATTGCGACTTCGCGTCAATTTTACATTAGTTTTAAGTATTCAATTTAAAAAAGTTTTAGTCAATTATTCCGCTTTTAATTGATGGAAAATAAAGACTTTGTTTATAATAAATAAAATTGATAGACCACCTCTAACACACTGAAAACAACAGAACACACTAAAAATCACACTCACACTCTGTCTGTATCACATTGAAAATAAAAGATTGTCAAGGTATGCAAAGACACCACTGTCTGGGCCATGGGCCCATTCACAGGTTCATCATTTGTTTTGCTGTAGTATATCAGTGCAAAACTTCGACTACTATTTAAGAGCCCCTAATAATACAAATAAGCATTACAACAAAATATTCATATAATCCAATGATTGACAATGCTTGTTATTCATGTTTTAGGAGTAAAAGAGAATACTACTGTCTACTGAGTTTCAAGTTCCCTTTGCCATCTTTTATATGAAATCTGTGAGAAAAGAAATGAAGGTTTGCAAGGTTCCACAAAATTTAAAACAATACATAAACTGAATGTTGAATGTAGTATAATGGGCTGGTTTCCGCAACTCTACATCTCTAAGTGTGTATTTTGTGTACGGTCAAAAATATTTAATTTATATTGTTCAATCAATATTTTGGACTGGAAGCAGAAGGCAAGGACCAAGTGCTGAAGCACAACTTGGGAGAGGCCTATGGCCAGCAGTGAACTGTGATAGGTTGAGTTGTGAGAGAGAATCAATATTTAAGTAGTAGATTGTAAAAAAATTAGTTGCTTTGAACTGGCAAGTGTACTTAAAATTGTAAATAAATAAACTTTTATTCATAAAAAGAGATTGTAGTACACATAAAATATTAGCACTTTCTACAGAATAGATGGGTACATTAATATCTTCAATCAAGTGGGTGAAGTGTTGTTTTCCTAGCTAGGTTATGCAATAACCTGCATTAAGGAGTAACAGTCCCAATGCCCTTTTTAGTATTCCAATTTTTAAACTGTACAACATTATACAATTCAATTTGTACAACATTATGTTTTGTATTTCTTGCTATGAATGCTACTTTTACAGTTAAACTTACTTATAAGTTAAAACAATTTTAAAAAATCGTTTTAAAGCTTTAAAGCTATATTAATTCATCAAATGAATGAGAAACAATAGATTTTCTATTGTTTCACTGCCACCGCTGCTGGCTTTAAAAACATTGAATGGTTAAGCAGCTATTATGTTCCAGTCTTGATCAAAATAAAATAGTACCTATCAAATTCAGTTGAATGATTTTGTAGCACTGATTCAAATGATGAAAATTAGGTTTTGCTCTATTTTTTGCATTATTCTAAGCTGTCTAACTAATATATTAACCAATTGTGATGTGTTTTCATCTGCAAATTGTTACCTATAAATATAGTTTACCGATATTTACTAAATTTGAAAATATTTCATTCTGATACTGGTAAACACATTCATAAATCCAATGTAGGCAGACAATGACAGCAGCTCCACTTTACAAATATTTTAATTAATGACTCAGCTGCAAAATATGGGCGGCCGTTCACGTTTTGCAGCATAGTTTATTGCATAAAAATACTTTAGAGGTAACATTAAGGACAATATCTTATCAAAATAAGCCTTATTCATAGCATTTACAAAAGTAAAATTGATGACTAGACAGCTATGAAAAAAAAGGATCGATAAGTAGGCTGCTATCGCCATCATGACCGGTGCAGTATTATACGGATAATATAGCATACCTGTACCCACTACGATGACCTGGAAGTCGGTCGGTAAATCGTCGTCCATGATTCTTGCTTATTTTCTATCCACAAAAATTAAAAGGTATGAAATTAACAATTACAAAATTGAACGATCTGGATCTCTCACTCCTTTGCCACTTGACACTTTGATTCACAGAGTACATTTGCTTTGATTGCTTTTGACTTTGACAGTGTCTGTCAAGCTTTGACAACTAAGCATTTGCGTTCGAATCAGTGAGTTGTATGTATGGAGGTGGTATTCTTCTATATCCACCTAGTTTATACAAATATCTATTAAATCGTTATTGAATTATGAATCTATTCTTTGTCTCTTGTTAACCGACGTGTTATGTCGTCTGGTGAAAGAGATCGCATGCTATTTGTATATTCTCTGCTTGGCAACATCTTTACGGGATATCAAAATACCTACTCCGCGTGGCAACCCCGTTTACCCCGCAATGTGTGTGTGACATGAGCTGTCAAGTAAACAAACTAGGGCTGTTGAATTTTTTTAAATATCAGATTTTCTATATATCGATATTTTTGAATGTACAATTGAAGTTCGATATATTGAAAAAAAATATCGATATTTCGATATATCGGCCAAAATTCATGATTCTAGGTCAACGCGAAGTATATAGGTTTTTTATGTGAGTTTGCGAGTATCAAAATATGAAAGAAAAGAAAGAAAAATTGTTTATTGTCACAGTTAAGGACGCGCAACATTTAAACAACAGTGATAAACACAAGCAGGTAACTTATAAATAGGTGGGGTTACATAGAAAGTAAAACAAAAAAACACATAGGTAAAAAATTAAGAAAGGACAGTCGATATAAAATATAAGAAAAGTATAGTTGACCGCATGACAGTGGCAGCACCTGAGTCTGAAAACCGCCCTTACTGCTTACGAAATAAAGGCGCCGCCAGAGCCAAACTGTTACCACTGACGTACGGCCAACCGCACCTAAAATTACATAATAAAAAAAAAAAATATATACGCGTCGAATTGAGAACCTCCTCCTTTTTTCGTCAGTTAAAAAATAAACTATCTTCGTTAGTTCTCAAGACATTGTTGATTGTTCTCATTGAAATAGTATTGAGGGAGATATGAGTTAGTGAAGTTTTACTTCAGTCATGTGTTCTAAAGCACACTCGTTTTTTATGTCCTAGGGACAGCCGAACTTAGTTTTTGATATAATTGCATTATTTATTACTACTTTAAAATGATTCTAATCAGCACACATCTCTGGTAAGAAACACGAGTATCGAGATCGATACTTTTTAGTTTTGATTACTTACTTCCCTGGCTATGGCCGCCATTACACTGGCCCGGATATTGTAGGTATGCACGCTTATTTCGTAGGTATGACAAGTCCATAGAATTATGTCAAGGGTTCGAATACATGTTCAGAAAACAATTTCATTTATTTCCATAGACTTATACATATATTACTTACTAGCGTATATATTTCTGTTGTATTGTATATACTTATGCCCATTAGACTGAGATCTTCTATCGTGTCGACATGAGCTACTTACGGCCAAAATTAATATCCAATCTATCCACGATTTGCCCTACTAGAGATAGGAATTTGACATAAGCTCCATACAAAATATGTCAAATTTCTATCTCTAGTAGGGTAAATCGTAGATAGATTGGATATTAATTTTGTCCGTTAATGATAATAGCTAAACGTAGTGGTTATATTCTCTTTGATAATAGCTCGCTCTGCTGTGGAGATCTTTGACTATATAGTCATAGGTGGATATAAGTAAACGATAAACGTAGTGGTTATATTCTCTTTGGAGATAAGATCTCCAAAGAGAATATAACCACTACGTTTTAGCCCAGATTAGCCAGTCAGCGGTTTATAATCTAAGCAGTCAGCAGGTTGGTAGAGCGGCTGACCCACACACAGACTACATAGATACCTAGAGATATGGACCCACAGGCCAGGGTTGCCAGATGAGGGGTGCTGGCCAGAAAACCTCCACGTGTGCCTGACGGCTGCTTGTCCTTCTGGACACGTCTAGAGGGATCGGCAGTTGTTTGGCCGGTGCATCCTGGGCACAGGCAATAAAATCCTGTCGAGGGATTAACCTTCGGGGGATTTTATTGCCTGTGGCGAATATTCTGGCACGGGAGAGGCCCGTTGTGGGCCAGTGGGGAGTTGCTCCACGTGTCCCTCTGATATCAGCAGAGGGCACAGTGGAGGAGCAGGGGCGGGCCCTGTGTGCACTCACCCTGCCACTGGGCAGGCAGCGGAGGGACTGTCTTTCCCTGCCCCCGTCGATCTCGTAACCCTAGGAGTGCCCGCTGAGTAGTGTTCTCGCGCCTCTTGGGACCGAGGGTCTTGGCTTCACCGCCCGGACCGCGAGGAAGAAAACCTCTATAAAAAATTACGGGAGGTAGGGCCTGCGAGCAGCAGACTCGGGGTAGTCTGCTGCCCGACCAGCAGCTGGCGTAGCTGGCACAGCCGGCGTAGTTGGCGCAGCTGGTAAAGGCCCATGAGGTGAGGTGGCGTGCAGTGTTCCGTGTGCGCCGCCTAGGAGGGTGCGGCTGACGTTAGGCCGCACGGGTAGAAGGGGCTCGCCTGCTTGTGGCGGGCCAGGACCTGTCGGGGGTGGTTGTGTGAATACTCACGGGTTCCCACGCCCCCGGCTAAGGTAGTTGAAGGAACACCGTGGTGGTTTTAGTCGGTAAGAGTCCGACACTGGCTCCGCCTACCCCGGGCGGAGTGCGTCCATGAGGATTTCCCCACGGCGAAAAAAAAAAAAAAAAAAAGGGTTGCCAGATGAGTACAAGTGGAGTATCGTACTGATGTTCTAAAATTATCGTATATCAAGGAATTTGGTGAAATATTATCGTAAACAGTGCTGAGCTACGAACAAAAACAATGATTTTCAGCATCAAAATTATCGTATTTCTGCGTATTTCAATCAATTTTGTATCGTACCAGAGCCAAAATTATCGTACGATACGATATCGTAAATTCCTTGATATACGATAATTTTAGAACATCAGTACGATAATCCACTTATACTCATCTGGCAACCCTGGTTCTGTAATACGGACGTCAGTTGTTAAACGTTCAATGCTCGTGATGCTCGTTTACTTCCCGCCATTATTGATGGGCATTTATCCGGATAAATACTAAAAATGGATAAATACTCATAAATATCCATTTTTACTCGAGTATATAAATACATTATATATACAATAATATAATTTTACAATACATAATATAATTTTGGATAAAAACAAAACAGCGGATAAATATTTTATGCGTACAATTTTCGTTTCTTGCATGATATATAACGTAAATTTGCTTATTTTACACACAAAATAATTGGTTATTAAATGAAAATCTGAAATTATAGAATTGTGCCTTATTATAATCAATTCTCTACACTATTACTTAAGTCGTAAATGTCGAATAGTCTGTTTATCAGGTTTTTTTCGCGAAAACTAGCTACGGGTCCATAGAACACGAATCAACCTTTATTTTAAATCATGTCTATCTATCTGTTTATCTCAGCACGTAAGAACGGCTGAAAGGATCGTGATGAAACTTTACAGTTGTATTGGTATTAGCCTAACTTACGGTATATTCCACTTTGTTGTGTGGAAAAATTGAGGTATGTGGTAGATCCTGAAATACAGCTTGACCCCTCTATTGTATGAAGTAACATATTAAGTAAAGGGCATGATTGAAAGAAAAGAAAGAAAGAAAAATGGTTTATTGTGTCACACGCGCGGATTGTTGTTTGGTTACGGTTTCCTAAATATACAACTAGTCCAGTTATTTAGTTGAACTAGATACCTATTGTTATCGAGTTTTGTTTTCGTTAAAATCAGCTAGAGGGATGAAAAATTAGAAATATAACACAAATCATTTTTTTTATTTTATTTATGTATTCCTGTGTGTTCGTACCTCATCACGTAACAATGGCTGAACAGATCATAAAGAAACGTTGTACTTACATATGTAATAGCTTAACTTACAAATTCAGGTGCGATTTATCTCAATCTGTTAGGTAAATCCTGGAATACAGCTTGACCTGTCTATTGTATGAAGTTGCATACGAAGTAGAGGGTATATTGTATGAAGTTGCATATGAAGTAGAGGGTATGATTGTTGGTTGGTTGCGGTTTCCTAAAAATACAACTAGTCTAGTTATCTAGTTGAACTAGATGTTGTTATTGAGTTTTATTTTCGTGAAACCCGGCTATGGGGGATAAAAATGAGTAAAATAACAAAAACCATCAATTTTTGGAGGTGTTTTATCTCAATTAGTTGAGTAGACCCTGGGATAAGTCTTGAACCTTCTATTGTGGGCAGTCGCATAAAAATAATGGTCGTAATTTTGATATAGTAACCAAAAGAGAATTTATCTGAGACCTCCTTCATGCTTAAAGATTACGTACGCTAAAAAGGAGTACCTACTTAGGTATCATTCATGTAAAATACTCATCAAAATCACAGATTGATCCGTCAAAGTAACCCATTGGAGTCAGAATCTGAATTTTATGGCCGGTTCACATTATTCCAGCAGCATTCCAATCCAGGCTTGGTTAATTTGGTGATATTAACATCCCCAATGCCGTTTCAACTGAAATTGTAGCTTTCTTTTTTCAATACAACCTTTCGAATAATTTCACTGCATCTTCCGGGTGTCCAATGTTCAGTGAGGTATTCAATGATATTCACAACATCTTGATTTAAGCGTTCTTTGCCTTTTGTAGTAGTTGGACAGACAAGTTCGTTCAAATCGTAAGACATGTGCGATAGCAACTCTATATAGTTTGTATGCATGTTTATCAGATCTTTCGCTTTTATTTTATCGGGATATTATGGAACTACCTACTAACTTACTCTGTGAATGTACTGGGGCCTCATAATGGAAGATTGTAGCCAGCCTGACTCAGCCTAACACAAAGAAAAACCACCTACTTCATCTTCCTTGCCTTGCCTTCTGGCACCTGCTGCAAATGTATATATTAGTGGGTGGCAGGACTGACAGGGCGGTGCTGCGTATTGCATCAAAGCTTGACGACCTAGTTTTGGAAGAATTAACACTAAATACTGTAACTTCATATTTTGTATGTCATGGATTTCCGCAGAGTAACGCCTGATTCCATTCTTTATCAGAAGATTGTAAAGTTCATGGTGTACAACTACGTTAGGAAAGTACACTATATCAATCACACACGCTTTACAGTTCCATACAGTTCTGAAATATGGCACACGGAGCATATCCTTGCATAAAAAAAAATATGTTGATTTTGACTGCCAAGCGGATCGTGCGTATCTATTTTCCAATGATTTCCATCCCTCAACAAAATTAAATATATAAATCAAAGAGAACTTGAAATTCCTAGGTAATAGTATGAAATTCTAGTTTCAAACCACATTGCGACGCAAAGCTAAGTTCTAGATATACGGGGCGCGGGGGGTGGAAGAGCTAAGTAAGCAAAACCAGAAAAATATCTATCAGAGACGCATAAAATATATTTATCCACCATTTTGGATAAATATCCGATAAATACGGGTAAAAACGAGTAGGTTTTATAAGGCTAACATGTTGTTGATGGTTAGCTAAGTATTCGATCGACGTTGTCGCAACAGGGAGATTGGAGAAGGGGTGCTGGCCAGGAAACCTCCACGTGTGTCTGACAGCTGTTTGTCCTTCTGGACACGTTTAGAGGGAACGGCAGTTGTTGGGCCGGTGCACCCTGGGCACGGGCAATAAGTCTCCTTTGGACCGGGGGACCTTATTGCCTGTGGCGAATATTCTGGCACGGGAGGGGCCCGATGTGGGCCAATGGGAAGTTGCTCCGCATGTCCCTCTGAGAATGCAGAGGGCACTGTGGAGGAGCAGGGGCGGGCCCGGTGTGCACTCACCCTGCCACTGGGCAGGCAGCGGGGGGACTGTCCTTCCCTGCCCCCGTCGGTCTCGTAATCCCAGGAGTGCCTGCTGAGTAGTGTTCTCGCGCCTCTTGGGACCGAGGGTCTTGGCTTTACCGCCCGGACCGCGAGGAAGAACACCTCTTTAAAAAATTACAGGAGGATGGGCCTGCGAGCAGCAGACTCGGGGTAGTCTGCTGCCCGACCAGCAGCTAGCGTAGCTGACGAAGTTGGCGCAGCTGGTAAAGGCCCGTGAGGTGAGGTGGCGTGCAGTGTTCCGTGTGCGCCACAGAGGAGGGGGCGGCCGTCGTTAGGCCGCACGGGGAGAAGGGGCTCGCCTGTTTGTGGCGGGCCGGGACCTGTCGGGGGTGGTTGTGTGAATACTCACGGGTTCCCACGCCCCCGGCTAAGGTAGTTGAAGGAACACCGTGGTGGTTTTAGTCGGTAAGAGTCCGACACTGGCTCCGCCTACCCCGGGCGGAGTGCGTCCATGAGGATTTCCCCACGGAAAAAAAAAGAAGGGAGATTGGAGAAAAACCTAGCGGCGTGGGCGTTGTGCAAAATCAAACATTAAATCGCGCTAATATTTTTTACAATGAACGAACGGGTTGGGGTGAGAGTTCAATTTAGTAATTTTATGTGTGTATCTATCTTGTTTCATTAGTATGTAGGTAACACATGCATGTACGTTCATTCATTCATTGTAAATTATGTAAACAGGAAAAAAAATGGTTGAGCCTAGGCCCAGGGGGGTGTCATGACCCCCCCCCCCCTGGATCCGCCCTTGGTATATTACGTGTATTTTTAGAGAAAGAAAACTGCAAAATACACTTATGGTGAATGCTACAGGGTGGCCCGCGAAATTCAAAATTTCTTGCGTTTTTTGCAAATTGTAGCGCTATTTCGCGTTGTATATTAATCGAAATTTGATTCGCGGTGGTAATAGCAATATATCTATTGACTAATACTTATAAAATATAATAACCGAGCTCTATAAGCTGTACAAGCCCAATAATATTAATTTACGATCAAATCATCGATTTCGAGCTTATAGAGCTAGGTTTACAATATACATCGTGGATATGACAATACGACAATAAATGAAACTCTGTCCCCACCAGTGGGCCGACGGCAAAAATAATATTAGGTAGGTACCTACCTATTTTATGCCCGTTGTGACTGACGAGATCAGTTTAAGGCGGCGACGACATATTAGAGAATAAATAATTTGAGACAGGTTGTCCCACGGAATACTTGAATATTCATTTCCTCTATGGGTTGTCCTATGCAATGGCGCTTTTTGGATCATTCTCGTTAGATACATTGCCCAGATCAATGATGAGCAAGTGTGCTGAAAACACTTTTCTACTCAACTGTACCAATATAAGGATACAAATGTATTCTCCAATATCTTTTTAACCAAGGTCCGACTAGTTCTATAATTTTGCAACAAGTTTCGACTAATTTACGAGCAACTCTGCGTGCAAACAGTTTTTCACTAGGTGCTTTTATATTATTATTATATACTCTTTATTTCGGATTACAGTATCCATATTTTGTTAGTAACATAAAATAGCTTATTATCTAGTGTTAGTACCGATCACCCTCCTTATAAACTGCTTCACAATAGGAGAGCCGAAGCTCTCAGCTACAGTTTTCAGGATGCTGTTGCCACTGTCCCTCACTCTCTTCAGCAACGAAGCTGTTCTTTTGCGCATAATCGCTTTGGTTGTCAAGATATAGCAGTGGCCCAGCCAGAAGGAGTCCGTTCTGGCTGGGCCACTAGATTACCCTTATATCTTTTTAACCAAGATCCGACCAGTTCTATAATTTTACGACTAGTTTCGAGTAATTAGCGACCATTTTTCTATTCAATCAGAATTGGAATCGGTCATGGTGGCCCAGCCAGGAAAAGCCACACGGCCTGGCCGATTTTATCATCGACTCGAGTGTCGATTGGATCTGAAATGAGAGTTTAATTTTATTACAGTCCTTTTGGCAGACTAGGCAAAAACTGTTTTAGTGTGTTGTTTTGTTTATACCCATAAATAGGTAAATGAATGAAATTGCGGTCAGACTTTTGTTATGGGGCATGGGCGCCGGCAGAAATAATTTCCAGGTGGTGCAGATTTTAGTTTTTTTACAATCTTTGCCGTATATGATTCAAGGGCGGATCCAGCCTTTGTGTCAGGGGGGGGTCGCGTACTTATATCTAGCCCCGGATCTAAATTTTTTTGGTGCAGAGTTAAGACGCCGAACCTTTAGAGAAAAACTTTCGACCAATAAAATTCTAGGATTTTCGTAATTTTTGCTAAAACATGAATTTAAATGAATTGAAACCTTTGAATTTTCTCTTTGTGTAACGAAATAGTTACTTGTAATACCTACACGCCAAAAAAGACGAAATGACAAAATACACAGGCGCGAGCGAAGCGAGCGCGAACTTTTTCCAATTTCGGCCTTGTTCCTATTAACATACGTAACAGAATAGTTGCTTACAACATACGGCCAGTACGCAGAAAAAGGAAGGGAAGAAAGACAAGCGCGAGCGAAGCGAGCGCGAAATTCTTTGGACTGTTCTTGAACCATAGAGGAAATGAATATAATAGAGGGGAATTGTGGGCGGGATAGGCGCGCCGCGCTTTTGAGCAGACGCGCTAATGTAACCAAAATCCGTGACATTGCGGCCAGGCTGTGACAGAGTACGTTGCTGTGCGAAAAAATAATAATTATGCCGTCTTGCGCCATTATATCATGCCGAAAAAGAAGCGAGGTGTGTAGTTTAACTAAAGGAGGGATTTCTTTTCATCGGTAAGTCTAAAAACCTTTAATTAGTTGTGATATTTGCAAATATTTTCTTAGTATTATGTGATTCATGACAAAAACGATGTTATCGCAAACTGATAAAAAAATATACATTGCTTATAAAACATGGATATCGACTTTCACTACGTGAGTAACCGCGTAATGTATTGCGTTTCTTTCGATGTCGCCTTCACCTTATTTGCCTGACTGTCACCGAAATCCCCGCGTATCGATAGTGTAGTAACATATTGAATGCATTATCGATATAATTAATTCGGTGTATACTTTCTGTTTTAAAATAAATATTCCTCTTTTTTATTATTTTAAATGCATAATAATTTTATTTTTAGATAGATTCTTTGTCGAAATTATTTATTCGCAATTTCGAGTTTTGATATTTATCAATTACATACATACATTAATTACATAGCTCGTAGGATCTGTAAGCTGAAGTGGCAGTGGGCTGGCCATGTCTGTCGAAGGACCGATGGCCGTTGGAGCAGACGAGTCCTTGAGTGGAGACCGCGAATCGGTAAACGCAGCGTAGGGCGCCCCCCTGCCAGGTGGACCGACGACCTAAAGAACGTGGCTGGGGGGGACTGGATGCAGAAGGCAGAGGACCGAGCGTTGTGGCGCTACTTGGGAGAGGCCTATGTCCAGCAGTGGACTGCGATAGGCTGAGTTGATTGATTGATTGATATTTATCAATTAACATAATTATCATAAACATAAACCACATTAAAAAAAGGTAAAAACCGACTTATAAAAGAATAAAATAATAAAATTTGTGAAACAGTTTAGGGAGAAGGTGCCTTTGATTCGGATTGATTTAAGATAAAACTGTAAAAAATATTTTATTTTAATTTTTTTGAAGTCGGTTTTTTTTAGTTTATTATTTTGAGTGGAATTAACAATAGAAAGACAAGCGATTGCTGTAATCCCGGATAATTTGCTGTCATCCATTGAAGAGTTCCCTCTTTATCTCCTATGACCTTCATCAGATCTTCACCAAATGATTTTTTCTGAATGCAAATGCTTGACTTGTGGATGAATATACCAAAATCGCTATGTGTATGCCTATAATATTTGAGAAGTTACCTCAATTGCACATGGATCCCATCATCAAAACTGGATTTTGATGAAAATGGAACCAATCTGGAAGTATATCCTTTCAAATAAATAAATAATTTTCGAAATCGGTTTATAAATGACGGAGTTCTGAGGTAACAAACATACAAAAAAAAAACATACAATTGAATTGAGAACCTCCTCCTTTTTTGAAGTCGGTTAAAAATCGGGTTTTAGGCTCGGTTTCCACCAAAACGCAGAGACGAGATGTGACGAGATGTGTCGCAAGCCACCAATAAGACTGCGTTAGATATAGAATAGCTGGTTGACTGGGAGAGAAAGCCAAAGGCATTAAGTCCACCTATGTACATGTATTGTATGAAGTTTAAATAAATAAATGTTGAAGCTAGGCGGTGAAATATGAAAATAACGCAATCCTATTGGTTGTTCGACACATATCCTCTCCTCTTCGTTTTGGTGATTAAATACCTTTGTTATGTATGGAGTTTGCATTACACCCGGTTTTAACAAGTGCTTAAGGGGAATGTAGCAGCCAAGTGTTGCCTCCGTCAGTAAAAAAAAATATCACTCGCTGAATACATAATTTATCGAAAATTCGTTTTTAAAAGTTGAAGTACAGGTACTGCAGTTCAATCAGAAACTATTATATAACTCTGTAAAATATATTTCGCTGTAGTTGTAGATAGAAAAAATGCCAAAAGTGGCCGTTTTTCGCATTTTTTCTATGTACAATTACAGCGAAGTATAATTTACAGAGTTAATAGTTTCTGATTAAATTACAGTACCTGTACTTGTATTCAGCGAGTAATAATCTGTTTACTGATGGGGGCGCCACTTGGCTGCTATATTCCCCTTAAACGTGGTCTAAACTTTCGTAATAAGGGGCATATTATTTTATTTTTAGTTTTCAATACAATACAAAAAACAAAAAGTTTACAAAAAACTAACAAATTTTGACGACTTTAGTATGTTGGGCAGTAATTATTTTATAAGTTACGATTTAAAAAGAAAACCAATCCGTAAATATGCAGAATTGTATATCTTATTTACGCAAAACACCAAACCAGGTCTTATAACAAATTTAAAGTAGGTTAAAAATCGAAAAACTACTTTTTATTTTTCGCCATACCTCGCGCTGCTTGTTTTAAAACGTGTCAGACGTTATTTTCAATAATTAAGTATATCATGAAACAGTAACTTTCCAATTCCTTATGTAGGACAAATTATTTTTATTCCAAGACCATATGCGAAAATCGTTGAAATTTATTTATTTTATTTATTTATTTATTCATGAACAATTTTCAATTGTATTTGAATGTGGTAGTTACTACATAATTAGATTATAATTAGTCAAAGATTATTAAAAATGTCATAAATATTTAGTACAAATTAGAACAAAACTATCAAAATATCAAATAAATAAAAATCGATAACATTCATAAAATTAGTTTTTTGTACATGGACATCACTAACGACCTGTTCGAATGTAGTGGTGCGTTCGCACATAGTCGACGTTTATGTGTGACAGACGTGACAGCTAATAGTAGGGCCGCGTTCAGTGTAGTATTTCTTGCACGCGTATGCGTTTAGATATCTAGATACAAGCTAGATACAGTGCTTATGTAGTAGTGAGACGGATAGTGGGAGAGTTAGGCGACACGGGTTTCCGAAGAAACTGTGTACTATACCAATTCCATTCTTATTCAAGTATTCCGTGTCTTGAACAAACTGATTAACTCTTCACAAAAACTGTGAAAACATAGACATTCTGTGACAAAAGAGTACACATTTATTTGAGCACAGCCCATTCTTGCGGCGCCTAAAGCAGCTAATAGTAGACACCATAGCGTAGATAAGTAAATATAGATTCACGCTATGGCAGTCCTACACCTGTATGGGCAATGAAATAGTGCATAATCGCGAGCGCGAAATATTTGGTACTTTTTTTGCAAAAGCACCCGTTTTAAGAGCTCCGATTTTCAAAAAACGAATATTTTTACTTCGGCTAGGTTTTGTAAGGCTAACATCGTAGTTATTTTTGTTGTTGATGGTAAGCTAAGTATTCAATCGGTTCGTCAAAGATATTCAGGCGATCGGACGTAACGAAGTGATTGGAGAAGAGACGCTGCAAAATCAAACTTTCAATCAACTCAGCCTATCGCAGTCCACTGCTGGACATAGGCCTCTCCCAAGTTGCGCCACAACGCTCGGTCCTCTGCCTTACGCATCCAGTCCCCCCCAGCCACGTTCTTTAGGTCGTCGGTCCACCTGGCAGGGGGGCGCCCTACGCTGCGTTTGCCGATTCGCGGTCTCCACTCAAGGACTCGTCTGCTCTAGCGGCCATTGGTCCTTCGACAGACATGGCCAGCCCACTGCCACTTCAGCTTACTGATCCTACAAGCTATGTCGGTCACTCCGGTTCTTCTCCGGATAATCTCGTTACGGATTTTATCCTTCAAAGAAACTCCAAGCATAGCTTGTCCAAAAAATCAAACTTTAAATCACCCGAATATTATTCACAATGAATGGATTCGGGTGCGACGTCAATTTAGTAATTTTTATGTGTGTATCTTGTTACATTAGTATGTACTCGTAACACATACAAACATTCATTCATTCATTGTATATTCATTTAGTAAATTATGTACACAGGAAAAAAACTGTGGTTGACCTAGGCCCAGGGGGGGTCATGCCCCCATGACCCTCCCCCTGGATCCGCCCTTGATATGATTGTTAATAAAAAGATGAAATTTTAGTCGGCATGTTCGAGACATTTACAAATTTCTATTTGACTATTCATTATGAATTTGATTTCCAACAGACGGCTTTTTATTTCAACAATTCCTGTTGATCCCGAGATTCCCAAGGGGTGCAAGTGCACCCCCTGGCACCCCCCTGCCGGTGCCCATGTTATGGGGGGCTATGGCTGGTAAGTGCCAGCCTGCAATGGCGTAGCAATGTATTTTTTTAACGAAAACCAAACTTTTTTCTGGGGTGGATCCGAAGATTTCCAGGGCGCCGTGCCCCCCCCCCCATGCCCCTCCCTGGCTACGCACATGGCGGTCAATAAATTGTGGATCGTGAAAAATGAAACAATAAATGAGTTGTGTTTTATATTTACAATTTTTTACATACATTTCAACATTTTACAGACTACAGGGAGCTCTTTTTAATTCGAGCAACGAACATTACATAAACTAACACGTAAATCTAAATCGTAATAAAAACGACTTATGCGTAATCAATCTACTGGGCCCGCATGTGGCTGTGGCGGGATCGAAACACCCAGAATCAATAAAACCCCGGTGTCCGTGTAACATTGTTACTAACAAGAACTTACAGTGGCAGTTTACTTGAAAAAATGACATTGGTACGAGCAACATCTTAGGCCGCTTCCAACTTCAAATTTTATTGTTCAAAGGACGTATTGGTCTTCTGTGCCCTTGATTTCTAAGTAAAACTGTGTAGTTTAAAAACTAATTAAGTATAATACAAATACACATTCTCAATTGACTTCACTGACGACTATCTACCCTAACAAGTTAATATCTACATTGTACAAACACCATGTGAGTTGGCAATGATTTGGTTTGATCAACAACCGCCCTCTCAGTAGGGTCGGTAGTTAGCCCGGTAGAGTTGAAAACTTTGTAAATAGAGTGGCGATTTACAGAAGTTAAAAATTCGTCGAAAACTATTATATTAAATAATTACATTAATTTAATGTAACTACAAATGACTAATTCGGCAAATGTTTACATTATTACTTTAACATCGAATCGAACACTATGGTGAATACCTGCGGAATTGATTTGGTATGCGCATGTAATTACGTTTATGGTACTGATCAGCCGTTAGCAAAATAAATACACGTGAGCAAAATTTTGCCTAATTTGCTACCTAGGTATGTATACGCAACATATATTATTAATTAGTACATTGTTTAATAAAAACCGCTGTCTGGGAACATCAACATTATGAAACATCAATTTATCAACAAAAACAATCTATATATGTACATAAATTATTATCACATATTAAAATATCGACGCTTTTATTCACTTTACTTTTTAGTGAAATAATAAGCGCAATTACAAGCAAAATTGTCACAAAATCTTAATTGCTTGTCAAGAAGCAACAGCAGTATATTATAATAATTATAAAAGTATAATGCGTTAGTTCAGCTGATATCGTATGAATTAAATGTCAATATGGTAATTTAAAACCAAATGATATGTCGAATTTAATGATATGTTAAAATACAAATAAATGGTTATTATGAAATGGAAAAAAGTCGATATTTTAATGTGTCAACTAACATTTATTTTGCCAAGGTTTATATACCACCATTGGCATAGACTAGAACAACGTTTCCCGCGAATGTGAAGCACGGTCCAGCCGTAGTGACAGTGTTGCAGGACGACTCGAAAGCTCCGTGCACTCACCTACCAACGTTGCTTCACCACCTCCACTATCCGTCGAAAACTGCTCCACCTCATCATCTGTGGAGTCCGCATCGTCCTCTGCAAATACTGAATCCGCACCCACTGACGCTAATTCACACTCTACCGCGTAGGACGGACCTACGCTGCCCACTGACGCGAGTGGGGCAAGTCGCTCACTAGGACAAGGCGACAAACGTCGTTCTTGCAAAGCACACACAACTGATGAACCACGTCGCTCTAAGTAGGAGCTCCCTGAGCTTGAACAAGTCGCAGAGCTCAGACGCCGATCACGGGGACCAGCTGATGCCCGTCGCTCTACAAAACGTAAGGCTGAACCCGGAAGCGAATCCCCACGTATGGTCGATAATCGACGAGGTGGCGTTAATAAGCTTCCATATCCGCCTCCATATGAGGCGAACCGCGCTGTTCGAGGCCAAGGAGGTTCCTCACTTATTGATGGACGAGAACGCGCACGCTCCGATAGCGCTTCTTCTAATGCTGCCGTAAGTTGCCTCTCCTCTTCGACTGCCTGTTCTTCGGCGACAACAGCTTCAGCCATTTCTACTAATTTTGGATCGTTTAAAGCCTTTACAGTTTTGCTGCGGCTTTTATAGACGATAAGAAAAACCATTAATGCGAAGAAGCCGCCAAGGGTGGCAGCTATGCGTACGCCCGTCATGACGTCATAAGTAGCGTAGAACTCGATGCGCACCCGGTCGCGTTCGGCAGCCCGGGAACTATTGGTAGAGTTCTCGGTCGCAACCGACGCTCCACCAATCCATCCATCGCGTTGATCCATCGCGCGGTCAAACGTTCATCGCCTGCAAACAATGAAAATAAATATCCATGTTACTCATCCTATTATTTAAAAGATCGTGTGTAAAAATATAGAAAGCTTTGATTGCTATCAATACATTATATTCTGCATAATCTCTTTTAATCCCTTTGCTGAACGCAGTAATACAATATCAAATAAAAGCACAAATATTATTTTGTCCAGCTAGATTTATCTCTGTGAACTAAGTTACTGGATAACAGCTTATCGGACAGAGGCACATAATAGATAACATGGAAAAAGTTTCGCCGAAAAATTATATATAATGTGAATAGAAAGATTTATGATAATTAAGTCATTCTACGAGTAAATTGCAATAATCCGCAATTATAAATATTATAGCCAAGTAACAAGTTATTTTATATGGTCCGTAGCAGACTTGTGGTACGTCAGTACTATAAGGTATTCTGTGCTTGTGGTCTCGTTGGTTGTGCGCTCAAATTACAAAGATTTTTTTATTTCAAAATATTAAGAACGTTGAAGACTGAAGAATGTGGCTGGGGGGGGACTGGATTCGGAAAGCAGAGGACCGAGTGTTGTGACGCAACTTGGGAGAGGCCTATGTCCAGCACTGGACTTTGATAGGCTGAGTTGATGATGTTAAGAAGGTTGGTGACTTGGTGAGGTGCTGAAAATAGTGTCAATAGCACGGTTAGTTCTTTGAAATAACCAGAATCTGGTTAAAAAAAAACCAGGAGCACGTTTAGATATCCTCATCCTGAAATAAATTAATTTGAGAAAAAGTGTTTTTAATATCACGGTTATAAAACGAAAGCTAGTTAATAATGTCAATTCGTACTTTTAAATGCAAAATTTGCAATAAAATTTGAAATTGAGTGTTTTTAGAATTAATTAAATCTTATTAGAATTAAAATTGTGTATTGTGTACATTTTAATCAAAATACCCTACTCTTGTAACTTTTTGACACTGGTATTGGATTGAAATTGGAATTATTTTCAAGAGAAATCCCACTGAGCTATGTTTAAAATTTCAAGACTAGCTCGTCGGGAAGTGTTAAAAATCGATTGCATTTGTACCGAACAGACAGACAGGACTGAAAGCGAGTTAATAAAAACGTGGTAAAAAAATCAGGCTTAAGATGTTTTTTCGACATAATTATGCAGATTCGTTTTCGTCAATTTTCATCAGATCCATCGTGTAGATTTAGCTTTTATGTAGGTTCTAGGTAATAAGTCGAACAAGAGAGGCCGCACAACAATGTTGTCGCTAGGCGATTTCCGTTTGCCAGTTGCATCGGCGGACTACACTCCCGACATATCTGGGACACGGCATGCATATTGTGGAATGGTTCCCATTTCAAATTTTCATTTACTTTACCTATAAAATTTTCGGCATTTTTCCAATAATATTTGCCATTCCGAGATTTGACTGAACTTCTGTGAAAATATACTATAAAGATACATAATATATGTATGTACGTGTTGTTCACGCTTCAAGACTTAATACAAATTCAATATTGAATTCTATTTGATCCTTCAATGAAGATAATCATCAGAAAGGTACACTTACGGCCAAAATTAATATCCTATCTATCCACGAGTTGCCCTACTAGAGATAGAAATTTGACATGAAATGTATGGAGCTTATGAACAATTTCTTTCTATCTCTAGTAGGGCAATCTCTGGATAGATAGGATATTTATTTTGGCCGTTACAGAAGTACTCATTAAGGTAGGTATCATCTAAGTATATCAGTAATCATTTTATTTTCTTTACTGCTTAGCAATATACTTATTATCAAATTTTATTTCACGCACCGAATTTGCTTAGAATAAAAAATACGTAAACTAAAACCAACTGAAATCTTTACAGAATCTTTTGAAAAATGTATTACCGGAAAAATAACGGTGGGTCTTATCCGGCTCAGTGATCAGCAACAAACTTCATATACCACACCACCGTACTAATAGCATACTTAATAGAGTATTATGACGTCATTTAATATGAAAGTGACATACATTTAGTGAATTATTAACCTAACTCTTGCTTAACCTCATTTCATTGTTAATTTGTTGGTGTCTAGTAAAATAGTTACATTTCTTTATGATAAATCAAGAATCGTACTATACTATATGTTGTTTAAGCTATAAATATTTTATCAGCACGTAACCTGTTGTTATGTAGGACAAGTATTTAGCGCTCATATAATATCAAGCTGTCTAAAACAATGAACGGTTATTACGAAAGAGGCAACAAGGGTGTCTGGCCTAATTATATAACTACTCAATCCAAGCAAATCAAAATTGGGACTTAAGCGAAGTAAATGGAAACGCGAGTTTAGTAGCTTATTAGGCTGCCTAATTGTTTTAAATATTTTCGCACCGCAGCTCGGCTTGTACTTTTTGTTTCGAAGCATGTAAATTGTAAAATGCCAACTTTAGCCGACTTGTAAAAGGAGGTTTTAAATTCGATGTGTTTTTTTTCTATTTCTCCGAGATTTGTTGAGCGATTAGAGTAATTATTTTTTACTAATACCTCTTCATTATTCGTACCGCTAAGGAGTGGAATTCCTTGCCTGCGGAGTGTGTTTCCCGATAAGTATAATCTCGTGGTCTTCAAGGCTCGAGTGAATAGGTTTTTGCTGGGCAAGCATCGTCGACCGCACCATGGCTTAAAATCAGGTGAGGTGGCAGCAGTGAAGGCAACTTCACTGGGTGGCAGTCAAAAGCAAGACCATTAAGAATTAAAAAATACATTAATGCAGAGTATTTTCCTGTTGGCCCCATATAAATTCTCTTATGTTTGTTTAAGTAATTTCTGTAAACTTGTCATCTTAGTCTTCCTGCGACCACGAACGCTGCAAAGCTTGCGAAACGAGCTTCAGTAAAACCAATTTTAATAATATACGCGATGTAATCCGGTTAAACTTGTTTTATTATAATGTGTAGTGATCACGAAAACCTAAGAAATTATTAGATTTAATTAAACTTCACCTATCTAGACGACCTTCTAATTTTCCGAGATTGCTTGGCCGATTTGCATGATTTTTCAATAGCTTTCTCGAATCGATTAAGTTAAAAAAACCGTATATGTATTTCAAAATCTTTTCATAAAACCCAACATTTTAGTTAATCAATTACCGATTAATTACCGATTTAGTAATAAAGTAGGTGATTACCTACTTTATTACCACGAGTCGGTAATTTATTTTGTTAAAGTTTTTTTTTCCTTAGGATTTCCTTTTCCATACACACTTGAGTTGGTATGTACGTTTAAGTTGGAACACGTAAGCACAGTCGACTGCATGATAGTGGTAACACTTGAATTAGAAAATCGCCCTTACCGCTTAATAAATAAAGGCACTGTCAATGGCAAACTTCCACTGCACTGACGCGCGGTCGACCGTACTATGTATTTTTATAATAATATTATATACTTGTATGTAACCTAAAATATAGTTTTAAATAATGTAAACAATTATCTTAAAAGCTGAGAGCTTCAGTATTTTTTGTACCGACCTATTTTGTGAGTGAGGTGTAAAGCTGAAACCGTTTTACTGTGTCGCATAACTCGCACATAAGAATACCTACCACATAGAGCGCAATCAATAAAAATCGCGATAAATATTTTAAGATCGACTTTTCAGGAGCTTTTTGATTTTCTCGCAATTTAAAGTTTGAAACGAAAGTTAACGAAACGATTTGATTTTTCAATATTTAGGTTAGGGTGTTTGACAGGTATTGCCAAAAATTATGAAAATTGTACACAACGTAGATAGGTTTTAGGTTGAAGATTTACTTTTACTAAGTTTTGTTATTTTAAATATATTCTAAATATTTTCTTTTTCTGTTATAAATTTTGATTTTTTAATCTGTTGATCACGTGATACAAAACGTAGACTACGAGACTTGGCCTCCATTTTGGGTGACGTCATAATCCTGTACGACGTAGGGCGAGCTAAATGTTGCCATGATCGTAAAAATAAAATGTACCAGTTTTTGAACGAGTAGGTATATTATTAATAATTATATTCATGTTATAAATAATAAATAAATACTTCTGGACGTTTTTTTTTTTTACACAGCACCATCTAGTCCCAAACTAAGCAGAGCTTGTACTATGGGTACTAGACAATGGATATAATACTAATATACTTTTTTTTTTGTAAATACATACTTGTAATACATAAGAAACACCCAGACCAACACAGACACTTTCATCACATAAATATTTGTGTCCTGTGGGAATCGAACCCACGACCTCGTGATCAGCAGTCCGACACTTGAACCACTAGACCACAGACGTCGTCAATGTTAATTGTTAATTTTGGTTCATTTTTATTTTATTGAGCCAGGTTATGTATATGGGCGCGCTAGTGTTGCCATCAATTTGTTTACACTTTTTTGACAGGACTTATTAGACTTATATATTAATCTTTATTACTGGTCAGTATTGAATGTTTCTTCCTGGCGTTGGTTGAACATTGCGCCCTCTAGTGTAATTTGAGAGTAATATAGCTTTCCATAGCTTCTAACATTAAAATATTAATTTATACTCAGACTCAGACCAATTAATGTCTATGCTATATCGAATATTGATGCTTACAACGCAATCTATTGCCATTTTGAGGTAACTAGTTTATACAATGAATTACTTTTAAATTATGAAATCTTTTGAAATAAATAACCTTTATTTCTAGAATTTGCTATGTAATTTATTAATCATGAAATTCTGTAAATCATACTGATTGCTGTTGTATTTGTTGTACTTTGCAAAGATCATGAAAGATCAAAGAAGATACCTTTTTGTTTAGCAAAGTTTAATATTTGATGATCTGTATTAATTAAATTAATGTTGTAAATAATGTTAATATTATGATAATTATAATTCGAATATTCTAATTAGATTAATGAAATGATTAATTTAATTTTGTGGTTCTGATAATTCCGCTTTATATTGTTTCATATTTTAATATCTGGCATGATTTGTTGGTTTATATAATGTTTAGAGATTATCTAAATTAATATTAGTTTTATCACGACGACTGGTTCATTATTTTAGGGTTCATTTATAAATTAAAATGTATTTAGTGACTCCGTTGGGTCTATTTGTTTTGTAGTTATATCAAGATGGAGACACTGTGTTTTGCGCGGGCTGTCATTCTTGTTGTAAAACTTCTTCTGGTCAGTTCATGTAATAATCGTGTAAATACATAATTTGGAGTAATGAGAAATTTATTTCGTGATGAATCCAGATGAAACCTTGAGCTACGCGCCGACATGTACTTTATAACTTACTAACAATTAAACAAATCAGCATTTGTAGGTAATTTGAACGTAATTTAAAAGCTTTTGTTTTGTTTGTGCGTGATTCAAACAGAAACTACAAAACGTTAAGTCACATCTCATGACAAAAAAAAACCGTGTACCGATTTTTTACCTTTTGTCAAATTCGTACCTTTTTGGTAAGCGTGTCGTACTTTATAGGAATTCACACCGGCAACACTGACCGGAACTAGAACAGTGACGTAGGTTGACGATAATGTCACGTGATTTAGCGTTTTGGTGCGAAATTAAAAATGAGAATTTAAAATCTTGATTAATTAATTTTATAAGCATATTTTAGTAATTATTTGTTAATGAATGCTTTAATTGGATATTTCGCCATCGTTTTACGTACATTTTCAAAAATTGTCAAACACCCTATTTTTTGCTATTAAGTAGGTAGTTAATTATTTGATTGTAAATATTCTTTACTATTTTTAAATGCAAGAGAAACATGCAATAAGCAACCAATTTTAAATACGTGGGACACTCAGAAAGTTTTGCGAAACTAAAAAAAAATGTTCTATACGTACATATATTTTTATCAAATCTTTTCAAAGTACTTTCCACCAGCCTCTATACAAAGATTCATGCGCCTAAACCAGTTTTCAAAACACTTTTTCCAGTCCGCCGCAGACACCTCGTTTACAGCCTGCTCGAACGCAGCCAGCGCATCTTCCGGCGACGAAAATTGTATCCCTTTGAGCTGATTTTTTATTTTTGGGAATAAAAAGAAGTCACACGGTGCTAGATCAGGGCTGTAAGGAGGGTGACCCAGGAGTTTGACTGGCGTGCTGTCCAGGAAGTCCCTCGTTTTGAGTGCGGTGTGCGCAGGTGCATTGTCGTGGTGGAGCAGTAGCCCGCGGAGCCCTGTGTTTGGTCGCTTGTTGCTTATAACAGAGAAAACTTCTGGCAAACATTTGGTAGTATACCATTCGGCATTAATGCTTCTTTGATCCCGTAAGGGAATTGATACCAAGTGGCCAGTCAAATTAAAAAAGCTAGCGATCAAAATCTTACCCCCGCTTCTAGATCGCTTCACTTTGGTAGGCGTTGGCTCATTTTGAAACACCCAAACAGTCGACTGGCGCTTGGTTTCTGGGTCGTATTGATAAATCCAGGACTCATCACCTGTAACGATGTCGTAAACACGCCGAGACGAGCCTGCTTCAAATTTGTTAAGCATATCTCGGCACCATTCCACCCGGGCCTGCTTCTGAGCATCGGTGGGGTTGTGCGGCACCCAGCGTGATACTATCCTCCTCACGCGAAGATGGCTGTGTAGAATCTCGTGAACGCTTCCCGATCCAATCTTCAATATGTGTTGAATCTCCTGATATGTAATTCGCCTATTGTCTTGGATTAAATTTTTCACTGCTAGCACGTTTTCTTCGGTAACAGCCGTCAAAGGGCGACCGCTTCTTTCGTCATCCCCCAAAGTTGGTCGACCGCGCTTGAATTCGTTATACCAACGATACACGGTTGCCTTGGAAGGGCCTTCATCCATGAATGCCATTTGAAGTCTATCGTACGATTCATCCGGTTTCAGGCGAAACTTGAAATCGTATAAAATCATAGCTCTAAAATGTCCCCGGCGCAGATCCATATTTCAGTGAGACACAATACTTTGAATTAACTCGCAAAAAATGTGGAGGGAAATTTTGAAATTGGAACTTACTTATTTTTACTTATAAATAATCATATTTTCGAAAAACATTATAACTGGCCAGTCTCCCATATATAAAAACTTTTTTTCGCAATACTTTCTGAGGGGCCTGGTACATAGAGAATTGTAAAGTTTATTCGATTACAAAAATTTATCTAGTAGTTCTACTACGCGATATAAACATTAAGCTTAATATAAAAGCAATATTGAATACCTACATACTAATACGTTTTTAACGTAGATGTAGATTCTAAATTGCACAGCAGATCGATGTATTACACCCAACACACAATGAAACTAAATATAGCGACGCAGGTGGAGCTCTCGGTCACTCATGAAGGAGTAACAGCTCAAATCATTACCTACAATCTACAATATGGACGATGTTTGTTTCGATTGGAGCTTTACGCATCTACATAACAAAGGAAGTACACAATTTAATAATACAAAACTGCAGGACTTTAATATACATTTTACTAACGAAAGCTGTAAAGAATCAATAGAAACGTGAAGAATGTTTTGACTTTTGCGCAGCTGCGGCTAGGCGGCTGTGCTCTTATAATGACTATACCAACTACCTGAAAAGTATAGTATCAATAAGAAAGTAATACATTGTATAGTTTGTTAAAGCTTCATATAAAAACCGATGTCTAATAATTGATATTCATGAAGATGAGTATTCAATCTAGGGCCGTTATTTGGTTTTCTAATTTTTATGCTTTTAGCGACGTTTTCTATCAACCAACTGACCTGTTTATCACCTTTTAAATTGAGCAGAAACAGGAGCGATTCATGGGTGGCGGTGATCGCAGGTCACATGACCGTACGTCAAGACTTATTATTAACACCGCTTGTAATCAAACCGTTTATTTCAAATAAATTGAATAATCCCTAAAGCGATTCTCTGGTAGGAAATGGCCATCTTCTCTCTTCACGTAGGTGTAAAAGATGTACAAGATAGAAACAATACTGGTAGATGAGATGAAAAAACCAAAATTAAAGATTCCATACGTCTGTCCACCCATAATCGTTTTACATTGATTTAAACAATATTCGTGGCCTTTGCCAGTTTAGAAAATAAAACAGAATTGAACAATATTTTGGAACAGCCGTTTAAAAACACTGAACTCGAGAATGAACAGCATTC
This sequence comes from Asteroscopus sphinx, assembly GCA_949699075.1. Taxonomy (NCBI): domain Eukaryota; kingdom Metazoa; phylum Arthropoda; class Insecta; order Lepidoptera; family Noctuidae; genus Asteroscopus; species Asteroscopus sphinx. Next base: position 24,681,608 of record OX453007.1, read on the forward strand.
ATTTATTGTATCACGTAATCACGTGCAAAGAAGTGCCGAGCGATCATTTCCATTTCCACTAGTAAATAAAATTGGATATATCCGAATGACATGAAAAATACAAAGACCAATCAATGAAATTACGATAAACTTGAATTTCTGTAACAATATCATAATTTCGTCGGTGGCTGTACAATAGTAAAATTCAGTTAGACTTGGCAAACGTACAAGAAAATATTAACATAATGCATACCGTGCGCATGGAGAAGAAATTACAAACGTGAGTTACAAGATCTTAGGCCTAGTTCTGTCATAAATAAATAAAACCCTTTGCAAGGACTAATTCCACCTCAACGTGTAACTTACGCAGCGAGCTATGCTTGGAGTTTCTTTGAAGGATAAAATCCGTAACGAGATTCTCCGGAGAAGAGTCGGAGTGACCGACATAGCTTGTAGGATCAGTGAGCTGAAGTGGCAGTGGGCTGGCCATGTCTTTCGACGGACCGATGGCCACTGAAGCAGACATATCCTTGAGTGGAGACCGCGAATCGGCAAATGTCGTGTAGGGCGCCCCCCAGCCAGTTGGACCGATGACCTGATCAAAGTAGCTGGGGGGGACTGGATACGGAAGGCAGAGGACCGAGTGTTGTGGCGCAATTTGGGAGAGGCCTATATCCAGCAGTGGACTGCGATAGGCTGAGTTGATGATGTTGATGTGTACCTTAGTATATGTTTCTACAATCTCGACTAAGCCTCTAGCATGAGTCTTTGCGCTATCGTGTAGTTATCAACAAATTTTATACGGGAATTTTACCAGTGCCACCGTGCGCGTATTTGGAACTAAACAATCCCATACAAAATTTGTCGTTAACCACACGATACCGCAAAAACTCATGACTCTGTTCGTTTTACTCTCAATTAACTGTCGTCAGAGTAGAGTCGTGAGTAGAGTTGGAGACTGCTTTCACAAAGCCCTATCAGTCCTATAACGCATGTTTTGTGGGCGTGCACGGGCGTACGGGAGCATAGTTATAGCCGTAGCGTCTTGTTACAGATCGTTAGCTAACGTCGCTCAGGTTACTCAGGTGGCACATTTTATTATCCCGTTTATTGCATTATGTAATTGGTAACTTCCATTACATTCTAGTATTTAGCTATCACGCGGCGTTAACTCTGTGCTCACGCATCGTGCATACCACGAAGAAAATAAAGGTTCTCCATGGTGCATACGTATACGCAATTACGCAGTATAGGATTGCAGACCTGCAGGCATAGCATGACCACTGTAGACAAGATATTTGTCCACGGAAGAATAGACACAAAACTGCGGATACACAAAACGCTATATATTTAATATAATCTTGTTGTGCAATAAAGAGGATTTGTATTGTATATATTTAATTTATTATTTTTAACGCGTAAATACGCATGCGAAGCGAAATCTAAAGATTTAAATTGTGGAAAGAAAAAATCGCTCACGAGCAGGAGTCGAACCTTGTGAGCGATTTTTTCTTTCTACAATTTAAATCTTTATAAATATATTTATTGTATAAAATGTAATATTTTGTTGGAAGTTTCACGCAGGAAAAAGGAACTATGATACGGTCCATTACAAACTAGTGGATCTCTTGATTATATCGGGGTAGAGGTCGACCAGTCGTAGTCGTAATTCCCTAGATGCTGGCACGCTTCGGGCAGTCTACGTGTCAAGTGCTGCGCGAGTATAATAGGATCTACAAAATTACTCCCAAGTTTCTTTGGGGGAAGCCCAAGGCCAATAGTGGATTTTATTGTTTGTTCTCTACAAATCAAATTAAACACAATATAGTTAAAATCAAAATTGCATATATTATTTTTTTAACTCAAGAAACCAAAATAAAATAGGATTTTTTATTCAAAACTCGAAAATGATTTGGGCCTTGAGTACCATTACTGTGCATCGACCCAGCTAAGTAGAAACCATGGCATTACTAAGTGCGTCGACCCAGCCTGATAGAAGCCATGGCCATGTGCAATACTAATGTGTTATACTTTAGATAGCATACATTGAGTGGATTCAAGTGTCTGTGTAATTTCAGTGTTTCCCAACTTATTTTTGTACAAGTACCAGGCCCCTCAGAAAGTATTGCGAAAAAAAGTTTTTATATATGGGAGACTGGCCAGTTATAATGTTTTTCGAAAATATGATTATTTATAAGTAAAAATAAGTAAGTTCCAATTTCAAAATTTCCCTCCACATTTTTTGCGAGTTAATTCAAAGTATTGTGTCTCACTGAAATATGGATCTGCGCCGGGAACATTTTAGAGCTATGATTTTATACGATTTCAAGTGTCGCCTGAAACCGGATGAATCGTACGATAGACTTCAAATGGCATTTATGGATGAAGGCCCTTCCAAGGCAACCGTGTATCGTTGGTATAACGAATTCAAGCGCGGTCGACCAACTTTGGGGGATGACGAAAGAAGCGGTCGCCCTTTGACGGCTGTTACCGAAGAAAACGTGCTAGCAGTGAAAAATTTAATCCAAGACAATAGGCGAATTACATATCAGGAGATTCAACACATATTGAAGATTGGATCGGGAAGCGTTCACGAGATTCTACACAGCCATCTTCGCGTGAGGAGGATAGTATCACGCTGGGTGCCGCACAACCTCACCGATGCTCAGAAGCAGGCCCGGGTGGAATGGTGCCGTGATATGCTTAACAAATTTGAAGCAGGCTCGTCTCGGCGTGTTTACGACATCGTTACAGGTGATGAGTCCTGGATTTATCAATACGACCCAGAAACCAAGCGCCAGTCGACTGTTTGGGTGTTTCAAAATGAGCCAACGCCTACCAAAGTGAAGCGATCTAGAAGCGGGGGTAAGATTTTGATCGCTAGCTTTTTTAATTTGACTGGCCACTTGGTATCAATTCCCTTACGGGATCAAAGAAGCATTAATGCCGAATGGTATACTACCAAATGTTTGCCAGAAGTTTTCTCTGTTATAAGCAACAAGCGACCAAACACAGGGCTCCGCGGGCTACTGCTCCACCACGACAATGCACCTGCGCACACCGCACTCAAAACGAGGGACTTCCTGGACAGCACGCCAGTCAAACTCCTGGGTCACCCTCCTTACAGCCCTGATCTAGCACCGTGTGACTTCTTTTTATTCCCAAAAATAAAAAATCAGCTCAAAGGGATACAATTTTCGTCGCCGGAAGATGCGCTGGCTGCGTTCGAGCAGGCTGTAAACGAGGTGTCTGCGGCGGACTGGAAAAAGTGTTTTGAAAACTGGTTTAGGCGCATGAATCTTTGTATAGAGGCTGGTGGAAAGTACTTTGAAAAGATTTGATAAAAATATATGTACGTATAGAACAATTTTTTTTAGTTTCGCAAAACTTTCTGAGTGTCCCACGTATAATGTACAGCCTGCAGTTTTTGTACCATTAAAATGATTAAGGTAAAATAACTAAGGATTCAAAGAACCCGAAGATAATTGAATAAGTTTTGCACTTGAAATGATGTAAATAAACGGAAATAATTTTTTTTTTTTTTTTTTGACGACCTCTGTGGTCTAGTGGTTCGAGTGTCGGACTGCTGATAACGAGGTCGTGGGTTCGATTCCCACAGGACACAAATATTTGTGTGATGAACATAAGTGTTTGTGTTGGTCTGGGTGTGTTGCTTATGTATTATAAGTATGTATTTACAAAAAAAAAAGTATATACGTATTATATCCATTGTCTAGTACCCATACCACGCTCTGCTTAGTTTGGGACTAGATGGTGCTGTGTAAAAATGTCCCAAAGATATATATATATATTATTAGACATAATCTATTCTAATGGAGATGTGTGAGTTTGTAGGCTTTATATGATTCAGAAACTGTAAGTGTAAACTGTGGTTACCTGTGATTGATTGTGCATTACGGGATAGTTTTATTTTTATCTATACATAATATATGAGGAGATTCGCAGGAGAACGAAAGTAGCAGAAATAGTCCGAAGAATTGCCAACCATAAGCGGCAGTGGGCGGGGCACATTGCTCGCAGAACGGATGGCCGATGGGGCAGTAAAGTTCTGAAGTGGCGACCGCGTACTGGAAGGCGCAGCGTGGGTAGGCCCCACACAAGGTGGACCGACGACCTGGTGAAGGTCGCGGGAATCCGCTGGATGCGGAAGGCGCAGGACCGGTCGTTGTGGCGATACTTGGGGGAGTCCTATGTCGAGCAGTGGACGTCTTTCGGCTGAAATGATGATGATGATGATACATAATATAATTACTTTTCCTGACTGACTCACGGATTCATCAACGCAGAGCCTAAACCGCTGGGGCTAGAAACATGAAATTTTGACAACAGATACCTTTTATAACATAGGCGGATGCCTAGTGGATACCAGGGATGTTATGGATATGAAATTTCGGATCTGGATATGGATATAGGAATAATATTATACCTGTTTCAGATACGGGTATGGAATTATTTCGGATTATCCGTTAGTTTCGGATAGTTTCGGTTATGGATATTAGATTTTTAAGGAATTGTAAAAGTAAATGAAAAACCGGCCAAGTGCAAGTCGGACTCGCGCAGTAAGGGTTCCGTACCTCTCAACGACCTGATACCTCATAAAAACTGATTTAATTTACGACAGTTTATCAAAAGACATCAACGCACCGTGCGCGAAATATGAATTTTTGCATGTCTTTCTTACGCAGGTACCACCACATATGTCTATCTTTGTCTTATTTTTAGTATTTGTTGCTAAACTACATAATATGCAAAATAATCTGACCAAGTTTGACGCTGATATATATTACCGTTTTGAAGATAGAGCATGTACAAAAATGTTGAAAAAAATGCATGTTTTTTTAGGTTTCTTGTATGGGGACCCCCTTTGGTTTTAGACTTTTTTTTGTTTTTAGTATTTGTCGTGATACACCTCATAGCAACACATATTCTGAGAAAATTTCAACCGGTTACCTATTACCGTTCAAAAGATACAGCCCTGTGACAGACAGACGGACGGACGGATGGACGGGCGGACGGACGGACAGACGGACGGACGGACGGCGTAGCGAGAGTAACTATAAAGTAAAAAATAATCGTTATATGTATTTTAAAATCTTAACATAAACAACATTTTTAAGGCGGTGCGTGGTTGACCCTTTGCGTCATGTAATGTACAGTCGAGCGCAATATCTATAGTAAAAACAGTTTATGTGAACGTACATGAAAAACACGCGCCGCCTTCAAAATGTTGTTTATGTTAAGATTTTAAAATACATATAACGATTATTTTTTGCTTTTTAGTTAAGGTTTTTGAATTCTGTTTTATTTTTTTAACCGACTTCAAAAAAAGGAGGAGGTTATGTATTCCGTTTTATCAGGTGTACCATCTGCGAAATATAGCGCGCCAAAGTGGCTTGCAATGTGTCCCCCCCCCTGCCATTTCAAAACTATGCAACGTAGAAAGTTATAATCTTCCACATTGATAGACCTTTGTGAAAACTCTCTTTTAAAAGTTTTTTTTTCATACTTTTTAGTTGATAATTGCGAGGAGTGTTTTTTTATTAACCTATGCTATCCGACTGCTGGGCAAAGGTCTCGCTCATGTTCTTCCAAACGTCCAATCACTGTCGTAAAAAAAAACACGTAAATCAGGCCAAGAATTCTCAGAAAAACGAACCAATGAGCAGATCATCTAGATAGGCGAAGCTAAAATAAACTGATTTATTGAAGCTAGTTAAAAAACTACTCAACCTAAGTCAATAAAATTTATATGGGACCACCGCGCGGACTTTCTCTACCAAATAAAAAAAACAACCACGTAAATCGGCCCACAAATCTCGGAGTAATCGGTGTACATACATGAAAAAAAAAAAAAAAAAACCCGCGGAATACATAACCTCCTACTTTTTTTGATGTATTTATTTTTAAGGTTTTTTTTTTGTTATAAAATCTTAAGGGATCGAGTTAAAGATGTGCCTATTTGTTTTAACATTGATGCTACCCTTTTATGGGTTTTATGACTGTTTTGCCTACACAAATTAAAAACGGCCAAGAGCATGTCGGGCCATGCTCAGTATTATAGGGTTCCTTAAGTAGGTCTAATTACAAACGAATCAAATCGAATATTAATCATCGCTATTTTAGTTTTTGCAAACAGCGCCACCTAGCGCTTAATTTAAAAAGCTAAATTCAAGAAGTGGGTCATATCAATATAACACAAAGTTTCTTTTTGTGATTTTTTTAAATAGAAAGTAACTAAAGGAGCATTATTTGCTAACATCATTTTTCTCTAAGGTCAATGACCTATGAACTAGGACGTCTTAAATATTTTTCAGTTTTCTCACTATAACTCAAAAATTTATAGTCACATTATACTCAAAATTATTTTAAAAGAGAGTTTTTATAAAGTTCTATCAATGTGGAAGACTATAAGTTTCCACGTTGCATAGTTTAGAAATGGCAGGGGGGGGGGGACACATTGCAAGCCACTTTGGCGAACTGTATTTCACAGATGGTAAACCTGATCAAAAAGTTATGTATTAAACATTACCTTCATTTTAGTAGACCTATTTAATGATACCACACACGACGGGGTGCAGCGAAAAAAAAAATTCATCCCTATTTCACATGTATGGGCGCCACACCTAAAATACGTAATCAAGATTTTTTTATTCTTTTAAAATGGAGATCTATATCTAAACTATTTTTTAACAAAATTTAATTTACTTATGTTTATAACTATAGAAGTTATTAAGCTGTAAAGGATTAGGACAGACGGACGGACATGACGAAACTATAAATAAGGGTTCCTTGTAGGACTACGGAACCCTAAAAATTCATACAACATTTTTGACTTCATGGTTAGTATTGAAAGGATAATTTTTTTATCATACTTCTTGTTCTTGCTATTTGCATCTGTGTTCCTAAAAATTGAACCTCTTGAAGATTCTACTATTATATTCACATGTAAAATCTAGTTAAATTCTAAGCAATATATAACAATCGAAATATCAAAATATCTTATTAGAATTGAAAGTTATCAATTACAATACAATACAAATATTCTTTATTGTACACAAAAAAAAAGTTATCATCATAATATAAAATATTAATATAATGCTTACTTTGATAATGTACACAAAAAATTTAGCATTTGAGGCTGAATTAAGCATAATCTGTATTTCAGCCCTCAACGCTTATCCCCTTGAGATACAAATACAAATAAATAAGAAAGATGTTTTTATTGATCTTGTGAAATTTATACATAGGTACTACAATTTAATAGAAAAAATTAAATTTAAAATAAATTAAAATTTATAAAGAGGTGACATGGTAGATTGGTAGATAGGTGTGTAGTTGTAGCCTGTCCTCTCTGTGTGTATTAGTGTGGTACCTATGTTTCCCAGCTCCAGTTGAATTTATTCTATAAAAGTGCTGTGGTGTTATTCCCATTCCCAGTGGTGGATTTACCACCAGGCTGAGTAGGCTGAAGCCTAGGGCGGCAGATTTTAGGGGCAGCAAATTTTGGGCCAACATTTTTTTTATATCTTACAGAAATTAAAAAGATTCATATTTCTTAAAAATAAATTGTAAAACTCTCATAACTACCATCACCAGATAATTGAAAATATTGTTTATAAACTGTACCTAAGTAAGCGCAATAAAAAATATTGATACCTATGTTTACCAAATGTACATTATATTGTAAGTAGTATTAAGGCATACCTTACCCCATTTGGCGTATATTTAAAGCAACTATTCTGTTACATTAATATTAGTTATACAGTATACTAGGTACATTATACAGTACCAGTACAATAAAGCAAAAATATTTAAAAAAAAAACGAACTCGCTTCGCTTGCGCCTTTCAAAGAGAATATAACCACTATATTTGCTCTGTTGTTCATGCACACTCAGCTGCAAAAGGATCTTTGCCTAATTAATAACGTTAATTTTAGATAAAATAGTATTTACATTTTTTTAAATGTTGTACATTACACATAATGTCTTCTAACACATTTTTGTTTTGTGAAATAAGAAATTCAAACACTTTTCTTAAATTTGTTTTTGTTTCTGAAGTGCATACGTCTTTTTGCAGCTACAAATAAATATACGTCATGTTTTCGTAAAAAACCCAAAAAAATGCGCTAGAGTTAATAAAATTCACAATCGGTGATGTTTTCTTGGTGTTTTGCAAAACCTCTCTATCCTTGTCGATTTCAGAGTAAGTCTAGCCCGAGCCTCCAAAGGGGTTACTCCACCACTGACCTGAGTTTACAGGAATTTACATAAACAACACGAAAAATTACCCCCCCCCAGCCCACAATGAGATCTCGCACGGCCTAAAAACTTACTAGGGCCGCCCCAGTATAGTGTTCTGTGCGCCCCTGTGTGCAATCTTAACTAGATAGTTGGATTGTAAAAATAATCTAGGAACTGTCACTTGTAAAGTTCGGTAGGGGCGGCAAAATTTGGGTCAGAGTGTCGCCTTAGGGGTGAATAGCCTACTGGCAGCAATGTGTAAATCTGCCACTGCCCATTCCATTTTTTTATTTATCAAAGATACCTTGGTGTGTACAAAATAAAAGAAAAAATATTGTAAACTATCTCAGAAACTCACTCCTTTAGAGAAATACCTGGGACTGGCACATAACTGAATCCTCTCATGCTTAGCAGGATGTCAAGCTGTGATGATACTATGGACAGTATGTATTTTATCAAGTATAGATCGAAGAGTACCTAATGCCTGATCTGACCAAAACTAATAGGTATATTATTATAGCAGGTCACAGAATGAATGAAGTATACCTTCGCATATTGAAGTATATCTTAACAACTTACTGTTAAGACAATTGAAACAGCTGTGAACTTTTCCTCTTGCTTCCAACCATATCAAAAGAACAAAAACTACAACGAGAAATTAATAAAGTAATTTTATGGCACATAGCACACATTCTAAATTATGAAATAGATTAAAAATTGTAAACTGTACTTCTAAAAGGTAAAAAAATTATAGTTTCTTATGAATATTCAAACATTTCTCAGCGCAAAGAAAATGAATAAAAAAAAAGGTTTATTTACCTGTACAATAGCATGATTCGTCGCCCGCAGAAATTGGAGAACGTCTTGGGTAACGATGATTTATTATGTACATGTCCTTGGTAAATTATTTAAAAATTCTATACACATATTCATTGAAGACACTTGAAATAATAATTACTACATTTTTCACTGATTTATATCGGTATCTTGTATCTAATTTATCGCACCAATGAATTTGAAAATTATAACTCCAATAAATCACGTTCCTGGAATTATTTCAAATCAGTAAATAAAACACCAATTGTCATCGAGTAATTATTAATATCGAATCTTTTGTAGTATTTGGAAATTTAATAAAATTAATAATTCACAATAACTCCTCCTCCAATCATACGAATGACACAAAAAAAACTCAAGAAAAATTGTTAAAAAAAACATGATTTTCCAGGGCTGTTCATTTTACAGTTCACAACGTTAGTGTCGCCACTTATGATAAAATCGAATTATCGATATGCAAATTCAAAGTTAATAAGCAGGGCCACACTAGCTGTTACCATAGACACACACACCTACACAACATGTATGTAACATTGATGTAACATGAAATTTTAGGCAATGTGTCGTCGTCGTCATTTCCAAGAACGTTATAATTTATATATGTATGTATTACATACATTACTGGACAAATTACTACATATTTTTATCAATACAAAATGATACCTTAAGTCTATGTGTTAAGGTTTATTTTCATGTAATAGTGATGTAAGCAGAAATCCAAAAGAAAGGGAGAACCGGGAAGCGACTTGTGTGTCCTTGTCTAAAAAATTGCCAACGTAAAATAAAAACTTCTATAGTAGTTTTTAAATCAAAATTATATTTTTGTAAAATTCGTTATTACCGCACACTTCTATAACACGATAATTTGAAATTCGTAATAATGATGTAAGCCATTAATAAAAGTTGAACGTACTATTTTGTTACGTATTCTTATTGCATTTATAAAATAATATTGGTGTAAATTTTAACCTTTAAATGTCAACACTGATTTGTCATATTGACAACATTACTATGGCGGTTTATTGTAATTTTTCATGTTTTTGATTTTTCAGTATACTTTATTACAAAATGGTGAATTTTTGTTGCGTACGTGGTTGTGAAAAATAATCATAGTCTGGCTGTGGCTTATCTTTTCACAGGTAAAGTGTTTTCATATAGTTTTCATATTAACAAAGCACTGACACACTAGGGTGACCATGCGCTGTATGCACGAATGTATTTGGTTTGTTTATTGGATCCAAAAGATGACTATGAAAGACAGATCGGGAAAAAATAATTCCCATGAATCCCACAATGTCGTCTATCGTCTTAAGCGTGTATTTTGAAAAAAAAAAACTCATTCATTCAAATAAAAGAAAAAGTATTTACGTTGAATTATGATAGAATTCTGAATATTGTTACTGAATATGGTTGTACCACAGTCTTAGGAACTCTAAAGCGCAAACCACACAGAGCCGATGCGTGTCGGGCCCGCATTGGGTGGAGCATGACGAATACAACATTTACTTTGACATCGAAGATGGCGGACGCGACTATTTAAATAAAATTAATACAGATATCGTTCTCGAGGTTCTCGGGGGTCCTGATTACGAATACAAGATTTATTTGAGATCCAAGAAGGCGGACGCGACTTTATAAATGAAATTAATTTGGGTATCGTTTTCGAGGTTTCCCGGGATGCTAATTAAATAATGGGACCAACCACAAAATCGCGAAAAAAACAGTTATTCCTTACATTTTGTCGATTAATGTGACAACAAATGCAGGGAACAGCTAATTGCTGATGAGTACAATGACCCCTTAAGAGGTTTTGAGTTATTTCAATTACACGTTGCATAAGATCTTTGCACACGTAGAATTAGCAAAGTTGGCAATGGTATTGATTCTCTTGTTCATGAACTAGACTTATTTTAAACTCTCGCTCTCTTTTACTTAACAGCTTCTGCAAATTTACAGATACTGACATACACTGTGTCTCGCTGAATAGGTTTAGGAAGTTAACCACGGAGGTGCGGGGGCACAACGTCAGTGCATTAATTTAATTTAATTTAAAAAAAAAAATTGTTTTAAAATTTTTGCTTAGTTTTAGTTTTAGTTACTTTTACTCTTGTATCTAAATAATTATTTATTTTCGCATATTAATGTTAGTAACCCTACATTACTTTTGAACTTGCTGTCTTTTCTATGAGTGCTGTGTGTACCTGTAATGGGCATACATATAAGAAATGTTATTATTGTATTGTGTGTTTTCTGTATGATAGATATGTATTGCTGTTGGTATACCATAAATAAATAAATAAATAAAAATAAATACTGATAGGAGATAACAGAAAGGGATGGCAACAATTTAAGCGCTATCAAATTAGTCTTAATTTAAATTTCCATACAAGTTTAGTCGTGATTTCGGAACGTACCCACTAAAATACAATGAAATGTAACACGTAAATTAATTTGACAGTTCTAAAATTGTTGCGATCCCTTTTTTGCATCTACTATTAGTAAAAGAGCGGTAGTTTAAAATAAATTTAGTTTGTGAAGAAGAGAATCGGCACCAATGACCCATGAAAGTAAAATTAATAAAACATCGACTTTACCTACCGTAAACCAGCAGGCCGTGTTGACAATGTCCATACCTACTTCCTAATAATATTATAAATGCGAAAGTATGGATGTTAGTATGTTCTTCCATAACACTGAAACGGCTGAACGGATTTTATATACTGATTCCACTTGGGGTAAGAAAAATATACAAATAAAGTCAAAGCATATATTTTACTTCATTATGAGTACAATGAACCCTCTTAGTTTTCGAAACGATAACATTAAATTTGAGAAAATCCACGAGTAAATATTATTTGGACACCCTAGTAGAAAGAAATGCAATAGTTTTATGGACCTCTCGCTGGGCTTGTTTTAAGCATAAAGGTATTATACTGACGTAAGTATAGAAATGTCTTTGGTTTTAAGTCACATAGTGCGTTATCCTACTAATAGATTTATGTAGCTAACTCACTGCTTCAACCTAGTGATGCGACTCGAGTAATCTGTGGACTCGAGTCCGATTTTGTGACAGTGTCAGTTTTTTAGAGAGGCGGTAAATAAACTTAAAGTGTTGTTTTTAGTGAAAATAAAATTCTTGGTAAGAGACAACACAATAATTTATTTTTAAATACCAATTTACAAACAGCTAGTTAGCGGCAGAGCTGGCGTGAGTAATAATTCTAGCGAGCGCGTGTTTTGATTTAGTCCGCAAAGAAGATTTACTCATCTGTTGTACAAGACAGTTGCAGATGGTTGGATTCGATAATTGCGTTCTTCTTAGTCGGCGTGTAGTGCAGCGCACAGGGATGTAGACACCCCGCGGTAGCAGAAGGAGTGCAGCAGAAGAGGTGGTATGTAGCACCGACCCCGTAGACTCGGTACCACGTAGATGGTACCGTAGCTCTGCACTTAGAAGAGACGATAGGAATTCGTAAGTTGAAAGAAATCCGTAATAGAAAATGATCCGTAGGTAGGAATTATCCGTAGGTAGGAACCCCGATGGGGATTCTTAAATATTAATACGATAACCTTCACCGCGCACAATAGAATAATTACTTTTTACTTCCGCGCTGAGGTGAAATAACTAATCAGCGCACCGGCCGTGCGCATATATTTATATCTAAGCCCGTCTATATAGAAAAAGTTATTATTGCCAAAGCGGTTGAAGATTCTCAGCCGAGCAAATCCACGAGCCGATAAGACTGTTTACTTCACACTGACGGCACACTACGCTTAATACAATAGGGATTATTTCACGTGATACACACTAGCAAAGCCCGATTCGTTCCGTTGAATTCCTTTATAAACTAAGGTTGAATTAGTTGCGCATCAGTGAGTTCTTGGAATTTCAAGCTAGTTTTATTGTTTGTTTTGTTAATTACGATGCATATTATTGATCTTTAGTACTTTAGAAATCACAACGTGACAATTTTACCACTCGAGTCTTCGAGTCATTTTATAATTTTACTTGAGTACTACTCGAGTGGTCGAGTCACTCGAGTGGTTCACGAGTCACTCGATCACTCGCCTCTATTGAATCACCTGCCACAATCCTTGAATTAATTATTTTTAATTTTGTTAATAAGATGAGGCTTAAAACATAGTAGACAAAATGGAAAAGCGTTCTTAAGAATAAAAACACATCGTTTCGCATGTCTCGGTGAGTGATTCGCGAGCAACTCGAGTCCGAGTGAACTCGAGACAATATTTTTTTTTCACTTGAGTGCGTTTTTTTTCGATGTCACTCGAGTCACTCGAGTAAAAGTGGACTCGAGTCGCATCACTACTTCAACCAGGCCATAGACATGGGTAACTCAACAAAAATGCGTGAGCTGCAGCTCAGCTCACGGTTCAGGTCAGTGAGCCGGAGCTGTGAACCGGCTCACAGATCAGCTCAATTTGTATATCTATCTACTCGAGTTATGATCTGTGCGTTCGATCTGTTTGAGCTGCACTCGCTCACTCACTCTGCGACTCACCGCCGATCTGTTGCAGCTCCCGCTCATCGGTTCTAACAGGTTTTTATTGATATGCACATCTTTAATCTTTCGTGCAACGAACATTGTCGCACAGATAGATACTATTATTTGAGCCGTGAGCTGCGTGTTTTGTCATTGAGCTGCAGTTCAACAGCTCAAGCTTATTGATCTGCATATTTGAACCGGTTCTGAGCTGAGTTACACACCTCTTCCAGGCCATAATCTGATAATAATCTCCATTAGTAGTGTGAACCGCAGGCATTTTCAGCCTCCGGAGATTATGCGGAGATTTTATTGAATCACCGGAGATTATCCGGATATTCTTCGGTTATTCAAAATACTCTAAATCTATACATATGAGAAGAAAAAACACGCTAAAAAAAAAAAAAAAAAAAAGGCACATTTCACAGCACATTTGGGTGCTTTCTGCAACAAATGAAATAACCGGTAGTTTTTAGTGCAATCACCGATTAGTCTCCGGTACTCACTCTAACCGGTGATTATCCGGTTTTTTGAGAACCGGTTCACACCACTAATCTCCATTAATCTGTGGCCATGCCCAATATAAAAAAAAATTAGTTAAGTAAATAATGTGAACTAAATAAATTTCATTTATTTTTGCTTTAATTTAGTAAAAAAAAAACAAAATTGTTGTAACTTAGTGAAATCTTGAAAAACATTTTATCTCTACCATGGCTGATGAATGGAAGGAATATGTTAACGATCCAAGAACTGTTTGTAAATACGCCACTAAATGTTATCAAAAGAACCCGGAACATCACATAAAATACAAACATCCACCTCAAAACACAAGAAAATTTGAGAATCGCAACAAGCGTCGGTTCTCACCGTACACTAGGGGCTCTCCACGCCATTCACCTAACCCTCATAGCAAGGATAACTCTCCCAGTGCTAATGATAAAGAAAAGGCGGCAACTGATGAAGAAAAGGCGGAAACTGATGAAGAAAAGGTGGCAACTGATGAAGAAAAGGTGGCAAATGATAATAAAATTGAATTGAAAGATGACATTATCACCGAGACTCCCAATCCTAAAGAAAGTGAATGTGATAAACACATGGCTGTAGAACTACCGGAAAATATAACATTTTGTGATAAAAACACAGATAACAGCATCTTTAAGGAACTGTTTTTGGTAGAAATGCCTGAAGATTTCTTCAAATTTTATGACTGTATCGGTGATTCTGGAAAGTCAGTAGAAGAGACATTGGCAAGTGTGAATTTGATGCCAATTGGCCCATATGAGTTACTGTTGGGGAAGCTGCCTAAGTTGGACAGTAAAGAGTTGTACTTAATTCACTGGAGATTCTTTTACGATCCTCCAGAATTTCAGGTGAAGTTTTTGCTTATAAATATCCTTTGTAAAACCTTTACAATGGATACTTTTTTGGGTCTGGCCTAGCCCCAACGTTATACTATACTGTATAGCAAGCAGGCTTGCCTGCCTGCTTGTGTGTGAACCGCTGCTGCAAGTTTTCTTCTTCAGCGCTGAGCTAATAGCAGGGATTTGCATATGATACAGTGCGTAGGATAAGTGTAGGTTAAGTGTGTAGGATAGGAATCACTGGCGAAGGGTCCATATATCATGATTGCCACCAGATTCCCTTTAGGAATTGCTGAAATACAGATCAACAACATTTCTATGCAATTTTTTTGTTTTACAAGTACAAAAAAAAATGTAAAATTAAATTAAAAGTTGTTTAATTGTTTATTTTATTTCCGTACCAACCGGACCGTACGGACCGTAATCTTTTTCTCGCTCATGGAGGGTTTTCACTTAACCAAGTTTCTCACTTATAGAGGAGCAGGAGCAGTTTTTCTCACTTACAGAGGTAAATAAATAGCTAGTAGGTGGTTAAGTTTTTATCGAAGGTTTGCTTAATCCATTTTAAAATGCACTTTTCTACATTAGGGAATTCAGAAACTCTATCTCCGCTTCCCTCAGAGCACAAAGACATTACAGAATCTTTAGATTTTATGATCTTAAAAAAGGTGAATTCTGGCAAACCGAAATCACTCTATAGTTCATTTCACGATTTCCTGCTCTCGAACGCATTCTCAATTTTAAGGTTTATCACTTTTTTCATTTTGCTAGAGAAACAATGCGTCGAACCTTTCTTTGCAATTGATACATAGATATCAACTGTAATCAATTTGACAAATAGGTCGGTGCAGATGCACATTTGGCCAATCTCAAAGAATGCTGTGCAAAAACAATGACCTGGGAAGGACACAAGGACGCTCGATTTGTTGTTGTTTTTGTTAAACTGTTATAAATAACAGATACTAAATACTCTCAACCCTCGCTTATAGAGGTATAGGTCATGGCAGTCTCAGTTGAGGTCCAGACGTGAAAAACGACTCTCATATAGAGGTTTCTGTTTCTCGCTTGTAGAGGTTTTCGTTTTCACAGCTTAAAATCAGGCCAGGTTTGACTGTAATTTATTACAATAAAAACTAGTTGAGTGTCTGCGGTTTTGAGCTATTAAAATAACAAATTATGTTACAGTCAATGATAATTAGAAGTACAGATATGTTTCTGGCATGCGCAATCTGAAGATTCGAAAACATCCTAATTAGGATGTTTTCCTTATTAGACAGCGTTGAGAGTGACCAGTGACAAAAAAAAAGCCATCTTCTATGTGCAGAAAGTGTACCAATGTTGTCTTGTTGTGGCAATAAATCATTTATCTTTCTTTCTTTCAATTATGACGCGAAAGTAACTTAAAGTAATTAACTTACTTTGTACTAGTTTGTGTATTGTGCTGCTGTTGCATACGGAACTTTTTTTTTGTTTTTTGTTAGGGTATTATAACATATCTATACTTTTGTTAAAATTATATGCACTTGGAATATTTCATATTATATTGTGTCTTATTATTGTATATTTTACAGGCCATACTTAAAAAGAAAAGGGACAGTGAGTATCACATAGGCTACTTTCGAGATGATCCAGAGCAGAAACCAGTATTTGTAGGCAGTAATGACAGTGAAAAGGATTACCATATCACCCCTATGGCTGAGAATATTTTTGGAGCTGTTTAGTAAGTATTAACAACTGCAAAGACCTTGTTTAGAAATGGCACACACTTTGGCATCACTGTATCATAAAAAAAACCGGCCAAGAGCATGTTGGGCCATGCTCAGTATTATAGGGTTCCGTAGGTAGGTATAATTACAAACAAATCAAATCGAATATGGCTATTTTATATTTTTCCATTTTTGCAATAGACTGCAGCATTGGGGACTCAGAGCGAGTTGTTATACAGCGCCATCTAGCGGGCCAAATTTAAGAAGTGTGCCATGTCAACATAACACATAGGTACTTTTTATGATTTATTCAAATAGAAAGTAACTAAAGGAGCATTCTTTGCTAAGATAACTTTTCTCTAAGGTCTAACCTTTGAACTAGGATGTCTTAAGTATTTCGCAGATTTCTCTCTATAACTCGAAAACTTATAATCTCATTATTATCTGAAATCATTTTAAAAGAGAGTTTTTACAAAGGTTTATCAATGTGGGAGATTATTAGAAATAGCAGGGGGGGACACATTGCAAGCCACTTGGGCGGGCTATATTTCGCAGATGGTACACCTGATGAAAGTGATGTATCAAACATTACCTTCATTTTAGTAGACCAATGATACCCCACACGAGGGGGTGCAGCGAAAAAAATATTTTCATCCCCATTTCGTCACGTATGGGCGCCACCCCTAAAATACGTATTCATGACTTTTTTTATTCATTTAAAATTGAGATCTATAACTAGACTATTTTTTAACAAAATTACATGTACTTATGTTTATAACTGTAGAAGAAATTAAGCTGTTAATGATTAGGACAGACAGATAGACGGACATGACAAAACTATAAGGGTTCCTTGTAGAACTACGGAACCGTAAAAAGGCGAAAAATGAATGAAAGAAGGAAAGACCGAGTGTATTGCGAGTTTAAAATGGTTGTGATTCTATTGTTATTAGCCTCCACAGACCAGTAAGCCTCAAGACGCCGCATAAACAAAGTTTTGCATGAGAACACAGTCGTAAAATGTTGGCGGGTACCGGGGGGCAGACGGCGCGTTATGATTGGTCGGCTCAAAAGTTCGGTGCTATGATTGGTGCCGCTCGCTGACGGACTGACGTTCCGATTGGCGGCGGGGCGTATTATATGCAGTGCTACTGCATATGCTTTGTGACCGGGGGTGTCCGGCTAACTGGCGTCTAGAGGCTTACTGGTCTGTGTTAGCCTCTCATACACATGTTTTTCTTAATGCTTAATTTACATAGAACTGCCATTTCTAATGCCATCCCATTCTTTACATAGAAATATCAATTATACATTGTCTTCTCAGTAATACAACGTGTTATTGAAATAACTGAAAACCTCTTAAGGAGTCATTGTACTTATCAGTATGAACAACTTTTACTATGGGACCAACCATGAAATCGCGAAAAAAAAAAACAGCTGTCCCCTTCATTTTAGTTCACATGAATCGACAAAATCAGGATCAAGTGATTTTTTAGGGTTCCGAAGTCCTACAAGGAACCCTTATAGTTTCGTCATGTCCGTCCGTCTGTCCTAATCCTTTACAGCTTAATAACTTCTACAGTTATTAACATAAGTAAATGAAATTTTGTTAAAAAATAGTCTACATATAGACCTCAATTTTAAAAGAATAAAAAAATCGTTTTTACGTATTTTAGGGGTGGCGTCCATACATGTGAAATGGGGATGAAAAATTTTTTTTTGCTGCACCCCTTCGTGTGGGATATCATTGAATAGGTCTACTAAAATGAAGGTAATGTTTCATACACCACTTTTTTATCAGGTGTACCATCTGCGAAATATAGCCCGCCAAAGTGGCTTGCAATGTGTCCCCCCCCCTGCCATTTCTAAACTATGCAATGTAGAAACTTATAATCTTCCACATTGATAGACCTTTGTGAAAACTCTCTTTTAAAATTATTTCGAGTATAATGTGATTATAACTTTTTGAGTTATAGAGAGAAAACTGAAAAATACTTAAAACGTCCTAGTTCAAAGGTCATTGACCTTAGAGAAAAATTATCATAGCAAATAATGCTCCTTTAGCTACTTTCTATTTGAAAAAATCACAAAAAGTAACTATGAAATGACATAACTTCTTAAATTTGGCTTCTTGAATTTATCGCTAGATGGCGCTACTAACACACTGAGTCGCGAATGCTGCCGATTATTGAAAAAACTAAAATAGCCATGATTAATATTCGATTTGATTCGTTTGTAATTACACCTACTTAAGGAACCCTATAATACTGAGCATGGCCCGACATGCTCTTGGCCGGTTTTTATTTCGCGATTTCAGGGTTGGTTCCACAGTAAAGGTTGTTCATACTGATGAGTTAATTGACTCCTTATTGGTATTGGTATTGCGGGCCATTTTCCGCAACTCCACGCCCAGCGTGTATATTGTGTGTGGGTCACAGATCCTCGAAGAAGGCCAGCAGACGCTTGATGTTGCTGACTGTCTCTCGGAGTACCCGGATCTCCGAAATACTTAGCCCTGTAAGAGGCGACCTCCGGGCAGTTGAGAAGCACGTGGGCCGCTGTTTCTCTGTCTCCATGCAGGTTCTGCACAGAGGACTGTCAGTCACACCTATGACAAAGAGGTGTTTGTTAAATGAACCGCGTCCGGTGTAGGCGGCTGTAACCGTATGTAGTTGTTGTTTTGACAGCCGCCAATCCCCCACCCCCCCTTAAGAGACCATTGACCCCTTAAGAGGTTTTCAGTTATTTGAACAACATGTTGTAATAATTACAGTTTCCAAAAGGACATTGCTAAAGATCCTTAGTGACTCCGCCTTAAGGCGTTAGAAATAAAAGTTGATGCTCACCATATACAACTCAATGAAGCCAATGTATTGCAATACATTCATAAACACGGACAGTACTAAATATAATTTTAGTTTTTTTAAATATTTACTATTTTGACACCTATAATCACAGATATCTGTGCTATTTTGATGTCATGTTTTGCTTTTTAGGGTTCCGTAGTCCTACAAGGAACCCTTATAGTTTCGTCATGTCCGTCCGTCTGTCCGTCTGTCCTAATCCTTTACAGCTTAATAACTTCTACAGTTTTAACATAAGTAAATGAAATTTTGTTAAAAAATAGAATAGATATAGATATCAATTTTAAAAGAATAAAAATATCATGATTACGTATTTTAGGGGTGGCGCCCATACATGTAAAATAGGGATGAATTTTTTTTTTTCGCTGCACCCCCTCGTGCGGGGTATCATTGAATAGGTCTACTAAAATGAAGGTAATGTTTCATACATCACTTTTTTATTAGGTGTACCATCTGCGAAATATAGCCTGCCAAAGTGGCTTGGAATGTGTCCCCCCCCCCTGCCATTTCTAAACTATGCAATGTAGAAACTTATAATCTTCCATATTGATAGACCTTTGTAAAAACTCTCTTTTAAAATTATTTCGAGCATATTGTGATTATAATTTTTTGAGTTATAGAGAGTGTAGGGTATTGTAGGTACCGAACAACTTTATTGATATGCTGATATGATAATTATAAATGATACGAGTCCTTTGATGACCAATAGTTTAATGCACTAAATTAACACCAAAGTTCAGACAGAAATACTAAAGAATAAATGATATTGATATGATATTGATAGGTATATGAGAACACACGGCGCGTTCGATGATCGGTAGTGAACTAACTTAAAAGTAAATGAAAATGAATTATGAATGTTGGCGGATAATGCTGACGCGGGTTGTACATTAATTTCGCAATGTTCGGTAGCACCGTACATGCTCCCGGGCGAGATGTAAGATGAAAGTGTAAGATGACAGTCAAAAAATGAAAACAAAATCATACTAATAAATGATAAGGTGCATACATCGCTAATTGAAAGGATTATCATGCTGCTTTAAATTACAAACATTTCTATAATTAAATTATAAAATAAATTATAAAACTGACATATTGTCCTTAATTCTCTGATAATACACTAAACACTGATTTAAGCACAGGAGAATTTGCTTTGTCACATTTGTCACTCCTAGTAGGAATTTCTCCGATACTATGATGACACTCATTTAATTCTTTACGTGAACAGTTTAATCTTTCACCACACTTCACATTGACACTAGAACACTCATTTGGAACACTGACACTGATGGTGCTAATGGCTGGCTGCAGAACCGCAGGATCCTCCGCCCCTGACGGCGACGTAGCAGCAGTCACTCTATCGCACCTTCCCCATCTCAGGTGACGTCGTAGTCTGCGCAAAGCTACGAGTATTCCAACCAATATCATTACGCCGATGATGCTGTAAATCGCTGCATAATGATGAACATCGTGAAACCTTATATCTTCTGTTAATGGAGTACTCTGTTTGATAATGTCCAATTGATTTTTTATGTTTGACAATTCTTGTTGCCTGGAGTCATAGTCAGTGGCGTTTAGAAGCGACTGATACGGTACGGGTGATATGTTTATGATATGATTTATAGGAGCAATCTCAAATGTTCCTATATCTGGGGTAATATCGGTTTTGCTTGATCCTTGCTTATGACTGTACAAGCTAAAGTTCTGAGACTTAATAACACATCCCTGACCTACACTCAACAGACCTGCTTGCGACAGGTGCAGTGCGGTTACTTGATCCGGGCATAATAAACGAAGTCGACACGTTTCACAGCAAAAGTACATAAAATGATTTATTTCTGTCCATTTATTTGCACACGGACTGATTTTTGTTTGGCATGTTCCAGTTTTTTCTGAATTCAGGCATAGACTTTGGTCGTCCTTGATATTGTATATGGGTCTCTTAATGATACATAAAATAGTACCCAAACTTTGTTGAAGGCATGAATTGATATCGTTTTCCGTAAGTGATAATAAGGCGTCTTTCTTAAGGTTGATAGCGACATATTCTGATACAGGAACTATCTCAACCATTTGGTATCCCATCATATGCGGTACAGGAATAAGTTTCAAAATTTCAAAGGCATCTCTAGTAATCAACGGTATCTTGATTTCGAAAATAAAATAGTGTTCGGACATCCTGGCACGTATATTGTCAAACCTTTCCTTCACAGCCTCGTACTGATTGGATGTGAAGTAGGTATGCGATCTCACACCAAAACTACACATGATTACTAAAAACTAAAAAACTAAACTAATGAAAACTAAAAAATACTTAAAACGTCCTAGTTCAAAGGTTATTGAGAGAGAGAAAAATGATCATAGCAAATAATGCTCCTTTAGCTACTTTCTATTTGAAAAAATCACAAAAAGTAACTTTGTGTTATGTTGACGACACACTTCTTAAATTTGGCGCCATCTAGCGGCTACTGACAACACTCTCTGAGTCGCCAATGCTGCCGTCTATTGCAAAAACTAAAATAGCCATGATTAATATTCGATTTGATTTGTTTGTAACACCTACTTAAGGAACCCTATCAGGGCCGTCTTTACCAGGGGGTGCAAGGGGTGCGGTGCACCCGGACGCCGAGCGCCCGGGGGCGCCTGTCGGGCGCTGAATTTTTGGATATTTCATTGAACTTAACGCCATTGCACAGTTTTATATACTTGTTACTTACGACAAATATGTATGCGCAAGCAAAAAAAAAATAGTCATCAACAATAATATTTTTTTTACTTTTATTACGCTTTCGGCGCTTGTCATACCGCATTACTACACTACACAAATAACAATTTTATTTAATACAACACGCGCGTGGCAAAAATCTCTAATCCAAAGAGAGTGTATGTGTGTACGTTTGACACGTTGCCGCCCGGTCGCCCGCACTTGAAGCAAAATGATCTCTAAGTCAATAGAATGTAAGTTCATTTGAAATGGGCGCGCGGTGCGGCACGTGTGCGTCTGTCATAGGCGAGTAATTGCGCCCTTTGACATTGCCGCCCGGTCGCCCGCACTTGAAGCAAAATGATCTCTAAGTCAATAGAGTGTAAGTTCATTTGAAATGGGCGCGCGGCGCGCACCTGTACGTCTGTTGCGTCCTTTGACATGCCGTCCGGGCGCTCGCACTTAAAGAGAAATGATCTCTAAATCAC